>JAIVEN010000033.1:0-2400000 GCA_026686845.1 Adenanthera pavonina | reverse complement strand
AAAGGAGGTGTTACAAGTAGTGTATAGTTCATCAAAAGAATCATTCCCATAAGAATCTAATAAAATTGAATCAGAGCTTAAGTACTCAAAGCAATCACCAAGAAAAATAGAACATATATAATTGTTAACCTTGTTTACCACTTCAATAGTTGAAGCAAGAATCGCTCTCTAATTGAAATAAGATGGATCACAATAACTTTGCGTTACATTAGGATATGTTACTTCAACAATAGATTTGACTGGATTAGAATAATGTTTGATCGATAATTCATTTGGGATTTCAATATCTACATATCCATCGCCCTATGATACCATCACCAATATCTAATATCCATTGAGCAAATTTCTTGATTTCTTCATGCTCACAGGATTGAAAAGACTGTAGCCTCATAATTTTTTAAGCTCAAATACTTTACAATATTGCTATAAATAAGAATAATTAATAGATGCATTAACAATATCTGCTCGTGTCCCTTTGGGAATTATATGTAAAATTTGATGGAAGTCACCACCTATCATAACACATTTTCCACCAAATGGAAATTGTTGGCTTGATGAATTTGTAACTTGTAAAATATCTCTAAAAGTCCTATCAACTGCTTCAATGCACTAACGATTAATCATTGGCACTTCATCCCATATAATCAATTTATGTGCTCTAATCAACTGGGCAAGTGGAGAATTTTGCTTTTTATTGCATGTAGAATCTTCATTAATAGCAATAGGAATTGCAAACATAGAATGTGCTATTTTACCATGAGGAAGAAGTATTGCAGCAATTCTGCTAAAAGCAATATTTAAAACAATTTCACCTGTAGATGTGAGGCTGCATGCTAATGTATTCCATTAAAAAGTTTTTCTAGTTCCTCCAAAACCATAGATAAAGAAGAAGTTTGACAACGTTCTCTATGTTCCAGAAATTATTGAGTCAAAAATTATCCTTTGCTCTTCAGTCAATGAAGAAATCATTATCTTAGCTTGCAATCTCAAAGACTCCTTATCGAAGCTAAGTTGATAAAAAATTATATAATCAAGAGAACTCCCACTCTCGAGATTAGATGGAAAAGGAATGTCAGAAAAATATATGCAAACTTTTTCCATTTTGTTGTAATAAGTGCTAAATTTCTCTAAGAGTTGATGCTCCCTTAACTTCTGTTGGTATCCTTACATCTACAATGATTATAATAAAAAATAATAATAATGAGTACACTAGAACTACACTCACTATTTAGTTATAACAATGATCACAAACCAAATGCTTATGTAATTAACACTAGATATCTAATTAACTATAATAATTAGAACATAGAATTAATTAACACACTTGATAACTCACAATTACTCCGAGAGATGTAAAAAAGATCTCCAGACAAAGCTTCTCTACATGCACCCCAAACAAATCTAGGTCTAGATAAAGATGCTGACAATAACATCTGAGCAAATAACCTTCATAGAAAGTGACATGTTCCCCATATAACAGCTTCATGAATAGTATCAATAAACTCTTGATTATCATCTAAAAGGCCTAATGCATAACACGCTGATCGGTAACTTGCATGTGCAACACCATTAATGGTTCTAATATCCTAAAAGAAGTAGGTTCCTTCACTTTTGTCAACAAAATCTGAAGAAAATATAGTTCTCCTGATTTTGGAGGAATATGATAGAGTCTCCCAATTGCAAACCCTTTTTCCCTTTGGTACCATATTTTATTCGAGTAATTATATACAAAATATTGAGGGAATTCTAGATAATTCGAAGTTTTAGCTAAGTTGTTGTTCGCATTACAATGCATCTATGATAACATCATAGATTGATTTGCAGTTGATCTTTCCAATATATTGCGAATTTCATCTAAATCTTTGTAAAGAATAGAATGCTCACCAGATAAATGAAAACTTAGACATTCGACAGAAGGATACCTGTGATGAATGTCAAAAGAAAAGATCCTCCACATAGCCTCATAAGGCCAGATATACCTACAATCATAATATTGTTGGATTTCATCATATACATTGTCAGTTGATGATGAAATTGTGTGTGAATACAAACTAACAACAATTTTGTCATCTCCTTTTGTCACGTATTTAAATAAATACTTGACAGATCTTGAATGACTAGTTTTCGTAACATTCAAATAAGCCTAAAACTGCTTTAATAGAAAAGCATTATATGGAACCACATACCTATTATCAAGGGTCACACCCTTTTTCTGAGCAGTTCTCCCATCATTCCTCCTTTAATAAGTAGGATATCTCTCTTCATCCAATTTACTCATGTCAACAAATTTCTTTGAAAAATACTTAGAGCATTTATTATCTTGTATGCAATATGATCTAGGATTATCCATTCCATAAGGACCATGAATCATATAAGTTTCGACAAGTTTAAATAATAATGGATTATCATCTTTATTTGGTATTTCAGCATAAATCAAACTAGCCAATCGATCACTACTTTGAATTTTACTATCTTCATCAACCAATAATATAATGTGCGCATTAGGAAGCCCCCTATTTTGGAACTCTATTGTATAAATATCTGAAAATAATAAATCAACACATAGTAAGCATTAACAACATTTAAAGTATAACATAATAAAATAATTATTAAAAACAAAATAATGACCTACTAGCAATAACTTTTCCAAAAACTCATTTTTTCCTCAATATTTGCATGAGTTGTCTTAATTTCAAATAAAAAATTCTTGTTACAATATCTAGACAATCAAGTGCCAATTGAGAATATCTATCACATTCTCTAGTTATCTCGGGCCATAAAGGATTACACGTAAATGTAATAAAGATATCTGGATAACAAGCCCATCTACAATTAGTCATAAAGTCTTGGTAATTTTGAATTAGGTACCGTGCTCCTCTAGTAAATGAAGATGGAAGTATAATTCTTTTACCTGGACCAATAGCTTGAGCTTCTTCCCTTAGAATAACTTCCACTAATCCTTTATACATATCATCTCTCAATTGAGATTGATTGTTTCTGATGAATTGTAGCCATTGAGATTCAATCATTGTATATGCATCAACAACAAATTGCTGAAATAATCGACCAGTTTGTAATAACACTGACTTTTCATGCAATCTTGTCATTAATGTAAAGGCAATGAACTCTCTTATGCCAACAAATTTTCTTCTTTTCCTTCCCTGACTTGACATTGAATAAAGATAAATTTCTGGCTCATTCGCACCATTCCCGGATGGGAAAAGAAGATGATATTGCAAGGGAAGATATCCTCTATGTAGCTTATGTATTCTTTTCAATTTTCTCGATTGCTTTTCTATAATAATGTCCCTTTTACCATATGAACAATCAAAGTCACCCACAATTAAAGCTACAACATTAGAAGAGCAAGGTTGATTGTAAGTTTGAGTATATTGATTACTTTTATTCAATAAACATATTTTCACATCAATGCAGCTATTATTTCTTATAATATTAGCTGTCATTCTATATTTCTTAACATATATATTATATTCATTTATTGTATCCATGATACTTTGTGTAACGCCTCTCACGATATCTTTATTGGTTTTGTGTTCAAGATCGGAGAATATGGTTCAAGAGGAACCAGAAAGGGCTTCGCGCCGCGGCGAGGAGCAGAGCTACCGCGGCAAGAGACCTTCCAGTGGCATTGTTCTGGATTAGTTTGTGCAGCCGCGGCGAGGTATGCTGGAGCCGCGGTGAGAGTCAGGAAATTTGTTTAAATCCGGATCAGTTCAGTCAAACGAAAAAGAAAGAAACGGAGGAAATAGAGGGAGACCGCGAGGAGCAGTGCTAGGTTTCGGGATTCTCGGCTTCTATGAGTGATTTTCGGACCTCAAGAGCTTGGATTCAAGTTGGTAAGTGTTCTCTACTCCTCCCTCTCCATTTTCTTCAGTTGAGGTTTGGGATTTTCGGTGTTAAGGTTGGATTTTCGATTTGGGTTGAAATCCACCAATTGAAATGGATGATTTGAGGTTAATGGGGTGTGTTTTGGTATTCTTATTGTTTGAATTTGTGTTTGGAAGGGTTTATGTGCGATTTGAGCTTAACCCTAGGTTGTTTCCGGTTAGGGCTCTTGGGAATCTGAAGAGTATGTGTTCGAGTAGTGTTTAAACGATCCCTGGGAGCTTATTGATGTATGTTTGGGGTGTTGGAGCCTTGGGTTAAGCCTAAAGTGGTTAAATTGTGATATTGTGATTATGGATATATTGTGTTAATGGGATAATTATGTGTTATGAAGGTTAATTGATTAACCGTGTGGGGCTCAAGCGTGTTGGTGTTCAAGAAAGCGTGTGGAACTTGCCTGAGCGTGGTATTGACAACCTGAGGTAACTAAGTGTTTGTTTATGTGGTTTTATATGATAGTATGTATAATGGTATATATATATATATGCTTGTCTCTTTCATACCACGATAGTGATATGTTTGTGTGTTGTTATTATATATTGTGGTATGTGTATAGTAGATGATGTTTATGAGTATTGTGATGGGATATGTGATGAGAACATTGATGTGATATGATATGATGATCATGATGATTATAATGATACATTAGCATCACCACATGTTATTGTTACATTGAGATGTATGACGGGTGAAGTGGTGATGATGTGATGACGTATGATATATGATGATAAATGAAATTGTTAGGGAGAATAAGGTTGGAGTATATGATATTGTATATGTTAGGGAGGATAAGGGTGGATTGTGTGTGTTAGGGAGAATAAGGATAGGTTATTTGTATGTGTATGTTAGGGAGGATAAGGATGGGGTATATGTAGACGTGTGTTAGGGAGGATAAGGATGGAAGTCCTAGAGAGGACGACATGCATATCATGCATTTTACATTGCATTCATATATTATATGATTCATATCTGTATATATATATGTTTATATGTTGTTGATCCCGGTTACTGAGACATTGTCTCACCCCACCCTCTCCCATGACTAACCCTTTCAGGTGAAGATTCTAGCTCTAGTCCGGTGAAGCCTAGAGAGTAGCGGTGTACGTGGGAAGTCTATGTAATGTTTGTACTTTTGGATAATGTATTATGTGCCAAGTAGGGTAGACAGTTGTGTATTGAATGTATGAGATTGACATGATTGTTATGGATGAATGTATGCTTGGTTATATTTATGTGGAATGTGTTATGCTGGTGTTTTGAGAGTGTTAAGTAATTGGAATTGATTAGTGATGAGTTTTGGTCAACAAGTGGCCAAATGGCGTCAGGGGTCTAGAATCTCCATACAGAGTTGGATTTAGGTGAAAATGGTGTCTGTGGTTAGTTTGGGACTAGATTGACTTGTAGGAGTTGGAATCAAGTCAATCGGAGATCGGAGCATAAAGTTATGCGCGTCGGAAGTTCGCTCCAAAACGTTGAAGTGCTGATATGGGATATCAGCAAGGGGGCGCTGCGGCGCCAGTATCCAGGCCGCGACGTCAGTGATGGCAGTGAAGAGGGAGAATCAGAGCAGGCTGAAGCCGTGGCAGTCCTGTAGCGGCCGCAGCCCCAGCCCAAAGTTTGGTAATTTGGGGTTTGTTTTCGCTGGTTTGAGGATGTGAGATGTTGTTTTTAGCAGTTTGGTTTGTAATTGGTTGCATTTCGTGAGTTTTGGTTATGAAGGGGACGTAGGATGTTACACTTTGGACAATAGTTTCATCAAGTTTGGCGTTATCTCCATGTGAAATGCAAGAAAGGATAAAAAAGGTAAAAAAAGAATCATGCAACCATCAATCAAATGTAGATAATTACTTATTTTCACAACAATATCCACATATAAAATTTTACAGACGTGGCAAGAATATACCTCACTGCAAAAACACGATTTCTAACCTCATAGTGAGGATCATACATGTAAAGTTGGGAATACACAACAAAACTCCTAGATAATGGTAACAAACTCCCAATTAGATGGTAATTTTGACTAGAAATAATAAAAGAATATGGACTTGGACCACACAATTGCCTCACCCTACTATACATTGAAGTGAATGAGAACATAATGTTATAACATCTTATATTTCTCAAGAAATTCTTGGAATCCAAGGCATCCTTTCCGAAAAAAATAAATGGTATAAGTATTCAGGCACATTTTCTGAAAGAGGCAAATTGACTTTTCCTTGTGAACAACACAGAAAAAATAGGTTGGTTGTTTTCTAGATCACACCTAGTTTGTTCATTCAACCACATCATAGCACCACAATACTTACAAACATTAATAGCATCACCTTCACCAATATAACCTGTAAATAATATACCACGTATTACAAAAAGCCAAAACTAATTGCTATATCACTATTTCTAAAAATTAATTATATATGTTATATTGAAATACTATAACAATATTTCTATATTCCAATTGGAAAAAAAAATACACTTCATTATCTTAAGTATATTACGCCAAATGATTGAATGACCAATTCATTCATTTACAGAGGAGAAAATTTGAAATAAAAACTATAATAAACAAATCCCCTCATAGATATGCTTCCTCATAACTTTGCCATGATTAGTGGGACTCAATTTAGCTTATCATATGCACTATATGAAAAGTTTTTTTTTTCCATTTTGAGTATCTTTATATAGAAAGCACATAATTAGGTTTACATAAGTGTTTTCATTAGACTATTTTAATCGTATTTATTGTTCATATTCTGTATGTGCAAGAGGCTACCTGGCATTTTTATTATTTGCATTTTGATATTAAATTGCATGTAGTGAAAAAAGAAACAATGTGTCTTAAAATTTGAGTTTTAAAATCCAGCAACTTTCATATTTCCTTATACGTGATAATGACCTAGGCAACATATGAAATTTGAATTTAAAATTTTTATAACAAAAGAAATGAAAAAGCTCCAGACAAAACACACCCAATCAATATAGAAGGCCACTCCATTATTAAGCTATTGAATTAATGACAATAAATTTAATGAAACTTAGAAATATAAATAGTGGCTTTAAATCATACAAAATACAGATATTAGCTTGAAGATAAAAAGACATGATCACACTAGGAACCACTCCATAAGGCGCTAGTAAGAAAATAACAAATTAACAATGTATCATACATCAATAAGACATATCCTGAGAAAATTGATCATTAGTTCCCTCCAATATCAAACCATTGATAATCATATAACATAAAAATAACAAACAAATTTTTAGCCCAAAACACAACACAGAAAAACAACAGTAAACAAACAAACGTAGAACACACACCAATCAATACTATTAGCCACCATCCCTTTGTTGACCATAGATCTAGTGGTAATATTACTTGATGATACATTAGGAGTAGCCTCCATCACAATCAAATAATCTGCAACAACACACACACAACATTCAATATTGAACACCATGTAAAAAATAGTCGCAATGTGTAACACCCTACCAAATAAAACCTCTAACCTTGACCAATTATTTCAAATACAGACAAACTGAATCAAACCACCTCAACTTTAATTCCCATAACACCAAAATCTTGAGAAACACTCAAAAAGTACCAAAATTGGGCTAGGGCCATGGCCTACCATAGTATCGCTGCGACCTCGGTACTCTTAAGTTTCAGTTTTATCCAAACAAAAGGTCTGGTGTTGCGGCCTCACTTCTGGCACCGTGGCACCCCATGCTGTTACCATATCAGCAAATTTGCAACACTCTAGGGCGAAATTTTGCCACGCACAACTTCTCGCTCCAACCTCTGATTGACCTGATTCCGACTCCTACAGGTTAATCTTATCCCAATCTATCTATAGACATTAGCTTCACTCAAATCCATCTCCTTATGAATATTTTGGATATCCAGCATTGTTTTGGTCACTTTTTGACTAAAATTCACAACTCATAACTACTATTTACCACCAAAGGCAAATTGACATTCAAGGACCATTCACACAGGTACTATATGGCTTAACTAACTTGTCCAAGAAGGTATCGTCTTAGAGAAGCCACTCCTTTAAAATTTGACCCCCCTAAACCCCAAATTCACCTAATAGGCTATAGACCCAACACTCACATACATGGCCTAAAATCCTCTTTGGGCTTACTCTTATGGGCATTCTAACACACAAACACCTGCACCTATATAGATGACCCATACCAGGGTCCATAATTATACTACATCTCATGTCCATCAACCACAAACTCAGCATCTCTCCATAATTACACCATTCATCATCCCTCAACATTATCTACGCAACAACATCACTTTACGTATGCATACATAACCACATACCTCTTTATACTCCCAGGACACATACAGGCAATCAGACTATAACGACCTACTAGGCACAATATTACATAAACTAAATTACAACTACCAATCACATTTGGAATTCCCAAGGATGGAGAGGGCTGCAACTCCATGGTCTTCTTTGAACTAGTACCAAAGTTTTTACCTGCAATATTAGTCACAGGAGGGGGTGTGAGACAATGTCTCAGTAATCGGGGACAACTACAAATAGCATATATATATATATAATAATCCACACAATGATACACGTGGAGCCATGAATGCATAATGAAATGTAATGCATGTGTCCCTTGCACACAGCTAGAACCACGAGCTATGGTCATAACATGACATTTTATATAGGTGATTCCTTTCCATCAGTCTGTGAAGACTGATTCCGAGACATCACCAAACTTACCTCCCACTAGTGCAACCCAATCGAAGGTTACACTAATGTTCAGATTATGGTTCTCCTTCCCTTTTCCCATCGCGAATTGATGGTGATTTAGGGAAGGTACAGTCCAAGCTCACCTGGCCATAGGAGGTGATTTAGCGGCAAAGATCCCATCCTTATCCTCCTTGATCATATATATATATCCCAACCTTATCCTCCCTAATCATATATCATCACCACCACCCGATCACTATATATCTCGCAATATCATGTGGTGATGTTCATGCTATATTATCATACAATCATCATCATCATCATGTTTCTCAATGTCATGCCATGCATCATGTAATGTCACATCATCATTATCTTCTCTAATTATCCTCATAATCATCATCTACTATATGTTTAGCCATGTGTATATCATGATATATAGAAAAACCATACACAACACATATCAATATTGTGGTATGAACAGAAATATGCATATATACACATATATATCATAACATACAATACAAACACCCAGTTATCTTAGGTTGTCAATACCATACATGTGGATCCCACAGCTCCTTGAATTGCCAGCCAAATCACGAGCCACACACTTCCAATCATCCGCTTATACACTATAATGTCACAATATTCTCAATTAATATAACACAACATCAACTCACAACTCATAACTTAACCAACTAAACTTGACCCTAGGTTCCAATGGCATATACACATACTAATAAACTCTAAACAATCATCCACATCATAATCATCCTCATACTACTCGGATTTCATACTCCCCTTACAATTTCCAACCTAGGGTTCCACTTAAACCCATCACAAACAAACCAAAACTCATACCTATACCTTCCTACCACTACACAACACTTATACAATACCAAATCAAGCATTTTAACTTGTGGATTCTTCCCCAAACTCAAAACTTAACCTACTCCCACCGATTTCCAACCCAAAATCAAAGAGAAAAGAGAGGAGAGGAAGCAAGATCAACTTACCAACCATTAATCAAGCTTATAGAGGCCAAAAACCACTCCCAAATGTCAGATTGTCAAACCCTAGCATGGCTCCCTCGAGCACTCCTCTGTTTCTTTCCTTTCTGTTTGTTCGAAATGATCCTGATTTAAACAAAGTTTCTGACGCCCGCCATAGCACCAGTAAGCTTGCCACGATGTGAGTGCTTTCGACTTGAAAAACATTTCCAAAATCGCAACTCGTTCACTGTGGCAGCCTTGTATGTCACTGCGGTGTGGAACTTTTCTACCTCTACTCCAATCTTTTCTCTACCTTGATTTCTTCGGTCCTGCACACATCACCAATTATACTTCATTAGCTAGAAACTAAGTTATGGATAATATAATGAGGGTTGTTACACAATGAAAAAATTACAATATCCATTTTCACACACACACCAGTACACAATCTCAACACACGTAACCTAGTAATCTTTTGATGCTTGCCTATGCTTGCCCATGTAACAATATCTCTAAGCAATCTTCTCGTGAAGCACTAAATATGGACAAAGGGAAGCTCATCTCTCACTACCAATGAATGATGAAATGCCCCAACTTAGAAACCATAGCCCTTCTATCAAGAGGACAAAATCAATTCTTATTATCAAAATAGAATCTTAGGGATACCTTGCAGTTGAAGCCTTTGGGCTTAACCCTACTATGATCGAAGAAGACAATTTACTAAAGATAAAGAAAGAAGACTCCATGAGCCAATTACTCCACTTCAGCACAAGGACTTGAATAGCCTATACGAATTCTCACAAGGAGAGAGATATAAAAGCCTGCAGGAGTCACCCAGAAAGCAAGAAGTGCAAAATGGGATAAAATAAAATGATACTCCCTCTATTACGCTATATAGTGCACTATTATAAGAAATTCATGTTTCAAAATATAGTGCATTGCACGGATTATATTGTGTTTTTTTTATTGTCATTTCAGTATTACCTCTAATAAGTAAGCTTATATATGCTACGGTTACCAATGCATCTAATAAAAATTTTTTACTGGTTTGGTCAAACCAGAAATGAATAAAGGAGAATTTTTCCTAAAAGCTTCACTCTTCATAATTGCTCATGACCCATGAGAACTTGAAAAAAAGAATAAAGAAGGAAATGACTGCAATTTATTAATGTATGAAGTATTATTAAATGAGAGTAATTTAGAAAATAATGAAAAAAATTTTAGTTGCTAATTATTGTCTTGATATATATATAATAGTTAAAAATGTACTATAAATTGAAACGGAAAAAGTAGTATTTTTGTTCCAGAAGACATCGACGGGCGAAAGAAACTTCAAAGTGGAAGAAAAAGTAAAAACGCATTAAATATTTCAACACGTGGGACCCACATTTGAAAAGGAAAAGAAGAGAAGAGATGGAGGAAAAGTCGAGAGCTGATGAGCACCGGTGCTCATCATACCTCAGAGTAATCCAAATTAAATTTGGACAGTTTTAATTTTTAGTTAATTATTTTAATTTTTTTATATAATAATATTATTTTTTTAAAAAATAATAATTAGAAAATTATATTTATTTTAAATTTTTTATTTAATAAAATAAAAATATATTAAAAATATAATAATTAAATATAATTAAATCAGAATCATTTAAATTAAATCGGCTTTGATGTCAGTACTCATCAGCTGTGATGGGCATCGAATGTGCTCTCGGAAAATCGGAAAAGTCGTAGGAAACAAGTAGAAGGGGAAAAAAGGCGTTAAAGAATTCAACATGCGGGACCCACATGTGAAGAATAAGTTAAATGAAAAGTTAAAAAAAATGAAAAGGAAAAGATGAGAACAGAGGAACGAAAAGCCGCAGGAAGCAAGGTAAAGTGTAAAAAAAAAAAGGAAAAAGCGTGGAATTTAAATAGTAAAACATCAGCGAACTCAGCTTGGTTAAACAGTAATTTACATCTTCACTTCTTATGTTATATTTATGATGATTGATTGATTTTATTGAGATGTAATTTTTCTAAAAGTTTCTTATTAGTCCTGTGCGACGCATGATATTTTTTTTAGTTAGATATAGAAAATTTACAACCTAATTGTTGTACATAAAATTTTATCATGTAATTAAAAATATTTTTGTAAAAAAAGTATCTTTGAACATCACAATTTTTTGACCTGATGAACATTATAAATTCAAAATCATTTTTCAAACAAATGCATATATATATATATAATATAAAAAATAAATAAGAATTTTTTTCAATAAAAATTTATAATTATTTCAATAAAAAACTATAAAAAAATAAAATAATACATGTCACTGTCACTCAAAATCTTTCTAACATCACAAGGGATGCAATTGATGATTTTTTGAGTAATATATGATAAAAAAATAAATAAATTATCCAAATATATTATGTCAAAAAATATTTACCATAATATAATACTTAAAATCCAACACTTAGCATGTAATTTATACTATTACATAGAAGTCAAATAGTAACAAATCAACTTCTGTGTTATTAATTTTTTTTTATTTTAATTAAAGTATGTTGGAAGCTACGCCAACCTAAACCCCCTGCCCCAGACTCTGTTCCCCCTACCCTTTTCCCCCTCTGAGCACACGACCCCCTCCCTAATTGATATATATATATATATTTAAACTAATTATAAATAAATGCCATAATTATATTTTTATATAAAATAATATAATATATATTTTAATTAAAATATATCTCATTCATATAAAAATATTTTATATATTTATTAAAATAAATATATATTTTGAATGTATTTTGAAATTATAAATAGATTGCATAAAAAATATTAAATATATCTCAAAAATTTTTATTTTATATGTATATATATTTTTATAATATTTGTACTTATCAAAATAAATAAGATTAAAAATATACCTAATGGATAAAAGATATATTATAAATTACTTAAAATATATTAATATGTGTCTTTTAAATATTTTATGATATTAATGTAGTTGCTTAAATAAAAATATAGAATTAAGTACCTCTACAATTTTAAAAAAAGGTATACCAAATATAAGAACCTCAACGTAAAGAAACACAATCTAATTTTTTCAAATAATTATGAATTCTTATAGTACAGGTATGCAAAGGCTGAATTGATAGTCAACTCAATGTCTGATCATTAAGATACGGTGTTAGATTGGGTTAGCCCGATATATGAGTTGAGGTTTGGCCTGACCCTTGAAAATTATTTTAAATAATAATAATGTAATTTAATTTGTTAACAAAAATATAATTCCATCAATTCAATATTGAAAATTATTTTAAATAATAATAATGTAATTTAATTTTTCACCTGGAAATTGTTAGCCACGGGGTGAGACATACGCCCTAGTAACCAGGGTACACATATACAAACACATAATCATACTTTCATGCCAATAATCATATATAACTCATTGTCAATGCAATATGCATGATATACCGAGACAAATACCCATCAATACCCTGCTAGAACTGTTACCATAATTGGGTAATCTCAATTAGTGATCTCCTTCCAATGACCTGTGATGGCTGATTTCGGGTCATCACCTAGCTCACCTTTCAATGGTCATGGCTCAATAGAGGCCAATGCACCAAAGGTTAGATCATGGTTCTGCTTCCCCCAAACCACTCTAATTGGTGCCTATTTAGAGAAAGTACACCCTAAATTCATAGCCACTTGAGTCTCCCGGCTATAAGACGATTATTTAGTGACTGGAATATCTCAAGCCGCATTGCTTGAACACAAAGTCTTGGGTGTTATTTAGCATATTGGCATATCACATGGTATATAGAGTATCGTCACCCAAACTATATGTCCTATCAATATATCACATGTGACAATGCCCAATACATGTTAAGATATCAACACATATATTATCTCCATCATGCTAGCATGCCATGATGATGCATATAGTAAGTCATGGGGTGCATCATCATCAACACGTGTTAATAATCATCATATACATATTATCTCATATTCATAAATTCCAGTGACCATTATCAGCACATAACAGGATAAGGTTAGAATACTTACTAGCCGTGTAGCTGCACATATCATGATATGAAATGGAAACGCCATAACCAAACTATCAAACATATCATAATATGAAAAAGCAAACATATATAAACATGCATATCATGATATGAAAATGACTAAGCATAAATCACAAACACAAGTAAACCTTGGTTACCTCAACCGTCAAACCTACTCGATATCTCGGTAGGCCAAAAAAGCAGCCACACCCAATCCAATGCTTCCAAATCACAACCCGGAGCCAGAAGATTCCAATTAAGCAATATATTAACCTATATAATATCAATTCCTCATTACCAATACAATTTACTAACCACTAACATGCACGATTACCAATTCAAACATAAACTGGATGGAAACAAGGTTTTCCGAAGTAAACCCAAGCATCAAAACACTCTAAACAACTCTCAAATCTATCATCATGTTTATACAATCTCAGATTCCCATTTATATCAAGGTTTAAGGGTTAGGGTTTGGGAGATTACCCTCTTAAACATCATAAGACCAACATCCAACTCATAGAAACGTATCACAACACCTCTAGAACACATTTAGACCCAACTTAATTGGTAAAAACTTAACCAAATCAGAATCCTAACCAAATTCATGAAAATTCTTTGGTAAAACTTGAAGAAAAATGCAAAAAGGAGTTGAGAGATGGTTTACCAATAAGATTTGAGCTTCCCAATGCCGAAAATAAAACCTTAAATGTCAGAAATATCGAACCCTAGCAGAGCACCGAAAATCTTGATTTTTTTTCTCTTCTCCGTCGATTGATATGCATTTTGATTTTAAGAAAATCTAGGTTGCTCATCGTGGTGCCACCTAATTTTGCCATGGCGTCAAGGCATTCTGTCTCCATTAGAATTCTAGCTTGAACTCTACCATTGCGACAACATTGTTCCTCACCATGGTGGCTGTTCTATCCCCATCTACGTTTTACTCAATTTTGATCCTTTCCTCTAGTCTTGGTCACTCTGGTCTTGCACCACTCATCAATAACCATCTTGAGTAGTGATGTGGGTCATTACACATATATTATTTGGGTCTAATATAAATTTCTTGCAATATAATTGACTTAACTTTGTTGGTTTCTTTTCATAGTTACTGTTCCATAGTGAGACTTAAAGGACTTCTCTTGCTTGCATATATGTCCAAGCTTTGAGATTTGCAATCCAAAAGTTACATCAATATTATAATAGGTATGCATTGCTTTATAAAAGTTGCACTCTGTCTTACCCCCTCTGTTGTTGGGTTATTAACCAAAGGATGTTGTGAAAATTTTTTATTGTTGGACAATGAAATTTGTGCATATGATTGTACACTCTGGTAATTTTTAGGTTTTTTAAAATCTTATTTTTAACATTTTAGTATAATATTGGAGGAAGGTAATTTGTTTTCTTTGGTTTTCTAATATTTTTGTGTGCTTGTTAATATCTACGAATTATAGACTTTCATGCCATTATGTCTAGATTTGAGAGGATATGAGGCAGAAAATAAAGTTATTAACTTAAAAGGTGTAACACCCCTCATGACGCTTGTCATTGGCATTGTGTGCAGGACTAAAGGAAACAGGATGGAAGAAAGTTCAAGTGGAGAAGAAATGAACTCCACGCCGCGGCATGAAGCAAAGCCGAGCAAAGCCGCCACGGCGAGAGCCAATTCTAGTGCATTTTTCGGTTAAAACTGGTGGCGCCGCGGCGAGGAGCACAGCCGCCGCGGCGAGAGACTTCCAGTAGTGATATTAAGTTAATTCGGTGGAGGCCGCGGCGAACTTATCTGGAGCCGCGGCGAGAGTCAAAAAACTGGTTTAAATCAGAATCGTTTCGGATGAAAAGAAAAGAGAGAAACAGAGGGAGCGGAGGAGAAGCAGCGAGAAGCTCTGCTAGGGCACGCAAAATCCGACCTAGGAAGATGTTTTCTGGACCATGGAAGTGTGTTTCTCAGTTGGTACGTGGATCTACTCTCTTCCTCTTCGTTTTTCTCTTTGGTTTGACGTTGATTTTCGGGGATTCGTGTGGGAGTCCATGTTTGGTTGATTTCCACCGATTAAAATGATTGATTTTGTGTTGTAAGAGTGTTTTGTGGTGTTAGGAACCTTTGGGTATGAGCTTTGATTGGATTATGATGGGTTTGAGTTAAACCCTAGGTTGGAAATTGGGAAAAGAAGTGGAAATCCGAAATGGTATGTGTTAGGGTGTGTTTGAATGGTTGTTTAAGGTTTATTTGTATGTGTGTATGTTGTTAGAACTCCGGGTTAAGCTTGGATGGTTAGATTGTGAATTGTAATGCTATGGGAGTTATGTTAATTAAAGGGTATTTACTGTTGTAATGGTAGATTGGCTTATTGGAGGCTTACAGTTCGGGATTGGGGTGCTCTAGAGGCTTGTCTAAGCCCTGTGTGTGCAGTATTGACAATTTGAGGTAACCGGATGTTTGTTTTATGTGATTATATGTTGATATGTATATGTACGTATATGCATGTTCCTTTTCATACCACGATATTGATTGTGTATGTGTGTACGGTTTTCTACATATCGTGGTATGCACGGCTTGATGATTGTATATGTTATGATGTGCAGCATCCCCATACTATTGCATGCTAGCATGTCCATATGATATATGATATGATAGTATACGTATATATGTATGTAGAGGCATGTTGGCATGACATTGATATCATCATCACATGATTGCATAGTGAGAAATGGATGACGAGGTGATGATGATGAGATATGATGTGATAAAGATCCCTATCGCTAAATCCTCTCCATGGGAGAGCCAGGCGGTAGAGGACATGATATGATATGATATGATATCGCTGTCACTAAATCCTCTCCTAGGGAGAGCCAGGTGACTGTGGATTTGGGGATGCACCTTCTCTAAATCACCATCAATTCGTGATGGTCCAGGGGAAGGAGAGCCACGGTCCGAACTCTAGTGTAACCATTGGCCCGGTTGCATTAGGGTAAGGTGAGCTTGGTGATGTCCTGGAATCGGTCTTCACCGACTGTTGGAAGGGAATCATCTATTGAATGTCTTATGATGACGATAGCTCGTGGTTCTAGCCGTGTATGAGGAAGAACATGTATACCATTCATTAGCATTGCATTGCACGACTGTATGGATCAGTATATATATATATATGTGTGTGTGTGTGGTTGTGGTTCCCGGTTACTGAGACACTGTCTCACACCCCTCCCCTCCATGACTAACCTTTCAGGTGAAGACTCTGGTGCTAGTTCGGAGAAGATCAAGAAGTTAGCAGTCATTCCGTCTTCGGGAATCCCTTGTATATTTGATAGTTATAATTTAGTTTATGTAATTCTGTGCCAAGTAGGCTGTTCTAATGGTTGCCTGGATGAGAGTCCTGGGAGTATTATCTGTATATTATGGGTTGATAGTGATGTTGATGGATATTATGCTACATGTGTATGGTGATGTATGTGTTGTAATGAGGTGTGAGGTTGATAGTGGACCCCGATATGGGTCTTTAATGTATGAGCAGGTATTTATATGATAAAAAGGGGTTGACTGCAAGCCCAGAGGTGGTTTTGGGCCATGTATGCGAATTATGGGCTTATAGCCACTATATGGTTTTGGGGTTCAAGGGGGTCAATTCTCGAAGGAAAGGTTTCTTCGGGGTATAACCTCCTTGGACATGTTGGTTTAGCCAAATATGACCTGTGAGAAGGGTCTCTTGGTGTCCATTTGCCTCCGGTGGCAATTGGAGGTGATAGGTTATGAGTTTTGGTTTTTGAAAGCTCAGGTCGGATTTGAAGGTGTTTGAGTGTAGGATGTTACATTTTGGTATCAGAGCAATGGTTCAGGCCATTGTTTCTGCTTATGGAAATACTTGGCACAGAATGGATTACATAAACTTGTAAATTCCCGATGTAATACTAGCCCAGAGTCATATAACTATTTGGGTCTCCATTGGTGTATAGAGGGAAAGATATATCCCAACAAGTAAGCAAAGTAATAATGATCTCAAGAAAGAGATGCACGAGAAATGGGTTATGCTGAATGATTGAGTTATTGATTAAGGAAGAACATTGAATAGAATGCGAAAGCAATTAACTGGCAAAGTAATGGCGATGTAAATGAAGAACCCAGCACGTATGTGAAGTTCAATGCTAGAAAGGTTTAGCCGATGAGTATAAGGTAATATGAATGATGGAATTGATATGGATGTGATGGAGCCGGATGGGCCCTAAGAGTTGGAAGAAGAGGTATCTTCTTTCGACTGAAAAACTTTTGAAAGTTAATCCACCAGCTTTCGAAAGTAAGTTGAAACATGTGATGACTAAAGAATAGGTGGACTAAGTAAAAACTATGTTTGGTGCTATGGATTACACCTCTGAATAAAAGGTGTAATTTGTAATACTCAAGATGGAAAAGGAGGTTGAGCAATGAAGGAGGTGAGTCTTACTGAGTGCTGAGGCTTCAGGAGCTCGCCTGGAAATCAAGAGTAGTTGTCAGTGTTGTCACAGATGTTTTTGGAGGATTGGCATGTGAAGAAATATGCTTTGTCTTAATGAATGTAGGAGAGTGATGAGGATAAGAGAATTTCAATTATTTGTGCTTTTTCCCCTGGAGGATTCCTAAGAGGAAATTAGTAAAGGTAGTGGAAAAATCCTAATTGTAAGAAATAAGGTAAGTTGTTAAGTATTATATGTGATGGAAATGGTAGAGAGTGAATATGGAAATGACGATTGAATCTTAAAGATGAAAGGTTGAGGTCTTTCAAAGTTGTGAAAGAATGGTGAGAGAATCCCATCCATTGGCTTGGATACCAAGTTGGATATAGCGATGGAGGAGAACAAGTTAATTAGCTGGAGTTGTAATTGAGGCGAAGGACAGGTGCCCTATAGTTAACATGGTCTTGCATGATGAAGGTCATGATGGTGATCTTAGGGATCTCAAGGAGGACAATGAAGAAATGGTAACTGTCATATGAGGAGTTGTGTTTGTGATTGTGCAGGAAGTGGTTGGATGATTTCAGAATGAGTAAGAAGGTCAAACAAAGCTAAAAGAATATGAGATATGGTTAAGAGGTTACTAGAGTCCTTTGGGCTGAACCCAAATTGAAAAGAGAGACTCTTGTCTATTTTATGGTGAATAAGGGTCCGGAAGAAGAAGGAGTTAAATTGTGACATAGAAGGTTGTTTGGAAGTGGATGTATTGTTGAGTTTTGTAAATCGAACGACGACCAATATGGGTTTGGACAAGGACCATTATAATACCCCATGAGGAGCAGTTTATGATGATCGAGTTAGAATTTTAAGTTATGAGAGATTGAAGGTGAGTTTTACAAGGAAAGACAAATTACAAGAGATGTCTAAGCTATGAGGAGTTTAGAAAGTGACTATTAAGTAAGGATTCTGAAGTTGATGGAAGAGCTTTTGCAACTCTCTCTCTCTGATTTAAAGTAAGGGTAATAAGAGGAATGCGTTGACAACAATTTGTGGACGAGAAGTTGACCTGGTTGATGGTGCTGGTTTGTGGAAGTGATTCCAGTAGTGAAATGTCATGGGCATAGACTAAAGAAAGTTTCTTTCTTGGTACTTTCCCTTGTCATAGAATGAATTATGGGACGATATATTACAAATATAATGTGTCGGTTCCATTTAGGATGCTTAAAGGTTGAAGTTATGGAACTAACTAACTTCCATATGCTGTTGTCCCTGGATTTTCTTTCCCAGTAACAGCTCTGGAGAATATGGGAAGCTGTTGTTATTGGGAAGCATGAGCCAATCCTGTATGATATGAAATCACTAGTCTAGAACTGTTGGTTAACTAGTTGAGGCTTAATGCCAGCTGGCCACGCATTTAATGCACCAGTTACTCGTGGTATGAGGCACTAGTGGACTGAGAGTGAAAGACTTGGTGACGATATTTACGGGAACCTAATTCCGCTTTAATTCATGGTCTTGGATGTCTATTTTCTGAAAGATTGATTGGGTACAGCTGACCAATCAATCCGTACGTTGTAGCGATTCATTGATCAGGAGATGAGCGGTTTATCATCTAAAGGAACGAATTCCATATCTTTCAAGAGCAAGGAGAAGGACAAAAGGATTAAAGGTCTGAAAGTAAAGCTTGTATGGGATTCACAAAGTTTGAGGTAAGTGGTGTATTGTAATGGTAGAGTTGGATTGGAAAAAGAAATTGGATTCGTGGGTAAAGACCCAAACATTATTGGCAATGGGTGAACGAGTTGTAACTATGGTGTAACAATGTGGGGTATTAGGCGGCTCATAGCCTCTTGCTTTAAGCATCAGGATTATGTGGTTTGCAGTGAGAAATGAAACTTGAACAGTAGGATGGAGGTGTACATGGGGGATGCGAGTGCATTGTACAACTCTATGTGCAGAAGTAAAGGAATCAGAGTACGCAGCAGAAGCAATTGGAGAGGTTTATCCATAAACAAGATTTTCGAAGAGATGCAGTGTAATAAGAAGCGTGTGGAAAAGAAACGATATAGGATTAAAAGGATATGGTTAAGTGGAAACAAGTATATAGTGTTAAAGATGAAAGAATGAGTAAGAGGGGAATAAGAATATGGAGATGGTAGTAAAAAGAAATTGGAAGGACTTTTCTAAAGAATATAAGAAGTTAATGATAAGTTGTTGGTACGGAGGTTTTATGAGGGTACGGAATCATTTTTGGGAAGTGGCCTTACTATAAGGAAATATAGTTTGGTCACTGGAGAAGTTGTTTTGATGCTAACGTGACCAAGGGAATTTTAGTGGACTTTAAAGATGTGATGGTTTGTGATGGTTTTGCCTATGCCTTTGATGGTGCTATTTGCTTGAGAAGTATAAGACAGAGAGTTTTTACATGGTATGTGTTTGGATAGTGCAATAAGAATGACTCTTGGAATGTCCAGTGATAGTTATGGTTTGAATTGATTTATGCCAAAGGTGTAGTTAATGAATTCCACGAGATGTGATAAGTGTGGTTAATCTAGTGTATACTTCTAAGTTAAGGAAGGCGCAGTGGTGACCTGCAAATTGATGCCAAGAGAGAGATAGTGCTATGGAGATCAAGAAGTGATGTTGTAGGATTTCGAACAGTAAATCGTGTAGAAAGAGAGATGTCGACATTGAGTCTGATGGTTCGAATTGTCAAGCAGTAGATCATCTTACTTGGCAAATCTCGTCTATAATGGTAATGAAAGAGAGGGAGAACTATTGGTTGAAGAAGGATTATGTGAGTTAAGGAAGGAAGAAGTTGGTTAGCAAGGATCACCATAGAAGGTTGATGTATAAGGAGCTTTAAGGAAATAAGGTCTTCCTCTTAATGTGGTAATAAAGGGTGAATGTTAGATATTATAATTTGAGAAAAATAACTTATGGGAATCGATGGTGTTTGATCAATGGAGCCTCATCAGTGTAAATAAGATGGTAGATATGGTTTAAAATATAAGAGAAATGGTTAAAAGTAACTAACCATGTGGAAGAATAAGTAATGATGTGAATAAATAAGGGAGAAAATCGAAAGTTAAGGAGAATGATGGTATATCTTAGAAGTTTTGAGGGAACAACGACGTGAAAAACTTGTTTTGGGAAGGAAAGAAACCAGGTCGAGGTGGTTGTCCAGCCTTTCTTATGTCTGAGAACATAAGGAAGATTTGATATTAAGACTGATTTTAATGAAAATTGCATTAATTAGCAAAGATAGAAGTGAAGTATGAGAGAGCGGTTCGTTTTCGAGATGCATAATAGAAGGTAGAAATTGAGAAAGCACCAAAAAGTCGAAGGATTTGTATGAAAGGAGTATGTTGTTTAGGGTCGAGACTACTATTCTCAAATTTCGAGGACGAAATTTCTTTAAGGAGAGGAGAGTGTAACACCCCTCATGACGCTTGTCATTGGCATTGTGTGCAGGACTAAAGGAAACGGGATGGAAGAAAGTTCAAGTGGAGAAGAAATGAACTCCACACCGCGGCATGAAGCAAAGCCGAGCAAAGCCGCCGCGGCGAGAGCCAATTCTAGTGCATTTTTCGGTTAAAACTGGTTGCGCCGCGGCGAGGAGCACAGCCGCCGCGGCGAGAGACTTCCAGTAGTGATATTAAGTTAATTCGGTGGAGGCCGCGGCGAACTTATCTGGAGCCGCGGCGAGAGTCGAAAAACTGGTTTAAATCAGAATCGTTTCGGATGAAAAGAAAAGAGAGAAACAGAGGGAGCGGCGGAGAAGCAGCAAGAAGCTCTGCTAGGGCACGCAAAATCCGACCTAGGAAGATGTTTTCTGGACCATGGAAGTGTGTTTCTCAGTTGGTACGTGGATCTACTCTCTTCCTCTTCGTTTTTCTCTTTGGTTTGACATTGATTTTCGGGGATTCGTGTGGGAGTCCATGTTTGGTTGATTTCCACCGATTAAAATGATTGATTTTGTGTTGTAAGAGTGTTTTGTGGTGTTAGGAACCTTTGGGTATGAGCTTTGATTGGATTATGATGGGTTTGAGTTAAACCCTAGGTTGGAAATTGGGAAAAGAAGTGGAAATCCGAAATGGTATGTGTTAGGGTGTGTTTGAATGGTTGTTTAAGGTTTATTGTATGTGTGTATGTTGTTAGAACTCCGGGTTAAGCTTGGATGGTTAGATTGTGAATTGTAATGCTATGGGAGTTATGTTAATTAAAGGGTATTTACTGTTGTAATGGTAGATTGGCTTATTGGAGGCTTACAGTTCGGGATTGGGGTGCTCTAGAGGCTTGTCTAAGCCCTGTGTGTGCAGTATTGACAATTTGAGGTAACCGGATGTTTGTTTTATGTGATTATATGTTGATATGTATATGTACGTATATGCATGTTCCTTTTCATACCACGATATTGATTGTGTATGTGTGTACGGTTTTCTACATATCGTGGTATGCACGGCTTGATGATTGTATATGTTATGATGTGCAGCATCCCCATACTATTGCATGCTAGCATGTCCATATGATATATGATATGATAGTATACGTATATATGTATGTAGAGGCATGTTGGCATGACATTGATATCATCATCACATGATTGTATAGTGAGAAATGGATGACGAGGTGATGATGATGAGATATGATGTGATAAAGATCCCTATCGCTAAATCCTCTCCATGGGAGAGCCAGGCGGTAGAGGACATGATATGATATGATATGATATCGCTGTCACTAAATCCTCTCCTAGGGAGAGCCAGGTGACTGTGGATTTGGGGATGCACCTTCTCTAAATCACCATCAATTCGTGATGGTCCAGGGGAAGGAGAGCCACGGTCCGAACTCTAGTGTAACCATTGGCCCGGTTGCATTAGGGTAAGGTGAGCTTGGTGATGTCCTGGAATCGGTCTTCACCGACTGTTGGAAGGGAATCATCTATTGAATGTCTTATGATGACGATAGCTCGTGGTTCTAGCCGTGTATGAGGAAGAACATGTATACCATTCATTAGCATTGCATTGCACGACTGTATGGATCAGTATATATATATATATATGTGTGTGTGGTTGTGGTTCCCGGTTACTAAGACACTGTCTCACACCCCTCCCCTCCATGACTAACCTTTCAGGTGAAGACTCTGGTGCTAGTTCGAAGAAGATCAAGAAGTTAGCAGTCATTCCGTCTTCGGGAATCCCTTGTATATTTGATAGTTATAATTTAGTTTATGTAATTCTGTGCCAAGTAGGCTGTTCTAATGGTTGCCTGGATGAGAGTCCTGGGAGTATTATCTGTATATTATGGGTTGATAGTGATGTTGATGGATATTATGCTACATGTGTATGGTGATGTATGTGTTGTAATGAGGTGTGAGGTTGATAGTGGACCCCGATATGGGTCTTTAATGTATGAGCAGGTATTTATATGATAAAAAGGGGTTGACTGCAAGCCCAGAGGTGGTTTTGGGCCATGTATGCGAATTATGGGCTTATAGCCACTATATGGTTTTGGGGTTCAAGGGGGTCAATTCTCGAAGGAAAGGTTTCTTCGGGGTATAACCTCCTTGGACATGTTGGTTTAGCCAAATATGACCTGTGAGAAGGGTCTCTTGGTGTCCATTTGCCTCCGGTGGCAATTGGAGGTGATAGGTTATGAGTTTTGGTGTTTGAAAGCTCAGGTCGGATTTGAAGGTGTTTGAGTGTAGGATGTTACAAAAGGAATTGCAAGTAACATTAGGCACAACAATCTCTCAAGGTGTGCTAATCTGACATTTAAACATTATGATATTTTTTTTCCTTGTTTTGTATGTGTTAGAAATGTTGTCATGTTTCATTTTTACATGTGTTGCATTTAAACTTCCTAGTCAATAATTATATCTTCAACTTTGTGATTTGGAAGTTGATCTTATATTATGGAATTGCTGAATAAATGGAAAAGGTGTATTGTAAATTTATATGTAATAAATTGAAAAGGGAAGAAAACAAAAATGCATATTAGAAAAAGAAAAATGGGCTTTGGTCGTGCTTTTAGTAATAAGCATACCCAGTGACAGGACTTTGGGTACGTACGCTCATTAACAAAAGCATACCCAAGACTTGTCTTTGGTACACTTCTATCTGGGAGGGTACCCAATAACTATACTTTGCGTATGTTGTGCATGTTTAAAATAAGTGAAACTCCACTGATTACTCATCTCTCTGTCGTCACTTAAAATAAGTGAAACTTTGCAACTATACAATAAGCATGTTGTTAAAATGATAAGGTGTAGTCGCTTTCTCACCAGCTAATAGGCCTCTTTTTAAAAAATAAATAAATAAATAAAAGACGAGTAAAAAAAATATCAAATTAAAACAATATATTACTGTTTTTGGCCTGAAAAAGCCTTCCATTCTCAAACACAAATAAATCATTTACCATTAATTAATCACTTAGACAGTTATACAGTGTAGCTCAATAAAAAAGCGTTACCCTTGGCTGCGACGTTTTATAGAGGTACACCTCAACTATATTTTAAAATTACACACTTAATTATCAAAAGCCTTCTTTGCAAGCATGTCGTCACATCTAAGTTTGCTAAATTATCAAAACAATATATATATATATATGTGTGTGTGTGTGTGTGTGTGTGTGTGTGTGCGTGTGTGTGTAAACAAAAGAACCTAAAGATTTGGCATATGAAAAGTGCATTAAATTTTGTAAAAGATACACGCGCACATGAAAAAGATGAAAAGGAGTTCAATAAAAAAAAAGGAATTACAGACTTGCAAACTTGTAATCACACCCTCAAAACTCTCTCTACTCCATGGTTTTGCACAAAAGAGAATGACACTAATGATAGATGGAACCCACCTGAGAAGTGAGATGTTCATGCTCCTGGGTTTTTTCTCTCTCCCATGCCATGTCTAGGAAAGCGAACATGAGATATTAGTTTATACTTTATAGTCACATATCCGATAGTTCTTCGAATTTTTAACCAAGAATTAATTTTTGTTGATGTGAGGCTTAATGGGTGTTATGAGAATTCTTTTGGCTTGGCTGGAAGCTTGTAATGTTATGTTCAAAGCTCGGTTGAAAATTGAATAATTTGAAACCCTAAAAATTATTGGAGTCGTATAACACTAATAACATTAGCACATATTTGAAGACACTTGGTTGAAAGTTAAACAAATATTAAATACGAGTTATCGACATGGTACTAACACTAATTTATTGGTGATTCTATTACTTAAACGTTTTATTCCTTTTTAGTTGTTTTGGTAAGAAAACATTTTATTGATTGTCCTTTTTTTTGGGATTTGTGCATGTGTGGGGGACCTACGCGTGAGATTGATTTGCTTCTCCATCTATTTTGTCATCAAAATATCAGCCGTTTGTGCTGTGCATTGCATCTGACAAAACATGACAAACGAAGAAGGGAAACAAAAACTGTGACTCATCTATTGCCATTTACTACATGAAAAGACAAGGGAAACAAAAAGATTGGAATGATTTTTATATCCACATATTGATGATTCATGAATCACATGATATTAAAATGTATGCCCCTATGTCACGTCAATTGTCCGAGACAAAAAAATTACAGTAGATTTTTTGTTTGGGAGAATGAGAAATATGTTACCTAAGGATCTTGGTCCTTGTTTGTTCTTTTCCCCCCTTTTTGTCCCATTTTTTTTCACAGGTGCAGTGAAACTTTGTTGACAATGGTACGTAAAAAGATACGAGAGACCATGAAGGTCCATGAAAGTTGAAACTTCTCAAAAAGTAACAACCACTTCTTTATACAAAATTGAATGAGTTTCATAAATGACTGACTCTTAAAGGAAGAGCATTTGAGATCCTCTAAAATTTTTAACTTTATCAGCTAAAACATAATTTAACTAGGACAAGACTTTGTTTTTAGAAGATGATTTACATTTCTTCATGAAATTAGTAAACACTTGTTTTATTAACAATGAGCCTGTGTGGAATTGACGAAGTGAATGGGTACGTGAAGCTATAAAAGCATAGTTAAAACGATTGTAACGTTCTTCAACTGTACTAAAGGCAGAGTCCAAAGATTCTTTGGCATCTTATCTTCCTCTTACATTCTCTATAAATATAACATGCAAGTCTTTGTATCTCTCCAGTCAACCCAGGTTCCAAATTACTAAGTGTTGAATAGGATGAAACCTTCAATGTCCGCACTGATCACAACCCTCTCCTTCCTCCTCTTGCTGTCCTTCATCGCCACAAAACCGTCATTTGCCTCAGCTGAGGGAGATGTCCTTGATGTTCTTGGAGATCCTCTTGTCCCAGGTCAAGCATACGGAATAATTACACCTGTAACGGGACTGAGACCTAGTTCCGGGCTTGTCCCTTGGTCACCAGCATCTGGGGATTCCTCAACATGTGAATATAATGTTAAGCTGGTCATTTCTGAACTATTGCCCGCGCCGAATGTTCCAGTGAGGTTCACTATAATTCCAGCGATATCTACCGGTTCTACTAAACTGGAGATCGAGTTCGTTTGGACGCCAGACTGTGTAAAATCTGGCAAGTGGGCAGCTGCTCATGTATCAGGAGCTATAACGTCTTCGAGGCTGGTTATTGGTCGTCCTGAAGACTATCCAAATTCGAACTTCCTGAATGGCTTTTTCCAGATTTACAACTTCTCAAATTCGACATCAGACGGATTATACAAGCTTGTGTTTTGTCCCGAAGGCAGTGTCCTTAATCCTTTAGGGACATGTTATAATGTTGGTGTTAGTTCTCAGTTGCTGGGTCTTGCTGATAATGCCCTCCCAATCAGGTTCGTGAAAGATACTAGATTTCCTCAGAATGGAAAATCCATTATACGAATCAAGTAGCTGATCGGACTAAGCACTATAGCTAGCGATGTATGATTCCCCTCTGATAGGCTGTAGGAGTGTCACTAAATAAATGAGGGCATCGTGTTGTTGTATTCTACGTAATCCGCCTAAAATAAATTTGCAGGATTTATGAAATGGATCTGTAATCTGAATCCTGTCCAGTTGTTGTATCCTATGTTATCAGCCTTGAATAAATCGCAGCATTTGAGAAATGTAGTATTTGTAATTTGATGATGGAAAGTAAAAACTTTGAACGTGAAGAACATAGTAGGTAAATATATATATAAATATAGAAGAGAAAAATGTTGTAAAAATAGAAATCAAATTGGTGATCAGCACTTGTGAGTATTATTTTTTTAAAATTTAAAACGGCTTTTGCTGCTTCTATTTTAATTAACCATTTAAATAAAATCAGCACATTCTAAATGTGAAAGTGTGTGGTTGCTTTCCAGCGCAGCTAAGCTAATCAAAATATAATTGTACGAAGAAGAAGAACAAAAAATGCTATTAGTAGGCTTAATATTTAAAACCTACAAATCTGTAATTATATGGGTAATACCAAGTAATGTAATAATGAGTAGAGTATTGTTCCCATCAAAATTCAGCATGAACAACCCAGTTGAGCGCTAATTTTACATTTCTGCTCAAGTTGGATAATTCACTACACAAGGCATAGACAAAACCAGAAATAAATCTTAGCTATGGTCGGAGTTAGTGTTGATCTTAGAGATAAATAGAACCTTAGATACTAGCCTTAATTACTTCTTAATGTCCAATTATCTCATTTAATTGCAATCAAAACTATGTATGCTCGTCTAGGTTCAACTAGAACACCAAATCAAGCCCCAATCAGTTCTCGCATTTTTTAGGATAAATGAACACACAATCAAATCAATGTACATTTTTCTTTCATTCTAGAACCCCTGCTTAATTTAACAGATAGATTAATTCCAATAAAAAAAACCAAATCAAACCAAATTGAGTTTAGTTTATTTGGTTGTTAGTTTTGGTTTGATTAATTTTTTTTAACTTAATTCAGTTATTTTGGTTCTATTCCGTCTTGACTTTATAAAACCTAGATAGATCGAATCAAATTGAATTTATTAAACTTTATTTTTTTTCCTAAATTTATGTTTGATTTTATAATTTTTAAGTGATAAATAAAATATTATAACGATGATGTTCAACAAATATCACAAAAATGTCTTAGAAAAATCTACCGTGAACAAATAGCTAAGTGATGAATAATTATCTCAACCACAAAATCAGATATATCGCAAAGTTGCACTTGCTTTCAAAGTCACTTATCCTAATCTCAAAATCACAATCGTTGGTATCGTTTTCCATTCCTCACTCTCTTGTCCTCTAATATCTCAACCGTTTAATTGGTGTGTGGCATTGTGCATGAGTATGTGTGATTCACGTTTGTATATCTAGTGAATGACATCCATTATTACTTTCCAACTCCCTCTCTTGTTCTCTAATATTGAATGAATAAAACGAAGTTGCCATTAATCAAATAAAATTTTTGAAAAATTGAAAGGATAAAAAAATTCTGAGCTTAAAAAATGCATGATTTAAAAGTTCTAAATAATGCACTTCGTTTTAATTTTTATATCATCAATATATATAGGAAGCCATTCTATTTGTTAGCTATGAATAATATGTCTGACCTCAGATTCTATGGAAACATCGAGCGCGATCTAGTTTTATAGTAATATATTGATAATGCTTGCGTGAATCTTTGGCATTTCTATTTTCAAAATACTTCAAACATTTACGCCATATCTTAGAGATAGAAGAACACGTGCATGCAGTGACACATGTCGTACCTTCGTTGCTATTATCCTTTCTAAATTATATATATATATATATATTACAAGTCAGTCTTGTTTTTCTCTCCACTCCCCAAGTTAATTTTATGTTACTCAAGCAGTTCTGGTTCATAATTTTACGTACCGTAAAATCACAATTTTTCTGACCGATGCTTATCAGCTTTCAGTCACACGGCCGTTATCTTCTCATGAAATATTATGATTATATAATATATAAAGTTTATCAATTTTCAAGAAGAACCGTATCATGTGGGCAATCTATTCCACAAGGGCCACGTCTTTGAGTTTTTTGTTTTTGGTCCCCCACGCCCAAGTTTAAAAAAATAAAATAAAAAACCCGCATTAATGGACAATGCGAATGTCAATTTATTAGGGACCAGAGGCATCCTTCTTTGGGTTTTTTTTAATAGTTTAAAATGGCTTTCATTGCTTATCTGGATAATAGAAAAATCATTAATTGAACTTAAATTATATGTTGCATGCTTCTTTTGTGTAGGCGGAACTAACAGATCCAATTATCATAATATGTGATTTATCGCTCAAATAAGATGCAATTTTGATGTAATGTCTTATTCTTTTTGTTCGCGTAGTTGTCTGATTAATTAATGACCAGCCACATAATATTTATATTACTCTATTCATGACCATACTTAATTAATCACTTAATTACGTGTTTCTTGAAAGTTTTTACCGAGACTATTTTATAATAATTTAGAAATATCATTAATTATTACATTTGCCTTGCATCATTTTGTAGAGATACACCTCCCGCATATATAATATTAAGGGAAACATTTGGTCAATTAACTTTATCCTTAATTCATTTTAATCCATTAATTTTATTTTATTTCTTTTTTATCATTCAATTTTCAAAATGTAGTCAAATTTTTCATCATACCAAACACTATTAATTATTTTAATGAAAAATGCTGCCAATTCATTCTTAACTGCTGACAAAGAAAGCTAACATATCAATTCTGTCATTTTTTATAAAAAAAATAAAATCAATGATTTTTTTTTACTTAAAATCAAAATGGTAAAGAAAAATTTTAAGTACAAATAAAAAAACATTATTTTTAAAAAATTAGATTTTTATAAAATTAAGAGAATTGATATGTTGATATGCTTTGTCAGTATTTAGAAATACTTTGTAAGTATTTTTTGTCAGCATAGTTAATGATGTTAGAGATGAGAAAAAATTTGATTACATTTTAAAACTTAAATGATGAAAAAGAAACAAAATAAAAAAGAGATTAAAATAAAACTAAAAGTAAAGTTAAGAGACCAAATATATATTTTTACCTAATATTAAAATTAATAAAATCCTCTGTTCATTAAAATTTAACCATTTATTGATTGTATTAAAGTTAAGGAGATTTTATAGTACACTTTTAATCCTTTACTTTTACAACATATTTCAATTTAGTCGGTTAACTTTATAATTTTTGTTATTCATTAACTTTATACAGTTAAAACATATGTAGTACCAATGCTTTTAAAAAATAAATATACATATATCCGACATATTTTAGATAAGACACGCGTAACATACTTTAGAGTATATGCCTATCTAAATCATTAGTCATTTTTTCTTCAAAATATTTCAATATTGCTTAAAATCTTAAAAAGTGTTAATTTTTTTAATTAAGTATTATGAATATATTTATTTACTTTTTGTAATACATATTAAAATTGAAAACATGTTTATATTATTTATCTTTCATGTGTTAATTTATCAAATATAGACATAATTATATACATACATACATACATACATACATACATACATATATATATATATATCTATATATATATATATATATTCAACACACGTAGCTGAATCCATATTTCATAGGTTAAAAGTTTTTTTTCTCTAACACCATTAATTAATTTAACAAAAAAATGTTGACGTGCAATTTTAAAAATTTAGAAAAGGAAAATCCAATTCAATATCGTCATTATTTATTTATTCATTGTATCTTACACTTAAAATAATTTAAAATCTTAAAATCAATTATCGCAATTAAAAAATCTTTTTAAATGTTATTTTTATCTTATTATTATCATTATCCCAACTGTAACATCTAAATTTTTATGATTTTGTTTGAATTTTAGTTTAGAGAATTACTACATAATTAGAATTAAAGGAGCTTAAATATCTTATGTAGATCAAAGTAGGGACTAAATTGCAAAGGATGATCAGGGACCAAATTGCAAAGAAAGTTGGATGGCATAATTGAAAATATTAATTATTAGCAAAAAGACAAAAAATGGGACATAGATGTCATTTCCTCAAACAAATCATCTGTCAAGTATTTATTAAGACCGGTTATAGGAGGTGATTCAAGAAAATTCTCGTAAGAAATTATACTCTAATAAGTAAAACTAGAAAATAGATATATTGGGCAGAAAATTGATCTGAAGTTCCATAATCTGTAAATTAATAAGAATTAGAAAATAAGTCTAGATTAGGAAATTCAGATATATTAGGGCATAAAAAGAGATACTAGATTTTTCTATAAGGTTTGAATAGCTATAGAATCGGTCTAATGGATATTGGGTCAAAATTGGAGTCTGGGCCCAGTAGGACGGCACCGGTTTCTTAATGGGCCAAAAGTACTATTCATGGAGGCCCAATAAAGGTTTAGAAAACCCTAATAGGCTAGGAATGATTTTTGGAAAACCCAGAAGTATTATTGACAAGAATAGCTCAAATGATGTCAAGAAAGGATAAAGAGCCCAATGAGCCCAGTTCACCCAATTTCCAGGCTAATTAAATTATAGGTGACCCAGTAGACTATGAAATAATCAAGAATAAGTTCAAAATAATATTAGAAGGTTTATAATAATCCTCTATGCAGAGAAGTTACAGGAAAAACTAATCAGCACTAATTTTATCGGTGTTTTCGGTTAAAGCCCAATAAGGTAAAATATCTTCTAAAATAAATTATATGAGCTTAGAAATGATTAATTAAGGTCATAATGAGTTTGAAATTCATATTTTAAAATATATTTATGCATGAAAAATTTTACCAGACAAAATTAGAGCCTGAAAACCCGGTATATGTTGAAATTGGGCCTAGAATTAGATGATTTAAGCCCAAATAATTAAAGGCATCATATTGGGTTGAATATGGACTCAAAATTTCGTGCAAAAGGAGTGGAGAAGAGTTAACCACCATGCATGACACTATTTCAAAGATTAGGTGCCAAAATTGGAAGTTTGGATGAAGTAAGCTTATGTAAGCATAATGATGCAATATTTACCTTATTTGGAGATAAAAGTGGCATCCAAATTAATAACAAGAGAGGGAAAATTAATTAGATAACAATTATGTGAAGAAATTAGGTGTATGGTAGAGAAAAGCGATGATGTAGTGCAATTTTGGCCCTTGGATCAAAAGTTAATCAAAGGGATGGAGTTGCTTCTTGTTGTCTATAAATAGGCTCTTCCTCCCCTCCATTATTCACACCCAAAAACGAAAATCCACCATATATTAGTGAGAGAGTGAGTTATAGAGAGAAGGAGGAGGAGAGGAAAGGAAAATTTGCAAGTTTAATGTAACATCTTTTCCCTTTCTTGTATTTTATTTCTAAATGATTGTTTAGATCTTGTATTTCTATGATTGGTAGGTAGAAAACATGTTTATGTTATGAATATGATGATGATGTTGGATCAAAATGGTGAAAGAATGATGAATATGCTATGAATTTTGCATGAACAAGCATGAACATGTGAATAACATAATGAACATGCTAAAAGATGCATTTTGATCCTAAATGTTACCATGCCAAAATGAAATCATGTTTCTTGCAATTATTTTCAAATATTATGCTAAGAATGGAGTAGCACATTTTAAATCCTCAAGCCTTAGAAAAAATGAGTTATGCATTTAAAGTGTTATTCAAAACTAAAATATAAATTAAAATTCATATATCGTCGTTCTCTTTTACTTACTTATTTTGAATTACGGTGAAGATTCGTAACTTTACCTTAGAAAATTTTTTGAAAATTTTACATGTAAGTTTTATCTTATTGCCATATAAATCTATGAAATAAAAAAAATATTTGCTTTAAATCTATATAAATATGTTTTTCTAAGTAGGCGCTTTAAAAATTACATGTCACTGTTTTCATCAAGTTAATTAATGGTGTTGATTGGGAAATGCTTTTGACTATACTTCAAATAAAAGATTAAGGGGAAAAAAAAAAGAAAAGAAACTTAATAAAATTAACGTACTAACATGAAACTTGATGAAAACTAATTAAAGGTACAAAAATTGTACTTTTGAAATCTTCAATATAAGAAAATGTCTGTGCAAGTATTAAAAATAGAAGAAAAATCCCTCTGCTTAATTATAAAAAATGCAAATGAGATCCGTAAATTAGTTTTTGTCTTAAGGAAAGAAAATGTATAATTTAAAAATATGGATAACAGATGTATAATTGTGGGAAAATTCACGTTTGTCAAAATAATTTCTTCTTCTTTTTAATTCTCCTCTTAAATGCATATTTTTAGCCCAATAATGTAAGAGTTACTTTCTAAAATGTAAAGCAGCAATTACTTGTCTTTACTAATGCTTTTCCTTGGTAAAACCTAATCTAAAAATACTAAGTTAAAAAAGAAATCCATAATGACCCGATAGCAAATTGATGAGAGATAATTTCAACCACAAAATGAGCCATCGTGAACGCTCCCCTTACTTCCAAATTCACTTATCAAGAACCCAATCTCAAACGTTGGTGTTGTTTTCCTTTTCCTGATTCTCTTGTCCTCTAAGATCCCATTAGAATATTAATACTAATAGTAATTTCAAAGTGATTCTACTAATGACTCTATAAATTTGAATGTATTCACTATTTAATGTGCGTAAGATTGAGAGAATCAGATTAAACCAGTCAGTTAGACTAGTTTAACCGAGAAATGACAATATATAAAGTCCGAAGGTAGTATGACACTGAGGGATAAAAGAACTAGTAAAACTACTATTGGTTTGCTTGGTTGAATCAATCAGTTTTTTAAACATTTTTTATTTTTTAAAAAATTTTGAACTATATTTCTAAGATATGATTTATACATCTCTATACTTAATAACTATTAAGGAAGTGAGATCAATAAGTAAAAGAAAAAGAAATATGTGTATAAATATATGTTATATTATAAAATAATAAGTTATAAAAGAAGTATGTATGCAATATAAATATTTTATATTTAATATTTATTTTATTAAATAGATAGATAAATAATACATCATTTTAATTTAAATATCTATTTTTATTATTATAAATTTTTTTATTTTAAATATATTTTATTTAAAATATATTAATTTAATTAAGACCAGTCCAATTTTCTAGTTAGACCATTAAAATATTGACTAGTGTGTTGATCAATCAGTCTGAATTTTTTAACCTTGGTTTGACGTTTTATTCCTTTTTTGTTGTTTATGGAGAGAAAGCAGCTTATTGCTTTAGTCTTGGATTTGTGCATGTGTGTGGGGCCTATGTGAATTTTTTTTAAAAATTAATCCAAAATGGCAAAATCTCAACCGATCGATTGTACATTGATTCCATTTTCCATCTCCATGGCAAAATCTAAAACGTGCATCTTTAAAATAAGTGAAACTCCACTGATTACTCATGTCTCTGTCGTCACTTAAAACAAGTGAACGTTTGCAACTATACAATAAGCATGTTGTTAAAATGATAAGGTGTAGTCGCTTTCTCACCAGCTAATAAGCCTCTATTTTAAAAAAAATAAATAAATAAAAGACGAATAAAAAAAATTATCAAATTAAACAATATATATTACTGTTTTTGGCCTGAAAAAGCCTTCCATTACCAAACTCAAATAAATCATTTACCATTAATTAATCACTTAGACAGTTATACAATTTAGCTCAATAAAAAAGTGTTACCCTTGGCTGCGACATTTTATAGAGGTGCACCTCCACTATGTTTAAAAATTACTTAATTATCAAAAGCCTTCTTCGCAAGCATGTCGTCACATCTAAGTTTGCTAAATTATCAAAACAATATATATGTGTGTGTGTGTGTAAACGAAAAAAACTAAAGGCTTGGCATATGAAAAGTGCATAAAATTTTGTAAAAGATACACACACGCGCACATGACAAAAAAAAAATTAAGGGCAAGCTTTTCTGTAATTGTGAATGAACATAAATTTCAAACAAGTGAATGCAAATACTGTCTCACTCCCTAAACAATCTCTCACACTCCAATTTCTATGAAGTATGTGATGAATCAGACATTTGATAGAATAATTCGCATTTATTTTGTAACATCCTGATTTTCAGAACTAGATAAAAGAAATTATGTTATGTCTCAGGAATATAAATGACCATATAAAGATGATTATGATATATGCCCAACAAAAAAAATGATTATGAAGTATTTTAAGGAGAGGAAAATGTAATATTTTGGAATTTTTTCTACATGTCTAAGGCTTAATATTTTAAAATTTATAAGAAATTTATAAAAATGAGCATACATCATTTTATATAAAATATGGTAAAGAGATCAATTATTACGATTAAAAGAAAAAAGGAAAAAATGACTATTTTTCCCCTTAAAAAGCAAAAAAAAAGAGAGGCGGTGGATGCTGAGAGGTGGGGTTAATGAAAATTTTATGAATTTTGAAGAAAATTATATTTAAAAACTCAAAAGTTATAAAATTATAAATTTATCCCCCATCAAGAGTATTTTTGTAAATATGAAAAATTATAGTCAAAATAAAGCTCTCAATGAGCTAAGATAAATAGAATATAGTATGAAATTTATTAAGATCAAAATAATATTTATTGGGTAATTAGAATTGGATATTAATATTTTACCCGATAAAAGTCAGTTTGGACAGCAGAAAGATGCGGTGTTAATTTAAGAAAAGTATGTTGGCTCTACATTTAGATCAATTGAGATAAGAATATTATGGTTTTTGACACTGACCAGTGTTTGGGTATGCTTTTTGAAGCATACGCAGAGACTTTTGGAGCAATCACACAGGTAGGCTTCAATTTCTATAGTAGTGATGGAGGCTTCTGTCCTGCGGTTCAAGTGAATGTAGACTGCTCTGTGTTTTGCAATCAAAGAGGACACGTCACTGGTAGTTTTGCGTATCACCAAATAATATATATATATACACTCATATAGAGGTCGAGAAATCACAACAATCACGTTTCAAAGCCTTTTTTTTGGGCCAACCACGTTTCCAAGCTTTAATTTAGTTTCAATCTCACGTCAACCAAAACTTCAAAATTTCATTAAAATCATACAAAATATCCAAAAATGAAAATAAAAATAGAAAAATAAATTAATAGTTACATCAATAAATAATAAACTGCTAGTGCTCGTTACTTTTAGTGGATTAATATATTGATTTTAATAAGAAAAAGATTTACCCCTCTGATTCAAAACTCAAAATCTATAGGTTATCCATATATGTTACCCAAAAAAAACACAAAAGAAAAAACTATGAAGTCATAAAAAATGTTTAAAAGGTAAAGTTTTCAATATCATTGTTGGTTTAGTGAAAAAAAAAACGAAAAGAAAAAGATAAAAAGGAGTTCAATAAAAAAAAAGGAATTACAGACTTGCAAACTTGTAATCACACCCTCAAAACTCTCTCTACACTATGGTTTTGCCAAAAAGAGAATGACGCTAATGATAGATGGAACCCACATGAGAAGTGAGATGCACATGCTCCTGGATTTTCTCCCTTCCATGTCTAGGAAAGCGAACATGAGATATTAGTTTATACTTTATAGTCACATATCCGATAGTTCTTCGAATTTTTAACCAAGAATTAATTTTTGTTGATGTGAGGCTTAATGGGTGTTATGAGAATTCTTTTGGCTTGGCTGGAAGCTTGTAATGTTATGTTCAAAGCTCGGTTGAAAATTGAATAATTTGAAACCCAAAAATTATTGGAGTCGTATAACACTAATAACATTAGCACATATTTGAAGACACTTGGTTGAAAGTTAAACAAATATTAAATACGAGTTATCGACATGGTACTAACACTAATTTATTGGTGATTCTATTACTTAAACGTTTTATTCCTTTTTAGTTGTTTTGGTAAGAAAACATTTTATTGATTGTCCTTTTTTTTGGGATTTGTGCATGTGTGGGGGACCTACGCGTGAGATTGATTTGCTTCTCCATCTATTTTGTCATCAAAATATCAGCCGTTTGTGCTGTGCATTGCATCTGACAAAACATGACAAACGAAGAAGGGAAACAAAAACTGTGACTCATCTATTGCCATTTACTACATGAAAAGATAAGGGAAACAAAAAGATTGGAATGATTTTTATATCCACATATTGATGATTCATGAATCACATGATATTAAAATGTATGCCCCTCATGTCACGTCAATTGTCCGAGACAAAAAAATTACAGTAGATTTTTTGTTTGGGAGAATGAGAAATATGTTACCTAAGGATCTTGGTCCTTGTTTGTTCTTTCCCCCCCTTTTTTTCTCAGGTGCAGTGAAACTTTGTTGACAATGGTACGTAAAAAGATATGAGAGAACATGAAGGTCCATGAAAGTTGAAACTTCTCAAAAAGTAACAACCAGTTCTTTATACAAAATTGAATGAGTTTCATAAATGACTGACTCTTAAAGGAAGAGCATTTGAGATCCTTTAAAATTTTAACTTTATCAGCGAAAACATAATTTAACTAGGACAAGACTTTGTTTATAGAAGATTATTTACATTTCTTCATGAAATTATTAAACACTTGTTTTATTAACAATGAGCCTGTATGGAATTGACGAAGTGAATGGGTACGTGAAGCTATAAAAGCATAGCTAAAACAATTGTAACGTTCTTCTTTTTAAGTATAACTATCTATTTTTATTATTATATATTTTTTTATTTTAAGTATATTTTATTTAAAATATATTAATTTAATTAAGAACGGTCCAATTCTACAGTTAGACCATTAAAATCTTGACTAGTGTGTTGATCAATCAGTCTGAATTTTTTAACCTTGGTTTGACGTTTTATTCCCTTTTTGTTGTTTATGAAGAGAAAGCATCTTATTGCTTTAGTCTTGGATTTGTACATGTGTGTGGGGCCTATGTGAGATTTTTGTAAAATTAATCCAAAATGGCAAAATCTCAACCGATCGATTGTACATTGATTCCATTTTCCATCTCCATGGCAAAATCTAAAACGTGCATCTTTAAAATAAGTGAAACTCCACTGATTACTCATGTCTCTGTCGTCACTTAAAATAAGTGAACGTTTGCAACTATACAATAAGCATGCTGTTAAAATGATAAGGTGTAGTCGCTTTCTCACCAGCTAGTAAGCCTCTTTTTTAAAAAAAAAAAAATAAATAAATAAAAGACGAATAAAAAAAATTATCAAATTAAACAATATATATTACTGTTTTCGGCCTGAAAAAGCCTTCCATTACCAAACTCAAATAAATCATTTACCATTAATTAATCACTTAGACAGTTATACAATTTAGCTCAATAAAAAGTGTTACCCTTGGCTGCGACATTTTATAGAGGTGCACCTCAACTATGTTTTAAAATTACTTAATTATCAAAAGCCTTCTTCGCAAGCATGTCGTTACATCTAAGTTTGCTAAATTATCCAAACAACACACACACACACACACACATATATAAATATATGTGCGCGAGCGGGTAAACAAAAGAAACTAAAGACTTGGCATATGAAAAGTGCATTAAATTTTGTAAAAGATACACACGCGCACATGACCAAAAAAAAAAATTAAGGGCAAGCTTTTCTGTAATTGTGAATGAGCATAAAGTTCAAACAAGTGAATGCAAATACTGTTTCACTCCCTAAACAATCTCTCACACTCCAATTTCTACGAAGCATGTGATGAATCATGCATTTGATCAAATAATTAGCATGTATTTTGTAACATCCTGATTTTCAAAACTAAACAAAAGAAATTATGCTATGTCTCAAGGATGTAAAGGATCATACAAAGATGATTATGATATATGCCTAACAAAAAAAATGATTATGAAGTATTTGAAGGGGAGGAAAATGTAATATCTTAAAATTTTTCTTGAATGTTTAAGGTTCAATATTTTAAAATTTATAAAAAATTTATAAAAATGGGTATATATAGTATTGCATGAAATAGGACAAAGAAATTAATTATCTTATTTAAAAAAAAAGAAAATGATGATTTGATTCCTAGAAGAAAGAGTGGTCGACTTTAATTAAGCTCGGCTGAAAGAAATTTTATGAATTTTGAAAAATTATATTTAAGGACTTGAAAATTTTAAAAATTATAAATTTATCTCAATTGAAGGATATTTTTATAAATATAAAAAATTATAGTTAAAATAAAGCTCTCAATGAGTTAAGACAAATGAAATATAGTATGAAATTTATTAAGATCAAAGTAATATTTATTGGGTAATTAGGATTTAATATTAATATTTTATTCGATAAAAGTCAGTTTGGACCCCAGAAAAAGGCATTATTAATTTAAGAAAAGTATGTGGGCCCTATATTTGGATGAATTGGAATAAGAATATTACGGTAATTTCATATCCCAATCTAGTTAAAACTGGTGTTCTAATAATAGTAAAATCTACGGCCAAAGTAGCTTTATTTGTTCAGACCTGTCTAGAATATATTTAAATAAGTAAATACCTAAAATTTTTAGATCAAAATGCCCCCCATTTTATGCTCAACCAGCAGCACATGATGGAATTGGATTATTTTAATATTTATTCCATTTTCATGAATTTTCAAGAAGCCCTTAGAAATCTTGTCAGCAAAATTTACTTGTTTGGCTTCTTTTATATATACTCCCTCAAGTTGGACATTTTGGACACTTAGAAAGAGGAAAGAGAAGCTGCAACAAGTGTGAAAGAAAGGGAGGTTTCGTGGGGTGAAGGAAAAAGAGGAGAAAAAGGAGAAGAAAATTCTAAATAAATTAGTAAGCAAGTTCCTTTCAATTTGTAAGTGTTTTAAAATAGTTTCTAAGTAGTTTGAGTTGGTTTTCTTGAATTTTCTCCTTCTCCCTTTGCTGATCTAATCTGTCCAAGCATGATTAATGGGAAGAAAAGTTGTTTTTATATCATGAATCCAATAGAAAACATGAGATTTTGTAAAGGAAACAAGTTTTGGTAAGCATGGAAGCAAGTTTTTGTGAAAAACCACTTCTTCCCTCTATAAGACAGATTTCGGTCAGATCATTAAGGATAAAAGGAGTTGGATTTTAACTAATTTGACCCCATAAATGTTTTCCCCACGATGAAAAACCTTAAAGACAAGTGTTGGCTTAAAGATAGAGCCTAATATAAAGAAAATGGATTTTCAAGGGTCTGTAGGGTATCATATGAACTCTATGCCTCATGCTATGAAATCAATAGCTTGAGCCATTGTAGTCTAATGTTGTACTTGAGGAAGCCTAAGGAGGCTAATGGAAACATTGGATTCAAGAGGAAGAACCAAAGGAATGCTTCAAGGTAACTAAGTTTCATTTTTACGCTTTATGTTCTATCACTGAGCTTATATGATGGAATTATGTTGCCATATTGTGATTATGTTTTCTTTGATTGGTTTTAGCTATAAAATGAGGGGTTTAATTCCCCGGAATGTCTATTTTCTAAGTCGTTATGTTATCAAAGTTCTTATAACCAATGAGACAATTCATTATTTAAAATGTGATTGATGTAATTAAATGTGAACAAATGTGAGTTTATTTGACATGATTGACATAATTGCATAGAATGTAACTTGCTACTAAGATTGCCCCTAATCTCATCCCCTCAAGTATCCTAAATAATAGGCACAAGCTATGGCAATGGAGTCCAGAGATAAGGAGAAGGAAGAAGAGAATGATGTTTGATATGTTTTCAAGCTATGAGTGTATATTTTGAAGTAATGTATAAAATCATGTATATGTTTTTAAGATATGTGCTGTTATGTTATTATGCCCTTATGAGCTCCATGAAATGTATGGTATAGATTGGAACATGGAATGATCATGTGAGTATGTCATGAGGCTTATTTTCAATGTTATATTGCTAAAAGTTCATTTTGTAGCAATAAGGGTGTAGTCAACACTGTTTGACTAAAATAGGACAAATAGGTTAAATGTCATACATTCTATGAAAGTAGAGAGAACAAGCTTTCCAATGAGTCAAAGAACACTTAATTTAGATATATGTACGATTTATAGTGTAATTTTGAAATTGAGAGTCAAAACTGGATGATAAAGTAAAAGATGTGAATTTCACTGTAAGTATCACTTATTTTGAAATGTAATAAAAAATCATGAAGAGCTCCAGAAATTTAATGGTTTACATTTATGAAAAGATCTATGTTTGGAGTTTAATATACCACTGGTTTGAGTTCAATTGATCTGTACAATGAGAGATATGTAGGTTTTCCCAAGATTGTTCTAGTAAAAGTGATATTCTGACCCTCAGTGATTCAAATTGGTGTTGTGCCTTGTTTAGAAGAACTAAATCTACAAGAAAAATATGGCTGTAAAATATACACATAGAGGTTTCTAATGGCATAGAAAATGCATGATTTGTCTCATTGTAGAATGATGAATGAATTTTCAAAGTTATGGCCAAAATCCTAGAAAAGAGCAAAATAACCATTTGTACAATGTAAGTTTGAGCAATAAACTGTATGAATTGGTCTGGTTAAAGGCAAGTTTCATATATTTTTTTTTTCTGTAGAGCATGTTTCTAGATTCATTTATAGACTTGAATCATATTAATACCATTTTTCTAGAATTAGTTATAATTTCAAAGTTTAGCAAGAAAAATGGATAATAGATGAACAGTAATTTTCAAAAATTTTATTTTTCAGATCTAGTTCCTTTAATGATTCAAGCTTCTAAAATGACATAGTTGGATATTAGAAATGCTATACTACTTGGGAAATTGTATATGAAAGTAAGGTGTTATATTTTTGGTATCAGAGCAAAGATCTAGGCAATCTTTGCAATTAGTCATAGTTTTCCTGTTGAAAGAGAAATGTATTCCTTATGCAAAATTTGGCCTAAAAATGTTTTAGCGGTGTAAGAGACTAGTCTTAAGGATGACTTGAGATAGTTGTTGCATTAAATGAGGATGTTTTATAGAATTATTCTCCTTAGGTCTTGAATCCTTTCAGAGTTAGATCATAGTTAGATTCTATCAGTAATAATGTAAGGTCATAGATGATCCTAGTAGGGCTCAGAGATCGTAGTAGATCTCATGGTCATAGTAGACCAATTGTGAGGTTACAGTAAACCTCCAAAGAGAATGAGTTGATGAGAATGATTAGTAAGCCCTAGAGTTCTGATAATTCTTTAAAAGAAAATGACCTAGGATGATATAAGACCTTATCAATCAGCAGCTAGTATGAATAGTTATCTAAGACTTTTTTTTAATGCCAAGACATTGAACATAAAATAGTTAAGGAAATGTGATGGTTGGTGATAATGAGTATAAAAGGCAAGTATTCTACCTATGAAACAAAGTAAGATTAGTGACAAAATGTTCCAGTAATGAATCTAAGAGGCCAATAAAGGAAAAAGTAATTATGATTAAGGAAATGGGGGAAAACTAATGGCCAATGAAAGTTAGATAAAGGTATAGTGTAAAGAAAAAGTATAACATTTAAAAAATGAAGTATGAGCCATGACAAGTGAAAATGGTGGTAGGCAATTAAGGGACTCCGAAACCTTGAGATAGTTGATTGCTAGGCTTAGTATGAAATCTAGCTATGAGAGAGTTCTTGGCCAAAAGATGTCATAATGAATGAAATCCTCCAATAGCTGCTAAGGCGAGGTAAAAGAGAGGTAGCTCTTTGTAACACCTTAGGTTAGGGCCCAGTTCCCATATATTAGATCATTTTAGAGGCCTTTCATCATGGATTAGAGACTAAAATCATAATATGATAAAATCAGAATTTTTCAAAATTCAGGGTACTGTTTATTTGGCAAATTCTATTTTACCTGATGAACTTTGAAAATTTATAACTAAATCTAGAAAAATCATCTTGAGCTGATTCAAGTCTCTAAAATTTTATTAGATTCAGATCTACATGGTAAAAATATAAAATAGCAACATCATTGGGCCAATTTGTACAGTAATTTCGTGGACATTTACTGTTCATTTGGTCAATTTGCTATGTTCCAGTTTTCTGACCTCAAATTTGAAAAATTATATCTCATTCTATTCTGTTCTAAATTATGCATAATCTATGTCATTTGAAAGCTATACATGTATACTTAATGAAATATTTTTATTATGCATCTATTTCACTTACTCAGGGCATAACTTTAATTTAAATCACCATGGGTCAGAATCCAACTCTTACTGGAACAGTTTTGGGAAAACTTACATATCTCTTGTTCTATAACTCCAATCACTTCCAAATCAGTGGCATATGGATCTTAAGACATATAAATTTTCATACATATAAACCACTGAATTTTTGGAGCTCTGTACAATTTTATATGATCTTTTAAATTCTCCAGTACTTAACTTTCAGTTTCCTGTTTTCCCAATGTTGTCCTATTCTGAACCTTAAATTTGATAATTCACCATTTATTCTACACAACTCCAAATGGGGTGAATCAGGTGTTATATTAAAGCTTGAGATTCCCTCTATCTGATATAAAAACATCATAAACTTAACCTCACATTAAGTACAGAACAAGGGTGAATGAAGCAGACAAGTCTGGAAAATGCCCTGTTTCAGTCTACATTGCAACTTGCTTGCCAAAACCCTTGTAAATGAATTCATTTTAGCATGTAACTTGGTGGAATATAACTTTATATCCCAAAATACAGAACTGGAAATTTTCATACATTTTCTACAACATTAACATATTATTCACTATTTTACAATTTTATAGAAAGCAAGGCACAAATAACCATTCACATTATAACACTATGGCTTGCAACATCATTTCCTTCTTCATGCCTTGTGCTCCTTCCTTAACTCTTTGGCATTGGTTCTCCCTAGCATGGATAGTCATTGAAGGGGGGGTGAGATTCAAAGAATCTCAGTAGTTATAACCATTTATGCACACATATCATAATAACATTTCATATACAATCATTGGAAACCATGAAATCATAATATGCCTTACTATGTCATAAAAATTTTGGCATGGTAACACTTTGAAAATTGGACATCCATGGGTCATAAACCCTTCATACAATTAGCCAATAGCACATTTCCAACACCAATCATTCAATTCAAAGCATGGCATAATCAAAGAAATATAAAAACTCAAGTTGAATACAATAGGCATAAATAAGATTATAACTACCTTCATGCTTTCTCTTACTCTTCCACTTGAACCAATGCTCCCTTGGTCTCCAAACTTGGTATGCCACTTCTTGAGCCTCTTAACACTTCCTTGAACCTAATCATATCATCATTGAACCAATTTAACCATTGGTTTTTCGGAATTATACAATACCATGCACACTAAACCCTAACTTTTTCACTTAGTGTTCCTTTGATCTTTCTTTGTACAACACACTTGTCCTTAAGGTTTTGGACCATGGAGAATCCATTTTTGGCATCAAAAACATGAAATTACAACTCTAAATTGATGCTCTGTTCTGATCGAAAATCTTGGAGAAAGAAGGAAAAATTATTTACTTTGCAATACAACAAACTACTAACAAATCTTTGTTCCAAGTTGCTAGCATATGAGTTTCCCTAGGTTTATTGCATGAAAACTCCACTTTCTTCACTTCCCATCCATGGCCGAAATCTATGGAAGAATGGAGGAAGAAGATGACTCCATGACACTACTCCTCAACACTTGAAACCACAAGCTCAAGGTCATAGACACTTACTTGGCAACTTGATTCTCCAAGTCTTGCACGTTAGCTCCTCTTTCTTTTCTTCTTTCTCTCTTCTCTTTCTTTCTTTCTTGCATTTTCTCTCTTTCGTTTTGCTGCTGGTTCACGCGTGCAGAATGGTGTAAAAATGAGTGGTTAATGGACTTAATTAAATGGCTTAACCATGATTACTTTTTTGCTAATACCCAATTACTTTATTACATACTTCTTCAAGAAGTATTCCTAAAATAATATAATATTCTTTGTGTCACATGGCTGCAGAAAAGTCACGCATGGGAGAGAGAGAAGCGTCCAAAAATTGCCCAATTTTCCTGATCCAGATATACCTCAATCCGGGTACTTTTTAACCGTACCGATAAAAATATCTTTACAGTAATTTAACATTTTTGGGATACAGGATTATTCTAATTTTATTTTTATATTTCCATAATTATCCTGTCCCAAATGGTATCTGTGTATGGCCCATATCCTGATCTGATTTCTTTTTAACCATCGGTAGGACCCACAGTTTACTTTATCGGTTTACTGTTACTTTTAGATATTCGGCACTGATTATTTCTTTATTCTTGAACATTAACCCTCAGTGCCATATACCATTGGACTTCTCTCATCGAGGGCTTCGTTTTGACAGTAATTTTACATATTTACAAAATTACCCCTGACCCGGGGTTAAATTATAATTTTTGAAACTATCGGATCATTAGGTGTAATTTTCTCTAAGACTTTTCTATGTCTTTCTCCACGTAAATTTCAAAGCTTTTAGGACATAGATGTCCTTTTCATAATTCTTTGGGGGCCAAAATATAATTTTCTCATTTTTCATTCAACTGGGAAAAATAATCTCTTTGCCTCTTTTCACGTAAAACGGTGTCTGTCCGTTTTTGCATATTTTAACCTTTTTTGGGATGTTACACTCTTGGAGAGAAAATCAATTGGGTAAAGATATGAAATTCTCCATATGATAAAAGCAGCCAAGGCAAGGCAAATGTGAGGTAGCTCTTAAGGAGAAGCCCAATTGAGTAAAAAAATGAAATCCTCCATCAGATGAAAGTCGCCAAGGCAGAGTAATGATAGGTGGCTCTAGGGGTAATGCCCAATGGAGCAAGAATGAGTAATAATGAGAGGCCGAGAGATAGATTCTAACTGAGTTAGCAAGAGATTTTTGAAGGGTTAAGAAGTTCTTTCAAATTGTAGGATCACTAAGTAACCTTAGCTGAATGGCTAAGAAGGTTATGTATGAGAAGGAATAAAGAAGGATGGAAGCAGGGATTGGATGCCTTAGAATTTAAAGTAATAAGTTATCTAGATGTCACAAATATAAATTATGGCTTAAAGGGAAGCCAATATTAGCATTCTCTAAGTCCAATATTGGCATGAGTGTAGCAGAACCCCTTAACATTTCATAGTTAAGTGCACTTAAGTGGGGGAAATTTTCGGAGAGATAACCTACTAGAAAGCAGTAAAGAATAAGAAAGATGAAAGAATTAAGAAAAGAAAGATGTCCCAATAATTAGATATAGGCACTATGAATTAAGATTGTGCTATTTAGTCTTATCAAAACACCTGTTTGACCGCACAAATAGAAAAATGAACAATTATTGTGGTTCTCAAGGATGATGTTTTAAGAACTCAAATCTTTAAAGGAGCATGAAAGATAATCGAGAATTTTTAAAGTATTATGAAAGAAAAAAAATACTTGCTACACATAGAAAAGGTGAGTTGGACTCACTATAATACACTTAGTAAGTCATAGAATCTCATCCAGGGTCGCAGTAGATCCTAATAAGTATGTACAATTATGAAATGGGAGAGACCAAACACTGTAATAGAGACAAGAGGTCTTCAAGTTTAGCAAGATGTTATGAAAATTTTATCTCAGTTTGTCTTACTGCTTGATTAGAAAAGAAAGTTTTTGTGGGATAGAGATTTACAAAAAATTGTTTTATGAACTAAAGAGGCTAAACCTCCTCCCCTAAAATAATCCAAAGACGATTTATGTGCTATATGATAGCAAAGGTAAGTATAAATCGGAATATGAGTAATGTAGCCGGGTGAGTGGTAGGTAGTAACTTTTGTTTTGTAAGATAAAATTTGAGGAAAAAGCTATTCCCATCTATAACAGCGGTAATTAATGCTCTCAAGATACAAAGTTACTATCTCCATGAAACTACAATATGAGCAACTAAGACCATAATAGCCTCAAGTAATTATGAGAAAGAGAGAAAAGTTAGACTTGAGGTGAAAGAAATAGAATGAAATAGAAGGTAGAGATGACTTTGTATATGTCATCTAGGCAAAGCCAACGCTGTAAAGCTTATGCCTTAATGGAAAACTATTCATGAAAATAGTATAAAGGTATGAAAAGTAGGGGAACAAATGATTTCAGATGTTAATGGAAAGAATATAAGTTGGGCAAAGTAAGAATTCATGATAAATTTGTTTCATGAAAGCTCTTTATATCCCTAATTTGAGACAAAGTTATGATGTCCTTGACGTCTCTTGATTCAAAAATATTAGCTAGACCTTTCAAATGTTATGAATTGGTCAATGATACCAGAGTGAAATGTTAATTTTTATGTCAAAATAGTTATGAAATGAGAATATTTGTCTGGTAAAAGGGTCTGGAAGTTGGAAAATACAAAATAATGAAAGTATGAGGTATAAGGGTTCAACAAAATTTCAAGGACAAAATTTCTTAAAGGGGGGGTAGGGAGGAATTGTAACATTCCAATTTTTAGGACTAGATAAAAGAAATTATGCTATGTCTCAAGGATGTAAAGGATCATACAAAGATGATTATGATACATGCCCAACAAAAAAAAAATGATTATGAAGTATTTTAAGAGGAGGAAAATGTAATATTTTAGAATTTTTTTTGGATATTTAAGGTTCAATATTTTAAAATCTATAAACAATTTGTAAAAATTAGTATAAGTCAAAGAGGTCAATTATTTTAGTTGGAAAGAAAAATGAAAAATGACAATTTTTCCCTCAAAAAGAAAAAAAAGAAAAAGAAAAAAAAAACAGAGAGCAGCAGATATTACACGGGTGTTGAAGAAAATTTTATGAATTTTAGAGAAAATTACACTTAAGGACTTGAAAGTTCTAAAAATTATAAATTTATCTCAGATCAAGGGCAATATTGTAAATAAGAAAAATTTTAGTCAAAATAAAGTTTTCAATGAGTTAAGACAAATGGAATATAGTATGGAATTTATTAAGATCAAAATAATATTTATTGAATAATTAGGATTTAATATTAATATTTTACCTAATAAAAGTCAGTTTGACCCACAGAAAGAGGCAGTATTTATTCAAGAAAAGTATGTGGGCCCTATATTTGGATGAATTGAGATAAGGATATTATGGTAATTTCATATGCTAATATAGTTAAAACCAGTGTTCCAATAATAATAAAATATACGACCAAAGTAGCTTTATTTATCTAGACCGGTCCAAAATATACCTGGATAAGTAAATATCTAAAATTTTTAGATCAAAATGCCCTCCATTTCATGCTCAATCAGCAGCACATGATGGAATTGGATTATTTTATTATTTCTTCCATTTTCATGAATTTTCAAGAAGCCCTTAGAAGTCTTGTTGGCAAAATTTAATTGGTTAGCTTCTTTTATATATACTCCCTCAAGTTGGACATTTTGGACACTTAGAAAGAGGAAAGAGAAGTTGCAGCAAGTGTGAAAGAAAGGGAGGTTTCGTGGGGTGAAGGAAAAAGAGGAGAAAAAGGAGAAGAAAATTCCAAATAAATTGGTAAGCAAGTTCCTTTCAATTTTGTAAGTGTTTTAACATAGTTTCTAAGTAGTTTGAGTTAGTTTTCTTGAATTTTCTCCTTCTCCCTTTGCTGATCTAATCTGTGTAATCATGATTAATGGGAAGAAAAGTTGTTTTTATATCATGAATCCAATAGAAAACATGAGATTTTGTAAAGGAAACAAGTTTTGGTAAGCATGGAAGCAAGTTTTTGTGAAAAACCACTTCTTCCCTCTATAAGACAGATTTTGGTCAGATCATTAGGGATAAAAGGAGTTGGATTTTAACTAATTTGACCCCATAAATGTCTTCCTCATGATAAAAAACCTTAAAGACAAGTGTTGGCTTAAAGATAGAGCCTAATATAAAGAAAATGGATTTTCGAGGGTCTGTAGGGTATCATATGAACTCTATGCCTCATGCTATGAAATCAATAGCTTGAGCCATTGTAGTCTAATGTTGCACTTGAGGAAGACTAAGGAGGCTAGTGGAAGCATTGGATTCAAGAGGAAGAACCAAAGGAATGCTTCAAGGTAACTAAGTTTCATTTTTACGCTTTATGTTCTATCACTGAGCTTATGATCAAATTATGTTGTCATATTTTTATTATGTAAAAGGCACACTTATATAATGAAATGATGGTAAAGTAAAAGCTGTGAATTTTACTATAAGTATCACTTATTTTGAAAGGTAATATAAAATCGTGAAGAGCTCCAAAAATTCAGTGGCTTACATTTGTGAAAAGATTTATGTTTGGAGTTTAATATACCACCGGTTTTAGTTCACTTGGATCTTGACAATGAGAGATATGTAAGTTTTTTCAAGACTATTCTAGTAAAAGTGATGTTTTGACCCTTAGTGATTCAAATTAGTGTTGTGACCTGTTTAGGCCAAATAAATGTACAAGAAAAATATGGATGTAAAATATACACACAAAGGTTTCTAATGGTGTAGAGAATGCATGATTTGGCTCATTGTAGAATGATAAATGAATTTTCAAATTTATGGCCAAAATCTTGGATGAGAGCAAAATAACCATTTGTACAGTGTAAGTTTGAGCAATAAACTGTATGAATTGGTCTAGTTAAAGGCAAGTTTCTTATTTTTTTCCCTGTAAAGCATGTTTCTAGATTCATTTAGAGACTTGAATCATATTAGTACCATTTTTCTGAAATTAGTTATGATTTTTCAAAATTCAGCGAGAAAAATGGATAATAGATGAACAATAACTTTTAAAAAATTTATTTTCCAGATCTAATTCCTTTAATGATTAAGGAAGATGCCATCATCACATTGCTTAATTTGTAATCCAAGGAAGAAGTTGAGCTCACCCATCATTGACATTTCAAATTCACCCTGCATTAGCTTAGAGAAATTCATGCAAAGAGATTCATTAGTAGTATCAAATATAATATCATCAACATAAATTTGAATAATAAGTAGGTCTTTATTTTCTTTCTTGGTGAATAGAGTTGTATCAAATTTTTCTCTGTTGAATCCCTTTTTAGTTAGAAAGTTACTTAGCCTTTCATACCATACTCTAGGAGCTTGTTTTAAGCCATAAAGTGCTTTCTTCAGTTTATAGACATAGTTTGATTTTGTTGAATCCTCAAAGCCTGGAGATTGATCAACATAAACTTTTTCCATGATATAACCATTCAGAAAAGCACTTGTTACATCTATTTGATATAACATTATGTTTTTCATGCATGCCTAGGCCAAGAGGATTCTTATTACTTCAAATCTTGCAACTGGAGCAAAATTTTCCTCCTAGTCAATACCTTCTTCTTGGTTATATCCTTTGGCAGCTAATCTTGCTTTATTCTGATGATTGTTCCTTATTCATCAAGTTTATTTCTGAAAACCCATTTAGTGCCAATAATAGCATAATCTTTAGGTCTAGGTACTAAATCCCAAACTTGATTTCTTTCAAACTGATCTAATTCATCTTGCATAGCTAATATCCAATATTCATCAGTTAATACTTCTTCAGCACACTTAGGTTCTATTTGAGAAATGAATGCACAATTGTTTATTTGATCCCTAAGTTGTCCTCTGGTTTTAATATTTTCTTGAACATCCCCAATCACTTGATCAACTGGATGATTCCTTTGATATCTCCAAGCTTTAGGGAGTTCTTGAGACATTTCTTCATTATTTTCAAATTCAAAATCTTTCTTCTAAACATCTTCCTCTACATTAGTAGATTCAGATATTTTTGGAGGTTTAATTTTGTCTTCTCCAGAAAGATTCAAGTTCTTAAAGTTTGAAATAAGATCATCTTCATCAATGATATGCTTGGAAACAGTTTCATTCTCAATAAACACAACATGCATAGATTCTCCTATAGTCTTATTCTTTTTACTGAAAACTCTATATGCTTTGTTTCTACTTGAATAGCCAAGAAATATACCTTCATCTGATTTGCCATCAAACTTACTTAGATTTTATTTTCCATTGTTGTGAATGAAGCATTTATGGCCGAATGCATGTAAGTGTGAGATGTTTGACTTCCTTCCTTTGTACAGCTCATAAGGTGTCTTCCCCAGAATTGGTCTGATGTAGGCTTGATTGATGATATAGCTTGCTGTGTTTACTGCATTAGCCCAGAAAACTTGAGGTAGCTCCTTTTCATCCAGCATTGCTCTTGCCATTTCTCCAATTGTTCTATTCTTCCTTTCCACCACTCCATTTTGCTGAGGAGTCCTTGGTGCTGAAAAGTTGTGATCAATTCCATGCTCTTCGTAATACTCTAGAAAGCTTGAATTTTCAAATTCTCCTTTATGATCAGACCTGATAGACACAATAGAAATACCTTTCTCATTTTGCACTTTCTTAGCCAAGATTACAAATGCATCAAATGTTTCACTTTTGGAAGAAAGAAACAAAGTCCAGATAAATCTAGAGTAATCATCTACAATCACAAGTACATATAGGTTTCCACCAATGCTTTTTACTCTAGATGGACCTATCAAGTCCATATACAATAGTTGCAATGGTCTAGATATAATGACTACATTTTTAGATTTGAAAGATGATTTGATTTGTTTTCCTTTGAGGCATGTATCACATTCTTTATCTTTTTCAAAAGAGATTTTTAGTAAACCAGTGACTAAATCATTCTTAATCAGTTTTGATAGCTGGTTCATATTAACATGTGCCAGTCTTCTGTGCCACAACTAAGTATCATTATCTTTACTAGTTAAACAGATAGAATCTAAGGAAGGAAGTTCATCAAGATTAATGATATAACAGTTACCATCTCTTTAAGCTTTGAAGATTACTTTACGATCATTTTTTTGGATGACTAGGCAACTTTAAGTCAAACAGTACTCAGTTCCCTTTGTCACATGTTTGACTCATACTCAGCAGGTTGTGATTGAGTTTAACTACAAATAGCACCTCTTCTATAGATGTTTCATGATTTTTATCTGCAATGACAATGCCAACTATTCTACCATATTGTTCACCTCCAAAGGTCACCTTTCCACCTTTCTTGTCTCTAGGGGTGATGAAGTTCTCCTTATCACCAGTCATATGGTTTGAACAAGCACTGTCCATATACCATTTGTTACTTTTTCTTGCTTCAAGACAAACCTGCAAAATAGGGTTCAAATTTTCTTTTTAGGTACCTAAATATGCTTGGGTCCTTTTCTATCAGTGGCATTTTCCCTATATACAAATGTACCTTTGGTAACCCATTCTACCTTCATGCTAAGGCCATTTTTCTTCAATAAACATGAACTAGAAACATGTCCTTTCTTGTTACAGAAGTGACAGGTGGTAAAGGGACTGCTAGATTGTAATGTAGGAAGAAAGCCATGCAGATAATACTTTTGTTTCATATATTTTGGTTGGACATAAGATTCAATGTATTTTGAGGTGTGGCTTTTCTTTTGATGTCTATTAGCATGCACAAAATGTCCCATATACAAATTTTGATTTTTCTTTTTATTCCTTTCCTTAACTAAACAAGGATCATAGCCAAGTCCAAATTTTCGTTGTGTAATTCTTTGACTTCCTAACAGAGCAAACATCATATCTTTACCCTTAGTGAGTTTAGACATGGTTTTCAAAAGATATTCGTTGTTCTTTTTTAGTTCAGTGCATATTGTACAACAAGCAGATTTAGTTTCATGCTGAGATGCAGTGTCAGATATTTTGCAATCAGATTCTAACTTGCTAATTTTCTTCTTAGCCAATTTTAGTTCTTTTGGGTTTTAACAAACTTATCATGCAAGTCATGAAATGCATTAAGCCATTTAGAATAGGAAGGTTCAAATTCATATATTTCATCTTCATGATCACTGTCGGATGAACTTGAAGTCTCTTCAGAAGCAAGTGCCATCAAGTAGATGTTGGCAATTTCTTCCTCATCTTCATCTTCTTCGTTTGAACTATTGCCCCAAATTGATGAGATGTATGCCTTTTTCTTTCTGTCGTTGTTAGCAGCTTTCTTTTCTTTTTCTTGCTTTTTTAAGAATTGAGGACAATCCCATTTGATGTGCCCTTGCTTTTTGCATTCATAACAGATAATAGGCTCTTTGCCTTCTTTCTTCTTTTTTGTAGCTGCTCTTTTCTTGAAGAATTTTTTTTATTTCTTTTCTTGTTATAGAATCTTCCGAATTTTTTGACCAACATAGCCAAAGTCTCTTCATCCATGTCTTCTTCATTATCAGACTCTTCTTCTTTTTCATCTATAGCTTTAAATACATTCTCCTTTTTCTTTTTGTCTTGACCAGCTTCCTTGAGGGCTTTTATTTTACCCTCATACTCGTCAAGACTACCGAAAAGTGCTGTAACAGAAGTCATTGACTCTCCTATAGCTTCTTCAATAACTGTCACTTTTGGTTGCCATTCCAAAGGAAGAGCTTTAAGGATTTTTCTGACTTTTTCTGGCTGTGTGTATTCCTCACCAAGACTCTTCAGTTAATTCATAATGAGAATGAATCTCTTTTGCATTGCTTGTATGCTTTCTCCTTCCACCATTTTAAAGCTCTCATACTCACCGATACAGGAGTTCAATTTATTCTCTCTTACTCCAGTAGTTTTTTCATGAGCAATTTCTAGAGTGTCCCACATACCCTTGGCTGCGAAACATTGTGACACTCTATAGAATTTGTCCTGGTTAAGTGCACTAACCAGACAGTATTTTGCCTTAAAGTTTAGTAGGACTCTTCACTTATCTTCCTCATTCCACTCGTCTTCTGGCTTCTCTTTGTATTTGTCATCATTCTATAACTTCATTAGGACAAAATCCCCCTTTTGGATGATAGACCAGATGTGAAAATCAATAGACTAGAAATAAATTTACATTATCATCTTCCAATATCTATAGTGCTCTCCACTGAAGCCAGGATGCCTATTTATATTGTTTCCTTCTGGTAGAATACTCTCTCCAAAGCCAGCCATTGATTTTCTTGGATTGTTAAATCATTTGTTTGGGAGTCCAGGCTCTGATATTACTTATTAGATTTATTGGTGTCCCAAGAGGAGGGATGAATTGAGAAGATTAAAATTTTTTGTAAAAGTATAAAAGAGCACAGTGAAAGCAAGAGTGACAAAAAAACAGAGTACAAAATATAACAAAATGAAAATCAAGATAAGGAAAGAGAGGACATAAATATTTATCCTGGTTCGGTCTTTTTCTCTTGACCTACGTCCAGTCCTTAAGCAACCACTTGAGATTTTTCACTATCTTGCAAGAATTCGTTGGGCTTCTTGCAATGCCACTGTACAACTCTATGCTCTGTTCTAAGAGCTTGCAATTTCATCTTTGTACTCTATCTTAGTGCTTCCTAAATCCCTTTGGAAATCCCCTCACAAGAATATCTATCTTCCAGATAAAGATGGGATTGTTTACCGTGAATAAACTCTCTGATTTGGAGTAAATATGACAGCTGAAGTGCAAGATAGGAAGTGTGAGAGAGTAGAAAGCTTTGACTAAAGAATTTTGTAGAGTTTCAGTATGTACAATGTAAAATTGTTACCCACACTTTCAAATGAAGTTCTATTTATAGATTTATGTCTTAACTATTCATTAGAGACAAGATCTAGCCGTTAGAGACGTTATTCAATGGTTACTCTGTAAATCTATCTGTACACTAACCACATTTAATGCGTCTGACATCTAAAGTTCAAATTTTAGGGAGTCAATAGACGAATTTCACAAAAACTGTAGGCTAAAGAGTTTAACGCTGAACTTCAAAGTTCGTCTGTTCTAAAGCAAAATTTGAATTTCCATCTTTGACAAATATTTTTATGTTGGAACATACGAATTTTCAAGTTTAAAATTCTTCTAGTAAGTATGAATAGTTGTTCCATATTGCTACAGTACCTTTGAAGTTCGAATTTTGATGTCCAAAATTCGTCTATCAGTGAGCAACTCAATATGGCACAAAAGTTCTTCTTTTCAAAATTTTAATGTTCAAATACCAAATTTCGTCTATTAGAGAGATCTCTTATCAGACTTAATTTAAAGTTTGAATTTTTGAAGACTGAAATTCGTCTGTCAAAAGAGCATTTGAACAGACTTATAAACTATCTTTCTAAAGTTCAAATTTTTCAAAATCAAAGTTTGTCTGTTAGAGGACTGACTTAGAACTCTTTTCAAACTTTACTTTCAGATGACCTTTGATATATCTTCAGATGAATTTTTCATTTTTTGCCTGTTAGAGGTACCTCTTTCCAGACTAACATATTTTAAATCCAAAGTTTGAATTTCAGTTATCAAAATTCCAATTTTCAAAGTAATATATCAAGTTTAATACTTCAAAATTTGTCTATTAGTGGGTATTTTTCAAATACTTCATGAGTTAATGTGAAAGCACTTTTTTAAAACATTTGTGTGCAAGATCAAAACCTTTTACTCATGTGAATAAAATGAGAATTCCTACATCTAATCTTATACTCATTTTTGCTTGGATTTCTTCACTTGAGATCTTTTGTACACCTTTGATATCTTCCTTCTAAGCTCTAGTTGGTTTGGAATCATCAAAACACTTGATTCAGCACAAGGAGGTTTCACCTTGGAGAAACTACTTCTTTGAGATTTGACCATCTTGAACCCCAGTATCACACAATGTGCTATATTCCCCAAACACATATACAAGGCATAAAACCACTTCGTGCTCACACATACGACCAATCAGGCTCACAGACACATGCACCAACCTACAATGACCTATACCAAGGTCCAGATGAATAATACACACATACAACCATACATAGCACATAACCACACTTCTTCATCATCAATATCATCACATAATCATCACAATCATCATTATCATCATAACGCACACAGACAATACTTCTAGGATACTAAGACTGTACATACACACACACAACTCTACTTAGCACATGTCATTACATAAACGAAAGCGATAAAACTACCATTACACTTGATATTCCTGAAAGCATAGAGGCTCACAACTCCTTGATTTTCTCTAGACTAGTACTAGAGTCACCGCCTGAAATGATAGTCACAGAGGGTATGAGACAAAGTCTTAATAATTGGGTCAAACACACACATGCAAAAAAATGTTCTCAAAACCATACACATATGCAAATGGTGTAATGCAATGCAAAATGTCATGGTATGCATGTCTCCCTCATACATAGCTGGAACCACAAGCTAATGTCATCACACGACATTTCCAATAGGTTATTCCTTTCTAAAAACCGTTAAGGGCTGATTCCGACATATCACCAAGCTCACCTCATACTAATGCAACACAGTCAAAGGTGACACTAATACTTGGATCATGGCTCTCCTTCCTCTAGACCATCCAAATTGGCGGTAATTTAAGGAAGGTGTAATCTACTACCACTTGATTCTCTAGGCCATAGGAGAGGATTTAGTGACAGGGATATATTATCATGTCTCATGTCATCATTACCATCCAATCCACCATATTTCATTATGCTCATGCGATGATGATATTCATGCCATGCCAACTTGTGTATGCCACTGTGGAATCACTATCACAATCATCAATGCCATATTAGCATGTTATCATATGAGTATGCTATAGAATCACATACATAGGCACATATAACATCATACTTATCATTATCATATACAAGTGCCAAGGATCAAGACTCATACCTCAACTAACCATGTGTATACCACGATATGCAGAAAAAATCATACACACATACACACACAACAATATCGTCGTTTGAACAGGAGCATGCATATATATGTTCATATATAAATACAAATCAACATTCAACATATATACACAAACACGCAGTTACCTGAAATCGCTAACACCACTCACATAGGCTAAACTCACTATCTTAACACTAGACACGAGCTGAGCACTTTTGATCATCCAATTAAAACATCACAATTACACAATGCCTTTAGTTAATCAAATGCATAACCACTCCAAAACTCACAATTCTATTACTTAAGCTTAACCCAAGGTTCCAACAATATAAACACATACCAAGGGACCTTAAACCATCATTCAAACATAAACCAACACATACAAATTTGAATTTCACACTTCCTTACCTATAATCAACCTAGGGTTCCATATAAATCATGCATACTTATCTCAAAACTCATACCCAAGTATCAATAATACTAAACAATACTTCATTAATGCCTTTATATCCATTTTAATTGGTGAAATTCAACCAAACTAGAACCCCAAGCATATATTTGAAAATCCATATAAAATTTGCAAAGAAAAGAGAAGAGAAGAGAGGAGGGATAACATACCAACTTGTAGTCAAATTCCCAAGGTCCAAAATTGCTTGCCAAGGCTGGATTCTGGAAGCCTGAGTAGAGAAATTGCTTTCTTCCTAAATTTTCTTTCTTTTCTGATTGACTGAAACTCGTTTGAATTAAACAAAATCTATGATCGGTGCAGCGACAAATAAGGGCTTGCTATGGCTCGAGGGCATTCTATCTGAGAAAATATTCAAATTTCAACTCGTTTACCATTGTGGCCCTGCTTCTTATTGTAGCGTGGAGTACTTCTATCTCTATTTTTTGTTTCCTCCATCCTGATCCTCTGGTCATGCACATATCATCAAGTATACTTCCCGTTAGCTCGAGACTAAATCTATGAAAGTATACTAAGGGTTTTTACATAAACACCTAATCATAGAAATCTAATAGCCATCTAAACTGCAGATTCATTCACCTTTGTTGCAGATTTGTTTGCCTTTGTTTGAACTGTAAATCTCACTTTTAAGCACTAGACCTTCATAGAATCATAAGGACATTTGAATCTATTTTTTTCCTTGATGTTCAAAGCTTGATGATAAAGTTTGAGAGGAAGGTGATGATGAGGTCATTACTGATAGTGTCCAATGGTCTCATTGATGTGAAGGTGAGGTCATCGGTGGTGTTGTCAATGGTAAATAGGTGGTGATAATGAGAGGATGAAGTATGAGAGGAAAGTGATGGTAAGGTTTTTTTTTTGGGTATAATGTGAAAGTAATGAGGATATAAGCAAAATTGAAACCTTTGCAATACTCATTACATAGGTTTTTTTAAGGCAATGCCCATTACACGAAATCAGGTAATAAGGGCCATTGTGGTAATGCTCATTGTAGGGCTCATTATGCAACCAAACACAGGAATAGAGCTGATTACATTACATTACATTACTTCCTACCAAACGGGCCCTTAATCATTTTTCTACCATTTTCTTCTTGATAGGAGTCATACCAACTTTTCTTTATATACAATCATCTCTTCACACACATACACACAGCCATGATCGATCTTTCCATTTATTATAAGACTATACATTTATTTTAACATCATAATCTTTTGTTACTTTTATTCTTTCAATACCCAACATTTACTACTACATAATATTGCTAGTCTCATAATAGTTTTTTGAGTACTAGTCTTATAATAGTTCAATTATTATAAAATATAAAAATAATATATCATGAAAATATTAATAATTGTATTGTTTATTAGCCATTAATAGTATAATTCATTTTAAAATCTATACAAAAGCAAAAAAGCCCATCCTAATCTTAAAAGATAAAGATTGTAACAACCCTCAATATACTATCCTAGACTCAGTCTCGAGCTAACGGGAAGTATGCTCGATAATGTATGCAGGACCTGAGGAGCTAGGTGATCGAGATCCTGCAAGTATACATGGTCAATCACAGTAATAAAAATATCTCCAGAGTATTCCAGAGGTCGAACCCAAGGGAGGTAGTAAATTTATAGTCCAAACTTTTAATCCCAAAAATTAATTGATAATCAAATTGATAATTCAAATTAAAAAGATAAAAAAAACTAGGAAATAAAACGATGTCTGAGTTTTGATTCAGTTCTAGAAGCGTCAAGGGATCAGGATTCACCTTATGAGATAATTAGATTTTATTTCTTAGTTAGACTCTGTATAATTATAGTGACTGTTGTTTCTAAAGCATCCTAATTACCTTTCGGTCAATTAGCCCTTATTTAATTAGGATTCAATTCGCTCTCACATAACTAAATTTTCTAATTAAACCTTGAAAACTACAACATATATCACCATGAATTCCTAATTCTATCTCTAGATTAGTTATTCATGTTTATCTCTCTAAATCTAGGTTCACTCTTCACCTCTCAGTCCATCAAGTTTACCCATTAATTAGATTTTATGGTGATTAAGCATAAAATCCACATGAACGAATAAAAGAGATAAAAATAATAAAAATATAAATTAAATATAACTTGAAGAACAAATCAATAGAGTCTTAACTAGAGAAACAAATCCAATCCACCCCAGTCAGGCTACATCCCTACCCCTGACTGGGAAATTTAGCTACTCATGGAAATAGAAATTAAATCATAACTAAAATCCTAAATCATAGTGAAAATAATAAGAAAATAGAGTTATATTAGAGAAGAATAAATCTATCACTAATACTCCCCAAATCTCCTTGCTCTCTCTCTATAAGATGCTCCTAGTTGCTCCCAGATGCGTTTAGAATAGTGTTCTTTGACTTCTCAGTGCATTTCTCTCCCTCTCGTTTGTTTCTATCATGTCTTCTTATACAGAAAAATTTTCGAAGCCCATAAAAGCCCAAAATATTATGAAAACACGTCAAAAACGTGTTTTTACGGACCTTAATGCATGACCCGGCGCCGGGTGACCATAAAATCAATTAATACGGCACCGGGTGCTTCCAAAATGAAGAAAAATGTCAAAATTCGTGTTGACCCAGAGCCGGATGGGTTTGACCCGGCGCCGGTTGGGTACTGTTGTACGGACCGTGCACCTCTCAACTTCATAACGTCATCAACTCGTATTGATATTTTGAGTTCGATTTTCACCATGATAAAGTTGGAATTTGGGAAAACTCAAAACATAAAAGTTGTATCCCTGTGTCTTAGCTTTCCAAATCATATTAAATCATCTCAATCGGAGTTCATATATGAGAGTTATGATCAAAATACTGAAGGATATCAAAACTTTTCAGCATGAATGATTTGTAGCGTTTTTTTTCTCTGAATGCTTCCAAATAAGCCTATAACATCATGAAACGCAAAAATATGTCAAATAATGCTAAAATATACTAATGTAAACATATTTAGATATAATTTAGAGCTTAAATGTGGGTATTTTATATGTATGAAATGGACACATCACTAGGATGGTAGAAGAGCAAAGTGGAGACAGAAGCATTCCACACCGTGGCAAGAAGTAGGGCCACCCTAGTGAATGGGATGAGACTTGGATAATTTTTTAGATAGAAGGGCTCCACGTCATAATGAACTTTTGGCAGCCATGGCGCTAACCTGGAAATCTAAATAAATTAGATGACTTTTGGTCGACGGAGAAAGAAAAATTTGAAGGAGAACGAGATTTGCTCTGCTAGGGTTTGCTGAATCTGACCATAAGAGGCTAGATTCGGACTCTAGAAGCTTGTATTGAGTTGGTATGTTTTCCCTCATCCCCTTTTTCCTCTTTTCCTTCAATTTTTAAGTTGGATTTTTGGTTATATGCATGGTAGTTCGGTTGGGTTGAATTCCACCTATTAAAATGCTTGTTAAGGAATCAATGGAGTGTTATATGGTGTTTTTGAAGCTTGGGTATGAGTTTTATATGGTGTTTGCATGATTTCATTGAAAACCTAGGTTGATTATAGAAGAAGATATGTGGAATCCATATTGGGAGTGTTAATGCATGAGTTGAATGGTTGTTTAAGGTCTATGGGTATATGTTTGTGTTAATGGAAACTTGGGTTAAGCATAATTGGTTGAGTATTGGATTTGGTTAAGTTGTGCACTGTGTTAATTAGGAATGATATGATATTGTAGTGGTTGATTAGATAATTGGAAGTATTCGGCTCATATTTAGTTTTAAGATAATGGGTTTTAGCCTCTGTGTATGGTGTTGGCACTTTCAAGTTACCAGGTATGTGTGTATGTATGTTGATTTTTTGTCGTATTTATGTATGTCTTATATATATGTATGGTTTCATTTATACCACGATATAGTTATATGTGTGCGTATGGTTGTCTTTACATATCATGTATGCACACAGCTAGACTAATGATGATTTTGGATCCCATACAGTGATATATGATGATCATGAACATGATAATATGTATGATTTTAAAACATGCTAGCATGGCACAAATAACATGATGATTATTGCATAGTGATTTGGCATGAGCATCATCACCATATTCGCATAGTGTGATATGGTGGATTGAGTAGTAATGATGAGGATATGTTACGATATGTTAGGGAGGATAAGGATGTGATCCTTGTTGCTAAATACTCTCTCATGGTCACAAGAGTCAAGTGGTAATGGACTATACCTTCCTTAAATTACCACCAATTCAAGTAGAGTAAATGGAAAAGCCACAGTCCAAGCATTAGTGTGACCTTTGGCTAGGTTACATTAGTATGAGGTGAGCTTGGTGTTATTCCAGAATCAACATTCACAGGTTGTTAAAAGGGAATCACCTTTTAGAAATGTCATGTGATAACATTTGCTCGTGAGACATGCATTCCATGTTATATGTATCGCATTGCATCTTATACATATATGTGTTATTAGATGATAGTGGTTGTATATGTTTGTTCCTGGTTACTGAGACTTTATCTCACACATTCCGTTGCTAGCATTTCAAGTGAAGACTCTAGTACTTGTCCAAAGAAGATAAAAGAGTCGTAGATCTTTCCGCTTTGGGAGTATCATTGTATCTAGTAGTCTTACTTCCTTAGTATATGTAATATTGTCTCAAGTAGATGGTTATGTCTAGTTGCTTGTATGAGAGTCCTAGGAGTATAGAGATGTATGTGGTTGTGTTTGTTTAGGGTAAAGTGAAAATGTTGTGTAGATACGGATTATCCTGAGTTTATGGCCAATGAACTTGGTGTAGTTCATATGTATGTGTTAATGATATGGACCCTGATATTGGTCATTAATGTAGAAGCAAGTGTCTGGGTATTGGAATAGCCTATGTAAGGGTGCCTAAGCAATTTTGGGCTTGGCATGTGAGCTTGGGGCATATAGCCCATGGTGTGATTATAGGGTTCAAGGGGACTAATTCTTAGAGGTGTGGTTTCTTTGAGACGAAACCTCCTTGGACAAGTTGGTTGAGCCAAATAAAACCTGTATGAAGGGTACCAAAGTGCCAAATTACTTTCAGTGGCAAATAGAGATGTTAAGTTGTGAGTTTTGGTCAAAAAGTGACCAAAATGGTATTAGCCATCCAAAATCTCCATACGGAGATGGATTCAAGTGAAATTGATGCCTATGGTTAGATTGAGATGAGAGTGACCTCTAGGAATTAGAATCAAGTCAATTAGGGATCGGAACAAGAAGTTATGCATGTCGGAAGTTTGCCCTAGAAGTTGAAAAATGCTGATATGGTATCAGCAATGAGGGCGCTGCGATGCTAGGGCTAGGCTGCAGCGCTAGTCCCTCTGTTTTTGAAGAATTAGAACCTGAGAGTACTGAGGCCATGGAGGTACTGTTTTGATAGGGCGTTACTGGTTTCACCTTGAAGCCTAAAACTCCTATTTTTTCCTCTAGCATTATTTGCTTCGCATTTTCGGGTGTGACACTGTGTGTACATTCACATAGATTTTCATGTGTATATGCTAATTAGAATTATAGCACTGGACCTTTCCTCAACTCCATTACAATAAACATCTCACACTCGACAAACCTACAAAACACCTGTGATAAGCTTGTCATTCCTCAAATTATTTGAAAAACATATGCATTATTTCATTAAGTTGTTATAGAAGGAGGAGCTGGCCTTTCTATCTATTGAATCAAGAGTTTTGATGATTCCAAACCAACATTCAAGAGCTTGGATTGAAGATATCAAAGGAGAATTTGGAGAGTATTTGCTGCTAAATCTTTTGTAGAATCTTGTGTTTTTTTAGTTATGATTGGGTAAAAGATTTTGATTTGAGAAAAAGATGTTTTCAAACCTTGATTTTGTGTTAAATCTTGACTTATTTGAAAAATACCCACAAACAGACGAAGTTTGAAAGTTTAAACTTAACTGTCAAGTTGGAAATTCAAACTTTGCTTTAGGAAATTCAAATTTCGAACTAAAACTGAATAAGTCTGACGAGATGGCTCTCTGTCAGACGAATTTTGGTTCTTCAAAATTCAAATTTTCATCCAACTCTGAAAGAAGCCTCTTAGTGACAGACGAACTTCACATCTTCAAAATTCGAATTTCAGACAAAACACAACTTGAGAAAATAGAAGAAATTCATCTGAAACACTGTTAAAGTTCATCTGAGATCAAGAATAGTTTAAGTTTCGAAACTGCTCTCTGACAGACGAACTTTGACTTCCCAACATTCGAATTTTCATATAAGTCTGAAAGGAGCTTCTTTGAAACAGACGAACTTTGAGTCTTCAAAATTCGAATTTCAGACAAATCACAACTTATGAAAATGGAAGAAATTAGTCTGAAACAATGTTAAAGTTCATCTGAGATCAAGAATAATTCAAGTTTCTAAACTGCTTTCTGTCAGACGAACTTTGAACATTAAAATTTGAATTTTAGTAGCTATGTTTTTAAGTCTTTTGAAATAAAACACTGACATACGAATGACAAGTCTTGTAACATTCGAATGTTGAAGTTAGTCTGAAAAGAGTCTCTCTGACAGACGAATTTCACCCTTTCAAAATTTGAATTTCGAAGAAAGTGATCTACTGTGCCTCTTTGAACGTTCAATGGACAGACGAATTTTGGGCTTCCAAAATTCGAATTTTGAAGGCATTGTAGAAAATTTAAAACACTGTTCACACTTAACCGAAAAACTTTCTTCTTGAAAATTCGTATGTCACATTGTGAAAATATTTTGTAAGTTTCAAAATTCGAATTTCACTTCATGAACAGACGAACTTCGTGCTGTAACGTTGAAAGCTTTAACCTTCGGTTTCTTCGAAATTCGTCTATTGACCAACCAAAATTCGAATTTCAGTATGTCAGAAGCATTAAATGCGGTTGGTTAACGGATAGTTTTTCAGAGTAACCATTGGATAACTTTCCCAACGGATAGATTTTGTCTCTAACGGACATTTGAGACCTAAAACTATAAATATAACATCATTTGAAGTTGTGGGTAACGAATCTAACTTGTACATACCAAATTTCTGTCAAAACTTCTTCTCAAGAGCTTTTACCCTGTAGCTTCAATATCAGTACTTTAACCTTCATATCTACTCTATTCAAGAGAGTTATATCATTGTAAACAATCTACTATTCATCTGGAAGATAGATTTACTTGTGAGGGGAAATCACAAGGGGATTGGGAAGCACATTGTATAAGTGCTTAGAGAGAGTGAGAAAGCTCCAGAAACAAAGCATACTCGTGTACTGTGGCATTTGCAAGAAGCCCATTGAATTCTTGCTGTATAGTGGATAAATCTCAAGAGTTGTCTTAGGGACTGGACGTAAGTCAAGTGGATAGACCGAACCAGGATAAATCACTGAGTCTTCTTCTCCTTATCTTTACTTTTTAGCTTGCTCTGTTTTATACGTTGCTTCCCTTACACTGTGCTATCTTCACCCATTTCATTTTGTGCAGAGAAATTTCAATCTTCCCAATTCACCCCCTCTTGGGAAGTTAGCCTTGCTAACAAGTGGTATCAGAACCTGGATTTCCATTCAAAGGATTTTACAGTCCGGGAACAAAGATGGATGACTTTGGAGAGAGTATACTTCCTGAAGGGAATAACACTAACATACCACCAGGCTTCAGTGGAGAGCATTATGGGTACTGGAAGATGAGGATGCAGATCTACCTACAATCAATTGATCTTGACATCTGGTCAGTCATTGAAAAAGGAGATTTCGTCCCAATGGCTCTAACTGAAGATGGAAGACACAAAGAGAAGCTGGAAGCAGAGTGGAATGATAAAGACAGAAGGAGAGTCCTACTGAATTTCAAAGCAAAGCATTGTTTAGTCAGTGCCCTGAACCAGGATGAATTCTACAGAGTCTTGCAATGCACCACTGCAAAAGGAATATGGGATACTCTGCAGATTGCACATGAAGGAACATCTGGAGTTAGGGAGAACAGACTAAACACGTGCATTGGGGAGTATGAAAGCTTCAGAATGGCTGAAGGAGAAACTGTAAAGAAGCTCTAGAAGAGGTTTACTCTCATTGTGAATCAACTAAAGAGCCTGGGAAAGGAATACAATCAGTCTGAGAAAGTAAGAAAGATACTCAGAGCTCTCCCTCTGGAATGGCAGCCCAAGGTGACAGCAATAGAGGAAGCCAGAGGAGAATCAATGGCCTCTGTCACAGCTCTCTTTGGCAGCCTTGAGGAGTATGAAGGAAAAATCAAAGCTCTCAAGGAAGCTGGGCTGGACAGAAAGAAGAAAGGCCTTGCCCTCAAAGCTGCTGATGAAAAGGAAGAAGAATCTGATGAAGGAGATGAGCTGGATGAAGAAACTCTGGCTATGATGGTCAGAAAATTCGGAAGATTCTACAACAAGAAGAAGAACAAGAAATTCTTCAAGAAGGGAGCAGCTGGTGAAAGCAAGAGAGAGGGAAAAGAGCCTGTGACTTGCTATGAATGCAAGAAGCAGGGACACATCAAATGGGATTGTCCTCAATTCCTCAAAAAGCAATAAAAGGATAAGAAAGCTGCTGACAAAGGGAAGAAGAAGAAAGCCTACATCTCATCAATATGGGGTAACAGCTCAGATGAGGAGGAAGAGGATGAGGATAAGATTGCCAACATCTGCCTGATGGCACTTGCTTCTGAAGAAGCCGAACCCTCATGCAGTAGTGATCAGGAGGAAGAGGTATATGAATCTGAACCTTCCTATTCTAAATTACTAGATGCATTTCATGGGCTTCATGATGAATTCATTAAAGTTGCTAAAGAACTGAAATTGGCAAAGAAAAAGATAAATAAGCTGGAATCTGAAAGCATAGTTTTTGAAATTGCCTCTTTACCTACTACTGAATCTGTTTGCTGCACATCATGCAATAAACTTAAGCAAACTAATGATTATTTAGTTAAAAGCATGTCTAGACTCACTAGAGGTAAAGATATGTTGTTTGCCTTGATGGGGAGCCAAAGAATATCATAAGGAAAAGCTGTTCTTGGCTATCATCCATGTGTTGTCAAGGAAAAGATTAAGATGAAAAACCAGAATGCATACATGAGACATTTTGTGCATGCTGAGAGTAACAGAAAGAAAGATCATATGTCATCTTGCATTGAAACATATAATCAACCAAAGCATGCAAGACAAAAATATTATCTGCATTGTTTTCTTCCTGCTTCTCAATCTAGTAGTCCTTTTACTACGTGTCATTTCTGTAACAAAAAGGGACATATTTCCAGTTCTTGTGCTTTGAAGAAAAATGGACTTGGCAGGAAAGTTGAATGGGTTCCGAAAGTTGCATCTGCATCTAGGGAAAAATCTACTGACCAAAAAGGACCCAAGCAAATTTGGGTACCTAAAAGGAAAACATAAACATTGTTTTGCAGGTCTGTCTCAAAGCTAAGAAGAACAACAAATGGTATATGGACAGTGCCTGTTCAAGCCACATGACTGGAGATAAGGAGAAGTTCATCACCCTTAGAGATAAGAAAGGAGGAAAAGTGACCTTTGGAGGTGATCAATATGGCAAAATCATTGGCATTGGCATTGTGGGGAAAATCCAGAAACATCCATTGAAGAGGTGCTGTTTGTAATTGGCCTCAACCACAATTTACTGAGCGTGAGTCAGACCTGTGACAGAGGAAACTGGGTGCTGTTTGACTCAAAGTTTTGCCTGGTCATCAGAAAAAGTGATCACAAAGTAATCCTCAAAGCTCAAAGGGATGGTAACTGTTATACTATTGACCTTGATGAACTTCCTCCCTTGGATTCTGTATGTTTAATTAGTCAGGATAATGATAGTTGGTTGTGGCATAGGAGATTAGCTCATGTTAACATGAATCAATTGTCTAAACTGGTTAAAAATGAGCTAGTAACTGGCCTGCCAAAAATACCTTTTGAGAAAGACAAAGAATGTGACGCATGCTTAAGAGGGAAACAAACTAAATCATCTTTTAAATCTAAAAATATAGTTACCACAACTAGACCACTTGAATTGCTGCACATGGATTTAATTGGACCATCTAGGGTGAAAAGTCTTGGTGGTAACTTGTATGTGCTGGTAATTGTAGATGACTATTCTAGATTTACTTGGACATTATTTCTTTCCTCTAAAAGTGATACCTTTGATGCATTTGTAATCTTAGCTAAGAAAGTGCAAAATGAGACAAGTATTTCTATTGTGTTAATCAGATCAGACCATGGAGGAGAGTTTGAAAATGCATACTTCCTGGAATACTGCAATGAGCATGGGATTGACCACAACTTCTCAGCTCCAAGGACTCCTCAACAGAATGGGGTAGTAGAGAGGAAGAATAGAACCATTGGAGAGATGGCCAGGGCTATGCTGAATGAGAAGGAACTCTCTCAAGTATTTTGGGCTTGTAACCACCCTCATGATATTTTCTTGGGTTGTGTGCAAAACTGAATAAGACGAAGGAAGCTCAAAGTGGACTCTGGAGGAGCTTCACGCCGCGGCCTGAAGCAGGTCCGCCGCGGCGAGTGATGTCCAGTTGTTTTTGTGGAAATTTTATAGTTGCGCCGCGGCGAGGAGCGAAAGTTTTGTTTAAATCCGAATCATTTCAGTCGATCAAAAAGAAAGAAATCGGAGAGAGCGACGAGAGAGGCGACGAGGGTTTGGGATTTCCGGCATCCAGGAGTGATTTTCGGACTAAGGGAGTTTGGATTCAAGTTGGTAAGTGTTCCCTACTTCTCTCTCTTCACTTTTCTTTGGTTGGATTTGGGATTTCTCGGTGTTAAGTTGGGATTTCCGGTTTGTGATGGAATCCACCGATTGAAGTGGTTGTCTTGGGGTTGTTGAAGTGTGTTTTTGTGTTCTTGTTGCTTTGGTGTGAGTTTTGAAGGGATTGTGATGTTTGGATGTTGGTATGTGTGGTTAACCAAGGGTTTATGGTATTGTTAAGGTTGTTTGAGTATTCTGAGGAAGCTAGTCGTGGGACCAGTGTTCAAGAAAGCTTGTGGAACCCGTGCAAGTGCGATATTGACAGCTTGAGGTAACCGGATGTTTGTTTTATGTGATTATATGTTGATATGTATATGTACGTATATGCATGTTCATTTTCATACCACGATATTGATTGTGTGTGTACGGTTTTCTACATATCGTGGTATGCACGGCTTGTTGATGTATGATGATTGTATATGTTATGATGTGTAGCATCCCCATACTATTGCATGCTAGCATGTCCATATGATATATGATATGATGGTATATGTATATATGTATGTAGAGGCATGTTAGCATGACATTGATATCATCACCACATGATTGCATAGTGAGAAATGGATGACGAGGTGATGATGATGAGATATGATGTGATAAAGATCCCTATCGCTAAATCCTCTCTATGGGAGAGCCAGGCGGCAGAGGACATGATATGATATGATATCCCTGTCACTAAATCCTCTTCTAGGGGGAGCCAGGTGACTGTGGATTTGGGGATGCACCTTCTCTAAATCACCATCAATTCGTGATGGTCCAGGGGAAGGAGAGCCACTGTCTGAACTCTAGTGTAACCATTGGCCCGGTTGCATTAGGGTAAGGTGAGCTTGGTGATGTCCTGGAATCGGTCTTCACCGACTGTTGGAAGGGAATCATCTATTAAATGTCTTATGATGACGATAGCTCGTGGTTCTAGCCGTGTATGAGGGAGAACATGTATACCATTCATTAGCATTGCATTGCACGACTGTATGGATCAGTATATATAGATTAGTGTGTGTGGTTGTTCCCGGTTACTGAGACGTCGTCTCATTCCCATCTCCCATGTCTAACCCTTTCAGGTGACGGTTCTGGCACTAGTCCGGAGAAGCCACTGGAGTAGCTGTGTACGTGAGAATAGTTTATGTAGTATTTGTGCTTGGATAATGTAACTTGTGCCAAGTAGGATAGAGAGTTGTGTATTGAATGTATGAGATTGTCAAGATTGTTATGGATGAATGTATGCTTGGTTATGTTATGTGGAAAGTATTATGCTGGCGTTGAGAGTGTTAAGTGTGTGGAAGTTGGTATGGTTGTACTTGTGAGCTTTAAGTGGTTTTTGGGCCTCGGTGTTATGTTTTAGGGCCTATAGCCCGTTTGTTAAGTGGGGGTCAAGAGGGTCAAATCTTAGAGGAGTGGTTCCTCTGAGGTGAAACCTCTTTGAACTAGTTTGTTTAGGGATTTTGGACCTGTGTGGTTGGTTGTTGAGTGACCAGTTGCTTTGGGTGGCAATTGGAGGTGGTTAGTGGTGAGTTTTGGTCAATAAGTGGTCAAAATGGTGTCAGGGGTCCAGAATCTCCATATGGAGTTGGATTGGAATGGAAGTAGTGTCTATGGTTAGATTGGGACTAGACTGACTTGTAGGAGTTGGAATCAAGTCAATCGGAGGTCGGAGTATAAAGTTATGCGCATCGGAAGTTCACCCTAAATGTTGAAGTTGCTGATGTGGTGTATCAGCAAGGAGGCGCCGCGGCGCCAGACTCCCAGCAGCGATGTTGAGTTAGGGGAGGTTGGAGCCGCGGCGGTACTGTAGCGGCCGCGGCCCCAGCCCAGTTTTTGGTGTTTTTGGGTTGTTCCGCTGTTTGAAGCATTGGAGAGTTGTTTGGGTTGTAATTTCAGAAGTTTTGGTTAAGTATGGAGGCGTGTGGAGTGAGGATGTTACAGGGCTGATGCAGTAAATACAGCAAGCTACATCATAAACAGAGCCTATATCAGACCAATCCTTGGAAAGACTCCATACGAGCTTTACAAGGGAAGAAAGCCAAATCTGTCCCATCTCCATGTGTTCAGATGTAAATGCTTCATTCACAACAATGGGAAAGAAAATATGGGTAAGTTTGATGCTAAATCCGATGATGGTATATTTTTGGGCTATTCTAGTAGGAGTAAGGCATATAGAGTTTATAATAAGAGATCAAATGTGGTAGAAGAATCTGTGCATGTGATTTTCAATGAAAATGAAACTGTTTCAAAACATGTTACCAATGAGGATGATCTTGCTTTTAACCTTGAAAAACTGGGCATTTCTGATAAAAGTAAAACTGAACCTCCAAAGATATCTGAATCTGTGAACACAGAGGAAGATATCCAAGAGCAAGAGTTTGATGAAGAAATTAATGAAGAAACATCTCAAGAACTTCCTAGAGCTTGGAGATATCAAAGGAATCATCCTGTTGATCAAGTAATAGGGAATGTTCAAGAGAGAGTCAAAACCAGAAAACAGTTAAGGGATCAAATGCTCAACTGCGCTTTCATTTCTCAAATTGAACCCAAATGTGTTGAAGAAGCCTTAACTGATGAATACTGGATTTTAGCTATGCAAGACGAAATAAATCAGTTTGAAAGAAATCAAGTTTGGGATTTAGCGCCTAGGCCCAAAAATCTTCCTGTTATTGGTACCAAATGGGTTTTCAGAAATAAACTTGATGAATTTGGAACGATAATAAGAAACAAAGCTAGATTGGTTGCTAAAGGATATAATCAGGAAGAAGGTATTGATTTTGAAGAAACCTTTGCACCAGTAGCTAGATTAGAAGCTATAAGAATACTGCTAGCATATACATGCATGAAAAACATTTTACTATATCAAATGGATGTTAAGAGTGCCTTTCTAAATGAATATATCATGGAAGAGGTTTATGTAGATCAACCTCCAGGTTTTGAGGATTCTACTAAACCAAACCATGTTTATAAACTGAAGAAGGCTCTTTATGGTTTAAAACAAGCCCCTAGAGCATGGTATGAGAGACTGAGCAATTTTCTAATTGAAAAGGGGTTCAACAGAGGCAAAGTTGACGCAACTTTATTCACTAAGAAAGAAAATAAAGATTTACTAATTGTTCAAATCTATGTTAATGATATTATTTTCGGTGCTACTAATGAAACTCTTTGCAAGAAATTTTCTTAGTTAATGCAGGGAGAATTCGAGATGTCCATGATGGGTGAACTTAACTTCTTCCTTGGACTGCAAATCAGACAGCTTGATGATGGTATCTTTCTCTGTCAATCCAAGTATCTAAAGGAGCTGCTAAAGAAGTTTGGAGTGGATAATGCCAAGCCAATGGGAACACCTATGGCTACTGCAACCAAACTGGACATGGATGAGAATGGGAAGATGTTTGACATTACTCAATACAGGAGAATGATTGGATCCCTGCTGTACTTAACTGCCAGCAGACCTGACATTATGTTCAGTGTCTGTATGTGTGCCAGGTTCCAATCATGTCCCAAGGAAACCCATGCAACAGCTGTGAAGAGAATTTTCAGATATCTTATTGGAACATCACAGATGGGTTTCTGGTATCCAAAGGGAAATGGAGAAGATCTCAAATGATACACTGATGCTGATTTTACAGGATCTAAAACTGACAGAAAAAGCACAAGTGGAACTTGTTAGTTTCTTGGAGGATCCCTGGTTTCATGGTTCAGCTAAAAGCAAAACAGTGTGGCCTTATCCACTACAGAAGCTGAGTATGTTGCAGCTGGAAGCTGTTGTGCCCAAGTCATCTGGATGAAACAGCAGCTTGAAGATCTTGAGGTTAAAATGAAAGAGATACCAATCATGTGCGACAACCAAAGTGCCATAAATATCACCAAGAATCCTGTCATGCATTCAAGGACGAAACATATTGAAGTTAGGCACCACTTCATAAGGGATCCCATTCTGAAAGGAGAAGTCAGACTGGAATACATCCCAATAGAGAGTCAAGTTGCTGACATACTCACAAAGCCTCTATCAGAAGATAGGCATTGTAAAATAAGAAGAGAACTGGGTATGGTAAATCCCAGTGAACTGTAAGTTATTCTTGTGCAATCTTGTTTTCAAAGGTTTCAACTTTAAGATTAATTCTAACTTTACCATCGGAGTATGTTTAATTCAAGTTGCAGGTGCTCCTCACAAGATTCAATGGCAATAAACTTGAAGATTGGAGCACATCAGAATGGAACAACCAGAAAGTGAAGTAAATGATGAAAATTATGAGTTCTGGATCCATTCTGTAAGTTTTTATAAGATGAAATTCATATTTTAATGAGTGTTAGACGTATTTTGTCTCATAAACTATGTTTTTGAACTAGTCAACATGGTCAACATTCGAATTTTAGTTGACCAATAGATGAATTTCGGCCTATTAGCCTTGGAACAGTTCTCGGTGATGCCTCGAAATTCGTCTGTTGGATCTTTGAAGTTCGAATTTTCAATAACAAAAATTTCAAAGTTATGTTTGTCTATCACCGTTGTACGAATTATCACTTCTTAAAATACGAATGTTGGACAACCTTTACAAAAGTTGAAAAATGCGAATTTTCAGTTCAAAATTCGTCTGTTGAATCATGTTCTTCTTGATTGAATGCTTGAAAGATGAAGTTCTGCATGCTTAATTCGTCTGTTGATTATTGTTTTGTTTGTTGCCTGCTGTTTGCTCATCAACATTCGAACTTTGTTGGAATAAAATTCGTCTGTTGTGTTTGTATTACTTGTTCCAAGCCACTGTCAGACGAACTTTCAGGATGAAAATTCGTCTGTCAGTAAGCTTTGCAGAACGGTTTAACTTGTAACTGCCCGAAGTTCGAATTTTGACCCCTTAAAATTTGTCTGTCAGACGGTTACATACGTTAAATCCGACGGTTTTCCAATGAACAGACGCAATCCTATTTGTAACTCCTCTGAGTCTGTTCTAATCCTTTCTTCAATCCTCTTAACTTCTGTCCAAAAATCGTCATTCTTCACTGTTTAAACTTCCTTTCGCATCCTATAAACCAATTCTAAGCCACATTCAGCATCATTCATCCAAGAAATGACGAGAGTCAAAAATCCTGGAGCAGGAAAAGCCAAGGCCCGACCAAAGAGGAATGTTAAGTCACAATATGCCTCAAAGGAAGGAGAGAAATCCAAGAGAAAGGCCGAATCTAGTAAGGCAACTCCTTCCAAACGCCAAAAATCATCATCCAAGGCAGATGTACAGAAAGCAGGACCCTCCTCACCAAAAACTGCAGAACCTTCGGTTCCAGTTCCTTCTGTCCCTATTATTGCTTCTTCTGCTTCTTCCAGTACTGAATCTGGAGAATATGAAATGACTACACTGCCACTATGGAGCACTCCTGAGATTCAAGAAGAGTACTCTACCAAGTTTTCCAACAAAAAGGTAATCAAGCCTCACTGTGTAAATGTGGAACAATTTTTGATATCCAACAACTTTGATGCTGCAATATGGTTGATAAGATATAAAAATCTGTTGGAAATTACTGAAAAATATGATGATGAGGTAGTGAAGACTTGGTATGCCTCTCTTCAATACAACAGCAAGAAAATGAAATGGGAGGTCAACTTGAGATCAAGGACCATTTGGCTTGCTGATGAAACCTTCAATGAGGTGCTGGAAATCCTAGGACAAGATGGGCTGAAAGTTGACATCACAGCCTCTGGATATATGGATGAGGCAAGTACAGCTGATGAAGAAGGTGGACCCTTCCTGAACTACAAGGAGAGCACCATCTTGGACACCCTATTCAGGAGAAGGGAGAACAGGCCAACGATAAATCTGTTGAAGCCCACAGACCTAAGTGTACAAGTAAGGATCCTGCACTACATAGTGTACAGGATCATATTCAACAAGGGTGGCAGCTTCAATTTGATAACAAGGGCAGAGGCTCATGCGATGACTGCTATCATACGTGGGAAGCTGATTAATTTGGGTCATATCATTCTCCAGCAAATGATAAAGGCAAGGGATCAGAGGAAGGATTCCACACTCCCCTATGCAGCAATTATTTCAAGAATCCTGCAGTATGCTAGGATTCAACACATTAAAAAGGGGAAAGGGAAACTCACAGAGGCATTCAAAGAAGACGAACTGCAAAGGATGGGTATTGAAAGAGATGAAGGAAGATGGGTTGGAAAGGGAGTAGAGAAATCTGAAGATTTGTTCTTTGCTGCTGATGCTTCCCTCCAACAAGAAGGCACTTCTGAGGCCCCTGGCAGATCTGTACCTCAGCCTTCTCAGCTAATTCCATCTCCCTCCAGGCCTACTCATCCTCCTTTCACTCCCTCCTTACAGGCCAAGCCAACCAAGATCACTAAGTTGTTTGACAGTTTGTCAACACTCATTCTCAGCATTCGGGATGAGCTAAATGTCAAATTTGCTCACCTGCAAGATCAGATCCATCAGTTGGCTGTAAATATGAAAGTGGTGGCTGATGCTTATGAAGAAATAAGAAATGCAATTCCTACCACTTTAGCTCTACCTCAGCCTGGTATCCCTGAGCCTACTTTGTCTCTAACTCCTGAGCCTCCAAGCCCCTTCAAGATTGCCTCCTCTGACCATGATGATGATACAGATGGTGCTGGTGCAATGAGGACACCAAGTCCTGGTCCACCCCTGGACTATGGATTGGAAGAAGAAGGACTTCAACAGACAAGCCCTCTTGAGCCTATGCAAGAAGATGCTCCGGATTCAATTCTGTCCATTCAAGAATCAGAGCAAGTTGAAAAACTGGTTGCAGCCATTTCAACCTCTTCTATGCCAGGAGAAGCAAGCAATGATGAAAGGAGCATTATACCTGTTGTTGATTATCTTACCATTGCTCACAATGCTCTACTGCAAGCTCAAAGGAGAAGGCTTGAAGAAATGTTTTCTCCTGCTGAACCATCCTCTCATCCTCTTGCTGCTTATGGGCTATCAGAGGAACAGAGGGCACGACTAGCTCTTTCCAGGCAGGAAATGCAAGAGCTGCTTGAGGTCTCTGATGATGATGGTGATGAAGAACCTAGCCCTGAGCCTGCTGAGCCCCCTGCACCAGTTCAGCCAGAGATTCCTTTTGCTCTTGTCCCTCTTCGTGCTGTTCCTATCTCTCAGATTCCTCCTCCAATGGACTTTGTTGGGCTTTTTGATGATGCCAAAAAGGGGGAGAAGATAAAGCAAACTGGGACTAAGCAAGCTGGAAAATCTGCTGAGCCATCTGGAAAAGGAAAGACGTACAGCAAGAAGTCTAAGCCAAAGAAGAAGTGATTGATTTTAGATCTTAGGCTGAATCTTCTTGTTGTATCTTGTTTTAGTTGTTTGATTGTATTTGTTTGTTTGATGTTTTGAGAACTGATCTTTGATTGAAGTATGTATTGCAACCATTGATTGGATGAATGAACTTCTTAGTTGCAATGTTTTGTGCCTTGAATCTCTTCACTTAATCTGTTGGATATGATATCTTATGCATATGTTGAGGGGGAGCTTGTGAAAGCAAACCCAAGTACTAATCCAGTTTGTGAGTTGTTTTGTCATCATCAAAAAGGGGGAGAATATTGAATCAAGAGTTTTGATGATTACAAACTAACATTCAAGAGCTTGGATTGAAGATATCAAAGGAGAATTTGAAGAGTATTTGCTGCTAAATCTTTTGTAGAATCTTGTGTTTTTTTAGTTATGATTGGATAAAAGATTTTGATTTGAGAAAAAGATGTTTTCAAACTTTTATTTTGTGTTAAATCTTGACTTATTTGAAAAACACCCACAAATAGACAAAGTTTGAAAGTTTAAACTTAACTGTCAAGTTGGAAATTTGAATTTTGCTTTAGGAAATTCGAATTTTGAACTAAAACTGAATAAGTCTGAAGAGATGGCTCTCTGTCAGATGAATTTTGTTGTTCAAAATTCAAATTTTCATCCAAGTCTGAAAGAAGCCTCTTAGTGACAGACGAACTTCACATCTTCAAAATTCAAATTTCAGATAAAACACAACTTGAGAAAATAGAAGAAATTCGTCTGAAACAATGTTAAAGTTCATCTGAGATCAAGAATAATTTAAGATTCAAAACTGCTCTCCGACAGACGAACTTTGACTTCCCAACATTCGAATTTTCATATAAGTCTGAAAGGAGCTTCTTTGAAACAGACGAACTTTGAGTCTTCAAAATTCAAATTTCAGACAAATCACAACTTATGAAAATGGAAGAAATTAGTCTGAAACAATGTTAAAGTTCATCTGAGATCAAGAATAATTCAAGTTTCTAAACTGCTTTCTGTCAGACGAACTTTGAACATTAAAATTCGAATTTTAGTAGCTATGTTTTTAAGTCTTTTGAAATAAAACACTGACATACGAATGACAAGTCTTGTAACATTCGAATGTTGAAGCTAGTCTGAAAAGAGTCTCTCTGACAGACGAATTTCACCCTTTCAAAATTTGAATTTCGAAGAAAGTGATCTACTGTTCCTCTTTGAACGTTCAATGGACAGACGAATTTTGGGCTTCCAAAATTCGAATTTCGAAGGCATTGTAGAAAATTGAAAACACTGTTCACACTTAACCGAAAAACTTTCTTCTTGAAAATTCGTATGTCACATTGTGAAAATATTTTGTAAGTTTCAAAATTTGAATTTCACTTCATGAACAGACGAACTTCGTGCTGTAACGTTGAAAGCTTTAACCTTCGGTTTCTTCGAAATTCGTCTGTTGACCAACCAAAATTCGAATTTCAGTATGTCAGAAGCATTAAATGCGGTTGGTTAACGGATAGTTTTTCAGAGTAACCATTGGATAACTTTCCCAAAGGATAGATTTTGTCTCTAACGGACATTTGAGACCTAAAACTATAAATATAACATCATTTGAAGTTGTGGGTAACGAATCTAACTTGTACATACCGAATTTCTGTCAAAACTTCTTCTCAAGAGCTTTTACCCTGTAGCTTCAATATCAGTACTTTAACCTTCATATCTACTCTATTCATGAGAGTTATATCATTGTAAACAATCTACTCTTCATCTGGAAGATAGATTTACTTGTGAGGGGAAATCACAAGGGGATTGGGAAGCACATTGTATAAGTGCTTAGAGAGAGTGAGAAAGCTCCAGAAACAGAGCATACTCGTGTACTGTGGCATTTGCAAGAAGCCCATTGAATTCTTGCTGTATAGTGGATAAATCTCAAGAGTTGTCTTGGGGACTGGACGCAGGTCAAGTGGATAGACCGAACCAGGATAAATCACTGAGTCTTCTTCTCCTTATCTTTACTTTTTAGCTTGCTCTATTTTATACATTGCTTCCCTTACACTGTGCTATCTTCACCCATTTCATTTTGTGCAGAGAAATTTCAATCTTTTCAATTCACCCCTCTCTTGGGAAGTCAGCATTGCTAACACTATCAACACAACCACAACCTTAAGAGTTAACACCAAAAATATTCTCTCAATTTCAAAATATAAGGTAAAATTATCTTGAATATTTTCTAATTGTAAGATTAGATCAAGGTAATTTTGTTTATATTTTGAAATAGAGGGAGCATTAAGTAGTTATGTATGAATAATGTCATGCCCAAACAAGGTTTGAACCATTGACATTACTTAAAGGAATTAAGTTCCTTCCATTCAACCCAACTACTATTTGGATCACTTTTGCCTCTTTATTTTTCAAATAAGAAGACTGATTTGCACACAATTTTTATATATGTATTATCCAGTTATTCAATAAAAACATGATAAGCATGATTTAAAAAAATAGGTTGATGATTTTTACGTCTTAGTATCTCACATTATCGAATCTTTAAGAAAAATCATAGGCAATAATTTTATGGGAAATGTAATAATAAATCTATAAATAGGTGCACCTAAGTCTAGTACATTTTCCAAAGAAATTAATTTTGTTCATCCATCACATCATCCATCTATAATTTATAATATATAAACAATCCTTGAGGATAGAGTGATAAAATTATCAATTTCATTCCCTCATCTAATATGAGATAATTTAATTTGGTGGTATTACTTTACTCCTTTCTTTGGAATTTTCTTCACTATGTCTTAAGATAGTAGACTCATATGAAAAATGAAGAGTATCGGGGATCCACTGACATCACCCCTTGCTTTAGGAACAAGTGTCCCTATTATTCATGCCAACTAAGTCATTTCTTAACCAATTTTTTTTTATACCTTCGTGTTTTCATAATGAACAATAAAATTGAGAATAATCTTGTTCTTTTTGGACAATTTAGTAATTATAAGAAGTTGATGACTTCATGTAAATGAAGAAACCATTTTTCCCCCCTTAAATCGCGCAAGATATATAAAAATATTTAGTAAAAATGGACTATGTCCATTAACCATTATAAGTCATCTATAAATAACATTGTTTATGGAAAACAATTGATGTCTTAAAAAAATAGTGTCCATCCAAATATACCCTTAATAAATATACCACAAGAATTATGCTAAGTAATTATGCAAATTTCTTAGGCGTAATTTTGGAAAAAAAAGTACATTAATGACTCCTAAAATTCTATAATATGACTTATAATGGTTACCAAACAATCCTTAAAAAATGCCTTATAATGATTAATTGTAACAACCTAACCAAAAACAACTCCAAAATACACTCAAAAAACGCAAGAAGGGGATAACAGGGGTTTGCTATCGAAACCATGAACAGTGCCACCGTGGCACCATTAGCTAATAGCTTTATGCTTCTAATGTGCCATTAGCAAAATGTTGATTTTTCGGATGAACTTCTAACGTGCATAACTTTGTACTTCAACTTCCGATTGACTTGATTCCAACTCATATAGGTAAATCTCGTCCTGATCTAATTATAGACATTAGTCTCACTCAAATCCATCTCTATATAGAGATTTTGAATGCCCATGACCGATTTGGTAACTTTTTAGCCAAAACTCACAACTTATAGGCTTCAATTGTCAAGCAAAGCAATTTGGCCTCTAGGGACCGTCTACACTGATCCTAAATGATTCTACCAATACGTCCAAGGAGATTTCACCCTGAAGAAATTGCTTCTCTGAGATTTGACCCCATTTGCATCCTAAAAACCACATAATAGGCAATATGCCCTAAACCATATAGATAATGCCCAAATCCACTTTAGGCTTACACATATGGTCAATCTGGCCCACAAACACATGCACCAAAGACCATATTTTACCATGTTTTTATTCCCTAAATCTAGCATTGTTGTCACATTAATTTGGCTATGTTGTGTGTTTTATTGCATATTTGTGTTTTATTTGATTTTGTGTACTTTGTGGAAAAATGTGCCAAATCCTTGGTTTTAACCTTAATATGTGACATTTTATTATATTCCATATATTTGGCTGTTAATTCTTTCAATTGGTATATTTTCTACTCTGATTAGCTAATTAAGTGCTTGTTTTGGCCTAATTCGGTGATTCAATTAGGGTTTTCTATATGATTTCATGTGAGATTTTTCCGAGGAGTTTCTATTTCTTCATCTATTTAATGTCATTAACCATCCCATAGTATTAGATTTTAATCTACATTGGACCTTTTTCCATCCACTACTCACTTAATTTTTACTTTCCTAAACTACCCCTAGTTATAGTCCCCCTTGAAATTACATTTTATTATCCTTAATGATTTTTCAATTAATTACCTAATCATCATTTTGGGCACTTAATTAGGGTTCATTTGAGTCATTAAGCTTGACCCTAGGAATTAGAGTTTTTATGCGAAAGCCGGTCAAGGTTTGGTCTTATAAGGACATTTTAGTCAATTTTCCTAGGAAGCTTATTTTGTAGTTTTTTTCTTAGGATTTTTTCTTGATTTCTTTTGCATCATTTATAGTGTGTTTTTCTTTTAGTTTTAGCGAGATTATTCATGCCCAATCAATGCTTGATTTGATCTTATAATTTTAGACCTAAATTTTATATCATTTGTATTACATGGTTTTATATGTCACATCTTGATTGTTTTATGTAACATCTTTTGATAGGTCTTTGGGCATGGATTAGTTGGCAACTTAATGGGCTAAGAGAAGACTTAAATTACAAGAGGTAAGGAGGCCCATAAGTCCATACAAGTCACATCACATCCTAGTCACCATTCATTAATCCAACTAAGCACCTTTCATGGCAAATGACTTTTATACCCCTCTTAAAGCCCCAAACACTTATCCTAGCCCATTTGGATCAAAATTTTAGATATGGAAGGAAGTTAATTTCATGCTCCCCCTCTCCATTTTCCAGATCCCATTCATTTTCTTTCATTTCTCCCACTTTCCTCTCTTTTTCTCTCAATTTCTTCCACCAAACTTCAATCGGTTTGCATTTTCTCTTCTTCTCTTCTATTTTTGGTTTATTCCATCCATTCTCTTCACTTCAATTCACTTTAATCTTGAGCTTCCAGACCTGGAAAGGTGCAGAAAGTTGAAGGAAGAGCTAGGGATTCGAAATTCTTGAAGAAAGCTCACTTGGAACCAAAATTGGCTTGTTTTTCTACCTTTTCATGGATTCGATTCCCCTTTCTCCTCCTCCTCTTAGTTTGAACAAAATTTTGATAATGAAAGCTTAGATTTGGAGTGGTGTTCTTCAATGGATTTAGGGGAGAAGCTATGAATGCATTTGGTTTGCAAGTCTACAAGGGGAAAAATTGTCTACTGTCTTACTATCTCTCTAACTAGCATTTAGTTTTGGAATTTTGTAATGGATTTGTGTTAGATTGATAGTTTGGAATTGGAATTGTCACTGGATATTGTATGGATTTTGACTAATTTCATTTGAGAGTAATCATTTTGGTGTGATTAGATTGATATTCTTGAGTTAATGTCATGCACAAATTTTTAGCTTATCATATTCTTATCTTTAGCTCTAGTTTGGTTGTCTTGAATGTATGGTAAATGATTAAGGATGGCTAAATTGTTGAATTAGAAGAGTCATATGATTAGTTATCATTGATTTTGGGCTGTAATGATTGAAGCATGATAATGGAATCAATTGCAATTTAATTAATCAATTAAGAGTTCAATATTGTGGTGTGCTTCTAGGTGTTTGATTCAATGCCTGGGTGAAATTGATATAACTAAATGACCAAATCTTACACTTAACATGAATGATTTTTATTGGGCTTGATGTTTACACAATGTTGAACCAATCTCTCTACAATTTCCCTCTCTAGAATCATTAAAGGCTTTGTGATTGGTAAATTCCCTAATGAATTTGAAGAACACCACAATTCATTCCTTTTGTTTCAACTCTTTCCATTAATTTTCTAAATTTCAAATTCCATAGGTTAGTTGCTTTGTTTTACACTCTTGAATTCTTTTTATTTTAATTGAAACAAAACCCCAAATGTTGCATTGAATATTAGTGTAGGACTCATTGGTTTTTTAGTTTAATTACTTGAACTAACAACTCTTAATCACTACTTCCTCCTTAGTGAATACGACCTAGGTTGCACTTATCTCTTGATACCAATCACTTGCATCCTAGAAAAAGACTAAATTGCACAGCCATTGCGACACAATTGTCAACCAACCTCAATGACCGGGCTCCAGATCATTATCATACACATAACCACACATGACATAACCACAACTATCACACATCATTCATCAACATCCATATCATCTCATAATCATCATTACAATCATCCAAATATCATTGTCACATTCATCATATCATCACATAGCATACAAATCATACTCCTAGGATAACATGACCATATGTACTATAAACTCTACTTGGCATAGACCATTACATAAACTAAAATGGTAAGACTGCCATATACAAATGATTCTCCTAAAGCAGAGAGATCTATGACTCTCTCGTTTTCTCGGGACTAATACCAGAGTCTTCACTTGAAATGTTAGCCATGGAGGGTGTGAGACAAACTCTCAGTAACTAGGAACAAACACAGGCAACAATGCCATCAACTGACACATAGATACATATGATGCAATGTGACACACATGTCATAGAATGCATGTCTAGCTCATGCACAGTTAGAACCACAAGCTAATGTCATTACACAACATTCCAATAGTTGATTTGTAACAACCTCACTCCACACGCCTCTATACTTAACCAAAAACTTCCGAAATTACAACCCAAACAACTCTCCAATACTTCAAAACAGCGGAACAACCCAAAAATACCAAACACTGGGCTGGGGCCGCGGCCGCTATAGTACCGCCGCGGCTCCGGCCTCCCCTGTCTCAACATGGCTTCTGTCTTCTCTGGAGCCGCGGCCTGCCTTCCCTCGCCACGGCGCCCCCTACTGATATACCGTATCAGCAATTTCAATACTCCGGGGCGAACTTCTGACGCGCATAACTTTATGCTCCGACCTCCGATTGACTTGAATCCAACTCCTACAAGTCAATCTAGTCCCCATCTATCAAAGGACACCACTTTTACCTCAATCCAACTCCGTATGGAGATTCTGGACTCTTGACACCATTTTGGCTAGTTATTGACCAAAACTCACCACTAACCACCTCCAATTGTCACCAAAGGCAACTGGTCGCTCAGAGACCATTCATACAGGTCCAAAACCCCCAAACCAACCTGTCCAAAGAGGTTTTACCTCAAAGGAACCACTCCTTTGAGATTTGACCCCTTGGCACCCAACCTGACCAAATGGGCTACAGGCCCTTACGCAAACCAACAAGGCCCAACAACACTCTGGACTTACCAAAACTGTCACACATACTTCTTAATAACATTCAACCATACATACCACATACATAAACATCCATACATCCAAGCCAGTCTCAATCATAACATTATCCATTACAAACCACGCTATCCTACTTGGCACAAAATACTACTACAACATACACACGGTACATAGACTATTTCCATGTACACAGCTACTCCCGCGCCTTCTATGGACTAGTGCCAGAACCGTCACCTGAAAGGTTAGTTTATGGGAGATGGGGTGAGACAACGTCTCAGTAACCGGGAACAACCACACACTCTAATATATATATATACTGATCCATACAGTCTTGCAATGCAATGCTAATGAATGGTATGCATGTTCTCCCTCATACACGGCTAGAACCACGAGCTATCATCATCATAAGACATTCAATAGATGATTCCCTTCCAACAGTCGGTGAAGACCGATTCCGGGACATCACCAAGCTCACCTTGCCCTAATGCAACCGGGCCAATGGTTACACTAGAGTTCGGACCGTGGCTCTCCTTCCCCTTGACCATCACGAATTGATGGTGATTTAGAGAAGGTGCATCCCCAAATCCACAATCACCTGGCTCTCCCTAGGAGAGGATTTAGTGACAGGGATATCATATCATGTCCTCTACCGCCTGACTCTCCCATAGAGAGGATTTAGCGATAGGGATCTTTATCACATCATATCTCATCATCATCACCTCGTCATCCATTTCTCACTATACAATCATGTGGTGATGATATCAATGTCATGCCAACATGCCTCTACATACATATATACATATACCATCATATCATATATCATATGGACATGCTAGCATGCAATAGTATGGGGATGCTACACATCATAACATATACAATCATCATACATCAACAAGCCGTGCATACCACGATATGTAGAAAACCGTACACACACACAATCAATATCGTGGTATGAAAAGGAACATGCATATACGTACATATACATATCAACATATGATCACATAAAACAAACATCCGGTTACCTCAATTGTCGTTACCACACACACACGAGTTCCACAAGCTTCCTTGAACTGTCCAGTACGCGTGAACCCCTCTCGCTTGGCCAACAACCTTTATCATGTCACAATTCTTCCATTAGCACAATATACCAACAAATCAAACCTCACAATTGCACCACATTAACCTAACCCAAGGTTCCAACACCCTTTTTATGCATCAAAAAGCTCTTAGGGATTACTCAAACACCACACAACCTCAAACACCTTGAATTCCTAAGAGCCATTACCGAAGACAACCTAGGGTTAAGCTCTAAACACACACAATCCCTTCAAAACTCACATTCGAGTAACAAGAACCTCAAAACATCCATTTCAATCGGTGGATTTCACCCCAAACCGGAAATCCAACCATACAACCGGAAATCCCAAATTTCAACCGAAGAAAATAGAGAGAGAGAAATAGGGAACGCTTACCAACTTGAATCCAAGCTCCCGATGGACGAGAATCACTCTGAGACACCGAAAATGCCGAACCCTAGCACTGCTTCTCATCTCTCTGCGTCGCTTCCTTCGTTTCCTTTCTTTCTTTCGCATCCGACTGATCCGGATTTAAACAATTTTTCCGACTCTCGCTGCGGCTCCAACACTCGTCGCCGCGGCTCCACCAAATAATCCAGAACAACGCCACTGAAAAGCTTCTCACCGCGGCGGCCCCGCTCTTTGCCGTGGCGTGGAGCTCTTCCAGACTCCCCTTGAGCCTTCCTCCGTCCTGATTCCTCCGGTCCTGAACATAATGCTAAGAAAAATATCATGAGGGGCATTAAACTCTCCCCTCCTTATAAAAATTTCGTCCTTGAAATTTCATCTCTTACCTCAAGCAAAAATCTCTGGATACTTCCTCCGCATAGAATCTTCAGTCTCCCACGTGACATCATTGGACATCAAACCGCTCCAAAGGACCTTTACCAATTTTGTGGTCTTATTCCTCAACTGCTTCTCTTTCACATCTAGAATTTGCAACGGTGCGACCTCAAAAGTCAGATCCTCTCGTACTTGAACTGCTTCATCATCAATTATATAAGACGGATCTGGATGATACTTCTTGAGTTGAGACACGTGGAAAACATCATGCAATCCAGCAAGACTAGGCAGTAGCGCCATTAGATATGCTACTGGCCCAATTCTTTCAAGAATTTGATATGGACCCATATACCTCGGAGTGAGCTTCTTGGCTCGAATCGATCTTCCAACACCAGTAGTAGAAGTGACCTTTAAAAATACATGATCCCCAACATCAAACTCCAATGGTCTTCTGCTCCTATCCGCATAACTCTTTTGCCGACTCTGAGCCGTAAGAAGCTTCTGACGAATACTCTCTATCTTCCGAGAGGTTTGATCCACAATATCTGGGCCCAAAAGACTCCTTTCACCAAGTTCAGCCCAACACAACGGTGACCTGCACTTCCTGCCATACAACGCTTCATAGGGAGCCATTTGTAAACTTGAGTGGAAACTGTTGTTGTTGGCAAATTCAACCAACGACAGAAACTGATCCCAATTGCCTTTATTCTCTAGAACACATGCCCGTAGCATGTCCTCTAGAGTCTGAATAGTCCTTTCAGTCTGCCTATCAGATTGAGGGTGATAAGCAGTACTGAAACTCAACTTCGTACCCATGGCTTTCTGGAGAGATTTCCAAAACCTGGATGTAAACCTTTGATCTCTGTCCGACACAATATTCATTGGGACTCCGTGTAGCCTTACTATCTCATTCACATACAACTGGGCCAACTTCTCCATTGAAATAGTTTCCCGAATTGGAAGAAAATGGGCCGACTTCATCAACCTGTCCACAATGACCCAAATTCCATTATGTCCTGAAAGGTCCTCGGTAATCCCATCACAAAATCCATGGAAACGCTATCCCATTTCCACTCCGAGATCTCCAAAGATTGCAACATACCAGCAGGCAATTGGTGCTCAATTTTTACCTTCTGACAAGTCAGACATCTTGCCACAAACTCTGCGATGTCCTTTTTCATGCCTGGCCACTAATAACCTCTCTTCAAATCCTGATACATCTTAGTGGTACCTGGGTAGATAGTATACTTACTTTCATGAGCTTCCTCCAGAATAATCTCACGCAACCCCGCAACGTTTGGCACACAAGTCTGACCTTGATACCAGATGATACTATCCTCCAGAATATCAAAGTCCTGGGTCTCCGCCATTTCAACCTGTTCCCGAACGCCCAAAAGATAGTCATCCTCCATCTGAGCATAGCAAATGTTCCTCAATAAATCACTTGATACACTGAGAGAACTCATTACTAGTACTCCAGGATGGACGTTGATGGATAACTTCATATCTCTCAAGCTTTCCAGTAACTGCTGCTCCCTGATCATCATCATGGCCATATGGATTGACTTTCTACTCAAAGCATCTGCCACAACATTGGCTTTCCCAGGATGGTACTTTAGAGCAAACTCATAATCCACAAGGAACTCAACCCAACGTCTCTGCCTCATATTCAACTCTTTCTGATCAAACAAATACTTCAAACTCTTGTGATCACTGAATACCTCAAACTGAGCGCCATAGAGATAATGCCTCCACAATTTCAAGGCAAACACTACAGCTGCTAGCTCAAGGTCATGAGTAGGATAGTTATCTTCATGAGGCCTCAACTGTCTTGAAGCATATGCCACAACTCTATCTTGCTGCATCAAGACACACCCTAGACCCTTCTTAGAGGCATCCGTATAAACTGTGAACGGCTCTGACGGGTTAGGGATAATGAGCACTGGGGTGGACGTTAGACAAACCTTCAGCTCTTGGAATGCTCTTTCACACCTGTCATCCCAAATGAAAGATCGATCCTCACGGGTGAGTCTAGTCAATGGCATAACAAGCTGAGAGAATCCCTTAATGAACCTTCGGTAATATCCAGCCAATCCCAGAAAACTCCGAATTTCCGTCACCGATTGCGGTCTCTCCCAATTCAACACCGCTTCTGTTGAATCAAGAGTTTTGATGATTTTAAACCAACACTCAAGAGCTTGGATTGAAGATATCAAAGAAGAACAAAGCTGTTTCAAATGAAGATTTACTGAGTATTTGCTGTTAGATCTCTTATAGGATCTTTAGTTTTTGATATGATTGGGTAAAAGATTTTGATTTGAAGAAAAGATGTTTTCAAACTTTGATTTTATGTTAAATCTTTGAATATTTGAAAAACACCTACAAACAGACGAAGGTTGAGAGTTTAAACTGAACTGTCAAGTTAGAAATTCGAATTTTGCCTTTGGAAATTCGAATTTCGAGCTAAAACTGAATAAGTCTGAAGAGACTTTTCTCTGTCAGACGAATTTTGGTTGTTCAAAATTCGAATTTTCATCTAGTCTGAAAAGAGGCCTTTTGTAACAGACGAACTTCACACTTTCAAAATTCGAATTTCAAGTAAAATGAAGTTTGTGAAAATCAAAGAAATTCGTCTGAAACTATGATAAAGTGCATCTGAAATCAAAATGAAATTAAGTTTGATAAATGCTCTCTAACAGACGAATTTTGAAGTTCCAACATTCAAATTTTCATATAAGTCTGAAAGATGCTTCTTTACAACAGATGAACTTTGGGTTTTCAAATTCGAATTTCAAACAAAACAAATTTTGAGAAAATTGAAGAAATTCGTCTGAAACTATGTTAAAGTTCACCTGAGATCAAGAGTGATTTCAGTTTCAAAACTGCTCTCTGACAGACGAACTTTGGGCATTGAAATTCGAATTTCAGAAGCTAAGTTCTTGAGTCTATTGAAATGAAACATTGACATACGAATGATAAGAACTTGCAACATTTGAATGATGAAATGAGTCTGAAAAGAGTTTCTCTGACAGACGAATTTCGCCTTTCCAAAATTCGAATTTCAAAGAAAGTTATCTACTGTGTCTCTTTAAACGTTCAATGGACAGACGAATTTTGGGGATCCAAAATTTGAATTTTGAAGGCACTGTAGAAAATTGAAAACACTGTTCATACTTAACCGAAAACTTTCTTCTTGAAAATTCGTATGTCACATTGTGAAAATGTTTTGTAAGTTTCAAAATTTGAATTTCACTTCATGAACAGACGAACTTCGTGCTGTAACGTTGGAAGCTTTAATCTTTGGTTCCTTTGAAATTCGTCTGTTGGCCAACCAAAATTCGAATTTCAGTATGTCAGAAACATTAAATGCGGTTGGTAAACGGATAGTTTTTCAGAGTAACCGTTGAATAACTTCTCCAACGGATAGATTTAGTCTCTAACGGATATTTGAGACCTAAATCTATAAATACAACATCATTTGAAGTTGTGGGTAACAAAATAAAACTTGTATATACCGAATTTCTGCTCAATCTTTTTCTCAAAAGCTTTTACCCTCTTAACTTCAAAACTTGTACTTAAACTTTCACATCCACTCTTTACAAGAGAGTTACTTCATTGTAATTAATCTATTCTTCATCTGGAAGATAGGTTTACTTGTGAGAGGTATTCACAAGGGGATTGGGAAGCACATAGTGAAAGTGCTTGAAGAGTTTGAGAGAGCTCAGAAACAGAGCAAACCTATGTACTGTGGCCTTAGCAAGAAGCCCACTGAAATTCTTGCTGTATAGTGGATAAATCTCAAGAGGTGTCTTGGGGACTGGATGTAGGTCAAGTGAATAGACCGAACCAGGATAAATCACTGACTTCTTTTCTCCTTACTTTTATTTTTCACCTTGCTCTGTTTTACGCATTGTTTTCATTATACTGTGATATTTTCATTTACTTCACTTTGTGCAGAAAAATTTCAAACTTCCCAATTCACCCCCCCTCTTGGGAAGTCAGCCTTGCTAACAGCTTCCACTTTACTAGGGTCTACAGCCACACCTTCTGCAGAAATCACATGACCCAGAAATTTCACCTCCCGTAGCCAAAACTCACACTTACTGAGCTTAGCATACAGTTGGTGATCCCGCAATACTTGCAACACAATCCGAAGATGATGTGCATGCTCTTCCTCACTCTTGGAGTAAACCAGAATGTTGTCAATGAAAACCACCACAAACTTATCCAAATACGGCCGAAACACTCTGTTCATATAATCCATGAAGATTGCCGGGGCATTTGTCAACCCGAATGGCATCACAAGAAACTCATAATGACCATATCGAGTCCGAAATGCCATCTTAGGCACATCCTCAGTATGTACTCGCAATTGATGGTATCCCGACCTCAAATCAATTTTAGAGAATACAGAGGCACCTGCCAACTGATCAATCAAGTCTTCAATCCTAGGCAAAGGATATTTATTCTTGATCGTCACTCGGTTCAGCTGCCTGTAATCAATGCACAATCTGAGGCTACCATCCTTCTTCTTGACAAACAACACTGGAGCTCCCCAAGGCGAAACACTAGGTTTGATAAAACCTCTTTTCAATAAATCCTCAATCTGCTTCTTCAACTCCTTCAATTCAGACGGTGCCATTCAATATGGAGCTTTCGAAATAGGACCAGTCCCGGGCACCAAATCAATGGAAAACTCCAGTTCTCGGGATGGCGGCAAACCGGTGATCTCCTCTGGGAACACATCAGGAAATTCATTCACAACCGGATATCTTTCGACACCACCTTGCATATCCCCATTCACAGAGAAGAAAACCAGAAACCCTTGACATCCTTTTCTTCAGATACCTGCCTGCTTGAGCAAAAGACAAACAGACACTCTCATCCTTTTCAACACTAGGGATATTCATAGGCAAAGACACAATGTTCTGAGAACAGTCAAGAATGGCATTATTCACTTCTAACCAATCCATCCCAATTATTACATCAATCTCTTGCAAAGGCAAACAGATTAGATCTAAAGTAGTGCTTCGGTGCTCAAAACGAACCACACAATTCAAACAAGCTTGAGCAGTTCTCAATGAAACTCCCGTGGGTGTGGCTACCGACAATTCAAAAGGCAACTCCATTGCCACAATGCCCAATCTCCGAGCACAATCAAAAGAAATGAAAGAATGCGATGCACCTGAGTCAAACAAAGCATGAATAGAGTAACCATTGAGTTTAAGTTTACCTCTAATCAAGTTAGGTGCTACATCCGCCTCCTGTCGAGTGATGGCAAAGACACGTCCGGGCATCATGGGTCTCCTCATTTCATCATCACGCCTTGGCTCACGACAACCTCGAGCAATATGTCCTGGTTTCCCACAATTAAAACAAAACACGCACGGACGATCACCATGACTCAATCCGCATTTTGTGCACGGATTTGCTGCACTACTTGAACCATATCGAGATGGAGTGGAGTCCCTTCCTGCAAACTCACTCTGACTAGAACTCCCTTGGTCAAAGCTCCCTCGATAAAACGATCCTCTGCCAAACTGAACCCTGTTAGACTGATCTCTGCCAAAACGGCCTCTGCCTCTACCATGGCGACCCCGACTTCCACTGGAACCTGTACCACCACCACTACTACCACTTCCTGAACCACTTGCTTTACTGATTCCTCCTGTAGGTCCCAAGTGAGAGAAGGCACTAATCATGGAATTCCTTCTGTACTCCTCAGCCTCCGTCATCCGGTTATACAATGCACGAAACTTCGCACACAGATCCTCAAAGGACACAAATTCCACCGCAGATAGTCGCTCTTTAATCTCTGGATGGGCTCCCTCAAACAACCTTTGAGCCATCCACCTATCATCAGAATAATTGTTCAGATAAGTGGAGTATCTGGCCAAGTCCAAAAACTGATCAATGTAATCGTCCGCAGACAGATTCCCTTGCTGAAAAGCTAGGAACTCAGCCTCTTTTTGCATCATTAAGGCTGGAGGGACATAATGTGCAAAGAATCGTTCCTTGAATTGTTCCCAAGTCATAGGAGGATTCATCATTTCAACATTCGGGACAACACTCCTCCACCAGCGCTTGGCCTTTTTCTCAAGCTTAAATGCTGCTAGTTGCACCCTTTGCTCCGAGGTGTAATCCATCACACTGAAAATATTTTCCAATTGCTTTATCCAATCTTCAGCCTGTGACACATCCATGGTACCTTCGAAAGCCGGAGGATTAAACTTCTGAAAGTCCTTCAATTGTGAGGAGATACCCCTTCTTTCAACCCTTGGGGCTCTCTCAGGTTCCACCACTGTTTCATCCTCACCAGCATTCAAATCCACAAACATGCCAGATTCCTCGTTCACTTCCTCCTGCTCTTGCCTCTCCATCCTCTCTTGCAACCTGTTCAGCGTTTGACCCTGAACATTCACTTGATTACTGAGGCCAGCCAACATCTCATGCATCTGCCTTATCAGGTCACTGTTACTCTGCCTTCCTCTTCCTCTGCGAGACATACTTCCTACACAAGCAACAACACATTCAATCATATGGTTCTGGACTAGCATTGCAGTGGGAAAATAGTCTATGTATTCAAACATGTGCCAAGTAGTACTTCAAGCAGAAACAATGGCCCAAAACCATTGCTCTGATACCAAAATGGTCAGACTACGACGTGCTGCCCATAACCACCCCCGCGTGACGACCATAGGTACCTCAGAAGCTCATTTTACTTCCAGCCTCTCGACTGGGGAAACCACTAACGGTGGCAAGCCGATGTGGCCATGTCAGGGTAAGAGCTAATGCTTCGCCACTATCCGTCCTCACACTATGAGAACCCCTGATCATGGTGGTGAATTCGCCTCTTATTAATAAGCTCTGATACCAAAATGTAACAACCTCACTCCACACGCCTCTATACTTAACCAAAAACTTCCGAAATTACAACCTAAACAACTCTCCAATGCTTCAAAACAGCGGAACAACCCAAAAATACCAAACACTGGGCTGGGGCCGCGGCCGCTACAGTACCGTCACGGCTCCGGCCTCCCCTATCTCAACATGGCTTCTGTCTTCTCTGGCGCCGCGGCCTGCCTTCCCTCGCCGCGGCGCCCCCTGCTGATATACCATATCAGCAATTTCTGCACTCCAGGGTGAACTTCTGACGCGCATAACTTTATGCTCCGACCTCCGATTGACTCGAATCCAACTCCTACAAGTCAATCTAGTCCCCATCTATCAAAGGACACCACTTTTACCTCAATCCAACTCCGAATGGAGATTCTGGACCCTTGACACCATTTTGGCCACTTATTGACCAAAACTCACCACTAACCACCTCCAATTGTCACCAAAGGCAACTGGTCGCTCAGAGACCATTCATACAGGTCCAAAACCCCCAAACCAACCTGTCCAAAGAGGTTTTACCTCAAAGGAACCACTCCTTTGAGATTTGACCCCTTGGCACCCAACCTGACCAAATGGGCTACAGGCCCTTACGCAAACCAACAAGGCCCAACAACACTCTGGACTTACCAAAACTGTCACACATACTTCTCAACAACATTCAACCATACATACCACATACATAAACATCCATACATCCAAGCCAGTCTCAATCATAACATTATCCATTACAAACCACGCTATCCTACTTGGCACAAAATACTACTACAACATACACACGCTACATAGACTATTTCCACGTACACAGCTACTCCCGCGCCTTCTCCGGACTAGTGCCAGAACAATCACCTGAAAGGTTAGTTTATGGGAGATGGGGTGAGACAACGTCTCAGTAACAGGGAACAACCACACACACTAATATATATATATACTAATCCACACAGTCGTGCAATGCAATGCTAATGAATGGTATGCATGTTCTCCCTCATACACGGCTAGAACCACGAGCTATCATCATCATAAGACATTCAATAGATGATTCCCTTCCAACAGTCGGTGAAGACCGATTCCGAGACATCACCAAGCTCACCTTGCCCTAATGCAACCGGGCCAATGGTTACACTAGAGTTCGGACCGTGGCTCTCCTTCCCCTGGACCATCACGAATTGATGGTGATTTAGAGAAGGTGCATCCCCAAATCCACAGTCACCTGGCTCTCCCTAGGAGAGGATTTAGTGACAGGGATATCATATCATGTCCTCTACCTTCTGGCTCTCCCATGGAGAGGATTTAGGGATAGGGATCTTTATCACATCATATCTCATCATCATCACCTCGTCATCCATTTCTCACTATGCAATCATGTGGTGATGATATCAATGTCATGCCAACATGCCTCTACATACATATATACATATACCATCATATCATATATCATATGGACATGCTAGCATGCAATAGTATGGGGATGCTACACATCATAACATATACAATCATCATACATCAACAAGCCGTGCATACCACGATATGTAGAAAACCGTACACACACACAATCAATATCATGGTATGAAAAGGAACATGCATATACGTACATATACATATCAATATATAATCACATAAAACAAACATCTGGTTACCTCAATTGTCGTTACCACACACACACGAGTTCCACAAGCTTCCTTGAACTGTCCAGTACGCGTGAACCCCTCTCGCTTGGCCAACAACCTTTATCATGTCACAATTCTTCCATTAGCACAATATACCAACAAATCAAACCTCACAACTCCACCACATTAACCTAACCCAAGGTTCTAACACCCTTTTTATGCATCAATAAGCTCTTAGGGATTACTCAAACACCACACAACCTCAGACACCTTGAATTCCTAAGAGCCATTACCGAAGACAACCTAGGGTTAAGCTCTAAACACACACAATCCCTTCAAAACTCACATTCGAGTAACAAGAACCTCAAAACATCCATTTCAATCGGTGGATTTCACCCCAAACCGGAAATCCAACCATACAACCGGAAATCCCAAATTTCAACCGAAGAAAATAGAGAGAGAGGAATAGGGAACGCTTACCAACTTGAATCCAAGCTCCCGATGGACGAGAATCACTCTGGGACACCGAAAATGCCGAACCCTAGCACTGCTCCTCGTCTCTCTGTGTCGCTCCCTTCATTTCCTTTCTTTCTTTCTCATCCGACTGATCCGGATTTAAACAATTTTTCCGACTCTTGCGGCGGCTCCAACACTCCTCGTCGCGGCTCCACCAAATAATCCAGAACAACGCCACTGAAAAGCTTCTCGCCGCGGCGGCCCCGCTCTTCGCCGCAGCGTGGAGCTCTTCCAAACTCCACTTGAGCCTTCCTCCGTCCTGATTCCTCCGGTCCTGAACACAATGCCAAGAAAAATATCATGAGGGGCATTACATGACTCTCTTCTAACAACCTATGAAGGTTGATTCCGGGACAACATCAAGCTCATCTCACACTAATGCAACTTGGAGAAAGATCACACTAGTGCTTGGATTGTGGCTCTCCTTCCCCTTTCCCACCTGAATTGGTGGCGATTTAGGGAAGGTACAGTCCACTGCTGTCCAGTTCTTCTGGCCATAGAAAAGGATTTAGCGATAAGGATTCCATCCTCATCTTTCCTAACATATCATTATATCATATTATATCATGTCCTCATCATCACTAACAATCCACCATATCATACTATGCACATGTGGTGATGATGCTCATGCCAAGTCATGTCATATGTGCCATGCTAGCATGCTATGTCAACATACTTATCATGTTCATTATCATCATGTATCAATGTCTGGGATGCAAAATCATAACTAGTCTAGTTGTGTGCATACCACGATATATAGAGATAACCATATACACACATGTAAGCATATCGTGGCATGAATGGAAATATACATATATAAACATAGATAAATACATTCAACAATCAACACACACACATACTCGATTACTTGAAGTTTCTGACACCACACACATGAGCTAAAGCCATTGTCTTAATACCAAGTATTAGCTGAATACTTCTGATTATCCAATCGACCACTACAATATCATAACATTGCCAATTAACATAGTATACAACTTAACCAAATCCAATATTCAGCCAGTTATGCTTAACCTAAAGTTCCAACAACACAAACACATACCAAAGGACCTTAAACAACCATGAAACTCATGCATCAATACTCCCAATTCGGATTTTAAACTCCCTCAAGTAATTCCAACCTAGGGTTTCCATCAAATCATGCATACGTCCTTTAAGACTTATACCAATGCATCAATAACACTTAACCAAACTTCAATAGCCCATATACACTCATTTCAATCCATAGAAATCATCCCAAATGGAATCCTCATACATTAAACCGAAAATCCAACTCAAAAACTAAAGGGAAAAAGGAAAGAAGAGAGGAAAGATCACATACTAACTTGATACAAGCTCCCAAGGTCCAAATCTAGCCTCCCAAGGTCGGATTTGTGAAACCTTAGTAGTGAAAATCACTTCCTCCCTCAATTTTTCTCATTTTGGTTGACTGAAACATGTTTGATTTAAACAGATTTCTGAGCTAGCACTATAGCAACCATAAGTTTATTGTAGCGTGAAGCCTTTTTATCTGAAAAATTGTCTAAGTTTCAGCTTGTTCTCCACGACGACCCTACTTCTCACCATGACGTGCAGTACTTCTACCCCTACTCTGCTCTTCCTCCATCTTGGCTTCTCTGGTCCTACATATATCATCAAGTATACTTCTCGTTAGCTCAAGACTAAGTCTAGGATAGTATACTGAGGGTTGTTACATTAATGGAGGGAGTACAATGAACAAATAGCTAAGGGATAAGTAATTATCTCAACCACAAAATGAGCTTATCACAAAGTTGCACTTGATTCTGAATTCACTTATCCAATTCTCAAAATCTCAACCCTTCATGCTGTACACAAACACACATACATAATTAAGGGCCACACTATTGAAACCAAACAAAATATTCAATTATGTATCTTTATTTTTTCCTTTTATCATGGGATATTTGAGTTATAAATTTAATAGTAACTTAATTTTTGTTGTTAACACTCAATGCTAACGTTTAAAAGTTAATACACTACAAAAAATTTGACTTTTGGTGAGGATAAATGTCATTGCTAAAAGATGAAATGTCATCGCTGAAAGTTTTCAGTGACGACATTTTTGTCATCGCCATGTCATCGGCATAGGTCTTGTCTTCGAAAGTTTTGGCGATGACAAAAAATGTTGCCTTCAAAGGTCAACATTTAGCTGCAAAAATAGTTGTCATTGAAAGTGTAAATTGTTGTCATTGAAAGTTGTCATTTGGCGATAACAATTGTGTCTCCTTCGAAAGCTGTCATTTGGCGACGACACAATTGTCGCCACCGAATGTTGTCATTTGGTGACAACACAATTGTTGCTGCTGAAATTCTATTGAACACCATTGCCATATTACCATCATGCGACGCCATGTCACTGCCACATCACCTATGCCTATGCCATGTCTTCTCCTGGGCCCGTACCACGTCATCATTGGCTACGTGACCCTTGGCCCAGCACCACATCATCATCAAGCCTACGCCATGTCATTGGTCATATCACCCCTTGGTTCACACCATGTCATCACTGGGGCGGCGCCATGTCACCACTACATCATTAGTGGTTTCAAATGTGTGTCACCTAGGTTTGAATCCATGATCTCTTACTCCTAGTGCCTTTATATTCACATTTTTGGTAGTTGAGTTGAAATGTATCTGTCGTCTTTATATGAAATATTAAATATATATTATTTTTCTATACACTAATATATACACATATACATTTATAAATCAATATATTATTAAAAAATACACATATGTTTTATTTTTAATTATTAATATCATAAAATAGTTTATTTATATATATATATTTATATTTATATGAATATTTGTACTATAATTTTTTTTAAATCTTAAATAATTTTCCTATAAATATATTTATTTTTCTTTGACAAGAAAAAATGTTTTCCTAGCCAACTTTTTAATTTAATTTTAATTTTTAAATAAAAATAATTATACATGTAATGGTTATGATCCATATGTATTAATATTATATTATTTTTCGCATAATCATATCATATTAAATATATGGTATATTATATTATTTAATAAATTATATTATAAAATTATATTATATATATGCTTAATATATTATATATATCCATTTTTTAATTTTTTTATTTTTCAAAGAAAAATTAGAAAATTGAACTTTTGCTCCTTGTGCTAATTATGATCCAAGTAGTTCAATCTGGTCCACCTCTTTTTTTTTTTTTTACCAAATAAAATTATGACACAAATACCTCAATATGGTTCAGCCCAAATAGTTCAACCTAAAATTATACTTTCAATGACGACTCTTTCTGTCGTCATCGAAAGTATGACTTTCAGCAATGACTCTTTTTGTTGTCACTGAAAGCCATACTTTGAGTGACGACTTTTTCTATCGTCGCCTAAAATCACACTTTCAGTGACTACTCTTTTTGTCGTCGCTGAAAGTGTGACTTTCAGTGATGATTTTTTTGTATCGTCACCAAAAGTAACATTTTCAGTGATGACTTTTTCTTATCGCCGTTGAAAGTTATTGCTGAAAGTCTGTTTTTTTGTCACAAAATTGTTACTCTTGCTCCACTGTGTTTTGTTGCTATTTCCGGGTTAGAAGTATTTCGCCTTCTACAAGCTTGTGTTTTGTGGAAAAATTGTTAATCTTGCCCCACTGTGTTTTACTGTTGGGTGTGGTGAAGGAGGGCAACTGGTTTTGAAAGATCTTGATAAATTTCCCTTCATGCTCATCTTTGTAAAAGGTGATGATTCTGCTAAGGGAATTCGAAAGTCTATCATATGAATTTTCCTTCATAGCTAGCCATATATGATTTCCCTTTATGTGGCTTTTAGAATAATGTGACTAAATGAATGAGGGAATCCTGTTGTTCTATCCTATGTGATCAACCTTAAATAAATCTCAACTTTTGTGATATGTACATAGTGTCGATCTTTTGATTGTGAAAAAATTTGAAAATTTTAAACCCGAGGAATATAAATCTGAATGGGATAATTCATATGTAAATATGAAACCAATTACTGTTCTTCCGCTACAAAATTAACAATTAACAATTAAACAAAAAGATGACCCATATTTGTAGGGGAAGGCATGAGGACCACACATGCAACATAGTTCAACATAAGGACTCCAAAATAGTGAAATTAGAGAGGAGCAGGGTCTTTAAGTGTCACATGAATTTGTTACAAAATGATGAAAATGCCCATACATCATGTAACTATTTTTCATCCTAGAAAAAGTTTTCAAAGCTTACGAATGTGTTTTCCACTTTTTACAGCTGTGTTTTTACATTTTACAACCATATTTGTTTTATTTGACCTTCAAAAAAAGCCTTCATAATTTGTAAGTGTATTTTTCATTTCTTTCAGCTATGTTTTCTACTTTTCACAAATACATTTTCTTTGTTTAGCCCTGTTCACTTCTAGAATTTATGACCAAGGGCTTTTTGTCCAACCATATCATCTTTATGTAACACTTAAGTCCTTCGAAGCTTTGTAATTTCACTATTATAGAGTCTGAAAAATGAATTATGTTACTTATGTGGTTCTCATTCATCATTTTCCCTGTTTGCAGAGGCAAATTTCGCCGGTCATGGGAGTCTTTATTTGATTAGTTTTTAAGAAGTATTATCCAAAATAATGGTACGAAGATTCTTCCCAACAAAGGACACTTCAGTGACACTAATTTTGACTGACTCATACGTTGTCGTTTCAGTTTTTCTTTGTACTTTAATTAATTATAATGGCTATTGTTACTGAAACATTAGTAATTTTTTTGGGCCAATACTAAAATACTTAATCTCATATATAAAGGACAAATAATCACACTATTAAGACTAATTGAAAAACGGTTAAAAGTAGGTCAAAATACAATAACCTGTCCCATGAAGATAATTTGGTTTCAATAAAAGGTAAAAATTGAATAAATCATTAATTATAGTAGGTGTAAATCAATCATTTCTTATATTTTAAATCAAATAATTTTTTTTAAATTATATTATATATTCAAGATCGAAAAAAGTATTAGATTAATATTAGTCTAGTGACCCTTTCATGTCAACAATAATTTCCTAATTGCTGTTCTCACTGTAGAACAAAAAGGTAGGCCAACATCTATTAATGGTTCCATCCCTTTCAATGTTTAACTTTTTATTCCATTTTTTTCTTTTTTTGAGTGAAAAAAGCAAAACATTATTTGGCTTGTAGCTCTATTTTTGGCTTTGTGCAGGTGTGGGGGCTTAAGTGAGATTCTTCTGATTAATTTGTCCATTTAAATAAATATCTTATTGTGACAATATTAAAGTATAATTTGATAGTTTTTACATGGAATATTCACTAATTTATTTCTAGATAAATATTATAGCAAATCATGACTTATAAAAAGTGAAGTGATTAGATAGATATATCTTGTATTGGCAACATGCATTGTAAGAGATACAAAACTAGTGATATAAATTTTCGAGTCTAAATTAGAGAAGTTTAGAGTTCAAGGTATTTTCTATTTTTGTTTGCTCAAAGAGTTCAAAGTATATTATATGTTTATAGCCAATACACTAATATGGGTTTTTTAATTGTCTCTTGACAAATGAATGATAAATATAGGGATTTTTTTTTTCTTTTTAAGCTTTTTTCTTTTTGGTTAGTTTTCTTTACTTTCCTGATATAGAAGCGCTAATGTGGTCATTTTTTAATTCTTCCGTAAGAAACATTGTGTGGAACCTATGTTGAACTTTCAGTGATTCAATTTATCATTTGATGTTATATATATATATATATGATATCCAATGTTATCTAGTTTGATTCAAGTATTGTTGGGATTAATTGGGAATAAAATTCAAACCATCGGGATTGTTTAACAAGAATCAATTTCTTTTTACTCGACTCTACCGTTAGTGCTGGTTGACGTATTGTCCTTGGGCACAAGCCCTCCGAGAGATTTATTGTAATTCAACTCAAAATCTGAAACGTTTAAACATTGATTTGCTTTTCCAATTCTTTTGTCATCAAAATCTCGATCAGACGTCTGTGATGTGCATGAATCTGGGGAACGCGCACGTTTAAAATAAGTGAAACTTCAATGATTGCTAATCTCTCCTCGCTCCTCACTTATACAAATCATCATGACGCAGTACTACCCGAGACATGTATTGTAGTACATAGGGACCATCTTGTGATGTAAGTTACGTGTTTCTTCATAATGAATGAAATACATTGTACCACGCGCTACGCTTTGTTTTTTTTTTCAAGCCCTATTTATGTATCTTGATTTTTTTAAATTTTTGGGATAAAAATAAATAAAAGTGGAACATTGCAAAACTTTCTAAAAAAATAAAACTCAATAAAATATTTTTTCCATTCCTTGTACAAAAAAAATTGGTAAATCAAGTCTTAAAAGGATTATGAAGATAAGTCTCATATCTCAGAATTCACAAAAATTTTTATACATTATTCATCAAAAAAACCCGCACATCAATGAGACTCAAACAACACCCCTTTGAGGTACGGTGTCAGTGATTATCAAATTGGCCAACCTTTGTTAGTGAATTGTTTTCCTTTTTCATTTTCATCACCATAATTGTAATACCCATCATAACTTTGTTTTGGTATTATGTGTAGAACGGGAGGAAAACATGATGGAGGAAGGTCTAAGTGGGGTCTGGAGGAGCTCCACATTGTGGCCTGAAGCAGGTCCGTCGTGGCAATGGAATGTTCAGTAGCGTTGTTCGTCAAATATTATGGTGATGTCGTGGCTCTAGCACCTGGAGCCTTGGCGAGGATCGAGATTTTTGCTTAAAACAGAATCATTTCAGACGGTCAGAAAGAAAGAAATCGGAGAGAGCGACGAGAGAGGCGATGAGGGTTCATGATTTCTGGTGGTTTGGAGTGATTTTTGGACCAAGGGAGCTTGGATTCAAATTAGTAAGTGACTTATACTCCTCTTTCTTCACTTTTCTTCGGTTGGATTTGGGATTTTTCAGTGATAAGTTGGGATCTTTGGATTTGACCGAAATCCACTGATTGAAATGGTTGAAATGAGGTTAAGGAAGTGTGTTTTAGTGTTCTTGCTACTCGGGTGTGAGCTTTGAAGGGATTATATGTGTTTAAAGCTTAACCCTAGGTTGTTCTTGGTTGAGAGTATGAGGTACCCGAGTTGTATGGAATTGTATGGTGTTTGAATGGATCCTAAGAGCTTGTTGATGTATGAAAGGGGTGTTGGAACCTTGGGTTATGCTAAATTGGTTAAATTATGATGTTTGTTTTTGGTATATGTGGTTAATCAAAGATTTGTGGTATTGTTAAGGTTGTTTGATTACTCGGAGAAGGCTAGTTGTGGGATTGGTGTTCAAGAAAGTTTTTGGAACTCGTTAGAGCGTGGTATTGATAGCTTGAGGTAACCGGGTGTTTGTTTTATGTGATTATATATTGATATGTATATGTACGTATATGCATGTTCCTTTTTATACCACGACATTGATTATGTGTGTGTATGGTTTTCTACATATCGTGGTATGCACAGCTTGTTGATGTATGATGATTGTATATGTTATGATGTATAGCATCCCCATACCATTGCATGCTAGCATGTCCATATGATGTGTGAGATGATGATATATGTATATGTATATGTGTGTAGAGGCATGTTGGCATGACATTTGAATCATCACCATATGATTGCATAGTGAGGGATTAATGATGAGGTGATGATGATGTGATATGTTGTAATAAAAATCCTTGTAGCTAAATCCTCTCCATGGGAGAGCCAGGAGGCAGAGGACATGATATGATAAAATATCCCTGTTACTAAATCCTCTCCTTGGGAGAGACAGGTGGTAGTGGATCTGGGGATGCACCTTCCCTAAATCACCGTTAATTCTTGATGGTCCAGGGGAAGGAGAGCCATGATCCGAGCTTTAGTGTAACCATTAGCCCGGTTGCATTAGGGTAATGTGAGCTTGGTGATATCCTGTAATCAGTCTTCACCGACTGTTGGAAGGGAATCATCTATTGAAATGTCTTGTAATGATGACAACTCGTGGTTCTAGCCTTGTATGAGGGAGAACATGTATACCATTCATTCGCATTGTATTGCATGACTGCGTGGGCCAGTATATATATATACATTGTGTGTGGATGTTTCTGGTTACGAAGACATTGTCTCATTCCCATCTCCCATGACTAACCCTTTCAGGTGACGATTCTGGCACTAGTCTGGAGAAGCCGTAGGAGTAACTGTGTACGTAGAAATAGTCTATGTAGTGTTTGTATTTGGATAGTGTATCTTGTGCCAAGTAGGATAGAAGGTTTTGTAACAAATGTATGATGTTTTCATATGGATATATGTTTGGTTATGTAAATGTTTGTGTATGCGTGTTGTGGCGCTTTTCATGGTTTTGGATGTTGGGAAGTCTGAATGGTGGTGTTTGTGAGCCTAGAGAGCATTTGGGTCTCGGTGGTGTGGTTTAGGGCCTATAGCCCATTTTGTAAAGTTGGGGTTCAAGGGGGTCAAATCTCAGAGGAGTGGTTCCTTAGAGCTGACACCTCTTTGGACAAGTTAGTTTGGGGATTTTGAACTTGTATGATTGGTCTCTGAGTGACCAGTTACCTTTGGTGGCAATTGGAGGTGGTTAGTGGCAAGTTTTGGTCAGTAAGTGGTCAAAACTGTGTCAAGGGTCTAAAATCTCCATAAGAAGTTGGAGTGAGGTGAAAGTGGTGTCTAAAGTTAGATTGAGACTAGATTGACTTATAGGAGATGGAATCAAATCAATCGGAGGTCAGAGCGTTAAGTTATGCGCGTTGGAAGTTCACCCCAATATGTGAAAGTTGCTGATAAGGGATATCAGCAAGGGGGTGCCGCGGCTCCAGAGTCCAGGCCGCGGCACCAATGAGTCCAGAAGCGGTGTAAAAACAAGGGAAGGTCGGAGCCGCGACGATACTATAGTGGCCGCCGCCCTAGCCCAGTATTTGGTGTTTTGGGTTCGTTTCTTCTGTTCAGAAGGTTTTAGTTGATATTTTGGAAGTTTTGGATAAGTCTAGAGGTGTTTTGAGAGAGGTTGTTACAATAATTCTACAACAAGATTTCTTTTTCCTATGAGATACACAGAAAAGATAAAAACTTGAAAGTTTCTTATCTTTATAGTTCTTGATTGATCAGATGACATTTTGCTGTGGCTAGCACACATTCTGCATATGGAAATGAATGGTTGGCTGGTTGCTTTCAAACCAGCTAAGCCAACACAATATTTGTACGAAGATTCATCATAAAAGAGATATTGACAATCGAAGAGCAATTGTACTAGTCGAGGATCACATTCATTATATATATAAAACTTTTTTAGTTTTTCTTCTTGGTCCTCAAATCATTTCAGTTAATTATAGTTTAACAATTTTACATGATAGATTTTTACGTTATATCTGATGATCCATATCCGAAGTATTTATGGTATAATTGAATATCTATGTAAAAGTCATTAATTATTAGCATCACGCCGTTTTAAACAATTTTCAATATTTCTGTTGAAAAATTTACATTAACTACGTAATAATTAAGAGTAGACTATTTTTTTCCTTTCATTATTAGCCATTTCATGTAAAATATTAATTGCTTAAACCTTTTCTGCAAATCTTTCAAAGTTTCGTAGTCGCAGAATGAACATTTAACATTGACAATCATCTCGTTCTTTTGGGATGATATGATAATTATAAGGAGTTCTTGTAAGGAACCATTTTTTCCCTTATCAAATCATACAACAAATATAACAATATTTAGTAAATATCTACAATGAACAGATAGCTAATTATATCAACCACAAAAATGAGCTATGACAAGGCTGCACTTGCTTCCAAATGCACTTATCCAACTCTTAAAATCTTGACCGTTGGTGTCGTTTTCATCTTCCTGACTCTTTTATCCTCTATCTGAACCATTGTTACTTTGTCTGCATTGTTGTGCATGAACACATGTAATTCATGTGTATTCTAGTGAATGAAATCCATTATTACTATATGGCCCAAAAAAAAAAATTCCAATATTACCAAGCACCACTCTCTTAAAAAAAAATCATTCATTTATTCATCTTATTTTGTTTCTTTTTCATGGGGCATCTGAGTTAAATCTAATATGAAAAATGATACTGAAGTTCAATAAACTTTGTCTTTAAAGGATTATTTTATATTTTTTTACAAAAAAGAATTTCAATAATTTTGATTTATCAGTACGTCGAACACAGACAGGAAACACTTGTATTATTAACTAACAATGAGCCTATATGGAATTGACGAAGTGAATGGGTGAAGCTATAAAAGCATAGTTAAAATGATTGAAGAGCCTTCTTCAACTTTAAAAGCATAGTTAAAAGATTCTCTAGCATAATCTTTACTTTCAAAACACTTTTCACATGTACGCCATATATTAGAGATAAGCCCATTCATGTACGGACATCGTCTCTTCTTCCTTGATATTATCCTTTCTTACATTCTCTTTAAATATAACATGCAAGATTTGCATTTCTCCAATCATCCCAGGTTTCAAATAACAAATTGTTGAATATCGACTAGTGTAAGAGCATGAAGCCTTTAATGTCATTGATCACAACCCTTTCCTTCCTCCTCTGGTTTTCCTTCACCATCACTAAGCCATCATGTGCCTCAGCTGTGGAGCAAGTGCTTGACGTTAATGGAGATCCTCTTGTCCCAGGTCAATGGTACCACATGGTGTCATCTGGTCGGGGAGCAGCAGGTGGTGGGGTTTCACCGTGGCCACTTGAGAATCCCTCATGTGCATCTTCTGTTGTCCTAATCGGCCTGGGTAGGGAGAGTGCTCTTCCTATGAGATTCCAAGTTCCATTCATATCCTCAGGTCCTACTAATCTAGAGATTGAGTTCGTGTGGTGGCCAAGATGTGTAGCATCCTCCAAGTGGGTGGCTGCTTATAATGAATCAGAATCGTCTTTATCATCTGCGAAGCTAGTTATTGGTGGTGCGGAAAACCATCCGGATTCGACATTGGTGAGTGGCTATTTCCAGCTTGAGAAGTTCCCAGGGTTGACCTCAGCCTACAAGCTTGTGTTTTGTCCCAAAAGCTCTGACAGTTCTTCAGGGACTACTTGTTATGTTGTTGGGCTTGGTGAAGGCAGACAGCTGGCTTTGGGTACCGGAAATCGTATCTTCCTCGCCGTGTTTGTAAAAGCTAATATTGCTTCTGGTAATGGAAAGTCCATTATATGAATCAAGTAGCTGAAGAGACTAGGAATATAAAAGCGATGTATGTTTTCCCTTTGTGTGGCTAATATAATGTCACTAAATAAATGAGGGGTCTGCGTTGTTGTATTCTCTGTTGTTTTTTTTTTTTAACATCCTCTGTGTTGTTGTATTCTGTGTAATCAATCTTAAATAAATCACTGCGTAATTTGATCCTGAAAATTAAAATTATAAACAATAAGAAAATAGTTGCAAGAGAAAAACAGAAAACAAAATAGATAAAAAAGTAAAAGTTGATGGAAAAATAGCAATGAAATTGGTGGTCAATATATATACATATATATTATTCTTTCTCTTACTAATCCAGAGAAACATAATTGCAAAATAATAACACAATGCAAAATTTAAAGAGTCATTTTTTGGGGGAAAATTGGCCCTTCTATAGTAAAACTCCAAGAATTCAACACTTAGGTTTTATTATTTGTAATTTATATATATATGATAAAATTACAACTAACCTTCCACTGTTTAACATGAAAAATTAAAATTATGCTTTTTTTTTCCTTTTTGTCAACAAAATCTATAAATTCAATAATTAGTTTCCACAAATTACAAGTTAAATGTGATAAATTACATCCTTTAATATGAAAGGCACAATTTAGTAATTAAACTATCCAAATTAATGACAACTAAGGAACTAAGGATTTAGGGACTTTATGTTATTTATTTTCAAAGTTGGCGACTTGAATGTTACTAACTTATTATCTTTGGGACCTATGTGCCATTTTTCCTTCCATAATCATCGTGAATAGGTCAAAATCACCTTATAAATGAAATGGCAATGAGTAATTAATTAGAATCATATAGTTCATTTTGAAGGCAAAACATATATATAGTTCGTTTCAAGGAAAGTGGCCAAACGGAGTACGAGAGAGGAAGGGTGGTTCCTTTGCATGTGAATGTTTGAATGGCAGATCAATTGGGTGGACATACTTCATTTGTCAAATAAAATTGCTAAACACATGAGGGAAAGAGATATTCGAAGATTGGAACACCATCAATATTTTATGTAATAATCCTTAGTGTACCATTCTAGACTTAATCTCCAACTGACGAGAAGTATACTTGGTAATGTGTGCAGGATCAGAGGATCAGAATAGAGGAAGAACAAAAAAGGAGATAGGAGCACTTCGTGCCATGACAAGAAGTAGGGCCGCTATGGCGAACAAGCTGAAACTTGAATATTTTTTAGACAGAAGGGCTCCACACAGCAATGAACTTATAGCCTATTACAGGGCCAGTTGTTGAGAGTATTTAATTTAGATAAATTTTAGTTGTCAAAAGAGAAAGAGGAGACCTCTACTAGGGCTTCATTTCTCTGACCTTTGGGTGTGATGTAACATCCTACACTCAAACACCTTCAAATCCGACCTGAGCTTTCAAAAACCAAAACTCATAACCTATCACCTCCAATTGCCACCGGAGGCAAATGGACGCCAAGAGACCCTTCTCACAGGTCATATTTGGCTAAACCAACATGTCCAAGAAGGTTATACCCCGAAGAAACCTTTCCTTCGAGAATTGACCCCCTTGAACCCCAAAACCATACAATGGACTATATGCCCACAACTCGCATACATGGCCCAAAACCACCTCTGGGCTTGCAGTCAACCCCTTTTTATCATATAAATACCTGCTCATACATTAAAGACGCATATCGGGGTCCACTATCAACCTCACACCTCATTACAACACATACGTCACCATACACATTTAGCATAATATCCATCAACATCACTATCAACCCATAATATACAAATAATACTCCCAGGACTCTCATCCAGGCAACCACTAGAACAGCCTACTTGGCACAGAATTACATAAACTAAATTATAACTATCAAATATACAAGGGATTCCTGAAGACGGAATGACTGCTAACTTCTTGATCTTCTCCGAACTAGCACCAAAGTCTTCACCTGAAAGGTTAGTTATGGAGGGGAGGGGTGTGAGATAATGTCTCAGTAACCGGGATCAACAACACATAAACATATATATATATACACATATAAATCATGTCACATATGAATGCAATGTCGAGTATGCATGTCGTCCTCTCCGGGACTTCCATCCTTATCCTCCCTAAAACACATATACATATAACCCATCCTTATCCTCCCTAACATATACAATCCACCCTTATCCTCCCTAACATATACATATATCACATACTCCATCCTTATCCTCCCTAACAAATACAATCCACCCTTATTCTCCCTAACAAATACAATCCACCCTTATTCTCCCTAACATATATATATATACACATAAACATGTTCCATCCTTATCCTCCCTAACATATACATATATCACATACTCCATCCTTATCCTCCCTAACAAATACAATCCACCCTTATTCTCCCTAACAAATACAATCCACCCTTATTCTCCCTAACATATATATATATACACATAAACATGTTCCATCCTTATCCTCCCTAACATATACAGATATATATATCATTACACAACATATCTTCATCACGTCATCACCACTCAATCCACCACCAATCACAATCTCACAATACCGTGTAGTGATGCTAATGTATCATCACATAATCATCATCATGTCATATCATCATGTATGCACCATTTCACATCATATCAATGTCAACATCATATGTATCATCATTCACATAATCATCATCATGTCATATCATCATGTATGTACCATATCATATCATCATCCCCAATCAACATCATAGCCACCATATATCTTATCATCATAATCATAAACAACGTCTACTGTACACGTACCACGATATATAAAAACAACACACAACACATCAATACCGTGGTACGAAAGAGACATGCATATATACACAACTATACATACTATCATATAATACCAACAATAACACATAAACAAACACCCGATTACCTCAAGTTGTCAATACCGCGCACACAGGGCTTAAACAAGCCTCTAGAGCACCCCAATCCCGAACTGTAAGCCTCCAATTAGCCAATCTACCATTACAACAGTAAATACCCTTTTATTAACATAACTCCCATAGCATTACAATTCACAATCTAACCATCCAAGCTTAACCCGGAGTTCTAACAACATACACACATACAAATAAACCTTAAACAACCATTCAAACACACCCTAACACATACCATTTCAGATTTCCACTTCTTTTCCCAATTTCCAACCTAGAGTTTAACTCAAACCCATCATAATCCAATCAAAGCTCATACCCAAAGCTTCCTAACACCACAAAACACTCTTACAACACAAAATCAGGCATTTTAATCGGTGGAAATCAACCAAACATGGACTCCCACACGAATCCCCGAAAATCAACGTCAAACCAAAGAGAAAAATGAAGAGGGAGAGAGTAGATCCACGTACCAACTGAGAAACACACTTCCATGGTCCAGAAAACATCTTCCTAGGTCGGATTTTGCATGCCCTAGCAGAGCTTCTCGCTGCTTCTCCGTCGCTCCCTCTGTTTCTCTCTTTTCTTTTCATCCGAAACAATTCTGATTTAAACCAGTTTTTGGACTCTCGCCGCGGCTCCAGATAAGTTCGCCGCGGCCTCCACCGAATTAACTTAATATCGCTACTGGAAGTCTCTCACCGCGGCGGCTCTGCTCCTCGCCGCGGCGCCACCAGTTTTAACCGAAAAATGCCACTAGAATTGGCTCTCGCCGCGGCGGCTTTGCTCGGCTCTGCTTCACGCCGCGGCGTGGAGTTCATTTCTTCTCCACTTTGAACTTTCTTCCGTCCCATTTCCTTTCGTCCTGCACACAATGCCAAAGACAAGCGTCATGAGGGGTGTTACATGTGATTTTTGGACTCTAGGAGCTCCAATATTTTTTTGGTATGTGATCCCTCTTCTCCTTTCTTCTCTTTTCTCCTTGGATTTAGTGTTGAATTGGGATTTATGCTTGGGGATGTTGGTTAGGTCAAATCCCATCTATTAAAATGGATGTAAAGGGATCAATAAAGTGTTATTTAGTGTTGTTGATGCTTGGGTATGAGTTTTTATGGGAACTATGCATGATTTATGTGGAACCCTAGGTTGATTATTCATGAGGAAGTGTGAAATTCGAATTTGTATGTGTTGGTGTATGTTTGAATGGTGGTTTAAGGTCCCTCAGCATGTGTTTATGTTGTTGGAACCTTGGGCAAGCTTAAGCAATGGAATTATGAGTTTTGGAGTAGTTGTGCATTTAATTAACTCAAGTATTGTATAATTAATTGTAGTGTTTCAATTGGATAATCAGAAGTGTTCAACTCGTGTCTGGTGTTGAGACGGTGGGTTTAGCCCGTGTGTGTGATGTCAACAATTTCAAATAACCAGGTGTTTGTGTTTGTATGTTAATTGTTGATTGTATTTATACCCATTCAAACCATGATATTGTTATGTGTGTGGTTATGATTTCTTCTACATACTATGGTATACACACGGCTAGATGAGGTTTGAATCTAGATCCCTGATATAGACATCGGTTTCACTCAAATCCATCTTGGTATGAAGATTTTAGGTACCTGTAAATGATTTGGTCACTTTTTGACCAGAACTCACAACCAACCATTACCAATTGCTACCAAAGGCTGATTGGCACCTAAGGACCTTTCACACAGGTCTTATTTGACATAACTAACTTGTTTAAGGAGGTGTTATACCAAAGAAACCAATTCTCTGTGTTTTAACCCCCTTGAACCCCAAATTGGGCTATTGGGCTATATGCCTATCTTGCACAACAGGTTCTAGAAACCACGACAGGCTTACAAACAAGACATACATGATCAAAGGGACTTAGGATGACCAACCCGAAGCCTAATATCACCATACATCACGGATTGGACATTTCACACCATACATGAAACACAACCGACATTCATCAAACCATTCACATAACTATGGGCTTACTAATACCACAAAGGCCATACACAAAGACAAGAGTATAGGGCCACACACTGTCCTTACTCCAAGATATACAAATATACTATAATATGTATAATTATGTAGTCACACAATGGCACTTTACTGAACACAAAACAAAGATAACAAGGAGGGAGAATCCCTTAACACATACAAGTACTCTCAGCCATTCCCCAAGTCCTCTTGGGTCTTGTCCTTGCTAGAGCTAGTTCCTTCACCTAGAAATTGTTAGCTATAGGGTGAGACATACATCTCAGTAACTAGGGGGACACATACACAATCATACTTCCATGCCAACAATAATATATAACTTATTGTCAATACAATATGTATGATATGCAGACACCAATCCCTGTCAATATATGGCTAGAACTATGAGCTAGTTACCATAACAAAGTAACCTCAACTAGTAGCCCCCTTCCAATGACCTGTGACAGTTGATTCCGAGGTTACACTAGCTTACTTTCCAATGGTCATGACCCGACCAAAAGCTAATATACTAAGGATCAGATCATGCTTCTTCTTCCCTTGAACTAGCCAAATTGGTGGCTATTTAGAAAAGGTGCACCCTAAATTCACAGCCACCTGAGTCTCCTAGCCATAGGATAACTATTAAGTGATTGGAATATCACAAGTTGCACTGCCTGAACACAAAGCCTTATGTTTTATTTAGCGAATTAACATACCACGTGCTATATATAGCATTGTCACCTAAACCATATGTGTAACATTTGTGAAAGCTAGAATATCTAAATATCAATAAGGAGTTTGCGAAAACGAGCATATATTGTTTTATGTGAAAAATAGCAAAGATGTCATTTTTCCTGGTGGAATGGAAAAATGAGAAATTACATTTTTTCTCCTAGAAGTTAAGATAATTATATTTTAGCCCCTCAAGAATGAAAGGCACAAGGAATGCATGTGGATATATGTTTGGGAAAAATTATAGTTAATGACCCAAAAGCTTCAAAAAATTATAATTTACCCTCGGATTAAGGGTAATTTTGTAAATATATAAAATTACTATTCAAACAAAGCTCGTAACGAGTTGAGTCCAATAATATGTGGCACTGAGGCTTAATGATAAAAAATAAAGATATAATCAGTGATGAGAACTCAAAAGTAACTTTATAATTATAAAGTAAATTGTGAGCCCCATAGACAGTTAAAAGGTGATCATGATAAGTTTAGGCCTCACATAGATATTGTTTGAAACATGATAATTAAGGAAACATAGATATAAATTTGGAATAGTTTTGTATGCCTAATGTAACACCATACTTCAATACACCTCCTTCCTTGACCAAAAACTTCGAGAAACCCAACCAAACACAACCTAAATACCTCACAGTAACCTTCCAAAACATCAAAGAAGCGAAAAAATCACAAATACACCTCGAAAACACCAGAACAGCCGAAATAAGGCTGGGGCCTCGGCCGCTACAGTATTGTTGCTGCCTTGGAGCTCTCTATTTCTTTGGCGTCGTAGTGCCCCTTGCTGGTTTAAACCAATAAATTTCAACAACCTGGGGTGAACTTCCGATGCGCATAACTTCTAACTTCGACCTCCAATTGACCTAATTCCAACTCCTACAGGTCAATCTTGTCCTAATCTAACCATAGACACCACTTTCACCTCAATTGGTCTCTATATAGAAATTTTGGACATTCGACACTGTTTTGATTACTTTTTAACCAAAACTCACCACAAACCTCCTCCAATTGCCACTAAAGGTAAATGGGCACTCAAGAACCATTCACACAAGTCCAAAACCACCTAACAACTTGTCCAAATAGATTTTATCTCAAAGGAACCACCCCTTTGAGATTTGAGCCCCTTGAACCCTAATTTGACATGACGGGCTATAGGTCCTAAAACACACCCACAAGCCCCAATTCCATCTTTGGGCTCACATACACCTCCATACAGACTCCTTAACACCCTGAACTACACATACATCACATAACAACATATTCATACCACAACAATAACATTCAACATCATTATAGTCATCCAGTTTTTCAAGGCAATTATAAACACTCTATCCTACTTGGCACAAAGTGCATAACCAAATACACATACAATGCATAGACTTAGTATCCCCACGTCTGGTACACTATTCCCTTGTCTTCTTCGGATTCATGCTAGAACCTTCACCTAAAAGGGTTAATTCATAGGAAATGGGGGTGTGAGACAATGTCTCAGTAACCGGAGACAACCACACACACACACAGATATATATATAATTCATATAATAAATCTCATGAATGCAATATGAAATGAATGCATGTCTCCCTTACACACAGCTAGAACCATGAACTGTTATTAAAATATGACATTTCGTATAGGCGATTCTCATCCAACAGTCAGTGAAGACTAATTCCGGGATATCACTAAGCTCATATCCCACTAGTGCACTCGGCCAAAGGTAACACTAATGTTCGGATCGTGGTTCTGCTTCCCCTTTCCCACCACAAATTGGCAATGATTTAGGGAAGGTGTAGTCTAATGCGCGTCTTTCCTTCTTGTCCATAAGAGATAATTTAGCCGCAGGGATCTCATCCTTATCCTCCCTTATCATATATCATATCATCATATATTATATTATCAAATCATTATCATTATCATCATGATCTCAATGTCATGTTATGCATCATGCAATCTCACATCGTCATCATCATATACATAATCATCATCTAGTTGTGTGCATGCCACGATATATAGAAAACCGTAACATACAAATACATTAATATCGTAATATGAAAGAAATATGCATATATGTCATAACATATAATACAAACCATACAAACAATACAAACACCCAGTTACCTCAGGTTATCAATACCATACAAGCGGGTTCCATGAACTTTTAGGATTGTCCAACACACTGGTATCCCTTTTAGTCAGCGCAACAATCACTGCAATACCATAAAATCCTTAATCAACAAACCATACAACTATCCAAATTCCATAATTCCACCAATTAGGTCTAACCCAAGGTTCTAACATCATTTTCATACATCATTGAGCTCCTCAAGCCCATTCAAACACAGATCAAATGCACACAACTCAAATTCCATACACCCTTTAACAATTTCAACCTAGGGTTAAGCTCAAATCAAGTATACTCTTTCCAAAACTCGTACCTAAGTATTACACACACCAAATCACACTCCATTAACCCCATTTCATCCATTTTAATCAGTGGATTTCAGCCAAAATGAAAAATCTCAATATATAACTTTAAAATCCCAATCTAAATCAAACAAAATGGAGATGGAGGAGTAGGGTTCACTTACTAATGAGAATCCAAGCTTCTAGAGGCTAAAAACTACTCTTAATAGCTGAAATCTTTAAACTCTAATGCTACTTTTCGATGCTCCCTCCGTTCTTTCTTTCTCTCTCACGCTCGTTCGACTGGACTATTTCTGATCTAAACGAATTTGATGCATGGTGCCATGGTGGCTAGTTAGTTCACCATAGCGCAAGTGCCTTTAGTTATAAATATATTTCAAAATTTGTAGCTCACTCATTGTGGCAACCCTGCATCTTGCCGTAGTGTAGAGCTCATTTTTCCTCTACTTGATCTTTTCCTCCACCCTATTTCCCCTAGTTCTTCACACAATGCTAAATTCACTTGGTTAGCAGGGGACTAAGTCAGAGACAATGTAATGAGGGTTGTTACATTCTCTCCTCCTTATAAAAATTTTGTCCTCGAAATTTCAATTCTTACATCAAGCAAACATCTTTGGATACCTCATTCGCATGGATTTTTCAGTCCCCACACTAATGGTCTTATTCCTTAACTACTTATCCTTTACATCAAGAATTTGTAACGGCATGACCTCAAAAGTCAGATCCTCTCATACTTGAACTTCCTCATCATCAATTACATAAGATGGATTCGGATGATACTTCTTGAGTTGAGACACGTGGAAAACATTATGTAATCTTGTGAGATTAGGCGGTAGCGCTACTTGATACGCCACTAGCCTAATTCACTCTAGAATTTGATATGGACCCATATACCACAGAATGAGCTTCTTCGCTCGAATTGATCTCCCAACACCTGTAGTAGGAGTGACCTTCAAAAACACATGATCTCCAGCATCATACTCTAATGGTCTCCTTCTTCTATCTGCATAACTCTTCTACCGACTCTGAGCAATCAAAAGCTTTTGTCAAATACTTTCTATTTACTGAGAGGCTTGATCCATAATATCTGGGCCCAAAAGACTCTGTTCACCAAGTTCAACCCAACACAATAGTGATCTATACTTTTGACCATACAAAACTTCATACGGAGCCATTTGCAAACTCGAGTAGTAGTTGTTATTATAAGCAAACTCAACTAATGGAAAATATTGATCCCAATTGCCTTTATTCTCTAGAACACAAGCTCACAACATATCTTCTAGAGTTTGAATCGTCCTTTCAGTCTACCCATCAAATTGAGGGTGATAAGCAGTACTAAAATTCAGCTTTATCCCCATGGCCTTTTGAAGAGATTTCCAAAACTTGGATGTAAACCTAGGGTCTCTATTTGACCCAATATTTATTAGGACTCCATGTAGTCTCACAATTTCATTTATATACAACTGGGCCAACTTTTCCATCGCAATGGTCTCCCGAATTGAAAGAAAATAGGTCGACTTTATCAATCTGTCTACAATTACCTATCTTGCATTGTGCCCTAAAGAGGTCCTTGGTAATCCCATTACGAAATCCATGGAGATGTTATCTCATTTCCACTTTGAGAACTCCAAAGGTTACAATATACTCATTGGCAACTGGTGTTCAATCTTGACCTTCTGGTAGATTAGACATCTTGCCATATACTCTGCGATGTCCTTTTTCATGCCTAACCACCAGTACCCTCACTTCAAATCTTGGTACATCTTAGTGGTACCTAAATGAATAGTATACCCACTTTTATGAGCTTCCTCAAGAATAATTTCTCGCAACCCCGCCACATTTGGCATACAAATTCGACTATGGTACTGGATGATACCATCCTCCAAAATATCAAAGTCTTAGGTCTCTGTCATCTCAATTTGTTCTCTAATACCCAAAGGATAGTTGTCCTCCAACTGAGCATAGCAAAGGTTCCTCGACAAATAGCTTGATACATTGATGGATCCCAATACTAGTACTTCAGGATGGACATTAATGGATAACTTCATATCTCTTAGGCTTTCCAACAACTATTACTCCCTCATCATCATGGTGGCTACAGGGATCGACTTTATACTTAGTGCATCCGCCACTACATTGGCTTTCCCAGGATGATATTTCAAAGCAAATTCATAATTCTTCAGAAATTCTATCCGACGCCTTTGCCTTATGTTCAACTCCTTCTAATCAAATAGATACTTCAAACTTTTATAATCCCTGAACACCTTGAACTGAGCGCCATAGAGGTAACGCCTCCACAATTTCAAAGCAAACACTACAGGCGCTAGCTCAAGGTCATGAGTAGGATAGTTCTCCCCATGAGGCCTCAACTGCCTTGAAGTATATGCCACAACTCTTCCTTATTGCATTAACATAAACCCTAAACCCTTCTTAAAGGCATTCATATAAATTGTGAACGGCTCAGATGGGTTAGGGATAATCAGTATTAGGGTGGATGTTAAACAAATCTTTAGCTCTTGGAATGCTCTCTCACACTTGTCATCCTATATGAAAGATCAATCCTTATAGGTGAGTCTAGTCAATGGCATAACAAGTTGAGAGGACCCTTTAATGAACCTTTGGTAGTAACTAGCCAATCCCAGAAAGCTGCAAATTTTAGTCACTAATTGCGGTCTCTCCCAATTCAACACCGCTTTTACTTTACTAGGGTCTACCACTACACCTTCTGCAAAAATCACATGACCCTGAAATTTCACCTCCCGTAGCCAAAACTCACATTTACTAAGCTTGGCATACAGTTAGTGATTCCACAATATTTGCAATACAATCCAAAGGTGAAGTGCATGCTTTTCCTTACTTTTGGAGTATATCAATATATCATTAATGAATACCACCACAAATTGATCCAGATATGGCCAAAAAACCTTGTTCATATAATCCATGAAGATTATCGGAGCATTGGTTAACCTGAATGGCATCACAAGAAACTCATAATGCCTATATCAAGTTTGGAAAGTTGTTTTAGGCATATCTTCAACATGCACCTACAATTGATGGTATCCTGACCTCAAATTGATCTTAGAGAAAACTGAGGCACCTGCCAACCGATCAATCAAGTCTTCAATCTGAGGAAATGGATATTTATTCTTAATTGTTGCTTGGTTCAGCTGCCTATAATCGATATATAATTTGAGGCTACCATCCTTCGTTTTAATAAACAATACTAGAGCTCTCCAAGGTGAGACACTTGGTCGGATGAAATCCCTTCTCAACAAATCCTCAATTTGCTTTTTGGCTTTCAATTTAGATGATGCCATTCGATATGGAGCCCTAGATATAAGACTTGTCCCTAGCACCAAATCAATAGAAAACTCCAGTTCTCGTGGTAGTGGCAAACCAATAATCTCCTTTGGAAACACATTAGGATATTCGCACACAACTGGGTATCTTTCAATACCTCCTTCTACATTCACGTTAATAGAGAAAAAAACTAGAAACCCTTGACATCCCTTTCTCAGATACTTGTCAGCTTGGGCAAAGGACAAACAAGCATTTTCATCCCCTTCAATACTAGGGATATTCATGGGCAATGACACTGTCTTCCGAGCACAGCCAAGAATGGCATTATTCGCCTCCAACTAGTCTATTCCAATGATGACATCAATCTCTTGCAATGGCAAACAAATTAGATCCAGAGTAATGTTTTGATGTTCATCACGAACCACATAATTCAGACAAGCTTGAGCAGTTCTTAGTGAAACTCTCGTGGGTGTGGACACCGATAATTCAAAAGGTAACTCCATTGCCGCAATACCCAATCTCTTAGCACAATCATAAGATATGAAAGAATGCGATGCACCAGAATCAAATGATGCATAAATAGAGATACCATTGAGTTTAAGTTTACCTCTAATCAAGTTAGGTGCTGCATCTGCTTACCATCGGGTTATGGTGAAGACTTATCCAGGAATCATTGGCCTTCTTATCAAATCATCACACCTTGTGCACGGATTCAAGGCACTACTTAAACTGTACTAGGATGGAGCTGAGTCTCTTCGTGCATACTCACTCTGACTGGAACTCCCCGGGTCAAAGCCTCCTTGATAAAAAGGTCCTCTGCTAAACTGACCTTTATTGTACTGCTCTTTACCAAACTTGCCTTTACTGCTGCCATGATGACCTTTACTATGACGATCTCTTCCTCCACTAGAACCTGTACTGCCACTGCTACTACCGGATCTACTTCCTTTACTAACACCTCCTGTAAGTCCTAGGTGAGAAAAGGCCCAAATCATAGAATTCCTCCTCTCTTCCTTAGTCTCTCACATCCTGCTAGATAGAACACGCATCTTAGTACACAAGTCCTTAAAGGATACAAATTCAACCATCACTAGTCACTCATTAATTTCTGGATGGGCTCCCTTAAACAATCTTTGAGCCTTCCACTTATCATCAGGATAATTGTTTAGATAAGTGGAACACTTTGCCAAATCTAGGAGTTGATCGATGTAGTCATCCGTCAATAAATTCCCTTGCTGATAAGCTAGGAATTTGGCTTTCTTTTGTATCATTAAGGATGGAGGGAAGTTGTGTGCAAAGAACTGCTCTTTAAACTATTCCTAGGTCATCGGAGCATCCATAGATTCAACACTTGAGAGGACACTCCTCCACCAATGCTTAGCCTTCTTTTCAAGCTTAAACACTACCAGTTATACCTTTTACTTTAAGGTGCAATCTATCACACCAAATATAGTCTCAAACTGCTCTATCCATCTCTCAGCTAATGCAACATCCATTGTACATTCAAAAGCCGAGGGATTGGGCTTCCGAAAGTCTTTGAGTTGGGAGGAGATACCCCTCCTTTTAGATGTTGGGGCTCTCTCAAATTCCACCTCATCCATATTCTTATCATTACCTCCTCCTTATGCATTCAGATCGACATACATGCTGAACTTTTATTCATATCACCATACTCCTACTGGTTCATTTGCTCTTGCAACCTGTTCAATGTCTCCCCCTGAGTGTTCACCCTATCACTAAGGCTTTCCAACATCTCATACATCTTCCTTATCAGGTTACTATTATTTGATCTTCCTTTGTGAGACATTTTCTGCTACACACAAGCAACAACATATTTAATTATTTGGTTCTGAACTAGTATTGAAGTAGGAATATATAAGTCTATGTATTTAAAGTTGTGCCAAGTATTATTCCAAGCAAAAACAATGGCTCAAACCATTGCTTTGATACCAAAATGTAACACCTTACTCGAATACACCTCCTTCTTTGACCAAAAACTTTGAAAAACCTAACCAAACCCAACTTAAACACCTCACAGGAACCTTCAAAACATCAAAGCAAAGGAAAACATCACAAATACACCTCAGAATACTAGAACAGCTGAAACAGGGCTAGGGTCGTGGCTGCTACAATACTGCTACGGCCTCAAAGCCTACTGTTTCTCTGGCATTGCGGTCTACTTTCCTGGCATAGTGGCACCCCTTGCTAGTTAAACCAGAAAATTTTAGCAACCTAAGGCGAACTTCCGATGCTCATAACTTCTAACTTCGACCTCTGATTGACCTGATTCCAAAGTGTAAAACCAAATACACATACATTGCATAGACTTAGTATTCCCACATCTAGTACACTATTCCCTTGTCTTCTCTAGACTCATGTCAGAACTTTCATTTGAAAGTGTTTGTTCATAGGAAATTGGGGTGTGAGACAATGTCTCAGTAACCAGGGACAACCACATACACACACAGATATATATAATTCATATAATAAATCTCATGAATGCAATGTGAAATGAATGCATGTCTCCCTCGCACACAGCTAGATCCATGAGCTTTCGTCATAATAGGACATTTCATATAAGTGATTCTCTTCCAACAATCGGTAAAGACTAATTCCGGGATATCACCTAGTTCATCTCTCACTAGTACACCCAGCCAAAGGTAACGCTAATGTTTGGATCATGGTTCTCCTTCCCCTTTCCCACCACAAATTAGCAATGATTTAGGGAAGGTGTAGTCTAATGTGCATTTTTCCTTCCTGGCCAAAAGAGACAATTTAGCTGCAGGGATTCCATCCTTTTCCTCCCTTATCATATATCATATCATATCATCAAATAATGATCATTATTATCATGATCTCGATGTCATGCTATGCATCATGCAATGTTACATCATATAGTTAATTATCATCATAATCATCATCTAGCTGTGTACATACCACGATATATAGAAAATCGTACATACAAACACATTAATATCATGGTAAGAGAGAAACATGCATATATACAAATACATATATATATTATAACATACAATACAAATCATACAAATAATACAAATACCTGGTTACCTCAGGTTGTCAATACCACACACGCGGGTTCCATAAACTTTTTAGGATTGTCCAACGTACTCGTACCCCTTTTGGTCAATGAAACAATCACTATAATACAGTAAAATCCTTAATCAACAAACCATATAACTATCTAAATTCCATAATTCCACCAATTAGGCCTAACCCAAGGTTCCAACATCATTTTCTACATCATTGAGCTGCTCAAGCCCATTCAAAAATAGATCAAATGCACACAACTCAAATTCCATACACCCTTTAGCAATTTCAACCTAGGGTTAAGCTCAAATCAAGCATACTCTTTCCAAAACTCGTACCTAAGCATCACACACACACCAAATCACATTCCATTAACCCCATTCCATCCATTTTAATCAGTGGATTTCAGCCAAAACTGAAAATCCCAATATATAACTAGAAAATCCTAACTCAAAATCGAACAAAATGAAGAGGGAGGAGTAGGGATCACTTACCAATGATAATCCAAGCCTCTAGAGGCTGAAAGGAACTCTCAATAGCTGAAATCTTTGAACCCTAATGCTACTCTACAACGCTCCCTCCATTCTTTCTCTCTCTCTCACAGCTAGATTGTTTTTAATTTATATGAATCTAAGGCATGACACTGCGGTGGTGGGTTAGTTTATGACGGTGCAAGTTCCCTTAGCCAGAAAAATATTTCAGAATTCAAAGCTCGCTCACCGCGGTGACTCTGTATCTCGCCGCGGTGTGGAGCTCATTTTTCCTCCACTTGATCCTTTCCTCCTTACTATTTCCTCTAATTCTGCACCTAACAACAGTTTCACTTGGTCAGCTAGGGACTAAGTCTGGGACAATGTAATGAGGGTTGTTACACCTAAAATACTAATTCACTGTAAAAAGCAATTTTATTGGTATTGGTAAAATGTATCTGACACTGGGTATATATGGACTAGGAAAATTGAGCAATATTTTGGCCAAAATTTCTTTCTCTTGGACGTGCAAATTAATAGCCCATGTGCTTGAATTATTATTTTATTACTTTTAAGACTATTTCCTCAAGAAGTAGTTACTTTTGTTAACTAAAGTTTAAGATAAGCTAACCAAGGTAATTAACAAAACAAAGGCTTGAATTTCTCTCACCATTTGCACAACATATGCTGCTGGAGGAGAGAGAGTGGCTAAAACAATAGAAAGAAAGAGTGAAGAAGATGTATAAGAAGAAGAAGAAAAGGAGATGGCAAAGCTTGAATTATACAACCGCAAGTTTAAGGTAATTAACTTTACTACATTAAGCTAGCTATCTCAAGTTGCTTAAGCTAAGTCTCATGAAGTTACCTCCTTTCCCTTCTCAAGTTCACATCTAGCCTAGGTTGGGAATATGAAAAGAGAAAGTTTTTCATGCAATAAACTTGGGGGAAAACATGAACTACTTGAGAGAAGCATTATTTCATAAACTTGAAGTAGTATTTTGAAGGAATTACTTCTTCTCTCTTACTCCCCTGTTTTGGCCAGATTAGTGGGTCATGTTGGAGTGGAAATTTCATAATTTTGACCTCAAAAATGGATTTCCCATGATCCAAAACCTAAGATTCTTTTCTACTTGCAGTATGCTATCATGCTTGCTTTTAATGTGTTTGATGCTTTGTCATGAAATGTTCATTATTGTCTTGTGATGATTTTATGATGTTGGATGAGTTGAATGAGGGGAATTGAGATCCTAGGATGTCCATTTTTCAAAACAAAACCCTGCCAAAATTTTTGTGAAATCATATGACTTAAATGTGCAAGCGTGTTTGATCAATGATTCTTTAATGTTTTTATGAAAATATGATAATATGATTGCATGTATGGGTAATTGCTACTAAGATTCTTTCAATCTTACTCTTCCAAATGACTAGCCATGCTAGGGAAAAACCATGGAAAAAGGATTACCAAGAAGGAGCAAGGCAAAGAAGCTAGAAGAAAAATTTTGATGTTTAGAATAATGTTTCCTATTGTTTTATGTCACTTGGCTATTTTATATAAATTTGTTTATGTACATATGAGGCTGTATTTACATGCTATCATGTGCCTCCAAGTATGTTGATATGTTTAGCACAATTTTGGAATAGGAACCATGGATGTATATATGTTAAAGAATTAATCTTGCACAGTTAAGTGATAGAGAAGGCCAATTTGACCCCTGTTCAGTAGACCAGCCAGTGTTTAGATGAAATTATGATAAATGTATAAATTTTATATATGATCTTAAATTATCCAGATAGAGCTTTAAAATGGTCTAAAGAACACTAAAATTGGATAAGTGTACAATTTATGTTGAATTTTCAAATCTAGGGTTCAGAATAGGGCAAGATTGGGAAAACTAGAAACTGAAAGTTAGGTACTCAAAAATTCAAAAGATAATATAAAATCGTACAGAGTTCCAAAAATTCCTTGGTTTACATATATAGAAATTTATATAAGTTTCATATGCCATTAATTCAGAGGTAATTGGAGCTATATAATATAAGATATGGTAGTTTTCCCAAAACTATTTTAATAAAAGTTGAATTCTAACTCTTTACAATTTAAGTTAGTGTCATGCCCTGCAAAAGTGAAATAAATGTACCAGAAAAATATATCTAAAAATTAGATATATAGAGCTTTCAAATGACATAGATTATGCATGATTTGGTCTAGAATAGAAGAAAAAATATTTTTCAAATTTATTGTCAAAATCAGGAATTTTCATAAATGACCAAATTTATAGTATTTGTTGAAGGGATAAACTATACTAATTGACCCATTAATTGCTTTGTTCTTATTTTTTTTCCATGTAGATAACAATTTTATCTATATTTAGAGGCTTGAATTACTTTGATACAATTTTTGTACAATTAATTATGAATTTTCAAAATTAATAGGGAAAAGTGGAATTTGCCACTTGAACAGTATCCAAAAAAATTGAAAATTTTGCATTTAATATATTTTGATTCAAGCTTCTAAACTATGATAGAAAAACTCTAAAATGATCTAATATATGGGAAATGGGCCCTGATCTAAGGTGTTACAATATGTCCCATCAATATATCACATTTGACAATGCCTAATGTAACACCTTACTTTCAAACTCATTTCTCATAGATAGACTCCTTCTAAATATGATTATACTTGATCCTAAGATTCAATCACATAAGAATGAAAATCAGAATTTTCAAAATTTTTAGTTACTGTTCATATGGTAGTTTCCACTTTGCTGACTAAACTTTGAAAATTCATAACTAATTTTAGAAAAATTATTTTATAGTGATTCAAGTCTCTAAAAATAGATAAAATTCTTATATGCATGGGAAAAATATGGAATAGAGTATTATATTGACCAATTTATACAATTTATTTCTCAAACATTTACTATACATTTGATCATTTTCTCTTCCCTAGGATTTTGACCTTATATTTAAAAATTCATATCTCACTTTACCCTAAGCCCATTTATGCATTCCTTATGTCATTGGAAAGTCCTATGAGTCTACTTTCTAGAAATATTTTTCTTGCATATTTATTCAACTTGTACAAGGCATAACATTAATTTAACTATTATGGGTCAGAACACTACCTCTACTGGAACAGTTTTAGGAGAAATTACATAATTCCTTCTTTATAGTTCCAAATGGTTTCAAACTAGTGGCATTCGTTTTCTAATACTTGTAGCTTTCCATAAATGTAAATCACTAAATTTTTGGAGCTATACACGATTTTATAGTGCCTTTTGAAAAATCTAGTGCTCATGGTGTAAGTTCCAGTTTTTTCAGTACTGTCCAGTTTTGAATCCTAAATTCAAAAATTCATTATAATTCATACATTTATCCAATTTAGGTGTTCTATAGCTCTATAAAAAGCTTGTTCTGTCTAGTTTAAGAGCATGTATAACACTTATATAGGATGCTCTGTTTCAAATAGAGTTCCCTTACTAAATCAATATTAGTCATCTCAAATAAACTTATGCCATAACTTACATAATAAGCTTCATAACACATTTACATTGCCATATATTGCTCCAATTTCATGGATAGTATCATAGAGGACTTAAAAGAATATATTCAGGGCATCAAACAGGATTTATCCCTTTCATGCAAACTTATACAAATTCCCAAAACATAACATTAAGACTTGCATAATAATATCATTCATCATTCTCTTCCTCTTTTTCTTTAGCTCTTCTTGGATTCCTTGCATTGCTTAGCCCTATTATGGTTAGCATTTGGAAGAATGAGATTCAAAGAATCTCAGTAGTTACCACTAATCAAGAAAATATATAATCATATAATGCAAGCATACTTCATCAAATCATCATTCAAATATTTAAAATCATTTATGTTTAAACATTTTATAGAAAATTGGACAGAGTTTTTTCCTTACATTTTGGACATCCCAGGGTCACAAAACCCCTCAAATAACTCATCCAATATCAACAAATCATCACACAACATCATTGCAAACATTTGGTATAACATTAAAACTATTGCAACTATATAACCATATAATGCAAGATTAGGTTAGTAAACTACCTTTTAGCTTTTCAATCCTTTCCAAAGTTTGTACACCTTTTCTTTTAACTTCTAACACTTCTTTGAGTTCTATAGTATCACAAAAAGAGGCCATTAGCCACCAATTACACAACCTCATTCACAAAATGTGCATACTTGGTCTAAAATTTTCACTTTACTTTCCTTTGAGTTTTTCGTGTACAACATCATTGTTCTTACATAATTTAGACCATAGAAATCCATTTTTGGGATCAAAACCATGAAATCACCTTTCCTTTTCAAACCCTAAATAGGAAGAAATTTTCACAAAAATGTAGAAAAATATCTACCCGATTAATTTGCAATCCAATGGATTGATTTCTCATGACATAACTTTCTCTCTCTAGGTCAAAATTTCAGTGAGAAAAATGAGAGAAAATAGCTCACTAAACTCTTCAAAAGCTCAAGAGATCACAATATAATAGTTAAAAGAAATTACCTTGAGTTTTTGGAACCAAACTTGTGATTTTTCCTTCTCCCTTGTGCTCTCTCTCTTTCACGCCTTCTTGGTCTCTTTCTCCACTGGTTCAGCATGAGGGAGGTTGAAGATGAAGGCAAAAATGACTTAACATAGGTATTTATCTATTATAATCATTCAATTAACCTTTCTTTTTGACTTTATTCACTTTTCCTTTTAAAAAGCTTTGTCAAAAATTCCACTTGTGTCCCAATCAGCACATTTAGAAGTGTATGCCCTCATTTTTGACCAAAAATTGCTTAAATAATTTTTATGGACCAAACTTCCCTTTACCGATTAAATTTACCTATACCGATTAAATATTTTCGCTGAAATTATCATTGCATTGGTACAGGATTATCCAAAAATAATTTTTAGACTAAAATCATTATATTGATCCAAAATATATTTTAACAAGGTCCAATCATTCTCATTAAATCAATGCTGTCTTTTCCTATACTCTAAATTGACCTTTATCAGATAAAATATTAATATTAAACTATAATTACCCAATAAATATTATTTTGATCTTAATAGATCTCTTGCTATATTCCATTGGGTTTAACTCATTGAAAACTTCATTTTGACTATAATTTTTCATATTTATAAAAATGCCCTTAACTTGAGGCTAATTTAAAATTTTTAGAACTTTTAGGTCATTAATTGTAATTTTTTCCAAATTTATTTTCTCTTTTCCTCTCCTTTGTTCTAAGGGACCAAATTGTAAATATTCTTAATTCTTAGGGTCAAAATAGAATTTTTTTATTTTTTCATTTAACCTGAAAAAATGACTTTTTACCACTTATGACGCTTAACGGTGTCTTTTCATTTTTCTCAATTTCTTTTACATTTTACGATATCAAATTTTTTCATTTTTGGGCTTTTTAATTCATTATTCATATTTCACTTCTAATTTAGGAAATGACCATTTTATCCTTAAGTCAGGTAAAAAATGTAATTATTTTTTATCCAAAGATTAATTTTTTTATTATTTATTTTTCACTATTCATACTAACTTTAAATTGGTCTATCTCTTAACCTGAACCTCCCTGCTACGCAATACTTATACCATTGCACTCAGCTTGAAGCGGGCTTTTATTTAAGTGGTATATTACATATTTTCCGAGATAAGTTTTGAAATTAATTTCTACTAAGGAGTTTATGAAAAATTAATTTCAATTAAGGACGAAACATAACTTTTGAAAATTAAATGAAAAATTAATTTCTTCTAAAGTCTGATTATATATAGCCTTTTCATCTCACTTTATTTCTCATCTTTTATTTATTTTATAATGTAATATCCTGAAAATTCTCTTAAATGTTTAAGGCTTAATATTTTAAAATTTATAAAAAATTTATAAAAACAGATATATGCTATTTTGCATAATATAAGGTAAAAAGATCAATTGTCTTAGTTAGAAGAAAAGATAAGAAAATGACCACTTGTCCCTTAAAAAAAAGAAAAAGAAAAAAAAGAAAAGGGAAAAGTAAGGCTGTGTACGTACGTAGCACTTGAAACAAATTTTATGAATTTTGAGGCAAAATAATACCTAATAACTTGAAAGTTTTAAAAATTATAAATATGTCTCGAGTTAAGAGTATTTTTGTAAATATGAAAAATTATAGTCAAAATGAAACTCTCATTAAATTAAGACCAATGGAATATAGTGTGAGATTTATTAAGATCAAAATAATATTTATTGGGTAATTAGGATTTAATATTAATATCTTACCTGATAAAGGTCAGTTTGGACTGAAGAAATAGGCACCATTCATTCAAGAAAAATGTGTGAATTTTATATTAAGACCAATTGGGATAAGTATATTATGATAATTTTATATCCCAGTATAATTATAATTAGTATTCCAATAATAGTAAAATATACTGCTAAAGTAGCTTTATTTGGCCAGACCAGTTCAGGATATATCTGGATAAGTAAACATCTAAAATTTTTGGACCAAAATACTTCCCATTTCGTGCTCCACAAGCTGCACATGTCAAAATAGCCATAATTTATTATTTTTCATGAAAAAGTAAAAAAAATTAAGACATTAAGTGGCAAATTTTCATTGGTTGGTGATTTCTATATATACTCCCTTCTTTCCCATGTTTTGGCCAATCAATTAGCAAGGAAATGAGGAAGAGAAGTTTGCAATTGGAGAAAGGAAAGATAGCCACGTGAGGGAGAAAGAAAAATAGGAAAAAAATTGGAGAAAAATCCAAGAAAATTTGTAAGTGTTTCTCTTATGACTTACAAGTGTTCTAGTGTCTTTTCTTGGTTGTTTGGCTTAAGTTTCCATGAAATGTTTCCTTTCCCATCTCTATACAATTTCGGTCTAAGCTTGTTTGAGCATGGGGAGTTGTTTTAAAGTCATAAAATCATGATTTGGTATGAGATTTTGCAAGAGGAATCAAGTATAGTGTGATTTAAGTAAGTTTTGAGAAAAACTAATTTCTCTTCCTATAAGTCAGATTTTGGTGAGCTTATTATGCTGAGAAAGAGTTGGATTTTCATTGTTTTGATACTAAAAATGGATTTCTTGGGTACAAATTAGCTAAAAACAAGTATTGGATTCAAGGAAAACCAAGAGATAAAGAATTTTGATTTTTAGGGCATTAGTGAGACTTTGTAAAGCAACATTTGTATTGAGTTGATTAAGTTGATATTGAATGATGTTTTAGGACTTGTAGGAGTTCAAGAAATATAGCGAAAGTTTTGGTTCCAAGTGCAAAAGCAAAGGAAAACATAAAAGGTAGCTGGGTTTATTTTATTGCGATATGTTATTCTTTATTATTTCCATGGTTATAACTTGTTGCTATATTGTATTTGTGTTGTTCTGTGACTGGTTTTGGCTGCATAATGAGGGGTTTTATTCCCCGGGATGTTCATTTTCTAAGGGGAAATTCTGCCAAAATTTTTACTTGACAATATGATATTTTAATGATTTATGTGTTTATATGTGAAATATTTGTGAAACTTAAATAATATATTTGCAAGAGATAAACTAGCTACTGAGATTTTCCCAAATCTCACCCCCATGTGCTAATATGATAGGTTCAAGTGATGGCAAGACCTCTAAGAAGACGAGGCAAAGAGAAGATTAATGATGATTAGATTTATAGCCATTTTCTTGTAATTATGTATGAAATCATATGTATTTTCATGAAGCTGTGTTTTGCTGCTATAATGTTCCTTTAGAGTTATTGTGATGTTGAGAATATATTTTGGAAGAGTTTGAATCATGTAAGTAGGTTATGTATTTACTTTTTGGAAGTTGGTATGTAAATCTGTCCATTATGCGCACTGATCAGTTATATAGTTACTGTTCATTCGAAATATAGTTTCCTATATGAGTGTTATATATTCTTGGAAAGTAGACATAGAGATCTTTTCAAAAAGCCAAAAAGCACTTGATTTGCATAAGTATACGAATTGTTATGAATTTTTGAAGATGGCTCAGAAAATCTGGAAAAGTAGTTTTGACCAAATGAATAGTATACTTCAACGAATTTTATGAATGAATTAACTCAATTAAGTTCCAATTATATATTTTTCCCACGAAGGAAATATTTTCAGCTATTTTTAGAGACTTGAATCATCCTCATATGATTTTCCTAGAATTAGTTATGATTTTTCAAAGTTTAGCCAGAAAAATCAAATTACCAAATGAATAGTATTTTGAAAAAAATGAATTTTTCTCATTCAATCTTCTAATGATTCAAGCTTCTAAATTAGTTTATTTAGTATCATATATGCTATCATACATGTGAAATAATGCAAGAAAAGTAAGGTATGACATATAACATCCCATAAAGTAGGGATATTACACCTAATGCATGCTAACATATAAGCACATATATCATTTCTATCATGCTAGCATGCCATGATGATATATACAATAAGTAATGGTGTGCATCATTATTAATTAGCACAAATCAACAATCATCATATAAATGTTATTTCATACTCACAGGTTCCAATGGCCATTATCACCATATAACAAGATACGATTAGAATACTTACTAGTTGTGTAGCTGCATATATCATGATATGAAATGGAAACACCCTTACTAAACTATCAGGCATATCATGATATGAAAAGGAAAAACATATATAACACATGCATATTGTACATGAAAATAACCAAGCATATATCACAAACACAAAGTAAACCCCGATTACCTCAACCGTCAAACCTACTCAACACCTCAATAGGCCAACCAAGCAACCACACCAAATCCAATGCTTCCAAATCACAACTAGGAGCCAGAAGATCCCAATTAAGCAATATATTAACCTATATAGCATAAATTCCTCATTACCAATACAATTTCTTAACCATTAACATATGTAATTACCAAGTCAAACATAAACCGGATGGAAACAAGGCTTCCCCAAGTAAACCCAAAGCATAAAAATACCTTGAACAACTCTCAAATCCATTATCATGCTCATACAACCTTGGATTCCCAATTATGTCAAGATTTAAGGGTTAGGATTTGGAAGATTAACCTCTTAAATATCATAAAATCAATACCTAATCTATAAAAATGCACCACAACAACTCTAGAACACATTTAAACACAATTTAATCAATGAAAACTTAACCCAATCGGAACCTAACCAAATCCATGAAATATCTTTGGTAAAACTTGAAGAAAAACGTAGAGGGGAGTTGAGAGATGGCTTACCAGCAAGATTTGAGCTACCAAATGCCTAAAATCAAATCCTTAAGGTTAGAATTATCGAACCCTAGTAGATCACCTACGTTTTCCTCTATTTTCTCTTCTCCATCGACTGATATGCGTTCTAATTTTATGAAAATTTGGGTCGCTCGCCGTGGCACCACTTAATCTCACTGTGTTGTCGATGCATTCTAACTTTGGGCCAAAAGCCTAACTCAAGTTTATCTGTTGTGAAGCCATTATTGCTTGCCAGGGTGTGTGTAACAACTCCCAAAAGCCCCAAATTCAACTCTTAGAAACCTCAAAACAATGAAAAACTCCAAACAATACCAAAACAAGGTTGGGTCGGGGTAAGCTACAGTACTAGCTAAAGGAAAGTCAATTATATGAATCATGTAGCTGATTGGAATAAGTAATACTAACTATAGCTATCATTGTATGCTTTCCCTCTATGTGGCTTTTAGAATAATGTCACTAAATAAATGAGGGATGTTATTCTATGCTACCTTAAATAAATTGCCGAGTTTGTTAAATATAGTATCTCTATCTTCTAATCATTCAAAAATATTAAACAAGGACAAAATAAATAAGGATAAAGTAGATATTGTATCCTACAAAACTATAAGGCTTTTTCTTCTTTTATCCTTATTTTAAGTTCAAGTCTAAACTTTTTAAAACTTTGGCCTTATTTCAAAACCTATTTAAATACTTCCTGTGTCACAATTTATCTGTTACTTTAGAGAATTTATATGTCCCATTTTATCTATCACTTTAGAAAAGTAATAAAGAATTATTTTTTTTCAAATTGTGCCCTTGAATAATTAATGTTTGTAATAACCCTTAGTATACTATCCTAGACATAGTCTCAAGCTAATAGGGAAGTATACTTGTGTGTGTGTGTGTGTGCATGAGTTAAATACTTGTTTAATGCCCATTGGTATGTGTTTGGGTGGTTGGAATCTTGGGATAAGTATAATTGAGTAAGTATTGGATTGGTTAAGTTGTGCAATGTGTTAATTGGAAATGTAGTATTGTTGTAGTGGTGGATTGGATCATTGGAGCTGTTTTGACTCATATTCAGTATTAACACAGTGGGTTTAGACCATGTGTGTGATGTCGGCACTTTCAGGTAATCGGGTGTGTGTGTATGTTGATTGGTGATTATGTTTATATATGTTGATTAGTGATTGTGTTTATATATGTTTTATATATGCATGTTCCCGTCCATACCATGATATGGTTATGTGTATGTGTATGGTTGTTTCTACATATCATGGTAAAGACACAATTAGACTAGACATGATTGTGGATCTAAAACATGGATATATGATGATGAACATGATGATACATATGTTTTCATAATATGCTAGCATGACATAGATAACATGATGATTATTGCATAATGATATGATATGAGCATCATCATCACATGCATATAGTGTGATATATTAGATTGGGTGGTGATGGTGAGGATATGATATGATATATTAAGGAGGATAAGGATGGGATCCGTGTCACTAAATACTCTCATATGGCAAGGAGAGCCGGGTAGCAGTGGACCGCACCTTCCCTAAATGGCCACCAATTTGGGGTGGAGCAGCGAAAATAGAGCATGGTCCAAATGTGACCTTTGGTCGAGTTGCATTGGTATGAGGTAAGCAAGGTGTTATCCCAGAATCAATCTTCACAGGTTGTTGAAAGAGAATCACCTATTAGAAATGTCATGTGATGGCATTAGCTTATGGTTATAGCCATGTACGAGAGAGACATGCATCACATGACATGCACATTGCATTGCATCATATACATCTATGTGTTCATCGGTATTGTGCCTATGTTTGTTCTCAGTTACTGAGACTTTGTCTCACATCCTCTATGGCTAACATTTTAGGTAGAGACTTTGGTATTAGTCTAGATCGGAGAAGATAAAAGAGTTGTAGGTCTTCCTGCTTTGGGAGTATTTTGTACTCGGTAGCATTGCCACTTCGTTCATGTAATAACTTGTGCCAAGTAGAGTTTGTATGCATGCATGTGTGTGTGGTCATGTTATCTTGGGATTATTTTATGTATGTTACATGATGATATGATGACAATATGGATATATGTGAAATAGTGATGTGGAACCTGGTATGGGTCATTTTGTTGGTGTAGGTGTTTGTAGACCAGATTAGCCATATATGTAAGTCCAAAGTGGATTTGGGCCTTGTTAGTGTGTTTGAGGCACATAGGCCATTATGTGATTTTAGGGTTCAATAGGGTCAAAACCCATAGGAATGGTTTCTCCAGGGTGAAACCTTCTTAGACAAGTTAGTTGTGTCATTTAAGACCTGTGTGAATGGTCTTTTGAGGGCCAATTCACCTTTGGTGGCAATTAGAGCTATTAAGTTGTGAGTTTTGACTAGAAAGTGATCAAATTGGACAAATTTCTGATACAAGTTCTAATATGGGCACCACAGCCAAGCTTTCATGATGCGAGAAGCTTGGCCACGGTGCTACACCTTTTTGCTTCCATGAGGCTATGGCGGCACTATTCATGGTCGCAGCTCTAGACTTGTTTCACCCGTTGTCCTATTCTGTCTATTTTTGGTCCTTCTCGGTGAGTTTCCTTGGGGTTTTTGGTGTAGGGTGTTACAATGTTCATATGCATTAAATTTCATTATTTTAGTTTTGACTTTTATTAAAGTAGTAGCATTGACTAGGGGCAAATGAGTAAAATCACATTATTTCATTGGTTATTTATTATCTTTCTTAATTTTCATGCCAAAACCTTAAAAAAATGAGACAAAGGGAGAATCTACATTTTCAATTGGGTCTTCAAATAGGTTTAAAGGTGTACCTTCAAGGCTTCAAATATATCCTTAGCCTATTAAAGCCTTCATTATTAAACCAAGAAAAATTGATTTTCTTGTAAAAAAATAATATATTCTCTTTATTTCCACTTATAAAAAAAATTCTATTTATAAATTACAAATATTTATATAAATTGTGTTTTCGTGCACATATATAAATAATATTTATGTAAATTATGTGTGTTGCATAGGCTAGCCTGATAGACATACAAGCTAGGCTTTACGTAAATTTGAGTCTAGTCTTTTTTATTAAACATGTAGTATTAGGTCACAACCAAATTAAACCAAGTTGCAGGTTATTTGATAGGCCCCTAGCCTATTTTCATCCCTATTGATAATATACAAGTTATAAAAAAAAAATTAAGTTCGAAAAATTACTATTATGTGAATGTCATAGAGTATCATAAATGCATTGAAGAGAGTAGATAAGAGAGAAAAAGATAAACTTGCAAAAGAAAATTTAATGCTTCCTATTAAATTAAAAGACCTTCCATAAAGGATAAAAAATTACTTAAAAAATTTGTATTATAAATAGAAATGAAGGAAGTAAAAAAAGTAAAAAGGAAAACAAATATCAAGGACTTAGATAGTAAATTAATTACTTGGAGGGCCATTTACGGTTCAATATTTGACCGTTTATAACCCAATTTAAGAAATTTTTTGAGGGATGATCCTTGGAATTGATTAACTTGTTTCTATGATCATTGAGTTAATTTTCTTTAATCAAAATGAGCTATCACTATAACAAAAATGGCCTTTGAGTATGTTTATTTTTTGCCTTTTGGTATGCATTTGAAACGTACCCTATGTAACCCTCCAAAATTTGTTGGGTATGCTTTCTAAAAGCGCACCCAAAGTATATCATTTTGGTATGAAGCATACCCAAAGGCCTTTATTTTTTTTTTTAAATATTTTTCATTTTTTTCTACTCCCTACTACAAGTTTTTCAGCCAAATAATGAAATTTTATTAATATTAAAAAAGGATTACACACATCTAATTAGGAAAACAAAAAAACCCTATTATACAACGTATAAATTAAATAACAAAATAAAATAGACAAATCACTATTAACATTCAAACTACAACAAAAAAAAATAAAAAAACCCAACAAGAATCCAGTAAAGCCAATCATCCAACACCACTTTTAGCACGAACCTTTTTATCCCGGTGATGCTCGGCCTCACAATTAACAACTATTTCTTGACTATTCTTATATAAATGTGATAAAACCTGCATGCACTTTACCAAATTTCACACAATTGTGTTAATCCAATTTAGAAATGTCATATATACATCTTAAAACTAGGCTTGCCTTAAAAAAATGCTAGAAATAAAGATGATTCCAACTATAGGTGAATATTATGATAAGCACACATAATCACAGTTAAAAAGTTGTTTATTGGATACTCTACAAGAAATAAAGCTTCTTTTGCACAAGAAATTGTTTAAGAATGCAAAGCAACTCTGAAGTCAAGCAATATATATGCTAGAGGATACATTGTGTCACCTTATCCACATCAAGAATGTCAAGCTTGTTAAGAGAGCCAAAACCTGTATAGTGCTGAGAGTGTACAGATGTGTGGGTCATGTCCAATGTTACCACAAAATCCCCCTAAATATCACCAAGCATTTCATCAAATAAAAAATCTTGTGTAAAAAGTATCACAAAAAAATTCTTACCCTAACCCAAGAAAGTAAGAGATCAAAGAAATTTTAAAAAAACCAAACGCATGCTGACAACTCATGAGCCATGAAACAACCTCATTGACATCCACAGTGTCTAGCTTTTCAAGAAGATCAGGGGTAGTCAATCCTTAACATGCCCGATTCATTTTTAGATGCTCCATTACCATAGACTCAAAATCAACTTTCCTCTGAGAATCAGGGAAGGAAAAAGATAGAGGAAAAAATACAAAATACAAGACATGTAAATCTCAAGCATAAAGTTTGAAAGTAGCCAGCCACTCAAGATGACATCTTTCCTTAAATTATAATAATGCATAAATGGGAAGCACACCTTTTAAACGGATAAAATATATTGAACATGCTTCCCAGTGACCAGCTCCCCCATCTTGCAGGTAAACTGCACCAACAAATTAATAATGAGCTGATCAGAGATTAAAGAGCTTAGTTGAGCTTAACAAAACATGTTTCTATATATATTTTTGTGACATATAGGTAACCTATTTTCAGACAGAAGCATATCAAATAAGTTTCATACATAATCGTTGTCAATTAATCTCTGAAGTATTGACATTTCAAACATAAAAAATCAATACAAGTACAACAACTTCTATCTAGAAAACTTGGGAAATAGGTTTCACACCTTGCCAAACCAGATCATGCATAATAACATCTGCATGTTATTTTTATTACACCTTTACTCACACACACTACCTACCAACCTGCTTACCCACCCTACAATAGATTGATGAACATTTATATAAGCTATGCCAAATACACTTTTGCCTATCTCTGTTTCAAATTTCCATAAAACCAGATCTTCCAAGTGCACAATAGACTGAGAACTAACCTGTTTATATTGATATACTGTGCCAAATTCTTTGAAAGTATAAAAAGTGAATCACCCACATGCTGGAAGTACATAATGATAAAAAAAAGTAAGGATTAAACAACATTAATAACAATGCATATATATATAAATAAAATATATACTTAGATATTAGCCATCAAGTACAGGTATATATAGGCAAATAGTTGTCTAATCACCAAAGACCACTCAAAGACCATATGTGCAAATAAAAAGAAAAAATAAAAAGGAAAGTTTCATGTAATCTTCCCATCCAAAATTTAGACCACTTACGTTTTTTCATCCCCAAATTGCCACAAGACCTTGTCTTAGGTCAAGTTTGAAGGGTTTATTTGCAAAAGCTAGGAATGTTAGCCATCTACCCTCTAGCTTGAAGGGGAGAATTAGACATCACATGCCTACACCATTTAAGGTTTATTGATAATTAGCATTATCCCTTCATGATTTATCTCCCTTTTGTTTCCTTTTGTATATATCTTGGTTGTTATTAGTTGTCATTATACTTTATTTAAATTTTGAATTAGCTAAGTCAGTGGGATTGATTGGTAGTCTTGTTTCCTACCTTCATGTATACACCTTCTCTATTCACAATGCAAAAAAGCACTCAGAGCATCAATTCCTCTAAATTTCTACACTTATCAAACTTTTAAAGTGAGATGCTATTATTAGGATTATCTTCTCATAAGAAAGCCATTTGGATTAGAATTCTATACAAGAGAAATGAGCAAAATTTGTCTGGGGAACAAAATTCTGATAAGCAAATAAACCCACAAACCATGTTCTTCAGCAATTTCAAACTTCAAATAAAATATAACGAATTAAGCATGGAAAAATATTGCAATTAAGGGAAGAGAAACATACACTATCATAGTGACGATGAATAGAAAATAGGGAAGAACTTAATATGGTACATAACAAAGGATGTGCCTCTTCCTGCATGTAACCAATTCAAATAATAATGAATCTTAGAAATGAACAACAAAGTTGATATATAGAAACTGATGAACAAAATCAAGCAAACGAATATAGGCCACACAGTAAGCATTTATATTCAAAGGCTTGTCTTCAATTAGTAAACACGGTTCATATGATAAGCATTTAACTTTCCCAGCTTAGAACCAAAATTTTTTTTTGGCTAGAGCTTAAAACCGAAAGTTATCATTTATTGAACTTTCTATCTAAATTTGTATGATTTAAACTAGCAAAAATGGGATCATCCAAATGTCTCATTTTACCAGTTACAAAGAAAACCAAAGCCTTCCAAGGAGGAAGGTTATCAGTGGGTTTGAAAAACAACAATTTTAGGCCCAAATTGATTATGATTATCAGCATAATTATTCTTTTTTCTTTCGCATTTGAAAATAGACAAAAAAAATTAACACCTTTCTCAATAGATTTATAAACAATACACACAGCATTCGATGTTATATACCTTAGCAAAAGAGAAACCCATGACCAATCAACGCCCACACGCACAACCCATAGCCAATCGAGGGCGAAGCAAGAGACCTACGAGCAGAAACCCATGAAACTTATGGAGGAGATAGACCCACAAAGCTTCAATGACCCACATGCACAATCGTAGGCCGTAACTCGTCAAAGACACACACCCACACACGAGAAGCTCCTGTAACTCGATGGAGAATGGCAAAGCAAATCGCCAAGAACAGAGCACCCACACGAGACCCAAATACCTAGTGACCCACACGAGACCCAAATACCTAGTGACCCACACATAATCCATGAAGAAGAAGGGTGGGAGTGTCGAAATGTGGAGGAAGAGAGAATGGGTGGCGCCCAAACAAAGAAGGCAAAGGTTTAGACGAGTTCGCGCAAATGGAAATTGAGGGCGGGAGGGGGTTATTTGCCGCAGAAGCAAAGTTTTAATTTGGGAGTGGGATAAGCTCGAAGGAATTGAGTTACTGTAGGTTTTAATTAACTTTTAGGTATGCTTAGGAAAATAGCGCATCAAAAAAAACCCCACCATATGGTATGCTTTAAAACAAAGCGTACACAAATATTTTTGGATTACTATATTTGGTACGCTTTTACCAGGAAGCATACCAAAGTATGCTTGTTTGAGTATGCTTTTTATAATAAGTATACCCAAAAGTGTTTTTTGGTACACTTTTTAAAAAAGCTTATCGATAGATGCATACCTAATTCCCAAATCTATAGTAGTGTATCTAAAAAAATCAATATATTTTTTTTCTATGATCCTTGGACTTATCCCTTTTTTTTTAATGCTGACTTAAAACAAATAAAAAAATTACAATGAACAGATAGCAGGTGATGAGTAAATATGTAAAACATATTAATTATTAGTTAAAAAAGGAAATTAATGCCAAGGACTTCCAAGTTAAATTAATTAATTTACAACATCACTTACAACTTAATATTTGGTCATTAAATAAACTGATGAATATCCTTCGAATTAATTAAATTATTTACGTGGTCCATGACTCCATGCATGGGGTTAACTTTTCCTAATCAAAATGAGCTATCACGCTTGCTTCCAAATTCTCTTATCTCAATTTCAATATCTCAACCGTCTCCTTTTCCTAACTTTTCCCAAGCATGTTACCTTAGTTTTTGTTGATCTTTTATAGTTTTCAATTCTTACTGTAAAACTCAAAATTGCATGCAGTTCAACATTCATTTGTAGTAATTTATCCTTTCAATTAAAAATTTACCGTAACAATATTAAAGTTACCTTGATTGGTTTTACATGGAATATTCACTAATCTATTATTAAATAAAAGTTGGCAATTCATGACTGATAAGTAGTTAAAAAAATAGATGGATATGTAATACAAGATACAAAACTAGCTATGTAAATTTTCAACTATAAGCTAGAGAAGCTGATAGAGTTCTAAGTTTTTTTTTTTTTTGCTTTGCCCAAAAAGCTCAAATTCTATTATGTTGTTACACTCAATACACTAATGTGGGTTTTTTAATTGTCTATTGGAAAATGAAAGATATATATGATTTTTTTAGGTTTTTTGTTTATTTTTCCTGTCCGTATAATTTTTCTGATATAAAAGGAGCACATTGTTGAAATGAAAAGGTCTGGTTGCTTTCTAGCCAACTAATAAGTCTGTCTAAAATAATGATATCAAGACTCTTCCCAACTAGAAACACTTCAATTCAATCACACCGACTCTGGTCGCTTTCATTCATTAATACATGATTAATGTAGATTTTCAAGATGGAATGGGTATAGATATATGTATACCCTACAATCAAATCAAGCAAATTAAGTTATCCAGTACCCAGATAATTAATTCTGCCCTATTTAATTGGAGGTTTAGTATATATTTTCTATGTCTAGATTAGCTAGAACACCTAATCAAGTCCCAATTAATTCTCATATATTTTAAAACATATAAGCTCACTATTACATCAGTGTGTGCACACACATCATTAACACAATTAAATGATCAAATCTTCATCCCAATCAACTCTCATATTGTAGCAACCTACTCCCTAAAGTCCCAAATTAACTCCTAGAAACCTTAAAACACAACAAAACTCCAAACATTACCAAAACAAAGCCGAACCACGGTGACCAACAGTATAGCCGCAGCCTGGGAGAGTTAGTCGTGCTTGGCACCACGACGTCCATATCAGATTTTGTATCAGCACTTTGCTGATTTTTAAGCTAAACTTCCAATGCGTCCAACTTCGTACTCTGACCTCTGATTAACCTAATTTTAATTCCTATAGGTCACTCTCATCTCAATCTATCCATAGTCACCAACTTCACTCAAATCCATCTCCGTATGGAGACTCTAGGCATCCGACACCATTTTGGTCACTTTCTCATCAAAACTCAAACTTTAAGCACACCAATTGCCTTCCAAAGCAATTTGGCATCTAGAGACCCTTCACACAGTCCTACTTGATCCAACTAACCTATCTAGGGAGGTTTTACTCTGAGAAAACCACTTCTTGACCCCCTTGAATCCCAAATCAACATAATGGGCTATATGCCCAATTCACACATATAAGGCCCAAAATCTGCTTTGGCCTCACACACTTTGCCACTCTAGCCCATCAATACCCATGCCAACCATACTGACCTATAATGAGGTCCACATCATCATCACATACTCATAAACTATACCTAGCACATTTCCACACCTATCATATATCATCCACCATCGTCACATACACATCTATTGAATCAAGTGTTTTGATGATTTCAAACCAACCTTTAAGAGCTTGGAGAAAAGATATCAAAGGTACACAAAAGATCTCAAGTGAAGAAATTCAAGAAAAATCAGCATAAGAATAGATGTAGAATCTCTAACAGTGTTTAAATTGAGTAAAAGACTTTGAATTGACAAAAAGATATTTTAAAACTATGATTCTATGTTAATTCATGGAATATTTGAAAAACACCCATCAACAGATGAAGTTTGAAAAGTTAATATTGATCTATTGTTTTAAAAATTCAAACTTTAACTTTGAAAATTTGAATTTCGTATTAAAAATGAACAAGTTTGAAAAGAGCCTTCTCTAACAGACGAACTTTGATTGCAAAAATTCTTTGAAACAAGTATGATAAAAGCCTTCTCTTACAGACGAACTTCAGCTTTTGAAAATTCGAATTTCTAACAAAACACAATTCATGAAAAATGAAAAATTCATCTAAGGATATGTCAAAGTTCATCTGAAAACAAAGTTTAAAAAGAGTTCCAAGATAGCCTACTGATAGATGAACTTTGATATTGAAAATTCGAATTTCAGAAACAAAGCTTGCAAGTTTGTTTCGACAATCTGTTCTCATACGAATATTGGTATTTAGAAATTCAAAATTTGAACTAAGTTTCATAAGAGTTCTCTCTAACAGATGAACTTTGAATCTTGAAAATTCGAATTTTAAAAAGATGAACTATTGTGCCTCATTAAGCTGCCCACTGATAGACGAATTTTGGGCACCAAAATTCGAACTTCAAAGGCACTATAGCAATTTGGGACTATTGTTCACACTTTTAAGAAGAACTTTTTAACTTGAAAATTCATATGTTCCTACATAGGAAAATTTCTCAATGATGAAAATTTGAACTTTGCTTTACAATAGACGAACTTTGAAATTTAACGTTGAAGTCTTTAGCTTTTGGTCTCTACAAAATTCATCTGTTGACTAACCAAAATTCAAACTTTGGATGTCAGAAGCATTAAATACGGTTGGTGAACGGATAGTTTTTCAGAGCAACCGTTGGGTAACTTCTCCAATGGATAGATTTTGTCTCTAATGTATTGTTAAGACCTAAATCTATAAATATAATATCATTTGAAGTTGTGGGTAACGATTTTAATATTGTATATACTAAAACTTTGTCAAATTCTCAACTCAAAGTCTTTTACTCTCATACTTCAGTCTTCTGCACTTAAACTTTCATATACACTCTAAATTAGAGAGTTCATTCTTTGTAATTAATCTTATCTTTATCTGGAAGAAAGATTTTCTAGTGAGGGAATATCACAAGGGATTTGGGAAGCACTTGGCTAGAGTGTAGAAAGAGAACTTGTAAGCTCTAAGAAGAGAGCATCAAAGCTGTACTGAAGCAATTGCAAGAAGCCCACTGAATTCTTACAGGATAGTTGAAAATCTCAAGTAGTTGCTTGGGCACTGGACGTAGGTCAAGATAGAAAGACCAAACCAGGACAAACATCTGTGTCAATCCTTCTCCTTTATTGCTCTTACATTGCTATTATATTATACTCTGCTTTACAGTCTTGTTTGTCTTCATTATATGCTTGACTTTTGTGGAAAATTTTAATTTTCCCAATTCACCCCCTTCTTGGGAAGTCAACTTATGTAACAAGTGTTATTAGAGCCCGAATTCCTAAACAAAGGATCTAACAGTCCGGGAAATTCAATGGCTAGCTTTGGAGAAAGTATACTACCTGAAGGAAATAACACAAACTGACCACCTGGTTTTAATGTAGAACACTATGGATACTGGAAGATGAGAATGCAAATCTATCTCCAGTTTATTGATCTAGACATTTGGTCTGTCATCCAGAAGGGAGACTTTGTCCCAATGAAGCTATAGGATGATGAAAAATACAAGGAGAAGCCAGAGGATGAATGGAATGAAGAAGACAGGAGAAGAGTCTTGCTAAACTTTAAGGCAAAACACTACCTGGTCAGTGCATTAAACCAAAATGAATTCTACAGAGTGTCACAATGTTCCACAACTAAGGATATGTGGGACACTTTAGAAATCGCTCATGAAGGAACCAGTAGAGTAAGAGAAAACAAACTGAACTCCTGCATTGGTGAATATGAAAGTTTTAGAATGATAGAAGGAGAGAGCATTAAAGAGCTGCAAAAGATATTCACCTTATTGTGAATCAATTGAAGAGTCTTGGCAAAGAATACACCCAGCCAGAGAAGGTGAGAAAAATCCTTAGAGCTTTTTCTCTAGAATGGCAACCCAAAGTAACAGCAATAGAAGAAGCCAGAGGAGAATCAATGGTCTCGGTCGCAGCCCTCTTCGGTAAGTTCATCGTGATAGGAAAAAGAAAGGTCTTGCTTTGAAAGCTGCTGAAGAAAAGGAAGAAGAATCTGATGATGGAGATGAGCTAGATGAAGAAACTCTAGCTATGATGGTCAGAAAATTCAGAAGATTCTACAATAAGAAAAGAAACAAAAGATTCTTCAAGAAAAGAGCAGCATCAGACAATAAGAAAGATGGAAAAGACTCCATCACCTCCTACAAATGAAAAAAATAAGGGCACATTAAATGGGATTGTTCACTATTCCTAAAGAAGTAAGAAAAGGAAAAGAAAGCTGCTGACAAAAGCAAGAAGAAGAGGGCATACATCTCATCAATCTGGGGCAATTGCTCAGATGAAGAAGAAGATGATGAAGAGGAAATTGCCAACATCTGCTTGATGGCACTTGCATATGAAGAAACTCAAGATCCATCCATCAGTGATCATGAGGAGGAGGCAAACGAATCTGAACCTTCATATTCTGAATTACTTGATGCATTTCATGAACTGCATGATGAATTCATTAAAACTGCTAAAGAACTTAAACATGCTAAGAAAAAGATTAATAGGCTAGAATCTCAGTGTAGTAGCTCTGACATTACATCTATGCATAAATCTGAATCTGCTTGCTGTATATCATGTATTGAATTAAAGCAAACTAATAACTATCTACTAAAAGGAATGGGTAGACTTACTAAGGGCAAAGATATGTTGTTTGCTTTAATGGGAAGCCAGAGAATCATACAAGTAAAGGCTGGACTTGGTTATGATCCTTGTGCAGTAAAAGAAAGGATTAAAAAGAAAAATCAAAATCTGTATTTGAGGCATTTTGTGCATGCTAATGGGCATAAAAAGAAAGATCATACTTTAAATCACATTGAATCCTATGATCAACCAAAATATGCAAAACAAAAATATTATTTGCATTGTTTTCTTCCTGCGTCATAATCTAACAGTCTTTTCACCACTTGTCACTTCTGTAACAAGAAGGGACATATCTCCAGTTCACGTGCATTGAAGAAAAATGGACTTGACATGAAGGTAAAATGGCTTCCCAAAGATACACTTATATCTAAGGAAAATGCTACTAACAAAAAAGGACCCAAGTAAATTTGGGTATCGAAAAGGAAACTCTAAACTTTATTTTGCAAATCTATCTTAAAGCAAGAAAGAGCAACAAATGGTATATGGATAGTGCCTACTCAAGTCACATGACTGGTGACAAGGAGAAGTTCATCACCTTTAGAGACAAAAATGGAGTAAAGGTAACCTTTGGATGTGATTAATATGGCAAAATAGTTGGAATTAGAATTGTGGGCAAGAATCTAGAGACATCTATTGAAGAGGTGCTGTTTGTAATTGGTCTCAATCACAATCTGCTAAGTGTGAGTCAGACATGTAACAAAGGTAACTGGGTACTATTTGACTCAAAATTTTGCCTGGTCATCCAAAAAAGTGATCACAAAGTAATCCTCAAGGCTCAAAGGGATGGTAACTGCTATATTATTAATCTTGATGAACTTCCTTCCTTAGATTTTGTTTGTTTGATTAGTCAGAATAATGATAGTTGGCTATGGCATAAAAGATTAGCACATGTGAACATGAATCAACTGTCAAAACTTGTTAAAAATGAGTTAGTCACTGGATTACTAAAAATCTCTTTCGAAAAGGATAAAGAGTGTAATGTATGTCTTAAAGGAAAATAAATTAAATCATCTTTTAAATCTAAAAATGTAGTCACTGTTAGCTAAGTTGGCTTCTCAAGAGGGGGGATGAATTGGGAAGATTAAAATTTTTCTGCAGAGGCAAACAACAGTAGTGATACAAACAAGATAACAGAAGACAAAGTATAAGCAATAAAAGGAAAGAGGAAGGGGACTCAGTAGTTTATCTTGGTTCAGTCTAATCCTCTTGACCTACATCCAGTCCCCAAGCCACCACTCAGGATTTTTCCACTATCTCTTGCAAGATTTCAATGGGTTCTTGCAAAAACCACAGTACACAAATAGCCCTAGTGTTTAAGCTATAACCTCCTCTCTCACTCTTCTCACTTAAGAGTAAGTGTATCTCCCTTAGTGTATTCTCATACTAAGAACAATCTACAAGTGTGTAGATGTGTACAAATTGTAATCTCTCTCAAAAGAATGGATATGAAAGTTAAAGTGCAATAAATGAACTAAACAGAGGGTAAGTGAGCTTTGAACGAATCAATAAATGAAATAGTAAATTTTCAGCGTGTAAATCATTATTCTCATTACCCAATATCTTAAATGAAGTTCAATTTATAGTCTTAGGGTAAAAATATCCGTTGGAACCAAAGATTAGCCGTTACTTATAATAAAGTAGACATTCACCTACCGCATTAAATGTATCTGACAGAGGTTATGCAGATAACCTCCTCATGTTATATGGATAACGAGTGACTGTTTCCCTCTATTTTCAACATAGAGCTCTTTGTTATTCAGATAACCTAACTAAGTTATGCGGATAATGAATTTCCCAGAATGATTAAGTTTTAGCTCAAAATTATTTTTATGAAAACCACTTAGTTATCAGGATAACATCAAGTTTTTCTCAAAACTGAGCCTTTGTCAAAATTGGGTTATCGGAACAACCTCATAGGATTATGTGAACAAGCTATTTGACCAAGAATGGTTTAAGCATTCTGAAATACATGATCTAGATAACCTCCCTTGGTTATGCAAATAACATGTTTACCTGAGGAGTCCAAGTGCTCTATGACATTCGTTATGTGGATAACTTCCCTAGATTATGTGAATATCGAACTGTACAATACCACTTTTCTACACTGTTCACTATGTTATACGCATAAGGTGCCTACCTTATCAAGATAACCACTTGGACAGACATGAGAACTTGATTCTCAACCTGTTATGCAGATAAGCTCAATTCCTTTTCATGAATCGAAGAATAAACACTAAAAAACCTTTGAGATTGAGTCTTTATCCCCATAACCTTCAATGGTTAAGCGTATAAGGTGAACCATTATCTTGAAAACAAAGTAAGCACTTTTGAAAACAGTCTTTGAAATTGATCTTATCCCCATAAGGCAAAGCATTATTACTAAAAACCAAATTGATCAATTTAAGATTAGGGTTTTACCCTCATTAGGTATCTGTTTCTTGAAAACTAATTTTGAAATTGTGAGTTAACAGTTAGTCATTCCATTAGTCATCTTATAGTGTTGGATTAATTCAGATTCAAAGCTCGCTACCTTCTTTTACAAATGAATTCTCTAGGATTGTAAACCAGTTCTTTAGGAAGTTCCAGCTTTGTTCTTCACTTCGCTTGTATTCCTTTGATATTGAATCTAGCAAGCTCAATTTTGGAATCATCAAAACATCTAAATTAACAGTCACCACTTCTAGACCACTGCAACTATTGCATATGGATCTGATTGGTCCTTCTAGAGTAAAAAGCATTGGTGGAAATTTATATATTCTTCTAATTGTGGATGATTACTCTAGATTTACCTGGACTTTGTTTCTTTCCTCCAAGAGTGAAACTTTTGATGCAGTTGTAACCTTAGCTAAGAAAATGCAAAATGAGAAGGGTATTTTTATTGTGTCTATCAGGTCTGACCATTGAAGAAAGTTTGAAAATTCATGTTTTTTGGAGTATTGTGATGAACATAGAATTGATTATAACTTCTCAGCCTCAAGAACTCTTCAACAGAATAGAGTGGTGGAAAGGAAGAACCGAACAATTAGAGAGATGGCAAGAGCAATGTTAAATGAAAAGGAACTCTCTCAAGTATTCTGGGCTGATGTAGTAAACACAGCAAGTTACATCATAAACAGAGCCTACATCAGACCAATTCTAAGGGAAACTCCTTATGAGCTATACAAAGAAAGGAAGTCAAACCTTTCACTTCTACATGTGTTCGGTTGTGAATGCTTCATCCACAACAATGGAAAGGAGAATCTGGGTAAGTTTGATGCCAAATCTGATAAAGGTATATTTCTTGGCTATTCTAGTAGGAGCAAAATATATAGAATTTTTAATAAGAAGACTAAATCTATAGAGGAATCTGTGCATGTTGTGTTTATTGAAAATAAAATAGTTTCCAAGCATGTTACTGATGAAGATGATCTTATTTCGAATTTTAAGAACTTAGATATTTCTAAAGAAGGTAAAACTGAATCTCCAAAAATATCTAAATCTATTAACATAGAGGAAGATATTCAGGAGAAAGACTCTAAGGATGAGAATAATGAAGATCTATCTCAAGAAATTTCCAGAGCTTGGAAATATCAAAGGAATTATCCTGTTGATCAAGTGATTGGTGATGTTCAAGAGAAAGTTAAAATCAGAAAGCAGCTAAGAGACCAAATGATCAACTGTGCTTTCATTTCTCAAATTGAACCTAAGTGTATTAAAGAACCCTTAACTGATGAATATTAGATTCTGGCCATGCAAGATAAATTAAATCAGTTTGAAAGAAATCAAGTTTGGGATTTAGTGCCTAGACCTAAAAATCACCCTATCATTGGCACTAAATGGGTCTTCAGAAATAAACTTGATGAATCTGGAACAATAATAAGAAATAAAACAAGACTGGTTGCCAAATGATATAATCAAGAAGAAGATATTGATTTTGAAGAAACCTTTGCTCCAGTTGCTAGATTAGAAGCAATTAGAATCCTGTTAGAATATGCATGCATGAAAAATATAATGTTATATCAAATGGATATGAAAAGTACTTTTCTGAATGGATATATCTTGGAAGAAGTTTATGTAGATCAACCTCCAGGCTTTGAGGATTCTACAAAACAAAACCATGTTTATAAACTAAAGAAAGCTCTTTACGGTTTAAAACAAGCTCCTAGAGCATGGTATGAAATACTAAGCAACTTTCTAACTGAAAAGGGATTCAATAGAGGAAAAGTAGATACTACTTTGTTCACTAAGAAAAAAAACAAAGATTTACTTATTGTTGAAATTTATATTGATGATATTATATTTGGTGCTACTAATGAATCTCTTTGCAAGGATTTCTCTAAGCTAACGCAAGGAGAGTTCGAAATGTCAATGATAAGTGAGCTTAATTTCTTCCTTAGACTGCAAATTAAGCAATGTGATAATGGTATCTTCCTCAACCAATCAAAATATCTGAAAGAGCTGCTGAAAAAGTTTGGCTTAGAAAAGGCCAAGCCAGTGGGAACTCCTATGGCTACTGCAACTAAGCTTGATATGGATGAAGGAGGAAAAACCTTTGACATAACCCAATACAGAAGAATGATTAGATCTCTGCTATACCTAACTGCCTACAGACCTGACATCATGTTTAGTGTCTATATGTGTGCAAGATTCCAATCATGTCCTAAAGAAATCCATGCAACTGCTGTGAAACACATCTTCAGATATTTAATTGGAACTTCACAAATAGGATTTTGGTATCCAAAGTGCAATAGTGAAGATCTCATTAGATACATTGATGCTGACTTTACTGGGTCCAAAACTGACAGAAAAAGCACAAGTGGAACGTGTCAGTTCTTTGGAGGATCACTGGTGTCATGGTTCAGCAAGAAGCAAAACAATGTGGCTTTATCCACTGCAGAAGCTGAATATGTTGCAGCTGGTAGCTGTTGTGCCCAAGTTATATGGATGAAGCAGCAACTTGAAGATCTTGAGGTTGAGATAAAAGAAATACCAATAAAGTGTGACAACCAAAGTGCTATTAACATCACAAAGAATCCTGTCATGCACTCAAGGACAAAGCATATTGAAATTAGGCATCACTTTATAAGGGATCATTTTCTGAAAGGAGAAATCATATTAGAATACATCCTTACCGAGGATCAAGTTGCTAACATTCTGACAAAGCCCCTTCTAGAAGATAGATATTGTAAAATCAGAAGAGAATTGAGTATGGTAAATCCTAATGAATTGTAAGTATATACTAATATTTATCTTAATTAAAGTTTCTGACACTAAATCAATCCTAACTTTGGCATCGGAGTGTGTTTAATATAAGCTGTAGGTGCCCCTCACAAGTTCAAATGATATCAGAACCATATAATGAAGTTGATCTGGATAACACAGTGAAAAGATGAAAAAGAAAGCCAGAAATTTGAGCATCTAGATCTGTTATGTAAGTTTATAAAGTCAAAATTCGCATTTTAATTTGTATTAGATGAATTTCCTTGATAAATTATGTTTTTGAACAAGTCAGCATGCTCAATATTCGAATTTAGATGCCCATTAGATGAATTTCAGCTTACTATATATTGTAACAATTCTCGGTGTCCTTTGAAATTCGTCTGTTGAACTATGAAAATTCGAATTTTCAGAAATAAAGTGCCAATGTTATCTTTGTCTAACATGATGATTGTGCAAATTTCCATTTCTCAAAAATACACATGTTGGAAACCCTTTACAAAATGTTGAAATTCGAATTTCTAATTCAAAATTCATATATTGAAACATGCACACATTGTTGTATCTCTGAAAGATGAATTTTCATAAGTAAAATTCGTCTGTTGATTGTTTTATTGATGATTGCTTACTGCCTGGTTCTTTAAGTTCGAACTTTGTTGAAACAAAGTTTTTCTGTTCATCTCTTGTTTCATGAACCAAGGCTCTGTTAGACGAACTTCCAGGTAAAAATTTGTCTGTCAGTATGCTTTGCTGAATGAGTTAACTTGTAACTGCTCGAAGTTCGAATTTTGACCCCTCAAAATTTGTCTGTCCTGTGGTTACACACGTTAAAACCAAAGGTCATCCTCTGAACAGACGCAACCCTATTCATCTCTTTCTCAAGTCTGTTCAGATTCTCTCTTCAATCCCCATTAATTCTGTCCGTAAATCTTTATTTTCCACTGATTAAACTTCTTTTCACACCCTATAAACCCATTCTTAGCATCTTTCTGAATCATTCCTCCACGAAAATGGCAAGAGTAAAATATCCAGAGGTTGGAAAGGGAGAGTCTCGTCCAAAAAGAACAGTGAAATCCCAATATGCCTCTAAGGAGAATGAGAAACAGAAGAGAAAAGGCAAATCCAGCAAAGCAACTCCATCCAAAAAGTAGAAAACTACTCTAAAGGCTGATTCAAAGAAATCTGGACTGTCCTCTCTAAAGAAAATAGAGCCTACGGTTCCTACTACTCCTTCTGCTATTACTTCTTCTTCCTCTTCCAGTACTGAATCTGGAGAATACCAGCTAACCACATTGCCATTATGGAGCAATGATCACATTCAGGAGGAATATACGACCAAATTTGTGAGCAAGAAGGTAATAAAGCCTCACTGTGTGAATATGGAGGAATTTTTAATTTCTAACAACTTTGATGCTGGGCTTTGGATGATAAGATATAAAAGTTTGTTAGAAATATTAAAGAGATATGATGATAAGGTAGTCAAGACTTGGTATGCCTTTCTGAAATATAATAACAAGAAGAAGAAGTGGGAAGTCAATATGTGATCAAGAATTATCTAGCTAACAGATGAAACCTTTAATGAGGTTTTAGAAATTCTAGGGCAAGATGGCTTGAAGATGGACATTACTGCTTTTGGGTATATGGATGAGGCAGAAACTGCAAATGAAGAAGGTGGACCTTTCTTGAACTATAAAGAGAGCACAATCCTGAATACCTTGTTCAGAAGAAAGGAGAACAGGCCACCCATAAGCTTGCTAAAGCCCACTGACCTCAGTGCTCAGGTGAGAATCCTACACTACATTGTGTCTAGGAATATCTTCAACAAAGGAGGTAGCTTCAATCTGATCATAAGGGCAGAAGCACATATGATGGCAGTAATCATGCGTGGGAAGCTTATCAACATGGGACATATCATTCTCCAACATATGATCAAGGCTAGAGATCAGAGGAAAGACTCCATACTTCCTTATGCAGCAATCATCTGCAAGATCTTTCGGTATGCCCGAATCCAACATCTTAAGAAAGGGAAATGGAAGCCTATTGAGATCTTCAAGGAAGAAGAGCTGTAAAGGATGGGTATAGAGAAGAAAGATGGAAGATGGATTGGAGACGGAGCTGGAAAATCTGAAGATCTCTTCTTTGATGAAGATGCCTCCCTGCAGCAAGAAGGTACCTCTGAGGCTCCTCCAAGACTCACACCTTAGCCATCTCAGCCTATCCTATCTCCATCTCAGCCTGCTCAAGCTCAAATTCCATCATCTCCCTCCTCTCAAGCTAAGCCAACAAAAGATCACTGAGTTGTATGATAGTTTGTCTACACTGATGCTCAGCATTAGAGATGAGCAAAATACCAAATTTGCTCATTTGCAAGATCAGATTCATCAGTTGGCTAAGAACATGACAGTGGTTACTGATGTATATGAAGACATTCGGAGGGCCATTTCTGCCATATCAGCTCCAGCTCAGCCAGGATTCTCTGAGGCTGTTATGTCTCCAACTCCTGAACCTCCAAGTCCTTTTGTGTTAGCCTCTCCTGTTCCTGATGATGTTGTACATGATACTGAGGCTACTGGTACATTGAGCACACCATAGGCCTCCAGCAATGAGGCAAGTCCTGGTCCTTCCTTGGACTATGGCATGAAGGAAGAAGGTCCTCAGGAACCAAGCTCTCATTAGCCCATTCCAATAGATGCTCAAGACTCAATTCTTTCATCTCAAGAATCTGAGCAAGTTGAGAGACTAGTGGCAGCTATCTTCACTTCACCATTCATGTAAGCTGCCCTAAATGAAGAAAAGAGTATTATGCCTTATGTTGATTTGCAAGCCATTACACATAATGCTATTTTACAAGCTTAGAGGTTAAGGCTTGAAGAAATGTTTCGTCCTTCTACTCCTTCACCTGTTTCTACTTGTGGTTTCTCGGAGGCACGAAGGGCTTAGTTGGCTATTATAAAACAAGAAATTCATAAACTTCTTGAAATCTCTGATGATGAGCACACAAGTTCTGAAGTTTCTGAAACTTTGCCAAAGCTCAATCCAGAACTACCTTTTGTCTCTGTGCCTCTTCAAGTTATTCCAGTGTCTCAGATCCCTCCTCCTGCTGATTTTGCACACCTTCCTGATGATGCCAAAAAGGGGAGAAGATATCCAAGCAAACTGGAAAGTCTTCTGACAAGACTAACAGCAAGAAGTCCAAGTCCAAGAAAAAGTGATTAGAACTTATGGATGCTTGGTTTTTTTTGTAGTATTTTGTAATATTGTTTATCTGTTGCTTTGTAATATCTTGTAATGTGGCTTTTGAATGAAATGAAAATTCTTTGTTCTTAATTCTATGATTGCCATATATTATCCTTGTGTTGAAACTTTAAATGAATTAATGAATCTCTTTTACTTGATTCACTGTACATGATATCTTTTGAATTATAATGCATATGTTGAGGGGGAGCTTGTTAAAGCAAACCCAAGTACTAATGTAGTTTGTAAGTTGTTTTGTCATCATCAAATAGGGGGAGAATGTTGAATCAAGTGTTTTGATGATTCCAAACCAACCTTCAAGAGCTTGGAGAGAAGATATCAAAGGTGCATAAAAGATCTCAAGTAAAGAAATTTAAGAAAAACCAGCACAAGAATAGACATAGAATCTCTAACAGTGTTTAAATTGAGTAAAAGACTTTGAATTGGTAAAAAGATGTTTTAAAACTATGATTCTATGTTAATTCATGGAATATTTGAAAAACACTCATCAACAGACGAACTTTGAAAGGTTAATACTGATCTATTGTTTTAAAAATTCAAACTTTTGGTTTGGAAATTCGAATTTCAAATTGAAAATGAATAGGTATGAAAAGAGCCTTCTCTGACAGACGAACTTTGACTGCAAAAATTTGAACTTTGAAACAAGTCTGATAAGAGCCTTCTCTTATAGACGAACTTCAGCTTTTGAAAATTCAAATTTCTAACAAAACACAATTCATGAAAAATGAAAAATTCATCTGAGGATATATCAAAGTTCATCTGAAAACAAAGTTTAAAAAGAGTTCCAAGATAGCCCATTGACAGATGAACTTTGATATTGAAAATTTGAATTTTAGAAACAAAACATGCAAGTCTGTTTCGACAAGCTGTTGTTATACGAATATTGGTATTTAGAAATTCGAATTTTAAACTAAGTCTGATAAGAGTTCTCTCTGACAGATGAACTTTGAATTTTGAAAATTCAAATTTCGAAAAAATTAACTATTGTGCCTCATTAAGCTGCCCACTGACATACGAATTTAGGGCACCAAAATTCGAACTTCAAAGGCACTGTAGCAATTTAGGACTATTGTTCACAATTTTAAGAAGCACTTTTTAACTTGAAAATTTGTATGTTCCAACACAGAAAAATTTCTCAATGGTGAAAATTCAAACTTTGCTTTACAACAGACGAACTTTGAAATTTAACGTTGAAGTCTTTAGCTTTTGGTCTATGCAAAATTCATCTATTGACCAACCAAAATTCAAACTTTGGATGTCAGAAGCATTAAATGCAGTTGGTGAATGGATAGTTTTTTAGAGTAACCGTTGGGTAACTTCTCCAATGGATAGATTTTGTCTCTAATGTATAGATAAGACCTAAATCTATAAATACAACATCATTTGAAGTTGTGGTTAATGATTTTAATATTGTATATACTGAAACTCTGTCAAATTCTCAACTCAAAGTCTTTTACTCTCATACTTCAGTCTTCTGCACTTAAACTTTCATATATACTCTAAATTAGAGAGTTCATTCTTTGTAATCAATCTTATTTTCATCTGGAAGAAAAATTTTCTTGTGAGGGAATATTACAAGTGATTTGGGAAGCACTTGGCTAGAGTGCAGAAAGAGAACTTGTAAGCTCTAAGAACAGAGCATCAAAGCTGTACTGCGGCAATTACAAGAAACCAATTGAATTCTTGCAGGATAGTTGAAAATAATAAGTAGTTGCTTGGGGACTGGACGTAGGTCAAGAAAGAGAGACCAAACAAAGATAAACATATGTGTCAATTCTTCTCATTTACTACTCTTACATTGCTATTATATTGTACTCTATTTTACAGTCTTGTTTGTCTTCATTATATGCTTGACTTTTGCAGAAAATTTTAATCTTCCCAATTCACCCCCCTCTTGGGAAGCCAACTTATCTAACAACATCAACCACAGACTTGGCATATAGCAACAACTATACCATTCATCATCACTCAACATCATCTTTCACACATCATCATACCACATACCAACAATACTCTCTAGGAATACTTGGAATAGGGGATACACATAACAGCAACCTACTTGACACAAAATTACATAAAGTGAATGATAAACTACAAGTTATATTGGGGATTCCCGATGATAGAGGGGACTATAATTCCTTGTTCTTCTCCAAGCTAGTGCAAGAATCTTCACCTAAAATGTTAGTCATTACGGTGTGAGATAGAGTCTCAATAACTAAGAACAACCACAAGCAACCTATATCCTCTATCCACATGAATGTGCATATGATGTATGCAATGCAAAATGTAATGGAATGTATGTCTCCCTCGTACACGACTAAAATCATGGCCTAGCATCATGGCAAGATATTTCTAATAGGTGATTCCCATCCAACAGCTAGTGAAGACTAATTCTGAGACATCACTAAACTTACCTCACACTAAGGCACCTGGCCAAATGTCACACTAATACTTGGACCGTGGCCCTCCTTCCCTTACTTTACCCCGAATTGGTGACTATTTAGGCAAGGTGCAGTCCACTGTCACTTGGCTCTCCTGGTCATAGGAGAGGATTTAACGACAGAGATCCTATCCTTATCCTCCCTAATATATCATATCATTTCATATCATATCATATCCTCACCATCACCACCCCATCTACCATATCACACTATTCACATGTAGTGATGATGCTCATATCATATCACTATATAATAATCATCATGTTATCTATGCCATGCTAGCATGCTATGAAAACATATATATCATCATGTTCATCACCATCACCATGTTTGGGATCCACAATCATGCCTAGTCTAGCTGCATGCGTACCACAATATGTAGAAATAACCATACATATACACATAACCATATCGTGGTAGGAATGGAAACATGCATATATAAAACATATATAAACACAATCACCAATCAACACACACACACACACACACACACACACACACACCCAGTTACCTGAAAGTGCCAACACCACACACTGGCTAAACCCACCGTGTTAATACCAAATACAAGCTGAAACACCTCCAATGATCCAATCCACCACTACAACAATACAACACTTCCAATTAACATATTGCACAACTTAACCAAATCCAATACTTACTCAATTATACTTGACCCAAGGTTCCAACCACCCAAATACATACTAATGGGCCTTAAACAACCATTTAACTCATGCACACACATATGATTTCGGATTCCATACTTCCTCCCCTAAAATCAACCTAGGTTTTCAATCAACTCATGCATAATCATTATAAAACTCATACCCAAGCTTCAATAACACTAATCCATACTCCATTGGTCCCTTAGCAAGCATTTTAACTAGTAGAATTCAACCTAACATGACTACCCAAACATATAACAAAAAATCCCACTCAAAAATTGTAGGAAAAGAGGAAAGAGAAGAGGAAGATCACATACCAACTTGATACAAGCTCCCAAGACTCGAATCAAGCCTCCAAGATTGGATTTGTGAAACCTTAGCAATGCAATTCTCTCCCTCCTTCAATTTCTTCTTTCTTCATCAACTGAAACTCATATGATTTATTTAGGTTTCTGAGCTACCGCCGTGGCATGAAGCCCTTCTGTCCAAAAAATTTTTTCAATCTCTATCTCATTCGCCTCGGTGCCCCTGTTTCATACCGTGGTGTGAGTGTTTTGTCTCCTCTTTGCTTTTCCTCTATCCTGGTTCCTAAGGTCCTACATATATCATCAAGCATACTTTCTATTAGCTTAAGACTGAGTCTAGGATAGTACACTGAGGGTTATTACACATATGTTTTAGGATGTTCCCAATCATAAGTCTACACAAAAAGTTTAATATGGTATTAGAACCCAATGATAGGGACCTCTGTAACATCCTCACTCCACACGCCTCCATACTTAACCAAAACTTCCGAAATTACAACCCAAACAACTCTTCAATGCTTCAAAACAGCGGAACAACCCAAAAACGCCAAAAACTGGGCTGGGGCCGCGGCCGCTATAGTACCGCCGCGGCTCCAACCTCCCCTGTCTCAACATCGCTGCTGGGAGTCTGGCGCCGTGGCCTAAACTCCTGGCACCGCGGCGGCCCCTTGCTGATACACCACATCAGCAACTTTAACATTTAGGGCAAACTTTCGACGCGCATAACTTTATGCTCCGACCTCCGATTGACTTGATTCCAACTCCTACAAGTCAGTCTAGTCCCAATCTAACCATACACTACTTTCATTCCAATCCAACTCCATATGGAGATTCTGGACCCCTGACACCGTTTTAGCCACTTATTGACCAAAACTCACCACTAACCACCTCCAATTGCCACCCAAAGCAATTGGTCACTCAACAACCAACCACACAGGTCCAAAATCCCTAAACAAACTTGTTTAAAGAGGTTTCACCTCAGAGAAACCACTCCTCTAAGATTTGACCCTCTTGAACCCCACTTAACAAACGGGCTACAGGCCCTAAAACACAACACCGAGGCCCAAAACCACTCAAAGCTCACTAGTACAACCATACCAACTTCCACACACTTAACACTCTCAACACCAGCATAATACATTCCACATAACATAACCAAGCATACATTCATCCATAACAATCTTGACAATCTCATACATTCAATACACAACTCTCTATCCTACTTGGCACAAGTTACATTATCCAAGCACAAATACTACATAAACTATTCTCACGTACACAGCTACTCCAGTGGCTTCTCCGGACTAGTGCCAGAACCGTCACCTGAAAGGGTTAGACATGGGAGATGGGAATGAGACGGCGTCTCAGTAATCGGGAACAACCACACACACTAATATATATATACTGATCCACACAGTCATGCAATGCAATGCTAATGAATGGTATACATGTTCTCCCTCATACACGGCTAGAACCACGAGCTATCGTCATCATAAGACATTCAATAGATGATTCACTTCCAACAGTCGGTGAAGACCGATTCCAGGACATCACCAAGCTCATCTTACCCTAATGCAATCGGGCCAATGGTTACACTAGAGTTCGGACCGTGGTTCTCCTTCCCCTGGACCATCACGAATTGATGGTGATTTAGAGAAGGTGCATCCCCAAATCCACAGTCACCTGGCTCCCCTTAGGAGAGGATTTAGTGACAAGGATATCATATCATATCATGTCCTCTGCCGCCTGGCTCTCCCATGGAGAGGATTTAGCGATAGGGATTTTTATCACATCATATCTCATCATCATCACCTCGTTATCCATTTCTCACTATGCAATCATGTGGTGATGATATCAATGTCATGCCAACATGCCTCTACATACATATATACATATACCATCATATCATATATCATATGGACATGCTAGCATGCAATAGTATGGGGATGCTACACATCATAACATATACAATCATCATACATCAACAAGCCGTGCATACCACGATATGTAGAAAACCGTACACACACACAATCAATATCGTGGTATGAAAAGGAACATGCATATACGTACATATACATATCAACATATAATCACATAAAACAAACATCCGGTTACCTCAAGCTGTCAATATCGCACTTGCACGGGTTCCACAAGCTTTCTTGAACACTGGTCCCACGACTAGCTTCCTCAGAATACTCAAACAACCTTAACAATACCATAAACCCTTAGTTAACCACACATACCAACATCCAAACATCACAATCCCTTCAAAACTCACACCAAAGCAACAAGAACACAAAAACACACTTCAACAACCCCAAGACAACCACTTCAATCGATGGATTCCATCACAAACCGGAAATCCCAACTTAACACCGAGAAATCCCAAATCCAACCAAAGAAAAGTGAAGAGAGAGGAGTAGGGAACACTTACCAACTTGAATCCAAACTCCCTCAGTCCGAAAATCACTCCTGGATGCCGGAAATCGCAAACCCTCGTCGCCTCTCTTGTCGCTCTCTCCAATTTCTTTCTTTTCGATCGACTGAAATGATTCGGATTTAAACAAAACTTTCGCTCCTCACCGCGGCTTCGGGCTCCTCGCCGCGGCGCAACTATAAAATTTCCACAAAAACAACTAGACATCACTCGCCGCGGCGGACCTGCTTCAGGCCGCGGCGTGAAGCTCCTCCAGAGTCAACTTTGAGCTTCCTTCGTCTTATTCAGTTCTGCACACAACCCAAGAAAATATAATGAGGGGTGTTACAACCTCCATTTTTTTAGAGAAAAAAAAGTTGGACCTGAGGTATGAAATTGAAGGGCATATGAACTTCTAACTATCTTAATAAAGTAACTTAAACTATTTTTATGTAATGTACATGCTGAAATACAAGTCTACACAAAAGATTTAACAATCCTATCTAAAAAGTTCTCTTTTAAGTTTTGCAAATGCAACTTTATTTTTATCCTTATAATTGATGTTTAGAGCAAATGTCCTTTCAGTTGTAATTATATCTCTTTTAATATTTAACTGAAAATAGTTTTGTTTTTATTTTTGAGCATCTACGCGCACACACTACCGTTGGATGGAATTTCTTGCTCTTTTTGAGAGGTACTCCTTTCGTTTCAAAATGCAAGTCCAATTTTTTATCCACCGTCTGTTTCATTTTACATATCTATTGGATTCATGAACATACTTAATCAATCATCACTTAATTATGCACTTTCTAGAAATCGTTTACGAAGACAATTATATACTCCCTCCGCCTCAAAATATAAGGGAATTTTTCAAAGCTGGTTTGCCTCAAAATATAAGCTACAAATAGTTTGTGTATGATGAAGTAATGCATTTTTTTAATTTTTCCCTTAATTAAAGCATGTCATTAATTGTACTATATAGTAAATTTTAACATTAAATTTTGGTAATAAAATGGGGGTACTTGGGGAAAAATTTTATTTGTGATATATTTAAGATGTTTGACTATTTTCTTGGTACTGATAAATTAGTTATTTGTTCTTTATATTTTGAGATAAAGGGAGTATATTACTATTTGGCAAGATCAACAATTATATACTCTATCCGATTTTAAATATAAGACATTTCTAACTTATTTATGTAAAATAAAAAAGTTAGTTTCAGTCATTTAATTTGTCTCAAATCACATTTTTTCCACATATGCCCTTATTAAATAATTAACCCATCTTTCTTTAATAACTTGTATGGTTTTAAATTTTCCCTCTCACACACATTTAATGAGAGTTAAAATTAGAATTTATTAATTAATGCACTAGACAAATTTGTATAGTGTCTTCTATTTAAAATTATTAAAACTCCTTCTTTAGTGTCTTATATTTATGATTGGAAGGAGTATTATGATTGTGTCAATCATCTCCCTTATATTTCTATTGTATTAGAACTATGCAGACTTCTCCTTTACATTTAAAATATAATTTTAAAGGAATGGCAGCCTTTATAGTTTTGTGTTAGTCAAAATTATGTATTTTAATCACTATGCAATTCCGCTGTCTTTAATTGACATTATGCAACAGGTTCTTGTTTGTGATGCTTGGTATTCATATCATTTTAGCAATTTATATTTAGCAAGTTCGTATGATATAATTTTATGTCTTATCTGATTGATGAAATATGTACTATTAATGGCATACTTGAATGTTTATTTACGTAAAACTCATTAATTATCACCATTACACCCTTTTAAAAAAATGTCAATATTTCTATTGAAGAACTTACAATGAAAATTGTTATAATTACTGAGAGTGAGTAAAATATAATAAAATTAAATTAAGTTAATGCGATGATAAAGAGAATTAAGATATCTCAATCAATATGAAAGCCAAGAGATTGGTGATCAGCTTCGAGAATAACTCAATTCTATTTTTTGATCCGACTCTATCAATTATAGTGATATTATTTTTAAAGTGACATAAATATCTCTCAGTATGTTAGCATATATTTTATTGATATGCATTGAAATTACTAACTCCGCAAGTATTTAGGTCATATCAAGTACCCAAAGCAAGTCAAACTATTAGCAATTGGGCAATATAGAGCATTGTTTTGTTTAATCTAGGCTATCCAAAAATCATGTAAAATATAATTAATGATTAATAAAATAGTAAACTAAGAAATTGAAATATTTCACCAAAACAAAAACTCCAATGATCAAAGACATACTTAGCTAGGATTCCCAATTCCCTATTTCCACTTCCTAAGTAGTGAACATGGCAACCACATCCAAATTTAATGAATAATGTTAACAATGGAGATGATTAGTTTTAATAATCTTTCTGTTAGAATTGGTTAGTCATCTAAGAGAAGGGTTCAATTGGGTGTTGACAAATTTTTGTGTTTTCGAAGAATGAACTCACAGAATCATGAGGAGCATCAAGAACAGGGATGAACAGAGTATGTAAAGAGATGACAGAGAGAGCAAGTACACACTATCAAGAGCATCAAGAACATATTCTTTAGCATATGAACAAATTCATTTCAGTTTTAAAATATTGGAATAAACTTTTTTCACTATACTAATTTAGAGATTTATTGGTACTCAATAGTTGGCATTTCTTATGGAGCCAACTAAAGTGGGACAAAGAGTACTTTAGTTTGTGTTTCCATAAAAAACACTAACTAAAATTGGCATATTAGTTGGAATTTCTCTAACAAATATGATTTAAAAATTAAAAAAATAAAATATATTTACATTAGTTAGCATTTGTCACTACACCAAAAATAAGAATACTTGGCGTTTATTTTTATCCTTACTCAGCGTTTAAAAAATGCCATGTATTTGAGTGCCGATAAAAGGGAGGACAACTTTTTCAACGTTTGTGAAAACGCCAACTAAAACTAGCTTTAGTTGGTGTTTCTCAAACAAACGCTAACTTTTCTAGTTTGTTTGTTTTTTTTAAATTGCAATTATTGTTCTATCTCCAGGCGTCACAATTCCAATTTACCAGAATTAAAATCTGCCAAATTTCATATATTTTACTTGGATCTTACTAGAGCTATGGAGATAAAGAAAAGAATGAATACAATTTCCAAATAAGGATAATCTATCAATATTAATTGACAAACTGTAAAATAGAGTCTTATCAAATAAACCAACATTAGTGTACAATGAAGATTCAATTGCTTTAGATTCTATGAATTTTTTTCAAAAAGAAAGAAAAAAAAAGGCACAATCAGACCAAAAGAAAACACCACCAGAAAATCACAAACTAGAATCTCTGTCACAACTTTGAAGCCTTCTCTCACAATCTCCTCTGCTCCTTCCTTTGCTTTCTTTAGTCCCCTCGCAGTGAACAGGAGATCAGCCGACAAGAACTAACCCAGATCTGGTACGAAGTGAAGACAATTCGACTCTGCTTCTTCCACCTCTCTTCATCCAGTGCTCAAATATCCCCTCTCTCAGCAGATCCCTCACAATGGAGCACTCAAAGAACATGGGGCCTGCATGTGTTGCAGTGGCGATTTGAGGAGCACTCGAAGGGGAAGTACAATCATCTCACAGCTGAAATGTTCTTAAGCTTCTCACCATCTCCGTCTGTGTCTTGAAGTGCAACAATTGTTGGAGGAGAAGAGAGAGAAGTGAGGGAGGAAGAAGCAACTGATAATAGTTGGTGAGAAAAGAGAAAGGGGTGATGGAGGAAGAAGAGGCTGAAAATCTGAACAAAGAGGAATAAGTGCGTATGCGTACGAAAAAAAATTAAAATAAAAGAGAAAGAGACAAATAACAAAAAGATAATATAATATGATCCGTTGATAATTTCTTAATCAAAGGCTCAGAATATCAATCCGTGTCTTCAATATTTTTTAAAATAAATATCCTAAAATTTCAGTCCAGACTTTAGATGGCGTTTGTCTAACAAACGCCAACTAAAATCAGACTTTAGATGGCGTTTGTTAGACAAACGCCATCTAAAGTCAGACTTTAGTTGGCATTTATCTAACAAACGCCATCTAAAGTTTATAATATTCTATTACTTTAGATGGTGTTTGTTGGATAAACGCCATCTAAAGTCTGGACTTTAGTTAGCGTTTATTTAACAAACGCTAACTTTATAATATTTTATTATTTTATATGGCGTTTGTTGGGCAAACGCCATCTAAAGTCCGGACTTTAGATGGCGTTTATCCAACAAACGCCAACTAAAATATAGACTTTAGTTGGCGTTTGTTTAATAAATGCCAACTAATCTTCTAGTTTAGATTTTTATTTGCGTTTTTAAAAATAAACGCTAACTATTGAGCACCAATAAAACTTAAATCTGGCATAGTGTGTAAAGAAATGCCAAATAACATTGTTTACAAATTAATAAAAATATAAAAATATTAGTTGGCGTTTTTCAAAGAAACTCCAACTAATGTTATTTACAAATTAATGAAAAAGAAAATGTAAAAATAATGTTGGCATTTAACCATAAAACACCAACTACATCCTTTTGAACCCTAAATTGCCACCTTTTTTTTTATCGCAAGCTCGGCCAAATTTCTCTTCCTTCCTTAGACTCCTTGTGTAACACCTTATATTATGGTTCATTTCCCATGTATTAAATCATTTTAGATGCCTTTCATCATAGTTTAGAGACTAAAATCATAATATAATAAAATCAGAATTTTTCAAAATTCGGGGTATTGTTTCTTTGACAATTTCTATTTTACCTGATGATCTTTGAAAATCCATAACTAAATCTAGAAAAATTACCTTGAGGTGATTCAAGTCTCTAAAATTTTATTAAATTCAGATCTACATGGAAAAATATAAAACAGTAACTTCATTGGGCCAATTTGTATAGTAAATTTCATGGACTTAACTGTTCATTTGGTCATTTTTCTATCTTCCAGTTTTCTGACCTTAATTTTGAAAAATCACATTTCATTCTATTCATAACCAAATCATGCATAATCTATGTCATTTAAAATACCTACATGTCTAATTATAGATGTATTTTTATTATACATTTATTTCATTTACATTGGGAATAACATTAACTTAAATTGTGAAGGGTCGGAATCCAACTCTTACTGGAATAGTTTTGAGAAAAACTCCATATCTTCTATTATATAGCTCCATTTATCTCCAAATTAGTCGCATATGAAACTTAAAACATAGAACTTTTTATACATATAAACCACTGAATTTTTGGAGCTATGTACAATTTTATGTTATTCTTTGAATTTTCCAGTCCCTACTTTCAGTTGTCAGTTTTACCATTCCTGCCCTGTTTTGAACCTTGACTTTGAAAAATCACCATTAATTGTATACAACTTCAAATGGCGTGAATTATATGTCATTTTAAAGATTGACATGTCCTATATCTGGTTTAAAAATTCCAAAAACCTAACCTCATATTAAATATAGAACAAGGACGAGTAAAACAGACCCATCTGGAAAATGCCCTGTTTCAACCTATATTGTAAATTACTTGCCAAAACCCATGCAAATGAACTCATTTTGGCATGTAACTTGGTAGAATATAACTTCATATTCCAAAATCCAGAACTGGAAATTTCCATATATTTTATACAACATTAACATAATATTCACTATTTTATAACTTCATATAAAACAAGGCCCAAATAACAATTCATGTCATAACATGACAACTTGCACATCAACAGCTCATCATTTTCTTCTTCATGCCTTTTGCTCCTTCCTTAGCTCTTTTGCATTGGTTCTCCCTAGCATGGTTAGTCATTGAAGGGGGTGAGATTCAAAGAATCTCAGTAGCAATCACTATTCATGCAATCATATTATCACGTTAAGCATATAATCATCATAAAATATCAAGTGAATACTTTTAAACACTTATGCCATAATATTTTACAAAAAATTTTAGTAGAGTTTTATTTTGTATTTTGGACATTCCGAGGTCTCAAAACCCCTCAATTAACTCAGCCAATATTCTCAAAGCATCACAAATGATCATATCAAATAATAGGCAAGTCATCAAATTCATTCAAAATCACATGACAATATAAAGTAAGAATAGATAAATTGCTACCTTCATGCTTTCTCTTACTCCTCCACTTGATACAATGCTCCCACTAGCTTCCTTGGGCTTCTTCAAGTCCTAATGCATCATCAAACAACTACTAAAACAAATGGTTCTATGACCTTCTTAAAAAAGTGTTCATGAACTAATTCTTAAAAAATTCACCAAAAATCCATTCCTAACTCAAAAATGATGAATTATGCCTCTATCCCATATAATTTTTCATGAGAAATCCAAATATGGCCTCAGAATTGTGAAATTCCATCTTTAACTCAGTTACTATTCATTCCGAATTAAACCCTAACTTTTCACTTTCTAAATCTTAAGCTTTAATTTGAAATCAATACTTGTTCTTAAGGTTTTGGACCATGAGGAACTCATTTTTGATATCAAATCCATGAAATTCCAACTCTAAACATGAACAGTCACTCATAAAAAATTAGGGAAATTCAAGAAAAATTGATATGCTTCTTAGTTCATCAAACTACCATATTCATGCTTTAAATGTGTAGTCTAGCATTTCCCCTAAGTTTGATGGCTTGTAAACTCATTTTCTTGCTTAATCATGCCATGGCCGAAAACCTAAGGGAGTGGAGAGGGAAATCTAATCCATGGTTCAAGCTCTAAAGACCATAAATAACAAGCTTGAAGATGGAAGAGCAACTTACCACAAGTGAAGCTTTCAATTTTGCCTTGAGTTCCCACTTCCTCTTCCTCTCTTTTCTCTCTTTCTTTCTTGTGTTTTCTTGCTTTGTTTCAGCTACTGGTTCATGCGTGAAATGGTGTAAAAGTGAGTGGTTAATGGACTTAATTAGGTGGCTTAAACATGATTATTTTTTTCTAATACTTGATTACTTTAATACATACTTCTTCAAGAAGTATTCCCAAGAAATAATAAAATATTCTTTGACCTCATATACTGTAGAAAATTCACGCACGAGAGAGAGAAATGTCCAAAATTACCCAAATTTTCTTGATCCAGATGTACCTCAATCTGAGTACTTTTTAATCGTACCGATAACATCGTCTTTATAGTAATTTAGCATTTTTGGGCTACAGGATTATTTTAATTTTATTTTTATATTTCTATAATTATCCTATCCCAAATGGTATCTGTGTATGGCCTATATCCTGACCTGATTTCTTTTCAACCATCGGTAAGGCCCACAGTTTACTTTATCGGTTTACTGTTACTTTTGGACACTCGGCATTGATTATTTCTTTATTCTTGAATATTAGCCCTTAGTTCCATATACCATTGGAGTCATCTCGTCGAGAGCTTTGTTTTGATAGTAATTTTACATATTTACAAAATTACCCCTGATCCAGGATTAAGTTACAATTTCTGAAACTTTCGGGTCATTATGTGTAGTTTTACCCAAAACATTGCTAATACTCATTCCATGAAATTTTTATGACATTAGGGACATGGATTTCCTTTTCATAATTTTTTAGGGGAAAAAATATAATTTTCTCATTTTTCCATCCAACCGGGAAAAATGACCTCTTTGTCATTTTTCACTCAAAACGGTGTCCGCCCGTTTTTGCAAAATCCCTATATATTTCTAGATATTTTATCTTTATTGGGATGTTACACCTTGTAATAACCCTTAGTATACTATCCTAGACTTAGTCTCGAATTAACAAGAAATATACTTGGTGATGTATGTAGGATCAAAAGATTAGGAAAGAGGAAGAACGAAAAGGAGAGAGAAGCACTTTGCATCGCAGTGAGAAGCAGGGCTGCCATGGTGAAAGAACTGGAACTTGCATAATTATTCATTCAAAAGGGCTCCATGCCACGATGAACTTACAATCGTCGCGGTGCTAGAAGTTAGATTTATTTAAAACAAAAGGGTTTCAAACAAATAGAGCAAAATGAATCTTGGGAGAATGGAGGACCTCTGCTAGGACAAGGCAAAATCAGACCTAGGGAGATAATTTTTGAACTTTAGGAGCTTGATTACGAGTGGATATGTGATCTTCTTTCCTCTTTTCCTTCGATTTTGGGTTGAATTTTTGGGTATATATATGGGAATCTTGATTTGGTTGGATTCCACCGATTAAAATGCTTGTTATAGGTTTAATGAAGTGTTATGTAATTTTATCGATGTTTGGGTATGATTTTTAGAGGATGTATGCATGATTGGATGGGAAACCTAGGTTGATTATGGATGAGGATGTGTCGAATCTGAAATATAGGTGTTGATACATAAGTTGAATGGTTGTTTAAGGTTCATTGATATGTGTTTGTGTTATTGGAACCTTGAGTTAAGCATAATTGGTTGAGTTATGGATTTTGGTTAAGTGATACCATATGTTAATTGGAAATGTTATAATATTGTAGGGGTTGTTTGGTTAATTGGAAGTGATTGGCTTATGTTCAGTGTTGAGATAGTGGGTTTAGCCGTGTGTGTGGTGTCGACAACTTTAGATAATCAGGTCACTGTGTTGATTTTTGATAATGTTGATATATGTTTATATATGCATGCTTCCATTCATACCAAGATATGGTTATGTGTGTGTGTGTGTGGTTGTCTTTACATATTGTGGTATGCATACAGCTAGACAAGGTAGGATTTTAGATCCTTAACATTGATACATGATGATATGTATGTTTTCATGGCTTGCTAGCATAATATAGATGACATGATGATTATTGCACAATGACATGGCAGGAGCATCATATGATATGGTGGATTGGGTGGTGATAATGAGGATATGATATGATATGATGAGATGTTAGGGAGGATAAGAATAGGATCCCTATTGCTAAATATTGTCCTATGGCTAGGAGAGTCAAGTGGCAGTACACTGCACATTCTCTAAATCGTCACCAATTTAGGTGAGAAAGGGGAAGTAGAGCCACAATCCAAGCACTATTATGATTTTTGGCCAGGTTGCATTAGTGTGAGATGAGCTTAATGTTGTCTCAGAATCAGCCTTCACAGTTGTTGGAAAGGAATCACTTATTAAAAATGTTGTGTGATGACATTAGCTCATGGTACTAGCTGTGTATAATGGAGACATGTATTCTATAACATATGCATCACATTGCATCATATGCCTCTATGTGTGGGTTGATAGTATTTTTACCTATGTTTGTTCCTAGTTATTGAGACTTTGTCTCATACCCCCAATAGTTAACATTTCAGGTGAAGACTCTGGTACTAGTCTGGAAAAGAAAAAGAAGTCGTAATTCTCTCAATTATCTAGAATAGCAAGTATAGTGGTAGTCTTCCAATTTGGTTCATGTAATGACCTGTGCCAAGTGGAGTCATGTGAATGTACGTATGTATGGCCTGGATACTAGGGACTATGCTATGTGATGATTATGATAAGGTTTGAATGATATAGATGATGATGCAATGATAGTGGCAATGAAGGATGATGTGTGATAAGCGTGGATACGTGCCATGTATGGCTTGTATGTGTGTTATAATAGCTTACTCTTAAAAGCCCCAAATCAAACTTCTAGAAACTTCAAAACACTGAAAAACTCCAAACAACACTGAAATAGGGCTAGGCCATGGTGAGCTATAGTATAGCCACGGCCTAGGAGGACCAGTCATACTTAATATTGCGACACCCTTTGCTGATATTATATCAGCAAATTTCAAGATGTTGGGGCAAACTTTCAATGCACACAACTTCATGTTTCAACCTTCGATTGACCTTATTTCAACTCCTATAGGTCACTCTCATCCCAATCTATCCATAGATACCAATTTCACTCAAATCTATCTCTGAATGGAGATTTTAGACACCTAACACCGTTTTACCCATTTTTTACCTAAACTCAAACCTTAAGCACACCAATTGCCTTCCAAAGCAATTTGGCACCTTGCAACCCTTCACACAAGTCCTACTTAACCCAACTAACCTATCTAGGGATGTTTCACCTTAAGGAAACCATTGTTTTGAGATTTGACCCATTTGAATCCCAAATCAACACAATGGGCTATATGCTCAATTCACACATATAAGACCCAAAATATCCTTTAAGCTCACATAATCTGCCTCCCTGGCCCGTGAACACATATTCTAACAACATTAACCCATGCTAGGGTCCAAATCATCATCTTCCATGCCCATCAATACATGTATACATTCATACAACATCATCATCAATCTCATAACACACATAAACTACTAGTTACATTGGGTATTCTTGAAGACACAGAGGACTATAATTCCTTGGTCTTCTCCAGGTTAATGATAGAGTCTTTGCCTGAAATATTATTTATGGGAGAGGGTGTGAGACAAAGTCTTAGTAACCAAGAACAACCACAAGTAACCTATATCCTCTATCAACACAAATGTGCATATGATGTGTGCATTGCAAAATATAGGTTAGAACCATGGGCTAGCATCACGACAAGACATTTCCAATAGGTGATTCCCCTCTAATAGCTGATGAAGACTGATTCCGAGATAATACCAAGCATACCTCACACTAATGCAGCCCAACCAAAGGTCACACTAGTTCTTGGACCGTGGCTTTCCTTCCCCTGCTCTACCCCAAATTAGTGGCCATTTAGGGAATGTGCAGTCCACTGCCGTCTGGCTCTCCTAGCCTTAGGAGAGGATTTAGCGACAGGGATCCCATCCTTATCCTCCTTAATATATCATATCATATCCTCACCATTACCACCCCATCCACCATATCATACTATACACATGTGGTGATGACGCTCATATCGTATCACTATGCAACAATCATGTTATCTATGTCATGCTAGCATGCTATGAAAACGTACGTATCATCTTGTTTATCATCATCATATATCTATGTTTAGGATCCACAATTATGCCTAGTCTAGCCGTATACATACCACGATATGTAGAAACAGCCATAAATATACACATAACCATATCGTGATATGAATATGAATATATATATGACATATATAAACACATTCACTAATCAACATACGTACACACACACCCAGTTACCTTAAATTATTGACACCACACATACGGTTCTTACAAGCTTTTGGGTTGCCAACCATGACTTGAACTTCTCTGATCAACCAAATAATAACTTTAATGTCATAACTCTTCAAATAATATAATGTATACATTAACCATAACTCACAATCCAACCATTCCAACCTAACCTATTGTTCCAATAGCACTAACACACCTCAACAAGCCCTAGTTGCATATCCTAACCATGATTATCTACATACTTGTTAGATTCTAAACACCCTTTACTATTTCCAACTTATGGTGTACCATAAGTCATGTATAATCAACAATCACACCCAAGCTTCCATAACACTAAATCATACTTCAATAATCCATTTACACCCATTTCAATCGGCAAAATTCAGATAAACCCAAACTCATATGCATATACCTAAAATCACCTCAAAAATCGAAGAGAAAAGGGAGAAGAGAGAATAAGAACCACTTACCAACCAAGATCCTAACTCCTAATATCCAAAAATTACTTCCCAAGGTTGGATCTCTTCTTGGCCTAGTATAGCTCTTTGTTCTTCCTCGATGTCTTTTCCTTCTTTCGACTAGAATGACTTCTGATTTATAAGAATTCGAGGCCTGACACCACTGTGGGATAAGTTTACTGCAATGTGGAGCCCTTTTGTTCAAAAAATACTATCTAATCTTTGTCTCATTTGTTGTGGTACCCTTGTTTTAGGCCGCAGAGTAGGAGTTTTTGTTCCAATTCTTCCTAACTTCTCTTATTTCATCCTTCCTCAAGTCCTGACCCTATGGTCCTGAACATATCACTAAGTATACTTTCCATAGTTTGAGACTAAGTCTAGGATAGTATATTGAGGATTATTATATGTGTGATGATATTATGAACCCCGATATAGGTCATTGTTGTTGATGTTAGTGTCTGTAAGATGAATTGGCCATTTGTGTTAGCCTAAAGAGGTTTTGGGCCTTATTTATGTAATTTGGGATATATAGCCCATTATGTGAATTTATGGTTCAGAAGGAATCAAAACTCAAAGGAGTGGTTTCTCTGGAATGAAACCTTCTTGGACATGTTGGTTGAGTTTTTTGGGACTTGTGTGAATAGTCTCTAGAGGCTAAATTGCTTTGGTTGGCAATCGAAGCCTAGAGGTTGTGAGTTTTGGCTAAAAAGTGATCAAATCGGTCATGAGAGTCCAAAATTTCCACATAAAGATGGATTTGAGTGAGATCAGTATCTATAGTTAGATTGTGATAGGATTGACCTATAGTAGTTGGAATCAGGTTGATCAGAGATCGAAGCACAAAGTTAGGTGCATTGGAGGTTTGGCTAGAGAATTTGAAAATGCTTATATGACATCAGCTGATGGCACCATGGCATCAATCACTTCTGCCTCTCTGAGGCTGTAGTGATATGATTTTGTCCTTGTTTTGCTTTTTCTGTGTTTTTGAGCTTGTAGGAGTGGTTTTTGGAGGTTTTCAATGCAAGGTGTTATGCTCCTCTCACTTTCATTTTTTATCGCAGGCTCAACCAATTTCCTTTTCCTTCCTCAGACTCCTCTCAAGGTCAACATATTAAAGCTTGCCCTTTTCTAGTGAATGTTTTTTTGCTCTCAAAACTCTTTTTCATCCACCACATCATTGCCATCAACTACAATGCCTCCACGATCTCTCTTTCCTTTCACTCTTCGGCCTCTATCTTCTTCAGCTAGGTATCAAGTAACTTCCTTTTTGCCCTCTTTCCTTGTTCTTTGTTTTGGATCCCTATTTTTGTTCTATTTTGGAACCTTATTTTCCCTACCCTTTTGGTACCATATAGACTCAGTTTTATTTTTCGATCATGATCATGATCTCTGCTGGACTTGTAACACCTTAATTCAACACACCTCCTACCTTGACCAAAAACTTCAAAAACCAACCAAACACAACCCAAACACCTCAACTACAACTTTTCAAACTCCAGAGCAGCAAAAAATGCCATAAAGCACCTCAAGAACACTAGAACAGTTGGAACAGTATGTAGGGCCACAACCGCTACAGTATCATTGCGACTCTAGAGCTCTTAGTTTCACTGGTGTTGTGGCTCCCCATTGCTGATACCACATTATCAAAATTCAATTCCTGAGGCGAACTTTCAACATGCATAACTTCATTCTTAGACCTCCGATTGACCTGATTCCAATACCTATAAGTCAATCTTATCTTAATCTATCCATAGACACTAATTCTTTCTCAATCCATCTCCATATGGAGATTTTGAATATCCAACACTATTTTGGCCACTTTTTTATCAAAACTCAACACTTACAACTCCCATTTGCCACCTAAGGCAATTTGATCATTCGGGACCATTCACACAGGTCTAAAACCACTTCATCAACTTGTCCAAAGAGGTTTCACCTTAAAGGAACCACTCTCTTAAGCTTTGACCCCCCTTGAACCCTAAATTAACAAAGTGGGCTATAGGACCAAAACTCATATACTTGGCCCAAAACTCCCTTTTGGCTCATATACACCACCATACAGACTCCTCAACACCCAAACAATATATGCACCATAAAACAACATACACATCGTAACAATACCATACCACATCATTACAGTCATCCAGTTTTCAAGGCAATTATAAACACTCTATCCTACTTGGAACAAAGTACATATCCAAATACACATACACTACATAAACTCAATATTCCCACATCCGGTATACTACTCTCGTGTCTTCTTCAGACTCATGCCAGAACCTTCACCTTAAAAGGTTAGTTCATGGGAAATTGGGTTTGAGACAATGTCTCAGTAATCAGGGACAACCACACACACACACACACACATATATCCATAACTCATACAATAAATCTCATGAATGCAATATGCAATGAATGCATGTCTCCCTCGCACACAGCTAGAACTACGAGCTGTCGTCATAACAAGACATTTCGTATAGGTAATTCCCCTCCAACAGTCTATGAAGACTGATTCTGGGGCATCACCAAGCACACCTCCCATTAGTGCACTCGGCCAAAGGTTGTACTAATGTTTGGATCGTGGTCCTCCTTCCCCTTTCCCACCACGAATTAGCAGTGCTTTAGAGAATCCACTGTGCACCTTTCCCTCCTAGCCATAAGAGGTGATTTAGCTACATGGATCACATTCTTATCCTCCCTTATCATATATCATATTGTCATCACCACCCGATCCACCACATATCTCACAATGTTGTGTGATGATGCTCATCTCATATCATCACATAATCATTATCATATCATGTATCTCAATATTATGCATGCATCATGATATGTCATATCATCATCATCATTATATATATCAATCATCCTCATCATAATCATCATCCACTACGTGTCTAGCCGTATGCATACCACGATATATAGACAAACCATACACACACACATATCAATATAATGGTATGAACAAAAACATGCATATATACACATACATATATATATATATCATAGCATAAAATGCAAACATACAAACAATACAAACACCCGGTTACCTCTAGTTGTCAATATCACACACACGCAAGTTCCAGAAACTTCTTGGGTTGTCCGATACACTTGTACTCTTCTGGTTGACCAAATAACCTCTACAACATCATAATACCTCAATTAACATAATATACCACTTAACCAAAAAATCACAATTCAACTATATAGGCCTAGCCCAAAGTTCCAACATCATTTTTATATATCATTGAGCTCTTCAAGCTTATTCAAACTCTACACAATCATATACACCTTGGATTCCCAAATGCCTCAACTGAAAATAACCTAGGGTTAAGCTTAAATCATGTATATTCCTTCCAAAACTCATACCAAGCATCACACATACCAAAACACACTCCATTAATCCCATTTTATCGATTTTAATCTGTGGATTTTGGCTAAAATCAAAAAACCCTAACATATAACTGAAAAATCCCAACTCAAAACCAAACAAAATGGAGATGGAGGAGTAGAGATCACTTACCCACAGCTTAGCAAGCTTCCAGAGGTTGAAAAACACTCCCAATGGCTGGAAACTTTGAACCTTAACGCTGCTCTCCATTGCTTCCTGCATTTCTTTCTTTTCTATTTGTCTAAAATACTTTCAATTTAAACAAAAATCTCAACACTCGTTGCAGCTCCAAATAAGCTCGCAGCGGCACCATGCTTTCGGGCATAGTTATTTTTCTGAAATTCAGCTTGTTCACCACAGTGGCTCTGCTTCTTACTGTGGTGTGGAGCTCTTTCTGCCTCCACTTGAACTTCTCCTCCTTCCTGATCAATCTGATACTACACACAATGCCAAATACACTCAGTTAGCTAGGGACCAAGTTAAAGATAATGCAATGATGGTTGTTACAGGATTGCTATATTTTTGTTACTCGATTTTTAACTACAATAATCTTTGATTGCTCCAAGTTGGTTGAAGTCCAATATTGCTCAAAATCATATTTGTCGAAATCCCTAGGCCCAAAATTTTGCTGAATTTGTTTTGGTTATTTGGTTTGATGATTCTTATCTTTGCCTTTTCTTCAAATATATAACAACTTTAACAGATTACGATATTTTTTTAATTTGTATCAATCTTTTGAATTGTTGGCTATAAAATATAGCAATATTTAATTTCTTATGTTATGTGGTTGAAAAATAAAATCAAGATGATTGTGGATTTTCATCTGTTGTAACTTGAAATTGTATCCACGAACTTTATTGACCTGCTATTTTTGTAAATTTTCATTGGGATAAATGTCTTGTGTGCCTTAGGGTTTAGATTGAGGAATGACAATTATCATATGTAGTTATTTGCCAAAAGAAATTGCTGCTATGATTCTTTTATATATGTCTAGAGAGCAGTATTGACTCAGTATCAAAATCTGTAATCCAGTATGTCACATCCATCACGTATTTTGTTTCCATATAAATGAGACATTACGTATTTAAAAAAAAGTCGTATGCAAATTCGGTTGATGTGTAAGTTGTAATTTTTAAAACTCAGTTTATTAATCCATTTTTATATATGTTCTTTTTTATTCTTTTCTGGGGCTGACGAGAATGGCTTCTTTTTGTCAATCATTTTAATTGCATGATCCTAGCTTTTAGATGATAAGTATTATAGTAAATTCAACACAGTTTCTTGGAAAGTTCGCAAATCTAGTCATGATTTTCAGTAAACATATATTCGCATCCACGCTTTCATCATAATTACACAAAGATATTATTCCAATTCTATATGCTATGGTGGTAAACTTATATCATGTATTATTATCCCCAAGGATGTTAAGCAAAATCACTTTCTTTGTATACTAATCAATTATACTTGTTAGTGTTGCGGACTTGATTCTTTTATGCTACACTTTTTTGTTTTGCATGCAAATATTTACATTATACTAAGCAAAATTTCCATTTGTCTCTGTTGGGATTCACTCGTTTTTACTTATATATGAACAAGTAGATTTGCTCCTATCTAATCCACATATGCTGACCTAAAATTTCTACATATCCTGCGAAGTTAACACCTACATACTAATTTGAATTTTGTTATGTTGACTTGGATTTGACATGCATGTTCACATAGCTTAAAAATAGATTACTCATTGATAAGAAAGTTTATAGAGTTGATCTTTTCTATTTGTACAGGGGATTGGCGTCCTGCTTGGTGGTCTTTTTGGAACAGGGATAGGTTCAACAGTCTGTGTAATGCCCCTCATGATATTTTTCTTGGCATTGTGTTCAAGACCGGAGGAATCAGGACGGAGGAAGGCTCAAGTGGATTATGGAAGAGCTCCACACCGCGGCGAAGAGCAGGGCCTCCGCGGTGAGAAGCTATCCAGTGGCGTTGTTCTGGAAAATTTGGTGGAGCCGTGGCGAGAGTCAAAAAGATTGTTTAAATCCGGATCAATTGGACGTGAAAGAAAGAAAGGAAATGAAGGGAGTGATGCAGAGAGACGAGGAGCGGTGCTAGGGCTCGACTTTTTCGGCATCTAGGAGCGATTTTCGGACCTCAAGAGCTGGGATTCGAGTTGGTAAGCGTTCCCTACTCCTCTCTCTCCATTTTCTTCGATTGAAATTTGGGATTTTCGGTTGTATGGTTCAATTTCCGGTTTGGGGTGAAATCCACCGATTGAAATGGATGTTTTGGGGTTAAGGAAGTGTGTTTTGAGGTTCTTATTACTCGAATGTGAGTTTTGAAGGGATTATGTGTGTTTAGAGCTTAACCCTAAGTTGTCTTTGGTAATGGCTCTTAGGAATTCAAGGTGTCTGAGGTTGTGTGGTGTTTGAGTAATCCCTAAGAGCTTATTGATGCATAAAAAGGGTGTTGGAACCTTGGGTTAGGTTAATGTGGTGGAATTGTGAGGTTTGATTTGTTGGTATATTGTGCTAATGGAAGTATTGTGACATGATAAAGGTTATTGGCTAATCGAGAAGGGTTCACGCGTACTGGACAGTTCAAGGAAGCTTGTGGAAATCGTGTGTGTGTGGTAACGACAATTGAGGTAACCGGGTGTTTGTTATATTGTATTGATTGTGTTATATGATAGTACGTGTATTTGTATATATATGCATGTCTCTTTCATACCACGGTATCGATATGTTGGTGTGTACTATTTGTATATATATATCGTGGTATGGATACTGATAGATGATGGTTATGACTATGACGATGATATGTGTGATGATGATATGATATATTACATACATGACATTATGATGATGATATGATGATACATGAGCATCACCACATAACATTATGAGATTGTGATGTATGGTGGATGTGGTGGTGATGACGTGATGGTGGTATGATGTATGATGATGTATATATGTTAGGGAGAATAAGGTTGGATTATATATATATGTTAGGGAGGATAAGGTTGGATTATATATATATATTAGGGAGGATAAGGTTGGATTATATATATATGTTAGGGAGGATAAGGATGGATAATATATATATGTTAGGGAGGATAAGGATGGATGATATATGTGTTAGGGAGAATAAGGATGGAGTCCTTGTGAGGGTGACATGCATGTCATTCATTTCATATTGCATACATGATTGGTGTGAGATATATGTATATATATATATTTGTGTGTGTGTGGTTGTTGTTCCCGGTTACTGAGACATTATCTCACCCCCTCTCCCATAAACTAACCTTTCAGGTGACGGTTCTGGCACTAGTCCGGAGAAGACGCTGGAATAGTTGTGTACGTGGGAATAGTCTATGTAGCGTGTGTATGTTGTATTAGTATCTTGTGCCAAGTAGGATAGCATGGTTTGTAATGGATAATGTTGTGATTAAGACTGGTTTGGATGTACGGATGTTTATGTATGTGGTATGTATGGTTGAATGTTGTTGAGTAGTATGTGTGATAGTTTTGGTAAGTCCAGAGTGTTGTTGAGCCATGTTGGTTTGCGTAAGGGCCTGTAGCCCATTTGGTCAGGTTGGGTTCCAATGGGTCAAATCTCAGATGAGTGGTTCCTTTGAGGTAAAACCCCTTTGGACAGGTTGGTTTGGGGGTTTTGGACCTGTATGAATGGTCTCTGAGCGACCAGTTGCCTTTGGTGGCAATTGGAGGTGGCTAGTGGTGAGTTTTGGTCAACAATTGGCCAAAACAGAGTTAAGGGTCCAGAATCTCCATACGGAGTTGGATTGAGGTAAAAGTGGTGTCCTTGGATAGATGGGGACTAGATTGACTTATAGGAATTGGAATCGAATCAATCGGAGGTCGGAGCATAAAGTTATACGCGTCAAAAGTTCACCCCGGAGTGTTGAAATTGCTGATACGGTATATCAGCAGGGGCGCCGCAGCGAGGGAAGGCAGGCCGCGGCGCCAGAGGAGACAGAAGCGATGTTGAGACAGGGGAGGCCGGAGCAGCGGCGGTACTGTAGCGGCCGCGGCCCTAGCCTAGATTTTGGTGCTTTTGAGTTGTTTCCACTGTGTTAGGGTTATTTTGAGATGTCAGGATTGTGTTTGGTCAGATTTTGAAGTTTTTGGTTAAGTTCGGAGGTGTCAGGAGGTAGGACGTTACAGTCTGTGTGTAAGTCACCTGTCCATGAGTTTTTGTTACAAGTTTTTTTCTTGTGTATTCTCTTCATATATTTCAATATTAGCTTGACAAGCATCCTTTTGGCCATTTATTTTAGGGAAAATATGAGACTCTTTGGACTTACCCAAGTTGGAAGCTCTAGTATTCTTGAGATTTCGACTAGTTTTATGATATTCTTCTCTACCTTTGGTTTGCGTAGTCCTTTGAAACACAAGTTTGGACTTCACTAAAAGAAAGGGAATCCACCTCTTAATTAATCAACATTACAGGTAGTAAACCTCATTAATCAACATTGTTAAACTTTTATTATGACAATTAATGAAGAGGAAATAGGAGAATTTTTCCTTACCGGAGCCTTTTTCATTACTTTTTTTTCTGTTATCTGCAGGAAAGTTTGCAGGTGTGTTTCGAATCTATACCATTTCCTATATTTGCTTTACTTTACTCTATTCTCGTTGGCCTTGTTGGTATGTATTAGCTCAAGCAACATTCAATTGCTATACTTTTATGTTTCCTTTATTCACAAGTACTTTTCTTGTGTTGTTTATCATTAGTTAGACTATCATTTCCTCAGTTCACTAACATGAACTCCATGAGAAACTTAATTATCACTAGTCTCACATTATTCCTCAAAATATCTATTCCTCAATTTTTCAATGAATATTGGATTACGTGTTGGGGCCTTGTGAATACAAATGCTGGTTGGGTGAGTTTTTTCCTTTAAGTAACAAGTCCTAATGAACCCTTAGAAAGCATATGCTCCATCAATCAAGTGTGTTGTATACATTTGTTTCAGTACAATGCATTCTTGAATACCATATTTTCATCACCGGTAATAGTGGGTTTGATTGTGACAGTGTTTGTTAATAGCACAATGGAGGTGAAAAGTGACACATTTATAAGATAACTTATCAAAAAAATTTTCTTCTTCTTTTATGATCAAGTCTTGTGAATCATACATCATTTATTATCTCTAATTGCAGGAAACATGATAAGGGGTTACCAATGATACTAGACTACGTTTCATTTATGATTCATCTAGCTGCTTTTGGAATTCTTGGGGCAATTTGTTAACCTCTAGTTTGATAGAATTGGTCTTGACTCTTGTGTATCTATGTTGTAATTAATGCTCTCTTCTATTTTAATTGAGAGCCTATGGCAATTTTCATTTGTGATTAGGACTATGGAATTTTTGCTTCACAAGCCATTATTTCCATCCTTATTATCTTTTTTATTGTTAAGATATGTAGTTATTAGTAAGATATTGATATGCTGTTTCCAATACGTGTGCATGTGTGTGTGCAGGTCCTCACAAGATACTTATTGCAAAAATTGTTGCCATATGTAGTTATTAGCAAGATATTGAAATGCATTTCATCAGTGTATGTAGTAGTATAATTATCTTATTCCTATTACTTATCAACTTTTAATATTTTGATCCTTAGTAAACTGATTGTCAATTTTTACCCAAGCATGGCCGAAATGAAAAGATGAATTTGTAAACAATTGGATTTCATTTATCAAAAGTATCCTTCACATTCAGCCTTCTCCTCTAGGTTATGATGAGAAGCATATATGGTCATATTTGGGTCAGTATTCCTAAGAAATTTTAGTTTATAAAGTATTTGTAAACTCGTAAGATATTTACATTTGCAGGCCCTAAAACATGAAAAAAAATTTATGTACTATATATGGGTCCTATATGAGAGAAGAATACTTGTCTTTTCATACAAATCACATAATGTATCTAAATTTCTAAAAGTACAAAATAGTTGTAGATTTCATTATGGTAACTTGAACTTTACACTAATGTATGCTTTAACAATGTGTTTATTCTTAATATAAATGAAGGAATCCAAACTCATGGAAGAAAACCAGCAACTAAATCAAGTTTTCATATTGTTGTCATTAATTTTCTTGTAAATTTATTTTTCTTCATAATGATTATGTCTCATTTTGGACTCGTTCAAACTTAATGTCAATACAGGGAGCCAAATTCATGGAAGAAAACCTACGATTGCAACAGGTAATAGGTTTTCAAGTTCTTGTTTTTCTCGATCTTGTTTCTCACTTGTCTGGAAGGTATTAAAGCATGAAATGAAATTGTGTTAATAGGTTCAGAGTCATGAGAATGACCACCAAGGCCAGTTATTGGACACCACTCTTAGAATAAAGTAAGTTCTATAACCTCCTTTCAATTGAGAGATGTTTTATTTACTCACTTTTTTATTGGGAGGACGACAATCATGATTGTGGGCTTGATTTCCAATTTCTTTTTAGAGCAATTATTATTTTGGCCTCCCTCAACAATATTTATTATTGATTTGTTCATATTAATATAGTTGCTCATGAGAATATGAGCTCTCTCTAATGTGAAACCCTTTGGCTTACATGAATGATTTGTAATACAAATATAAATACTACCAACATTTTGGCATAGAAATAATATTGGTCCACATGAGCAATTCTATTAACATGAGGTCACAACTCATGATAGGATTGAATTAAATTGATGAGTTCTTTTCAAAAGGTTTGGACTAATTACATATATATATAGTAATTAGATTAAATTGATGAGATTTTTCAAAAGGATTGGATCACTAATTAGATATAGTAATTATCTTGTGAAAATTAGGTTGATTGAATATTTGATAGCAATACATTAAAGTTGTGTGTGTGGGAATGTAGGGCTGAAATTGGTAGAGATATACAAGCAGTAAAAATTCCAGTTTTTGCCAAGAAAGCTAAATCTATACTAGAATATGCATGTAGTAAACATTGTGATTTGATATGATTTTTTCAGTTTTTTAGAAGAAAAACAAATGTGTAAGTATGAGATTTTTTTTTTGTTAGGAATTAATATTGGTATACTAAAAGTTGAATTGTATATTTATTTTTGTCATAGTTGAATTGTAATTGAATTAATAAAATATATATCTTTTAATGTAATATATTTTTTATTTATAGGTTCAGTAGAATTACATATATATTTTTGAATAATGATGGCTTCTGTTAGTGTTTATAATAAAACACCAATAAAAGCCTTTTTTTTAAAAAAAAAAAGAGAAAAGTTAGCATTTATTGGACAAATGCCAACTAAAATACCCATTTTAGTTGGTTTAGTTAGTTTATACAGCAAACGCCAATTAAGCTAAGGACTTTAGTCGGCATTTGTTGTAAAAACACCAACTAAAACACCTATTTTAGTCTGTGTTTGTTCAACTAAAGTAAACTTTAGTTGGCGTTTGTGAGTCCTCCTATTTATTAGCAATAGTTGACAATTTTGAAATGTTAATAAATGCCAAAAATAAACGCCAATTGTTCACTTTTTTGTTGTAGTGTTTCCTTAAAAAACGCTTATTTTTCAAAAAATAGCTTTGAAATATTTTCAAACACATTGAACAAAGAAAATCAAATAAATTAAATCTAGGAACTTAAATATTGATTTTCCATATTGAGTTTCCAAGTTCTTCTTTCCCTAAAACTTCTCTTCTTCTTCTTCTTGATAAATCCATTTTAATCTCATAATTTCTTTTCTCCCTCTTGACTCAACTACATAGCATATTCACATTAAATCCAGTAGTTAGTCTAAATGATAATTATAATAAATAATCAAATCATGCAAAATGTTTGCTCCATTATTTATCATCATCAAAACTAACCATGTAATAGTAACACTTTTGATATAATTAAAACCTTATCCTAAATTAATTCATAGTTTCTTAGTGCATAATTAAGATCAAAATAACAAAAAGCCCCTTAGGTTATATGTGATACTTAGGTATATTACTATCCTCAGTGTAAATTAGATAGAATCTACACATATTGTTTGTTTAATGGTGCAATTAAGATTGCCTTTTTCAAGTTTGTTCCTAATCCCCTATTCAAACCTCAATATTGGCCAAGTATCAAGGTAGAAGTATTGAAGCAAAACAAACAACCATCATTCATTAAACTAAATGAAGTATATACATTCACAGGTCAAAAAGTATCCAAAGGTTCATGGTAATCCTAAGTATTTACACACTTAGCCTTCCATCTGAATATATACGAAGTAACACATAAGGAAAACTAAAGAAAATTGAAGAAACATGAAAGAAATGGAAAGAAAACTTAGAAATTAGATGAAAATTCAAGCCAAACTCTTGAATCTTCAAGCCATAATCAACCCAAGCTCCTTTCCTAGCTTAATAGCTCCTCAAACTCATCCTTGACCTTGGAGTGGCATAAAAATTGGTGAAGATACCAAACCGTAGCCTCCCTCTAGCTTCCATCTATACCTTAGCAAAACAGAGTGTTGGTTCTGTGATAGTCACTGTGACTTACGCCGTGGCATCACTCTTCTTTGGATGAAATTTTTTTTTTCAATAGTGCAGTTGCTACAATGTATGCCATGGTGTCATATCCCTCTAGAATCTTTTTTTAGTTTAAGCATCATCAACACCGTGGCTTCATGGGCTTGAGAGCACTATAAACAGCCTTACAAGAGATCATGAAGCCATGTGAAAGTTGAAACTTTCCAAAAAGTAATAGTAGGTTCTCTATACAAAATTGAATCATAAAATATAATATAAGAAAAAATAATTTCATAAATAAATAATATCTTTTATATTTTTAACATTTATTCCACATTTTAGAGATGAACCCACGCATGGAGTGACACGTGTCCTGGCTTCCTTGCTCTTATCCTTTCCTACAATTCTCTATATAATAACATGGGCATCTAGTGTTTCTCTCAAGTTTCAAATTAATCACCTAGTCTTGAATGTCGAGTAGTGGAACAACATGAAGCCTACAATGTCGTCATTGATGGTAACCCTATCTTTCCTACTCTGGTTTTGCTTTACCACCACCAAACCTTCATCACTTGCCTCTGCTGTTGAACCAATGGTTGACGGTAATGGGGATCCTCTTGTCCTAGTTCAAAAAAATGACAGTTCCTCATGTTCATATACTGTTATCGTGCATCAAAGTTTTTGTTAGAAACAGTAATTGAAAACAACCAGTGCTCAGAACATATGATAGCACACTATCCTTAAGGTGTTATTCGCCCCCACTAGGTTTACTGCAGGGATCCAATGAATCACCCCTAGGAGTTATTCTAAGCACCAAAGATATCTGACAGCAACTTCAGATACCTTGAAACACAGAATGAAATAGAGAGATTGTAAACAAGATGAGAGAATATAAGTAAATCCTTTCAGTCTTTGGTCTGACCCTTTTATAATGGTGGAAAACAGAAAAGTGAAAGTTTTTTATGAACCAATTCGTTTCTAAACATTGCAATTGAAACATTCAACATATCAATTAACGTGTTGTTTCAGAATGTTGTTTCAGAACATTGTCATTTAAAATTCAATTTCTAAAAAATAATTAATTAAATATATTAATCTCAAATTTATACCAGACCAGATCTCCATCATTAAATCAATCCAACAATCATGACAAGCCAAGTGCTAAGTGCTTTAAATATTAAATAAATAATATTTAAATCTACTTAGCCTTTATCTTTCCGTAAATATTTTAACATGCTTTGTCTTTTTTCTCTTATATACACTTCATAAGCCTTATTCCCATCTAATGTGGGACTCAACTTTTTCAAACTATCTCTAACAATCCCTCACTTAGTTTGAAAAACCACATGTTCTTTGTAACTCATAATAATATGCATAATAGCAGGTGTCTCTTGACTTGAATCTGTTAATAGTGTAAGTATTTCAAAGTATTAACAAGTCGATAGTTGCTTAACTGTATTGAACTACAACTTCAGTATTAGTACCGGAAATACCATACATATATTCTTATATTGATTTCATTCTGCATAGACTTCCCGCACTTTTATGGCCATGTGCTCATCTTAGGCTTTTCATGAACATTTCAAGAATTACTCCTGAAATCTTGTAAGAAGCGGCACCACTTCTTATGTTCATATAGGTTGATTTCCATTAAGTCTTAATTGCTCAGGCTTCCTTGAATCCATTAAGAGTTTAACTCACCCCGAACACTTAAGTTCTTCTTATATGCACTAGTCACGGAATGGTTAAATGTCTACTCTAATGCCCAGTCACTTATCAATAACTTGTTATTACCCATTGAACCTTTAAACCAGATTTGGTCTAGTTAAAGGTTGGGTTTCCATTATTGATGACTAATGTTTACAGGATTCAATCACATTCCTTTTGATGTTTTGTTAGCCAATTCTTTGTTGAGTCTTTTTGTAAAAGGATCAGCCAAGTTTTCACTTATTTTTACATATTAAATTGTAATTACTCCATCAAAAATTAATTGCCTCACATATTCATGACTTAGGCTTATATGTCTAGATTTATCATTGTAAATTTTGTTAAATGCCCTAGACATTGTAGCCTCAATGTCATAATGTAATGAGTTGGCTGGCATCAGCTGTGGCTATAGCTTTATTTTCAATAATAAATTGCTCAACCACTCTCCCTCTTTACATGCAGATGCTAAGGTAATAAATTCTGATTCCATCGTAGAATGACTTATACAAGTCTGTTTCTTTGATGCCCAAGAGATTGCTCCTCCTGCCAGGGTAAATATCCACCCTGAAGTTGACTTACTATCACCTGCACTAGTTATCCAATTAGCATCCCTGTAACCTTCCAAAACTACTGGAAATTTATTGTAAAGCAGTCCTAGATTAATTGTTTTCTTTAGATATTCTAGGACACTTGTAATTCCTTTCCAGTGTTCTATTCCTAGATTACTAGTATATCTCAAAAGTTTGCATACTGCAAAAGCTATATCAAGTCTAGTACAATGCATTGCATACATCAAACTCCTAATAGCACTAGTATATTCTAGTTGAGCCACTGATTTATTATTATTTTCTGTTAAATAATGTGATGAATCAAATGGGGTATTTGCCTCTTTTATATTTAAATGTTAAAACTTGTTCAAAATTTTATTAACATAGTGAGATTGATCTAGAGAAAAATCTCCACTATGTCTCTTAACTTTGTTCCCTAAAATAGTATCCACTTCTCCAAGATCTTTCATCTTAAACTGTGAGGATAAAAACTTTTGTCTCATTTATCGCAACCGTACTAGTTCCAAAGATAAGCATGTCATCTAAATATAAACAAATAATAACTCTATACTCACTAATGAACTTTAGATAAACACATTTATCTGCATTATTATGTTTAAAACTATGAGACAAAACAACATAATCAAGCTTTTCATGCCATTGCTTAGGAGCCTATTTTAAACCATACAAAGATCTAGTTAATTTGCAAAATTTCTTTTCATTTCCAGGAAGTACAAAGCCTTTTGGTTGTTCCATATAAACTTCTTCTAATTCACCATTTAAAAAATGTTGTTTTAAAATCCATTTGATGCACAAAAAAATTATTAATAGATCCTAAAGCAAATAAAACTCTAATAGAAGTAACTCTAGTGATTGGTGCATATGTATCAAAATAATCAATTTCTTCTTTTTATTTAAAACCTTTAGCAACCAACCTAGCTTTAAATGTTTGAATAGAGCCATTAGTATTATATTTTCGTCTAAAAATCCATTTGCAACAATAGGTTTTGACTCTTCAGGTAAATCAACTAATTCCCAAGTTTTATTAGACAATAATGAATCCATTTCATCATTTATAGCTTCTTTCCAGAAACTTGAGTCTCTAGACATCAATACTTTCGTATATGTTTTAGGATCTTCTTCAATACTTAAAAGAATAGGAATTTGTCTTAACACTTATTCTCTATCATCTTCAACTAAGAAGACTATTGCTTGAGAATTAATAAAATCAGAATCTAAATATTTTCCTTTCCTTGCTCTCTGACTTCTTCTAGATTCAAATTCAGAATAAGGTTCTACTAATTCATTTCTTACAAATGTAGACTATTCATGATCTTTATTTTGAAACAAATCAATTTGTACTGGATCAAAAACAAATTTTCCTTCAAAAAATTCAACATTTCATGATTCTACAATTACATAGAATCAATATCCAAGAGTCCATAGGCTTTTGAATTTTCTGCATATCCTACAAATATACTTTTCAAAGCTCTTGGTCATAATTTAGTTCTTTTATGTTGTGGAACTTTATAAAATGCAATATATCCCCAAACTCTTAAATAATTTAAATTCAGTTTTTTACCTTTCCACAACTCATAAGGAGTACATTTTATTGATTTTGAAATAATTCTATTAAGAATATGGTTAGCAGTTAACAAAGTCTCACCCCACAAATTCATGGGAGTTTTCACATTCAGAATCATTACATTTACCATCTCTACTAAAGTTCTATTTTTTCTTTCTGCTAAATCATTTTGTTGAGGTGTATAAAGAGCACTCATTTGGTGAATAATACCATTATTTTTGCAAAATTGTGAAAAATCTGTAGAAAAATATTCTCCTCCTCTGTCACTTTTTAAAATCTTTATCTTCTTTTCTTTTTGGTTTTCTATAACATTCTTAAGAGCTTGATATTTTGTTTTCATCAAATAAACATAAGTAAACCTTGAAAAACCATCTATAAAAGTTATAAAATATCTGTTTCCTCCTCTTGTTAAAATACCATTTAACTGAGATATCAAAATGAATAAGTTCTAAAATTTCTAAACTTCTTTGAACAGAAGGAAAAGGTTTTTTTTTTATTGTTTTAGCTTGTACAAAAATTTCACATTTGTTATTCTTATTATTTTCACAAGAGATTAATCCATTTTTAGACATATGTGTTATTGTTCTATAATTAACATGTCCTAATTTATCATGCCATAAAGTAAAAGATTGATCAAGCATATAAATAGAAACTGAATTATTCTTATTAATGCTTAACTTAAACATTCCATCATAAACATAACCCTTGCCTATAAGCACCCCATTCTTAAAGATAATAATCTTATCAGCCTCTAAGACAGCTTTCAGCGCCTTTCCAGACAAAACACTTGCAAACACAAGATTCTTTCTAATTTTTGGAACATGAAGTACATTATGTAGAATCATCTTCTTTCCAGAAGTAAATTGTAACTCAGCACTGCCTCTTCCAAGTACATTTGTTGTGCTTCCATTGCCCACAATCACATGCTGCTCTTGTTGAGCAATTTCATAATTCTTGAACAGATTGTTGTCATGACATACATGAACTATTGCTCCAGAATCATACCACCAATCAAACAACTTTACAACAGTAGCCATACTCAATTCTGAAATTATACCAATGTGCATATCAGAAACCATGGCAATAATTTCATCACATTTTGTATCCACCATGTTTGCCTTATTGGTAGTTTCATTCCTTGGCTTTTTCTTATATCTGTAATCCTTTTTGAAATGTCATTTCTTTCCACAAACAAAACAAGATTTTTAAGTCTTGAATTGTTTTCCAGAATTGAAACCAGTGGGCTCGGAGTTCTTCCTCTTGTTGTTATTTCCAGGAAAATTCTAATTTTTATGACTTGCAATAGCCACATAGTTAACTTTGGTTTCAGATTTTGAATGCTTCTTTTGTAAGACACGAGTTTCTTGTTCAATGCTTAAATGTTTCCAAATCTGATCCAAAGTAAAACTTTTTGTGGTGTGCAGCAACTTTTTCCCGAAATTCATTCCAAGTAGGAGGTAATTTTGCAATAATGGCACCTACTTGCACTGACTCTGGAATGTCCACCTTAATATCTTTCAGTTTAGAAACTATAATCTATAAATCATGAACTTGATCTAAAATGTTTACAGCATCTTGCAATTTGTAATCAAAATACTGTATAATTAGAAACTTATCTGTTCCTTGCTTTTCTATGTTGTATTTGGCCTCCAATGCATCCCAGATTTCTTTTGGTGATGAAAAGGATGAGTAGAGATCATACAATTAGTTTGATAGTGTGTTCAGAATATGGCCACGACATAGTACTTCATCTTCTACCCTCTTCTTGCGTCTAGCCTTGACTTCTTCACTTTCATCATCACTCAGTTTAACAATAGACTCCAGAGCAGGATCATGCAGACATGAACTTTTCATGGCAGTCATCAAAAACATCATTTTGTCCTTCCACCTATTGAAATTCGTTCCATCAAAACGATCCAATTTGATGAAGTCCTAGTTCATGACCTTGAATGCTGATTCCTGCGTGGTCTCCATTATCAATCAAAATAATATTAACACCTTAAGATTGTTAGAAACAGTAATTGAAAACAACCGGTGCCTAGAAGTGTATGACAACACACTGTCCTTAAGGTGTTATTTGTCCCCCACTAGGTTTATTGCAGGTATCTGACGAATCACCCCTAAGAGTTATTCTAAGCACCAAAGATATCTGACAGCAACTTCAAATACCTGAAATAGATAAAGAAATAGAGAGATTGTAAGCAAGATGAGAGAATATAAGTAAATCCTTTCAGTCTCTGGTCTGTCCTTTTTATAATAGTGGAAAACAGAAAAATGAAACGTTGTTGATAAACCAGTTCATTTCTGAACGTTGTAATTGAAATGTTCAGAATATCAAATAATGTGTCGTTTCAAAATGTCATTTCAGAATGTTGTCATTTAAAATTCTATTTTTGAAAAATAATTAATTAAATATATTAATCTCCAATTTATACCAGATCAATCCAACGATCACTATGTGGGACTCAAGGTAAGTGTTAAGTGCTTTAAATATTAAATAAATAATATTTAAATATACTTAACATTTATCTTTCCATAATTATTTTAATATGCTTTTTCTTTTCTCTCTTATATATACTTCATAAGCCTTATTCTCATTTAATGTGGGACTCAAGTTTTTCAAACTATCTCTAATAGTTTTGACTTCAAGGGTGATGCTGTAAAATCCGTATTCCAAGAACAAGCACAGGCACAATATATGAAAATTCTACTCTTGTGGAAATTGAGTTTGCGGATAAGCCACATTGTGGAAGATTCTCCGAGTGGGATGCTGCTTTTGAATCTGGATCATCTTCATCTCCTACGAAGCTGGTTATTGGTGGTCCAGAAGACCATCGAAATTCGTTTTTGGTTAGTGGCTATTTCCAGATTGAAAAGGTTACATTAATCGGCTACAAGCTTGTGTTTTGTCCCAAAATCGTTCATTCTTTCTCCGTCTGTTATACTGTTGGCCTTGGTGAAGGATGGCAACTAACTCTGAAAGATAGGGATGAATCTGGCTTCTTGCTCTGGTTCAGGAAAGCTGATGATTACGCTAAGGGAATGTCCATTATATGAATGCAAGTAGCTGATTTCCTTGTTTGTCTTCTAGAATGTCACTAAATAAATGAGGGAATTAACCTTGTATCCTACGTACGTAATCAACCTTAAATAAATCGCAGCGTTTGTGATATGTAGTGTGTATCTCTGTCCTTTGATCATGAAAATTAAAAATTCTACTAAAAAATTAGAAAATAAATAAGAAAGAGAAAGTTGATAAATAAAAAAGAAAGGAAAAGCAATTTTCGTTCTTCCGCAACAATATAACAATGAAACAACAAAAGAAGATGATCCGTGTTTGCAGCAAGATATTTGCCGCTCATGGGACTTGTTAATTGATAACTTATAAGAGGATTTGAATGAGTGCTGAGATGTGGAATTAGTTAATTAGTATGGAGGTAATATGTGATATTCTTACACTTTAAGAAGATGAATAGGTGCGGTCGCTTTCTGGCCAGCTAATAATGGTGCCAAGATTCTTCCCAATAAAAGACAATTCAATCACGCCCAATCTCTCTCTCTCTCTCACATGCACTCACACACACAAAATCTTCAGTTTTTCCTTTGTGCTTTAATCAAATTATAATTGTAATTGCTGTGTTTATTGAAACATTGTATTTTTTTGGGGCCAATAGTGAAATATTAGACTATTCATTTAGACTTTAAAGACATTTTCATGTCAAGAATAATTCCTTAGTTGCCATTCTCACTGTTAATTTCAGCAATTACCTTGAGTTGTTTATAATTTGCTTTTGTAGAAGATGATAGTGGGCCAACATCTATTAATGGTTCATAGAGGTGGGAATATAGCTCAGGTCTAGAGGGTCAGCTCATTTGGCTTTGATGGTTAGAAATTTTTGTACCTTAGTGCATTTTTTCTTATCAAATAAATTCAAAAAATATAAAAATATTCAGTGAAAATCTACAACAAACAGATAGCTAATTATCTCAACCATAGAATGAGCTATCACGTACATTTCAGAGTTTATAATAATCATCAGAATTGACAATAATCTCGCGCTCTTTTTGGACGATAGAATTATTATAAGGAGTTCATGACTTCATGTGGTTGGAATGAAGGAACCATTTTTCTCTTATCAAATCATATAACAAATATTAAAATAATTAGTGAAAATCTACAATGAGCAGATAGCTAATTATCTCAATCACTAAATAACCTATCAAAAGGCTACACTTGCTTCCAAAGTCACTTATCCAATTCTTAAAATCATGACCGTTGGTGTTGTCTTCATATTCCTGACTCTCTTGTCCTCTAAAATCTCCAACCTTTGTGCATCAATATATGTAATGCATGTGTGTATTTCTGCTTTTACGCTATTAAGTAAACAAGTTTCAAATCGTTGAAGGAGATCCACGCTTTTACGCTACAATTGTGATTTTTTTTTTCTTACAAAACTGAAAGTTATGAATAAGAACTGCTTGTGTGAAGAAGAGTGAAGTACTGTTGTCTTTGTATGGTTTAAAACATTGCATTTTTTAATTATAAAAAATATCGTAGATGGATTTACAGGATTACACCATTTTCTGGCCTTCAAAATAGCTTGAATTTTTTTTTTTGGCCAAGCTTTGAATAGTCCAATTTTTTTTCTCAATTTTAGTTTAATAGCGGTTTGAGATCCAAAATCATTACTACTACGAATAGTACAAGCTATTATAAATTTTATATGTTGTATTGATGTAAGCTCTGTGTGTGTTTGTGTGTGTGTGTGTGTGTTTTTTTTTTTTACATGTCTAATCTTATTTTCGCTAGGTCAGTGCGTTTAAAACTCGCGTCTTTAGTTGCGATATTTCTGTTTTTTTGGATGGAAAAATCAACTTCATTATTTTTGATAGTTCTATTGAGAAATTACTTCATTCCAAGCACGAGCTTCTGAATACTCGTCCATATCCCAATTTATTCCTCCGTTAGTTTTGTATTAACTAATTCCAGTTCATATTTTGTTTTCCACTACAATTTCCCTAACTCGTCCACAATAGCCGGTACGCTTGTAACTTCCATTTTGAAGTAATATCAGTCTTCTTCCTTTTGGAATCACAACTTTATATTTGTATCTGAGGAAATTGTGGTAAAGGTCCTAGAGAACTTGAGATAATGATCTTGAATTCTCTCATGAGCAAGGAGCATCCTGTGCATAGTGCATAAACACAAGGTCAGGATGACCCTCGACCATGAGAGAATCCTTCCCTACCTGAAATATACTGTGAAGATAATACGTAAGATATCAAAATTTAGTTTCAGACAGTCCATATTACATCCTAACCAAATACAACACTAAAACAAGTAATAGGGAAAAAAAGTAGAAACAATTACAGAAGATCACGAGCCCTGCAAGCAACTTGTTTTGCAAAAAGCAAACTGCAAGCAAAGGAGCATGATATTTTATTTATTATAAGATAGGGTTCATAACATACATAGAAACAAAGCCTAAAGCAGGCTTTGCGTGCTTACATAGGATTACACCCTTTATTAATGATGAAACATGCTCACTAGTTGGCTCAATTAGTGAGATTTAGCATCAGGGGAGCAAGGTTCATAGCAGAAGGTGGTGATATCTTGGCAGTTGCATTTTAAACCCTGAAAAGGCATATTAGTACAGATGCAGGTCTTGCAACCAGAGTGGCAACCTGCTTTAGTATCATGGCACTTGCATAGGGATGGGATCGATTCTGTGCACTCGCAGTTGTCGCAGCAGGCGGTGGTGGTCATGGATTTCGTGAAGTAGTTGGCTTCATTCATCATCATTGCCTTAGCAAGCAATGAGTTTGGATCCAATAAGCGACCCTGCACAGTCGCGGCGAGGACAGCCATCATGAACACCCCAACACCCAACTTCAACAAACTCATCTGCTCCCTCTCTCTCTCTCTCTCTCTCCCTAAATGTCTTTATGTGTTTTGAGTTTTGCTAGTGAAGTGCTGAGCTGTTAGGGAGGGTCATTTATAGAGTGATTTGAGGGATTATTTTTTTTAATAACAAGGGATATTTTAGTATCACGTGGTTCATGAGTTTGTACTTTGTAGAGTGACGCGTATCCCACATATTTATGCACCAACAACACCACTTGTACACAAAGGATTTAGGGGCTCTTTGGTGTCAAGAAATTTGGAAATGGAAACAGAAAATGAGGGAAATACCGAATTACTTGGTACTTTGGGGGTCTTCTTGGTCATGATATTTTCTATGCATATGAAAATTCTATTCATTTTTCTAACATACAAAACATGCATTTAAAGGCCAGATCCATTCCTTAACACCCTTTCCCACTTCATTGCCTATTCCCTTTCCATCAAAAATCATGAGCCATACCAAACGTGCCTTAAAGATACGTTTTATATTTTAGAGGACAAGAGAGTCAGGAAAATGAAAACAACACCCATGGTTGAGATTTTGAGAGCCGGATAAGGGAATTTGCAAGCAAGTGAAGCGTTCATGATAAGTTTAGTTTGTGGTTGAGAAGATTATTTATCACTTAGTTATTTGTTTATTATAGATTTTATATAACTTTAATCAATATTTTTAAAAAAGTTTTACAAAAGAAAATAAATAACCTGTAATTGCGTTTTACATTTAAGAAAAATAAAAGTACCTTTTGTTATTGTTACCAATATATAACTCAAGAAATTAAAGTCATATGCCTTGTGAATGGTACTTGTCTTGATGGATTGATAGTTTGATTAATTTTTCAAAAATTGTTTTATTATCTATTTCATTATAAGTTGTAACCAACTTATTCTTTCTCTCTCCCTCAATAACCACTTGATTGCTATGACCATTTTATTGCTAGATTTCTATATTTATTACTAATGTATCATCTATCCCAAGTAATGTAGGACATTTTTCTAGTTTTTTAAAAAATATATCTTAAAAGAATCCTACTTACAATTATTTGTCATGCCGTAAATCCATGTTGCTCAGATGCAATAACAAAATCTCTATACGAACGGTAGAGGTTTTGAGTTGAGTAAGAACATCTCATGGAGCATTTTTACATATCCCATTATTAACGCCTTTCCTTTGGTTGTGGTTGGTGACAGTCCGACAGATGACGGGTCACAGTTTTTGGTTTCGCCCTTTCATTTATCATTGTGTAATTCTGTAATGCCCCTCATGATATTTTTCTTGGCATTGTATTCAGGACCGGAGGAATCAGGATGGAGGAAGGCTCAAGTTGAGTCTGGAAGAGCTCCACGCCGCGGCAAAGAGCAGGGCCGCCGCGGCGAGAAGCTTTCCAGTGGCGTTGTTCTGGAAAATTTAGTGGAGCCGCGGCGAGGAGTGTTGGAGCCACGGCGAGAGTCAGAAAAATTGTTTAAATCCGGATCAGTCGGACGTGAAAGAAAGAAAGGAAACGAAGGGAGCGACGCAGAGAGACGAGGAGCAGTACTAGGGTTCGGCATTTTCGGTGTCCCGGAGTGATTCTCGTCCATCGGGAGCTTGGATTCAAGTTGGTAAGCGTTCCCTACTCCTCTCTCTCCATTTTCTTCGGTTGAAATTTGGGATTTTCGGTTGTATGGTTCGATTTCCGGTTTGGGGTGAAATCCACCAATTGAAATGGATGTTTTGGGGTTAAGGAAGTGTGTTTTGAGGTTCTTGTTACTCGAATGTGAGTTTTGAAGGGATTATGTGTGTTTAGAGCTTAACCCTAAGTTGTCTTTGGTAATGGCTCTTAGGAATTCAAGGTGTCTGAGGTTGTGTGGTGTTTGAGTAATCTCTAAGAGCTTATTGATGCATAAAAAGGGTGTTGGAACCTTGGGTTAGGTTAATGTGGTGGAATTGTGAGGTTTGATTTGTTGGTATATTGTACTAATATAAGAATTGTGACATGATAAAGGTTGTTGGCTAATCGAGAAGGGTTCACGCGTACTGGACAGTTCAAGGAAGCTTGTGGAACTCGTGTGTGTGTGGTAACGACAATTGAGGTAACCGGGTGTTTGTTATATTGTATTGATTGTGTTATATGATAGTACGTGTATTTGTGTATATATGCATGTCTCTTTCATACCACGGTATCGATGTGTTTGTGTGTACTATTTATATATATATCGTGGTATGGATACTGATAGATGATGGTTATGACTATGACGATGATATGTGTGATGATGATATGATATGTTGCATACATGACATTATGATGATGATATGATGATACATGAGCATCACCACATGACATTGTGAGACTGTGATGTATGGTGGATGTAGTGGTGATGACGTGATGGTGGTATGATGTATGATGATTATATATATATGTTAGGGAGGATAAGGTTGGATTATATATATGTTAGGGAGGATAAGGTTGGATTATATCTATATGTTAAGGAGGATAAGGATGGATGATATATGTGTTAGGGAGAATAAGGATGGAGTCCCTGTGAGGGCGACATGCATGTCATTCATTTCATATTTCATACATGATTGGTGTGAGATATATGTATATATATATTTGTGTGTGTGTGGTTGTTGTTCCCGATTAATGAGACATTGTCTCACCCCCTCTCCCATAAACTAACCTTTCAGGTGACGGTTCTGGCACTAGTCCGGAGAAGATGCGGGAGTAGCTGTGTACGTGGGAATAGTCTATGTAGCGTGTGTATGTTGTATTAGTATCTTGTGCCAAGTAGGATAGCATGGTTTGTAATGGATAACGTTGCGATTAAGACTGGTTTGGATATACGGATGTTTATGTATGTGGTATGTATGGTTGAATGTTGTTGAGTAGTATGTGTGACAGTTTTGGTAAGTCCAGAGTGTTGTTGGGCCTTGTTGGTTTGCGTAAGGGCCTGTAGCCCATTTGGTCAGGTTGGGTTCCGATGGGTCAAATCTCAGAGGAGTGGTTCCTTTGAGGTAAAACCTCTTTGGACAGGTTGGTTTGGGGGTTTTGGACCTGTATGAATGGTCTTTGAGCGACCAGTTGCCTTTGGTGGCAATTGGAGGTGGCTAGTGGTGAGTTTTGGTCAACAAGTGGCCAAAACGGAGTTAAGGGTCCAGAATCTCCATACGGAGTTGGATTGAGGTAGAAGTGGTGTCCTTGGATAGATGGGGACTAGATTGACTTATAGGAGTTGGATTTGAGTCAATCAGAGGTCAGAGCATAAAGTTATGCGAGTCAGAAGTTCGCCCCGTAGTGTTGAAATTGCTGATACAATATATCAGCAGGGGGCGCCGCGGCGAGGGAAGGCAGGCCGCGGCGCCAGAGGAGACAGAAGCGATGTTGAGATAGGGGAGGCCAGAGCCACGCCAGTACTGTAGCGGCCGCGGCCCCAGCCCAGTTTTTGGATATTTTAAGTTGTTTCCGCTGTGTTTATGAATATGGAGAGTTATTTGAGATGTCAGGGTTGTGTAGGGTCAGATTTTGAAGTTTTTGGTTAAGTTCGGAGGTGTCAGGAGGTAGGATGTTACATTTTGGTATCAGAGCTTATTAATAAGAGGGCAAATTCACCACCATGATCAGGGGTTCTCATAGTGTGAGGACGGATAATGGCGAAGCATTAGCTCTTACCCTGACATGGCCACATCGGTTTGCCACCGTTGTGGTTTCCCTAGTCGAGAGGCTAGGAGTAAAATGAGCTTCTGAGGTACCTTTGGTCACCACGAGCGTGATCGTCTTAGTTTGACCATTTTGGTATCAGAGCAATAGTTTTGGGCCATTGTTTCTGCTTGAAGTACTACTTGGCACATGTTTGAAGACATAGACTATATTCCCACTACAATGCTAGTCCAGAACTGTATAATTGAATGTGTTGTCGCTTGCGTGTAGGAAGAATCTCTCGTAGAGGAAGACAGAGTAACAGTGACCTGATGAGGCAGATGCATGAGATGTTGGCTGGCCTCAGTAATCAGGTGAATACTCAAGGAGAAACGTTGAATAGGTTGCAAGAGAGAATGAATAGGCAAGAACAGGGGGATGTGAATGAAGAAGCCGAAATGTTTGTGGATCTGAATGCAGGAGAGGATGAAACAGTGGTGGAACCTGAGATAGCCCCAAGGGTTGGAAGAAGGGGTATCTCCTCACAATTAAAGGACTTTCGGAAGTTTAATCCTCCCGCTTTCGAAGGTACCATGGATGTGTCACAGGCGGAGAATTGGATTGAACAGATAGAGAACATTTTCAATGTGATGGATTGCACCTCGGAGCAAAAGGTGCAATTGGCGGTCTTCAAGCTTGAGAAGAAGGGTAAAAGATGGTGGAGGAGTATTCTCCCAAGTGTTGAAGTGATGAGTCCTCCTATGAATTGGGGGCAGTTTAAAGAATGATTCTTTGCATATTACGTCCCTCCAGCCTTAATGATGCAAAAGGAAGCCGAGTTCCTAACTTTTCAACAAGGGAATCTGTCAGCGGAAGACTACATTGATCAGTTCTTGGACTTGGCAAAATATTCCACTTATCTGAATAATTATCCCGATGATAGGTGGATGGCTCAGAGGTTGTTTGAGGGTGCCCATCCAGAAATTAAGGAGCGTTTATCTGTGGTGGAGTTTGTGTCCTTTGAGGACTTATGTGCGAAGATTCGTGCTTTGTATAAACGAATGAAGGAGGCTGAGGAGCACAGAAGCAATTTCATGATTCGGGCCTTTTCTCACCTAGGACCTACAGGAGGAATCAGTAAAGGAAGTGGTTCAGGCAGTGGTAGTAGTGGTGTAACATCCTACCTCCTGACACCTCCGAACTTAACCAAAAACTTCAAAATCTGACCCTACACACCCTGACATCTCAAAACAACTCTTCATATTCATAAACACAGCGAAAACGACACAAAAGAACCAAAAATTGGGCTGGGGCCGCGGCCGCTACAGTACCGCCGCGGCTTCGGCCTCCCCTATCTCAACATCGCTTCTGTCTCCTCTGGCGCCGCGGCCTGCCTTCCCTAGCCGTGGCGCCCCCTTGCTGATATACCATATCAGTAATTTCAACACTCCGAGGCGAACTTCTGACGCCCATAACTTTATGCTCCGACCTCCGATTGACTCGATTCCAACTCCTACAAGTCAATCTAGTCCCCATCTATCCAAGGACACCACTTTTACCTAAATCCAACTCCGTATGGAGATTCTGGACCCTTGACTCCGTTTTGACCACTAATTGTCCAAAACTTATAACTAGCTACCTCCAATTGCCACCAAAGGCAACTCGTCGCTCAGAGACCATTCATACAGGTCCAAAAACCCCCAAACCAACCTGTCCAAAGAGGTTTTACCTCAAAGGAACCACTCCTCTGAGATTTGACCCCTTGGAACCCAACCTAAACAAATGGGCTACCGTCCCTTACGCAAACCAACAAGGCTCAACAACACTCTGGACTTACCAAAACAGTCACACATACTTCTCAACAACATTCAACCATACATACCACATACATAAACATCCATACATAGCCAATCTCAATCATAACATTATCCATTACAAACCATGCTATCCTACTTGGCATAAGATACTAATACAACATACACACGCTACATAGACTATTCCTACGTACACAGCTACTCCCGCGTCTTCTCCGGACTAGTGCCAGAACCGTCACCTGAAAGGTTAGTTTATGGGAGAGGGGGTGAGACAATGTCTCAGTAACCGGGAACAACAACCACACACACACACACATATATATATATACTGATCCATACAGTCGTGCAATGCAATGCTAATGAATGGTATACATGTTCTCCCTCATACACGGCTAGAACCACGAGCTATCGTCATCATAAGACATTCAATAGATGATTCCCTTCCAACAGTCGGTGAAGACCGATTCCAGGACATCACCAAGCTCACCTTACCCTAATGCAACCGGGCCAATGGTTACACTAGAGTTCGGACCGTGGCTCTCCTTCCCCTGAACCATCACGAATTGATGGTGATTTAGAGAAGGTGCATCCCCAAATCCACAGTCACCTGGCTCTCCCTAGGAGAGGATTTAGTGACAGGGATATCATATCATATCATATCATGTCCTCTACCGCCTGGCTCTCCCATGGAGAGGACTTAGCGATAGGGATCTTTATCACATCATATCTCAACATCATCACCTCGTCATCCATTTCTCACTATGCAATCATGTGGTGATGATATCAATGTCATGCCAACATGCCTCTACATACATATATACGTATACTATCATATCATATATCATATGGACATGCTAGCATGCAATAGTATGGGGATGCTACACATCATAACATATACAATCATCATACATCAACAAGCCGTGCAAACCACGATATGTAGAAAACCGTACACACACACAATCAATATCGTGGTATGAAAAGGAACATGCATATACGTACATATACATATCAAGATATAATCACATAAAACAAACATCTGGTTACCTTAATTGTCGTTACCACACACACACGATTTCCACAAGCTTCCTTGAACTGTCCAGTACGCGTGAACCCCTCTTGATTAGCCAACAACCTTTATCATGTCACAAATCTCCCATTAGCACAATATACCAACAAATCAAACCTCACAATTCCACCACATTAACCTAACCCAAGGTTCCAACACCCTTTACACGCATCAATAAGCTCTTAGGGATTACTCAAACACTACACAACCTCAAATACCTCGTATTTCTAAGAGCTATTACCGAAGACAACGTAGGGTTAAGCTCTAAACACAGATAAACCCTTCAAAACTCACATCAAAGCAACAAGAACACAAAACACACTTCAACAACCCCAAGACAACCATTTCAATCGGTGGATTTCACCTCAACCCAGAAATCCAACCATACAACCGAAAATCCCAAATTTCAACCGAAGAAACTGGAGAGAGAGGAGTAGGGAACATTTACCAACTTGAATCCAAGCTCCCGATGGACGAGAATCACTCTGGGACACCGAAAATGCCGAACCCTAGCACTGCTCCTCGTCTCTCTGCGTCGCTCCCTTCGTTTCCTTTCTTTCTTTCGCGTCCGACTGATCCGGATTTAAATAATTTTTCCGACTCTCGCCGCGGCTCCAACACTCCTCGCCGCGGCTCCACCAAATTTTCCAGAACAACGCCACTGGAAAGCTTCTAGCCGCGGCGGCCCTGCTCTTCGCCGTGGCGTGGAGCTCTTCCAGACTCCACTTGAGCCTTCCTTCATCCTGATTCCTCCGGTCCTGAACACAATGCCAAGAAAAAATATCATGAGGGGCATTACACTCTCCCCTCCTTATAAAAATTTCCTCCTCAAAATTTCAACTCTTACCTCAAGCAAAAATCTCTGGATACTTCCTCCGCATAGAATCTTCAATCTCCCACGTGACATCATTGGACATCGAACCGCTCCAAAGGACCTTTACCAATTTTATGGTCTTATTCCTCAACTGTTTCTCTTTCACATCTAGAATTTGCAACGGTGTGACCTCAAAAGTTAGATTCTCTCGTACTTGAACTGCTTCATCATCGATTATATGAGACGGATCTGGATGATACTTCTTGAGTTGAGACACGTGGAAAACATCATGCAATCCAGCAAGACTAGGCGGTAGCGCCACTCGATACGCTACTGGCCCAATTCGTTCCAGAATTTGGTATGGACCCATATACCGCGGAGTGAGCTTCTTGGCTCGAATCGATCTTCCAACACCAGTAGTAGGAGTGACCTTTAAAAATACATGATCCCCAACATCAAACTCCAATGGTCTCCTTCTCCTATCCGCATAACTCTTTTGCCGACTCTGAGCTGTAAGAAGCTTCTGACGAATACTCTCTATCTTCTGAGAGGTTTGATCCACAATATCTGGGCCCAAAAGACTCCTTTCACCAAGTTCAGTCCAACACAACGGTGACCTGCACTTCCTGCCATACAACGCTTCATACGGAGCCATTTGCAAACTCGAGTGGAAACTGTTGTTGTAGGCAAATTCAACTAACGGCAAAAACTGATCCCAATTGCCTTCATTCTCTAGAACACATGCCCGCAGCATATCCTCCAGAGTTTGAATAGTCCTTTCAGTCTGCCCATCAGATTGAGGGTGATAAGCAGTACTGAAACTCAACTTCGTACCCATGGCTTTCTGGAGAGATTTCCAAAACCTAGATGTAAACCTTGGATCTCTGTCCAACACGATATTCATCGGGACTCCGTGTAGCCTTACTATCTCATTCACATACAACTGGGCCAACTTCTCCATTTGAATAGTTTCCCGAATTGGAAGAAAATGTGCCGACTTCGTCAACCTGTCCACAATGACCCATATTGCATTGTGTCCTGAAGAGGTCCTCGGTAATCCCATCACAAAATCCATGGAAACACTATCCCATTTCCACTCCGGGATCTCCAAAGATTGCAACATACCAGCAGGCAATTGGTGCTCAATTTTTACCTTCTGACAAATCAGACATCTTGCCACAAACTCTGCGATGTCCTTTTTCATGCCTGTCCACCAATAACCTCTCTTCAAATCCTGATACATCTTAGTGGTACCTGGATGAATAGTGTACCTGCTCTTATGAGCTTCCTCCAAAATCATTTCTCGCAAGCGCGCAACATTTGGCACACAAATCCTACCCCGGTACCGGATAATACCATCTTCCAGAATATCAAAGTCCTGGGTCTCTGCCATTTCAATCTGTTCCCGAACGCCCAAAAGATATTCGTCCTCCATCTGAGCATAGTAAATGTTCCTCAATAAATCGCTCGATACACTGAGGGAACTCATTACTAATACTCCAGGATGGATATTAATAGATAACTTCATATCTCTCAAGCTTTCAAGCAACTGCTGCTCCCTGATCATCATCATGGCCATATGGAACGACTTTCTACTCAATGCATCTGCCACAACATTGGCTTTCCCAGGATGATACTTTAGAGCAAACTCATAATCCACAAGAAATTCAACCCAACGCCTTTGCCTCATATTCAACTCTTTCTGATCAAACAAATACTTCAAACTCTTATGATCACTGAATACCTCAAACTGAGCGCCATAGAGATAATGCCTCCACAATTTCAAGGCAAACACTACAGCTGCTAGCTCAAGGTCATGAGTAGGATAGTTCTCTTCATGAGGCCTCAACTGCCTTGAAGCATACGCTACAACTCTACCTTGCTGCATCAAAACACACCCTAGACCCTTCTTAGAGGCGTCCGTATAAACTGTGAACGGCTCTGACGGGTTAGGGATAATGAGCACTGGGGTGGACGTCAGACAAACCTTCAGCTCCTGGAATGCTCTCTCACACCTGTCATCCCAAATGAAAGATCGATCCTTACGGGTGAGTCTAGTCAATGGCATAACAAGCTGAGAGAATCCCTTAATGAACCTTCGGTAATATCCAGCCAATCCCATAAAACTCTGAATTTCTGTCACCGATTGCGGTCTCTCCCAATTCAACACCGCTTCCACTTTACTAGGGTCTACAGCCACACCTTCTGCAGAAATCACATGACCCAGAAATTTCACCTCCCGTAGCCAAAACTCACACTTACTGAGCTTAGCATACAATTGGTGATCCTGCAATACTTGCAACACAATCCGAAGATGATGTGCATGCTCTTCCTCACTCTTAGAGTAAACCAGAATGTCATCAATGAAAACCACCACAAACTTATCCAAATACGGCCGAAACACCCTGTTCATGTAATCCATGAAGATTGCCGGGGCATTTGTCAACCCAAATGGCATTACAAGAAACTCATAATGACCATATCGAGTCCGAAATGCCGTTTTAGGCACATCTTCAGCATGTACTCGCAATTGATGGTATCCCGACCTCAAATCGATTTTAGAGAATACAGAGGCACCTGCCAACTGATCAATCAAGTCTTCAATCCTAGGCAAAGGATATTTATTCTTGATCATCGCTCGGTTCAGCTGCCTGTAATCAATGCACAATCTGAGGCTACCATCCTTCTTTTTGACAAACAATACTGGAGCTCCCCAAGGCGAAACACTAGGTCTGATAAAACCTCTCTTCAGTAATTCCTCAATTTGCTTCTTCAATTCTTTCAATTCAGAAGGTGCCATTCGATATGGAGCTTTCGAAATAGGACTAGTCCCGGGCACCAAATCAATGGAAAACTCCAGTTCTCGTGGTGGGGGTAAACCAGTAATCTCCTCTGGAAACACGTCAGGAAATTCATTCACAACCGGATATCTTTCGACACCATCTTGTATATCCACATTCACAGAGAAGAAAACCAGAAACCCTTGACATCCTTTCTTCAAATACCTGTCAGCTCGGGCGAAGGACAAACACATATTCTCATCCCCTTTAACACTAGGGATGTTCATTGGCAAGGACACAATCTTCCGAGCACAGTCGAGAATGGCATTATTCGCTTCCAACCAATCCATCCCAATTATCACATCAATCTCTTGCAAAGGCAAACAAATTAGATCCAAAGTAGTGCTTCGGTGCTCAAAACGAACCACACAATTCAAACAAGCTTGAGCAGTTCTCAATGAAACTCCCATGGGTGTGGCTACCGACAATTCAAAAGGCAACTCCATTGCCACAATACCCAATCTCCGAGCACAATCAAAAGAAATTAAGGAATGCGATGCACCTGAGTCAAACAAAGCATGAATAGAGTAACCATTGAGTTTAAGTTTACCTCTAATCAAGTTAGGCGCTGCATCCGCTTCTTGTCGAGTGATGGCGAAAACTCGTCCGGACATCGTGGGCCTCCTTGTCGCATCATCACGCCTTGGCTCATGACAACCTCGAGCAATATGTCCTGGTTTCCCACAATTAAAACAAAACACGCACGGATGATCACCATGACTCAACCCACATTTTGTGCACGGATTTGATGCACTACCAGAACTGTATTGAGATGGAGCGGAGTCCCTTTCTGCATGCACACTCTGACTGGAACTCCCTTGTTCAAAGCCACCTCGATAAAAGGGTCCTCTGCCAAACCGACCTCTATTGGACTGATCTCGTCCAAACCTGCCCCTTCCTCTACCATGACGACCTCTTCCTCCACTAGAACCTGTACTACCACCACTACTACCGCTGCCTGAACCACTTCCCTTACTGATTCCTCCTGTAGGTCCTAGGTGAGAAAAGGCTCGAATCATGGAATTCCTTCTGTGCTCCTCAGCCTCCTTCATTCGTTTATACAAAGCACGAATCTTCGTACATAAGTCCTCAAAGGACACAAACTCCACCACAGATAAACGCTCCTTGATTTCTGGATGGGCACCCTCAAACAACCTCTGAGCCATCCACCTATCATCGGGATAATTGTTCAGATAAGTGGAGTATCTGGCCAAGTCCAAAAACTGATCAATGTAATCGTCCGCAGACAGATTCCCTTGCTGAAAAGCTAGGAACTCAGCCTCCTTTTGCATCATTAAGGCTGGAGGGACATAATGTGCAAAGAATCGTTCCTTGAATTGTTCCCAAGTCATAGGAGGATTCATCATTTCAACATTCAGGACAACACTCCTCCACCAGCGCTTGGCCTTCTTCTCAAGCTTAAATGCTGCTAGTTGCACCCTTTGCTCCGAGGTGCAATCCATCACGCTGAAAATATTTTCCAATTGCTCTATCCAATTCTCCGCCTGTGACACATCCATGGTACCTTCGAAAGCCGGAGGATTAAACTTCCGAAAGTCCTTCAATTGTGAGGAGATACCCCTTCTTCCAACCCTTGGGGCTCTCTCAGGCTCCACCACCATTTCGTCCTCTCCTGCATTCAGATCCACAAACATTTCGGCTTCTTCATTCACATCCCCCTGTTCTTGCCTATCCATTCTTTCTTGCAACCTGTTCAACGTTTCTCCCTGAGTATTCACCTGATTACTGAGGCCAGCCAGCATCTCATGCACCTGCCTCATCAGGTCACTGTTACTCTGTCTTCCTCTGCGAGACATTCTTCCTACATACAAACAACAACATATTCAATTATATGGTTCTGGACTAGCATTGCAGTGGGAATATAGTCTATGTATTCAAACTTGTGCCAAGTAGTACTTCAAGCAGGAACAATGGCCCAAAACCATTGCTCTGATACCAAAATGTAACATCCTACCTCCTGACACCTCCGAACTTAACCAAAAACTTCGAAATCTGACCCTACACACCCTGACATCTCAAAACAACTCTTCATATTCATAAACACAACGAAAACGACACAAAAGAACCAAAAATTGGGCTGGGGCCGCGGCCGCTACAGTACCGCCGCGGCTTCGGCCTCCCCTATCTCAACATCGCTTCTGTCTCCTCTGGCGCCGCGGCCTGCCTTCCCTAGCCGCGGCGCCCCCTTGCTGATATACCATATCAGCAATTTCAACACTCCGGGGCGAACTTCTGACGCGCATAACTTTATGCTCCGACCTCCGATTGACTCGATTCCAATTCCTACAAGTCAATCTAGTCCCCATCTATCCAAGGACACCACTTTTACCTAAATCCAACTCCGTATGGAGATTCTGGACCCTTGACTCCGTTTTGACCACTAATTGTCCAAAACTTATAACTAGCTACCTCCAATTGCCACCAGAGGCAACTGGTCGCTCAGAGACCATTCATACAGGTCCAAAAACCCCCAAACCAACCTGTCCAAAGAGGTTTTACCTCAAAGGAACCACTCCTCTGAGATTTGACCCCTTGGAACCCAACCTAAACAAATGGGCTACCGTCCCTTACGCAAACCAACAAGGCTCAACAACACTCTGGACTTACCAAAACAGTCACACATACTTCTCAACAACATTCAACCATACATACCACATACATAAACATCCATACATAGCCAATCTCAATCATAACATTATCCATTACAAACCATGCTATCCTACTTGGCATAAGATACTAATACAACATACACACGCTACATAGACTATTCCTACGTACACAGCTACTCCCGCGTCTTCTCCGGACTAGTGCCAGAACCGTCACCTGAAAGGTTAGTTTATGGGAGAGGGGGTGAGACAATGTCTCAGTAACCGGGAACAACAACCACACACACACATATATATATATATATACTGATCCATACAGTCGTGCAATGCAATGCTAATGAATGGTATACATGTTCTCCCTCATACACGGCTAGAACCACGAGCTATCGTCATCATAAGACATTCAATAGATGATTCCCTTCCAACAGTCGGTGAAGACCGATTCCAGGACATCACCAAGCTCACCTTACCCTAATGCAACCGGGCCAATGGTTACACTAGAGTTCGGACCGTGGCTCTCCTTCCCCTGGACCATCACGAATTGATGGTGATTTAGAGAAGGTGCATCCCCAAATCCACAGTCACCTGGCTCTCCCTAGGAGAGGATTTAGTGACAGGGATATCATATCATATCATATCATGTCCTCTACCGCCTGGCTCTCCCATGGAGAGGATTTAGCGATAGGGATCTTTATCACATCATATCTTATCATCATCACCTCGTCATCCATTTCTCACTATGCAATCATGTGGTGATGATATCAATGTCATGCCAACATGCCTCTACATACATATATACGTATACTATCATATCATATATCATATGGACATGCTAGCATGCAATAGTATGGGGATGCTACACATCATAACATATACAATCATCATACATCAACAAGCCGTGCAAACCACGATATGTAGAAAACCGTACACACACACAATCAATATCGTGGTATGAAAAGGAACATGCATATACGTACATATACATATCAAGATATAATCACATAAAACAAACATCCGGTTACCTTAATTGTCGTTACCACACACACACGATTTCCACAAGCTTCCTTGAACTGTCCAGTACGCGTGAACCCCTCTTGATTAGCCAACAACCTTTATCATGTCACAAATCTCCCATTAGCACAATATACCAACAAATCAAACCTCACAATTCCACCACATTAACCTAACCCAAGGTTCCAACACCCTTTACACGCATCAATAAGCTCTTAGGGATTACTCAAACACTACACAACCTTAAATACCTCGGATTCCTAAGAGCTATTACCGAAGACAACGTAGGGTTAAGCTCTAAACACACATAAACCCTTCAAAACTCACATCAAAGCAACAAGAACACAAAACACACTTCAACAACCCCAAGACAACCATTTCAATCGGTGGATTTCACCTCAACCCAGAAATCCAACCATACAACCGAAAATCCCAAATTTCAACCGAAGAAACTGGAGAGAGAGGAGTAGGGAACGTTTACCAACTTGAATCCAAGCTCCCGATGGACGAGAATCACTCTGGGACACCGAAAATGCCGAACCCTAGCACTGCTCCTCGTCTCTCTGCGTCGCTCCCTTCGTTTCCTTTCTTTCTTTCGCGTTCGACTGATCCGGATTTAAATAATTTTTCTGACTCTCGCCGCGGCTCCAACACTCCTCGCCGCGGCTCCACCAAATTTTCCAGAACAACGCCACTGGAAAGCTTCTCGCCGCGGCGGCCCTGCTCTTCGCCGCGGCGTGGAGCTCTTCCAGACTCCACTTGAGCCTTCCTTCATCCTGATTCCTCCGGTCCTGAACACAATGCCAAGAAAAAATATCATGAGGGGCATTACAAGTGGTGGTAGTACAGGTTCTAGTGGAGGAAGAGGTCGTCATAATCGAGGTCGTCATGGTAGAGGAAGGGGCAGGTTTGGATGAGATCAGTCCAATAGAGGTCGATTTGGCAGACGACCCTTTTATCGAGGTAGCTTTGAACAAGGGAGTTCTAGTCAGAGTGAGCATGCAGGAAGGGACTCCGCTCCATCTCAATACAGTTCTGGTAGTGCATCAAATCCATGCACAAAATGCGGGTTTAGTCATGGTGATCGTCCGTGTTTGGTTTGTTTTAATTGTGGGAAACCGGGTCATATGTCGCGGAATTGTTGGGAGCCACGGCGTGATGATGCAACAAGGAGGCCCATAATGCCCTGACGTGTTTCCAGAGGAGATTACTGGTTTACCCCCACCACGAGAACTGGAGTTTTCCATTGATTTGGTGCCCGGGACTAGTCCTATTTCAAAAGCTCCATATCGAATGGCACCTTCTGAATTGAAAGAATTGAAGAAGCAAATTGAGGAATTACTGAAGAGAGGTTTCATCAGACCTAGTGTTTCGCCTTGGGGAGCTCCAGTATTGTTTGTCAAAAAGAAGGATGGTAGCCTCAGATTGTGCATTGATTACAGGCAGCTGAACCGAGCGACGATCAAGAATAAATATCCTTTGCCTAGGATTGAAGACTTGATTGATCAGTTGGCAGGTGCCTCTGTATTCTCTAAAATCGATTTGAGGTCGGGATACCATCAATTGCGAGTACGTGCTGAGGATGTGCCTGAAACGGCATTTCGGACTCGATATGGTCATTATGAGTTTCTTGTGATGCCATTCGGGTTGACAAATGCCCCGGCAATCTTCATGGATTATATGAACAGGGTGTTTCGTCCGTATTTGGATAAGTTTGTGGTGGTTTTCATTGATGACATTCTGATTTACTCCAAGAGTGAGGAAGAGCATGCACATCATCTTCGGATTGTGTTACAAGTATTGCAGGATCATCAACTATATGCTAAGCTCAGTAAGTGTGAGTTTTGGCTACGGGAGGTGAAATTTCTGGGTCATGTGATTTCTGCAGAAGGTGTGGCTGTAGAGCCTAGTAAAGTGGAAGCGGTGTTGAATTAGGAGAGACCGCAATCGGTGACGGAAATTTAGAGTTTTCTGGGATTGGCTGGATATTACCGAAGGTTCATTAAGGGATTCTCTCAGCTTGTTATGCCATTAACTAGACTCACCCATAAGGATCGATCTTTTATTTGGGATGACAGGTGTAAGAGAGCATTCCAGGAGCTGAAGGTTTGTCTAACGTCCACCCCAGTGCTCATTATCCCTAACCCGTCAGAGCCGTTCACAGTTTATACGGACGCCTCTAAGAAGGGTCTAGGGTGTGTTTTGATGCAGCAAGGTAAAGTTGTAGCGTATGCTTCAAGACAATTGAGGCCTCATGAAGAGAACTATCCTACTCATGACCTTGAGCTAGCAGCTGTAGTGTTTGCCTTGAAATTGTGAAGGCATTATCTCTATGGCGCTCAGTTTGAGGTATTCAGTGATCACAAGAGTTTGAAGTATTTGTTTGATCAGAAAGAGTTGAATATGAGGCAAAGGCATTGGGTTGAGTTCCTTGTGGACTATGAGTTTGCTCTAAAGTATCATCCTGGGAAAGCCAATGTTGTGGCAGATGCATTGAGTAGAAAGTCAATCCATATGGCCATGATGATGATGAGGGAGCAACAGTTATTGGAAAGCCTGAGAGATATGAAGTTATCCATCAACGTCCATCCTGGAGTACTAGTAATGAGTTCCATCAGTGTAACAAGTGATTTATTGAGAAACATTTGCTATGCTCAGATGGAGGATGACTATTTTTTGGGCATCCGAGAACAGGTTGAAATGGCGGAGATCCAGGACTTTGATATTCTGGAGGATAGTATCATTCGGTATCGAGGTCAGATTTCTGTGCCAAACGTTGCGGGGTTGCGTGAGATTATTTTGGAGGAAGCTCATAAAAGTAAGTACACTATCCACCCAGGTACCACTAAGATGTATCAGGATTTGAAGAGAGGTTATTAGTGGCCAGGCATGAAAAAGGACATCGCAAAGTTTGTGGCAAGATGTCTGATTTGTCAGAAGGTAAAAATTGAGCACCAATTGCCTACTGGTATGTTGCAATCTTTGGAGATCCCGGAGTGGAAATGGGATAGCGTTTCCATGGATTTTGTGATGGGATTACCGAGGACCTCTTCAGGATACAATGCGATATGGGTCATTGTGGACAGGTTGACGAAGTCGGCCCATTTTCTTCCAATTCGGGAAACTATTTCAATGGAGAAGTTGACCCAGTTGTATGTGAATGAGATAGTAAGGCTACATGGAGTCCCGATGAATATTGTGTCGGACAGAGATCCAAGGTTTACATCCAGGTTTTGGAAATCTCTCCAGAAAGCCATAGGTATGAAATTGAGTTTCAGTACTGCTTATCACCCTCAATCTGATGGGCAGACTGAAAGGACTATTCAGACTCTGGAGGAATGCTGTGGGCATGTGTTCTAGAGAATAAAGGCAATTGGGATAAGTTTTTGCCATTAGTTGAATTTGCCTACAACAACAGTTTCCACTCGAGTTTGCAAATGGCTCCGTATGAAGCGTTGTATGGCAGGAAGTGCAGGTCACCGTTGTGTTGGGCTGAACTTGGTCAAAGGAGTCTTTTGGGCCCAGATATTGTGGATCAAACCTCTCGAAAGATAGAGAGTATTCGTCAGAAGCTTCTTACAGCTCAGAGTCGGCAAAAGAGTTATGCGGATAGAAGGAGAAGACCATTGGAGTTTGATGTTGGGGATCATGTATTTTTAAAAGTCACTCCTACTACTGGTGTTGGAAGATCGATTCGAGCCAAGAAGCTCACTCCAAGGTATATGGGTTCATACCAAATTCTGGAACGAATTGGGCCAGTAGCGTATCGAGTGGCTCTACCGCCTAGTCTTGCTGGGTTGCATGATGTTTTCCACGTGTTTCAACTCAAGAAGTATCATCCAGATCCGTCTCATATAATTGATGATGAAGCAGTTCAAGTACGAGAGGATCTGACTTTTGAGGTCACACCGTTGCAAATTCTAGATGTGAAAGAGAAGCAGTTGAGGAATAAGACCACAACATTGGTAAAGGTCCTTTAGAGCGGTTTGATGTCCAATGATGTCACGTGGGAGATTGAAGATTCTATGCGGAGGAAGTATCCAGAGATTTTTGCTTGAGGTAAGAGATGAAATTTCGAGGACAAAATTTTTATAAGGAGGGGAGAGTGTAATGCCCCTCATGATATTTTTCTTGGCATTGTCTTCAGGACTGGAGGAATCAGGACGGAGGAAGGCTCAAGTGGAGTTTGGAAGAGCTCCACGCTGCGGTGAAGAGCAGGGCCACCTCAGCAAGAAGCTTTCTAGTGGCATTATTCTGGAAAATTTGGTGGAGCCGTGGCGAGGAGTGTTGGAGCCACGGCGAGAGTCAGAAAAATTGTTTAAATCCGGATCAGTCGGACGTGAAAGAAAGAAAGGAAACGAAGGGAGCGACGCAGAGAGACGAGAAGCAGTGCTAGGGTTCGGCATTTTCGGTGTCCCGGAGTGATTCTCGTCCATCAGGAGCTTGGATTCAAGTTGGTAAGCGTTCCCTACTCCTCTCTCTCCATTTTCTTCTGTTGAAATTTGGGATTTTCGGTTGTATGGTTCGATTTCCAGTTTGGGGTGAAATCCACCGATTGAAATGGATGTTTTGGGGTTAAGGAAGTGTGTTTTGAGGTTCTTGTTACTCGAATGTGAGTTTTGAAGGGATTATGTGTGTTTAGAGCTTAACCCTAAGTTGTCTTTGGTAATGGCTCTTAGGAATTCAAGGTGTCTGAGGTTGTGTGGTGTTTGAGTAATCCCTAAGAGCTTATTGATGCATAAAAAGGGTGTTGGAACCTTGGGTTAGGTTAATGTGGTGGAATTGTGAGGTTTGATTTGTTGGTATATTATACTAATGGAAGAATTGTGACATGATAAAGGTTGTTGGCTAATCGAGAAGGGTTCACGCATACTGGACAGTTCAAGGAAGCTTGTGGAACTCGTGTGTGTGTGGTAACGACAATTGAGGTAACCGGGTGTTTGTTATATTGTATTGATTGTGTTATATGATAGTACGTGTATTTGTGTATATATGCATGTCTCTTTCATACCACGGTATCAATGTGTTTGTGTGTACTATTTATATATATATATCGTGGTATGGATACTGATAGATGATGGTTATGACTATGACGATGATATGTGTGATGATGATATGATATGTTGCATACATGACATTATGATGATGATATGATGATACATGAGCATCACCACATGACATTGTGAGACTGTGATGTATGGTGGATGTAGTGGTGATGACGTGATGGTGGTATGATGTATGATGATTATATATATATGTTAGGGAGGATAAGGTTGGATTATATATATGTTAGGAAGGATAAGGTTGGATTATATATATATATGTTAGGGAGGATAAGGATGGATGATATATGTGTTAGGGAGAATAAGGATGGAGTCCCTGTGAGGGCGACATGCATGTCATTCATTTCATATTGCATACATGATTGGTGTGAGATATATGTATATATATATTTTTGTGTGTGTGGTTATTGTTCCCGGTTACTGAGACATTGTCTCACCCCCTCCCCCATAAACTAACCTTTCAGGTGACGGTTCTGGCACTAGTCTGTAGAAGACGCGGGAGTAGCTGTGTACATGGGAATAGTCTATGTAGCGTGTGTATGTTGTATTAGTATCTTGTGCCAAGTAGGATAGCATGGTTTGTAATGGATAATGTTACGATTAAGACTGGTTTGGATGTATGGATGTTTATGTATGTGGTATGTATGGTTGAATGTTGTTGAGTAGTATGTGTGACAGTTTTGGTAAGTCCAGAGTGTTGTTGGGCCTTGTTGGTTTGCGTAAAGGCCTGTAGCCCATTTGGTCAGGTTGGGTTCCAAGGGGTCAAATCTCAGAGGAGTGGTTCCTTTGAGGTAAAATCCCTTCAGACAGGTTGGTTTGGGGGTTTTGGACCTGTATGAATGGTCTCTGAGCGACCAGTTGCCTTTGGTGGCAATTGGAGGTGGCTAGTGGTGAGTTTTGGTCAACAAGTGGCCAAAACGGAGTCAAGAGTCCAGAATCTCCATACAGAGTTGGATTAAGGTAGAAGTGGTGTCCTTGGATAGATAGGGACTAGATTGACTTATAGGAGTTTGATTCGAGTCAATCGGATGTCGGAGCATAAAGTTATGCGCGTCAGAAGTTCACCCCGGAGTGTTGAAATTGCTGATACGGTATATCAGCAGGGGGCGCCGCGGCCAGGGAAGGCAGGCCGCGGTGCCAGAGGAGACAGAAGCGATGTTGAGACAACGGAGGCCGGAGCCGCGGCGGTACTGTAGCGGCCACGGCCCCATCCCAGTTTTTGGATATTTTAAGTTGTTTCCACTGTGTTTATGAATATGGAGAGTTGTTTGAGATGTCAGGGTTGTGTAGGATCAGATTTTGAAGTTTTTGGTTAAGTTCAGAGGTGTCAGGAGGTAGGATGTTACAAATTCTGCAGAATACTTCTACAGAAATATTTAGAACTATTTTTAACTAATCAAACTATCAATCCAAATGATATTTAAGGAACCTTTACAATTCGAAATGCTAGTAAAGAGTAGCGAACTAGCGAAATGTCAGAGAAGGACTAAGGTCTTTCGAATGTCCTAAAAGTCGTCTTTGGCGGTTGAATCTATATGTATATGGTCACTTATTTATTTATTTCTCAAAATGAAGTATTTTCTCTTATTAAGTAATCTAATTTTTAATAACATTTTGGTCCTTGGTTCTTTTCTGTTATTTCCATATTTTGGCGTCCTTATTCTTGTTTAATTTGCTTATGTGGTCCTTGTTTGTCATTTCCCCAAGTTCCAACATTCACGTACCAATGACATCAGAGCTTCACGTGCCTTCTTTGTCTTCATTTAAGCAAGTTCCTTATTTAAAACATGCACGTTCCTTAGGTGCAGGCACAGCACTGAACCAACAATGAAAGGGATGGAAACATAAATTGGCCCACAAATTTAGTATATATTACTATATAGCATTACATTGACAACTTGAATGTAACTTTTGTAAATTAGATATTTCAACCCATGCACTTCACGGGATCGATAAACAATTATAAATAAAAAAATTTAAAGGTATTATTAGACAAAACGAAAATCATACAGATTTTAAATTTCACGAAATATATGTAATAGGATCCACACATATCAACTCTTGCAATCTAATACAAGCTAAATGCATCAAATCATGCAACTTTCATAAGCCATATATGTCAGTCAATGTGCTACAACTTTACCTATTACTAGACTCGATTAATAAGTTCTTCCAGAAGATATATATTGATTACATTTCAAAAAAAATAGAATTTAAAAAACTTTTTAAATTGAAAACATTATTTTAAATTTTTTCTCTAATTATAACATCGACACTTCTATATTTAGAAGAAAATTGAACAGAAAGAATAAATAATAGAAAGAAAGAAAATTAAACAAGGAAGTAAAAAAATCATTTGTTTACCTCTTTCATTTGTCATTGTGTGTAACAATCTTCTCCCAAAGATTCCGAAACAACTCCTAAAATCTCAATAACACAAAAAAAAACTTCAAACAGGAACAATACAAGGCTAAGCCATAGCGAGCTACAGTATCATCGAGGCATACTGTAGACAGGAGAGGTTGGTGCCACGGTGCCTTTATCAGAAACTATTTCAGCAAATTGCTGATTTTTTGGGTGAAATTTCAATGTGTTCAACTTTATACTCTGATCTTCAATTGACTTGATTCTACTTCTACAGGTCAATCTCGTCTCAATCTAACTATAGATACTAGTTTCACTTTAATCTATCTTCGTATGGAAATTTTAGACACCCATGACTGATTTGATCATTTTTTTATCAAAACCCACAACCTATAGGCCCCAATTGCTACCCTAAGCAATTTGCAACCTGGGAGCCATTCCCACAGGTTCTATTTAACTCAACCAACTTGTTTAACGAGATTTTACCCTAGAGAAACCACTCATTCAAGATTTGACCTCATTGATCCCCAATTCCATACAATGGGCTACATGTCCAAAACACACATATAAGACCCAAAATTCCCTTTGGGCTCACACATACAATCAATCCGGCTCATAGACACATGCTCCAACAACAAAGACCTATATCGGGGTCTAAATTATCATCACACATGCATAAACCATACATAACACATATTCACATCGATCACATATTATCCATCATCATCAATATCATCCAAACATCATTGTCACAATCATCTTATCATTACATAGCATGCAGATACTACTCCTAGGATAACAAGACCATACATATAGACATACGACTCTACTTGGCATAGGTCATTATATAAACCAAAGTAGTAAAACTACTGGATTATAACAAATACTCCCAAAGGCAGAGAGGCCTACAACTGCTTGGTCTTCTCCGGACTAGAGTTTTCACCTGAAATGTTAGCCATGGAATATGTGAGACAAAGTCTCGGTAACCGAGACAAACATACACATACAACAATATCATCAATACCACACATATATGCAATGATGTAATGCAATGCAAAATGTCATGGTATGTATTTCTCCCTCATACAAGGCTAAAATCACGTGATATCGTCATCACAAGATATTTCGATAGGTAATTCCCTTCCAATAGCTAGTGAAGATTGATTTAGGGATATTAACAAGCTCACCTCACACTAATGCATCTGACCAAGGGTTACACTAATACTTAGACTGTGACTCTCTTTCCCCTAGACCACCTTGAATTAGTGGTGATTTATGGAAGATTCTGTCTACTGCCATCTAGCTCTCCTGGCCATGGGAAAGGATTTAGTGGCAGGGATCCTTAATCATATCATATATCATCATATCTTATCTCATCATCACCTCCCAGTCCATTATGCCTCACTATTCTCATGTGGTGATGATGTTTATGCCATGCCACTATGCAATCATCATCCTTATCATCGCTATCATCTATATCTTGCTAGCATGCTAATGTCATATGCCATCAACATTCTCATAATCATTATCATCATTGTATCGATATACTATCATATGGGATGCATATAAGCATGCATATACACATATATATCATATCCTCATTCATCACATATAAACATCCAGAAAGAGAGGCTAACATACCTCCTCTAGCTGTGTGCATACCACGATATGTAGAAGAAACCACACACACACATAACGATATTGTGGTATGAACGAGAACATGCATATATACACACATATAAATATAAATAAAAAATTAACATACAAACACAACACCTGGTTACCTCAAATTACTGACACACTGCACACAGAGGGATTTGGTAGTCCTTCGAAGCACCCATCATGAACCATACACTTCCAATTAGCCAAATAGTCACTACAACACCATAATTTCCTTAATTAACATAATAATCATAATAACTAATATCCACAACTTAGCAATTCAAGCTTAACCCATTATTTCATTGGCATACTCATACATCAATAAACCCCAAGCAACCATCCAAACCATAAACAACAACATACCATTCGAATTGCAAGAATTCCAAGTCATTCTCAATCTAAGGTTCCACTCAAATCCCTCACAATCCAACTAAACTCACACCCCAAGCATTAAAACACTAAACAACACTTCAATAATCCATTTCTACTCATTTTATTCGGTAGAAAATGCAACCCAACCAAAACTTAACATACTCTCACAGATTCCAACAAAATTTCATGAAGAAAAGAGAGGAGGAGGGGTTAGGAATCACTTACCAACCAAGATTGAAACTTCTTGAGTCCAGAAATCACTCCTCTGGGTCAGATCTTGGAATCTCTAGTAGAGCTCCTCTATTTCTCCCTTGATTCTTTTTGTCTTGCATGACTAAAACTGGTCTGATTTAAAGAAATCATGGACTTGTGCCACGGTAGATGATAAGCTCGATGCAACATGGGACCCTTCTATACGAAAAAATCATCCAAGTTTCAGCTTGTTCACCACGACGGCCCTGTTTCTTGCCGCAGCATTGAATGCTTCTATCCCTTTTTTTGTTCTTCCTCCATCCTTATCCTTCGATTCTACACACATCATCAAGTATACTTCCCGTTAGTTCGAGACTAAGTCCAGGATAGTATACTAAGGGTTGCTATATTGTGCAACAAGGGATGAGTAATTAATGAACTCCCTCTTCTTTTACATGTTTGTTCCTCATTTACATACGAATGGTTGAGATTTTATGTCCACGTGGGCCCTATGCATATGCACATCATCCAAATAAAACGATAAGAAACAAAATGTTCTTACCCAAGAAAACAACAATAGAACACAAAAATGTTCTTACACAAAGAAGGGGATGGAACCCTAATAAATTGAATTACTGAAAATTAGTATTAGTATAATGTTGATAACTTGAATGTAATTTTTCGTAAATTCCTAGTTAAAGACAATGTATATATTGATTACATTTCTAAAACAAAAATTTAGAATACAAATTCACTAATACGAAAATGAAGAGTATGGGGAATCCATAACTTTTTAAGCTAAAACATATTTTTATTAGAATATAAATTAAGACTTTGTTTTTAAGGGATTATTTTCCATTTCTTTATAAACTTTTTTCAAATTTTTCATTTCATTATTAGACATTTGAGTTAAAATATAATAATTTTAATTGTTTAAAATTTTTCAGACAATTTTAAACTTTTGTATAGTTTCCCAGAAAAAAGAAAATTAGGAATAATCTTGTTCTTACGGGTCGATATATATAGTAATTAATTAACTATAAGGAGTTCATGACTTCATGGGAATGAAGGTAGCATTTTTTTTCTTTATCAAACCATGCAACAAATGTTAAAAATTAAAATATTTACTACAATTCTACAGTGAACAGATAGCTAATTATCTCAACCGCAAAATGATCTATCACAAGGCTGCACTTCCTTCCAAATTCACTTATCCGAATCTTATCCTCAAAAATCTCAACCATCTGTGCAATTCTATTCAACTTTCATAATTTATAGAGATATTTTTTGCTACAAAATTTATTTTGAGATATTAATGATTCTTGAATCACGTGATATTAAAATATCCCTCAAAGTCACACTATAATTGAATGGTACCGAAAGATTGCAGTGGTTTTCTTTTCTTGGGCGCCATTGCGGTAAAACATTGTTGTAATACTGTACGTGAAAAGACACGACAGATCATGAAGCCGTGTGAAAGTTGAAAGCTTCCAAAATGTAACAGTAGTTTTTTGACACAATTGAAAAAAGTAACAGTCATTACACTATTTTTAATTCCGCGTTCTTATAATTTTAACATGTATTCCACATGTTAGAGATAAACCAATGCATAAAGTGACACGTGTCCTTGTTTCCTGGCTCTTATCCTTTCGTACGTTCTCGATATAATAACATGAACCGTTCAAACATTGATTTGCTTTTTCAACTCTTTTGTCATCAAAATCTCGATCGTCGGAGATGTGCATGCATGTTTAAAATAAGTGAAACTTCATTGATTTCTCATATGTTGCCATCAACATTTTGACAAAAGAAGAAGCCAAACAAAAACTGGGAATGTCCTTATTATTACTTTGCCTTATGCGACATAAATCGTAGTACACAGAGACCATTTTATGAAATTGGCCTATTTTTCTTTCTTTTATTGTCGAATATTTGAGTTAGGGAAAATCACATCCCAGGATACATTACAAGCAATAATATCAGTTAAGGACTGCAAATAAAATGGAAAAATTATGGAGAAAGCTCATGGTCCTTGAGTATTAATGGACAACTACCAAAAAATGGAGAACTTCTATAATACCTTACTCCAACACATCTCCTAACTCGACCAAACCCTTTATTCTCTGACCAAACACAACTCAAACATCTCAAATTTATCTTCCTAAACATCAGAGCAATGGAAAACACCACAAAACACCTTGAGAAACACCAGAACAACAGAACAGTGTGCAGGGCCATGGCCATTACAATAACGTCGCAACTCCGGTGTTCTCTAATTCACTGGCGTTGTGGTGTCCCCTGCTAGTTTTATACCAGTAAATTTCAACATACAGGAGCAAATTTTCGATGCGCATAACTTTATACTTCAACCTCCGATTAACCTGATTTCAACTCCTACAAGTCAATATTGTCTCAATCTATTCATAGACACCAATTCCACCCCAATCCATCTCTGTATGGAGATTTTGGACACCTGATACCATTTTGTCCACTTTTGACCAAAACTCACAACTTACAACTCCCATTTGTCACCAAAGGTAATTTGACCATTTGGGACCATTCACACAGGTTCTGATTGACTTAACCAACTTGTCCAAAGAGGTTCTCCTCAACGGAACCATTCCTCCGAGATTTGACCCCCTTGAACCCCTAAATTGACATAATGGACTATATGCCCCAAATCACACCAACAAGACCCAAGTCCACTCTGGGCTCACCCATTACCATACTGATACTTCAACACCCTGAACCACACATGCATCTCAATACACCATACTTAACAGGTTCAACAACATTCCATAATAATATCATTACAAACAATGGTATTCTCATATCCATTACATTCACTCTATCCTACTTAGCACAATATACATAGACAATACAACCTACTACCATGACTTGGATATTTTCATGTCCGAGACACTACTCCCTTGTCTTCTCCGGACTAGTGTCAGAACTTTTACTTGAAATGTTAGTTCATGGAAAAGGGTTGTGAGACAAAATCTCAGTAACCGGGGACAACTACACACACATACACATATGCATGACTCATACAATCCCATGAATGCACTATGAAATGAAATACATGTCTCTTTTGCACACAGCTAAAACCACAAGTTGTCATTATAACATGACATTTTGTATATGTAATTCCTTTCCAACAGTCGGTGTAGACTGATTCCGAGACATTACCAAGCTTACCTTACCCTAATGCAACTTGGCCCAAGGTTACACTAGAGCTTAGACCGTGGCTCTCCTTTCCCTTTCCCACCACAAATTGGTAGCGATTTATGGAAAGTGTAGTCAACTACGCGCCTTTCCCTCCTGGCCATAGGAGGCAATTTAGCTGCAATAATCCCATCCTTATCCTCCCTAAACATATATATTTCATCCTTATTCTCCATAAACATATATATATTCCATCATTATCCTCTCTAATCATGTATCATCATATATCATATTGTCATCACCACGCGATCCATCATATATCTCAATCTCACAATGTCATGTGGTGATGCTCATGTCATATCATCATATAATCATCATCATCATGTTTCACAATGTCATGCATGCATCTTGTCATGTCACATCATCATTATCATCTCTAATCATCATCATAATCATCATACACTACGTGTCTATTGGTGTGCATTCCATGATATATAGAAAACCATACACAGCCACATATCTATATCATGGTATGAATGGAAACATGCATATATACACATATATATATCAACACAAAATATATATACAAAATAAACAATACAAACATCTAATTACCTCTAGTTGTCAATACCATACACACGCGATTCCACGAGCTTCTCGGGATGTCTAACACACTCGTACCCCTTTCGGTCAAGCAAATATCTCTACAATACCATAAAACTTCAATTACCACAATATACCATTTAACCAAAAACCACAATTTGACTATTTAGGCCTAACCCAAGGTTCCAGCACCATTTCCATACCTTATTAAGCTCCTAGAGACCATTCAAACCCTAATCAATCCCATACATTTTGGATTCCCAAATGCCTCAACCGAAAATAACCTAGGGTTAAGTTTAAATTATGTGTACTTCCTTTACAACTCACACCCAAGCAACATAAACACCAAATCACACTCCATCAATCACATTTCATCCATTTTAATCGGTGGATTTCGGTTAAAATCGAAAATCTCAACATATACCCAAAAAATCCTAACTCAAAACCAAAGAAAATGAAGAGGGAGGAGTGGAGATAACTTACCCATGACTTAGAAAGCTTCTAGAGGTTGAAGATTCAAAGCTCTAGTAAAACTTCCTTGTTACTCTCTCTGTTTCCTTTCTGAATCATCATTTGAACTGGCTCTGATTTAAGTAGAATTTTGCTCGCTCACCGTAGTGCTAGTAAGCTCACCATAGCACCGAGCGCCTCTGTCCGATTTTGCTTCTTTCCTCCATCCTGGTCCCTTTGGTTCTACACATGACATCAATTGCACTTAGTGAGCCAAAAACTAAGCTAGGGACAATGTAATAAGTGTTGTTACAACTTCAGATAGTTAACTAATGTAATATCAACCGACAAACAAAATCCTATGCATAATGTTTTTCAAAATATGTATCCTCTAATATGATTATACACATTCCATTTTCAATAATACGCATTACGTTCAATTTTCTTTTAATAGTCAACCACTAGACTTCTTAGGACCAGAACCCTTCCATGTAATTATGGTATTTAAGGGTCCTTGAGTGGCATATTTGTTTGTAACTAGTTCATTTATGTGATTTTCCCTTTAAGTTATGCATTTTTTTAAGTCAGCAATAAGCCAAATAATTTCTTTTAATGAAACATTTCAATATGACAATTGAAGAGTGATGGGAGTATTCCAAAACTCATTAAAATGTCAATATATTAAATTAGAATAAAAAAGAATAATTTGAATTAAGTAACAATAAGAGAAATGCTAAACAATTAATTAAATTGAAATCAAATCTAGTTAGAAACGAAAAAGAATTCAAACAAAAATTAAAGAATTGGGATTGTAATAATAGTTAGCATACCATCCTACACTCAATTTTGAGCTAATAGGAAATATACTCAATGACGTGTGTAGGACCAGAATATCAAGATGGATGAAGAACACAAATGGAGCTAGAACCATTCTACACCATGGGGAGAAATAGGGCCACTGCGGCGAATGAGCTGAGACTTGTGAAATTTTTTGGGAGAAAGGCTTCATGCCACAACAAACTTATCTCCCACCACAGTGCCTACACAGAAACCTGAATAAATCAAATGAGTTTCAATCAATGAAGAAAGAAGAAATCGAAGGAGGAAGAGATTTGCTTTGCTAGGGTTTTACAAATTTGGTCTTGGGAGACTATATTCTATTCTTGGGAGCTTGTATCAGGTTGGTATGTGATCTTCCTCTCCTCTTCCCTTTTTTCCTTTGGTTTTTGAGTGGGATTTTCAGTTATATGTTTGGGTAGTCAGGTTGGGTTGAATTCCACCAGTTAAAATGCCTGCCAAGGGACCAATGGTTTTTTGCCTAGTGTTATTGAAGCTTGGGTGTGAGTTTTATAATGATTATGCATGAGTTGATGGAAAACATAGGTTGATTTTGGGCGAGGAAGTATGAAATCCGAAATTTTGTGTGTGTGCATAAGTTAAATGGTTGTTTAAGGCTCATTGGTATGTGTTTGGGTGGTTGGAACCTTGGGTCAAGTATAATTGAGTTGGTATTGGATTTGGTTAAGTTGTTCAATGTGTTGATTGGAAATGTTGTATTGTTGTAGTGGTGGATTGGATTATTACAAGTATTTTGACTCGTATTCGGTATTTACATGATGTGTTTAGCCCTGTGTGTGGTGTCAGCACTTTCAGATAAATGGGTGTGTGTGTGTGTGTGTGTGTGTGTGTGTGTGTTGATTGGTGATTATGTTTATATATGTTTTATATATGCATGCTCCCATTCATATGACAATATGGTTATATGTATATACTTGGTTGTTTCTACATATCGTGGTATGCACACGGCTAGAGTAGACATGATTGTGGATTCCAAACATGGATATATGATGATGATGAACATGATGATATATATGTTTTCATAGCATGCTAGCATGACATAGATAACATGATGATTATTGCATTGTGATACGATATGAACATGGTCACCACATGTGCATAGTGTGATATAGTGGATGGGATGGTGATGGTGAGGATATGATATTATGATATATTTGGAAGGATAAGGATGAGATCTCCATCGCTAAATCTTCTCCTATGGCCAAGAGAGCTAGACAGCAGTGGACTGCACCATCCCTAAATGGTAACTAATTCTAGGTGGAGTAGAGGAAGGAGAGCCACGGCCCAAGCACTAGTGTGACCTTTGGCAGGGTTGCATTAGTGTGAGGTGAGCTTGGTGTTGTCCCGGAATCAACCTTCACAGGTTATTAGAAGGGACTCACCTATTGGAAATGTGGTGTGATGACATTAGCTTGTGGTTTTAGCCGTGTTTGAGGGAGACATGCATTATATGACATGTGCATTACATTGCATCATATACATCTATGTGTGCATCAATATTATGCCTGTGTTTGTCTCGATTACTGAGACATTGTCTCACACCCTCCATGGCTAACATTTCAAGCGAAGACTTTGGTACTAGTCCGATGAAGATATGAAATTGTAGGTCTTTCTGCTTTGGGAGTATCTTTTGTACTTGGTAGCATTACCACTTCGTTTATATAATGACTTGTGCCAAGTAAAGTTTGTGGGCATGTATGGTCACTATTATCCTGGGAGTATGTTATGTATATTATGTGATTATATGTGATGAGTTACGTTATACGTGGTGTGGTTATGTGTGAGATAACAATATGGGCCCTGATATAGGTCATTGTTGTTGGTGCATGTGTTTGTGGGCCGGATTAGCCGCATGTGTAAGCCCAAAGTGGATTTGGGCCTTGTTGGTGTGTTTAGGGCATATAGCCTATTATGTGATTTTGGGGTTCAAGAGGGTCAAAACCCGAAAGAGTTGTTTCTTTGAGGTTAAGCCTCTTTGGACATGTTGGTTGAGTCATTTGGGATCTATGTGGATTGTTCTTAGAGGCCGAATTGCTTTGGTTGGCAATTGGAGCCATTGAGTTGTGAGTTTTCGCCAAAAAAGTGACTAAATCGGTCACGGGTGTCCAAAATCTCTATATGGAAATGGATTTGGGTGAAATCACTGTCTATGGCTAGATTGGGATAAGATCGATCTGCAGGAGTTGGAATTAAGTTAATCAGACATCTGAGTACAAAATTGTACGTCTTGGAAGTTTGTCCAGAAAATCAGCAAATTGCTAATATCAATTTTGATATGGGCACCTCGATGCCAGAAGCTTAGCTGCGGTGCTACACCATTCTACTTCCATGAGGTTGCATCAGAACTGTTTAATCAGAGATCTGAGTACAAAGTTGTACGTCTTGGAAGTTGTCCCGTTCTGTCTATTTTTGGTCCTTCTGGGTGAGTTTTCTTGGGGTTTTTAGTGTAAGGTGTTATAAGGATAATACAAAATACAAGTAAAACATGAAAAACTTTTTTAAAAAATAAAACTTAATAATTTTTTGGCATTTTTTATATTAATAAAAATTTGGAAAGTTAGGTCTCACGGATTCTCCAAAAAACATTTTTTTTGTTCTTTTTCCAAACAATACTCATGACTTAGAATACATAAAAACACTTATGCATTATTCATAAATGAAACCCACGCATCAACAATGATACTCGAATAATGCTCCTTATGAGCTACTTTCTCCAATTCATATTATAAAAAATTTTGTATGACAAGATTTTAGTCCAAAATATAGGGTATTGGATATTTTTCTTCTTATTTTATCCTTATCTTTAATGCTTCCTCTCTCCTTATTTATAGCCATATAATGATAATAAAATGAGGTATTTAATGAGGATAAAATATGAAATATAGATACTTTTTGCATTGATTTCAGTTGAAAAAATAATTTTTTTTAATATGCATGTAATTGATATAAAATATCTTAAAATATGAAGTGAAGGAAGTAGAAGATTGGTGTTTATCAAATTTGACCAATCTTTGTAAGCACACTATAAATATTCTTGGAAAGCGTGATAGAGTGTGTGTGCGTGTGTATGTGTGTGATATATATTTATAGCTATAGTTCTTGGTGCTTATATAATTATTATTTAATCTAGTTATATGTAATTGCTATATTTATTGAAATATTACTATGGGTATCTTTTTACGTAAACAGCAATTTACAGGACATAATTTTACGTCGTATCTGATTCAAACAAAACGTGTACTTATTATGGTATAATTGAATGTCTAGATAGAACTTATTATAAGCCTCTTACACCCATTTAAATAAATTGTTCATATTTCTATTGAGCAATTTGCAATAGCCCTGTAATAATTGCACGGAGTTTAATCTTTTTCCTTTTATTATTTAGTCATTTGAGTTAAAATATTAAATTTTAAATGATTAAATTTGCTCGGCCAATCTTTTAAACTTCCGTAGTTTCAGAATGAATATTAAAAATGAGAATAATATCGTTCTTTTGAGACCATATAATTATAATATGTAGTTCATGACTACGTGTGAATTGAGGAATCATTCTCTTTCCTAAATCATACCAAAAATATATACCCCCTTGCTTATTATAAATCATGTTTTAGAAGGTATGCTTATTCTAAAATATAAAACATTTTACTGATTTTGAGGAGTAAATAATATATTTTTTTAGAAATGCCCCTGTCAAATTTAAAAATTATTGGATTTAATGAGATAAGAATTAGAATATTAAATCATGGTGGAGTGGATGAGTGTTGTGTATTTAATGAGGGTAAACTAAGAAAAATTGTAAGGTAGTTATATATAATTTATAATAAAGAATGAAGGGCACATGCAAAATTTTTTTAGAGAAAATATACAATGAACAGATAATTAAGTGATGAGTAATAAATTCAACCACAAATTAATGTGAGGTAGTTATATATCGACGTTGTTTTCATTTTCTGACTTTGTGCGGTTTTGCGCATCAACACATGTAGTTCATGTGTTTATTTCTAGTGAATGAAATCCATTATTTCTACGCAAGACACTCTTGAAATCAATTTTTTTGGGCCTGAGAAAACAAACAAACTATTCGTTTACGTACCTTGTTTATGTTGAGATATACTCCCCTAGTTCTTAATATAAAATCATTTAATCGAATCACGTGGATTAAAAATTAGAATTAAAACAAATTAACTACCTCGATTTTTTTAAAAATTCTAATATTTTTTCAAAATTACCCTTATTTAATCTCTTTTTCTTTCTCTTCGGATACATTAAATAGGGATAATTTTTAAAAATGTATAATAAATACTATCTCGTATATTGTAAAGAATCTTATATTTAACACCAGAATAAAATATCTTATATATAGGACCAAAGTATTTTTTTTTGCAAAATTTATATTTATATATTAATTATCCATGAATCACGTGACATTAAAATATCCCTCTCAAAGTGTGTGCTACCAATTGATTTTTTTTTCTTCTTTGAGAAATAATAAAATATATAACATTTTCTATGTAATTATTAAGATTTTATAAAAAAAATTATCAGGTAAATGATAAAATATTTGTCTTTACTTTTTCTTATGATTTTAATAAATCATGAGGCATGTGAAAGTTGAAACTTTCGAAAAAAGTAACAGCAGGTGCTCTATAAAAAATTGAACCATATAAAATAATATGCGAAAAAAATATTTATCTTATTTAACAGACGAAAATGGAATTTCTAAACAGCATTTGGGAAGAACAATCTTGTTTCCTTTTATTCATGCTCCTAAAATAAAAGAGTTAAACATTATATCTTCTAAACAAAAGCAAATTAATTTTCTTAAACAAGAAATATCTTTTAAGAAAATTGAAGAACAATTAACTTCAAAACCTATTCAAAATCAAATTTTGAAATGTTTGAAAGAAATTGTTAAAACCATTTGTTCAGATTTACCTAATGCTTTTTGGAACAGAAAAAAGCATATAGTAGATCTGCCTTATGAAAAAGGATTTTAACGAAAAGCAAATTCCAACTAAAGCTCGCCCAATTCAAATGAGCTCAGAGCATTTACAAATTTGCAGAGATGAAATCAATGATTTATTAAAAAAGAATTTGATCAGGAAGTCCAGGAGTCCTTGGTCTTACGCTGCATTTTATGTCAATAATAGTGCAGAACAAGAAAGAGGAGTTCCTAGGTTAATAATCAACTATAAACCTTTAAACAAAGTTTTGCAATGGATTAGATATCCAATTCCAAATAAATCTGATTTATTGAAAAGACTTTATTCTGCAAAACTATTTTCAAAATTTGACATGAAATCTGAGTTTTGGCAAATCCAAATTGATGAAAAGGATAGGTATAAAACCGCTTTTACTGTACCATTTGGTCAGTATGAATGGAATGTTATGCCTTTTGGTTTAAAGAACGCTCCCTCTGAATTTCAGAGAATTATGAACGATATATTTAATGATAATGATCAATTCATCATTATATACATAGATGATGTTTTGATTTATTCTCATTCAGTAGATCAACATTTTAAACATATTTATAAATTTATTAGAATTACCAAAGCCAATGGTTTAGTAGTTTCAAAAAAGAAAATAAGTCTTTTTCAAATAAAAATTAGATTTTTGGGATACTGGATATCTCAAGGATCTATTGTGGTTCTTTTTCATTTTCTTCAAGGAGATCCTCTTCTTCTGCTTCCTCTTCAAACCCTCCTTCAAATGAGGAAATAAAATCACCAAACAAAAAGATTTTCTCACAAGAAATTTCTTTTTCAAACTTAAATCAAACTTTTGATAATTGGACCTTACCAACCATCACGCCAAATTATCTTTACGAAATTTCAGAAAAGGATAAGAAATGGTTATCAAAATCTGATTATATAATCAGAACAGTTGAGGAATCAGTTCCTATCAAACCAGAACATGAAGATTTTTTCCTTCTTTCAAAAAAATCAATTGAAAAACATAAAAAAGAGTTTAATTACTTACACATAGGATGCGTCCAAGTGGCAATTAAACCTTTAATAAGAAAAGGGTTAAACGTATCATGTTTAATATGTCTACAAGATACTAGACATTATACGTATGTCGATTCATTACTAGCAGCCACAGAAATGGGCCTAAACAATGGGCCTGTTTACTTCAACTGCTACCCGGATCGAACCATAGATCTAACTGATGAACATGTCCTAGACGCCCTAAAACTTAGGATACAACTTCATGGTCTAAACATGAAACCAGGGTCTATACCCGCCACACTAATCTATAGGATTAGTTACAAAGTTTTAAACTCAAACGCTACAAATGCGCAAATCCTCCCAGATAATGGTCAAACAACAATCTTTTTAACCAACTACAATAATGTCAATGTTTCAATCCCAAAAACCATCATGTGGGAAGAAGTAAAACTATCTGATGAATGGATCATGGAAAGGGCTTCTCAGCCAATTCCTAAAATGATGCCACAAATCAGCAGGGTTAATCAAGCCCAAGATGGGACTGTTAGATTATCATTTGACAGGCCTAGAAAATCTATGTCCCAAACATATAAACCTTCTATATATGAGGATTATAGGTCCACGGTAAGTGAATCAGCAAGATTCTCTTGTTCTTCACTACCACAACCTCCCTCTGTCATATATATGCCAGTTCCAAACAATCCTGAACCCAAACCTCAAAATACCTCTGTTTCAGGAATAAATAATTCTACAAACATCCCTCATGTAAACTATGAAACACAAGATGATTTAAGATCAATTGAGTCTCTTGATTATTCTGCATTAGGAGAACCAAGAGATATAAATGTCTTGCAAAAGGATTTCAAAATTGACAAACCTTCCTTACAGAAGGAATTTTACTCGTCAGAAAATACCTTGAAAAGAAAATGGTTTTTTGAACATTTTCAGGGAATTAGAAGAAAACAAGTTCAAAAACAGTTTTATTCGTTTCTTGAAATTATACAAGAAAATCTTCCATTCTTTAACTAGTTTGAGGCTTATGCCGAAAGTAAAAAATTGGATTATCCATATTTTTCTGAAATAGATGTTATAAACAAGAATGGAAAACTTTTGATCAAACTATCTCTTCTGAATTTCCACCAGGAACAGTCCAAATTCCTGGAAAGGTTGATGGCAACAACCAACCTATTTGGGCTTCTCCTTACAAATACAAATACACTTCTGAAGAAGTAAAACCTTCTGATATAAAAAATATTATTGAACAAAATAATTATACTAACCTTTATTTACAAAGAATAGGCGATTGTTTAATTCAACAAGCTGATTTTCAAATTAAAACAGAAATAGGAACTTCTTCAGCAGAAACTCCTTTAATCCAAACACCTTTATTCAAACCTTTTGAATACACACCTCAAGAAAAACTTGACTTACAAACAAAATAAAAAAAACAAGGTTATTGAGCAAATAAAAAACAAAATGTCTCAAATTCAACTTCGCCAAACTATTATCCCAGAAACTCCCCCTGCTGCAACATCCAAAAACTCTAGGGCCATACAAGTCCTTAAGAAGGATTCTTCAGAAGAATCAGAAGGAGAGCTTAGTCAAGCATCTTCATTTCAAATCAACCAACAAAACTGGAAGAAACCATCCAAATTATACTATAGTAGGGCAACCCCTCTAGATGTCCTCCTAAAAGAAAAACCACACCAAAACTTCAAAGCTTTCAACTCAGACAACCTCTATGAGTGGAATATTGATGGATTGAGTGAGCCAGCTATCCTTCAAACCCTCCAACATATGACTATGGTAAGCAACGCTTATCAAACCCAAAACGATTACACAAATGTGCAAATAACTGATCTTTTAGTTTCCGGGTTTACTGGACAATTAAAAGGTTGGTGGGACTTTTTTCTTACAACTGAAGATAAAAAGACAATTTACTCATCTATCAAAACTCAGGCAGATGGAACGCTCATTCTGCACAATGATCAGGTTATCCCTGATTCTACAAATCACCTCATCTTTACAATTATCAAACATTTTATTGGTGATCCTTCTTTATGGCAAGATAGATCAGCAGAACTTTTATCAAATCTTAAGTGCAGAACATTATCTAATTTTAGATGGTACAAAGATACTTTCTTAATGCGAAAAAAATATTTATTAAATAGGAAATTTTTTTTAGGTTTTTGCGTAAAGTAATAAAAAATAATTGTTACTTCCTAAAATTATTTCCTATTAATTATTGTCTCCTAAGTTAAAAAGAGAGAGAAAGAAAGGAGATAAATTTTCAAAATAACCTTTATTGATAATTAATATGAGTAAAAGTAAAATGCTGGATTCTTTTTATAATTTTAAGATCTGTAACTAACTTTTCTTAATAAGCATGATATAGTTAAAAATCTCCTATAATATGAAAAAATCTCCTATAATATGAACATAAGGGTGTAGCCACTTTTAATTTAATAAAATTGTATGTAAATGAAATAATTTTTCAGTTTTACCCCTACTATAAGAGCATAAATGTTTAAATAAGGGTAGTGTTTCCAAGGTTAATCAACTAAACTTCCATTAAATAAGGGCAAACATGGCCAAAAAAATAATAATAATGCCTTAGACATGCCCTTTATTTAGAACCATCAACATCTTCTAAAACTTGCAATACCCAAGGGAGTAAAATGTATTAATACCTTTTTCTTTTTCTTTTTCTTTTTTGAAGAAACTAGTGATATCTAAAATCATATTATATTTTGACTAATCTTAATTAAATCACATTAGGTTAAGACTATAAGTTCAGACTCAATACCTTATATTTAAGTGAATCTAATTGGTTAGTGCTCAACTTATCTTAAAAAAGAAGAGTAACAGTCATCACACTATTTATTTCTAATTTTACGTTCTTATATTTTTTTAACATTTATTCCACATTTCTGAGATGAACCCAAGCATACAGTGACACGTGTCTTCGCGTTCTTGATCTTATCCTTTCGTACATTCTCTATATAACAACACGTAAGCCTTGTTTTTCTCTCAAGCTTAAAATTAATCACAAAGTCTTGAATATCGAGTTGTGGAACACCATGAAGCCTGCATCGTCATCACTGATCGTAACCTTCTCCTTCCTCCTCTGGTTTTCGCTCACCACCACCAAACCTTCATCATTTGCCTCAGCTGCTGAACCAGTGATTGACATTGGTGGAGACCCTCTTGTCGCAGGTCAAGAATACTACATAGTGTCAAGTCTATGGGGAGCGGAAGGCGGAGGAGTTAGACGAGAAAGGACTAATGAATCCTCATGTTCATATTCTGTTATCCTAGACGGCAGTTTTAACTTCCACGCTGATCCAACGGTACTCAGTGTTGGAGGAAAATTCACAGGTACAATATATGACGGTTCTAGTGAAGTCGAGATTCTGTTCGTGTATAAGCCAGGCTGTTCAGAATCCTCCAAGTGGGTGGTCGCCGTTGAATCTGGATCACCATCGTTGTCATCTGCGAAGCTGGTTGTGGGTGGTCCAGCGGACTATCCGAATTCGATTTTGGAACGCGGCGTTTTCCGGATTGAGAAGTTCTCAGAATTTTTCCCTAATACATACAAGCTTGTGTTTTGTCCAAAGAAACAACCCCGTTCTTCTGGGAGCTGTTATAATGTTGGGCTTGGTGAAGGAAGGCAACTAGTTCTGGATAATGATGGGTTTCCCTTCACTCTCATCTTCGTAAAAGGTGGTTTTTCTGGCAATGCAAAGTCCACTATATGAATCAAGAAGCTGATGGTACTGATTAAGTACTATAGCTAGCTACGTATGATTTCCCTTTGTGTGGCTTTTAGAATTGATGTCGCTAATAAATAAATGAGGGAATCCTGTTGTTGTATCCAATGTCATCCTTAAGTAAATCACTATGTTTCTGATATGTACAGTCTCAATCTGCTGATCGTGAAAATTAAAAATTTTAAACAAGAAGAAAGAAGAAAAAAAGAGGAGAAAATTCATATAAAAATAAAAAAGTAATTTCCGACCCATATTTTCAGGGCAAAAGAACGGATGGGGACTATACAATCATCATAATTCATATTCAACACTCTAAATTAGTGAAATTACCAAGAAAGAGCTAGGTCTTTTAGTGTCATATGAAGTTGGTGCAAACTGACGAAAATGGCCCTATGTCATATAACTGTTTTTCATGGTAGAAAAAGCTTTCAAAATTTGCAAACGTGTTTGCCACTTTTTATGATTATGCGTCTACTTTCCAAAATTATGTTTTTTCAATTTTTACAATTATGTTTTCTATTTTTTCAATTAAAAAATTTTTTTGAATTTGCATGTCAGTTTTTCACTTTTTTTTTTCAAGTATGTTTTCTATATGTTCTTTACTTTGTACTATAGTATTTTCCATTTTAATTTGAACTTGAGAAAAATCTTTGAGAATTTACAAGTGTGTTTGTTGCTTTCTCCAACTGTTTTTCCCATTTTTCACATCATCTTTATTTGATACTTAAGTCCTTCAACCCTTTGTAATTTTTCTAGTCTCACAAATGAATTATGCATTTTTACGTGATTCTCAGCCGCCATTTTCTCTATTTGCATTGGGAAATTTTGTTGGTCATGGGAGCTTTTGTTTGATGATTTATAAATGAATTTGAAGGAGTGCTCAAATATGAAGGAAATTAATTAATAATATTGAAGTAATATTTGATATTCTTACAATTATAATTTATATATATATTACTCTCTCCAGTCCTGTATATAAGGCCTTTTGCGTGTCTTGATCTTAAATATAGGACCTTTTACAACATATGAGGAAATATTTATTATATATTTTCAAAGAATGTCCTTATTTAATGTATTCCAAAGAGAGAGAGAAAGAGATTAAAGAAGATTAGTTTTAGAAAAACATTGTCTTTTTTGGAGAAATTGAGGTAATTAATTGATTTTAACTCTCCTCCTTAATCCACATAATTTGGTTAAAAGGGTCCTATATTAAAGATCAGAGAGAGTAACATATGTTATTTTTTTATACCTTGGCACAAAGCATGCTACTTTACGTTTTGTTAAGGGAAACCGACATTCAAGGACTTTGTGAGGGGTAAAACCCCAAAATAGGGCCACAAATTTGGGGATAAAATACAAAGAAGGACCAAGTGACTTGTAAATGATGAACATGGTCCTTAGTGTAAAAACATAAAACTTGAGATGAACATGGAAAAAACTCGAAATTAGTATACAAAAACTTGTATTTAGCATACAAAAATCCTGTAACTCAATTTTCTAGATACGGAAAAAAATCAAAATTACAATTAAAAAAATCGTATTCTCCATATGAAAAAAAACATAAAAAAATACTTGTTCTCTCTCTCTCTCTCTCTCTCACTCACTCTCTCTATTTTTTTTTTGCTTGAGGCTATTGCCAAGGGCCTTCAAGTGTGTTGGGTGTAGGGATATAATGATATCTGACTTTTAACGACTCTATCGAAGCGTTGCAGGCTATAGTGTGTACAAATGATCTCTATTGCCCATTTAAAGAAGTTGTTTAGTGTAACAACTCTTGGTATACTATGCCAGACTTAGTCTTGAGCTAATGAGAAGTATACTTAATGATATGCGCAAGAGCAGAGGAACCAGGATAGAGGAAGACTAAAGAAGAGACAGAACACTCTCATGCCACAACCTGAAACAGGGGCATCGTGGCGAACGACACAAAGATTGAATAACATTTTTGGGTAGTAGGGCTCCACACCGCAGCAAATTGATCTCCTACCAAAGTGCAAGATCAAAAATCTATTTATATTGGATAAGTTTCAGACGGAGAAAGCATAAGAAAACGAGGGAGAGAAGGGAGAGCTCCACTAGGGTTCGAGAAATTAGGCCTGGGGAGATCATTTTCGGACTTAAGAGGCTCCAATCTTTGTTGGTAAGTGATCCATAACCCCCTCTCTTCTCTTTTCCCTTCGATTTTCGGTTGAAATTCTCATTGATGAATAGGGTTTCTAGTTTTGGCTATTTTCGCCGATTGAAATGTGTGAAAATGGATTATTGAAGTGTGTTTTAGTGTTATTGAATCTTGAGTGTGAGTTTTAGAAGGATTACAGATGATTTGGGGTAAACCCTAGGTTGATTTTGGTTGAGGTAGTTGGGAATCCAAGATATATGAGGATGATTATGATGTAGGTGAGTAATTAGAGCTCATTAGTGTGTAATCATGTTGTTAGAACTTTGGGTTTAGCTTCAATGATGAAATTATGAGATTGGATTGTTATGTGTTTTATGTTAATTGGATATATTGTGATATTGTAGTGTTAATTGGATAACTGGAGGTGACCCGGCTTTTATTTGGTGTAAAAAAGGTGGGTTTAGCCCGTGTGTGTGGTGTCGGCACTTTCAGGTAACTGGGTGTATGTGTATATATGTTGATTGGTGATTATGTTTATATATGTTTTATATGCAGGTTCTCATTCATACCACGATATGGTTATGTGTATGTGTATGGTTGTTTCTACATATTGTGGTATGCACACGGCGAGATTAGGCATAATTATGGATCCCAAACATGGATATATGATGATGATGAACATGATTATACATATGTTTTTCATAGCATGCTACCATGACATAGATCACATGATGATTACTTCATAGTGTATGATATAAGCATCATCACCACATATGTATAGTGTGATATGGTAGATAGGGTGGTGATAGTGAGGATATGATATGATATATTAGGGAGGATAAGGATGAGAACCTGTCATTAAATCATCTCCTATGACCAAGAGAGCTAGGCAGTAGTGGACTACACATTTCCTAAATGGCCACTAATTCGAGGTAAAGTAGGGAAAGGAGAACCACAGTCTAAGTATTAGTGTGATTTTAGGTCAAGTGCACTAGTGTAAGGCGAGCTTGGCGATGTTCCAGAATCAATCTTCACTGACTATTGGAAGATTGGAAATGTCTTGTTATGATGTTAGCCCGTGGTTCTAGTAGTATACGAGGAAGATATGCATTCTATTACATTTTGCATTACATACATCATATGCACATTCATGTGGATAGAGGATATAGGTTGCTTGTGGTTGTTCCTAGTTACTGAGACTCTGTCTCACACCACTAATAACTAACATTTAAGGTGAAAAGTCTGGCACTAGCCTGGAAAAGACCAAGGAATTATAGTCCCCTCCATCTTCGGGAATACCCAATATAACTCGTAGTTTATCATTTAGTTTATGTAATATTATGCCATGTATGTTGTTGTTGTGTGCATTGCCTGCTTATTCCTAAAGAGTATTCTTGGTACATGGTATGATGATGTTATGAAAGATGATGTTGAGTGATGATGAATAGTATAGTTGTGGCTAGATGCCAAGATTGTTATTGATGTTCATGTGACGTTGATGATAGATGATATGTGATAGGTGTGGAAATGTGCTAGGTACAATTTATAAGTAAGTGATGATCAAGTGGACCCCAGTATGGGTCAGTGTTATTGGAATGGGTGTTTATGGGCTAGAGTGGCAGCGTATGTCAGTCTAAAGGAGATTTTAGGCCTTACATGTGTGAATTGGGTATATAGCCCATTGTATTGATTTGGAATTCAAGAGAGTCAAATCTTGAAGGAGTGATTTTCTTAGGATGAAACCTCCCTGGACAAGTTACTTGGGTCAAGTAGGACTTATGTGAAGGGTCTCTAGGTGCCAAATTGCTTTAAATGGCAATTGGTGTGCTTAAGGTTTGAGTTTTGGTCAAAAAGCGGTAAAAACGATGTTGGGTGTCCAAAATCTCCATACTAAAATGGATTTGAGTGAAGTTAGTTTTTTATGGATAGGTCGAGATGAGAGTGACCTATAGGAGTTGAAATTAGGTCAATTGGAGGTCAGTGCACGAAATTGGATGCGTCGAAAGTTTGGCCCAAAAATCAGCAAAGTGCTGATACAATATCCAATACAGATGCCGCGATGCTAAGCACGACTACCTCTCTCAGGCCACAGCTACACTGTAACTCGCCATAGCCCAATCCTGTTTTGGTGTTATTTGGAGTTTTTCTGTATTTTGAGGTTTCTAGAAGTTAATTTGGGGCTTTTGGGAGTAGGTTATTATGTACAAGAGATCTTGGACAGATAGTGAAAGGTTTTGCTTGAATATTACAAGTCAAGATGACCCAGCACTTGTTGATAGACTAGCAAGAGATGCCCTTAGTTTAGTAACTAATATGATTTATAACTCTATACCACAAGCATGTATTGAGTTGGATAAACAGGATCTCCGGGTTATGTTCTCTATGTAATGAGTGAAGCCTTTGTCTTCATGAGATTCGAAAAAGGGATATTTCAGTCATTTGTAAGTTTTTTGGTCCTTCTTTATTTTTTTTTTCAATGTTGGGGTCCTATTTTGGGGTTTTATCTCACCCTTAAAAGAAAATTATTATTTTTCACAAAAAAGGAGAAAATTGATATGTTAGCATTTAAAAATGTTATATCAAAATTTTTTATTAACATAGTTAATGATATTAGTGATAAGAAAAAATTTAATTTCATTAAAAGTTAAAGAATGAAAATTAAAGAAAATTAAATTAAATTACTAAAATTAAACTAAAAATAAAAACAAGGGACCAAATATATGCTTTTGTCCTTTTTTTTAATAAACATGTCCATTTTATATTTTATCATAAATGATATTTTTAGCATTTATGCCATTTAGAGATGAACCTATGCATGTAGTGACACATGTCTTCCCTTCCATGCTTTTATCCATTCATACATTCTCTATATAACTAGCAATGCATCAGCATGTTGTCAATAGTGTTGAAATTGTACACTTTGAAGACAAGAAACGGATAGAGTGATAGGAGCTTTAAAGAGTTGCTTGCACTTTTTGCAAGATTTGCTACTGAAGGATAATGAGCTTCCAAGCCAAACCTATGAAACTAAGCGAATGTTATTGTTTATTGGAAAGAATTATGAGAAGATACACGCTTTGTATTAATGACTGCATGAAATGGTATAACACTTTAATTTTTGAGCTTTTTTCCATGTATTAAACCATTATAGAGTCAATCTATGCTTCATTAGAAGGTTGAATCAAAGAAAATACCAAAACAGAATTTTTCCAAATTCGTTGGTACTGTTCATATAGGTAAAATCTTTTTACCGACCAAATTTCAGAAAATCATAATTAATTCCATAAAAATTGCATATAAGTGATTCAAGTCTTTAAAAATAGTTTATCAGATTTTCTACATGAAAAAAAATATAAAACCAAGCAATGACTAGGCAAATTTGTACAATGAATTTATCCAAATTTATTATTTATTTGGTCAAAATTATTCTTTTACGTTTTTTGACCCATATTCAAAAATTCATAACTCCTAAAATACACGTCCAAATCAAGTGTTTTTTTGTTCTTTGGAAAGTTCTCTTTGTCTACTTTCCAAGAATATATAACACTCAGATACAAAAATGAATTTTGAATGAACAATATTCATAAAAATAATTAGTGCTCAAAACTGAACAGTTTTACATACAATTTCTAAAAGCTAAATATATATAACACTTACATGATTTAGACTATTACAAAATATGTCTATAACATCATGAACTCTAAAAGAACATTATGGCAGCAAGAAACAACTTCATGAAAACACATATAATTTTATACATAATTACAAGAAAACAAATAACTATGGTGGCTATGAATCTAATCATCATTAATCTTCTCCTCGTCTCTTGTCTTCTTGGAGGTTTTTCCATCACTTGAACCTATCATCATAGTGCTTGGAGAGTGAGATTTAGGAAAATCTTAGTAACTAGTGTATTTCATGGAAATATATCATTCAAGTTTCACAAATATTGCACATATAACCACATAAATTGTTAAAATACCATATTGTTAAGTAAAAATTTTGGCAAAGTTTTTCCTTAGAAAATGGACATCCCGGGAAACAAAACTCCTCATTTTATAGCCAAAACCAGTCAAAAATAAAGACAAGAATAATATGGCATCAAGATATAATTATAGAAAGAATAAAGAATAACATAATGCAATAAAATAAACCAAGTTACCTCTTATGTATTCCTTTGCTTTCCTCTTCGAATCAAAGCTTCCACAAGCTTTCTTGAACTACCACAAGTCCTAAAACATGATTAAAGATCCACTAAATCAACTACAAGTAAGGGTTGTTTTACAAAATTTCACTCACCCTAAAATTTCACTTCGTTTATCTTTGAGCTTTTCGAAAACTTGCTTCCATACTTTCCACATCTTGTTTCTCTTGCCTTATCTCAAGGTTCCTCTTAAATTTATTGCATGAAACCACTTCCTTTCTTAAATCCATATCAAAACCTAAACTAAACAGCAAGAAGGAAGGAGGAAGACTCAAAGAAACAACCTCAAACTACTTAAAAACTCAAAGAAAACCACAAGAGATTACAAGAGGATTTTCTTCTCCCTGTTTCTTCCTCTTGTTCTCCATGATTTCTCCTTCCTTTCTCACTATTTACAACTGCTCTCCTTCCTTTCTTTGCTACCTTGCACATTCAAGAGGAGGGAGTATTTATAAAATGGCCATCTAATCATATTTTGCCACTTAATCTTCCATAAGTGTCTTAATTTCTCTTAGAAAATGACATAATTAATTAAATAATGGAATTTCAACATGTGCTTATGGTTGAGCACGAAATTAGGGGTATTTTGATCCAAAAATATTACACATTTATTTATCTAGATATATCTTAAACCGGTCTAAACAAATAAAGCTACTTTAACAATATATTTTACTATTATTGGAACAACGATTTTAACTATATTAGAATATAAGATTACCATAATATCCTATCTCAATTGGTCCAAAAATGGGGCCCAAGTATTGTTCTAAATAATACTTCCTCTTCCTGCAGTCCAAACCAACTTTTATGAGATAAAATATTAATGTTGAATCCTAATTACCTAATAAATATTATTTTTATCTTAATAAATTTCATACTATATTTCATTAGTCTTAACTCCTTGAAAGCTTCATTTTGACAATAATTTTTTATATTTACAAAAATACCCTAGATCCGGGCCAATTTACAATTTTTAAAACTTTCATGTCATTATATGTAATTTTTCCCAAAATTTATAAATTTTTCTTCACACTCACACGGTGATTCTCTTTTTTTTTTCTTTCTCTCTTTTTTTTCCAGGGTAAAATTGTCATTTTCTTCTTTTTCCTTCCAACCGAGATAATTAACTTTTTTGCCCTATTTCATGCAAAATGATGTCTGCTCATTTTTGTTAATTTCTTATGAATTTTAAAATATTGACCCTTTAAATATCCAGTATAAATTTCAAGATACTGTTGCCTTCAAAACTCCACGTTCTGGTCACTTTTTAGCCCAATTGGCATAGCCATTATGCTCAAGAGGCCGAAAAATCTTGGATAGGAGCTTCTAACAGCCGTCGTTCTCCCTCACGCGCCTCACGTGCTGTTACCGTAACTCCATGCGCCAGCTACTTGCTCCCATGTGCCACATGCACCTACTGGAGGTTGAAAAGGACCACGTCAACACCACGCCACTGTCACGCCATCTAGTGAGCGTCTACCATGTGTCATACCTTGCCACGTCAACACACCACACAATACCGTTTACGTCATCAGCCATGCAAGCACTAAGGTGTCCAGTCAGCGACATGTCAACCATTCACATAGTGCCACATGTCGATTTTGCCACATAAGCAGCCCTATCATCCAAACTTTGTTAAATTATAGTTTAACCCCTATACCTTTCATAAATTACATTTTAGCCCCTAAACTTTTCTTAAAGTTGCACTTTAGCCCCTCAACTTTCCAAAATTCCACTTTAACCCCTCAACTTTCCAAAATTTCACCAAATCCCTATACTTTCCAACATTTTGTTTCTACCCTAAATTTCCAAAAAAGAAAATACCACCTTGACGTATCTCTAAACTTTCCTCCCAAAATACCCCTAAACCTTTTCCAAAGCCTTTCCTAGCTTACCCTAACTTATAAAATACCTCCAAGACGCAGATCTATGCATGTGACTGAAGAGTTCAGAAATCAAGTTCAATTGCTACAGGAGCTTGTGAATGTTCAACAAACCTAACTGAAGGAACAAGGAAGACAAAGAGAAGCAGATTCAAATAGTAGCGACACCCCCTCAGATGGTAATTATCGACACTTGTATTCATTGTTGATCCCTAACTAACTGAATTGATTTCTTGTTTTGTTCAAATTGCACAGCCCAAAAAGAGGAAAAAATAAATCAAAGGGACAAGCCAAAAGTCAAAGGAATCTATCACTACACCAGTGAAGAAACAAATCAAAGGTACACTTCAACAATCGAAGGAATCGATTGCCAAACTACTGATGAAAAAGCCGATCCTTGAAGTTACTCATAACACATGTCGGCCAAATGGTATTGCCCTAAGGATCCTAGTAAAAGGGGATCTAGCAAATGGTAAAACACATGAAATAAATTTTCATTATGGCATTTACAACATACAAGTAGTAGATCATCTTGCTATTGAGCAAATAAATGAAATGCTTGATCATGAATGGATAGGTGCCACAGTCATCAATGTATATCTCAGGTACTTGCATGATAGCTCATGGTTGAAATTAGTTTTGGCCTTTTCATTTGCCATTTGATGTGAACAATATTAATCAATTTGTGTATTTTTTTAAGGTACATATACCATAGTTTTTTGGTCCCTAATGGGTTGACAAGTAAATTCTCTTTCGTCAACCCCCATACAATATCATCACATGGAGGCAGCAAGATATATGAGCAATCACGATCTTTGTCTGATTTATTTGGAGCAAGAACAGTGGAGGATATGTTGTTTCTGGCACCTTATAATTTGGGGTGAGTCATTTATTAGTAAAATTTCTAATTTTGAATTCTTTCAATGTGAAATACTTACAATTTGCTTACACTTCATTTCAAATTTTTAGGGAACATTGGGTGTTGATCGTCATTAATCCTTTAACTCCAGAAATATATTATTTGGATTCCATGAATGCTAACCTACACCCAGCTCCCGATATGATAATGAAGCTCTTTAATCAGTAAGCATATATGTTTATTTTCTTCATACATCTATATATTTGTGTGATATTCTAAATAGTAACTTGCATTAATTTTTTTAATTAATCTTGTTAGCTCCTTGACTACTTTTCGTAGGAGCCGTGGTTTATGGTTCCCAATGAAATCAAAAGCCACACAATACAAATGGACTTCAATACAGGTACTGGCATTGATAGAATTAAAGTGAAGAAGTTATTGTGAATAAATAATCGCATGCATAAATTGATATATGATCTTTTGCTGTTTTTATAGTGCCCTCAGCAGCAAAATACTGTTGATTGTGGATATTACGTGTTAAAGTTTATGAAGGATATCATATTACATGACCAATCTACCATTCCGGAGAAAGTATGTTCTTCAGATCTTGTATATATTATGTGTAACATCTAAATTTTTATGATTTTGTTTGAATTCTAGTTTAGAAAATTACTGCATAATTAGAATTAAAAGAGTTTAAATATCTTATGTAGATCAAAGTAGGGACTAAATTGCAAAGGATGATCAGGGACCAAATTGCAAAGAAAGTTGGATGGCATAATTGAAAATATTAAATATTAGCAAAAAGACAAAAAAGGGGACATAGGTGTCATTTTCTCAAACAAATCATCTGTCCAGTATTTGCTAAGACTGGTTATAGGAGGTGATTCAAGAAAATTCTCGTAAGAAATTACACTCTAATAAGCAAAATCAGAAAATATATATATTAGGCAGAAAATTGATCCGAAGTTCCATAATCTGTAAATTAATAAGAATTAGAAAATAAGTCTAGATTAGGAAACTCAGATATATTAGGGCATAAAAAGAGATACTGGATTTCTCTATAAGGTTTAAATAGCCATAGAATCGGTCTAATAGATATTGGGCCAAAATCGGAGTCCGGGCCCAGTAAGACTGCACCGATTTCTTAATGGGCCAAAAGTACTATTCATGGAGGCCCAATAAAGGTGTAGAAAACCCTAATAGGCTAGGGATGCTTTTTGGGAAATCCAGAAGTATTATTGACAAGAATAGCTCAAATAATGTGAAGAAAGGATAAAGAGCCCAATTCACCCGATTTCCAGGCTAATTAAATTATAGGTGACCCAGTAGACTATGAAATAATCAAGAACAAGTTTAAAATAATATTATAAGGTTTATAATAATCTATTCAAAGAAGTTACAGGAAAAACTAATCAGCACTAATTTTATCGGTGTTTTCGGTTAGAGCCCAATACGGTAAAATATCTTCTAAAATAAATTATATGGGCTTAGAAATGATTAATTAAGGTCATAATGAGTTTGAAATTCATATTTTAAATATATTTATGCATGAAAAATTTTACCAGACAAAATTTACATAATTAGAGCCCGAAAACCCGGTATATGTTGAAATTGGGCCTAGAATTAAATGGTTTAAGCCCAAATAATTAAAGGCATCATATTGGGCTGAATATGGACTCAAAATTTCGTGCAAAAGGAGTGCAGAAGAGTTAACCACCATGCATGACACTATTTCAAAGATTAGGTGTCAAAATTGGAAGTTTGGATGAAGTAAGCTTATGTAAGCATAATGATGCAATATTTACCTTATTTGGAGATAACATTGGCATCCAAATTAATGACAAGAGAGGGAAAATTAATTAGATAACAATTATGTGAAGAAATTAGGTGTATGGTGGAGAAAAGAGATGATGTAATGTAATTTTGGCCCTTAGATCAAAAGTTAATCAAATGGATGGAGTTGCTTCTTATTGTCTATAAATAGACTCTTCTTCCCCTCCATTATTCACACCCAAAAATGAAAATCCATCATATATTAGTGAGAGAGTGAGTTATAGAGAGAAGGAGGAGAAGAGGAAAGGAAAATTTGCAAGTTTAAGGCAACATCTTTTCCCTTTCTTGTATTTTATTTCTAAATGATTGTTTAGATCTTGTATTTCTATGATTGGTAGGTAGAAAACATGTTTATGTTATGAATGTGATGATGATGTTGGATCAAAATGGTGAAAGAATGATGAATATGCTATGAATTTCGCATGAACAAGTATGAACATGTGAAGAACATGATGAACATGCTAAAAGATGCCTTTTGATCCTAAATGTTACCATGCCAAAATGAAATCATGTTTCTTGCAATTATTTTTAAATATTATGCTAAGAATGAGATTATGATGTTATTGAGATTTTCTTAAATCTCACCCCACCAAATATCTAACCATGATTAGGTTCAAATCATGTGAAAGGCAAGGAGATAAAGGAGGATCCATGAAGAAATGTTTAGAAATAGGAAGGGTACTTTGGATACTTATGTAATATCAAGTATAATGACATTCTATGTCACAATTATGTAAATTATGTGTGACTCCTAGATGATAAATAAAAGTATGTTTTGGATCAATTTTATATGTGTTATGTGAATACCATTGAAAGTATGGTATTATGGAATTTTAGGGAATGAAATTTAGAAAAATTAGGGTAAAATTGCAAGTAAATTCACGAAATTTACTGTAGTAATCTGCCTAATAAAATTCCAAATTAATATTTTTCCTTTATAGAGTATTTTAAGAGATGAATATAGCAATTTGAAGCACCCTTAAATGATTTTTCTAGAATTAGTTATGATTTTTCAAAGTTCAACCAAATTTTTATATTTACTAAATGAATAGTGACTTTTGGTAAATTTTTGGAATTTTTGAATTTGGCCCAAATTTGCTTCCAAATACTTCTAATTGGAATCTAAAGTACTAATAATGAATAGTAAATGGTTCCTAAGGTTAAGGTGTGACATTTTTGGTATCAGAGCATAAGATTCTGGTAAGGACAACCCGAAACTTATGGCTTCAGAAAGCATTTGGTTGTATAGTTAAGATTGATAGTGATGAGTTATTGTTTTGAGGACAGGAAATATGTCTTCTAGCAGTAACATTCCTATCTCTAATTACAGTGGGTGGATTGAAGAATCATCTGAATCCACAGAGGAAACTTCTTGTTCAATGAATGGTAATAAAGTACCAAATCTCAATTAGGATGTACTAGAAGTTGAAAATCTAACAGGTGAGGATTTAGAAGACTACCCTGAGCTGGAAGAATTAGAAATGATGAAGAAGGTTACTCCTTAAAGGAATGTTTGGATGAACTTAAACGAAGAAGATGGGCTAAAGAGATGCGAAGAAACATTAGGAGAGGATACCAGACACTTGATGCACCAGAGCAAGAAGTTACAAATAATGACTCAAGGGAAGTAGCATCAATTGACGGAAACCCACTAGAAGAAGACTTAATGGTTCCTGATGCTGGCAACCGTCAGGCTGCTGATAAAAGCTCCACATCATCTTAGAAAGAGATAGATATATGTGTAGTTAGTGATGTGACAAGGGACTGCAAATTTTGTCACTGTAAATAGGGCAGTCCTAACTAACTAAGTTCAAAGGTAGAATGAAATATTATGTAACATATATGGATGCTTGATATAAAATATCTGGTATAATGAATAAATGACTCTATGATATGTTGTGGTGAAATGGATCCTTGTTTATTTTGAATAGATAAAATGGTGAACATAAGAGGAGGAAGACCATCAACAAGAGGACGAGGAGAACCTCAAGTAGATCCTTTACAAGTGATCCTTAATCAGCTTAACTAACAGCAGCAAGCAATAGAACGCTTACAAGAGGCTATAAATAACGAAAGAAATGTAAATCCACCACCACAACAAAATCCACCAAGACAACCTAACCACCAAGAGTACAAGAATATGATCAACAACAAGTGGTAATCCAATTCTATAAGCATCAACCTCCCTCATTTGATGGAAAGTTTGATGTACAGGTAGCTGAAGATTGGATTGCTAAGCTTGAAAAGATCTTCAGGGTTATGGTGTAACATCCTACCTCCATTATCACCCAATATCACGAAGTACAATCAAACACAAACCAATCAACACCAAAACAACATCTCACAGTCTCAAACCAGCGTAAACGAACCCCAAAATACCAAGTTTTGGGCTGGGGCCGCGGCCACTACAGTACCGCCGCGGCTCCAGCTCCCTCTGAAACATACCTCGCTACTGGACGTCTGGTGCCGCGGCCTGAACTTCTGGTGCCGCGGCACCCCCTTCTGATGTCCCATATCAGCACCTCAACACTTTGGGGCGAACTTCCGACGCGCATAACTTTATGCTCCGACCTCCGATTGACTCGAATCCAACTCCTACAAGTCAATCTAGTCCCCATCTATCCAAGGACACCTTTTTTACCTCAATCCAACTCCGAATGGAGATTCTGGACCCTTGACACCGTTTTGGCCACTTATTAACCAAAACTCACCACTAGCCACCTCCAATTGCCACCAAAGGCAACTGGTCGCTCAGAGACCATTCATACAGGTCGTAAATCTCCAAACTAACCTGTTCAAAGAGGTTTCACCTCAAAGGAACCACTCCTCTGAGTTTTGACCCCCTTGAACCTCAACATGATAAGATGGGCTACATGCCCTAACACCCAACAACCAGGCCCAAGCCACTCTGGGCTCACAAATATTACCATATAAACTTCCACACACCTAACACTCTTAGCACACCAACATAACGCATTCCATAAAACATAATCAAACATACATTCATCCGTAACAATCCTGTCAATCTCATACATTCAATACACACTTTCTACCCTACTTGGCACATAATACATTAACCAAAAATACAAACACTACATAGACTTCCCACGTACACAGCTACTCTCTTTGCTTCACCGGACTAGAGCCAGAACCTTCTCCTGAAAGGTTTAGTCATGGGAGGTGGTAGGGTGAGACAATGTCTCAGTAACCGGGATTAACAACACATAACCATATAGATATATATATATATACAAATATGAATCAAGTAACATATGAATACAATGTAAAATGCATGATATGCATGTCGTCCTCTCTGGGACTTCCATCCTTATTCTCCCTAACACAAGTATACACATAACCCATCCTTATCCTCCCTAACACACATACAAATATCCCATCCTTATCCTCCCTAACACACGTATACATATAATCCATCCTTATCCTCCCTAACCCATACAATCCACCCTTATCCTCCCTAACATATACAATATCACATACTCCAACCTTATTCTCCCTAACAATTTCATTTATCATCATATATCATACATCATCACATCATCACCACTTTATCCGTCATATATCTCGGTGTAACAGTAACATGTGGTGATGCTAATGTATCATCATAAACATCATGATCATCACATCATATCACATCAATGTCCTCATCACATATCTCATCACAATACTCATAAACATCATCTACTATACACATACCACGATATATAATAACAACACACAAACATATCACTATCGTGGTATGAAAGAGACATGCATATATATATAGATACATACTATCATATAAAACCACGTAAACAAACCCTCGGTTACCTCAGGTTGGCAATACCGCGCTCACGCAAGTTCCACACGCTTCCTTGAACTTCAATACACTTGAGCCCCACACAGCTAACCAGATAACCTTCATAACGCATAATTCTCCCATTAACATAATATACTCACAACCATAATATCACAATTTAACCACTTTTAGGCCTAACCCAAGGCTCCAACACCCCTTTCATGCATCAATAGATTCTTAGGGACGCTTCAAATACTACTCAAACACATACATATCGGATTCCCAAGAGTTCTAACCGAAAACAACCCAGGGTTAAGCTCAAATCACACATAAACCCTTCCAAACTTGAATCATCAAGAACATCAAAACACACTTTATTAACCTCATTTAAACTACTTCAATCGGTGGATTTCATCACAAACCGAAAACCCAACCTCAAAACCAAAAATCCCATATTTCCACCGAACAAAAACGGAGAGGGAGGTGTAGAAGTAACTTACCAACTTAGATCCAAGCTCCCTCGGTCTGAAATCACCCCTGGACACCGGAGATTCGAACCCTAGCTCAGCTTTCTCGCGATCTCCCTCGGTTTCCTTTTGTTTCTTTTCTATCCAAGCGTCCGAAATGATTCGGTTTTAAGCAAAAATCTCGACTCTCGCCGCGGCTTCATACATCTCACCGCGGCTCCTCCATAGAATTTTTGGAAAATGCTTCTGGGAGCCTCTCGCTGCGGCTTCATACATCTCACCGCGGCTCCTCCATAGAATTTTTGGAAAACGCTTCTGGGAGCCTCTCGCTGCGGCGGCTCTACTCCTCACCGCGGCGCGAAGTCCCTTTCCTGTTTCCACTTCAATCATATCCGTCCTACTTCTTCTGATCCTGAACACAAAACCAATAAAGATATCATGAGGGGCGTTACACTCTCCCCTCCTTATAAAAATTTCGTCCTCGAAATTTCAACTCTTACCTTGCACAAAAATCTAAGGATACTTTCTTCGCATAGATTCTTCTGTTACCCACGTGACATCATTTGACGTCAAACCGCTCCATAAGACTTTTATCAGCTTAATGGTCTTATTTCTCAATTGCTTTTCTTTAACATCTAGAATTTGTAGCGGCGTGACTTTAAAAGTCAGATCCTCTCGCACTTGAACTATCTCATCATCAATCACATGAGACGGATCCGGATGATACTTTTTGATTTGAGACACATGGAAAACATCATGTAATCCTGCAAGATTAGGTGGTAGCGCCACTCGATACGCTATTGGCCCGATTCTCTCTAAAATCTGATATGGACCCATATACCGCGGAGTGAGCTTCTTGGCTCGAATTGATCTTCCAACACCAGTAGTAGGAGTGACTTTCAAAAACACATGATCCCCAACATCAAACTCCAATGGTCTTCTCCTTCTATCCGCATAACTCTTTTGCTGACTCTGAGCAGTAAGAAGCTTCTGGCGAATACTCTCTATTTGCCGAGAGGTTTGATCAACAATATCTGGGCCCAAAAGACTCCTTTCACCGAGTTCAACCCAACATAATGGTGATCTACATTTTCTGCCATACAACGCTTCATAAGGAGCCATCTGTAAACTCGAGTGGAAACTGTTATTGTAGGTAAATTCAACCAACGGCAGAAACTGATCCCAATTGCCTTTATTCTCCAGAACACATGCCCGCAGCATGTCTTCTAGAGTCTGAATAGTCCTTTCAGTCTGCCCATCAGATTGAGGGTGATAAGCAGTACTGAAACTCAACTTCGTATCCATGGCTTTCTGGAGAGATTTCCAAAACTTGGATGTAAACCTTGGATCTCTGTCCGACACAATATTCATCGGGACTCCGTGTAGCCTTACTATCTCATTCACATACAACTGGGCCAACTTCTCCATTGAAATAGTTTCCCGAATTGGAAGAAAATGGGCCGACTTTGTCAACCTGTCCACAATGACCCATATCGCATTGTCTCCTGAAGAGGTCCTCGGTAATCCCATCACAAAATCCATGGAAACGCTATCTCATTTCCACTCCGGGATCTCCAAAGATTGCAACATACCAGCAGGCAATTGGTGCTCAATTTTAACCTTCTGACAAATCAGACATCTTGCCACAAACTCTGCGATGTCCTTTTTCATGCCTGGCCACCAATAACCTCTCTTCAAATCCTGATACATCTTAGTGGTACCAGGGTGGATAGTGTACTTACTTTTATGAGCTTCCTCCAAAATAATCTCACGTAACCCCGCAACGTTTGGCACACAAATCCTACCTCGATACCGGATGATACCATCCTCCAGAATATCAAAGTCCTGGGTCTCCACCATTTCAACCTGTTCCGGAATGCCTAACAGATAGTCATCCTCCCTCTAAGCATAGCAAATGTTCCTCAATAAATCACTTGTTACACTGATGGAACTCATTACTAGTACTCCAGGATGGACATTGATGGATAATTTCATATCTCTCAGGCTTTCCAACAACTGTTGCTCCCTCATCATCATCATGGCCATATGGATCGACTTTCTACTTAATGCATCTGCCACAACATTGGCTTTCCCAGGATGATATTTTAGAGCAAACTCATAGTCCACAAGGAATTCAACCCAACGCCTTTGCCTTATGTTCAACTCTTTCTGGTCAAACAAATACTTCAAACTCTTGTGATCACTGAATACCTCAAACTGAGCGCCATAGAGATAATGCCTCCACAATTTCAAGGCAAACACTACAGCCGCTAACTCAAGGTCATGAGTAGGATAGTTCTCCTCATGAGGCCTCAACTGCCTTGAAGCATACGCCACAACTCTACCTTGCTGCATCAAGACACACCCTAGACCCTTCTTAGAGGTGTCCGTATAAACTGTGAATGGCTCTGATGGGTTAAGGATAATGAGCACTAGGGTGGACGTCAGACAAACCTTAAGCTCTTGGAATGCTCTCTCACACCTGTCATCCCAAATGAAAGATCGATCCTTGCGGGTGAGTCTAGTCAATGGTATAACAAGCTGAGAGAATCCCTTAATGAACCTTCGGTAATATCCAGCCAATCTCAGAAAACTCCGAATTTCCATCACCGATTGAGGTCTCTCCCAATTCAACACCGCTTCCACTTTACTAGGATCTACAGCCACACCTTCTGCAGAAATCACATGACCCAGAAATTTCACCTCCCTTAGCCAAAACTCATACTTACTAAGCTTAGCATACAGTTGGTGATCCCGCAATACTTGCAACACAATCCGAAGATGATGCGCATGCTCTTCCTCACTCTTGGAGTAAATCAGAATGTCATCAATAAACACTACCACGAATTTATCCAAATACGGCCGAAACACCCTGTTCATATAATCCATGAAGATAGCCGGGGTATTTGTTAACCCGAATGGCATCACAAGAAACTCATAATGACCATATCGAGTCTGAAATGCCGTTTTAGGTACATCCTCAGCACATACTCGCAATTGATGGTATCCCGACCTCAAATCGATTTTAGAGAATACAGAGGCACCTGCCAATTGATCAATCAAGTCTTCAATCCTAGGCAAAGGATATTTATTCTTGATCGTCACTCAGTTCAGCTGCCTGTAATCAATGCACAATCTGAGGCTACCATCCTTCTTCTTGACAAACAATACTGGAGCTCCCCAAGGCGAAACACTAGGTCTGATAAAACCTCTCTTCAACAATTCCTCAATCTGCTTCTTCAACTCTTTCAATTCAGACGGTGCCATTCGATATGGAGCTTTCGAAATAGGACTAGTCCCGGGCACCAAATCAATGGAAAACTCCAGTTCTCGTGGTGGGGTAAACCAGTAATCTCCTCTGGAAACACATCAGGAAATTCATTCACAACCGGATATCTTTCGACACCACCTTGCATATCCACATTCACAGAGAAGAAAACCAGAAACCCTTGACATCCTTTCTTCAAATAGCTGTCAGCTTGGGCGAAGGACAAACACATATTCTCATCCCCTTTAACACTAGGGATGTTCATTGGTAAGGACACAGTCTTCCGAGCACAGTCAAGAATGGCATTATTCGCTTCTAACCAGTCCATCCCAATTATCACATCAATCTCTTGCAACGGCAAACAAATCAGATCTAGGGTAGTGCTTCGTTGTTCAAAACGGACCACACAGTTCAAATAAGCTTGAGCAGTTCTCAATGAAACTCCTGTGGGTGTGGCTACCGACAATTCAAAAGGCAACTCCATTGCCACAATACCCAATCTCCGAGCACAATCAAAAGAAATGAAGGAATGCGATGCACCTGAGTCAAACAAAGCATGAATAGAGTAACCATTGAGTTTAAGTTTACCTCTAATCAAGTTAGGCGCTGCATCCGCTTCTTGTGTAGTGATAGCGAAAACTCGTCCGGGCATCGTGGGCCTCCTTGTCGCATCATCACGCCGTGGCTCCCAACAATTCCGCGACATATGACCTGATCTCCCACAATTATAACAAATCAAACACGGACGATCACCATGGCTAAACCCGCATCTTGTACACAAATTCGATGCACTACCTGAACCATATTGAGATGGGGTGGAGTCCTTCCCTGCATACTCACTCTGACTAGAACTCCCTTGTTCAAAGCCACCTCAATAAAAGGGTCCTCTGCCAAACCGACCTCTATTGGACTGATCTCGTCCAAACCTGCCTCTCCCTCTACCATGACGGCCTAGATTATAACGACCTCTTCCTCCACTAGAACCTGTGCTGCCACCGTTGCTACCACTTCCTGAACCACTACCTTTACTGGTTCCTCCCGTAGGTCCTAGATGAGAAAAGGCCCGAATCATGGAATTCTTTCGATACTCCTCGGCCTCTTTCATTCGTTTATAGAGAGCATGAATCTTTGCACATAAGTCCTCAAAGGATATAAACTCTACCGCCGACAGTCGCTCTTTAATCTCTGGGTGGGCTCCCTCAAACAACCTTTGAGCCATCCACCTATCATTAGGATGATTATTTAGATAAGTGGAATACTTGGCCAAGTCTAAAAACTGATCAATGTACTCATCCGCCGACAAACTTTCTTGCTGAAAGGCTAAAAACTCCGCCTCTTTCTGCATCATTAAGGTTTAAGGGAGGTAGTGCGCAAAGAATCGTCCCTTAAACTGTTCCCAGGTCATCGGAGGATTCATCGCTTCAGCGTTTGGAACAACACTCCTCCACCAACGCTTGGCCTTCTTCTCCAGCTTAAAGGCCGCTAGTTGCACCCTTTGCTCCGAGGTGCAATCCATCACGCTAAAGATATTCTCCAACTGTTCTATCCAATTCTCAGCTTGGGAAATATCAATGGTATCTTCGAAAGCCTGGGGATCAAACTTCCGAAAGTCCTTCAACAGTGAAGAGATACCCCTTCTTTCAACCCTTGGGGCTCTCTCAGGCTCTATCACATTTTCATTCCCTCCTGCATTCAAATCCACATAGATGTCAGCCTCTTCATTCATTCCACCCTGCTCTTGTCTATCCATTCTTTCTTGCAGTCTATTCAATACTTCCCCCTGAGTATTAACTTGGTTACTGATGCCGGCCAACATTTCTTGCACCTGTCTCATAAGATCATTGTTACTCTGTCTTCCTCTTCCTCTGCGAGACATTTTCCTACACACAAGTCACAACACATTCAATTATATGGTTCTGGACTAGTATTGCAGTGGGAATATAGTCTATGTATTTATTATGTGCCAAGTAGTACATCAAGCAGAAACAATGGCCCAAAACCATTGCTCTGATACCAAAATGTAACATCCTACCTCCATTATCACCCAATATCACGAAATACAATCAAACACAAACCAATCAACACCAAAACAACATCTCACAGTCTCCCAAAATACCAAGTTTTGGGCTGGGGCTGCAGCCACTACAGTACCGCCGCGGCTCCAGCTCCCTCTGAAACATACCTCGCTACTGGACATCTGGCACCGCGGCCTGAACTTCTGGTGCCGCGGCGCCCCCTTCTGATGTCCCACATCAGCACCTCAACACTTTGGGGCGAACTTCTGACGCGCATAACTTTATGCTCCGACCTCCGATTGACTCGAATCCAACTCCTACAAGTCAATCTAGTCCCCATCTATCCAAGGAAACCTTTTTTACCTCAATCCAACTCCGAATGGAGATTCTGGACCCTTGACACCGTTTTGGCCACTTATTAACCAAAACTCACCACTAGCCACCTCCAATTGCCACCAAAGGCAACTGGTCGCTCAGAGACCATTCATACAGGTCGTAAATCTCCAAACCAACCTGTTCAAAGAGGTTTCACCTCAAAGGAACCACTCCTCTGAGTTTTGACCCCCTTGAACCTCAACATGATAAGATGGGCTACATGCCCTAACACCCAACAACCAGGCCCAAGCCACTCTGGCCTCACAAATATTACCATATAAACTTCCACACACCTAACACTCTTAGCGCACCAACATAACGCATTCCATAAAACATAATCAAACATACATTCATCCGTAACAATCCTGTCAATCTCATACATTCAATACACACTTTCTACCCTACTTGGCACATAATACATTAACCAAAAATACAAACACTACATAGACTTCCCACGTACACAGCTACTCTCTTTGCTTCACCAAACTAGAGCCAGAACCTTCACCTGAAAGGGTTAGTCATGGGAGGTGGTAGGGTGAGACAATGTCTCAGTAACCGGGATTAACAACACATAACCATATAGATATATATATATATATATATACAAATATGAATCAAGTAACATATGAATACAATGTAAAATGCATGATATGCATGTCGTCCTCTCTGGGACTTCCATCCTTATTCTCCCTAACACAAGTATACACATAACCCATCCTTATCCTCCCTAACACACATATACAAATATCCCATCCTTATCCTCCCTAACACACGTATACATATAATCCATCCTTATCCTCCCTAACCCATACAATCCACCCTTATCCTCCCTAACATATACAATATCACGTACTCCAACCTTATTCTCCCTAACAATTTCATTTATCATCATATATCATACATCATCACATCATCACCACTTTATCCGTCATATATCTCGGTGTAACAGTAACATGTGGTGATGCTAATGTATCATCATAAACATCCTGATCATCACATCATATCACATCAATGTCCTCATCACATATCTCATCACAATACTCATAAACATCATCTACTATACACATACCACAATATATAATAACAACACACAAACATATCACTATCGTGGTATGAAAGAGACATGCATATATATATAGATACATACTATCATATAAAACCACGTAAACAAACCCTCGGTTACCTCAGGTTGGCAATACCGCACTCACGCAAGTTCCACACGCTTTCTTGAACTTCAATACACTTGAGCCCCACACAGCTAATCAGATAACCTTCATAACGCATAATTCTCCCATTAACATAATATACTCACAATCACAATATCACAATTTAACCACTTTTAGGCCTAACCCAAGACTCCAACACCCCTTTCATGCATCAATAGACTCTTAGGGACCCTTCAAATACTACTCAAACACATACATATCGGATTCCCAAGAGTTCTAACCGAAAACAACCCAGGGTTAAGCTCAAATCACACATAAACCCTTCCAAACTCGAATCCAATCATCAAGAACATCAAAACACACTTTATTTACCTCATTTAAACCACTTCAATCGGTGGATTTCACCACAAACCAAAAACCCAACCTTAAAACCAAAAACCCCATATTTCCACCAAACAAAAACGGAGAGGGAGGTGTAGAAGTAACTTACCAACTTAGATCCAAGCTCCCTCGGTCTGAAATCACCCCTGGACACTGGAGATTCGAACCCTAGCTCAGCTCTCTCGCGATCTCCCTTGGTTTCCTTTTGTTTCTTTTCTGTCCAAGCGTCCGAAATGATTCGGTTTTAAGCAAAAATCTCGACTCTCGCTGCGGCTCCTCCATGGAATTTTTGGAAAACGCTTCTGGGAGCCTCTCACTGCAGCGGCTCTACTCCTCGCCGCGGCGCGAAGTCCCTTGCCTGTTTCCTCTTCAATCATATTCGTCCTACTTCTTCTGATCCTGAACACAAAACCAATAAAGATATCATGAGAGGCGTTACATATGGGTTGTAAAACAGAAGTAAAAGCATTATTAGCCACTCATATATTAGAAAAAGAAGCAGATCGTTGGTGGAACAATACAGAGTTAATTCTCCAAGGAAGGAATGTCCCTATTACTTGGGAAATATTTCTAGAACAATTCCACGAGAAATATTTTCCTAGGTCGGTAAGGGATGAGAAAGAAGCAGAATTCATTACTATTAGGCAACAAGAAAATGAGTCTGTGGATGAGTATGTAGCACGATTCATCCGATTGTCGAGATACTGTACTTATTTATAGCAAGTGAATGATGAAAGATGGAAGACAGAAAAGTTAGAAAGAGGTTTAAGGCTAGCCATTAAAGAAAGGGTGGCTCCAATGCAGATTAGAACTTTCAACCATTTGGTGCAGGTAAGCAGGATTACAGAAAATAGTCTAAATCCTAAGTTTATTCAGACTATTGAACCTGTAAATGTTAAAAGGCCAGTTGAAGAAGAAGCGAGACAAGATAAGAATAAGAAGACTTGGAATAAGAATAAGAAGTTTAAGAGATTCGGAAACAGGAATGGCCCTGGCAATCAAAGGAATACCTCTAGATTGACTTGCCATCAATGTGGAAAGGATCATGGTGGAAGACCATGCCTCGTAGGACAGAATGCCTGCTTTAAATGTGGGAGAGCTGGACATTTTGCAAGGGACTGTACAATGGAGGTGAACAATACCAAACCCCGAGCCCAAGGGAGAGTTTTTGCTCTCAACCAGCAAGAGGCTAGGAAGTCACCTGAAATGATTGAAGGTATGATTAAGATAAATGATTATCTTGTAAATGCTCTATTTGATTCAAGTGCTAGTCACTCATTCATATCCTATGATTGTGCTGGGAAATTAGGGCTGGTAATTACTATAATGCCTTACGATTTACATGTTTCTACCCCTACTGGAGTTAAAGCCATCACCTCCCTGTGTGCTTGAATTGCACTGTCCAGTATAAATATTCCTGCATCACCATTGATTTGATTTGTTTACCCTTTCCCGACATTGATGTAATTATTGGAATGAATTGGCTATCTGCCAATAATGTCCTTCTTGATTGTAAAAATAAGACCTTAATTTTGCCTACCCCTAAAATAATTCCAATTACTGAGACTAAGCTAAACTTTCTGACGACTACTCAAGCAGAGAAATACCTAGAGAAAGGATGTCAAGGATATTTAGTTTTCTTCTCTGTTAAGATTGAAATAGAAGAAGGAATTAAAGAGATCCCAGTAATAAAAGAATTTCCTTAAGTTTTTCCTAAGGAAATCACCGGTTTACCCCTAGAAAGAGAATTAGAATTTAACATTGACATTATACCTGGAGCAAGACCCGTTTCCAAAGCACCTTATAGAATGACTCCTAATGAAATGATGGAGTTAAAGAAACAAATAGAGGAACTATTGGAGAAGGGTTTTATTAGACCAAGTGTCTCACCTTGGGGTGCTCCTGTGCTGTTTGTAAAAAAGAAGGATGGAAGCCTTAGATTGTGTACAGATTATAGAGAACTTAATAAGGTGACCATAAAAAAATAAATACCCTTTACCTAGAATTGATGATCTGCTAGATCAACTGGTAGGAGCCAGTGTATTTTCAAAAATTGACTTAAGATCTGGCTATCACCAATTAAGGGTTAAAGCAGAGGATGTTCCAAAGACTGCTTTTAGGACAAGATATGGGCATTATGAATTCTTAGTTGTGCCATTTGGTCTTACTAATGCACCAGCTATTTTTATGGACTATATGAATAGAATTTTTCGACCTTATTTAGATCAATTTGTTGTGGTCTTTATTGATGATATACTTGTATATTCCAAATCTTATGAAGAGCATGAGAAGCATTTGAGAATCGTTCTGAAAACCTTGAAGGAAAAGAAATTATATGCTAAACTTAGTAAGTGTGAGTTTTGGCTCACAGAAGTCTAGTTTTTAGGGCATGTAGTGTCCAAAGAAGGGGTCACAGTAGATCCAAGCAAAGTGGACGCTGTACTACAATGGCAAAGACCCAAAACTGTGACTGAAGTAAGAAGTTTCCTAGGTTTAGCAGGATATTATAGAAGGTTTATTCAAAACTTTTCTCGCATTACTTTGCCGCTTACTCAACTCACTAGAAAAGATCATTCTTTTGTGTGGGATCATAATTGCAAAAATAGTTTTCAAGAACTCAAGAAAAGGCTAACCTCCCCTCTCCTATTAATCATACCTGAACCATATATGACCTATATGGTCTATAGTGATGCAAGTAAATATGGTTTGGGTTGCGTATTAATCCAGCAAGGTAGAGTTGTAGCCGATGCTTCTAGACAATTAAAACCTCATGAAGAAAACTATCTCACACATGATTTAGAACTTGCGGCTATTGTACATGCTCTAAGGATCTAGAGGCACTATCTTTATGGTGCGAAAGTAGAAATTTATTATGACCACAAGAGCCTCAAATATTTACAAGAATAAAAAGAACTCAATATGAGGCAAAGAAGATGGATGGAATTATTGAAGGATTATGAACCGACTATTAATTACCATCCAGGAAAGGCCAATGTGGTGGCCGATGCCCTAAGTCGAAAATCTATTCACATAGCCACCATGATGATTAAAGAACTAGAGCTAATCGAAAAATTTAGAGATTTAGTTCTTGCTGATGAAATGATGATGAATGAAAGACAAATTGGCAGAACTAGGATTGAAATGGAATTATGGAATGAAATCAAGGAAGCCCAGCAAAAAGATGAATTCTTAAAAGTAGTCAAGGAAAAAATAGAGCAGGGACAAGCCACAGGATTTGAGGAATCAAGAGAGGATGGTCTAATGAGATTTCAACAAAGAATCTATGTACCTCCAATAAATGAAATAAAAGAAAAGATCATGATAGAAGCTCATCAGAGTAAATATACTATTCATCCGAGAATTACAAAAATGTATCATGATTTAAAGAAATTATTCTGGTGGCTCGGAATGAAAAGTGATATTACTCAATTTGTTGCTAAGTGTTTAACTTTCCAAAAAGTAAAAATTGAACACCAAAAGCCTGCAGGATTATTACAACCTTTGGATATCCCAGAATGGAAGTGGGATAGTATTTCAATGGACTTCATAATGGGTTTACTTAGAACTTCATCTGGATATGATGCTATTTGGGTAATTGTGGATAGACTTACAAAAACTGCCCACTTTTTAGCTATGAAGTCTACCTATACCTTAGATAAATTGGCACAGCTATACATTAAAGAAATAGTTAGACTTCATGGTATACCCAGTAGCATTATTTCAGATAGAGATCCAAGGTTTACTTCAAATTTCTGGACATCCTTGCAGAAGGCTTTAGGTACCAAGTTAAGATTTAGCACAGCTTACCACCCTCAAACTGATGGGCAAACAGAAAGAACCATTCAAACTCTTGAAGACATGTTAAGAGCTTGTGTTTTGGAAATGAAAGGAAACTAGGATACATACTTGCCATTGGTAGAATTTGCTTACAATAATAGTTATCATTCCAGTATTGAGATAGCTCCTTATGAGGCTTTGTATGGAAGAAAGTGCAGGTCCCCCTTATGTTAGGTAGAACTTGGGGAAAGGAAATTATTAGGTCCAGACTTGGTAGATCAGACCTCCAAACAGATTGAATTAATAAGAAAGAAATTGTTAACGGCTCAAAGTAGACAGAAGAGTTATTTTGATAGGAGAAGAAAGCCGTTAGAATTTCAAGAAGGAGATCATGTTTTTCTCAAGGTATCCCCTACAACTGGAGTGGGTCGATCTCTGAAAAGTAAAAAGCTTAGCCCAAAGTATATTGGACCCTTTGAAATCCTTTACAAAGTCGGACCTGTAGCCTACAAATTGGCCTTACCTCCAAATCTAAGCCAAATTCATAATGTCTTCCATGTTTCCCAATTGAAGAAATACCAGCCAGACGCTTCACACGTTATAGAATATGAATATGTTAATTTGCAAGATAATTTATCTTATGAGGTAAAACTAGAGAAAATCATTGACTTTCAAGTCAAGCAGCTGAGAAACAAGAATATCCCTCTGGTAAGGGTGGTCTGGAAAGGTTTATCTCCTGAGGAAACCACTTCGGAAATGGAGGATGACATGAGACAAAAATATCCAGAACTATTCTAAGGTATGTTCTAAATTTCGAGGAAGAAATTTTATTTAAGAGGGAGAGAAATATAACATCTAAATTTTTATGATTTTGTTTGAATTCTAGTTTAGAAAATTACTGCATAATTAGAATTAAAAGAGCTTAAATATCTTATGTAGATAAAAATAGGGACTAAATTGCAAAGGATGATTAGGGACCAAATTGCAAAGAAAGTTGGATGGCATAATTGAAAATATTAAATATTAGCAAAAAGACAAAAAAGGGGACATAGGTGTCATTTTCTCTAACAAATCATCTGTCCAGTATTTGCTAAGACTGGTTATAGGAGGTGATTCAAGAAAATTCTCGTAAGAAATTATACTCTAATAAGCAAAACCAGAAAATAAATATATTGGGCAGAAAATTGATCCGAAACTCCATAATCTGTAAATTAATATGAATTAGAAATAAGTCTAGATTAGGAAACTCAGATATATTAGGGCACAAAAAGAGATACTGGATTTTTCTATAAGGTTTAAATAGCCATAGAATCGGTCTAATGGATATTGGGCCAAAATTGGAGTCCAGGCCCAGTAAGACTGCACCGGTTTCTTAATGGGCCAAAAGTACTATTCATGGAGGCCCAATAAAGGTGTAGAAAACCCTAATAGGCTAGGGATGCTTTTTGGGAAATCCAGAAGTATTATTGACAAGAATAACTCAAATGATGTCAAGAAAGGATAAAGAGCCCAATGAGCCCAATTCACCCAATTTCCAGGCTAATTAAATTATAGGTGACCCAGTAGACTATGAAATAATCAAGAACAAGTTTAAAATAATATTAAAAGGTTTATAATAATCATCTATTCAGAGAAGTTACAGGAAAAACTAATCAGCACTAATTTTATCGGTATTTTCGGTTATAGCCCAATAAGGTAAAATATCTTCTAAAATAAATTATAAGGGCTTAGAAATGATTAATTAAGATCATAATGAGTTTGAAATTCATATTTTAAATATATTTATGCATGAAAAATTTTACCAGACAAAATTTACATAATTAGAACCCGAAAACCCGGTATATGTTGAAATTGGGCCTAGAATTAAATGGTTTAAGCCCAAATAATTAAAGGCACTATCTTGGGCTGAATTATCACTCAAAATTTCGTGCAAATAAGAATGAAAAGGAGTGGAGAAGAGTTAACCACTATGCATGACACTATTTCAAAGATTAGGTGTCAAAATTGGAAGTTTGGATGAAGTAAGCTTATGTAAGCATAATGATGCAATATTTACCTTATTTAGAGATAAAAGTGGCATCCAAATTAATGACAAGAGAGGAAAAATTAATTAGATAATAATTATGTGAAGAAATTAGGTGTATGGTGGAGAAAAGAGATGATGTAGTGCAATTTTGGCCCTTGGATCAAAAGTTAATCAAATTGATGGAGTTGCTTCTTGTTGTCTATAAATAGGCTCTTCCTCCCCTCCATTATTCACACCAAAAACGAAAATCTACCATATATTAGTGAGAGAGTGAGTTATAGAGAGAAGGAGGAGGAGGAAAGGAAAATTTGCAAGTTTAAAGTAACATATTTTCCCTTTCTTGTATTTTATTTCTAAATGATTGTTTAGATCTTGTATTTCTATGATTGGTAGGTAGAAAACATGTTTATGTTATGAAAGTGATGATGATGTTGGATCAAAATGGTGAAAGAATGATGAATATGCTATGAATTTCGCATGAACAAGCATGAACATGTGAAGAACATGATGAACATGCTAAAAGATGCCTTTTGATCCTAAATGTTACCATGCCAAAATGAAATCATGTTTCTTGCAATTATTTTTAAATATTATGCTAAGAATGGGATTATGATGTTATTGAGATTTTCTTAAATCTCACCCCACCAAATATCTAACCATGATTAGATTCAAATCATGTGAAAGGCAACGAGATAAAGGAGGATCTATGAAGAAATGTTTAGAAATAGGAAGGGTACTTTGGATACTTATGTAATATCAAGTATAATGACATTTTATGTCACAATTATGTAAATTATGTGTGACTCCTAGATGATGAATAAAAGTATGTTTTGGATCAATTTTATATGTGTTATGTGACTACCATTGAAAGTATGGTATTATGGAATTTTAGGGAATGAAATTTGGAAAAATTAGGGTAAAATTGCAAGTAAATTCACGAAATTTACTGTAGTAATCTGCCTAATAAAATTCCAAATTAATATTTTTTCTTTATAGAGTATTTTAAGAGATGAATATAGCAATTTGAAACACCCGACAAACATGATTGTGGGCTTGATTTCTAGTTTCTTTTTAGAGTAATTATTATTTCGGCCTCCCTCAACAATATTTATTATTCATTTGTTCATATTAATATAGTTGCTCATGAGAATATGAACTCTCTCTAATGTGAAACCCTTTGGCTTACATGAATGATTTGTAATACAGATACTGATACTGCCAACATTTTGGCATAGAAATAATATTGGTCCACATGAGCAATTGTATTAACATGAGGTCACAACTCATGATAGGATTAGATTAAATTGATGAGTTATTTTTCAAAAGGTTTGGACTAATTAGATATATATAGTAATTATCTTGTGATAGGATTAGATTAAATTGATGAGTTTTTTCAAAAGGTTTGGACTAATTATATATAGTAATTATCTTGTGAAAATTAGGTTGATTGAATATTTGATAGCAATACAATAAAGTTGTGTGTATGGGAATGTAGAGCTGAAATTGGTAGAGATATACAAGCAGCAAAAATTCTAATTTCTGGCAAGAAAGTTAAATCTAGTACTACAATATGTATGTAGATTTGATATAATTTTTTCAGTTTTATGAGAATAAAAACAAATGTGTAAGTAGGAGATTCCTTTTTTTGTTAGGAACTAATATTGGTATACTAAAAGTTGAACTGTATATTTATTTTTATCATAGTTGAATTGTAATTGAATTAATAAAATATATATTTTTAATGTAATATATTTTTTATTTGTATGTTGAATATAATTACATATATATATATTTGAATAATGATGGCTTCTTATAGTGTTTACAATAAAACACCAATAAAAGCCAATTTCTTTTTTTTTTAAAAGGAGAAAAGTTGGCATTTGTTGGATAAAGACCAACTAAAGTACCCATTTTAATTGATTTAATTAGTTTATACAATAAATGCCAATTAAGCTAGAAACTTTAGTCAGCATTTATTGTAGAAATGTCAACTAAAGCACCTACTTTAGTTGGTGTTTGTCCAACTAAAGTAAACTTTAGTTCGCATTTGTAACTTCTCCTATTTATCAGTACTGAAATAATTGGCATTTCTAAAATGTTAATAAATGCCAAAAATAAACACCAATTATTCACTTTTTTGTTGTAATATTTCCTTAAAAAATGCTTCTTTTTCAAGAAAATAACTTTGAAATATTTTCAAACACATTAAACAAAGAAAATCAAATAAATTAAATCTAGGAACTTAAATATTGATTTTCCATATTGAGTTTCCAAGTTCTTCTTTCCCTAGAACTTCTCTTCTTCTTCTTCTTGATAAATCCATTTTGATCTCATAATTTCTTTTCTCCCTCTTGACTCAACTACATAGCATATTCACATTAAATCTAGTAGTTAGTCTAAAAGATAATTATAATAAATAATCAAATTATGTAAACTTTTTGCTTCAATATTTATCATCATCAAAACTAATTATGTAATACTAACACTTTTGATATAATTAAAACCTTATCCTAAATTAATTCATAGTTTCTTAGTGCATAATTAAAATCAAAATAACGAAAAGCCCCTTTGGTTACATGTTATACTTAGGTATATTACTATCCTAAGTGTAAATTAGATAGAATCTACACATATTGTTTGTTTAATGGTGCAATTAAGATTTCTTTTTTCAAGTTTGATCCTAATCCCCTATTCAAACCTCAATATTGGCCAAGTATCAAGGTAGAAGAAGTATTGAAGCAAAACAAACAACCATCATTCATTAAACTAAATGAAATATATACATTCACAGGTCAAAAAGTATCCAAAGGTTCATGGTAATCCTAAGTATTTACACGCTTAGCCTTCCATCTTAATGTATACGAAGTAACACATAAGGAAAACTAAAGAAAATTGAAGAAACATGAAAGAAATGGAAAGAAAACTTAGAAATTGGATGAAAATTCAAGCCAAACTCTTGAATCTTCAAGCCATAATCAACCCAAGCTCGTCTCCTAGCTTCATAGCTCCTCAAACTCATCCTTGACCTTGGAGTGGCGTGAAAATTGGTGAAGATACCAAACCGTAGCTTCACTCTAGCTTCCATCTATACCTCAGCAAAACAGAGTTTTGGTTCTGTGACAGTCACTGCGACTTACGCCGTGGCATCACTCTTCTTTGGACGAAATTTTTTTTCAATGGTGCAGTTGCCACAATGTATGCCATGGAGTCATATCTCTCTAGAATCTTTTTTTAGTTTAAGCATCATCAACACCGTGGCATCACGAGCTCGCGAGCACTATAAACAGCCCTACAAGAGATCATGAAGCCACGTGAAAGTTGAAACTTTCCCAAAAGTAACAGCAGGTTCTCTATGCAAAATTGAATCATAAAATATAATATAAGAAAAAATAATTTCATAAATAAATAATATCTTTTATATTTTTAACATTTATTCCACATTTTAGAGATGAACCCACGCATGGAGTGACACGTGTCCTGGCTTCCTTGCTCTTATCCTTTCCTCCAATTCTCTATATAACAACATGGGCATCTAGTGTTTCTCTCAAGTTTCAAATTAATCACCAAGTCTTGAATGTCGAGTAGTGGAACAACATGAAGCCTTCAACGTCGTCACTGATGGTAACCCTGTCCTTCCTACTCTGGTTTTGCTTCACCACCACCAAACCTTCATCACTTGCCTCTGCTGCTGAACCAGTGGTTGACGTTGATGGGGATCCTCTTGTCCCAGGTCAAAAATACTACCTAAGGTCAATTATATCGGTAGGAGGAAGAATTGATGCGGTTGCCGCAGAAAGGACCGGCAATTCCTCATGCTCATATAATGTTATCGTGCGTCGAAGTTTTGACTTCAAGGGTGATCCTGTAAAATTCCGTATTCCAAGAACAAGCACAGGCACAATATATGAAAATTCTACTCTTGTGGAAATTGAGTTCGCGGATAAGCCACAGTGTGGAAGATTCTCCGAGTGGGCGGCTGCTTTTGAATCTGGATCATCTTCATCTCCTGGGAAGCTGGTTCTTGGTGGTCCAGAAGACCATCCAAATTCGTTTTTGGTAAGTGGCTATTTCAAGATTGAAAAGGTTACATTAATCGGCCACCAGCTTGTGTTTTGTCCCAAAATCGTTCATTCTTTCTCCGTCTGTTATACTGTTGGCTTTGGTGAAGGATGGCAACTAACTCTGAAAGATAGGGATGAATCTGGCTTCTTGCTCTGGTTCAGGAAAGCTGATGATTACGCTAAGGGAATGTCCATTATATGAATGCAAGAAGCTGATTTCCCTCTGTCTTCTAGAATGTCACTAAATAAATGAGGGAATTAACCTTGTATCCTACGTACGTAATCAGCCTTAAATAAATCGCAGCGTTTGTGATATGTAGTGTATATCTCTGTCCTCTGATCATGAAAATAAAAAATTCTACTAAAAAAAATGAGAAAATAAATAAGAAACAGAAAGTTGATAAATAAAAAAGAAAGGAAAAGCAATTTTCGTTCTTCCGCAACAATATAACAATGAAACAATAAAAGGAGATGATCCGTATTTGCAGCAAGATATTTGCCGCTCATGGGACTTGTTAATTGATAACTTATAAGAGGATTTGAATGAGTGCTGAGATGTGGAATTAGTTAATTAGTATATGGAGGTAATACGTGATATTCTTACACTTTAAGAAGATGAATAGGTGCGGTCGCTTTCTGGCCAGCTAATAATGGTGCCAAGATTCTGGCCAGCTAATAATGGTGCCAAGATTCTTCCCAATAAAAGGCAATTCAATCACGCCCAATCTCTCTCTCTCACACTCACACACACACAAAATCTTCAGTTTTTCCTTTGTGCTTTAATCAAATTATAATTGTAATTGCTGTGTTTATTGCAACATTGTATTTTTTTGGGGTCAATAGTGAAATATTAGACTATTCATTTAGACTTTAAAGACCCTTTCATGTCAAGAATAATTCCTTAGTTGCCATTCTCACTGTTAATTTCAGCAATTACCTTGAGTTATTTATAATTTGCTTTTGTAGAAGATGATAGTGGGCCAACATCTATTAATGGTTCATAGAGTTGGGAATATAGCTCAGGTCTAGAGGGTCAGCTCATTTGGCTTTGATGGTTAGAAATTTTTGTACCTTAGTGCATTTTTTCTTATCAAGTAAATTCAAAAAATATAAAAATATTCAGTGAAAATCTACAACGAACAGATAGCTAATTATCTCAACCATAGAATGATACATTCCAGAGTTCATAATAATCATTAGAATTGACAATAATCTCACGCTCTTTTTGGACGATAGAATAATTATAAGGAGTTCATGACTTCATGTGGTTGGAATGAAGGAACCATTTTTCTCTTATCAAATCATATAACAAATATTAAAATAATTAGTGAAAATCTACAATGAGCAGATAGCTAATTATCTCAATCACAACGTAACCTATCAAAAGGCTGCACTTGCTTCCAAATTCACTTATCCAATTCTTAAAATCATGACCGTTGGTGTTGTCTTCATTTTCCTGACCCTCTTGTCCTCTAAAATCTCCAACCTTTGTGCATCAATATATGTAATTCATGTGTGTATTTCTGCTTTTACGCTATTAAGTAGACAAGTTTCAAATCGTTGAAGGAGATCCACGCTTTTACGCTACAATTGTGATTTTTTTTTTCTTACAAAACTGAAAGTTATGAATAAGAACTGCTTGTGTGAAGAAGAGTGAAGTACTGTTGTCTTTGTATGGTTTAAAACATTGCATTTTTTAATTATAAAAAATATCGTAGATGGATTTACAGGATTACACCATTTTCTGGCCTTCAAAATAGCCAGAATTTTTTTTTGGCCAAGCTTTGAATAGTCCAATTTTTTTCTTAATTTTAGTTTAATAGCGGTTTGAGATCCAAAATCATTACTACTACGAAGAGTACACGCTATTATAAATTTTATATGTTGTATTGATGTAAGCTCTGTGTGTGTTTGTGGGTTTTTTTTTTCTTTTTTTACATGTCAAATCTTATTTTCGCTAGGTCAGTGCGTTTAAAACTCGCGTCTTTAGTTGCGATATCTCTGTTTTTTGGATGGAAAAATCAACTTCATTATTTTTTATAGTTCTATTGAGAAATTACTTCATTCCAAGCACGAGCTTCTGAATACTCGTCCATATCCCAATTTATTCCTCCCTTAGCTTTGTATTAACTAATTCCAGTTCATATTTTGTTTTCCACTACAATTTCCCTAACTCGTCCACAATAGCCGGTACACTTCTAACTTCCATTTTGAAGTAATATCAGTCTTCTTCCTTTTGGAATCACAACTTTATATTTGTATCTGAGGAAATTGTGGTAAAGGTCCTAGAGAACTTGAGATGATGAGCTTGAATTCTCTCATGAGCAAGGACCATCCTGTGCATAGCACATAAACACAAGGTCAGGATGACCCTCGACCATGAGAGAATCCTTCCCTACCTGAAATATACTGTGAATATAATACGTAAGATATCAAAATTTAGTTTCAGGCAGTCCATATTGCATCCTAACCAAATACAACACTAGAACAAGTAATATGAGGAACGATTCAAAATAGGGGAAAAAAGTAGAAACAATTACAGAAGATCACGAGCCCTGCAAGCAACTTGTTTTGCAAAAAGCAAACTGCAAGCAAAGGAGCATGATATTTTATTTATTATAAGGTAGGGTTCATAACATACATAGAAACAAAGCCTAAAGCAGGCTTTGCTTGCTTACATAGGATTACACCCTTTATTAATGATGAAACATGCTCACTAGTTGGCTCAATTAGTGAGATTTAGCATCAGGGGAGCAAGGTTCATAGCAGAAGGTGGTGATATCTTGGCAGTTGCATTTTAAACCCTGAAAAGGCATATTAGTACAGATGCAGGTCTTGCAACCAGAGTGGCAACCTGCTTTAGTATCATGGCACTTGCATAGAGATGGGATCGATTCTGTGCACTCGCAGTTGTCGCAGCAGGCGGTGGTGGTCATGGATTTCGTGAAGTAGTTGGGTTCACCATTCATCATCATTGCCTTCGCAAGCAATGAGTTTGGATCCAATAAGCGACCTTCCACAGTCGCAGCGACGACAGCCATCATGAACACCCCAACACCCAACTTCAACAAATTCATCTTCTCTCTCTCTCTATAAATGTCTTTATGTGTTTGAGTTTTGCTAGTGAAGTGCTGAGCAACAAGGGAGGGTCATTTATAGAGTGATTTGAGGGTTTTTTTTTTTAATAACAAGGGATATTTTAGTATCACGTGGTTCATGAGTTTGTACTTTGTAGAGTGACGTGAATCCCATATATTTATGCACCACCAACACGATATGTACACAGGATTTAAGGGCTGTTTGGTGTCAAGAAATTTGGAAATGGAAACAGAAAATGAGAGGGAAATACCAAATTACTTGGTATACTTTGGGGGTCTTCTTGGTAATGATATTTTCTATGCATATCAAAATTCTATTCATTTTTCTAACATACAAAACATGCATTTAAAGGCCCGATCCATTCCTTTACACCCTTTCCCACTTCATTGCCTGTTCCCTTTCCATCAAAAATCCTGAAGCCATACCAAACGTGCCTTTATATTTTAGAGGACAAGATCCATGGTTGAGATTTTGAGAGTCGGATAAGGGAATTTGCAAGCAAGTGAAGCGTTCATGATAAGTTCATTTTGTGGTTGAGAAGATTATTTATCACTTAGTTATTTATTTATTATAGATTTTATTTAACTTTAATCAATATTTTTATTGAAGTTATACAAAAGAAAATAAAAAACCTGTAATTGTGTTTTACATTTAAGAAAAATAAAAGTACCTTTTCTTATTGTTACCAATATATAACTCAAGAAATTAAAGTCATATGTCTTGTGAACGGTACTTGTCTTGATGGATTTATAGTTTGATTAATTTTTCAAAAATTGTTTTATTATCTATTTCATTATAAGTTGTAACCACCTTATTCTTTCTCTCTCCCCCTATAACTATTTGATTGCTATGACCATTTTATTGCTAGATTTCTATATTTATTACTAATGTATCATCTATCCCAAGTAATGTAGGACATTTTTCTAGTTTTTTAAAAAATATATCTTAAAAGAATCCTACGTACAATTATTTGTCATGCCGTAAATCCATGTTGCTCAGATGCAATAAGAAAATCTCTATACGAACGGTAGAGGTTTTGAGTTGAGTAAGAAAATCTCAAGTAGCATTTTTACATATCCCATTATTAACGCCTTTCCTTTGGTTGTGGTTGGTGACAGTCTGACAGATGACGGGTCACAGTTTTTGGTTTCGCCCTTTCATTTGTCATTGTGTAATTCTGCAGAATACTTCTACAGAACTATTTAGAACTATTTTTAATTAATCAAACTATCAATCCAAATGATATTTAAGGAACCTTTACAATTCGAAATGCTAGTAAAGAGTAGCGAAATAGCGAAATGTCAGAGAAGAACTAAGGTCATTCGAATGTCCTAAAAGTCGTCATTGGCGGTTGAATATATATGTATATGGTCACTTATTTATTTATTTCTCAAAATGAAGTATTTTCTCTTATTAAGTAATCTAATTTTTAATAACATTTTGGTCCCTTGGTTCTTTTCTGTTATTTCCATATTTTGGGGACCTTATTATGGCTTATTTTGCTTATGTGGTCCTTGTTTGTCATTTCCCCAAGTTCCAACATTCACGTACCATTGACATCGGAGCTTCACGTGCCTTCTTTGTCTTCATTTGAGCAAGTTCCTTATTTAAAACATGCACGTTCCTTAGGTGCATGCACAGCACTAAACCAACAATGAAAGGGATGGAAACATAAATTGGCCCACAAATTTAGTATATATTACTATATAGCATTACATTGACAACTTGAATGTAACTTTTGTAAATTAGATATTTCAACCCATGCACTTCACGGGATCGATAAACAATTAAAAATAAAAAAATTTAAAGGTATTATTAGACAAAACGAAAATCATACAGATTTTAAATTTCACGAAATATATGTAATAGGATCCACACATATCAACTCTTGCAATCTAATACAAGCTAAATGCATCAAATCATGCAACTTTCATAAGCCATATATGTCAGTCAATGTGCTACAACTTTACCTATTACTAGACTCGATTAATAAGTTCTTCCAGAAGATATATATTGATTACATTTCAAAAAAAATAGAATTTAAAAAACCTTTTAAATTGAAAACATTATTTTAAATTTTTTCTCTAATTATAACATCGACGCTTCTATATTTAGAAGAAAATTGAACAGAAAGAATAAATAATAGACAGAAAGAAAATTAAACAAGGAAGTAAAAAAATCATTTGTTTACCTCTTTCATTTGTCATTGTGTGTAAAGATCTTCTCCCAAAGATTCCGAAACAACTCCTAAAATCTCAATAACACAAAAAAAAAACTTCAAACAGGAACAATACAAGGCTAAGCCATAGCGAGCTACAGTATCATCGAGGCATACTGTAGACAGGAGAGGTTGGTGCCACGGTGCCTTTATCAGAAACTATTTCAGCAAATTGCTGATTTTTTGGGTGAAATTTCAATGTGTACAACTTTATACTCTGATCTTCAATTGACTTGATTCTACTTCTACAGGTCAATCTCGTCTCAATCTAACTATAGATACTAGTTTCACTTTAATCTATCTTCGTATGAAAATTTTAGACACCCATGACTGATTTGATCATTTTTTATCAAAACCCACAACCTATAGGCCCCAATTGCTACCCTAAGCAATTTGCAACCTGGGAGCCATTCCCACAGGTTCTATTTAACTCAACCAACTTGTTTAACGAGATTTCACCCTAGAGAAACCACTCATTCAAGATTTGAACTCATTGATCCCCAATTCCATACAATGGGCTACATGCCCAAAACACACATATAAGGCCCAAAATTCCCTTTGGGCTCACACATACAATCAATCGGCTCATAGACACATGCTCCAACAACAAAGACCTATATCGAGGTCTAAATTACCATCACAGATGCATAAACCATACATAACACATATTCACATCGATCACATATCATCCATTACCATCATCATCAATATCATCCAAACATCATTGTCACAATCATCTTATCATTACATAGCATGCAGATACTACTCCTAGGATAACAAGACCATACATATAGACATACGACTCTACTTGGCATAGGTCATTATATAAACCAAAGTAATAAAACTACTGGATTATAACAAATACTCCCAAAGGCAGAGAGGCCTACAACTGCTTGGTCTTCTCCGGACTAGAGTTTTCACCTGAAATGTTAGCCACGAAATATGTGAGACAAAGTCTCAGTAACCGAGACAAACATACACATACAACAATATCATCAATACCACACATATATGCAATGATGTAATGCAATGCAAAGTGTCATGGTATGCATTTTTCCCTCATACAAGCCTCAAATCATGGGATATCGTCATCACAAGATATTTCGATAGGTAATTCCCTTCCAATTGTTAGTGAAGATTGATTTAGGGATATTAACAAGCTCACCTCACACTAGTGCACCTGACTAAGGGTTATACTAATACTCAGACTGTGACTCTCTTTCTCCTAGATCACCTTGAATTAGTGGTGATTTACGGAAGATTCTGTCTACTGCCATCTAGCTCTCCTGGCCATGGGAGAGGATTTAGTGGCAGGGATCCTTAATCATATCATATATCATCATATCTTATCTCATCATCACCTCCCAGTCCACTATGCCTCACTATTCTCATGTGGTGATGATGTTTATGCCATGCCACTATGCAATCATCATCCTTATCATCGTTATCATCTATATCTTGCTAGCATGCTAATGTCATATGCCATCAACATTCTCATAATCATTATCATCATTGTATCGATATACTATCATATGGGATGCATATAAGCATACATATACACATATATATCATATCCTCATTCATCACATATAAACATCCAGAAAGAGAGGCTAACATACATCCTCTAACTGTGTGCATACCACGATATGTAGAAGAAACCACACACACATATAACGATATTGTGGTATAAACGAGAACATGCATATATACACACATATAAATATAAATAAAAAATTAACATACAAACACAACACCTTGTTACCTTAAATTACTGACACACTGCACACAGAGGGATTTGGTAGTCCTTCGAAGCACCCATCATGAACCATACACTTCCAATTAGCCAAATAGTCACTACAACACCATAATTTCCTTAATTAACATAATAATCATAATAACTAATATCCACAACTTAGCAATTCAAGCTTAACCCATTATTTCGTTGGCATACTCATACTTCAATAAACCCCAAGCAACCATCCAAACCATAAACAACAACATACCATTGGAATTGCAAGAATTCAAAGTCATTCTCAATCTAAGGTTCCACTCAAATCCCTCACAATCCAACTAAACTCACACCCCAAGCATTAAAACACTAAACAACACTTCAATAATCCATTTCTAATCATTTTATTTGGTAGAAAATGCAACCCAACCAAAGCTTAACATACTCTCACAGATTCCAACAAAATTTCATGAAGAAAAGAGAGGAGGAGGGGTTAGGAATCACTTACCAACCAAGATTGAAACTTCTTGAGTCCAGAAATCACTCCTCTGGGTCAGATCTTGGAATCTCTAGTAGAGCTCCTCTATTTCTCCCTTGATTCTTTTTGTCTTGCATGACTAAAACTCGTCCGATTTAAAGAAATCGTGGACTTGTGCCACGGTAGATGATAAGCTCGATGCAACATGGGACCCTTCTATCCGAAAAAATCATCCAAGTTTCAGCTTGTTCACTACGACGGTCCTGCTTCTCGCCGCAGCATTGAATGCTTCTGTCTCTTTTTTGTTCTTCCTCCATCCTTATCCTTCGATTCTGCACACATCATCAAGTATACTTCCCGTTAGTTCGAGACTAAGTCCAGGATAGTCCACTAAGGGTTGCTATATTGTGCAACAAGGGATGAGTAATTAATGAACTCCCTCTTCTTTTACATGTTTGTTCCTCATTTACATACGAATGGTTGAGATTTTATGTCCACGTGGGCCCTATGCATATGCACATCATCCAAATAAAACGATAAGAAACAAAATGTTCTTACCCAAGAAAACAACAATAGAACACAAAAATGTTCTTACACAAAGAAGGGGATGGAACCCTAATAAATTGAATTACTGAAAATTAGTATTAGTATAATTTTGATAACTTGAATGTAATTTTTCGTAAATTCCTAGTTAAAGACAATGTATATATTGATTACATTTCTAAAACAAAAATTTAGAATACAAATTCACTAATACGAAAATGAAGAGTATGGGGATCCCTAACTTTTTAAGCTAAAACATATTTTTATTAGAATATAAATTAAGACTTTGTTTTTAAGGGATTATTTTCCATTTCTTTATAAACTTTTTACAAATTTTTCATTTCATTATTAGACATTTGAGTTAAAATATAATAATTTTAATTGTTTAAAATTTTTCAGACAATTTTAAACTTTTGTATAGTTTCCCAGAAAAAAGAAAATTAGGAATAATCTTGTTCTTACGGGTCGATATATATAGTAATTAATTAACTATAAGGAGTTCATGACTTCATGGGAATGAAGGTAGCATTTTTTTTCTTTATCAAACCATACAACAAATGTTAAAAATTAAAATATTTACTACAATTCTACAGCGAACAGATAGCTAATTATCTCAACCGCAAAATGATCTATCACAAGGCTGCACTTCCTTCCAAATTCACTTATCCGAATCTTATCCTCAAAAATCTCAACCATCTGTGCAATTCTATTCAACTTTCATAATTTATAGAGATATTTTCTGCTACAAAATTTATTTTGAGATATTAATGATTCTTGAATCACGTGATATTAAAATATCCCTCAAAGTCACACTATAATTGAATGGTACCGAAAGATTGCAGTGGTTTTCTTTTCTTGGGCACCATTGCGGTAAAACATTGTTGTCGTACTGTACGTGAAAAGACACGACAGATCATGAAGCCGTGTGAAAGTTGAAAGCTTCCAAAATGTAACAGTAGTTTTTTGACACAATTGAAAAAAGTAACAGTCATTACACTATTTTTAATTCCACGTTCTTATAATTTTAACATTTATTCCACATGTTAGAGATAAACCAATGCATAAAGTGATACGTGTCCTTGTTTCCTGGCTCTTATCCTTTCGTACGTTCTCGATACAATAACATGAACCGTTCAAACATTGATTTGCTTTTTCAACTCTTTTGTCATCAAAATCTCGATCGTCGGAGATGTGCATGCATGTTTAAAATAAGTGAAACTTCATTGATTTCTCATATGTTGCCATCAACATTTTGACAAAAGAAGAAGCCAAACAAAAACTGGGAATGTCCTTATTATTACTTTGCCTTATGCGACAAAAATCGTAGTACACAGAGACCATTTTATGAAATTGGCCTATTTTTCTTTCTTTTATTATCGAATATTTGAGTTAGGGAAAATCACATCCCAGGATACATTACAAGCAATAATATCAGTTCAGGACTGCAAATAAAATGAAAAAATTATGGAGAAAGCTCATGGTCCTTGAGTATTAATGGACAACTACCAAAAAATGGAGAACTTCTATAACACCTTACTCCAACACATCTCCTAACTCGACCAAACCCTTTATTCTCTGACCAAACACAAGATGTCATGGTATGCATTTCTCCCTCATACAAGCCTCAAATCACGGAATATCGTCATCACAAGATATTTTGATAGGTAATTCCCTTCCAATAGCTAGTGAAGATTGATTTAGGGATATTAACAAGTTCACCTCACACTAGTGCACATGACCAAGGGTTACACTAATACTTCGACTGTGACTCTCTTTCCCTTAGACCACCTTGAATTAGTAGTGATTTACGAAAGATTCTGTCTACTGCCATCTAGCTCTCCTAGCCATGGGAGAGGATTTAGTGGCAGGGATCCTTAATCATATCATATATCATCATATCTTATCTCATCATCACCTCCCAGTCCACTATGCCTCACTATTCTCATGTGGTGATGATGTTTATGCCATGCCACTATGCAATCATCATCCTTATCATCGCTATCATCTATATCTTGCTAGCATGCTAATGTCATATGCCATCAACATTCTCATAATCATTATCAGCATTGTATCGATATACTATCATATGGGATGCATATAAGCATACATATACACATATATATCATATCCTCTAGTTGTCAATACCATACACACGCAATTCCACTAGCTTCTCGGGATGTCTAACACACTCGTACCCCTTTCGGTCAACCAAATATCTCTACAATACCATAAAACCTCAATTACCACAATATACCATTTAACCAAAAACCACAATTTGACTATTTATGCCTAACCCAAGGTTCCAGCACCATTTCCATAAATTATTAAGCTCCTAGAGACCATTCAAACCCTAATCAATGCCATACATTTTGGATTCCCAAATGCCTCAACCGAAAATAACCTAGGGTTAAGTTTAAATTATGTGTACTTCTTTTACAACTCACACCCAAGCAACATAAACACCAAATCACACTCCATCAATCACATTTCATCCATTTTAATCGGTGGATTTTGGTTAAAACCGAAAATCTCAACATATACCCAAAAAATCCTAACTCAAAACCGAAGAAAATGGAGAGGGAGGAGTAGAGATAATTTACCCATGACTTAGCAAGCTTCTAGAGGTTGAAGATTCAAAGCTCTAGTAAAACTTCCTCGTTGCTCTCTTTGTTTCGTTCTGTTTCATCATTTGAACTGGCTCTGATTTAAGTAGAATTTTGCTCGCTCGCCGCAGTGCTAGTAAGCTCACCACAGCACCGAGCACCTCTGTCCGATTTTGCTTCTTTCCTCCATCCTGGTTCCTTTGGTTCTACACATGACATCAATTGCACTTAGTGAGCCAAAAACTAAGCTAGGGACAATGTAATAAGGGTTGTTACAACTTCAGATAGTTAACTAATGTAATATCAGCCGACGAACAAAATCCTATGCATAATGTTTTTCAAAATATGTATCCTCTAATATGATTATACACATTCCATTTTCAATAATACGCATTACGTTCAATTTTCTTTTAATAGTCAACCACTAGACTTCTTAGGACCAGAACCCTTCCATGTAATTATGGTATTTAAGGGTCCTTGTGTGGCATATTTGTTTGTAACTAGTTCATTTATGTGATTTTCCCTTTAAGTTATGCATTTTTTTAAGTCAGCAAGAAGCCAAATAATTTCTTTTAATGAAACATTTCAATATGACAATTGAAGAGTGATGGGAGTATTCCAAAACTCATTAAAATGTCAATATATTAAATTAGAATAAAAAAGAATAATTTGAATTAAGTAACAATGAGAGAAATGCTAAACAATTAATTAAATTGAAATCAAATCTAGTTAGAGACGAAAAAGAATTCAAACAAAAATTAAAGAATTGGGATTGCAATAATAGTTAGCATATCATCCTACACTCGGTTTTGAGCTAATAGGATATATACTCAATGACGTGTGCAGGACCAGAATATCAAGATGGATGAAGAACACAAATGGAGCTAGAACCATTCTACACCATGGGGAGAAGTAGGGCCACTGCGGCGAATGAGCTGAGACTTGTGAAATTTTTTAGGAGAAAGGCTTCATGCCACAACAAACTTATCTCCCACCGCGGTGCCTACACAGAAACCTGAATAAATCAAACGAGTTTCAGTCAATGAAGAAAGAAGAAATCGAAGGAGGAAGAGATTTGCTTTGCTAGGGTTTTACAAATCTAGTCTTGGGAGACTATATTCTATTCTTGGGAGCTTGTATCAGGTTGGTAAGTGATCTTCCTCTCCTCTTCCCTTTTTCCCTTTGGTTTTTGAGTGGGATTTTCAGTTATATGTTTGGGTAGTCAGGTTGGGTTGAATTCCACCAGTTAAAATGCTTGCCAAGGGACCAATGGTTTGTGGCCTAGTGTTATTGAAGCTTGGGTATGAGTTTTATAATGATTATGCTTGAGTTGATGGAAAACATAGGATGATTTTGGGGGAGGAAGTATGAAATCCGAAATTGTCTGTGCATAAGTTAAATGGTTGTTTAAGGCTCATTGGTATGTGTTTGGGTGGTTGGAACCTTGGGTCAAGCATAATTGAGTTGGTATTGGATTTGGTTAAGTTGTTCAATGTGTTGATTGGAAATGTTGTATTGTTGTAGTGGTGGATTGGATTATTAGAAGTATTTTGACTCATATTCGGTATTTACATGATGTGTTTAGCCCTGTGTGTGGTGTCAGCACTTTCAGATAAACGGGTGTGTGTGTGTGTGTGTGTGTGTGTGTATTGATTGGTGATTATGTTTATATATGTTTTATATATGCATGCTCCCATTCATATGACAATATGGTTATATGTATATGCTTGGTTGTTTCTACATATCGTGGTATGCACACGGCTAGAGTAGACATGATTGTAGATCCCAAACATGGATATATGATGATGATGAACATGATGATATGTATGTTTTCATAGAATGCTAGCATGACATAGATAACATGATGATTATTGCATTGTGATACGATATGAACATCGTCACCACATGTGCATAGTGTGATATAGTGGATGGGATGGTGATGGTGAGGATATGATATTATGATATATTTGGAAGGATAAGGATGAGATCTCTATCGCTAAATCTTGTCCTATGGCCAAGAGAGCTAGGCAGTAGTGGACTGCACCATCCCTAAATGGTAACTAATTCTGGGTGGAGTAGGGGAAGGAGAGCCACGGCCCAAGCACTAGTGTGACCTTTGGCCAGGTTGCATTAGTGTGAGGTGAGCTTGGTGTTGTCCCGGAATCAACCTTCACAGGTTATTAGAAGGGAATCACCTATTGGAAATGTCGTGTCATAACATTAGCTTATGGTTTTAGCCGTGTTTGAGGGAGACATGGATTATATGACATGTGTATTACATTGCATCATATACATCTATGTGTGCATCGATATTATGCCTGTGTTTGTCTCGGTTACTGAGACATTGTCTCACACCCTCCATGGCTAACATTTCAGGCGAAGACTTTGGTACTAGTCCAGTGAAGATAAGGAAATTGTAGGCTTTTTTGCTTTGGGAGTATCTTTTGTACTTGGTAGCATTACCACTTCGTTTATGTAATGACTTGTGCCAAGTAAAGTTTGTGGGCATGTATGGTCACTATTATCCTGGGAGTATGTTATGTATATTATGTGATGAGTTACGTTATACTTGGTGTGGTTATGTGTGAGATAACAATATGGGCCCTAATATAGGTCACTGTTATTGGTGCGTGTGTTTGGGGGCCGGATTAGCCGCATGTGTAAGCCCAAAGTGGATTTGGGCCTTGTTGGTGTGTTTAGGGCATATAGCCTATTATGTGATTTTGGGGTTCAAGAGGGTCAAAACCCGAAAGAGTTGTTTCTTTGAGGTTAAGCCTCTTTGGACATGTTGGTTGAGTCATTTGGGATCTATGTGGATGGTTCTTAGAGGCCGAATTGCTTTGGTTGGCAATTGGAGCCATTGAGTTGTGAGTTTTCGCCAAAAAAGTGACTAAATCGGTCACGGGTGTCCAAAAATCTCTATATGGAAATGGATTTGGGTGAAATCACCGTCTATGGCTAGATTGGGATAAGATCGACTTGTAGGAGTTGGAATTAAGTTAATCAAACATCTGAGTACAAAATTGTACATCTTGGAATCCAGAAAATTAGCAAATTGCTAATATCAGTTTTGATATGGGCACCTCGATGCCAGAAGCTTAGCTGCGGTGCTACACCATTCTACTTCCATGAGGTTGCATCGGAACTGTTTAATCGGAGATCTGAGTACAAAGTTGTACGTCTTGGAAGTTGTCCCGTTCTGTCCATTTTTGGTCCTTCTGGTGAGTTTTCTTGGGGTTTTTAGCATAAGGTGTTATAAGGATAATACAAAATACAAGTAAAACATGAAAAACTTTTTTAAAAAATAAAACTTAATAATTTTTTGGCATTTTTTATATTAATAAAAATTTGGAAAGTTAGGTCTCAAGGATTCTCCAAAACATTTTTTTTGTTCTTTTTCCAAACAATACTCATGACTTAGAGTACATAAAAATACTTATGCATTATTCATAAATGAAACCCACGCGTCAACAATGATACTCGAATAATGCTCCTTATGAGCTACTTCCTCCGATTCATATTATAAAAAATTTTGTATGACAAGATTTTAGTCCAAAATATAGATTGAATATTTTTCTTCTTATTTTATCCCTATCTTTAATGCTTCCTCTCTCCTCATTTATAGCCATATAATGATAATAAAATGGGGTATTTAATGAGGATAAAATATGAAATATAGATACTTTTTGTATTGATTTCAGTTGAAAAAATAATTTTTTTTAATATGCATGTAATTGATACAAAATATCTTATAATATGAAGTGAAGGGAGTAGGAGATTGGTGTTTATCAAATTTGACCAATCTTTGTAAGCACACTATAAATATTCTTGGAAAGCGTGTTAGAGTGTGTGCGTGTGTATGTGTGTGATATATATTTATAGCTATAGTTCTTGGTGCTAATATCATTATTATTTAATCTAATTATATATAATTGCTATATTTATTGAAATATTACTATGGGTATCTTTTTACGTAAACAGCAATTTACAGGACATAATTTTACGTCTTATCTGATTCAAACAAAACGTGTACTTATTATGGTATAATTGAATGTCTAGATAGAACTTATTATAAGCCTCTTACACCCATTTAAATAAATTGTTCATATTTCTATTGAGCAATTTGCAATAGCCCTGTAATAATTGCACGGCATTTAATCTTTTTCCTTTTATTATTTAGTCATTTGAGTTAAAATATTAAATTTTAAATGATTAAATTTGCTCGGCCAATCTTTTAAACTTCCGTAGTTTCAGAATGAATATTAAAAATGAGAATAATATCGTTCTTTTGAGACCATATAATTATAATATGTAGTTCATGACTACGTGTGAATTGAGGAATCATTCTCTTTCCTAAATCATACCAAAAATATATACCCCCTTGCTTATTATAAATCATGTTTTAGAAGGTATGCTTATTCTAAAATATAAAACATTTTACTGATTTTGAGGAGTAAATAATATATTTTTTTAGAAATGCCCCTGTCAAATTTAAAAATTATTGGATTTAATGAGATAAGAATTAGAATATTAAATCATGGTGGAGTGGATGAGTGTTGTGTATTTAATGAGGGTAAACTAAGAAAAATTGTAAGGTAGTTATATATAATTTATAATAAAGAATGAAGGGCACATGCAAAATTTTTTTAGAGAAAATATACAATGAACAGATAATTAAGTGATGAGTAATAAATTCAACCACAAATTAATGTGAGGTAGTTATATATCGACGTTGTTTTCATTTTCTGACTTTGTGCGGTTTTGCGCATCAACACATGTAGTTCATGTGTTTATTTCTAGTGAATGAAATCCATTATTTCTACGCAAGACACTCTTGAAATCAATTTTTTTGGGCCTGAGAAAACAAACAAACTATTCATTTATGTACCTTGTTTATGTTGAGATATACTCCCCTAGTTCTTAATATAAAACTCTTTTAATCGATTCACGCGGATTAAAAATTAGAATTAAAACAAATTAATTATCTCAATTTTTTCAAAAATCCTAATATTTTTTTAAAATTACCCTTATTTAATCTCTTTTTCTTTCTCTTCGGATACATTAAATAGGGACAATTTTTAGAAATATATAATAAATACCATCTCGTATATTGTAAAGGATCTTATATTTAGGACCAGAATAAAATATCCTATATATAGGACCAAAGTATTTTTTTTTACAAAATTTATATTTAGATATTAATTATCCATGAATCACGTGACATTAAAATATCCCTCTCAAAGTGTGTGCTACCAATTGATTTTTTTTCTTCTTTGAGAAATAATAAAATATATAACATTTTCTATGTAATTATTAAGATTTTATAAAAATAATTATCAGGTAAATGATAAAATATTTGTCTTTACTTTTTCTTATGATTTTAACAAATCATGAGGCATGTGAAAGTTGAAACTTTCGAAAAAAGTAACTGCAGGTGCTCTATAAAAAATTGAACCATATAAAATAATATGCGAAAAAAATATTTATTAAATAGGAAATATTTTTTTAGGTTTTTGCGTAAAGTAATAAAAAATAATTGTTACTTCCTAAAATTATTTCCTATTAATTATTGTCTCCTAAGTTAAAAAAAGAGAGAGAAAGAAAGGAGATAAATTTTCAAAATAACCTTTGTGGGTAATTAATATGAGTAAAAGTAAAATGTTAGGTTCTTTTTATAATTTTAAGATCTCTAACTAACTTTTCTTAATAAGCATGATATAATTGAAAATCTCCTATAATATGAACATAAGGGTGTAGCCACTTTTAATTTAATAAAATTGTATGTAAATGAAATAATTTTTCAGTTTTAGCTACTATAAGAGCATAAATGTTTAAATAAGGGTAGTGTTTCCAAGTTAATCAACTAAACTTCCATTAAATAAGGGAAAACATGGCCAAAAAAATAATAATAATACCTTAGACATGCCCTTTATTTAGAACCATCAACTAAATTTCCATTAAATAAGGGCAAACATGGCCAAAAGAAGAGTAACAGTCATCACACTATTTATTTCTAATTGAAAAAATTAACCTTTTGATCCCTGAACTTTGCATCAATTTTGAAATTAGTCCCTAAACTAATTTTTTTTAGATAATGCTCCATAAACTATTTAACCGTGGCATATTTAGTCCCTCAACTTTGCATCGATTTTGAAATCAGTCCCTGAACTAATTTTTTTTAGATAATGCTCCCTAAACTATTTAATCGTGGCATATTTAGTCCTTCAACTTTGCATCATTTTTGAAATCAGTCCCTGAACTAATTTTTTTACAAATTTCATTTATTCTAACTTCCTTTTACAAGTGAAATTTGTAAAAATAAAGTTTGGATAAAAGTAAGTTTGTTAGAAGATGATGTGTTTGGATATTTTTTTGTAAAAGTAAGTTTGACAAATTGAAATATATTTTAATTATAAGGAATGTTGATTAGGATTAAATGGTCCCTAAATAGTTGAATGATGACTATTTAAATAGACATAAAGTTTGAGGATGAATATAAGAAAAATAATAAAGTTTAAGGACTAAATTATAAATTATGGTAAAATATAAGGACTAAAATCAGCTACTCTTTAATCATAGTCAGCACCTCTTACCTACGTGTCTGCCACATCAGCAACTCCGTCTGCCACATCAGCAACTCTATTTATTACTTCAGCACCGTTTCATATCAATCTTGTCACGTGACACTCATAGGGACTAATTTATAAATAATACGATAGTTGAGGGACTAACTATGCCACAGTTAAATAGTTTAGGGAGCATTATCTAAAAAAAATTAGTTCAGGGACTGATTTCAAAATCGATGCAAAGTTGAGGGACTAAATATGCCACGGTTAAATAGTTTAGAGAGCATTATCTAAAAAAAATTAGTTCAGGGACTAATTTCAAAATTGATGCAAAGTTCAGGGAACAAAAGATTCATTTTCCCTTTCTAATTTTACGTTCTTATATTTTTTAACATTTATTCCACATTTCTGAGATGAACCCAAGCATACAGTGACACGTGTCTTCGCGTTCTTGATCTTATCATTCCGTACATTCTCCATATAACAACACGTAAGCCTTGTTTTTCTCTCAAGCTTAAAATTAATCACAAAGTCTTGAATATCGAGTTGTGGAACACCATGAAGCCTGCATCGTCGTCACTGATCGTAACCTTCTCCTTCCTCCTCTGGTTTTCGCTCACCACCACCAAACCTTCATCATTTGCCTCAGCTGCTGAACCAGTGATTGACATTGGTGGAGACCCTCTTGTCGCAGGTCAAGAATACTACATAGTGTCAAGTCTATGGGGAGCGGAAGGCGGAGGAGTTAGACGAGAAAGGACTAATGAATCCTCATGTTCATATTCTGTTATCCTAGACGGCAGTTTTAACTTCCACGCTGATCCAACGGTACTCAGTGTTGGAGGAAAATTCACAGGTACAATATATGACGGTTCTAGTGAAGTCGAGATTCTGTTCGTGTATAAGCCAGGCTGTTCAGAATCCTCCAAGTGGGTGGTCGCCGTTGAATCTGGATCACCATCGTTGTCATCTGCGAAGCTGGTTATGGGTGGTCCAGCGGACTATCCGAATTCGATTTTGGAACGTGGCGTTTTCCGGATTGAGAAGTTCTCAGAATTTTTCCCTAATACATACAAGCTTGTGTTTTGTCCAAAGAAACAACCCCGTTCTTCTGGGAGCTGTTATAATGTTGGGCTTGGTGAAGGAAGGCAACTAGTTCTGGATAATGATGGGTTTCCCTTCACTCTCATCTTCGTAAAAGGTGGTTTTTCTGGCAATGCAAAGTCCACTATATGAATCAAGAAGCTGATGGTACTGATTAAGTACTATAGCTAGCTACGTATGATTTCCCTTTGTGTGGCTTTTAGAATTGATGTCGCTAATAAATAAATGAGGGAATCCTGTTGTTGTATCCAATGTCATCCTTAAGTAAATCACTATGTTTCTGATATGTACAGTCTCAATCTGCTGATCGTGAAAATTAAAAATTTTAAACAAGAAGAAGGAAGAAAAAAAGAGGAGAAACTTCATATAAAAATAAAAAAGTAATTTCCGACCCATATTTTCAGGGGAAAAGAACGGATGGGGACTATACAATCATCATAATTCATATTCAACACTCTAAATTAGTGAAATTACCAAGAAAGAACTAGGTCTTTTAGTGTCATATGAAGTTGGTGCAAACTGACGAAAATGGCCCTATGTCATATAACTGTTTTTCATGGTAGAAAAAGCTTTCAAAATTTGGGTTTAGCGTTTGCCACTTTTTATGATTATGCGTCTACTTTCCAAAATTATGTTTTTTCAATTTTTACAATTATGTTTTCTGTTTTTTGAATTAAAAAAAACTTTTTGAATTTGCATGTCAGTTTTTCACTTTTTTTTCAAGTATATTTTCTACTTTTCACAACCATGTTTTTTCAATTTTTACAATTATGTTTTCTATTTCTTGAATTAAAAAAAACTTTTTGAATTTGCATGTCAGTTTTTCACTTTTTTTTTTCAAGTATGTTTTCTATATGTTCTTTACTTTGTACTATAGTATTTTCCATTTTAATTTGAACTTGAGAAAAATCTTTGAGAATTTACAAGTGCGTTTGTTGCTTTCTCCAACTGTTTTTCCCATTTTTCACATCATCTTTATTTGATACTTAAGTCCTTCAACCCTTTGTAATTTTTCTAGTCTCACAAATGAATTATGCATTTTTACGTGATTCTCAGCCGCCATTTTCTCTATTTGCATTGGGAAATTTTGTTGGTCATGGGAGCTTTTGTTTGATGATTTATAAATGAATTTGAAGGAGTGCTCAAATATGAAGGAAATTAATTAATAATATTGAAGTAATATTTGATATTCTTACAATTATAATTTATATATATATATATATTACTCTCTCTAGTCCTGTATATAGGGCCTTTTGCCCGTCTTGATCTTAAATATGGGACCTTTTACAACATATGAGGAAATATTTATTATATATTTTCAAAGAATGTCCTTATTTAATGTATTCCAAAGAGAGAAAGAAAGAGATTAAAGAATATTAGTTTTAGAAAAACATTGTCATTTTTGGAGAAATTGAGATAATTAATTGATTTTAACTCTCCTCCTTAATCCACATAATTCGGTTAAAAGGGTCCTATATTAAAGATCAGAGAGAGTAACATATGTTATTTTTTTATACCTTGGCACAAAGCATGCTACTTTACGTTTTGTTAAGGGAAACCGACATTCAAGGACTTTGTGAGGGGTAAAACCCCAAAATAGGGCCACAAATTTGGGGATAAAATACAAAGGACCAAGTGACTTGTAAATGATGAACATGTTCCTTAGTGTAAAAACATAAAACTTGAGATGAACATGGAAAAAACTCGAAATTAGTATACAAAAACTTGTATTTAGCATACAAAAATCCTGTAACTCAATTTTCTAGATACTGAAAAAAATCAAAATTACAATTAAAAAAATCGTATTCTCCATATGGAAAAAAACATAAAAAAAATACTTGTTCTCTCTCACTCTCTCTCTCACTCACTCTCTCTATTTTTGTTTCGCTTGAGGCTATTGCAAAGGGCCTTCAAGTGTGTTGGGTGTAGGGATATAATGATATCTGACTTTTAACGACTCTATCGAAGCGTTGTAGGCTATAGTGTGTACAAATGATCTCTATTGCCCATTTAAAGAAGTTGTTTAGTGTAACAACTCTTGGTATACTATCCTAGACTTAGTCTCGAGCTAATGAGAAGTATACTTAATGATATGCGCAAGAGCAGAGGAACCAAGATAGAGGAAGACTAAAGAAGAGACAGAACACTCTCATGCCACGACCTGAAACAGGGGCATCGTGGCGAACGAGACAAAGATTGAATAACATTTTTGGGTAGTAAGGCTCCACACCGCAGCAAATTTATCTCCTGCCAAAGTGCAAGATCAAAAATCTATTTATATTGGATAAGTTTCAGACAGAGAAAGCATAAGAAAACGAGGGAGAGAAGGGAGAGCTCCACTAGGGTTCGAGAAATTAGGCCTGGGGAGATCATTTTCAGACTTAAGAGGCTCCAATCTTTGTTGGTAAGTGATCCATAACCTCCTCTCTTCTCTTTTCCCTTCGATTTTTGGTTGAAATTCTCATTGATGAATAGGGTTTCTAGTTTTAGGGATTTTCGCCGATTGAAATGTGTGAAAATGGATTATTGAAATGTGTTTGTGTTATTGAAGCTTAAGTGCGAGTTTTAGAAGGATTACAGATGATTTGGGGTAAACCCTAGGTTGATTTTGGTTGAGGTAGTTGGGAATCCAAGATATATGAGGATGATTATGATGTAGGTGAGTAATTAGAGCTCATTAGTGTGTAATCATGTTGTTAGAACTTTGGGTTTAGCTTGAATGATGAAATTATGAGATTGGATTGTTATGTGTTTTATGTTAATTGGATATATTGTGATATTGTAGTGTTAATTGGATAACTGGAGGTGACCCGGCTTTTATTTGGTGTAAAAAAGGTGGGTTTAGCCCGTGTGTGTGGTGTCGGCACTTTCAGGTAACTGGGTGTATGTGTATATATGTTGATTGGTGATTATGTTTATATATGTTTTATATGCTGGTTCTCATTCATACCACGATATGGTTATGTGTATGTGTATGGTTGTTTCTACATATTGTGGTATGCACACGGCGAGACTAGGCATAATTATGGATCCCAAACATGGATATATGATGATGATGAACATGATTATACATATGTTTTTCATAGCATGCTACCATGACATAGATCACATGATGATTACTTCATAGTGTATGATATAAGCATCATCACCACATATGTATAGTGTGATATGGTACATGGGGTGGTGATAGTGAGGATATGATATGATATGATATATTAGGGAGGATAAGGATGAGAACCTATCATTAAATCCTCTCCTATGATCAAGAGAGCTAGGCGGTAGTGGACTGCACATTCCCTAAATGGCCACTAATTCGAGGTAAAGTAGAGAAAGGAGAACCACAGTCTAAGTATTAGTGTGATTTTAGGTCAAGTGCACTAGTGTAAGGCGAGCTTGGTGATGTCCCAGAATCAGTCTTCACTAACTATTGGAAATGTCTTGTTATGACGCTAGCCCGTGGTTCTAGCTGTATACGAGGAAGATATGCATTCTATTACATTTTGCATTACATACATCATATGCACATTCATGTGGATAGAGGATATAGGTTGCTTGTGGTTGTTCCTGGTTACTGAGACTCTGTCTCACACCACTAATAACCAACATTTAAGGTGAAAAGTCTGGCACTAGCCTGGAAAAGACCAAGGAATTATAGTCCCCTGCATCTTCGGGAATACCCAATATAACTAGTAGTTTATCATTTAGTTTATGTAATATTATGCCATGTATGTTGTTGTTGTGTGCATTGCCTGCTTATTCCTAAAGAGTATTATTGGTACATGGTATGATGATGTTATGAAAGATGATGTTGAGTGATGATGAATAGTATAGTTGTGGCTAGATGCCAAGATTGTTATTGATGTTCATGTGACATTGATGATAGATGATACGTGATAGGTGTGGAAATGTGCTAGGTACAATTTATAAGTAAGTGATGATCAAGTGGACCCCGGTATGGGTCAGTGTTATTGGAATGGGTGTTTATGGGCTAGAGTGGCAGAGTATGTCAGTCTAAAGGAGATTTTAGGCCTTACATGTGTGAATTGGGTATATAGCCCATTGTATTGATTTGGGATTCAAGGGAGTCAAATCTTGAAGGAGTGATTTTCTTAGGATGAAACCTCCCTGGACAAGTTACTTGGGCCAAGTAGGACCTGTGTGAGGGGTCTCTAGGTGCCAAATTGCTTTGAATGTCAATTGGTGTGCTTAAGGTTTGAGTTTTGGTCAAAAAGCGGTAAAAATGATGTTGGGTGTCCAAAATCTCCATACGAAAATGGATTTGAGTGAAGTTAGTTTTTTATGGATAGGTCGAGATGAGAGTGGCCTATAGGAGTTGAAATTAGGTCAATTGGAGGTCAGTGCACGAAATTGGATGCGTCAAAAGTTTGGCCCAAAAATCAGCAAAGTGCTGATACAATATCCGATACAGACGCCGTGATGCTAAGCACGACTGCCTCTCTCAGGCCGCAGCTACACTGTAACTCGCCATAGCCCAATCCTGTTTTGGTGTTATTTGGAGTTTTTCTGTATTTTGAGGTTTCTAGAAGTTAATTTGGGGCTTCTGGGAGTAGGTTATTATGTACAAGAGATCTTGGACAGATAGTGAAAGGTTTTGCTTGAATATTACAAGTCAAGATAACCCAGCACTTGTTGATAGACTAGCAAAAGATGCCCTTAGTTTAGTAACTAATATGATTTATAACTCTATACCACAGGCATGTATTGAGTTGGATAAACAGGATCTCCGGGTTATGTTCTCTATGTAATGAGTGAAGCCTTTTGTCTTCATGAGATTCGAAAAAGGGATATTTCAGTCATTTGTAAGTTTTTGGGTCCTTCTTTATTTTTTTTTCAATGTTGGGGTCCTATTATGGGGTTTTATCTCACCCTTACAAGATCTTTGAATGTCATTTTTCCTTTTGTTAAAATGAAAAGGAAGAATAACATTGAAGGACCGTTTAAGCAACATAATACACAATAAGGACCTTTCAATGTTAAATGCAAGAATATGAGTGCTAAAAAATTCCTAAAAATCCTTTATTAGGTATTATGTCGCATACATGGTCCTTCAATGTTATTCTCCCAAAAAAAAAAAGTGCCATCTCATTTTAGCCAGCTAATAATGGCACGAAGATTCTTACCAAAAAGACAAATAATTATTGTGTTTAACATCTATTAAAGACTCCATTCCTTTCATTTTTTAACGTTTTATTCCGTTTTTAATTTTTTCCCGTTAAAAATAAAAAACAGAAATTTTATTGCTTGTCTCTTTATTTTGGCTTTGTGCAAGTGTGCAGGCTTATATGAGATTTTCTTTTTCAACTCAAAATCTTAATTGGTCGTACCTTGACTTCCATTTCCATCACTTTTGTCCTCAAAATCTCAACCGTTTGAGCTGTGCATGCATATGAGCGACGTGCACTGTTAAATTAAACGTGCATCTGTTACTTTTTTATTTTTTTTTGGCCGCTAGCCTGTTTCCTCACTTTGGACAAATACAAAATAAATAACTCGTTTTGAAAAAGATTATATATTTTTTTAATTATAATTATTTTGGCCATAAAAATTATTATTAGATTCTAACCAGTACTATTTAAACTATTTTTTGCCAGAAGTAAAATTTTAAATATTAGTGGATATAATAAAAAATAATTTTATAATTTAAATGGAAATTATTATCAAAAAGTATTCATCATCACAAAAATAAATATTATATGTTATTTTTTTCTCAAAGAAGGACAAATCTTTCGATAACAAGCACTCTGTCTTCCCTTTTCTTGCAAGGCACCAAACACTCCTTGAAATTTTGGTTTAACATACTCTTTGGAAATAGTGACAGAATCAGTTTGATTTCTTCACATTCATAGAATGCATCAATTCAATAAAGGGTGAAGGAAAATCAAAAGCATTAATTGAAAGATATTTTTCATTAAAAGAAAAATATTATTTTTCACAAAAAAGGAGAAAATTGATATGTTAGCATTTAAAAATGTTATATCAAAATTTTTTATTAACATAGTTAATGATATTAGTGATAAGAAAAAATTTAATTTCATTAAAAGTTAAAGAATGAAAATATAAGAAAATTAAATTAAATTACTAAAATTAAACTAAAAATAAAAACAAGGGACCAAATATATGCTTTTGTCCTTTTTTTTAATAAACATGTCCATTTTATATTTTATCATAAATGATATTTTTAGCATTTATGCCATTTAGAGATGAACCTATGCATGTAGTGACACATGTCTTCCCTTCCATGCTTTTATCCATTCATACATTCTCTATATAACTAGCAATGCATCAGCATGTTGTCAATAGTGTTGAAATTGTACACTTTGAAGACAAGAAACGGATAGAGTGATAGGAGCTTTAAAGAGTTGTTTGCACTTTTTGCAAGATTTGCTACCGAAGGATAATGAGCTTCTAAGCCAAACCTATGAAACTAAGCGAATGTTATTGTTTATTGGAAAGAATTATGAGAAGATACACGCTTTATATTAATGACTGCATGAAATGGTATAACACCTTAATTTTAGACCTTTTTTTCTATGTATTAAATCATTATAGAGTCAATCTATGCTTCATTAGAAGGTTGAATCAAAGAAAATACCAAAACAGAATTTTTCCAAATTCGTTGGTACTGTTCATATAGGTAAAATCTTTTTACCTACCAAATTTCAGAAAATCATAATTAATTCCATAAAAATTGCATATAAGTGATTCAAGTCTTTAAAAATAGTTTAGAAGATTGTCTACATGAAAAAAAAAATATAAAACCAAGCAATGACTAGGCAAATTTGTACAGTGAATTTATCCAAATTTATTATTTATTTGGTCAAAATTATTTTTTTAGGTTTTTTGACCCATATTCAAAAATTCATAACTCCTAAAATACACGTCCAAATCAAGTGTTTTTTTGTTCTTTGGAAATTTCTCTTTGTCTACTTTCCAAGAATATATAACACTCATATAGAAAAATGAATTTTGAATGAACAATATTCATATAACTAATCAGTGCTCAAAACTGAACAGTTTTGCATACAATTTCTAAAAGCTAAATATATATAACACTTACATGATTTAGACTATTACAAAATATGTCTATAACATCATGAACTCTAAAAGAACATTATGGCAGCAAGAAACAACTTCATGAAAACACATATAATTTTATACATAATTACAAGAAAACAAATAACTATATATGGTGGCTATGAATCTAATCATCATTAATCTTCTCCTCGTCTCTTGTCTTCTTGGAGGTTTTTCCATCACTTGAACCTATCATCGTAGTGCTTGAGGAGTGAGATTTAGGAAAATCTTAGTAACTAATGTATTTCATGCAAATATATCATTCAAGTTTCACAAATATTGCACATATAACCACATAAATTATTAAAATACCATATTGTTAAGTAAAAATTTTGGCAAAGTTTTTCCTTAGAAAATGGACATCCCGGGGAACAAAACTTCTCATTTTATAGCCAAAACCAGTCAAAAATCAAGACAAGAATAATATGGCATCAAGATATGATCATAGAAACAATAAAGAATAACATAATGCAATAAAATAAACCAAGTTACCTCTTATGTATTCCTTTGCTTTCCTCTTTGAATCAAAGCTTCCACAAGCTTTCTTGAACTACCACAAGTCCTAAAACATCATTAAAGATCCACTAAATCAACTACAAGTAAGGGTTGTTTTACAAAATTTCACTAACCCTAAAATTTCACTTAGTTTATCTTTGAGCTTTTCTTGAGTCCAACACTTATTTTTAGTTAATTTTGACCCAAAGAACTCATTTTTAACATCAAAATCTTGAAAATCCAACTCATTCCTACATATACATATTGGCCGAAATCAAGGGTTAAGGAAGACAGTGGATTTTCAAAAACTTGGTTCCATACTTTCCACATCTTGTTTCTCTTGCCTTATCTCAAGGTTCCTCTTAAATTTATTGCATGAAACCACTTCCTTTCTTAAATCCATATCAAAACCTAAACTAAACAGCAAGAAGGAAGGAGGAAGACTCAAACAAACAACCTCAAACTACTAAAAAACTCAAAGAAAATCACAAGAGATTACAAGAGGATTTTCTTCTCCCTGTTTCTTCCTCTTGTTCTGCATGATTTCTCCTTCCTTTCTCACTATTTACAACTGCTCTCCTTCCTTTCTTTGCTACCTTACACATTCAAGAGGAGGGAGTATTTATAAAATGGCCATCTAATCATATTTTGCCACTTAATCTTCCATAAGTGTCTTAATTTCTCTTAGAAAATGACATAATTAATTAAATAATGGAATTTCAACATGTGCTGATGGTTGAGCACGAAATTAGGGGTATTTTGGTCCAAAAATATTACACATTTATTTATCTAGATATATCTTAAACCAGTCTAAACAAATAAAGCTACTTTAACAGTATATTTTACTATTATTGGAACAACGATTTTAACTATATTAGAATATAAGATTACCATAATATCCTTATCTCAATTGGTCCAAAAATGGGGCCCAAGTATTGTTCTAAATAATACTTCCTCTTCCTGCAGTTCAAACCAACTTTTATGAGATAAAATATTAATGTTGAATCCTAATTACCTAATAAATATTATTTTTATCTTAATAAATTTCATACTATATTTCATTGGTCTTAACTCCTTGAGAGCTTCATTTTGACAATAATTTTTTATATTTACAAAAATACCCTAGATCTGAGCCAATTTACAATTTTTAAAACTTTCATGTCATTATATGTAATTTTTCCCAAAATTTATAAATTTTTCTTCACCCTCACATGGCCATTCTCTCTTTTTTTTTTCTTTCTCTCTTTTTTTCCCAGGGTAAAATCGTCATTTTCTTCTTTTTCCTTCCAACCGAAATAATTAACTTCTTTGCCCCATTTCATGCAAAATGATGTCTGCTCATTTTTGTTAATTTCTTATAAATTTTAAAATATTGACCCTTTAAATATCCAGTATAAATTTCAAGATACTGTTGCCTTCAAAACTCCACGTCTGGTCACTTTTTAGCCCAACTGGAATAGCCATTATGCTCAAGAGGCCGAAAAACCTTGGATAGGAGCTTCTAACAGCCGTCGTTCTCCCTCACGCGCCTCACGTGCTGTTACCGTAACTCCACGCGCCAGCTACTTGCTCCCATGTGCCACATGCACCTACTGGAGGTTGAAGAGGACCACGTCAACACCACGCCATTGTCACGCCATCTAGTGAGCGTCCACCATGTGTCATACCTTGCCACGTCAACACACCACACAATACCGTTTACGTCATCAGCCATGCAAGCACTAAGGTGTCCAGTCAGCGACACGTCAACCATTCTCATAATGCCACATGTCGATTTTGCCACATAAGCAGCCCTGTCATCCAAACTTTGTTAAATTATAGTTTAACCCCTATACCTTTCATAAATTACATTTTAGCCCCTAAACTTTCTTAAAGTTGCATTTTAGCCCCTCAACTTTCCAAAATTTCACCAAATCCCTATACTTTCCAACATTTTGTTTCTACCCTAAATTTCCAAAAAAGAAAATACCACCTTGACGTATCTCTAAACTTTCCTCCCAAAGGACCCCTAAACCTTTTCCAAAGCCTTTCCTAGCTTACCTTAACTTATAAAATACCTCCAAGACGTAGATCTGTGCATGTGATTGAAGAGTTCAGAAATCAAGTTCAATTACTACCGGAGCTTGTGAATGTTCAACAAACCTAGCTGAAGGAACAAGGAAGACAAAGAGAAGCAGATTCAAATAGTAGCGACACCCCCTCAGATGGTAATTGCCGTCCACGGAGACCAATTGTTCATAGCAAAGATATCAAAGTTGAAATTCTAGACTTCAAAGGAAAGTTACAGCCATATGAGTTTTTAGATTGGCTTCATACTATTGAACGAGTCTTTGAATTCAAGGAGATACCATAAGAATAGAAAGTGAAGATTGTTGCTATCAAGTTCAAGAAGCATGCCTTTATATGGTGGGAAAACCTCAAGAGGAAGCAAGCATGTGAAGGTAAGCACAAGATTGAGATATAGGAGAAGATGCAACGGTAGCTCATCCGAAAATCCCTACCAGAGCATTACCACAAAGATAACATCATCTAGCTACAGAATTTTTGACAGAGGTCTTTGTCTATAGAAGAATATACTAGAGAGTTTGAGAAACTCATGATAAAGTGTGATATTCAGGAAAAGGAGGAGCAGACGATCGATAGCCCACTACCTTGCTAGCTTAAAAATTGATCAGCCATCCAGTACAACTTCAGAGGCATTGGGCTTTAGATGACGTAGTCCGTCTAGCCATATGTCCTGGGAAGTAGAGGCCCCACATGTCTTTATTTTAACCTTCTTCATCTAGGAGATTTTCCAAAGATCACAAGGCATAATTCCAACAACCCAGCTCCTCAAGTAAGCTTCAGCCTAGTTCTATGAACAAGCTTCTGCCAAAGGTTGCTAAGGAGTCTAGCTTTAAAGCATCCAAATACTTTAAATGCCAAGGGTTTGGGCACATCACCATAAACTACCCTAACCGTAGGGTTGTCACCTTTATTAAAGTGTAAACTTGTGAAGAGTCTGAAGATATGTTGGAGGAAGAGCCCATGTTTGACAAACCAGCATATGACAAAGAGTTCATGTCTGCAGATCAAGGAGAATTGCTGGCGATTAGACAGAGCTTACATATAGTGTCAGCAAAAGAGGAGCCCTGGCTACATCATAGCATCTTCCATACTCGTTGCACGGCTTAATGGAAAGTTTGTGATGTCATCATTGATAATAGAAGTAGTTAAAATGTGGTATCCAGCTACATGGTAGAAAAACTGAAGCTACTAATACTCGACCATCTTCATCCTGATAAGCTTCAATGGCTTAATAAAGGAAGTGAGGTAAAAGTTTCCAAACAATGTCATGTTGCTTTCCCTATTAGGAAAAAGTATTGGGATGAAGTTTTATGTAATGTTGTTCCAATGGATGTATGTCATCTTTTGTTGGGAAGGCCTTGGCAATATGATTGATCGGTATCCTGCAAGTATACAGGGTAGATCGCAGTAATAAAAGAAAATCTCTAGAGTATTCCAGAGATCGAACCCAAGGGAGGTTGTGATTTACTCAATCAAATAATTTCCGACAAAACAAACAATTTGTGAAACGTTAATGAAAGATTAAGCTATGAAAAAAAAAACAATAACAAAATCAACTATTTGGGTTTAATCCAATCACTAAGAGCATTAGGGAATTGGGTTTCATCTTCCTGGGACAACTACAGTTACTCTCAACTTGACTCCTTCATTAATTATAGAAACAGTTATTTCTAAATTATCCTAATTACCTTTCAGTCAATTAGTCTGTATTTAATTAGGTTTTAATTCACTCTCATGCAACAAAAATTCCTTGTTAAACCTTGAAGTTATAACTAAAGTCACCATAAACACCTAATTCTATCTCTAAAATTGTTGTTTATGTCTATCTCTCTAGGTTTAGGTTTGTTTTTCACCTTTTAGTCTATCAAGCTTACCCACAGAATGAATTTCATGGTGGCCAATCACAAAATCCCAATGAAGAACAAAAGTGATAGATATAATTAAACATAAATAAATTGGAAGAATTCAATCAGAAATAAGAGTCGTAATTCAGAGTAAACTCTAATCAATCCCAGTTAAACTATAACCCTATCCCTACTGGGAAAATTAGTTACGCATAAACATTATTCTCAAAATCAAAATAAGAATAAATTCACAATCCATCCAAACAAAATCTAAAGAAGGAAAAGTAGTAGATGAATAGAGTGATTCAGCTTCACTACAGCTTCAATCCTCTCAGATTTGCCTGCAAAGTGCTCTCTCTAAGCTCCAGAGAATTTGGAATAAGTCTTCTAGGGCTCAGAATCATGATTTTTCTTTTCATTCGTTCTGAAAGCCCATATATATATATCTCTCTCGTATGACCCTCATGTAAAATTATTCAAAATTCATTTAAAAATCCTTCACCCGGCACCATATGATGTTATTTTGTCCAGCCGGCATCAGGTGACCAATTTTAAAGTGTTTCTTCATGCTCCACCCGGCACCAAGTGGTTTAATGCTTTGGTTGGTCCGGCGCTGGCTCAACTTGCAATCCTAGCAGCCTCACGCCTCCTCACCTGCTACGAGTAAGGATAATAAATAGGGAGCGGATGGATTTTCCTTTGTGCTTTCTTGTCTTCTTCTTCCACTCTAAAATCCTCAGTTATCTTTCAAGTTTTCCTAAGATGCAATTATATCTTAAATTAAATAGAATCATGCAAATTGTTTATCAAAACTCAATATTTTTCAAGAAAAACACTATCAAATGTGGGTATTTTGTTGGTATAAAATAGACACATCAAATCCCCCCACACTTGAATTTTTGCTTGTCCTCAAGTGAACACTAAGCATGAGATCAAAAAAATTTTCTACATAAAATTCACATCCACCTATTTCCAAAATTTAAGAACATACTACCTATCTAGTTAAAGAGTACAATGTATATGTGGAATACTAAGCTCAATATCCAGCCAATAGGTTTTTACTCATATTTACTAACCCAATGGTGTGTGTGTGCTGACCAACCTATAATTAGTGTCAATAACCACCCAGACAAGTGGATTGAAAATTACGATACTTATTTAGAAACTTACAACATCTCAATTTAAAATCATATGAGTGCCAATTCAATAATAAGAGATCCTCAGGTTTCATTTCATGCCCCAAGGCATTTTCTAATGTTATTTTTCCCTGCACATTTTGTGCTTCAATTTTATCTGGGGATTATTGCTTTTCTTTGACCGTCATGCACTCTTTTGACGCGAAGGTCTCGCATTTGTGATGCGTACCCCCGGTTACTCAAGCTAACATCACTGTGGCACAAAGATGACTTTGGCTCACTCGTAGCATACTTTTCACCTTTTGATGCGAAGGTTTTGCATTTGTGATGCGTACCCTCGGTTACTCAGCACAGGTCGAACCAGTGGAGTGGATAATTTTTCACTTTTTTTTTCGCTTCCTGAGTCATGTCTCATAAATGATAATACTCATAAATTCTATTTGAAATTATGCAAGTTCAAAAATAAATATATAATTCACTATCCTATTTATTCGACTACTTATTTTCACCTCTCATAAGCTAGCTATCAATGCTCAATTTTAGGTTACATGATTCATTTCTTATTATAATTGGCTGTCTATCTCACTTAGTTAACAATGAAGCTTAGACTCATGACTTTCAAGATAGCAATTGTACTTAAATAGCAGGAAATAGATGATTGTCAATTCAAAAATAGAAATAAATGCAAAGAATAAATTAGAAAAAAAAAATTTCTTAATCGCTTAATTTTTTTTTCTAATTTATGTCCCCCCACACTTAACCTGAACACTATCCCCAGTGTTAAAAATGGTAAGCAAGACAAGTGAAAAGAAAACAAATACTTATTAAATCAAGTGTTTTGATGATTCCAAACCAACCTTGAAGAGTTTGGAGAGAAGATATCAAAGGTGCATAAAAGATCTCAAGTGAAGAAATTCAAAAAAATCCAGCACAAGAATAGATGTAAAATCTCTAACAGTGTTTAAATTGAGTAAAAGACTTTGAATTAGCAAAAAGATGTTTTAAAACTATGATTCTATGTTAATTCATGGAGTATTTGAAAAACACTCATTAATAGATGAAGTTTGAAAGGTTAATACTAATCTGCTATTTTAAAAATTCAAACTTTGGCTTTGAAAATTCAAATTTTGAATTGAAAATGAACAAGTCTGAAAAAAGCCTTCTCTGACAGACAAACTTTGACTGTAAAAATTCAAACTTTGAAACAAGTCTGATAAGAGCCTTCTCTGACAGACGAACTTCACCTTTTGAAAACTTGAATTTCTAACAAAATACAATTCATGAAAAATGAAAAATTCATCTAAGGATATGTCAAAGTTCATCTGAAAATAAGTTTAAAAAGAGTTTCAAGATAGCCTACTGATAGACAAACTTTGATATTGAAAAATTCGAATTTCAAAAATAAAGCTTGCAAGTCTGTTACGACAATCTCTTCTCATACGAATATTAGTATTTAGAAATTTGAATTTTGAACTAAGTCTGATAAGAGTTCTCTCTAACAGACGAATTTTGAATCTTGAAAATTCAAATTTCAAAAAGATGAACTATTATGCCTCATCAAGTTGTCCACTGACAGACAAATTTTGGGCACCAAAATTTGAACTTTGAAGGCACTGTAGCAATTTGGGACTACTGTTCACACTTTTAAGAAAAACTTTTTAACTTGAAAATTTGTATGTTCCAACACAAAAAAATTTCTCAATGATGAAAATTTGAACTTTGCTTTACAACAGACGAACTTTGAAATTTAATGTTGAAGTCTTTAGCTTTTGGTCTCTGCAAAATTTGTCTGTTGACTAACAAAAATTTGAACTTTGATTGTCAAAATCATTAAATATGGTTGGTGAACAGATAGTTTTTCAAAGTAATCATTGAGTAACTTCTCCAACAGATAGATTTTATCTCTAACATATAGTTAAGACCTAAATCTATAAATATAACATTATTTGAAGTTATGGGTAACGATTTTAACATTGTATATACTAAAACTCTGTCAAATTCTCAACTCAAAGTCTTTTACTCTCATACTTCAGTCTTCAGCACTTAAACTTTCATATACACTCTAAATTAAAGAGTTAATTCTTTATAATCAATCTTATCTTCATCTAGAAGAAAGATTTTTTTGTGAGAGAATATCACAAGGGATTTGGGAAGCATTTGGCTAGAGTGCAGAAAGAGAACTTGTAAGCTCTAAGAACAGAGCATCAAAGCTGTACTGAGGCAATTGCAAGAAGCCCATTGAATTCTTGCAAGATAGTTAAAAACCTCAAGTAATTACTTGGGGACTGGATGTAGGTCAAGATACAGAGACCAAACCAGGATAAACATATGTGTCAATCCTTCTCCTTTACTGCTCTTACATTACTATTATATTATACTCTATTTTACAGTCTTATTTGTCTTTATTATATGCTTGACTTTTGCAGAAAGTTTTAATCTTCCCAATTCACCCCCCTCTTGGGAAGCCAGCTTATCTAATAATACTTTCCAGGTGTATGCTAGTGGTGGTTTAGTTTTCTCTAATTGTTTTGCAACTGCATCTCAGGAACTATTCTGGTTATACAAAAACTCAGAGGGAAGGGGTGAAGCAAATCAAAAGACAATCAAAAGAAAAAAAAATCTACTTAATTAGAAAAAAAAATGAAAAAGAAAGGGAAAGACTCTAGAATAAAAAAAACTAAATGATCAAAATCATGGTGGTAGAGGCTATCTAGCCTGGATCAGCTGATGTAGCAGCGCCTCAGTACACTACCGATACTCCCCATCCCTCCTATCACGTTCGGCTTGTTCGCGTCGCATTTCATCAATTGTCTTCTCCATGCGAGTGATCTTCTTTAAAAGGCGCTTCAGTAGGCTACGTTTAGGTCATAGTTGCTGAACCTGGACAGTTGGTTATAATTGTTCGGGGTCCTCAACTGGTTGTTCTGGGGCAACCTCAGCCTCAGCCATATCGTGTGTTTCAGGAACTGGCTATGGGGGTACTTCACCTTTTTTTCTCTGCACCCCATCCACTTTTAGATATCCCAAGGAGCCAAGTGTTTTCTCAGATAGTACATCATTATCAGTTGGCGTTCTGGCAACCTCCCCACTCACATCAACTCCTACAGCCTCCATCAAAACATTAATCAGAACAGGGAATAAGAAGGCCGTCTTTTTGTGTTTTGCTTGGATGACTTCCCTGATAGAGCGGATGATGATATGAGCGAGTGGTATCCCTGGGATATTCCCCATACCGTGTGTCATCTTATGGAGGAAGTACAGATCAGTGAATCATACTTCATTCAGGCTACTTGCATGCGGTATGATGTTGAAACTCATGAGATAGACAAGTAACCGATGAGGAATGGCCAATGACTTGGCGAGAAAGACTTGCCTTTAAGTACCCCTGGTGGATGCCCACTTGATCTGAAGATCATTTATGGCTTAGAGAATTGTCCAAGTGGGGTCTGAAGAAATCCAGTCTCCAGTAGAGTTGAAAATAGGACCCTGTTATGGGAGTCCTAAGAGCTGAGATAACCACTCAGGTATGATGATTACTAGAGTCCCCTTGACTGATAAAACTATGCTCTAATCAGTTTTCGAGTCCTTATGTTCAATGTTGGCATAGAATTGTTTAACCAAGTCCTGGTAGTGAGGTCCATACAATATGAGAATACCGCAACATCCAAGTCATTGATATAATTGGCTCAGATGAAATTGGTCTTCAATTGCTGGATGTATAGTCTTCTCCTAAATGAATGGGTTATCCTTCCTTACATTGTACCAGGCTTCATTATCCGCACTAGTAAATTGGTATGAGTGAGGTAGAGGTGGATCAGATGAACTGGCTCTAGATGGACTACCACGAGAAGAGCTTTCTCTTGCCATATGTGTACCTACAAAATAAAGATGAGGCTTTCTTTAAGTGCATTTCTTATCAAGAAAGCAATCAGGAATCAAACTCACACATCATTTGGAGAAATAAGTAATTACATAACTAATGCGAGAGTGAAATTCATAATCAGCAGTTACCCATTATATGTCAAAAGAAATAAATTGCAACCTTAGAAGTGATCATATCCATAAAGATAATAGACATAATAAAACAAAAAGAGTGGACCACACCAGTATGCATGGAAATATGCATATCTGTACCATCTACTGGGGTCCACAATAGAGTAGAAAATAGGCAAATCAGTGTCCATGCAAATGTCATTTATCTATATCCAAGTTTAATAGGACCCCTAGGACAAGCAAGTCAAAGGACACAGGATAGAACCTTTCGCCTCTGTAAGTAATGGGAACTAAGAGTGTACACATGCACAAATAAGACGCAGCAACCATACGAAAGGTACATCAGAAACAACATATCCATTATCACGTCTCATGAGGTTTCTGTTGTAGCGAAGCATGTAAAGCAGGAAAGACCACAGATGCACATAATAGCAATTCTCATAATGTCCAGGAACACTACTTCAACCATTTGCTGATTCTAATCAATAAACTCAGAAGATCATTGATAGAAAGCACAAAACAAATGGGTTTGAAGTTGCTTAAATAATATCCCGTGTTAACAATGGTGGCAGCAGTGAAAGAAACCAAGGGAAACAAACATAACTTAATATTGAAACAAGAGTTTTGATGATTCCAAACCAACATTCAAGAGCTTGGATTGAAGATATCAAAGGAGAGCAAAGCTGTTTCAAGTGAAGATTTTCTGAGTACTTGCTGTTAGATCTTTTGTAGGATCTTTAGTTTTTGTTATGACTGGGTAAAAGATTTTGATTTGAAGAAAAGAAGTTTTCAAACTTTGATTTTATGTTAAATCTTCAAATATTTGAAAAACACCCACAAACAGACGATGGTTGAAAGTTTAAGCTAAACTGTCAAGTTGAAAATTCGAACTTTGCCTTTGGAAATTCGAATTTCGAGTTAAAACTGAATAAGTCTGAAGAGATGGCTCTCTGTCAGACAAATTTTAGTTGTTCAAAATTCGAATTTTCATCTAGTCTGAAAAGAGGCCTTTTGCAAATAGACGAACTTCACACTTTCAAAATTCAAATTTCAAGTAAAATGAAGTTTGCAAAAACCAAAGAAATTCGTCTGAAACTAGGATAAAGTGCATCTGAAATCAAAATGAAATTGAGTTTGATAAATGCTCTCTGACAGACGAATTTTGAACTTCCAACATTTGAATTTTCATATAAGTCTAAAATATGCTTCTTTGCAATAGACGAACTTTGAGTCTTCAAAATTCGAATTTCAAACAAAACAAAACTTGAGAAAATGGAAGAAATTCGTCTGAAACTATGTTAAAGTTCACCTGAGATCAAGAGTGATTTAAGTTTCAAAACTGCTCTCTGACAGACGAACTTTGAACATTGAAATTCGAATTTCAGAAGCTAAGTTCTTGAGTCTATTGAAATGAAACATTGACATACGAATGATAAGAACTTGCAACATTCGAATGATGAAATTAGTCTGAAAGAAGTTTCTCTGACAGACGAATTTCGCCCCTTCAAAATTTGAATTTCGAAGAAAGTAATCTACTGTGTCCCTTTAAACGTTCAATGGACAGACAAATTTTGGGGATCCAAAATTCAAATTTCGAAGGCACTGTAGAAAATTGAAAACACTGTTCACACTTAACCGAAAAACTTTCTTCTTGAAAATTCGTATGTCACATTGTGAAAATGTTTTGTAAGTTTCAAAATTTGAATTTCACTTCATGAACAGACGAACTTCGTGCTGTAACGTTGGAAGCTTTAATCTTCGGTTCCTTCGAAATTCGTCTGTTGGCCAACCAAAATTCGAATTTCAGTATGTCAGAAACATTAAATGCGGTTGGTAAACGGATAGTTTTTCAGAGTAACAGTTGAATAACTTCCCCAACAGATAGATTTAGTCTCTAACGGATATTTGAAACCTAAATCTATAAATACAACATCATTTGAAGTTGTGGGTAACGAATCAAACTTGTATATACCGAATTTCTGCTGAATCTTCTTCTCAAAAGCTTTTACCCTCTTAACTTCTAAACTTGTACTTAAACTTTCATATCCACTCTTTACAAGAGAGTTATTTCATTGTAATCAATCTATTCTTCATCTGGGAGATAGATTTACTTGTGAGGGGTATTCACAAGGGGATTGGGAAGCACATAGTGAAAGTGCTTGGAAAGTTTGAGAGAGCTCAGAAACAGAGCATACTCATGTACTGCGGCTTTAGCAAGAAGCCCACTGAAATTCTTGCTGTATAGTGGATAAATCTCAAGAGGTGTCTTGGGGACTGGATGTAGGTCAAGTGAATAGACCGAACCAGGATAAATCACTGACTTCTCTTCTCCTTATCTTTACTTTTCACCTTGCTCTGTTTTACGCATTGTTTTCATTATACTGTGATATCTTCACTTACTTCACTTTGTGCAGAAAAATTTCAAACTTCCCAATTCACCCCCCCTCTTGGGAAGTCAGCCCTGCTAACACTTAAGCCAAGAATCAAACCCTGAGTAAATAAACCACTAACCCCATACCACAGAATGATGAAAAACTGATGACCCACACGTGAAGCTAAAGATTTGTTATACCCACAGTTCAGAATGCATTAAGGCAAAAATCAATCGGTGGATCTTGCAGAGGGTGTGATTTAATAGGTGAAAAAGTATGGAAATGGGTGAAAATTGACTATGGAAGGCCGAAAACCACCTTTGGTTGGTGGAGGGAGGCTGCCGATGAGAGAGGAAGGAGGAACGGCCGAAAAAAGTTGATCGGTATCCTACAAGTATACATGGTCGATCGCAGTAATAAAAGAAAATCTCTAGAGTATTCCAAAGGTCGAACCCTGTATACTTGCAGGATATCGATCAAATTTGCGTTGTTACCAGGGAGGCTAACGCTTTGCTGAATTATTAATTTTAGTCTTTCTTTTTCTCTCATTGATTTTCTTGATTTTACTTTTCTCTTGCATGTTATTGAGATCCAAAAGTCTCAATAGTACTTCTGATTTAACTCCTATTAATTTCGAAATTGAATGTGCTTGCAGGGCAAATCGAGCTAGAAGAAGAGAGATGGCTCAAAACGGTCGTGCGAATAATGATGATCTTGATGACATCAATAATCTACTTGAAGATGATCAAATAATCCCGCATAGAAATCCAATTTTTCAAAATCCAAATCATCTATTTTGGAGGGATGCAGACAAGCTTGCAGTGTATGACAGTCCATCTTGTATCAGGCTATCTGACAACGCAAAGAAATATGAGTTTAAGACCACTCACTTAAACTCATTCCCAAACTTTCATGGTCGAATGGGTGAAGACGCATTGGGTTTCTTGAAGGACTTTTACAATCGAATTGATCAACTTCCTCCTAATGGTCTGACTTCGGAGGAACTTAAAATGAGATGCTTCAACTTTTGCTTGAAGGATAGTGCTCGGTGATGGATTCTTAATCTACCGGAAAACTCCTTGACATCATGAAGGGAGATCTACGATACATTCATTGCCAAGTTTTACTCTCCTCAGAGGACTGTAGACCTGAGGGATAAAATATATCTCTTTGCATAATTGGAGGGCAAACCTTTCTATGAAGCTTGAGATCGATTCAAGGATTACTTATATAAGTGTCCCCACCATGGATTTCAAGATATGATGCTTGCAAAACTATTCTATAATGCTCTGAGCCCTACCTCCCAGTCTCTAGTGGACATTGCTGTAAGGGATGGTAATTTGACTGCCGAAGAGATGATGAATATCTATGATCAAGTGGCAACTCAGAGTAGAAAAAAGGGAGTACGAGGCAGGAGAGTACCTCTCAATGAAATTAACTTTCGCTTTGATGTGTCTGCACAGCTAGAGAAGCTAAATCAATGCATAGATCTTCTTTTCCAACAACAGAGCAATAATCCTAATCTTCCTAAAGAGTCATGCTCTGCATGCGGGGGTTTAGGCCATACTGCAGACACATGTGCATATGATTGAAGGGAATGTAGAAGTCAATTATATGGGTCCTAATGCAGAACATCTACAACTAATGCAGAACATCCACAACTAATGCAAAAGAAAAATGATCCATATTCAAACACATATAATCCTGGGTGGCAAAATCATCCAAACTTCTCTTGGAAAAATCCATTAGCACTACCAGGATTTCAGCAGCATAAGACTCAGGCAACCCCTCAGTTTCCTGCATCATCCACAAGGAAGACTCCATAGTTAGAGGATATGTTCTCCCAGATCTTGGCTGGTCAAGCATCCACTAACAAAAATTTGGATCAATTCATGGTTAGTCAAGCAGCGATAAACAAGAATTTTGATCAATTTATGGCTAGCTAGGTTACTACAAATAATGTCACTCAAGCTGCAATTCGAAATATGGAAGTTTAGATGAATCACCTGGCTAAATTAGTGGCTGAAAGGAATCCAGGGCAATTTCCTAGTAGCACAGAGGTAAACCCAAAAGAAGAAGCTATGGCAATCACACTGAGGAATGGAAATGAGTTAAAACAAGCTGTGAGAGAAGAATGAAATTCAAAAGAAAAAGCTGAGAGTTTGAAAAAGGGTGCACACAAGAAGGACAATGAGGAACTTAATTCCAAAGATATTGCTCTGGATCATCCTACACCTCTTGAAGTTAAACCATACATTCCTCCTATTCCTTTTCCACAATGCCTTCAAAAGAAGATGCAGGATGTCAAGTTTAAGAAGTTCCTGGATATGTTCAAGAAGCTTCACATCAACATCACCTTTGCTGAAGTACTAGCGAACATGCCATCTTATGTCAAATTTCTTAAGGAGCTAGTTTCTAACAAGCAGAGTCTAGAAGATTGTGCTCTAGTCCCTTTAAATGAAGAATGTAGTGTCATCCTGCAAAATAAGTTGCCACAAAAGCTAAAGGATCGAGGGAGTTTTTCTAATCCTTGTGTTATAGGCTCTCAACTTGTTAAACATTGTTTATGTGATATTAGAGCTAGTATAAATTTATTGCCCTATTCATTATGTAAGAAACTTGAGGTTACAGAATTGAAGCCCACAAGTATGACCCTACAATTGGCTGACAGATCAATATGATATCTAATGGGAATCATGGAGGATGTGCTCGTAAAAGTTGGTAATCTTATTATTCCTGCTGATTTCGTAGTATTGGATACTGATGATGATTTAGATGTGTCTTTAATTCTTAGGCAGCCATTTTTGTTAACTGCTGGGGCCTTGATTGATTTACCCGCTGGGAAATTAATTGAGAGTAGGTGATGAGCGGGAAGAATTTCCATTTTTTAGGGCTATGAAATTTCATAAAACTGAAGCATCTTGCTTTAGTGTTGATATAATCAATAAGCTAGTTGAAGAGCATGCTGTTAAACATTTATATAATGATCCTTTAGAAGCATGCATTGCATTAAACCTTAATGAACAGGTAGAAGAGGTTAATTTTATTGATTCTGTGAAGAAATTAGAAGGTTCAGGTCTTATATATACATCACAATTTAGAAAATTTGAGACATTGGGATAAGGGAAGTCACTCCCACCACCTTCTGAACAATCACCTCCTTAGGATGAGTTAAAACAACTTCCATCTCATTTGAAATATGCATTTTTGGGCAACTCTAGTAGTTTTCCTATCATTGTCTCTACTAATCTAAATTCTAAGCAGGAAGAAAAATTATTGAGAATTCTAAGGGAGTATAAAACCGCTATTGGCTGGAGCATCTTTGACATAAAGGGTATTAGCCCTTCACTTTGTGTACATAGGATTTTAATGGAGGAAAATTTTACACCAAAAGTTCAGCATCAACAGTGATTGAATCCTAATATGAAAGAAGTTGTACGCGCTGAGGTTCTCAAGCTCATTGATGCAGGTATAATTTATCCAATTTTTGACAGTTCTTGGGTGAGTCCTGTGTAAGTTGTTCTAAAGAAGGGTGGCATAATAGTGATCCCAAATGAAAAGAATGAACTCATTCCTACAAGAACAGTTACTGGCTAGCGTGTCTGTATTGATTATAGGAAATTAAGTGAGGCGACGCGCAAAGACCACTTTTCTTCGCCATTTGTTGATAATATGCTCGAGAGACTGGCTGGGCATGATTATTATTGTTTCATTGAAGGTTATTCAGGATACTTTCAGATCTCCATTGCCCCTGAAGATCAAGAAAAGACCACATTTACTTGTCCCTATGGCCCTTTTGCCTTTATGAGGATGCCTTTTGGCCTTTGCAATGCACCTGCTACCTTTCAATGGTGCGTGATGGCTATTTTTTCTGACATGGTTGAGGATATAATTGAAGTTTCCATGGATGATTTCTCTATGTTTGGCCCCTCTTATAATATCTGTTTGTCTAATCTTGCAAGAGTTTTGCAGAGATGCAAGGAGAAAAATCTAGTGCTCAATTGGGAAAAATGCCACTTCATGGTGACTGAAGGTATAGTTTTGGGGCACAAAATTTCTGCAAAAGGGATTGAGGTAGATCATGCTAAAGTTGAGGTTATAGAAAACTTACCTCCTCCCACAACAGTAAAAATTGTTAGGAGTTTCTTTGGACATGCAGGTTTTTATAGGCGTTTTATTAAGGATTTTGATAAAATTCCTAAGCCTTTAACCAATCTACTTGTCCAAGATATGCTTTTTATCTTTGATAACAACTGTTTGAATGCTTTCAATTATTTGAAAAAGGCTTTAATTTCTGCTCATATTGTTGTGTCCCCTGACTATAGCATTCATTATGAACTGATGTTTGACGCTAGTGATTATGCTATTGGAGCAGTGTTAGGACAAAGTAAAGACAAGAAGTTGCATGTGATTTATTATGCAAGTAGGGTCTTAGATGCTACACAGCTCAATTATGCTACCATTGAAAAAGAATTTTTGGCTGTGGTGTGTACTCTAGATAAGTTCAGATCCTATCTTGATCTTCCAAAGGTCATTATTTACACTAATCATGCAGCTATTAGATATTTGATGCAGAAAAAGGAAGCTAAGTCTCGTCTGATCAAATGGATCTTACTTTTGCAAGAATTTGACTAGGAAATTAAAGATAAAAAGGGCTCTGAAAACTTGGTTACTAACCATTTGTCTAAATTAGAGCATGTGCCTAAATCTGATATTCCTATTAAGGAGGAATTTTCTAATGAAAAATTGTGGGTGCTAGATCTGTTATTTTTGCCTTGGTTTACTGACATTGCTAATTTTCTAGTTACAGACATTATTCCAAAGGATCTAAATTTTCATCAGAGGAAGAGATTTTTAGCAGAGGTCAAACATTATCTTTGGGATGATCTATTACTTTTCAGGTGATATGCCAATGGTATTATCAGAAGATGTGTACCAAAGGTGAAGATGACTCCTATCTTAGAACATTGTCATTCCTCTCCATATGGTGGACATCATGATCCTAACAAGACAGCTGCAAAGGTGTTGCAAAGTGGATTCTATTGGCCTACCCTTTTCAAGGATGCACGAACCTTTGTGACAAAATATGACAGGTACCAGAGGACGGGTTCCATTAGTAAGCGTCATGAGATGCCACAGACTAGAATTCTGGAAGTTGAACCCTTTGATATTTGGGAACTTGACTTTATGGGTCCCTTTCCTCCTTCTAACGGTAACTTGTGCATTTTAGTTGGTGTTAATTATGTCACTAAATGGGTAGAAGCAGTTGCACTGTCTAATAATATTGCCGCTAGTATGGTTAAGTTTTTGAAACAGTTGTTTGCTAGATTTGGTGTCCCTTAAGCCTTTATTTGTGATAATGGGGTGCATTTTCAGAATTATCAATTTAAATCCCTATTAAAGAAATATGGGTGTCACCTTAAAACTAGCACTACTTACCATCCTCAAACTAGTGGGCAAGTTGAAGTCTCTAATAGGGAACTCAGAGGCATTCTAGAAAAGACTGTAAATGCATCCTGGAAAGATTGGTCACAAAAATTAGATGATGCATTATGGATATATAGGGCTGTATTTAAAACACCTCTAGGATTGTCTCCTATAGATTGATTTATGGAAAGTCTTGCCACCTCCCTGTAGAGTTAGAGCACTATGCATATTGGGCTATTCGTACTCTTAACTATGACTTGAAAGCTGCAGGTGAGCGAAGGTTACTCCAATTGACTGAGTTGGATGAAATTAGATGGGAATCTTTTGAGAATGCTCGTATTTATAAGGAGCAAACCAAGGCTTGGCATGACAAAAGAATAATAAAGAGAGAATTTAAGGTTTGACAGAGAGTGTTATTATTCAATTCACGCCTTAAATTTTTTCCAGAAAAATTGAAATCCAGATGGTCCGGACCATTCGAAGCCACTGATGTGCGTTCTTATGGAGCTGTGGAAGTTCAAGGGCCTAATGGCAATCACTTTGTGGTTAATGGTCAGAGACTCAAGATCTATTATGAAGGGGAATCAGTTGATGCACCAAAATCAGTTCCTCTAAATGAAGTTTGACATCCTTGCCACGGCTTCGTCTAGCTATAGACATTAAATTTAGTGCTTGTTCGGAGGCAACATAATCTTTCTTCCTATCTTTATTTTCTCTTTTCTTTCAATCTATTTCATATTGATTTTTAGGTTCTAAGTCACTTGGGTAAAACTCTTCTTCAAGCCAGATACAAGGTTTAATAACAATTCAGGGAAGTTTCTAATCCTCAACAAAATCTACTTTATTCTATTTAATTATTTATTTTTTTTAAATTGTTGTAATGTTTAATTTTAAGTGTTGGGGAAAGTGTCAGCTCTTCAATAACTTTTTCAAGTGGTAAAATACAAGTTTCAGCACATTTTTGAAAAAAAAAATGATGAAGAGAGACCGGCTAAGAAGATGCATACTCGGCGCTGGATCCATTAAATTGGACCCAGCCGGTGCCGGGCATACTAGTTAAAAGCAACCATCGTCTTCTTCTTCCTTATTTCTTTTCGTTCATTCCTCCTTCCTCTCTCACCGACAACCTCCCTTGGGTTCGACCTTTGGAGTACTCTAGAGATTTTCTTTTATTACTACAATCGACCCTGTATACTTGGAGAATACCGATCAAGTTTTAGGCGCCGCTGCCGGGGAGGCTAACGATTTTAAAAAAAATCTCTAGAGTATTCCAGAGGTTAAACCCAAGGGAGGTTGTGATTTACTCAATTAAATAATTTCAATTAAAACAAACAATTTGTGAAACATTAATTAAAGATTAAGCTATGAAAAAAAAACAATAATAAAATGAACTATTTAGGTTTAATCCAATCACTAAGAGCGTTAAGGAATTGGGTTTCATCTTCCTAGGACAACTACAGTTACTCTCAACTTGACTCCTTCATTAATTATAGTAATGGTTATTTCTAAATTATCCTAATTACCTTTCAGTCAATTAGTCTGTATTTAATTAGGTTTTAATTCACTCTCATGCAACAAAAATTCCTTGTTAAACCTTGAAGTTATAACTAAAGTCACCATAAACACCTAATTCTATCTCTAAAATTGTTGTTTATGTCTATCTCTCTAGGTTTAGGTTTGTTTTTCACCTTTTAGTCTATCAAGCTTACCCACAGAATGAATTTCATGGTGGCCAATCACAAAATCCCAATGAAGAACAAAAGTGATAGATATAATTAAACATAAATAAATTGGAAGAATTCAATCAGAAATAAGAGTCGTAATTCAGAGTAAACTCTAATCAATCCCAGTTAGACTACATCCCTATCCATAACTAGCAAAATTAGTTACGCATAAATATTATTCTCAAAATCAAAATAAGAATAAATTCCTAATCCATCCAAACAAAATCTAAAGAAAGAAAAGTAGTAGATAAATAGAGTAATTTAGCTTCACTACGCCTTCAATCCTCTTAGATTTGCATGCAAAGTGCTCCCTTTGAGCTCCAGAGAATTTGGAATAAGTCTTCTAGGGCTCAGAATCATGATTTTTCTTTTCATTTGTTCTAAAAACCCATATATATATCTCTCATACGACCCTCATGTAAAGTTATTCAAAATTCATTTAAAAATCCTTCACCCAGGGCCATATGATGTTATTTTGTCCAGCTGGCACCAGGTGACCAATTTTAAAGTCCTTCTTCATGCTCCACTCGACGCCGGGTGGTTTAATGCTTTAGTTGACCCCAACACCTGGTCAACTCGCAATCCTGGCAGCCTCACGACTACTCACCCGGCCGCGGGTGAGGATAATAAAAAGGGAGCGGATGGATTTTTCTTTGTGCTTTCTTGTCTTCTTCTTCCACTCTAAAATCCTCAGTTGTCCTTCAATTTTTCCTAAGATGCAATTATATCTTAAATTAAATAGAATCAAGCAAATTGTATATCAAAACTCAATATTTTTCAAGAAAAACATTATCAAATGTGGGTATTTTGTAGGTATAAAATAGACACATCAATGATCGTTATGCTTTGTAAAATAGACATGAAAATACCTACTCCTTCAAGAATGATGGTGTGAAGATCAAGCTAGTGCCATTGCCACCTGATAAAATCACTCAAGGCAAGAAGGATGCCCAGCTACTTATGTCCCTAGTTGCCAAGGAGCAAATCAAGGTAACCAAGTCAGAAGCCCAATCTATGAGTATAGTTTTAGTGCTTCAATCAAACGTCAGAACTACTAACCCATCAGATGTTCAACATCTGTTTGCCAAGTTTCCGAACGTGATACTTGATGACATTGCATCAGGATTACCTCCTATGAGAGATATCTAGCATGCTATTGACTTCATTCCTGGTGCTGTCATTCCTAATAAGCCTGCCAATAGAGTAAGTCTTCAAGAGCATGCTGAAGTCCAATGGCAAGTTGAAGAATTGTTGAAGAGAGGCTTAGTTTGTGAAAGTGTCAGCCCTTGTGCTGTGTTTGTTCTTCTGGTACCTAAGAAGGATGGAAGTTGGAGAAAATGCATTGATTGTTGAGCAATGAACAAGATCACCATCAAGTATCGGGCTAAATACATGTTCAGGATTAAACAATAAACAGTGAGTTTTATGTTCAATTTGAGAGTACTTTCTCTTTTCATTTGAGTTCTATGCACCTGCATGTTATTTCATAATGAACATACATGATTAGGTGGGTTTTCTAAATGCAGTGCCTCAAGATATAAAAAGAAAGAATCATCTTTAGCGAAAGTTCTATGGTATTTTCTTACTATACCAAGACTTAAGTATATGGATACTAGTGTAGAAGATGTAAAGTTGTTGACATGGCACGTGGATGAAAGAATTAAAGATGGGATGCATTAACACCTTGCAGATTCTACTCAGTGAAACAAAATCAATTATGATTACCTTGAATTTCAACAAGAAAACAAAAACATGCCTTGTATATATTATCTACTGATAGTATGAACCCACATAATATTCAAAGGAGTTCCTGTAGTACATGACTAGTGATATTGTAGATTTATAACCTACTACAATGGCTATGCATGAAGCACAACTTTATAATATAACTATGCTAATTTCTAGGCCCAAACAACTACGAAGTAATATTGACATGTACTTAGCTCATCTAATTGATTATTTGATGCTAACATGGGAGGAAGGTGCGGGGCTGTATAAAGGGTATAAGGATGAATGCTTCAACTTAAGAGATATTTATATTGTTGCCATTGTAGATGATGCCTTGCATTTAAGAGATGATCATGAGGAGGGGATTTGTATTGTTTCTTTGTGTATTTGAATCTTTTAGTACCTTGGTTATTTTATGATGTTTTTTTTTGTAGTTATACTCTTATATACAAATAGAAGAAGTCATATATAAAGGAGGATTGGTACGTCTTGGAGTACTTTTCTTTTTCTTCAAACTTTACACTTTATCTATTTGTGTTCTTTTACTTTAACTTGCACGTCTTGAACTAGTCATTCATGTAACTTTGCTTTAAGTGTTAACTTATGCTCACATTTTATTCTTTGTATTTCACTTTGCATGGAAGAATATTATTCATGCTTCGTGGAAGAGGTCATGTAACTTTAATTTAGATCTGTTAGAAATGTAGACCAAATTTTGATTTCTAGTTGATGCTAAAAGTGATTCTGCAATGTAGTGTAATACAAGATGGACAAAAATGAATAAATTATTTTTTTTAATAGTTGAAGAATATAGTTGGAAATTATGAAAGATGAACTCATATTTTTATTACTTAAATTCTCACATTTTTAGCCATTATAATAACATTTTAAAGCTATTTTGATACTTTTATAGCATGTTTGTGTTTTAAGCTTATTTTTGGGAAAAGAACAAATAATGTATTAATTATGTCCATCTTGATTATTTTCCAGGTTAATTGCTTAATTGTGTGCTTTGTGCTATTAATTGTGTGGTTTTTATATATTTTCTATTCGATTCTAATATGTATTTTAGGTGGTAATTGTCATCCATTCATCCATTCAATCATCCTAATCATCTCCTAATTTTTCATATTTTCAATATTTTCATCTTTTTAGAAATTCCATCTACATCCTCATTTTTTCTATTTTTCTTAATTACCCCTAATTAAAGGTGCATTGGAATTTACACCTTCCAATCCCTTATGAGTAGCACATACACCACCCCATTATTAAACAAAGCACATAATTAGGATTAAAATACACTAATTAGGTGGCCAAATTAATTAAGTTTTCTAATAATCATAATTAATGGTCAAATTTTGGTCAACCAGTGATACTTTAGTCAACTTTGGGGCAAAAATTATAAAAATCAATAATTTCCCTTATCATCTTAACTATTTTCAAAAATTATGTACTGGATATGCATGAATTAATACTTTTATGTGCATTATGTAACAACTCTCAGTATACTATCTTAGACTTAGTCTTGAGCTAATGGAGAGCATATTTGATGATGTGTGTAGGACCGAAGGAACTAGGATGAAGGAAGAACAAATGGGAGATAGAACATTCTCACACCGCAGCCTAAAACAAGGGCATGGTGGCGAACAAAATAGAGATTGAATAATATTTTTGAGTGGTAGGGCTTTACACCGTAACGAAATTATCATTCGTTGTGGCACCAATCTTAGTGAGAACCAAACTTTGAAAGTAATCTTGAGCCTCAAAGAGCTTCAATCTTAGTTGGTAAGTGGTTTTTGATCCTCCCTCTCTATTTTTCTTCGGTTTTTGAGTTAGATTTTTTAGTATATGTTGGGATTTTTGGTTTTGGCCGAATCCCACTTATTAAAATGGATGAAATGAGAATAATGGAGTGTGATTTAGTGTTTACAATGCTTGGGTGTGAGTTTAAAGGGGGTATGTACAGTTAAAACCTAACCCTAGGTTGGAATTATTTAACGGAGTATGGAATATGAGATGTGTGTATTTGATTAGGGTTTGAATGATCATTAGGAGCTTAATCATGTATGAAAATGGTATTGGAACCATGAGTTAAGCATAATTGGTTGAGTTATGGATTTTGGTCAAGTGATACTATATGTTAATTGAGGTATTGTGACATTGTAAAGGTTATTTAATTGACCGGAGGAGTACAAGTCATGTTGGACAATCCAAGAAGTTCATGGAATCCACATGTATGGTATTGACAACCAGAGGTAACTGGGTGTTTGTATTGTTTGTATTATATGTTATTATATATGTGTGTGTATATGCATGTTTCCATTCATATCACAATATTAATATGTGTGTGTATGTAGCTTTTCTATATATCGTGGTATGTACATGGCTAGATATTATAGTAGATGATGATTATACATGATGATGATTTGACATGACATGATTTCATAGAATGACATTAAGAAACATGATGACAATAATGATTATATGATGATATAACATGAGTATCACTATATGATATTATGAGGGAAGGTGGATCGAGTGTTGATGATGATATATGACATGATATGATATAATGAGATATGATATAGGTGAAATAAAGATGGGATCCCTGCCACTAAATCTTCTCCTATGGCCAAGAGAGAAAGGCGGCTGTGAACCGCACCTTCCCTAAATCATCAGCAATTCGTGATGGGAAAGGGAAAGTAAAGCCATGATCCGAGTATTAGTGTTACATTTGTCTAGGTATACTAGTGTGAGGTGAGCTTGGCGATGTCCCAAAATCAATCTTCATCGAATGTTGGAAGGGAATCACTTAAACGAAATGTCCTGTTATGACGTCAGTTCGTGGTTCTAGCTGTGTGCAAGGGAGACATGCATTCCATTTCATGTTGCATTTATGACATTAGTGTATGAGTAATTATATATATATATGCTTGTGGTAATCCCTGGTTACCGAGAGTTTGTCTCACACCCTTTTCCCATGAACTAACTTTTCAGGTGAGGGTTCTAGCACCAGTCCGGAGAAGAAGAAGGAAGCATAGCCACTCTAGTACTGGAATATCAAGTCACTGTAATGTGTATGTGTGTTGTCTATGTATGTTGAGCCAAGTAGGATAGTGTGCTTGTAATTGACATGAGAATCCTTATGACTGTAATGATGATAATGGTATGATATGTATATGATGATAATGAATGACGTGGAATGATGTTGATCATGATGAGTTCGAATGATGTGACATGATGCATGCATGGTTTAGAGTGATGATGTGTCATAATGGTAGTATATGTGAGTCCAAAGGGAATTTTGAGCCAAGTATGTGAGTTTGGGGCATATAACCCATTATATAGAATTAGGATTTAATGGGGTTAAATCTCATTTGGACAAGTCTGTTAAGTCAATTAGGACCTATATAAATGGTCCATAATGGTTAAATTGCTTTTGATGGCAATTGAAGATTGTTAATGGTGAATTTTGTTCAAAAAGTGATCAAAATAGTATCAGGTGTCCAAAATCTCCATACGGAGATGGATTGGAGTGAACTTGGTGTCTATGAATAGATTGAGACAAGATTAACTTGTAGGAGTTAGAATCAGGTGAATCGAAGGTCGGAGCATAAATTTATGCATGTCGGAAGTTTGCCCTGGAACTTTAAAATTTGCTGTTATAAAACCAACAAGGGGCACCACGACACCAAACCACTTTGTTCCAAAAATTTTGAACCTGAGGGCACCGACGCCATGGTGGCACTATAGTAGCCATAGTGCCTTACTCTAATGTAACTGTTATGGTGTCTTCTACTGCGTTCTGAGAGTTGTGTTGATTCGGGAGTCAAATTAATGGGCGTTCTAGCTTGTTTTGGTGAATTTTTGAAATTTTCTATGAAGTAGGAAGGTGTATTAGAGTAGGGTGTTACACTTTGGTATCAGAGCAATGGTTCAGGCCATTGTTTCTGCTTGTGGTAATACTTGGCAAAACATCAAATACATAGACATCTATATATTCCCACTGCAATACAAGTCCCGAACCATATAACAAAATATATTGTTGTTTATATGTAGGAGAAAATGTCTAAGTGAGGAAGACCGAGTAATAGTGATTTAATGAGACAATGCATGAGATGTTAGCAGGCCCCAGTAAAAGGGTGCATACTCAAGGGGAGACATTGAATAGGCTGCAAGAGCAGATAAATCGATAAGAGTATGTTGATGTGAATGAAGATGCTGGTATGTGTGTAGATCTAAATGTAAGAGAGGGTAATAATGATGAGAATGAGAATGAGGTGGAACCTAAAAGAGCCCCAAAGACTGATAAAAGGGGCATCTCCTCCCAATTAAAAGACTTTCAGAAGTTCAATCCCCTGGCTTTTGAAGGTACAATGGACCTTGCATTAGCTAAGGAATGGATAAACAATTGGAGATCATATTTGGTGTGATGGATTGTACATCTAAACAAAAGGTGCAGTTAGCAGTGTTTAAGCTTGACAAGAAGGTTAAGCATTGGTGGAGGAGTCTCTTATCAAGTGTTAAAGCGATGGGTGCTCCGATGATTTGGAAATAGTTTAAAAAAAGATTCTTCACACACTACTTTACTACGGCCCTACTGATGCAAAAGGAGGCCGAATTTCTGGCTTTCCAATAGGGAATTTGTTGGCAGACAAGTATATTGATCAATTTCTGAATTTGGTGAAGTATTCCACTTATCTGAACAATTGTCTAAATGATAAGTGGAAGGCTCAACGGTTGTTTGAAAGAGCCCATCTAGAAATTAAAAAGAAGCTATCAATGGTGGAATTTGTGTCCTTTAAGGACTTATGTGCAAAGATGTGGGTCCTATCCAAGAAAATGCAAGAGATCAAGGAGGAGAAGAGGAATTCAATGATTTGAGCATTTTCTCACTTAGGACCAACCAGAGGTATCAGTAAAGGAAGTGGAGCTGGTAGTAGCAATGGCAGTAGTGGTTCTATTAGAGGAAGATGTCGTCATAATAGAGGTTGTTTTAGCATAGGAAAGGGTAGGTTTGGTAGAGATCAATCTAATAGAGATCAGTATGGCATGTGACAATTCTATAGCATAGGCTTTGACTAAGAGAGTTCCAGTCAAAGTGAATTTGCAGGAAGAGACTCTGCCCCATCTCAATATAGTTCAGGTAATGCCTCAAATCCATGCACAAATTGTGGAATGAATCATGGCAATCGTTTGTGCTTAGTTTGGTATAACTATGGGAGAAAAGGACACATGTCACAAAATTGACAAGAGCTAAGGCATGATGATGCAATGAGAAGACCCATGATACTCGGACGAGTCTCCACAATAAGCAAACAAGAAGCGAATGTAGCGCTTAACTTGATTAGAGATAAACTTAAACTCAATGGTGTCTGCATTCATGCATTATTTGATTCAGGTGCATCGTATTCCTTTATATCTTTTGATTATGCTTGGAGACTGGGTATTATGGCAATGAAGTTATGTTTTGAGTTGTCGATTTTCTCACCCACGGGAGTTTCATTAAGAACTACTCAAGGTTGCCTAAATTATATGGTTCATTTTGAAAATCGAAGCACTACTCTGAATCCAATCCTTCTACTATTGCAAGAGATTGACGTGATAATTAGGATGGATTGGTTGGAGGCAAACAATGCGATTCTCAACTGTGCTTGGAAGAATGTGTCGTTACCCATGAATATCCCTAGTGTTAAAAGGGATGAAAATGTGTATTTGTTATTTGCCCAAGCTGACAAGCATTTGAGAAAAAGGTGTCAAGGATTCCTAGTTTTCTTCTCAGTTAACATGGATGTGGAATGAGGCATAGAAAGGTATCCAGTTGTATGTGAATATCCGGATGTGTTTCTAGAAGAGATTACCAGTTTGCCACTACCATGAAAGCTAGAGTTTTCTATTGATTTAGTGCGCGAGACAAGTCCTATTTCTAAGGCTCCATATCGAATGGCACCGTTTGAATTGAAAGAACTCAAAAAGCATATTAAAGATTTGCTAAAAAGTGGTTTTATTAGACCAAATGTCTTGCCTTGGAGAGCTCGAGTGTTGTTTGTTAAGAAGAAGGATGGTAGCCTCAGATTGTGTATTGATTATAGGTAGCTGAACTGAGTGACAATTAAGAATAGATATCCTTTGCCACAAATTGAAGACTTGATTGATCAGTTGACAGGAGCCTCAATCTTCTCTAAAATCGATTTGAGGTCGAGATATCATTAACTTCAAGTGCATATTGAAGATGTGCCTAAAACAGCTTTTCAAACTAGCTATGGGCATTATAAGTTCCTTGTAATGCCATTCGGGTTGACCAATGCCTCGGTAGTCTTCATGGACTATATGAATAAGGTCTTTTAGCCATATTTGGATAAATTTGTGGTGGTATTTATCGATAATATTTTGATATACTCCAAAAGTGAGGAGTAGCATGCACTTCATCTTTGAATTGTATTGCAAGTGTTACAAGATCATCAATTGTATGTCAAACTTAGTAAATGTGAGTTTTGGCTATAGGAGGTGAAATTCTTGGGTCATGTAATTCTAAAGAAGGTGTATCAACGGACCCTAGTAAAGTAAAAATGGTGTTGAATTGAGAGAGACTGCAATCAGTGACTAAAATTTGTAGCTTTCTAGGATTGGCTGGTTACTACCGAAGGTTCATCAAGGGATTCTCTCAACTTGTTATACCGTTGACTAGACTCACCTGCAAGAATCGATCTTTCATTTGGGATGACAAGTGTGAGAGAGCATTTCAAGAGCTGAACATTCAATTAACATCCACCCCAGTGCTGATGATCCCTAACCCTCTTGAGCTATTCACAGTTTACACAGATACCTTTAAAAAAGGTCTAAGGTATGTGTTGATGTAACAAGGAAGAGTCATAGCATATGCTTCAAGGTAGTTGAAACCTCATGAAGAGAACTATCCTACTCATTACTTTGAGCTAACAGTTGTAGTATTTGCCTTGAAATTATGGAGGCATCATCTATATGGCTCTCAATGCGAGGTATTCAGTGATCATAAGAGTTTGAAGTAACTTTTCAATTAGAAGGAGTTGAACATGAGATAAAGGAGATGGGTAGAATTCCTGAAGGATTCTGAATTTACTTTGAAGTATCATCCTAGGAAAGCCAATTCAGTAGCAAATGCACTGAGTAAAAAGTCGATCCATATAGCCATAATGATGTTGAGGGAACAACAATTACTGGAAAGCCTGAGAGATATGAAGTTATCCATCAATGTACATCCTAGAGTAGTAGTAATGGGATCTATCAATGTATCAAGTGATTTATTGAGAACCTTTTGCTATGCTCAATTGGAGGATAACTATCTTTTGGGCATTTGAGAATGAATTGAAATGGCAAAAACCCAAGATTTTGATATACTAAAAGATGGTATTATCCAATATCGTGGTCGAATTTGTGTGCCAAACATTATGGGATTGCGAGAAATTATTCTGGAGGAAGCTTATAAGAGCAACTATACTATTTACTCAGGTACCACTAAGATGTACTAGGATTTGAAATGGGGATACCAATGGCCAAGTATAAAAAAGGACATTGTAGAGTATGTGGCAAGATATCTAATTTATCAAAAGGTGAATGTTAATTCAAACGTTTTGATGATTCTAAACAAATGAGTTTGGAAATCCAATATCAAAGGAACACAAGTAAAATGAAGAATAAAGTTGGAGTTTTCTAAAGATTGAAGAGCTGTTTCACATATTCTAGGAAGATATTTGTAAAAGAAGGTAGATAAGCTTTGAATTTCAATTCACCCAATATTAAATAAGATGACTAATTGAATGATTAATGATTAGCTCATGATTTCAAAATGGCTTTCATGAAAAGAGCTATCTTATAAGGAAAAAACTTTAATTTCAAAATGATTCTAAGTATTCAATTGGTTTTCTTGAAAATGTTTTAACTTATAGGGATAAGGTTTCAATTTCAAAGATCTTTCTAAGTATTTGCCCTATTTTCAAGAAAATATTTTACCTTATACACATAACCATTGAAAGTTATGGGGATAAAGACTCAATCTCAAAGCTTTTCCAAAGTCCATTCTTCAATTTCATGAAAAAGAATTGAGATTATCCGCATAACACAGCTTGAGGATCAAGTTCACAAGTCTGTCCAGGTGGTTATCCTGATAAGGTAGGCACCTTGTTCGCATAAGGAAGTGAACAATGAAGGCAAGTGGTACTGTACAGCCCGTTATTCGTATAACTTAGGGAGGTTGTCCGCATAACATGTGTCACAGAGCACTTGGACTCTTCTCTGTTAAAAGGTTATCTGCATAACCTATATTTCAGAATAATTGAACTTTCCTCAGGTAAACAGGTTATCCGCATAACCTAGGGAGGTTATCCACATATTACAGAACTCATAACTCTTCTTCAGCAAAATAGGTTATCCATATAATCTTAGGAGGTTATTCTGATAACCTAATTTTTACAAAAACTCAGTTTGAGAAAAACTTAATGTTATCATAATAATTGAGTGGGTTTTCATTAAAATGATTTTAAGCTAAAACTTAGTCATTTTTGGTAGCACGTTATTTGCATAACCTAACTAGGTTATCCGCATAATGAAAGCTATATGTTGAAAACAAAGACAAACAGTTACCCATTATTTGCATAACCTGAGGAGGTTATCCACATAACCTCTGTCAGATGCATTTAATGTGGTAGGTGAACGGCTATTTTTCTAAGAGTAATGGCTAATCTTTGTTTCTAATGGATAGTTTTGCCCTAAAACTATAAATAGGACCTCATTTAAGTTATTGAAAAATGAGAAAAACAAGAAATATTCCAAAACTCTGCTAATTAAATTTCTAGTTCATTTAAAGTTTATCTACCCTCTGTTTAGCTCATTTATTGTATCTTAACTTTTATATCCACTCTTTTGAGGGAGTTTTCATTCTGTATACATCTATATACTTGTAGATAGTGTTTAGTGTGAGAATACACTAAGGGAGATATTCTTACTCTTAAGTGAGAAGAGTAAGAGAGTTTGTTTTAGCTCAAGGTTTCGACTGGTGTTGTATTGCGGTCATTGCAAGAACGTATTCAAATCTTGCAAGAGATAGTGAAAAAATCTCAAGTAGTGGCTTAAGGACTAGACGTAGGTCAAGTAGAGTAGATCGAACCAGGATAAATCACTGAATCTTCTTCTCATTACTCTTTATTTCTTATACTCTATTTTTCAGTAAGCTTTTAGTATCACCACTGTATTTCATTTTTGCAGAAAAATTTCAATCTTTCCAATTTACCCCCTTCTTGGGAAGCCAGCTAACTAACAGTGAAGATTGAACACCGATTGCCAATAAGTATGTTGTAAACTCTAGAGATCCCAAAATGGAAATGGGATAGCATCTCCATGGATTTTGTAATGGATTACCAAGTACCTCTTCAGCGCACAATGCAATATGGGTAATTGTGGATAGGTTGAAAGTCAGCCCATTTTTTTCCAATTTGGGAGACTATTACTATTGAGAAATTGGCCCAATTATATGTGAATGAGATTATGAGACTGCATGGAGTCCCAATAAATCTTGTGTCAGACAAAGATCTAAGGAACTTTAATAGCCACGGCACCTCACTCTGATGAAACTATTGTGGTGTCTTTTGTTGCGTTCTAAGCATTGTGTTGATTCAAGAGTCAAATTTGTGGGCATTCTAGCTTGGTTTGGTGGATTTTCTAAATTCTCTATGAAGTAGGAAGGTGTATTAGAGTAGGGTGTTACAAAATATCCCTACCACTAAATCCTCTCTTGATCAGGAGAGTCAGGTGGCAGTGAACTATGATATGATGTGATGATGATGTGATTTGGTGATAGGATGGAACATCCCTACCAATAAATCTTCTCCTATGGCTAGGAAAGCCAGATGGTAATAGATTGCACCTTTCCTAAATCACTACCAATTCACGGTGCTCCATGGGAAGGAAAGCCATAGTCTAATCAGCAATGTGACCTTTGGCCAGGAACACTAGTATGAGGTGAGCTTGATGATGTCCTAGAATCAGGCTTTACTAGCTATTGGAAGGGAATCACCTATTGAAATGTCTTGTGATAACACCAGCCTGTGGTTCTAGTCGTGTTTGACACTTGGCATTGTATGACATCATTTGCATAAATGTGTGATATTGATGATGTATATATATGTGTGTGTTTATCCTAGTTACTAAGACACTATCTCACACCTCACTCCATGACTAACATTTCAGGTGAAGACTCTGATACTCATTCGGAGAATAACATGAAGTCATAGGCCTCTACATATTTGGGAATTTAAAGTAAAATTGTTAGTTGTTATTTAGTTTATGTAATATTGTATTAAGTAGGTTGTTGTTATGTGTATTACTTGTTCTAAACATTCCTAAGGAGCATTGTTGATATGTGATATGATGATGTTGCATAAGATAATGTTGAGTGATGATAAATGGTATGGTTGTGGTTATATGTCAAGTTCGTGGTTGATGAACTTGTGACTTGATGATATGTGATAGGTATGGAAATATGTCAGGTACAATTTATATGTGTGCGATGATGACATGGACCCTGGTATGGGTTATTATTGTTGAAATAGGTGTCTATGTATCAGAATGGTTGTATAAGAGCCTAACAAGGGATTTTGGGCCTTGTATGTGTATTTTGGGCATATAGCACATTGAGTGAAATTAGGGTTCAAGGGGGTCAAATCTCACAGAAATTGTTTCTCCGAGATGAAATCTTTTTAGATAAATTGGTTAAGTTAAATAGAACATATGTGAATAGTTCTTAAGGGCCAAATTGCCTTGGATGGCAAATAGAAGTTGTAAGTTATGCATTTTTGTCAAAAAGTGGTCAGAACGGTGTTAGGTATCCAAAATCTTCATATGGAGTTGGATTTGAGTGAAATTGGTGTTCATGGTTAGATTAAAATGAGAGTAATCTGTAGGAATTAGAATCAGGTCAATCGGAGATCAAAGCACAAAGTTATGAATGTCAGAAGTTCACAAAAAAAAAAATCAACAATTTGCTGATATGATAAGTGATACTGGCGACTCAGCACCAGAAGCTTGGCCATGGTGCCATGCGCTATTGCCTCATTGAGGCTGTAGCGCTACTGTAGCAAACCACGGCCCCAGTCCTATTTTGGCATTGTTGGCGTTTTGCTAAGTATTTGAAGTTATAAGGAGTTAGTTTGGGATGTTTGAAAGTAGATTGTTACACAATACATTATATAACAAAAATTAAAAAAATAATAAAAATAAGCATATATACATACTAACATTGCAATTGAACGCAATCTTGAATCCATTCTAATATCAAAGTTAAAGGTTTTCTTCTTTTGCCATAAAATTAAATTCAAACAGAGTCAAACCACACTTGAAATTGTGTTAGGTGTGTGAGAGACTGAGAATGAGTGAGAGATTCTGTTATAATTTTAAAAAGGATTTAATTAAATGCTTTAACATTTAAATTTTTCTAATATAACTAACACAGCTTCCTTGTTGAAAAAAAGTACTAAATTTTTAAAAAGAAAAAAAAAACAAAAATCAAACTGAATAATAAAATAATGTTATCGTGAAAGAGGGCGCGTATATATATAATATGTAATAGTTTATTTTTTATAACTTGTTATTATTTTAATGTCTTTTTAATTATAGTTTAATAAATAATAATTTAATTTTTTACATCCTCCCATATATATATATGTATGTATGCGCGCGCGTGCGCGAGCGAAAGATTGTTGGCCCAATTCATAACCATAAATTATTGTTTTCAAAGTTATACGAAGTAATAATAATTTTAAATAATATTCATCTTATTCATTTTTTCCGTAAATTTTTTTTCATTTTGAAATTAATTGTTCTCTCTTAAGCAGTTTTTCTAGTTATACATATTATATATATGTATGTCTTAAATATTGTAATTTGTAATTATTTTTTAAATGTAATTTGTCATTCTAACTAGATTGTTGATCATACGATGGATGGTGTAACAGTACATGAAGGGAGTAGGTTAGGGAATTTTTTTTTTTTTTTGGGCCAAAACGTTGAGAATCCTTTTATGAGAAGAAAAGGAGATTGGATGCAGCGCACATCCTTGTTCTTAATGAGAGCCATGTGCATCATGCCCACTGCTTTTATGGAATGTCAACATTATATTTGGATAATCAAGGTTTTTTATTTTTAAATTTAATTTTAATATTTTTATCTCAAATGATGCTGAATATAAAATAATATTAACCTTATAATTATTAACTTATAAGAGATTGATATTTAGTTTAAAAATAAAATAACAAGATGGAACATAAATGAAAGAGATGTGAACGGTGCACAGCTATTTCCAAACACAAAGGAAAAGAAGGCATTGAAACCAAAGAGAGAAAACAACAAATTTCATTCTATTGCTGCTGGCTTCTGTTTTTAATTCTAAACCCAATGGAGACAAAGAAAGAGAGAAAAGGTGGAAAAGGAAAAATGAGAAATTAAAGCTCCACAAGTCCACAGCGAGATGATGCTGATATGTCAGCTATCCTGACACGTGGGACGCATCATTACCTTCTTTAATTTGCATTTCTCCTGGTTTAGTTCTCAATTCAAAGAGCCAAAAACATTATAACAAATTTTTCAAATTAAAAATGTAAATAATATATGTTTAATAGTAAACTTAATTATTATTTTTATTAAAAAATATAAGTTACCCTTATTACAAGAGAAATACATGTAAGACATCTTTTTTTTTAAGAAATAACATTTTTAAAGTTTAGAGAAATAAAAAATCTTTTATATTCTTGCAGTAATAAAAAGTAGTTTTGTTATTGATTAAACGTAACTTTAGAGAGGTGTCAAATAATACCAAAAAAGAACCGTCAATATTGCCAAGCAGCGAGGGAAAACATATACATTTGAAAAAATTATTATTATCGAATAATATTATTATTTTATTTTATTTTCTATAATTGATTTTCCTACCTTTTTAAATTTAAATATTATATCACTCCCCCAATCTCAAATATAAGGCACCATGACCTACCTCACATAGATGACAAATCAATAAAAGTAGTTAAATTTAGTTAAACTCATTAAATTTGTAGCAAAATATATTTTTCATAAATTTGTTTTAATTATTAAATGTTGAGTTGACGTTCCTCCTTATAAATTCTAAATTTATCACCCATGCTTTATTTAATAAAAGATATTTTGAAAAAATAGACATTTAATTATACAAAAATTCTAAAAAATACTTATATTTTAAACTACTAAAATCCTTCATAAAGTTCCTTATAGTATTTCAAACTGCATGGATCAATTATTCCATCAATAGTAGAGGGGGAAGAATAAAGATTGTACGCATGGATCAATTATTGAAGTACCCCTTTCCTAATTATTTGCCATCAAGAAATAGACTTGGATCAAAACAAGGAGAAAGAATTTGCCATATAAAATCTTTTAAATGAACGACAAAATAATTTTCTCATTTCAAAATTCTTACATTAGCTTTTCTTTTTCAAATTCTCATATTTTGGACGTTAGTTTCATTTGAGTAGTAACATTTTATTTAATTAATTAGTATTATAGTTTAATGGTACAATTTAATGTTTTTGTAGTAAATTTATAGTTAGGCGATAATATAAGAAAGTTAAATATATATTCCCATAAAATTTGTAATAAGGTTTTTTAATAGACATGGTGAAAACGTTACGGCTCATAGCTGTGCTAAAGCTTGACAGTATTTGCCCCAGAAACTACTGTTTGAGAGGGCTATCTCTAAAGTCCATTGCTTTGGAATTCTCTCTAGAGTTTATAATTAGATCTTTTACTGATTGCTTGGTTTGGCATGCAACAAAACAGAATTCCACAAGCACAAATGTATGACTCTGATCAAGTTTTCCTTCTTACCTTATTTGTGTTTTTTTTTCTTGGGCCCAAATGTTAAGTTCTATATATTTATTTGATACATATGATAAGTCGTATTTTGTTAGTAGTATTCACTATTTCAAACATTTCTGGATACTGGAGACAATATTAATAGTGAGCATCACGTTCTTCTCTCTTTCGAATGTTTATCCCCTGTGAGGTTATTTTTGGCCTGATATCCCTAGTGCCATTGAATTCACAAACTCAGACTAATTTTTTTCGCTAATTTCTACTCTAGCTCTGTTCAAATTGGACTACGTATCTTGGATCAAGTTTTATCAATATTAGAGATTGTACCAGTCCAAGTTTTCATGTGAAGTTAGTTAAACTAGTTTCCAGATTATTCTTTCTACTATTCATATTCATGTACACGTACTCATTCTGTATGTATACGCATATGTGCCAGTTCTAAAATAATGCAATCGTTATGGTTGCATCTTTTTTTTGTTTTTTTTCCGAATTTGAGTGGAATTTGAACTTAAATTTGGTTTGGAATTTGGAATTGATAGTATATTTCATGGAGCTTGCAGGCAATTCGGATGTACTTGCAAGCTGTGGAATCTCTATGAGTTTCTCGTGACTCCAAAACAGTACAGATATTCAATTTGACGCATCTGGACGCAGATGGGGAAGGACTTGAACCATTGACATCAAGCTTAAAATTTTTGGAGTTGGAAGAACTAAATGAGTTGAAGGGTATATGTGCGTGCAGGTCCCAAATATATTCTGAGCTTCAACCATCTTTTGTGTTTAAATATCACAGCTTGCCAAAAGCTTAAGGTTATCTCCTCCGTTTCTACGTTGAAAAGCCTTCCAAAGTTGGAGAGACTACATACATCAAGCTGCGAAGAATTAGTCAATGTGGTCAAAGGCTCCAAGTAACACACAGGCAAACTCCTTTATTATCTACTCCCTCCACATCTAGCTGCCTATGGTGAGTTTCTCTGTGTTTTAGTGGCTTTCGTTTTAATTATTTATTCAATGGTAATTGAGTGGAGTTTGTTGGAATTGATACGAATGCCCCATACAGTAGAAGCAAACTCTACAGCGGGGAAAGTCATGGACTTTGTTTACGATACAAAGGACTCAAGTTGATGCTCTAGTGAAGTAGTGATCTTGATGCATGGTTTCCTTAGGCCAAATTGTTGAACGTCATGATGCGACAAACTCATATATTATTGGTGAGGATTTAAAGTCTTCTTATGAATACTTGTTTGAAATTTCTAGAAAAAAAAAAAAGAATACTTGTTTAAAATTATAATTCTCTTTGCTGTTGAAGTAGATAGAAATGACTTCAATACTAGTCTTTTTCTTCTTCTTCTTCTAACATTGATAGTATTATAATTATAATTTTATAAATTATTTCTATTTTGTCATAGTTACTTCAATCAGAAAAAGTAATTAAAAGCAGAAAAATAAAATATTGAAAAACCATTTGAAAAGCTTTCAACTATACATTTATACCTCAAACCCGTTCTGCTAAATTCACAAAATCCGATCAGAATATCACAAAAGAAAACACAAGATATCCATTTCGAAATGCTTTCAGCATCACATTCATAGGTGAAAACCCATTCTGCTCAAATCCTTAGAAACGAACAAACAGTGTTCAGTTTTGAACTTGCTTAAACAATAGCAATGCTCATTGGACAAAGCTTTTTTTTTAATCTAACCCAACACAGATAGAAAAATTAAAATGGAAAAGGAAAAGTGAGCAGAAAGCGAGAGATTAGTAGATATATATATATATATAGAATTTTCTAATTTGTAATTTTGAATTATAATTTCTAATCACACTGAATAATGGATGGCTTAGTGTAACAGTAGATGAAGGGTGAAGGTAAATGTTTTTTCGTTTTCGGCCAAATGACTGGGAATCATTTATTTATGAGATGAAAAAGGAGATTGGATGTAGTGCACATCCTTTCTTAATTAGAGTGATGGGCATCATGAGCATGAGGACCAATTTTGGACGATCAAGATTTTTTAAAATATAATTTTAATAATTTTTATCTCAAATGATGCGGAATATAAAATAATATTAACCTTATAATTATCAACTTAAAAAATTGATATTTTATTTTGAAAAAATAAATCGATGGAACAGAAATGAAAGGGATGTGAACAGTGCACATCGATTTTTGGCAGCTTTCTTGACACGTGTGACGTTATCGTGGAATAGGATAGAATGCTTAAAACTTAATTTTTCTGTTACAGTCATTCCTAACAAATAGAGCTAGGTGGCACTTAGTCCTAACAACCTAAAAAGTGAATTATATTTTGGACTTAAAAAAACCTTCCTGAAAGTTCTTATCTCTTAATTTGGTAAATTATTTGACCAACAAGTGGGGCTACTTGAGAGATTAATCATAGTGTGCCTGCTGGAACGCGTAATTAAAGGGATGACTTAGGAAGTTGACGTCTCTCATCATAATTCCCACTCAGTAGTTCTTCTCTCTTTGAACATCTCTTACACTTTCTTCATCTCACTGCTCCACCAACCAATGTAATACCATAAACAATATGACTTATATGAGATTTTCTCTAAAAATATGAGATCCCACAATAGTTATATACTTTCTCGGTTTACATTATAAGGTATTTTGTATCAATTACACACATATTAAGAAAATCATTTTTTCAACTGAAATCAATGAAAAAAATATCCACATTTCCTATTTTACCCTTATTAAATACTTTATTCTATTATTATTGTAGGATTATAAATGATAAAAGAGGAAGTATTAAAGATAGGAGTAAAATGAGAAAAAATATCTAATATTTTATATTTTAGATTAAAAATTTATTATACAAAATATCTTATAAAATGAATTGGAGGGAGTATATGAAAGACAAACGGATTTTTTTTCAATTTTCAATTTCATTTAGACTATTTATGACAAGATGCAATAATAGATGCTGTGATGGTGCGTTAATGATGAAGGTCAAGAAGTCTTTGCAAAAGGAAGTGAATGCATTCAAACAAAAAGATAAAACAACAATTTTGTCTTTGTTTCAAAAAGCAAGATATATGTTTTCTTTTTTTTTTTCTTTCCTGAAAACGGCACTGTTCGCAAAGTATGGCTTTCAGTCTCAAGATTCGTATGACACATCGGCACAACATTTAAAATAAAAAAAATATTTTGGAATAATAAAACTTAAATATATTATTGCATGTACATATTATGGATAGCAATTTTTATTATAATTTCAAAATTAAGCTTTTTTTTCTCGTAAAATTAAGTTCAAGCGTAAATAAAATCAAATCACAATTGAAAGTAGGTGTGAGAGAGATACTCTTACAGCTAGACAAAACAAACAGTGCCAGGTGGCACTTAATCCTAATGCACATGACGTGTATCATGTAGTGGAAATATGCAAATCTACAATTGCTAAGTAATTAAGTAACAAATAAAAAAAATTTATCAATTGCTTAATGATTTAATGATACCAATACTCTTTAAGTGAATGAAAGTCATGAGATCAAGTCTCATCAATAATAAATTATCGTCTTAAGTGAGTAAGTAAGTGGATAAATATGTATTTGTAATTCTCTCAGTAACCAAAAAGTAATAAAAAAAACAACTATGGTTTTCCTTAAAAAAATGTACGGAACATATACAGATATATGTTATTTATGTATGGATCAAAGGCTATGGCTGTAGTATATAGTCAGAATGTTCGTGTATTTAATTTACTCGAGATAAAATAGCAAGATGTTCCAGATACATCGATTCCGACCGCAAAGGAAAAGGATGATTTTGTTTTTTTTTTGTTGCTAGGGAAGAAAAGGATGCATTGAAACTAAAGAGAAAAAGATAAATTTCGCTCTGTTGCTGTGTCATCTTTTTCTAATGCCAATAGAAAAAAAAAGATAAGTGAGGACTTAAATATAAAAATATTTCTCTCAAGATCCCATTTAAAAAAGATAAGTGTAGAAAAATTATAAATTGTCTTATATTTTTACAGTAATAAAAGGATAATTTTGTTATTGTTAAAAAGTAACTTTAGAAAGTTGTCAACTAATATAAAAAATTAGAGGTTAATATTGCGAACATCGAGGGAAAACATATACATTTGCAAAAATTAATATTCTTAAACAATATTTCTTCTTGTTCTTAATATAAGATCATTTTAACTGAATCACGTGAATTGAGAAGGAGAATTAAAACGAATTAATTATCTCAATTTCTCTAAAAATCTTAATATTTTTTTAAAATTACCCCTATTTAAATTATTTTTTTTCTTTTTAGATACATTAAATAGAAATATATTTTAGAAATATATAATAAATATTATATCGTATATTATAAAAAATTTTATATTCAGAATTAAAGTAAAAGATCCTATATATAAAATCGGAGGAAGTATTATTATTTTGTTTTAGTGTGTATATTTTTGTTAAATTTAAATATTCCATGGATCAATTATTTCACCTGCACAAGAGGGCCCTTGGGGCTAGGGACACCGTTCGGAATGATCAATAATTGAATGACCTTTTCCTACTTACTCCACCCCCAAGTGGGGCCTCTTGAGAGACCATAGTTTCATTTGCTTGCTGGCATGCGTTAAGGGAAGACTTGGAAGTTGACCTCTCTCATCATAATCACAGTACTACCTCTTACCTCTTTAACATCCATCTTATACCTTCTTCATCTCACGGCCGGCCACCAACTCATCCTCCATTCCTCAGATCTCTCTCTCTCTGCTTTTGCTTCACCTTCACAACTTCCGTCCTCTTTTCTCTCTCTGATCCAATTCTTCACTTTCTCTTGGTTACTTTGCTCTCATTTCAATTTCCAATAAAAAACAAATAAAAAAAAGGAGATTTCTCTGCCCAACAACGTTGAAGTCTCTTAAAAAAAATTAAGGTACAATATATATGCTGTTTTTTACTATATATGTTTTTCCATCTTGTTTGTCTGGAGTATGTTGTTAATTATTTCTATATATTTGTCTCTCCTTATACCTTAATTAGCTCATATTTGTCAATTTTGTTTTCTTGGCTTCTCCTATCAAATTAATAAAATTGGCTTTAATTTGCTTCACGTGAGGATAACAATTGATTGGCCGTAATGCATGTCACACATCTCAACCCAAATAAAACAATAAATAAATAAATAAGAGGCAAGTAGAGGCGCAGATTCCCTGTGCTCCTCAAAACAAAAAATATTATGTTGAAGACTTTGATTAAATTAACCTTTTAATTGTGACTTTAATTAAATTAACTCCATAAATGTCCATTAATCTGTATTCATAAGTATTCTGTATCGATCCATTCATCTCTCACTCCTAAAACTCTTGTGCGCTCCTACTATTCATTGTGCTCTTGCGTTCTGATCTGAGAATCTCTTTCTCTTTTTGCTGTTGTTTCTACAACTATTGCTTACTTTGCTCTTCTTTAAATTTCGAAAAGGAAAAAAAAAAAAGAAAGAGAAAAAAGAAGCAAAAGGGAGACTTCTCTGTTGAGCAACATTGAAATCTCCGAAAAGAAAGGTAAGAATATCCTCTGTATTTCTTTTAATTTCTATATTGTGTTTAGGTTATTATTGACCTGTAGATCTTTTTAACAGTACTTCTATTCTTCATAGTTAGACCATATAATTTATTTGTAAATTAATCATGTTAAAATAGATGGACATGTTTCTCTGGATTGTTTTGTGTTTATACTCTTAATTTATTATTGCTAGATCATATAATGCCTTACATGGTAATATTATTAATTTATTATTCAAAGTAAGGATGAAAATTGTCTAGATTTTCTACATGATTTTATTTGAAAATTTTGACGAGAGAATGAAAGAAAGTGTAAAAGTATACTGGATATGTTTTGGCCAAAAATCTACCAAAAAAACTATCATCAAATATCTAGAAGATCTGACCTCTAAAACAGAAATTTAGCTCTTCTATAACATAAAATTAACAGTTATCGTTGAAAATTAAAGGAAAAGATAAATTATATATAATTCCTTTAAATTCTAACTTTAATATGAATTTAATTAATGCACAAAAATTTTAAATATAAATATAATAATTTATTTCTAAATTCTTTGGATGAGAGTAATTTATTTCTAAATTATAAATAATTATAAATCCAAAATTTCTTTATGATGAGGTTGGATAGCAACATTCTAGTCTCAATATAATTCTAAAATTCTTTCTAAGAAACTTAGGAGTATGTATCGAGAAGTAGATTTTTCTGTGAAGTAGAGTATTGGTTAATGCTAGGTTTTAAAAGAAGAATTTCAGGGAAGTTAAATAATTAACTTGGAAAATTTTACTTCCGAACTGGTATAAAATTTAAAAAAAAAAAAAAAACTGTCGACTTCTTAATCATTTCTTCAATAAAAAGATTATTTATGACTTTAACATTAAAATCTATTTATTTTAAAAGAAAATTTGAACTTTGTGAGAACTAAAAATTAAAACAAGAAAATTAAACATAAATTTTGAAGAAAACCACTTTCTATATAGTATACCAAGCCGCCCTGAATAATAACTTTAGAAAGCTTGAAATATAAATTTTTTAAATATTCTATTAGCTGTCACTATAGATCGTATTAGAGTTATTGAATGTAATTTTTCCATAAAAAAGTGGGGATTAATGGTTAGGTAAGTAGAAAAGACAATAGTTGGTTGTTACGCGTATTACACAAATATTATACGGAAGACTGTGATGAAACTGACTTTATGATGCATTTCATACTAATTTTTTTAATTATTGAAGTATATGTGCAATTTTGCAGGCTTTCCGTGCTCTTTTTTTTTTTTGGCTGGATATTTCCTTCAAGTCTTCTCTTCATCACTAATAAAATCTCTGAAATTTTGGTGAGAATACTACTCTATATTTTTTATATATCAATATATTAGTATATATATAATAAAATCTGTAGGTGGCCAAAAGAATATAAAATAAAATCTGTAGAAAATCATATTCTTCATTTCCCCTTCATTACTCGCTCTACCTCTGTTCTTCTTTATATTTCAAAAGAGAAGAAAGATCATAGTCCTTAAAAAAATTATTAAACATATTCATCTAAAGATTTTGTAATCTTCTGTTTTTTTTATATCTTTTTTTATTTTTCATTGTTTCTAAATTAATTAAGCTTAACTTTTCCAATTGTGATAAAGAGATTTTAGGGTAAGTTTAGAAAGAAAATCTTCGGTCAAATGGATTAAGTCTTTGATAAAATCCCTTTTCATATTAGCCTCTCTGTGTGTGTAACATATCTGGACTTCAATGTTGCATCAAGCGTAGTTCACAAACCACGTCGTCAGAAATGAGAAAAGCTTGGAAGTTCGTTCAATTATTGATTTCTTAGTCAGATTATAATTTTTTTTTTTGCATTGAGAGTTTAGGATATGTTAAAAAAAAATTAAATTTTTATTAATTTTAATATATGGCTACTTTGGTGTTCAATTTGTGTGTGTATACCTAAGAAGTTCAGTTATGGATTTACTAAGAAGTTGGATTATTAGTATTATTATGTTTGTTTAATCCAAGGATTTTTTTTTTTCTTGGGTAGAAGATTCGTTTCCTCATTTCAATATATGCACTGCCCACTAGGTGTTCGTTGTTGGTAATGATATGTTACAGTCTATTATTTTTATTAGATTATATAATAAAAATAAAAATAAAGAAATAATCACATAAAAATAAAGCATAAAATAAATTGGGGAAAACAATGACATCACATGCGAGTTTACTTCAAGATATATATATATATTATTAAACATGTCCAACTAAAATATTAGAAATAAAACAAAAGGACAATAATTGATTTGTTGTAACGCATCTTTGATCTTATCCCCCAATATATATATATATATATAGAGAGAGAGAGAGAGAGAGAGAGGTCAAGTTAATATTTCAATTGCTCTCCAAATAGAAATAAAAAATTTATGGAAGACTGTGACCGATTAAATTAGCTTTTAAAAATATATGATGGGCCAGAAATGCCATAAAGTAATGTTGTCTTTAAATCTGATGCTAGTCATGCATTTGGCATCAATGGCTCACTCATTGCAAAAGTTTGTGATCCCTTCTGCTTAACACCTTTCTGTGCTCTGTGTTCTGATTGTTCTGCTCACTCGTTCTGTTCTTTCATAAATTAAGAAACAGAAAAAACAGAGGTAAATACATTCTGATTGTGTTTCTTCTCAGTTCTTATATATGCTTTGTTTTTGTTGCTCTTGCTATTTTGTTTTTATATATTTGATTTACATGTGTAGCTTTTTATTATGAACATTTATCTAAATTAATTAAATATGGTATTTTGAATGTTGTTGAGTTATAGCAGGTCATGCTTTTCTAAGTTGATTGGGTGTTCTGTTTTTTTCTGGATTCGTTCTCTTCATCACTGCTGAAATATACAAGTTAGTAAATTGTACTTAATTTTGTTAAACTTACAGTGAGAAGCTGCCTAAAAAATTTACAATATTTTCAAGGCTTAATTTAAGAAATTAATTTTACGATGATTCATAAAATATATGTTTATGATGACAAAAGTAACTATTTATTTGTTATTCATTGAATTACTTTGCAGGTCCTGTGTTCTTGTTTATTGTGTGATAGTTTTTCTTCGTCACTTTGTTCTTCTTGAAATCTCTGGAACTTTGGTAAGAAAACATTCTGATTCTTTTTTGTTTATATATTTACAGTTCTAACCTTTAGCCTTTTTTTTTTTTCTTGTCTTTGATAAATAACCTCTAACCTTAGGGAAAAATGACATTTAGTGAACAAAATTTTGAATTAATACCATTTAGAGATCAAAAATTGTGAAATGACAAAAAATACCAACAGTCCTATACTTAACAAAATTTGACTATTAAATTACCTAAATACTCTTCTCAAAATGTCAGTGTCAAATGACTGAAAAAGAGTGTTAAAACTTAGGAGCAAAATGTCAAATTCCTTCCATTAAGTGTCAAATAATATAAATGGACAGTTGTAATTATGAGTAAAATTTCATTTTTTGGTGTGAAATGGGAAAAGATTTGTGTCAAATTCTAGAATAACAATATCAAATAGCTAATGAAGAGTGAGACTTCTAATGTTAGGAAGTTTAAACTATTCTGTGTAAAATAACTAGATATCAGGAACAAATCCTGAAATTTAAGTATCAAATCATTGAGAATGAGTATCAAACATTTGACATTCCAAACTTTCAAAATTAGAAATCTTATTACTAGTTCTTAGTGCTTTTCATCAGTCATTTAATATTATTATTCTAAACTTTGACACTAATCTTCCACCGTTGTATACCAAGGTATGAAATTTTACTCACAAATTACTATTGTTACCCAATATTATTTGACACTCAACTTAAAAACTTTAATATTCTCATTTCTAGATTTTGATACTCTTTTTCACCCATTTCAGGAAGAGTATTTAAATAATTTAATTATCAAATTTTATTAAGTTTAGAACCATAAGTCTTTTTTTTTATTATTTCAGAATCTTTGGATCTTTGAATGATATTAATTTAAAACTTTGGTCCACCTTATGATGTTTACTTATATTATGATTGAAATGTTTAGAATTATAAATAATTGAAAATATTTTGAAAAATAGGACAAAGGCAATGCAAAAAATTGCATGTGATCCCAACAAATATTTACAACTATCTTACGTTACTAAAATGTTTGCACGGTTTTACTTTATAGGATTTGTGCTCGTGTCCTGACTTCAATAATTTCTTTCTGTTTTCTCTTCGTCGCTCACTTTGTTCTTCCTTGAACTAACGACAGAAAAAAAAAAAAAAAGCTAAAGAAGGCTTCTCTGTGGAACAACATTGGTCTTCTTTTTTAAAAGAAAGGTAAGAACAAATTTTAATTTCGTTTGGTGTTTTATATTGATATTGCTAATACTATATAATGTCTTTTGCTATATACTTCCTCCTATTTGTTTTATAACATGTACTTTGGAACATTTTCCTAGTGGAAGGTAATTTACCTTTTTTACTTATCATTTATCTAATAACTAATCTTATAACTTATATTAAAGTAATGAAAAGAAATGAAATAAATAGTGGTAAAAATAAATTTTTTTTTAAAAGTTTAAAGATGTAGCAATTTCTTTAAGATTTGTGATATTGTTGAAAATACCTTATATTATAGAAAAATGGAGTATATCTCAAATATAATATTTTAAAATACATATATCAATTTGCCTTTTGATGCTAAGCTAATTAGCTAAGAAGAGAAAACGGGAGTAATTAAGAGAAAATGGATAAAAGAGAAAAGTGAGGGTGAGATATTTTCTTTTCTTAGTATGTGTTGGAATTAGATTTTATATAATTAATTCTAAAGATAATTAATTTTGCAGAATTAATTTTAAATATAATTAATTTTATTAAAAGTGATTTATATTTTCATGTTTTTACCTTAAAAGTTATTTTAAAAAAATGAAATATGTTTAAATGATTTTATCAAAATTGCTTTTAGAGGTTTGAGCAAGGCCAATGATTTGATAAGTAATTAATAAGAATAACAAGTAAAAATACTCATGGAAATAAGTGATTTTAGAGGTTTAAATAATTATTTAATAAGAACAATATGTTTGATAGTATCCAACAAATAGATACAGCACTTATGGATTACAAATAAGCACTTATAGAACTCATAAGTACTATTCAAACATGCCTTCTCACGAGTACTATCCAAATAGGCCCTTATACTTGTTTAAACAGAAAAACGGAGAAGAGGGGAAGATTAATTAATTTCATAAGGACAATAATACCCTGGTATTTTTAGGAAAATATTTACATATAATAAAACTTGTTAATCTATTGTTTTACCATATTATTTATATAATTTTCATAATATAATACAGATGTGAATAGAATTAAATTATAATTTTAATCTTTGTAATTTATAATTTATTATCTAATTTTAATTTTTTATTTCATAAATTATAAAAATTTTAAAACTTAAAATATATAGCATATCAATATTTATATCTCAGATAGCTAGCATCAAATGAGAAGATTAGAGAAAATAAAAGGAGAAGTGGGGAAAAAGAAACCGTGGGAAAGTAAAAAATATGTGGATAATTTTTAAATAAGAGTTGTCTTTTTAAAATCTCCAAATTCTAGGAGTGAAAAGTTAGGAAAAAACATGAGATCCACTTATCATTTTCTTCCTACTTTTTTCTTTTTCACACTTTTCTATTTATATTAATCCATACTTAATACACAATTACAATATAATCACAAGAAATAATTACAAAATCAGAATCATATAAAAGAATATGCTAATTAGCACTAATTGAGGGATAATGCTTTAACTCCCTCCTTCAAACGAGATGGGGCAACAATCACGCCGAGTTTGTCTCTTAGGAACCAGAATTGAGAGAGATAATGATTTTGTGAGACAATCTGCGAGCTGAAGTTTAGTAGCAACATATTGAACAGGTAATAGCTTATTAAGCACTTGATCACGTATAAAATGGGCATCAATTTCAATATGCTTTATTCTAGCATGATGAACGGGATTAGAAGCTAGAGCAGCAGCTCCAGTGTCATCACAGCAAATTACACGACATCTTTTCATTGTTACCTTTTAATTCAACCAAGAGAGAACATATCCATGAGATCTCAGCTGCTATGTTAGCTAGAGCTCAGATTCTGTGCTTGATCTAGCTACAACGTTTTTCTTCTTAGAAGACCATGCTATAAGAGAATCGCCCAAGAATACACAGAATCCACTTACAGATCGTCTATCATTTGGGTACGATGCCTAATCTACATCTGAATATGCTGACAAATCAAAAGAGGAAGATGGTTTAAGGTGAATTCCATAATTCAATGTGCCTTTGAGACATCGCAGGACACACTTAGCTGCTGTCCAATGTTCAGTAGTTGGTGCGACAAGAAATTGATTTAGCTCACCAACACTAAAACATACATCAGATCGTGTACTGCACAGATATTGAAGAGCACCAACCAGACTTCTATATTCAGATGCCGAGATAAGGACAAAGGATCTCCACTATTATTGGACAGTGACTTTCTAGCACCCATAGGTGTTGGGCAACTTGAACCATGACTCATGTGAAATTTTTCTAGTAGATCAGTAATATATTTCCCTTGACTTAAGAACATTCTAGAGTTTGATCTATAAACTTTAATACCCAAGAAATAATGCAATGAACCAAGATCCTTGAAGGAAAACATTTCAAGCAATTTAGTAGTGAAGTCATAAAGACTTTTGGCATTGCTCCCAGTGACAATAATGTCATCAACATATATTAGTAACAAGAAGATCTGTGATGTATCAGCATAAATATGAACAGAGAAATGTCACTCCTGCAATTAGTAAAACCCCAGTCAAGTAAGGTAGTTCTAAGTTGTTCAAACCATGCCCGAGGTGTTTGTTTCAAACCATAAAGTGCCTTAGACAGCTTAAACACATGTTTAGGTTTCAGTGGATCTACAAATCCCTTAGGTTGTTCCATAAAAACAGTTTCAGCGAGAATGCCATCCAAAAAAGCATTGTTTATGTCAAGTTGTCTGATTTCCCAATTAAGAGAGATTGCTATAGTAAGCACAATTCTAATAGTAGCAGATTTGACAACAGGACTAAAAATCTCACTGAAATCAATACCTGGATTTTGTTGAAATCCTTTGGCAACTAATCTGGCCTTTCTCCTTTCAAGTGATCCATCAGCATTGTATTTGGCCTTGAAGACCCATTTGCTACCATGTTTGGTTGATTTGTGTAAAGCACCAGTGTCCAAGTATTATTTTTCATAAGAGCAGCATATTCAGCCTCCATTGGTTGTTTCCAGAGAGGATCTTGGAGCACTTCAGTTGTTGTACATGGTTCTGGAATGTGTTGAGTAAAACCTTGTGCAATTCCTACGAAGGGAATTTTGGGTTTGACAATTCCCTCCTTGCTTCTAGTTATCATAGGATGTATACTTTGTGTCTGATCTGAAACAGTGACAGATTTAGCTTCTTCGATAGTTTTTGCACTGGTTTTTGCTGTTAGTGAGACAGATTCAGATTCAGATGAAGGAATTGACATTGAAGAGGCTGAAGGTGGTGCAGGAGTGGTAGCTTCTGAATCAGAACAAGCTGAAGTTAAAGGCGGTGTAAAAGCAGCTTTTTCAGTATCATTTGGTGATGTAGAGTCAGTGTTGTTTTTAGAAGACTATTGAACAACCTCAATGTCCTGCAAAAACCTCCCTGAATCGTCATTAAACGATGTATACAGAGAAGACCTATTATGAGCATAAGACTACTTGATCCTGTGAAAATTTATCTGACTGAAACGTCAGAGAACTTGATAAATGATCAGAAGAAATAAGTTCCTGTTGTGGAGGCTGTCGCATGTGCAGAAAACCAGTAGCAAATGGAAAATCATTCTCATTGAAGACCACATTGCGAGGTAGGTACACCTTTCCAGTGGGACTCAAACATTTGTAGCCTTTATGAGATCCACTATATCCAATAAAGACACATTGAACACAATGGAACTGAAATTTGGGGTTGTTAAAGGGCCTTAAACAGGGAAAATAAGAACAACCAAAGGTTTTAAGTTCCTCATAGTTAGGTACTTTACCATGCAACTGTTGAAAAGGAGAAATATTATAAGTACACTTGTAGGAAGCCTATTATTAAGGTAAATGGCAGTAGAGAAAGCTTCCCACCAGTAATAGAGAGGCATTTGAGCCTGTGCCAACAAAGTGAGTCCTATTTCCACAATATGTCTATGTTTCCATTCAACTCTGCTATTTTGTGGAGAGATGTGAGGACATGGGTGCCTGAAAATAATACCATTATTATCAAGTTTATTCTGAAAACTATGAAATTCTCCTCCCCAATCACTTTGTACTATCTTGATTTTCTTATCGAATTGATTTTCCAACATTTTCTTGAAGTGGATAAACGCATTCAAAGCTTCAGATTTAGACTTTAAGGGTCAGGCCCAAGTGAATCAACTAAAGTCATCCAAGAAACTAATGTAATATTTGTGTCCTCCAAGAGAGATTATAGGAGATGGACCCCACAAATCAGTATGTATTAAGTCTAAAGGCTGTTCCACTCGTGAATTAGACAAAGAAAAAAGAAGTTTACCCGATTTACCCATTTGAGAGGAATCACAAAATGATAATTCTTTATTCAACTCATAGGAAAGAGGAATCACAAAATGATAATTCTTTATTCAACTCATAGGAAACATTACAACTTTTCAATACTTGATGCAGAATACGAGTATGAGGATAACTAAGTTTCCTATGCCAGGTTTCTAAGACAGAAATAAAAGCACTAGCATTATTCAAATGAGTAGAAGAACCAGCAACAGGATAAGCAGAGGGCAAAACAGTTCCTTCCATTCAATAAAGGCCATTACTTGGGGTTCCATGCATCGCCACTTGCTTGGTTGCTTTGTCCTTCACAAAGCAACCATGTGAGTAGAGTTCCACAAAGATTAAGGACTTAAAAGATTCTTAGAAATATTAGGTACCACTAAGACATCCTTCATTTGTAGGTAATAAGATTTATTATGAGGCATTAGAATGGAATTCCCAATATTTTTTACTTTCAACCGTTCACCATTTCCTATAACACGGTATTGAGTACTTGTAGTTTCATCGCTGCCATGTGGTGTTACCTGTAGTAACATGGCTGCCAGCTCCACTGTTCATATGCCAAGCAGGATCAGTTACAACACTGGGTGAAGTAATATATGCTGCTTGATTTGAATTTTTCCTCCATTCTAGACCCATATAGTCTTTATCAAAGCGAAATAGCAGTTTGCAGCAATATGACCTATCTTGTTGCACACTTGACAGATTGGTCAATTGTTAAATCGACCTCCTCTGCCCCTGTTTTTGCTTCCTCGACCTCCAGGAAACTGATTGTTCCCTCGCCAACTTGGCCTATTGTCTTGCATATTTGACTTCATAGCAAGATTAGCAAATGCAGTGGATAAACTAGAATCAGTAAGAGATTGAAGTTGTTCCATTCGAGCCTCATAAGTGACCAACTAGCTTGGAGATCAACCCAGTTCAAGTTTTCCTTATCAGACAAGTGCACCACAATAGGCGTGTATTCAGCATCTAGACCAGATAAAGTCTGAGAAATTAAATCAGTAAGAGTAATAGGACTACCAGCAACACCCAGGTTGTCAGAGATTGACTTGATCTTACTCAAGTAGTCCTCCATACGCATACTGCCCTTCATGAGACACTGAAACTCATTCTTCAGGAGAGTGACACGTGATCTGGATTGTACCCCGACAAGAGCTTCAGCAGCTTTCCATAGTGCAGAGGATGTCTTGCAGTAATCAATTGAGAGGTGAATTCAACAGTAATTATACTAAAGAGCCATCCTAGGAGCAACTGATCGATGGCCTGCCACTCCTCACAGGCAGGATTAGGAACAACATTTCCTACTTCATTGAGAACATATTCTGGCGGACAGCAGCTTGTGCCAAAAACAAAGCATTCGAGACGGGGACCCTTGATAACGGGAGTAATGGTGGTTTTCCAGACAATGTAATTCGTCCTATCTAGCTTGATAGAACTCGATTGATTTAAAGAATTAAGCAACGGAACTACTTTGGCAGTCACAGTAGCAATCGTGTTTGGTGAAAGGTAAGAATTGGGATGAAAAATAATCGGGTAGGGAGAGGACGAAGGGACGATGGGCGGTGAAATTTGCAGAGCTGAAGTCGGTATTTGGGAAGCAACAGTGGATGTGTGCGTCGAAATTGGAGAGGAGTCAATGGGAGTGGGGATTTGGGTAGTCAGGATCGGAACTGGGGAAGAGACGATAGGTGTGGATGCGGCAGTGACTGAGAGATTCGGATTTAGATGGATTGTGGGCTAAAGGGCTCTGGTACCAAGTTGAACTGAATAGAACAAAGAGAGAGGCAAGGGAATATGAGATGAATGAAAGTCCCGCTACACTGCAATGGGAGTAGAGTGCTTCTATTTAGATTAATCCAAGTCACCTCTATATTTGATACACAATTACAATATAATCACAAGAAATAATTACAAAATCAGAATCATATAAATGAATATGCTAATTAGCACCAATGGAGGGATTATGCTTTAACTCCTACACTATTTCTAACTTAGGTACGACTAAGAGCATTTTCCAACTAGAGATACCATACTTAATTTTTATAAGATAATATATAAGACTAAATGTTATGGATATATTTGTTATTGTAATAAACCATAAAATGTAAAAATGTTTAGGACGCCTATCTCTCTCTTTGTTTTTTTTTTTTTACTGCTTTCTCCTTTTTCTGGTTTAATTTTATTGTAATTTGGGTATATTGTTATTGTAATTTTAATTTATACTTGTTATGTAATTTGTCCTGATTCTTCTTTCATTGTTACTAGATTTTTTGTGTGTTTTTGAGAGATTATGTGTTCTTACCAGCTTGTTTGACAGCTTTCTTCATTCTCTTTGTTTTGTTCTTCTTCTAATTTAGAGGGAGAAAAAAAAAAAGGAAAGAGACTTCTTGTTGGACAACGACATCGAAATCTCTTAGGGGAAGAAAAACGGTAAGAAATATTTTTTATTAATGAAAACGGGAAGCCACGTATAAATCCATTAGATTATGACTTTATGATAAATATATAAATTATTGGAATTTTAAATTACTTAAAGGTAAGTGATCAATAAAAATCTCAAAGAATGTCCGTGTAATTCGTATTGTGTTCTCTATCAATCTCTACAAAGGGAATGGATACATATAAAAAAGTAGAAATATCAAATGAGTTTTGTCATAATAAAACTAGTCATAGAAGAATACAACACTTCTTGTTTTTTTAATTAAAAAAAAAAAGCCCGTTGGCAAAGTAGTACTTAGGAATAGGATACTTTTCTCAATATGATTGTTTTTTAATTCTTTTACAATTACGATGAAAATGAATACATTAGGTTGAAGAAGAATACAAATCTCAACAAATTGTAGTAATACTAAGTAAAAGAAGATGATGTAATATTATATTCAAGACAGTAAAAAAGAGAATGATACAAAGAAATAGTAAGAGAATGCACGGGGCCCATTTTATCTATTCATCCATATCCGTATAATTAATGAAAATTATTTTACTCCAGAGGATCAGTATTGTTCAAAGATCTCAACTTTGCAAAATTAATGATAAAATTTTTTAAAATTCAAATTATTTTCAAGGTTAACAGATTTAAATTTTACGATGAGAAGACAAAATATCCTTATGACATAACACTTGGTGGGAAGTATATATGACATGCCTTCTTTTGGATACTCAAGGAAATCTAAATGGTAAGTTTGAAAATCTTAGATCGTGTACTTTTCTTTTTATATGTCTAACTGTATTAGACTTAAACATGTCTTCTATAACCAAAGAACCTCAGGGAATTCATAAAAAAAATGTTTGTAGTATTTTTATTCATTTATGACAATTCAAATATTTCAGACCTTGAGAACAATTAAAAATTTTTAATATCTCTCATTATAAAGTTTGTAAGATTAAAGTTGTTGATTTTCTAATGTCAATAATTCCATTTATCAATTTAAATTTCTTACTAATTATTGAATTTTTTGTGCAATTCTTCAGGTCTTGTGTTCTCGTTTGTTTGTCTTCATGTTCCTTTGAATTTTCTCTTCATTGCTTTGTTTCGCTTCAGTTTTGGGAAAAAAAACAAGGAAAAATTGGTAAGCATGTATTGTAATTTTTCTTTGTGTTTATATATTTACAGTGATAACTGTTTAGCGGCCTTTCGACATTAACTAAAATTATAATTGAAATATTTAAGACTATAAATAATGGGTTTGGATACTCTCTATACTTTCTCTCCGTACCTCTCTCTATATACTATCTTTTTTATTATTTCTGTGGTACAATGATTAAAAAAAATAATCTATAAATAAATAATATATTTTATTTAATAGTTTACACTTATTATTATGAGATGAAGTTTCTTAAACATAATTTATAATACTTATTTAAGGTTATTATTAAAATAAATAATATATTTTGTTTAAAGTAATAATTAGTAATTTCTACCATTCAAATCAAAACCAATAGATAAGATTATATATGGAGGGAGGTATGGAGAGAAAGTATGAAGAGGATCAAAATCCATAAATAATTGAAATTTAAAATATTCTGAAAAATAAGATAGGTGCAATGCATATTGCGACCCAGACAAAATTATTATCTGGAACTTTTTGATTTAATTCTATCAACAATAAATATTATTATCATTTTCAATCTTATAGTTGATATATACTGTATATTGTGTATGTTGATTATTCTTTCATTAATACTAAATTTTTTTTTTAATTTGACAGATTCTGTTTTATTGTCTGCTCGTTTGACAACTTATTTCATCGCTCTATTCACTGTTTTGTTCTTCAAATTAAGGGGCCAAAAAAAACAACGAAGAGACTTCTTGCCCAACAACATTGAAATCTCTGAACAAAAGCGTAAGAAAAATTTCCATCTTGTTTTTTTTTTTACTGTAGCTAGGAATGTAATCATGCATATGTGGATATTTTTTTTTTGGACCGTCTAGAAAACATCTGGGTGGTCTAGATTTTTTAAAATTTTTTAACAAATTTTACTTTAAATGATGCAGAATATGGAAAGGTATCAATCTTATAATTATCAAATTATAAAAAAGTAAAATTATAACTTAAAAACTTTAAAAATAAAATAATAAGATTTAGATTATCAAGATTTCGTGTGAATGGTCCAAATGACATTTCATATTTACTTTGTATATAATTTATTCATATTCCTTTCTTATTATTGAAGTTTCGATACAATTGTGCAGGTTTTGTGTTCCCATTTTCTTGTGTGATAGTTCCCTTCAATATTCTCTTCATCATATTACAATCTGTGAAGAGTTGGTAAGTATACATTATGATTTTTTATACATTTGCCTTTACAATTGTAATCTTTTAAGCTTTTGATGTTGAATTATATTGCAATTGAAATATTTACACAGTTATAAATAATTGAAAATGCTCTAAAACATAGGACAAGTGAAATGAATATTCCTTACAACTTTAAAAAGATAATATGTAAAGACATTGTTGTATTATATTTAATTTATAATGGTCAATGAAGGCATTGAGCTAGTGATGATCACTTGAAATGTCTTACTTAAGTTTATATCTCTTATTACTAAGGTTTTATTTTTATTTTTTTGGTACTCTTGCCTGACAGGTTCTGTGTTGTGTTGTGGTTTGAGAACTTTTTCATTTTTCTCTTCATTAGTTGCTTTCTTCTTCTTTCAAGTTCAAAAGGACAAAAAAAGGTAAAAAGGAAGACTTCTCTCTGTTGATCAACACTGAAATCTCTTTTTAAAAAGGTACGAATTCACTAGTTGGGTTTCTTTTTACAATTTTTATATGGTGTCTATGTTTTCATTGCTATTTTCTTGACGATCAATATATCTTTATGATTTATATTTTTTGACTTTTTGATTATGACTTCTATTATTACTGCCAGTTATATGTAATTTGAATGGAATATGGTAAATATTCTGAAACTTGTTAAATATGTAGAACTTGATTTTATGAACTCTCCGTGCTCCTTATTTTTGGTGGATTCTTCCTTTTACTTTTGTCTTCATCATAGGTTTGGTCTCCCAAAAAATAAGGTCTCCATAAGATAATAGGGTTCGCACATGTTAGAATGGGCACTCACAAGTCACAAAGTATAGTCATTTAATACGTATATATCATACCGTAGGTACTTCTTATGTCATTAATAAGGAGAAAAAAAATTAAATAAGGGTAGTATTGAAAAAATATTATGATTTTCAGATTAGGGATAGTTAACTAACTTACAATATACGACGTCGTATTTATTAAGCATCACACATGTTGTGATTTTTAGAGAAATTAAGATAGTTAACTACCTTTAACAATCCATATGATTCAGTTAAAAAGAGTCTTATATTAAGAAATGAAGGGAGTATTACAAAAGTGATTAGAATGAATAGAAAATATCTTGTTAGAGAGAGATAAAATTCATTTTAATGATTTCTATATTTCAAAAGAATTAGCTTTTAAGCTATATTGATTTAGGGATACATGAGTACTCATTGAAAAAAGTGATTAGCTAGAGTGGAAGAGATCCAGAGACTAACATTGATTAGTGAATAGAGTTCCATAATGCTACCTGTAACTGCTTCACAACGATTAAACATAAACAGGAAATAATATATTAACTATTATTTTGATCTGTTACTACTTTAGAATCAATTCTTCAAATAAAGCTTTTTTTACTTAAATGATCTAAATATTTTTCGATACATAAAATATTGATAATATGTTTTATTTAATGGTATTATAATTCTATTGACGAGCCAGTCATGATTTCGAACGATATCGTACTACCAGTTTTTTATTCATTTCATTATATCAATCTATTAAAACTTATTCCCACTTTAACTGTCAACCAATCACATCGAGTAAGTTTTCGTTTGTTGATTTCAGGAAAGGTTTTGTAAGAATTTTAAAAACATGCAACCAAACACGCCTACCTGCTTACCAGCTGACCAACAACATTGGATTAATTGAAGTGTGAGTGAGACAAATTACTACTAAAATAAAACACCAAACATATGAAATATTTAGCCATTTTTCCGATGACGTGCACCTATTCCAATAAGCCTCATGCATTCTTGGTGGATCCTATATCCCAATTCTATAACTATTTCCTTTTCCGTTTTTTTTTTAAACCAACTTTTCTTTTCATGCTTCTCTGTATTTGATTTCTTTCTCACACAATTCATTTACTTTTTAATACTATAACATTATTTAAAATTTTGATAGTCAAAAATTAATTTTATTCTATTTTTACACTTCTACTAAACTAAATAAAATAATGAAAATATAAAAATAAAATAAAATAAAGTCAAAGCTCAACCATTAAGTTTTAGGTGGGATGAGCAGAGTATCCATATTCTTGTCCCACTGGGTCCTTTGCCTTTCTTAACAATTTATTAAAGCAATCTTAAAAAAATGATATCTATAGCTCGAAACCACTGTCCCAATCCATATTGAAATTGTATTAGTTTATTTTTCTGTATCTGTTCCTTTTAAACCTACTTTAATTAAGTTAGGATCTCCTTACCTCTTTTATTTTCTGAATTTTTTAAAATAATATTCTTTATCATCATATTTGAAGCTTGAGATTTAACTATTAGTGTGGGTCCCTTGGTCTTATAACTAAAATATAGATAATAGGTATGACTGACTATAACCTCATATCCTTGTTAGATGGAGGGCATCCCTGTTGAGATTGCAAAGAACGAAACCCAAAGTTTAGTGAATTTTGTGAAAAAAGAAGCTCATTATTTATGCTGCTTCAACAATTATGTTGAAAACTTTGATCAGAATAAGAAACGACTAGTTGCGAAACTCCAGGATGTGAACATAGAAATTGAAAAGGCTAGTGGTGTTTCAAGAGTTAAGAATGAAGCACAGCAATGGGCTGATGAAGCTAAAGAGGTCATTGGTGTTGACGCTAAGAAAAAGGAGAAATGCTTAAATGGTTGGTGTCTTAATTGTTGGTGGCAATATCAGAGAGGCAAGGAGTTGGAAGCCAAGACTCTACAAATTGACCAACTGTTAGGAAGAACTAACTTCGACATAGCGGCAGGTTCAGCTGATGTTCCAAGCGTGAAACACCACTCTTTACCAAATTTCATGCATTTTAAGAGCAGAGAGTCACAGTTTCAAGATCTAAAGAAGGCACTAGAAGATGAAAATTGCAATATCATTGGATTGTATGGCTTGGGGGGAACGGGCAAAACCTCAATGGCAACACAGGTTGGTGCTGAACTTGAAGGATCCAAATTTGGCAAAGTCATTTCTCTTGTTGTGTCCAAGCCTCCGGATTTCAAAAAGCTTCGAGGCGAAATTGCAAGGCATTTGGATATGAATTTAAAGGATGCAGAGAAAGAAGAACAGTTGGAGAAAATATTTTCCAAAATCACTAGCATGAAAGAAAAGCTTCTTATAATATTAGATGATGTCTGGAAAGAGTTTGATCTTACAAAAGAGTTGGGGATTCCATCTTACCACTATCACAAGGGTTGTAGAGTAATGATAACTACACGAAATTCACATGTTTGTACATCAATGGGGTGCCAAAGGGAGATTCATCTTGAGATATTGAATGAGAAGGAAGCATTGACGCTTTTCCTAACCCATGCTGGCATTGATGATTCCTCGAGCTTGATGAGTGTGGCACGAAATATTGTGAAGCATTGCCATGGAGTGCCGATTGTAATTGTAGCAGTAGCAAGTACATTAAAAGGTCGACCTCCTCAAGTCTGGGATGCCGCTTTGGAAACTTTGAAGAGTGCTAAGTCAGTACTTGATACTGATGACGATAATTTGAAGAAGGTATTTGAAGGTCTGAAGTTAAGCTATGATCATTTGGAAAAAGACAAATCTAAAGAACTTTTTTTAATATCATCTCTCTTCCCTGAAGACTTTGAAATTCCTTTGGAGCTTTTAAGCAGAATTGGTGTAGGAATGGTCCCTTTTGCGGAAGTTGACAACTATACTGAAAGAAGAAGCACAATACTTTATGCTATAGAGGAACTCCGAAATTCTTCTTTATTGTTGAATGCTGAGGAAGAAGTTGTAAAGATGCATGATTTAGTTCGTGAAGTGGGTTTGTTGATAGGTGGCAAAGATACTCAATCAATCCTGGATTTTAAAATGCCTATAAAACAAGACTTGCGATATTTGTTTTGGAAGAGTAATCATTTTCTTAATGAATTTGATGGGAAGAAACTGGAGTTTCTATTCATATTTCTTGAGGATTTAGAGGATTTGAAAGTCTCGGATACATTCTTTAAGGAGATGACAAGGCTCAAAGTCTTGATTTTAGCTAGTCTTGATGAACGAATCTCCACTCAATCATTGTTACAGCCACTTCAATCCCTAAATGACATTCGAACTCTCATAATAGTGGGTTTGGAATTAGGTGACATCTGTATCTTAGGAAACTTACCAAGTCTTGAGACTCTTTGGTTGCTTAACTGTTCAATCATTAAATTGCCAGAAGAGCTTTTGAAACTGAAGAAGTTGAGATTGTTGGATGTAACAGACTGTGAAATTAAAATGAACAATCCTTTTGAAGTGATTGAAAAATGCTCACAACTAGAAGAGTTGACTTATGTTGAGAATAAGTATGATAAAGAACAAAAAGCTGCAATTTCTAAAAATGTATCTTCTCTTGCATTGCTGAGATTTAAAATATGCTTGAATGACTGTTCAAACGATTTGGAAAGGTGGCATTCCTTATCAAGGTATTTTGAAGCAGATGATTTAAGACAGTCTCAGAGGCAACATTTAAGAAACTTGTGGGAACAACTAAGCTTCTTCACTTAGGAGGATATGAGGAAAGAAGATGGACAAATCTTGTCCCTGATATTGTTCCATTGGACAAAGAAGTTATGAATGATTTGATTTTTCTTGGTTTGTATTCTTGGCCTGGCATAAAGTGCCTCATTGACACTAAGAATTATTATTCAGATGTGACTGCTTTCTCCAATTTGGCTGAATTGCATCTCTCTCAGATGGATATTGAGGATTTATATCGGGGCTCTTTGCCATCTGGCTTCCTAAAGCAACTGAAGATTATGAAGTTGGAGGACTGTAAGAAATTGACGTCAATTTTCCAGCCATCCACTGCTCAAAGTTTGATGCAATTGGAAGAATTTAAAATTGTAAGTTGTGATGCGTTGGAATGCATCATATCATATAAGAGTTTAGGAGGGCAAATAGAGGGTGATGATGGTAACAATGATCAAAACAGTTACCAATTGTTCCCAAAATTAAAAACTCTTCACATTGAAAAATGTCACAAATTAGAAATAATCTTACCAGTCCTTTATGATGGAAGCCTTGAATGTTTGGAAGAGATAAGAATACTTAATTGTGAGCAGCTGAAATATATATTTGATAAGGTCCAAGAGGGGGACCATGATATGCTCCCCTCATTCAAAGAAATGGAACTTTCTGAAGTACCAGGTTTGAAGGGCATGTTCAGAGTATATCACAAACCCATGTCTTCATCAATATTGCAAAGGCCATCATCTCGACTTTCAAGAAGTAATTCCAAGGAGAAGCTTCCCAGACAAGACAAACGGTCTTTCTCTTGTTGGGGTCAAGTATGTTGTTTTCTTCATAAATCGAGGGCCACAAGTGAAGATATCAATGTTGCTGTTTCTAAGGAAAGTTTGCTCAACCACATAGTCTCACAGGTATGCTACCATTGTCCTCTTTTTATTTCTAAAAATGAGATTAGTTTCCTTGGGGACTTTACTATTATATTAGAAATTATAAAATCACACGTGTAAAACTATATATACATAGAACATGCTAACAAAATAAAAATTTGAAATATCTTCTCTAGATTTTTTTAAATTATAATTATAATTGGATATAGATTATTGGGATGAAGTGCTGTTTTTCTAGATTTTATATTTATAAAGAATTAAAAAATTAAAATAATATCTCAATACCTATGTGTCATGAAGAAACTACTATCGTGGTGGGTATGGATTTGTCGGTATCATCAGTATATCATTCCATTAATGGCAAACTATCATGTGGCTTGATTTTTGAATAACAATTTGTGTTTGTAGGGATTTCTCATTATTCGTCATACCAAGAAGATGAATCTTGCATATCTCTATTTAGATTCAGCATCATTGTTCACTTTATCCACGGCCAAAATGATAATGTGGGAGGAATTGACAATCAAAAGATGCGATGGATTGAAGCACATGATAAAAAGTGAGGCAGATGATGATAATGATCATGTAAACTGCATCTCCATTTTCCCAAAGTTACAGAAGCTAGAAGTCTTGCATTGCAAAGACTTGGATTTTTTAATTCCATCTACAATATCTATAGGAATAAAAAATTTGAAGTCTTTGACCATTGATGACGCTCCTGGGCTGAAATATATTGTTGGGAAATACCCTCATGATGATCATATATCAACTCTGAATCAAAATAATGAACTTGATTTTGATCTCCCTATTCTGGAGGTCATCTATGTCAAAGATGTACCAAACTTCATCAGCATTTGTGCCATGAATTACTACCTGGCATCTCCATCTCTTCAGGAAGTTGTTCTAGAGAACTGCAGCATTAAATCTTTTACTGATTCAAATGTTTGTTCTGAGGAGGGACAACTGTATTTGAATACCACAAAGGTAACACTCATTTTAATTAACTTGATATCGTTTACTCTCTCTCTCTTTATATATATATATTTCTTTCCCTTTATGTAAAAGTTGTTAATAGAGTAACAAAACAATAAGTTTAGTAGATTAATTTTTGCGATAGAGTGGGTAACAGAATATTTTAATAAGTTCTCTAGATTGTTTGATATTTATAGAATCAGAGCTATAATTATATTTAGTATTAAATTTCAATTATTTCCAAAAAAAAAAAAAGAAAAGGTATTAAGCTTTTGTACTATTTGGCTTATATTAAAATGTCTAAAACAGCTGACTAAAATCATCCATATTATGACCTATCGACTTATATCAATATTTCAGATATAAATGTTAAGAACATGGTTTTCCTTTGTTTTCTCTAATTTAGATTTCTTAACTATCAACAGAGAAAGACAGAGGCACACACAAACAGACAAGATATCCAAAGATGTAATATTTGGTCATTTTAAATCATGAAATTAAATGGGCTCCATATTACCTTAAACATAGTGATTACTATCACTCATTTTTCTTTAATTCATGAAATTGAGACAAATTGCATGAGTCTTTTACACTATTGCTTAATTACAATCTTATGACAAAAAAATTAAAAATGTAATAGTTAACTTCTTTAAAACTCTAAAAAAAAAATATGTGGTGAAAAATATTAGAAAAAATAAAAATATCACGACTCCATTAAAATTCATGTCTAAAATGATGTAATTTGTTATGAGATATCCTATATGTCAATTATTTCTCCATCTTTTGCATGATTAATGTGTTGTTTTCCAAAATTACAAAAGTATTTATATAAATTTTATTTAATATGAAATGTTTTGTTTATCATTCATAATATGGGGAACAGAGTTTTCCAACTTAATATCATGAAACAGGGCATCGTACATTGTGCATGTAATTTAATTACGATTCTCAGATGATAATGTGTTGAAATAAACAAGTTATTTTAAAGTGCTTCTAAGATGAAGAAAAAGTGAAACAGGGGAATTATGACTAAACAAATGTGAGCATATATCAAACTGAGACTAAAAGTGAGACTTTCAAATGATCAACAAATGGCTAATACGGAAGAAGAAACAAGGAGTCAAATGGTTTAATGGTTGTTTTATTTATTGTATATTTAGATTGTTGTTTTATAGATAAAATTTAGACTTTTATAGATTGTTGTTTATGATGTAACAACAATTGATGTGCTTGTAAAATTTGGAAATTAATAATTGGACAAAGATGAAGGAGATTCATAGTTTCATAAACGAAAACAACATCTTAACTGATATATATTTCAAACCTAGGTGCCATATATAGGAAACTATTATTATAGTGGACATTGATTCATCAGTATCAACATTGAACTATAGCATTTTATTGATAACATTCAATTGTCATAGTTGACATCTGAATAACAATTTTTGTTTGCAGGCAATAAATGCATCAAACAAAGGGTTTGAACCTGTTGATACAGCTCAAAACCTTTTGATACAACCGTGGAATAACATTAGGAAGATGGAACTTGTTAATTGTTCGGAATTGATATGGTTGTCAACTCTTTCCATCTCCTCAACAATTCTGTTGGAAGATTTGAGACTTGAAAGATGTCATCAATTGAAGTGCATTGTAGCAGAAGTAGATATTGATGCTCACATGAGTTACTACTCCATCTTCCCAAAATTGGAGAATCTAGAAATTGAGCATTGCAATGAGTTGGAATTTTTATTTCTATCCAAAGTTTCTGTAGGACTTAAAAATTTGAAGTCTTTGACTATCAAAGAAGCTCCTAAGCTAGGATATATTGTGGGGAAAAACAATCATTATAAGGATCATTTATCAAATGATAAATTGCACTTTGATGTCCCTGCTTTGGAGGTCCTCTGCTTTGAAGATGTACCAAAGATCATAAGCATTTGTTCAGTGAATTATTACATGGCGTCGCTTTCTCTACAGAGTGTTGTTATGAAGAATTGCTGTATTAAAGCCTTTACGGTAACACTCTTTGACTTAATATCATTTCTTCTATTTGGATATTATTAGTCATAAATGAAAACACTAATTTGATAGAAAATAAGATCATTTATGAATCTCCTAATATGTTTAAGCTTTTAAATTAATTGTTTGCTTACCAAGCATTAGAAATTTATTGAATGGGTTAGTTTAACTCGAGGGGGTAGAACAATACAATGAAAAGTCCATTAAATCAGCTTTTGGGAATAAGGGGCAATCAATTTATTATGAGCCTATAGTTTCATTATAGATTTGGCATATAGAACTTTAATACATAGCAACCCCCGTAAAATTATTACAAAATGTGAGAACGCTATATATTGGTTAATATTAGCATCTAAAATTACATGCTTTATGTGATGCACTGATACTTTCTATTTCCTTCCTGTTCCTCCAATTTTTCTCATTTCATAGTTTTTTACTTGCTTTTCTTTTCTGAAATCACATATTTTTTTGACGGTTAATTTCAACCAAAATGAAATATATTACTCATAAGTATTTTAGATTGGAGGGATAGAATTTTTCATTTTAAAATTTATGTAATGTTTTTAAAGCTTTTTTTTCCATACAGACATATGATGAAGACAAGAAAAAGTAAACTGTAGCTATTATAATATGACCAAAAGAACTAGCATAAATTCAAATGAGACTAAAACAGCTGCCTTCAAAATATCAATAAACAAATTAAGGGCCAACACCAAAAAAAGGGAAAGAATTTTTCTTTTTAAATTATTCTGCATGATACTGTACACTAGTTAAGCCAAACATATTATTTTTTATTGAGATTTTATTAAAAATTTGGTTTGATACGAGTATGTGCATGTCTTTGCAGGAAATACAGGCTTCCATAGATGGAGTATCCGAAAGCCTTATGATTCAATCATTGAGCAACATTAAGCAGATAGAACTCTTCAACTGTTCAAACTTAATATCATTGTTCACTCTACCAGCCGCCTCTATCATTTTGTTGGAAAATTTGACAATCCAAAAATGTGATAAACTAAAGTACATTGTAATTGATGAAGGAGATGCTCAAGTTTCCACGAATTACTACTCCATTTTCCCAAAATTAAAGAATCTAGTAATCAATGATTGCAAGGAGTTGGAATTTTCATTTCCATCCTCACTATCTCTAGAGCTTAAAAATTTGAAGTCTTTGACTATCATGGATGCTCCAGTGCTGAAATTTGTAATCAGGAATTATCACCATGATGATATTTTATCAACTCAGATTCAAAATGATGAGCTTCACTTTGATCTCCCTGCTTTGGAGACGTTATGGTTTCAAAATGTACCACAGATAATCAATATTTGGAAAACCACAAAGGTAACACTCTCTTCGGCTCAACATCTTTTGTTCTATTTGGATACTGTTTCTGGGAAGTGAAACATTGATTTGATATAACAATAAAAGCATCTATGGATCTTCTAATATGTTAAGCTTTTAGATTAATTGTTTTCTTACAAATATCAACTGAATTTGGCATTATGACTCAACAATGAGTAGTAACATTGCACAATTATGTGAGTCTTCAAATCTGAGTTTTTTTTTCTTTTTTTGGCCAAACTTCAAATCTATGAGTTAATAATATAGTCTATATGATTTTAAAACAGAATAATTGTTCATAAAAGTATTACAAAAATTTAAAACATTATGAATCAATGAAAATTATCACACAAAATGACGTTATATCTTTGTTATTTCTTCCAATTTTTTCCATTCATAATTTTTTAACTAGCTTTTCTTTTCCAAAATCACATATTTTTGGATGTTCATTTAAATTGATTTGTAAGATTTTACTTCTTATTATAGTTAAATTGTACATTTCATTTAATATGAAATGTTTTATTCATCATTCATAATATGGGGGATAGAGTTGGAAATTTTTATGCTTTTGTAATAAAAGTACAATGAAACTATAATTTACAAAGTCAAAGATATTTTTCTCATGAAACAGGACATAGTACATTTCATGCATGCAATTTAATTACGATTCTCATATAATAATGTGTTGACATGCATAAACAAGCTATTTTAAATTGCTTCTACGATGAAGAAAAAGTGAAACAGGGGAATTGTGACTAAACAAACGTGAGCATATCAAACTTAGGCTAAAATTGAGGCTTTTAAAAGATTAACAAATGGATAATACTGAAGAAGAAACAGGTACTCAAATGGATTAATCCTTGTTTTATTTATCGCATATTTAGATTGTTGTTTTATAGATAAAATTTAGGCTTTTATAGATTGTTGTTTATGATATGATAACAATTGATGTGCTTGTAAAATTTTGAAATTTATAATTGGACAAAGATGAAAGGGATTAAGAGTTTCATAAATGAAAACAAAATCTTAACTGATATATTTTTCAAACCTAGCTAGGAGTCATATATAGGAAACTATTATTATAGTGGACATTGATTCATTAGTATAGGCATTGGACCATAGCATTTCATTAATGACAATCAATTGTCATGATCGACATCTGAATAACAATTTTTGTTTGCAGGCATTACATGCTCAAAACCTTTTTTAACATGCTTTATGTGATACACTGATACTTTGTATTTCCACCCAATTCCTCCAATTTTTCTCATTTCATAGTTTTTTACTTGCTTTTCTTTTCTAAAATCACATATTTTTTAAGGTTAATTTCAATTGATATGAAAGATTTTACTCATAATTATTTTAGATTGGAGGGACAGAATTTTTCATTTAAAAGTTTTTGTAATGTTTTTAAAGTTGTTTTCCCAAACAGACATATGATGAAGACAAGAAAAAGTAAAGAAAACTGTAGCCATTATAATATGACCAAAAGAACTAGCATAAATTAAAATGAGACTAAAACACCTGCCTTCAAAATATCAGTAAACAAAGGACCAACAGCAAAAAAAAAAAACAAAAGAAAAGAGTTACAACTAACTTTCTTTTTAAATTATTCTGCACGATACAGTACACTAGTTAAGCCAAACATATTATTGTTGATTGAGACTTTATTAATGATTCGGTTTGATACGAGTATATTCATGTATTTGTAGGAAATACAAACTTCCATAGATGGAGCTCCTCCCTTTCAAGCATCCCAAAGCCTTATGACTCAATCGTTGAGCAATATTAGGCAGATAGAACTCTTCAACTGTTCAAACTTAATATCATTGTTCACTCTACCGGTTGCCTCTTCCATTTTGTTGGAAAATTTGACAATCCAAAAATGTGATCAACTGAAGTACATTGTAAATGATGAAGGAGATGCTCAAGTTCCTAAGAATTACTGCTCCATTTTCCCAAAATTGGAGAATCTAATAATCAGTGATTGCAAGAAGTTGGAATTTTCATTTCCATCCTCACTATCTCTTGAACTTAAAAATTTGAAGTATTTGACTATCAAGGATGCTGCAGTGCTGAAATTTGTAATTAGTAAATACCAATATGAGGAACTTTTATCAACTCAGAATCAAAATGATGAGCTTCACTTTGATCTCCCTGCTTTGGAGGAGCTATGGTTTGAAAATGTGCCAAAGATGATCAATATTTGGAAAACCACAAAGGTAACACTCTCTTCAGCTCAACATCTTTTGTTTTATTTGGATACTGTTACTGAGAAGTAAAACATTAATTTGATACAAAAATAAAAGCATCTATGGATCTTCTAATATGTTAAGCTTTTAGATTAATTGTTCTTACAAATGTCAATTGAATTATGACTCAACAATGAGTAGGAACAATGCACAATGACGTGAGCCTTCAAATCTGAGTTTTTTTTTTGGCCAAACTTCAAATCTATGAGTTAATAATATAGTCTATAGGATTTTAAAATGGAATAATTGTTCATAAAAGTATTATAAAAATTTAAAACATTATAAATCAATGAAAATTATCATACAAAATGACGTTATATCTTTGTTATTTCTTCCAATTTTTTCCATTCACAATTTTTTAACTAGCTTTTCTTTTCCAAAATCAGGATATTTTTTTTATGTTCATTTAAATTGATTTGCATGATTTTACTTGTTATTATAGTTTAACTGTACATTTTATAGTATAATTTGTTGTAAAGCTATAGGTAGCTATATTCTAAGAAAGTTAAATTCATTATAATATATTTTATATGGGTAATTCAATTAATTCGAATGATGGACTAATACCATGTTAAAAAAGCATTTATGTTTGTTGGTTCATGTAATTCAAAAATCATAACTACAAGCAAAAATTAAGTTAATGTATTTTTCTCTAATTTCTATTTTTGATCAACTGAGCTTGAATACTTTAATTTAATTTGATGCTTTCTTTTGTTTCCTTCCCAATTTCTACTGTGTTTTCTCTCCTGGAAATTACAGGTACTTGAAATGCTCTTGCAAACTTTGAATAAGATTACAATACGTGACACCAAAATAGAAGAGATTTTTAGTTTGACATATATGGATGCAGAGAGAAATGAGAAAAGACTTGCACCATTGACATCAAACTTAAGATACTTGACATTGGAATATTTAAGTGAGTTGAGGAATATATGTGTGGGCCCCAAATGTATTCTAAGCCTCAGTAATCTCGTCGATGTAGAGATTACAGAATGTGAAAAGCTTAGAGTTGTTTTCTCTGCCTCTATATCAAGAAGCCTACCAATGTTGAGGAGATTAAGGATATCAAGATGTGGAGAACTTGTTCACGTCATTGAAGGGGATAATAAGGAAAGTGTTGGAAATAATTTGCATCATCAACCATGCTTTCCAAACTTATCTGAACTAAGAATTAAGTCCTGCAATAGGTTGAAATATTTGTTCTCGATCAGAATGTCTGGTATCCTTCCAAAATTATTCTATTTGAATATAACAGATTCCTCTAACCTGGAGCATGTACTGGTCAGACAAGATGATACAAAAGAAATGGCAATAAATGATGTGCTTCCAGAACTAAGTTATATAGAGCTTGGCAATCTTCCAAATCTCATTAGTGTCTGCCATGGGATTGATTTTCAAAAATTGGAAAAATCTTCAAGAGTGCATATGCATGATTGTCCCAGATTTTCTTTTTATGGTATAAAATAAGAGAAGTCATTCATTCAAATTGAAAATTATTAAGTCAGCTTTAACATATCATTGAAAATCCTACTTGCAGAAACTACTACTACTCATCTTCATGATGGCCTTACAAACCTAGATTCTAAATTTGAGGCAGAAACAGAGGAGAAGCATTCGTCACATCTAAATGTGGATCAATTAGATATGGGAGAAGCCAAAGGGAGACAGGGCTTATTGGAAACTCGACAATCCACTGCTAATGTTTCACCAAACGCAACAACGGTATATCTCGTTTCATTGCCTGATACTTTTCACAACTAGTTGCATTCGATTACAACTATTTTATCACAAACATGATTATTCTGTCATTTTCTTTCTTTATTCTCAAGTTGCATTTTGTGGGGAGATAATGTTTCTGAATTCAAATGGTTGCAAAAGAAACATGGAATTTGACAAAACGTGGTTAAAATGCCAACAAAACTAAACACACAAACACTTTCTCATTCATCAATGAATTCAACTTAACTAAAAAAGAAGCCAATGGGAGACGAGGCTTGAAAACACAACAATCCACAATTAATTCACCGAACTTCACAAGGGTAAATCTTATTTCATAATTAACTTGTATATTTCTTTTCTAATGACTTTCTATTACTATTACTCTGTAACAAACATGATTATTTGTACAAGCTCAACTGTCAAATGATGTCATTCTCAAGCACATAGTAATTTCTTCCTCTGTTTTAAGGTTATCCTTAGAAGAGTCATGATTTTTCTTAAAAGAAAAAATCAAAATGTTCACAAAAAAACATTGAATTTGGCAAGATTTTTAAAAGCTCAGTAAAACTCTACGAACACCAATTTCTTTTATGAATGAATTCAGCATAACTATACTTTTTTATTGTTAGGGCACTAAGGAAGCAACAAAGGAAATTGTTGAAGAGGATGTCATTTCTAAGATGCCAAAAATGACAAACGCATTAACTGATTCAAAATTCATAGGACAACTTGTATGTTTTGGCTATTTTGAAACCTTTTATAATTCTTTTTATATCTATCATTGGGGCTTCAGACAATTCAGCATAGCTATAAGCCCTTTGTTCCTGATGAGATAACTATATGGCTTTTTATTCTGTTCTGTTGTCATTCAGGGCATTAAGGATGCAACAAATAAAAGCGTTGAAGATGATCTTACTCCAAAGATGCCAAGCATGGCAACTTCATCATCTGATTCAAAACTCCCAGGACATCTCATATGTGTTAGTTGATCTCTTATAATTTTCTTTTATATTCAAGTGTTATTGGCCAGAGTGACTTGAATTAATATTGCTTTTTAGTAGTGGAAGTAAAGGAAACAACAACAAATTTATCATGTTGTTTTATTTAGACTAATAAAGAAGTGGGTTTTTTAGCTATTCCAAGAGGTCCTAGTTCAAAGAAAATTGTAAACAACAAATTAGTTAATAGATTTAGAATTAAGAATAGAAATACAGTAGCAGCCACCAAGATTCAAAGGTGACGCTATTGTCCTTTCTAATATATATATATATATATTTAAATGTATGTATGTATATAACCAAGTAGCTTCAACTTACACCTTTTTTCTTGTTCATGTTCGTATAGGATGAGTTGATTGGCAAAGAAGTGAGAAATGAAACAGTCGTGATGGATCCACGAACCATACAAGAAACAAGACCTGACATACAATCTAATGATTCAAAAAATGTTAACAATTTATTGAAGATTGAATTTCTAATGCTTTAATTAGTATCGTAGAAATGTACAACTTACATATCATTAGTGTTATGTAGATTACTGACGAAAGAGATGAAGGTGTATCATCAAAAACCTTAAATCCAAGCTCCTTAACTTCCAAAATGGTGGGCATCTTGCATCACTTCATCACTTAATAGATTTCTTATTGCTCTTATAATGATCAATGGTTTCTAATAGAAGGTACCGATTCCTATTGGAGACAACAATCCTGTGACCACCAAAATTTTGGAAGGGGAAGAGGAAGAGGAAGGTAAAACATTAGTGTCTTATTTCTATGTAATATATTGGTTACTTATTTCATGCTGTACAGGTGGCTTGGTAACTACCCGACCTAACCGAAGTGGCTTAAAGGGAGTGAGCTCTTTGCCACAAGATAAGCATGAGACATCTATTCATGGTACTTCTTGCTTTCTTTAAATGATTCATCCTGAATTATCTGAGGTTTGATAACAATATTATTATATATCTTTTAGGGCACCCTATGTCATTAATTGTTTCAACGAGTCTCAGGCAAATTCCCTCATCTGCTCCCTCCAAGCCAATTTATGGTGAATGTTCAATATTGTTTTCTTCTAGTGACTTGTTCCTTCAATTATTGATTCATTATACGAATGCCCATTACTAATATAGTTTTCATTCTAATTCATTCAGGAACAAATATCCAAAGTGGTGTTCAAACCACAAACCAACAAATACATGAAGATACAGATACTATTCATTCAGGAAGAAATATCCAAAGTGGTGATCAAGCATACTCGAGTGGGGATGGAAGAGTGGAACCAAGTCCACAAACACAAAAGGAACAAGAGGCATCATATTCTAAAGGTTATTTACCTAGTCCCTCTACTATTGATCAACATGCATTTGTTTACTTGATTCTTTCCGTTGATTCTTGTGAGTATTTTTCAGTTTGCATATTTGAATTTATTACACTCATTGTCTAATTTGATGGTTTTCTCAGGCCAAACTGTTAAACATCATGACGCAACAACGTCAAATATATGTGTTGAGGATGCACAATCATCGTTGTCGCCCTTTTTTGCTCCTGTAGAGGTGCCACCTTCTCTTGTTGATACTAATCAAGCTTTGAATGTTCTTGGGGTGCAAGAGATAGTTGATATGATGAAATTGGAGGGCTTAGAGCCTTCCTTACTGGCTGAAGCATTCAAGACTCATCCACAACTACATCTTTCTGTGAAGGATCGGAGCACTCGGATGTTGTGCATGTCCTACAGGGTATTGCTTGATATCTTGAACATTCTGACCACTAAGACTCCGATCACAATCACAGAGGCAGACAAGAGGTTGTTAGCAGAAAATTTAAAAGATGCTCATTTTCTGGGTTTTGACAAGGATTGGCTTGACTCTATCGAAACCAAGGTTTTCAAGTGTGATGCATATGATGCTGATCGGATCCAAGAAGCTGTAAAGGGTTTAGAGGATGATCTCAAGACCAACGAGACAATGCTTGCAGTTGTTGGTGATGAAGAGGTTGAGGCTGAACAAGAGGTAGAAGCAGCGCAACACAAGCATGCGAATCAGGGGCGGACGCAGAATGTTTTTTGGGGGGGGGGGGGGGGGGGGGGGGGGGGGGATTATTTTCTTATAGATAAGAAATATTATTAAAAAAAATAAAATATATAAAAATCATATTTTTAATACATTTTTTATGTATAATATTATATATTGATAATTTAAAAAATATTATGATAAATTTTTAAATTTTATACTTTATTTAATATGATGAGTATGTAGTATATACAAATATATGTTTATGTATTTCCATATTATGTAAATATAAAAATATTAGGAGGGAGCAAACTATAAATATATGTATATTTTGAAATAATTATATAAAAAAATCAAATAAAATATATTAAATAGGGGAGGGGGTGAGGGCCAACAATCAACGTGTGTCTGCCCCTAATGCGAATGCTATGGCACGTCATACCCATCTTTTGAAAGCACGACAAGACATTCTTGCCAGATGGCATTATTATTGGGAACTAATTGCTGCTAAGAATAGACATTTTGGATTTTAGGTAACAATATTTCATTCTGTACTTAAAAAAAAATGAATATTTGCGTAACTGTGTTGAGTGTCTGAACTCCTGATAGACGTATATACATTTTATAAACTATGCAGCCTATTAAGAAATTGCAGTCCAGTTGGTATTTATTATCATGCATATTTAAAATTATAAATACTTTTTTGGTTTTCTTTTCCAGAAAAATTCTTTTTGTGGTCGAAGTGGATAGGAATGATTCGTACAGATGCTTGCTTTCTTTTCTTTTCTTTTTTTTTCTCCTTTTTAATGGATGCTATTATAATTATAATATCATATAATTTAATCGATATTTATCAGCAGCATCATCAAGTGCCATATAAATTCTGCCAAAATTAAAAAAAAAACCACTGCTTTATAAATATATAAATGCTTTGAAAATAAATTAGAGATAAAATAAAAAACAACCTTTTTTAAAATATACTAGACAATCAAATCCGATCTTCCACATATTTTACAACCACAATTTCAATGATGCTCCTTAATATAATAAAGGAGGAAAATGTAAGAGGCTGCCCCCTTCAAATCAATGTTTTGAGAACCGGATGGTCAGATTAGTTGGACTGTCATACAGAGATAAGAACGGCTCGGTTTTCAGTTTTAAATCGTTTTAGGAGTTGGATCAAATTGGACCACTTTGAACCAACTTTTGAGTTAGGAACCGAAATTGAGTTGGGAACTGGAGCGGTTTTTAGAGAACTGGACGGCTTTTTAAATTGTGCAAAATTTAACTTAAATTTATTTTTTTTTGCCAAAATTATTAATTATAAAAATTATTTGAGAGTAAACCATTATTTCCCTTTTTATTTTAAAATTACTAATTATAAAAATAAAAAAATTCATTGTATTATATTCCCGCTGTCCCCAATTATAGGAGAATTTTGAGACTCTTCATTTATCTCAAAATATAAGAGATATGGATAAAATTTGTTTCTTTTATACCTTAAGTAATTAAGGTTGTGTTGACAATTATCAATAATTAATTAGTCATACTCTAGAATTTTAATGTGGGTAATTCTTGAAAAAAAAATGAAATTGTAGTACAACTAATAAGTTTAACTACCCAAATTGTTTTTTCCTTGATACAGATAAAGTAATTATTTGTTTTTATAATTGGGGACGGATGAAGTATAGTTATTTTATAATATCATAATCATGTAGTATTATTATGTTAAAATATTTTAACATTACTTTCAATGATTTAACATATATTATTATTATGTGAGCTTATTAATTTATTATGAATTTGAACTACTTAAATTTATTCTCTTAACAATTTGATATTTTATTTTTATACATATATTATTATATAATATTATTTTTATTTAATTATTACGTCACCGGTTCGATTGCCAGCCTAGCTGGTTGAACCATAAAAACTGTAACTCGATGTCATTTCCAGTTCAATGTCCAGTTTAATTTTTAAAACATTGCTCCAAATCCATCCCTACCGATAATTCAAGTGTTTTTATTTTTATTATTTTTTTAATTTGGTACAAAATTTAAGGACGAGGAAAGAATAGGTTGTATGAATAAACTAATTAATGCTCAAAAGAATATTCTTTTTTCATTTTTGTTTTATAATAGATGCAAGAATAATGGTTCGGTGGGCGCACTTTGCATTTTGAATGCTTTATCAGCTAGGCCTTTTCAAGTTGTTCGATGCAACCGACGGATAAGATTACTGAGGGATGTGCAAGTTATTGTAAGCTGGCCGTTTAATGGACAGATTCAATGTTGGTAAGACTGAGTACTAAATTAGCTGAAAAAATAATTGGGAAAAAAATTAAGCATTAAAATAGGAAATGATTGTATATATAACAAGTCAAGTAGTGGTTTACTTAATTAAACTTATTTAATTAACATTTATTCACAAATATATTTAATTGCGTTAATTATTTTATTTTTATGTATTCTTCTCATCTAATCTTCTTACTTGGATTGGAGCATTTCACGTTTCTTTTCCACAAATGTTTTTATTTGTTTCCATTAATTAAGATGGAGTTAAGATTTCTGAATTTAATTAAGGGTTATGTACAAAAATGGTTATAGTTTTTGACAAATTTAATGACATAAACTACTTTAAACTAATTTTCTTATTTGTGTGAAGTAATTAAAGATTTGTTTGGTTTAAGAGATTTGGAGGGGGAGGGGTGTCCACGATAACTTTCCCAAATGTAGATGTTAGAATATGGATTAAAAGAGACTCATATATATATATATATATATATATGAAACTAGCTAATGAAATGGAGTTCGAAGCATGATTGAATTTAGGTACAATGAGGTACATTAGCATAATTCATTCACTTAAAACATAACAATGATAGAATTAAAGGCAAAGAATGATGGAACAGTAGATCCAAAACTTGAATCTTGAGATACCGGACATTGAGGAGAAATATTAAAATGTGTTTTTGTGTGTGTGTTTTTCTTTTTTTTTGGTTAAAAATGTGTTTTGAGGATGTCTATGTCTGTCCTCTCCATCTGCACCATCACTTCCTTTTATAGAAGTAGTAATCCAGATGGTAGCTTATTACTTATATGCCTACCTGAATTCCTGGCCTTATCTATCATACCCAACTGCACTCTGTATCTGACCACTCACCTTCTCCGCCTATCTTATTTCAATGCCTTAAATTTAAATGGGCCACATAAAATTATTCGGCTTTGAAAGACAAATTGGGCTTTGGACACTTTAGTTAGGCGGCCCACAAATAAGTTAGGATGAACAATTGCCCATATCTACAAATTTGGCCCATGGCCAAATTTATATGGATTATACATTTTTAAATATTTTAGGCCTAACAATTTCAATGTCTGTTATATCTATCTATTATATCTATTATATAAAATCATGTTTACTATTCAAAGAACTATAGCACCTATGACAATTTTCCCTTTAGCATATATAATTAACATGCATATATATCATGCATGTGTACTTTGTAATTCTTTTTAATTGTGCTCATTGTGGTACTCTTCTTTCAAAATAATGATGTCGTCAAAGACTTTGTAATTCCTGCAAATGAGTTGTTGAATTTGATCATTGGACAAAACTATGGAGGCTGAATGCTCTGCAACATATTGACGCCAAGTTGCAGCAAATGACTGACGTAGCAAAATACACAAGGACACGCAACATAAACTAACTAAAAACTTAAAAAAAAAAACAGAAACAAAATGAGACATAAGGTGAGAAACCTGGGTTGCCTCAAAGTCGAATAATTCATCTTAGATCTCTGAAATAGTCAAAGCAACTACTAACTCAAAATAATTAATTACATCTTTAAAATCCAACCTGGTTCATTAATTTTCTTATCTTCTTCCATGCATTTTGTCATAGTTACATCAATCACAAAAAGTAATTAAAAACAGAAATACAAAATATTGAAAAACTATTTGAAAAGCTTTCAACTGTACACTTATACCTCAATCCCGTTCTGCTACATTTACAAAATTTGATCATAATACGGCAAAAGAAAACACAAGGGGTCCATTTTGAAATGCTTTCAACTTCACATTCATAGGCGAAAACCCATTCTGGTCAAATCTTTTTGAAACCCACAAACATTGCTCTGTTTTAAACTCGCCTAAACAGAAGCAATGCTTGTTCATTGGACAAAGCTATGGAGGCCGAATGCTCTGCAACAACAAATCTCACTCTGTTTCTATTCCCAGAAGGATAGATATGTAATGAATTTCTATTTCATAATTTGAATTATAATTTCTAATTACACTGAATAGGACAGGATGGAATGAAAGCAATAAAAGACTACACTAGCCAACTCCTCTCAACTCCACAGCTTTATAAGGACTGTTGGATGCTATACCAAAACACATGCCTATTATGCGCTTTGACCCTTTTTTGGTCTATCTTGTTCTTTTCTTTTCTATTTCTCTCTCTCTCTCTCTCTCTCTCTCTCTCTCTCTGTTTTTTTTTTGGGTCTTTACGATTTTTTTTCCTTCCAGGCTTGATTTAATGGGCCATTTTTCAAGCTTCTAAGTTGGATTAGCTTTGGGAGTTTGTGTTAGTAACAATTCTATTCCTTTTGATGTAGAAACATAAATTTTTACCAAAAATAGGTGTAAACATATATATTATTTTTATCACAATTTTTTTATTTTATTTTATATACCAAATATGACCTTTCCATTTGTAAATATGCAATATGCTTAAGTTTTTGATCATTATCATTCCCTTGCATAAAATTCAAGATGCGTCATGTTTATTATTCTCATATCATTGCCATTTAATAGTAACAATTTCTTCAGATTATTATTTTTCATTCAAAAACAAAATAACATTTTCATACTAAAAAAATTATTTTTTCTCTTTCTATTTCCTTTTCCATTCCATTTTTTATACATACCAAATGCCCATAATATTGCTTTTAAAAAAGTTTCTGAAAACTACACAATACTCATTACTCTTGAGTTCCTGGCTACATTCGGCCATTATAAGAAAATGTGTTCTTCTCACGAGTAAAATTGGTAAGAAAAAATATAAAATCTGTGCCTGTGGGACCCACGTATGCTTCAATCTGGTCCCTTAATTGTCCACGGAAAAAAAAAAGGGGGGGAAATGACATTGAAATTTTTCACACACGGAAATGATATTGAAGAATTTCAAAAATAACATAAATACACTAAAGGCCCTAAAATTTGGAGAAAAAATACAATAAAAGATCTATATCTTTAGCGGGATTGAGTTGTAAATTCTTAAAGACCATTTGTAAATTTTTTAAAATATGTTGTAAACTGCCAAAAATTAGTTGTAAATAAAAAAGAAATACCATGTTTAGGATTTTTGACAAAATAAGTTGTAAATTCTTGAAAATCAATATAAATTACCAAATATCAGTTACATATTGTTGAAAATCAATTATAAGTTTAAAAGATAGTATTAATCAACTGATATAAGTTAAGTTTGGACAATCAATTATCAGATCCCATGAAATGTTTGAAAGCCTTTCAAGAGATTTCACAATCAACTAGCCCATTTCATTAGTCTATTGCTACTACCCTTATTTTTACAACTAGTCATTAACAATTCACAATCAACTTTAGCAATTTACAACTCAAGCCTCCTATATAACATCGAACCTTAAGTTCGATGTACTTTTCCCAATTTTGGAGCCTTCAGTTCGTGTGGAGAATCAAATTAGAAATGATATAACTTCACTGTTTCCAAAATCTTTGACAGAAAAAGAAAAGGACACTGGCTTTCCTTCCAAAACTGAAGGAGCTACATATGCGAGGAGAACCAAACTTGCATTCCTCCCCTTTGGTGAGCCAGAGCTCAAATGGGAAGATAAGGTTATTTTTCTTTTTAAGTTTGTAAAAATAATGTTTTGGTGAGAATGATACTATTACTAGACAGCATGCTTAAAATCTCTCGTAGAAATCCAGTTAGCAATATGGGATAGCTAAGTTAAGAATTGTCCCATCAGAATAAACAAGCAAGTGTACTTTAACCTTACATGTGGTGAAGCTAGCTAAACGAGATAACTTCTTCACAAACATAGCGTAAGAATATCAAGGTTGTGATATAAAACAAGGAGAAGGAATTTGCCATATAAAATCTTTTAAATGAACGACAAAATAATTTTCTCATTTCAAAATTCTTGCATTAGCTTTTCTTTTTCAAATTCTCATATTTTTGGACGTTAGTTTCATTTGATTAGTAACATTTTATTTAATTAATTAGTATTATAGTTTAATGGTACAATTTAATGTTTTTGAAGTATATTTATAGTTAGGCGATAATATAAGAAAGTTAAATATATATTCCCATAAAATTTGTAATAAGGTTTTTTAATAGACACGATGAAAAGAAAAAGAAATCAATGTAGCAGTTATATACGAATCATGTGTAATTTCTGCACAAATTAAAATGACGCTAAAATTGCTGCTTCCGAAAAGAAAATCAAAATATCAGCAAACAAAGGCCCAAACACAATTTTTTTTATTAAAACAAGCTTGAACTCAAGCTAATTTTCTTTTTAATTTATTATTGTATATTGAGATATTATTGATTGCTTGGTTTGATGTAAGTGTAATTTATGCATTTGTAGGAAGATGCATCCGTAAATGTGCGTGGTTCCTCCTTTACAAGTAGCTCAAAGCCTTTCGATACAATCATCGATCAATATTAAGAAGATGATGACACTTGTGGATTGTTCCAACTTGATATCACTGTTAACTCAACCAGTGCCTCAATGATTAAGTGGGAACATTTGACATTCAGAGGATGTGAGCAAATGAAGTGCATTGTAGCAATCGAGGGAGATGCTGGAGCGCACATGACTTGCAATTCCATCTTTCCAAAATTGAAACAATTAGAAGTTTCAGAATTCAAAGCACTGGAATATATATTTCCAGTATCTGTTTTGCACTTGCAATCTCTCATTGTCAAGTTTGCTGCAAAGTTTAAATATGTGGTCGGAAGAAGCCATCAGGAAGACAATTTATCTCCTGAGAATCAGAGTATTGGAACATAATTACATTGATTGTCCTGCTCTGAAAACGTTACGTCTCATAGCTGTACTAAAGCTTGACAGCATTTGCCCCAGAAACTACTGTTTGAGAGGGCTATCTCTAAAGTCCATTGCTTTGGAATTCTCTCTAGAGTTTACAATTAGATCTTTTACTGATTGCTTGGTTTGGCATGCTACAAAACAGAATTCCACAACCACAAAGGTATGACTCTGATCAAGTTTTCGTTCTTACCTTATTTGTGTTTTTTTTTTTTGGCCCAAATGTTAAGTTCTATATATATATTTGATACATATGATAAGTCGTATTTTGTTAGTACTATTCACTATTTCAAACATTTCAGGATACTGAAGACAATATTAATAGTGAGCAGCACGTTCTTCTCTCTTTCGAATGTTTATCCCCAGTGCGGTTATTTTTGGCCTGATATCCCTAGTGCCATTGAATTCACAAACTCAGACTAATTTTTTTCGCTAATTTCTACTCTAGCTCTGTTCAAATTGGACTACGTATCTTGGATCAAGTTTTATCAATATTAGAGATTGTACGAGTCCAAGTTTTCATGTGAAGTTAGTTAAACTAGTTTCCTGATTATTCTTTCTGCTATTCATATTCATGTACACGTACTCATTCTATATGTATACACATATGTGCCAGTTCTAAAATAATACAATCGTTATGGTTCCTTCTTTTTTTTGTTTTTTTCCGAATTTGAGTGGAATTTGAACTTAAATTTGTTTTGGAATTTTGAATTGATGGTATATTTCATGGAGCTTGCAGGCAATTCGGATGTACTTGCAAGCTCTGGAATCTCGTATCAGTTTCTCGTGAGTCCAAAACAATAGAGATATTCAATTTGACGCATCTGGACGCAGATGGGGAAGGATTTGAACCATTGACATCAAGCTTAAAATTTTTGGAGTTGGAAGAACTAAATCAGTTGAAGAGTATATATGCAGGTCCCAAATATATTCTGAGCATCAACCATCTTTTGTGTTTAAATATCACAGCTTGCCAAAAGCTTAAGGTTATCTTCTCCGTTTCTACGTTGAAAAGCCTTCCAAAGTTGGAGAGACTACATATATCAAGCTGCGAAGAATTAGTCAATGTGGTCAAAGGCTCCAAGTAACACACAGGCAAACTCCTTTATTATCTACTCCCTCCACATCTAGCTGCCTATGGTGAGTTTCTCTGCGTTTTAGTGGCTTTCATTTTAATCATTTATTCAATGGTAATTGAGTGGAGTTTGTTGGAATTGATACGAATGCCCCATACAGTAGAAGCAAACTCTACTGCAGGGAAAGTCATGGACTTTGTTTACGATACAAAGGACTCAAGTTTATGCTCTAATGAAGTAGTGATCTTTGATGCATGGTTTCCTTAGGCCAAATTGTTGAACATCATGATGCGACAAACTCATATATTAATTATTGGTGAGGATTTAAAGTCTTCTTATGAATACTTGTTTGAAATTTGTAGAAAAAAAATGAGAATACTTGTTTAAATTATAATTCCCTTCGCTGTTGAAGTGGATAGAAATGACTTCAATGCTAGTTTTTTTCTTCTTCTTCTTCTAACATCGATAGTATTATTATTATAATTTTATAAATTATTTCTATTTTGTCATAGTTACTGCCATCAGAAAAAGTAACTGAAAACAGAAAAACAAAATATTGAAAAACCATTTGAAAAGCTTTCAACTATACACTTTAACTCAAACCCGTTCTGCTAAATTCACAAAATCTGATCAGAATTTCACAAAAGAAAACACAAGATATCCATTTCGAAATGCTTTCAGCATCACATTCATTGGTGAAAACCCATTCTGCTCAAATCTTTAGAAACGAACAAACAGTGTTTAGTTTTGAACTTGCTTAAACAATAGCAATGCTCATTGGACACAGCTTTTTTTTTTAATCTAACCCAACACAGATAGAAAAATTAAAATGGAAAAGGAAAAGTGAGCAAAAAGCGAGAGATTAGTACATATATATATATAGATATATAGAATTTTCTAATTTGTAATTTTGAATTATAATTTCTAATCACACTGAATAATTGATGGCTTGGTGTAACAGTAGATGAAGGGTGAAGGTGAATGTTTTTTCGTTTTCGGCCAAATGACTGGGGATCATTTATTTATGAGATGAAAAAGGAGATTGGATGTACTGCACATCCTTTCTTAATTAGAGTGATGGGCATCATGAGCATGAGGACCAATTTTGGACGATCAGGATTTTTTAAAATATAATTTTAACAATTTTTTTACCTCAAATGATGCGGAATATAAAATAATATTAATCTTATAATTATCAACTTAAAAAATTGATTTTTTATTTTGAAAAAATAAATCGATGGAACAGAAATGAAAGGGATGTGAACACTGCACATCGATTTTTGGCACCTTTCTTGACACGTGTGACGTTATCGCAGAATAGGATAGAATGCTTAAAAGTTAAAAATATTATTTCACCGAAGAAAAATATAATTTTGGTTTGGCATATAATTTTTCTGTTACAGTCATACCTAACAAATAGAGCTAGGTGGCACTTAGTCCTAACAACCTAAAAAGTGAATTATATTTTGGACTTAAAAAAACCTTTCTCAAAGTTCTTATCTCTTTATTTGGTAAATTATTTGACCGACAGTGGGGCTACCTGAGAGATTAATCATAGTTTGCCTGCTGGAACGCGTAATTAAAGGGAAGACTTGGGAGTTGACATCTCTCATCATAATTCCCCCAAGTAGTTCTGATCTCTTTTAACATCTCTTACACTTTCTTCATCTTACTGCTCCACTAACCAATGTAATTCATCTTCCAATCCTCAAATCTCTGCTTCTGCTTCACAATTTCTGTCCTCTTTTCTCTCTCAGATCGAATCCTTCTCTTTCTCTGGGTTACCTTGCCCTCTTATTTCAATATCAAAACAAAAGCAAGAAAATTTCCTTGATCAATAACGTACGTTGACGTCTCTCTCTCTTTTTTTCCTAAGAAAAGATAAAATCTACTAATTTTTAATATATATTGAAATAAAATAAATTTTAATTATATATTTATACATCTATACAGGGCCGTGGAAGCTTCATAGCAACTAAGAAGGTTGCCTAAGGCCCCTCCTGAAATTCCTTTATATTCCTCTTATATATATATATATATTGTCTATTGGAAATTAATTACCATGTTTCACGTCATATAACTAATACGAAAAGATATTTAGATGAAATGGCAGTGGTGAGTTTATAGATTCATTTGTCATTTTTTATATTGAATATTTTCTATATATATTTGATTAATTAGTTTCACCTTTGAGAGTGATTTGAGCAATTTTTAGAATATGCAACTATTTTTGTTTTAATATTTGAATTCCAAAATTTTAAAACTTTAAATGAGGATGAATTGAAAAAATTTTGTGTTAATCTTGAAATGTTTTTGAGTTTCAATGAACATTCCGGTATTAATGGTCTTGATTTTTCATAATTAAAGGTGTTAAAGAAGTGTTAACAAAATAAATTAGTACTCTAATTGAAATATTACATTATATATTATCCTCTTTTTCAATGCATACAATAACGGTTGCGACTGCTAAAACAAAATTTTTAAAATTGAAATTGTTTAAAACCCATCTGATAGATACAAGACAGATTAAATGGATTGTTCATATTATTTATTCAAAATGAAACATTAGAATGATTCCATAATAAAATTCTGACAATTGATTTTGCAACTTAGAAAACTTAAAAAAAAATAACATGAAAATTCAATAATTTCGCCTCAGGCCCCCGTAACATGTTAACAGGGCCCTGCATCCTTATGTGTGTGTGTGTATATATATATATTATATAAAATATATTGAAAGTTGTATTATTTATACACCATATATTTTTTCAATTTTCAATTTCATTTGGACTATTTATGACAAGATGCAACGATAGATGCTGTGGCAGTGCGTTAATGATGAAAGCCAAGAAGTCTTTTCAAAAGGAAATGACTGCATTCATTCAAACAAAAAGAGAAAACGACAAATTTGACTCTCTTTCAAAAAGTAAGATATATACTTTCTTTCTTTTTTTTTAAATAATTAATTTATGAATTAAAAAAAATGATATTTAATTTTTATTTAGAGATAATTTTTTGACACGAGAATCTAATTTTTTAAGTTTAGAATCAATTTTTTTTATACAAAATTAATTTAGTACCAAAAACTAATTATTTCTCTTATAATCCTAAGGTCGTCCTTGAGTCCTTAGTGCTCAGGTGAGATCGTCGTTACTCGGATGAAAATTGGATTATCATGATTTGCTAGATAGCGTGGTCATCTTTAACTCATGTTCTTATGTTACTGGATTGGGACGACAACATGGTATCAGAGCCTAAATAGCATTAGTCAAGGTGCTAACATACTAAAGAAGATATTAGAAGAGAAACTTCTCAATTATGACTGAATTCCCTGAAATCTCTTCTTCTACTTCTCTTAAGCCAGTTCGCCTTTCCTCTTCTTTTTCTTTAGAATACCTTCCTTTATCTGTTAAGAAGTCCCTCACTAACAAGATTGATAATCTTATTGAAGTCACCCATATTCCCAAGAATATTCGAATAGATCATGATTTTGATCATAGTCCTAAACACACCGTTTCAAGAAGAAAAAAGCAGGTTGCTTTTCACAAAGAACCTCCACCCAAACCAACCACTTTTCATCAGCTACTTAAAGAGTTAGGTCATTCAGACTTAACCTCTTCCATCTTCTCAGAATAAGATTTCACTTTTTCAGCTTATACCCTAGAACCTGTCGCAAAATCAATTCCTTCAACTCCCATACAAAATCTTTCTTGTATAGCCATGATCCGACCTAAATATGATGATGATTTTCCACATTTAAAAAGACGGAACGATGAACCAGCCAAATACTCCTCTCGACCTTTTATTCAGCCAGATCAAATGACACCCCAGGGTCCCAAACTGAAGAAGTTTTAAATTGGCAAACTGAAAATTCGGTAAGCCAAAACAGAGTCCTTCAGCGGATAAACACAAGATTGGATTAACTCCATGAAAAACCCGATGAGTTCATTGGTCGATTGGATTCTCTTGGGAAACAAGCAAAAGAGATGTATCTTAAATACTTAGCCCGAGCTCAGCAATTAGATCAAGAGCTCCATGAGCTAATTAAAGCAAAATATACTGGTTCACAGTTCCTTCAAAAAGAACAAGAGTTGAAGTATGTGAAAGATGAGCTACACATAATAGAAAGAGATCTTTTTAAAACACCAGTTTATCCACCAGACCCTTTTACATACACTCCCATTTACACTACATCTTATCCAACTACTACCAGAGAACCTTGCCAAATGAACTACCCCATTTTCCAATAGCTAAGAAAAAGCCGAAAACAGTCATCAACTAAATCTCAGCCAGTTCAGCTGTCTCCATCTTCAAAGCCAAGCAGCCAAACCACTGACCCATCAACATCATACCCTATGCCTTCTTTCAAACCTCTGAAAATACAATAGCCTCAAGAATTTTCCTCTTCACCCAAAGAACAACTATCCTTATCCAAAGATAAGTCCATTGCCACCATAAGACAATTGTCTGAACCTTCCACTGATTTTGAAATTTCTGATGACAATTCCTCAATATTGTCCACTTCGGAGTTATCAGAATCTAATCATAGTATACCACCCATGTTCATGATGAATCCTGATCAAACTCCTTAACCACAAGAATCTCATTCCACTCCTATAGTTGAAGATCCCTTAGAATTTGTTCATGAAAATACGGATCATTTTCACAAGTCTACAAATGGCCCATATTTCACTTTTGATGATCTTCCTCCACACCGATAGAGAGAAAAGCTGCATGAATTTGGTGCATGGATTGATGTTCAGATGAATGACCCTGAGGCAAATTCCCATGATGTCCTGTCCAACTTTCTTTCACGATTAACTGGAAATCTACGATAATGGTTTACCAGTTTAAGTGATTATCAAAAGTTGCAGATAGCCCAATATACTATTCCTCAGTTCCTTGGTGCTCTTCACAAAGAATTCATTGGTGATTTTAGTATTAATGACAAAAGAGCACGACAAGATTATTTTCAAATGAAATGTTGCTCGTTACAAAGATCTGATATACAAAAGCATTTCACAAGAATGTCTGAAAAATACTACATGCTTGGCGGTGCTAATGATGTGAATCTTAGGCATGTCTTTATTGCCTCTCTCCCTGAAGAATTACAACCGGAGTTACAGAAGTCCATAAATGCTTTACAAAGAGATATGTCTCAAATATCTCTTAGAGAGATTTATCAACTTGCCTTAGCTACACTTGATCGTTTGTGTGAGCAACAGAAGTTTGTCAAATACGTCTTGAAAAACAAAGTGCATCTTTACAAAGTTTGCAAGAGACCAGACTTGCAAATTAAGTGTAAAGAAAAGAAAGATTGTTCGTGCCCATCTTCTAAGAAAAAATCTAATTTCTTCAAGTTCTCTCAAAAGAAGAAGCCCTATTCCAAAAAGAAAAAACCTTTCAGGTTTTTCAAACAGCGATCTTCTTTCACAAAGAAATCTGACAAATGCTACATCTGTGGAAAAAAGGGTCACTTTGCAAAACAGTGTCCTAATCGAACAAAAAGAGATATTAAGATGCTTGATCGGATGATTAAAGTATTATCTTTATCATCAGAAGATGATCTTGAATCAGTATTAGAAGAACAGGATTTTCAAGATGATTTTACGGCTTTTGCAGTTCCTCAGGATGACTATTCTAGTTCAAAAGAAAATGACAAAATTCTATCAATACAGCGCCTTTGTCAGCATCCTCATGTAAACCGCCAAATTTGTAGAATCAATCTAGCCAATCCACACTCTTCTACTGTTCCTCTGCCTAATGTCAAGAATAAAGTACTTACTGGTAAATATGACAAGCCTACTCAGGCCATTGGCTTTATTGACACTAGGTCATGTTGCAGTGTTATGAAACCACATGTATTATCTCCAGAAGAATGGAAATCCCATGAGGAATACTTTACTGCTGCAGACGGAAATCCTTTTCCCATTAACCTTATCTCAAGAAGGAAATTGGCATACAGTTTTTTCCTAACTGTACAGTATGGACCAGAGTATTAGGCAATCAATTGCCTAATAAGGATATCTTAATTGGTATGGATATTTATCATTTGGCCAAGGGACTACAGATACTTCCTAAGGGGATTAAATTCAAATCCTCTTTCATACCATAGGAGACAACTTGTAATCTTTTTGCCATTCAGCAAGTACCACCAGGTTTTGATGATATCAAAAATCAATTATGACCATTCTGCCCAAAAAGTCATGCTCAATTTAATCACCCTTCTCCTTTGTGGAAAAATGAAGAATTCTTTATCAGCCTTCCATTCAAACGAAATGAAGACATTAATCCCACCAAAGCTTCACATATGGGGATGTCTCCGGAAGATCTAACTCTTGCAAGAGAGGAATGTGCTCAATTATTGAGTCAAGGATTGATTGAGCATACCAATTCCCCATGGGCATGTCAAGCCTTTTATGCAGAAAAGGATGCCGAGAAGAGGAGAAAGAAAAAGAGACTAATAGTGGACTATAAACCGCTAAATCATTTTCTCTAAGATGACAAATTTCCTCTACCCAAGATTAATACCCAAATAGTCCACCTAAAGAAGGCCATTATCTTTTCAAAGTTTGATTTGAAAGCAGGTTTTTGGCAATTGGGTATTCATTCAGATGATCATTACAAAACAGCCTTCTGTATACCCAATGCCCAATATCAGTGGAAAGTTATGTCATTTGGGCTTAAACCAGCACCATCATTATTTCAAAAGGCAATGGTAAAAATCTTCCAGCCCATTCTCCATTTGGCTTTAATATACATTGATGATATCCTCTTGTTCTCTGAAACAGAGGAAGCCCACAAGGAACTCTTAGCTCAATTTTCCCAAATGGTTAAAAAATATGGGATCATGCTTTCATCTACAAAAAGACAAATTGGTGTAGCCCAAATCTAATTCCTTGGAATGACCTTCTCTAAAGGACATTTCCAGCCCAGCCCACATATAGCCAGTAAACTATTAGACTTTCCAGATCAGCTCACTCCCAAACATGTTCAGCAATTTTTGGGAATTGTCAATTATATTAGGGACTTAATTCCACGTGTTGCTCAATACACCAGTCCTTTATCTAAAATGCTCAGAAAAAATCCACCTGCCTAGCCAGAGGTTCAAACATAAGCTGTCCAAAAGCTAAAACAGGTTGCTCAGCATCCGCCACCTCTTAAGATTTCAGACAAAGGTGATCTTATCTTACAGACTGATTCTAGTGAGCATTATTGGGGTACTTTCCTCATTGAACAAGAAGGAGACAAAAGATATTACTGTTCACATGCCAGTGGACAGTTCAAAGAATCTGAAAAGCATTACCATACGATCTACAAGGAGATTCTCGCAGTAAAACGTGGGATAGAAAAATCCAGTTTCTATCTAAGTTTTAACCAGTTCACTGTGGAAATGGACAATACATCTTTTCCAGTCATCCTTGACCAGAAAAAGAAAATGCTTCCAGATAAACAACTCCTTCGATGGAAAGATTGGTTTTCCCACTATAAATTCAAAGTTCGACACATTAAAGGAAAACACAACTTCTTAGCAGACCTCCTTTCCAGACCTCCCAAAACCTCTCAAATTGCCATCATTAGAAGAACTCCCCTGTTTATCCTCTCTATCTCACAAATGTCTCACCTTGTTCAGTACTCTCACCTTAGTAGACAATTAGTTTTTCCTCCAGGCCATTACCCAAACACCGTCCAAGAAGTCAATGTTGTTGCTCGTAAATGTCTCTTCCATTATCTTCACCTTTTCCTTCAAGCTACTAGTCTTCCTCCTAAACCCGAGTATTTTGATCCTATTTTTCCCTACTTGGTTATCCCTTTTATCAAAGGTCCCATAACTTTCGAATTTTATGTGGTATATTTGGTCTCTATCCACTCTGTATGCCTGTTCCATAGCTCTTTCTCCAAGTTCCACTTGTCAGTATTTGACTGATAAGAAAAATCTTCATTCTTCTTTGGCCACATTCCTGTCTTGGTATTCTCCTCTTCCTGTTTGGAGGGGAAAACTTTATAATGTTATTGCTGACAATAATTTGTGGAATATTCCTGCGCATCCACAACAGGTTTATTCTTTCTTTGTTCTTCACAAGCCTTATGAAGCAGATCATTTAGAACACCTCTTCACTCCAATTCAGACTCATCTATGGGGCACGGCCATACACTGGCCTTTAAGACAAACTGAAGTTATTAGTGAATTGAATGACTTTCTTTTGAAACTTAATAATTTCAGGGGTTGTGTTACTAATCAAGTTTGTACTTCACTCATACCGTTGCCCAGAGAATTATTTGACCCCAATGAAATCATGACTACCGGACAGGCCATACAATTTGATTGGCCTCAACTTTCTTTAGCGCCAGCAGATCCTTCAGCAGAGCCTTCAGCCTCTTCCTCGAAAGATCAATCCATAACTGACATCTCAGAAGATGTAGACCCAGACTGGTATCTTGATCCTACCAGACTCATAGAATCTTAGGACCCTAATGATGTGGACCCTCAGTTCCTTCATAATTTCCTGGCACAAAGCCAAGAACCGACAAAGATCACTAAGGATAACTTTGAAGATGAGCTGGAACGCATCCAGCTAAAAGCTGCCAAAAAGAAAGAAAAGAAATTAAGAGGGGACATCAAAAACAAGGACCGTCATCTTGAACTCATATGGAAGAATTATTAGTACTGCCGACAGTCCTTTTTATAAATTATTGTGTGATGAGTCATGTACTATCATGTAGTTATTGTGTGATAAGTCATGTACTATCATGTAATTATTATGTGATAAGTCATGTACTATGATGTAATTATGGTGTGATGAGTCAGGGTCTAATGAGGGGATCGTGTGAGCTTTCTGAGGAAGGCCTTTTATAAAAGGGTCATAAGTTGTAAAATAGATGGTAGACTTCGGAGAAAATCCAAAGAAAACCCTTTCTGAAATAAACATGCTTTCCTTCTGAAAACCTCCTCTTTCTCTCTGAAATTCAGATTTAGTTATGTTAGCTACTTGACTATCTGAGATTCTATTATACTCTGCACTTGCCTCTTTGTAGGAACCTGTGCATCAGAAAGAATCCAACCTAGATCCATGTTCCAGTAACAACCCTGTAACTATGTTTTAGGAGATGAAGCATGATTGTTCTATCCTGAACAGAAAGTGATAATTCTAAGGTCGTCCTTGAGTCCTTAGTGCCCAGGTGAGGCCGTCTTTACTCCGATGAAAATTGGATTATCATGATCTGCTAGATAGCATGGTCATCTTTAACTCATATTCTTATGTTACTGGATTAGGACCAAAAACTAATTATTTATCTTTTTTTTTACCTTTTTTTTCGTGAAAACCACACTATTCGGGTTTTCGGTCTCAAGATTCACATAACATATCGGCACAATGCTTAAAATAAAAAATATAATAGAAACAAAAATATATTTTGGAATAATGAAACTTAAATATATTATTGCATGTACATATTACGGATACCAATTGAATTGCACTTGAATAATGAATCACTTATAATTTCAAAATTAAGGTTTTTTTATTCCATAAAATTAAGTTCAAACATAAATAAAATCAAATCACAGTGGAGAGTCAGTGTGAGAGAGATGTTCTTGCAGCTAGACCAAACCAACAATGCCAGGTGGCACTTAATCCCAATGCACATGACAGGTACTCCCTCCTATCCTATTTATACATTGATGTTATTTAGGAGATTAAGAAGAGTTAGTTATATTTTTAAACTTATAAAAAGTAGTATAAATTTCTAATTTTACCCTTATTGATTAAAAATTAGAATAATTTATGAAACAATAAGGTTATTAAAGAAAAGGTAAAGGTGGAAATTCACATAAAAATGATATAATACCATATAAATAAAACCAAGTAGATCTTCTAAATAACACCTTATAAATGAGACTGGAAGAAACAGGGAATATATACAAATCTACAATTACTAAGTAATTAAGTAGCAAATAAAAAGAATTATCAATTGCTTAATAGTCTAATAACACCAATACTTCATAAATGGAAGGAAATCATGAGATTAAGTTCAACCAACGATAAGTTGCCACATTGGGTGACGAGTGTATAAGTGGATTGGTGAGTGTACATTTTGTAGTTATCCAATAAAAAAAGGTAACAAATAAAACTACTTCTTTATATGCTATGTATGGATAAAGGTGGAAATAGACTGAACCCCTATCAGGGGCCTACAGCCTAGTCTAATTAAGACTTTATTTGACCTAACCTATTTCTCTAAATAGGCCAAATTCAGGTCATCAAACAGGCCTATCTAGATAAATAGGCCCGGTCTATTTAAGACAAATCTGACCTATTAACATTTTTTTAATTTTATATTTTATATATAATATAATATAATATAAAATGAAATATAAATTGAATTTTTATTATAATATAATATTATATATTTTTATTCAATATAATTTGTTATATATATAATATAATTTAAATTATTAAATTATTTACAATTTATAAATTGTAAAATTACTAATTACTAGCTTTTGGTTATATTAAATTAAATTTCCAAACCAATTTACATGATGAGAAAACTCTAAAAGTTCACATCACCAATTTTACACTTCTTATACTTTATAGACACTTCCTCCATCTTTTTCCTTACAATACTCGATGTGGGACTTCCCACTTTTCCAAATATTTTATCTAGCACTTCTACATGAAGCCATAAAAGTTCTCATGCTTTTCCTTACTCTTTCCACTATGATGAGCTGATCAATGAAGCTGTTACTAGTGCCTCCAAGTTAATTACTTTTTGAGATGAGTCATATCTGGCTCTCATAGCAACTATATTTGACTATTTGTATATCCCAAATTCCCAATAATGATATAGCTTTACTTGCCCAGGCATCAGATGATAACAGGACAATATTATCCCAAAGTCCCACATCGAAAGTGTCAAAGAAGAGAATATGCGGGGTCTATAAATTCAATGGGACTTGTTATTATGGGCCAAATATTTGGATGCCATGAGTTTAAAGTTTTAATTTTATATTTTTTCATAGTAAGTTTTTTTAAAACATTGAATTCAATTCGAAATTTTTAATTCACTTTTTTAAAATTCTTTTGATTTTTAATTTTTGATAGATTTTTAAATAGGCTTTGAAACAGCAGGTTTGAGCTTAATGAAAAGCTTGATATTGATATAAACTAATAAGTCTTAGATTTATAATATAGGCTTATTTATTTAACTAAAATCTAACTTGATTTAGCCTATTTCCACCCTTATGCATGGGTCAAAGGTTATGGAAGTAGTATTTAGTTAGAATGTTCGTGTCTTTAATTTAAAATAACAAGATGTTACATATCAAACGAGAGAGATGTGAATGGTGCACATCGATTTTCCTTTCTAGAAAAGAAAAAGGATGCATTTGAAACAAAGCGAAAACGACAAATTTCATTCTATTGCCGTGGCTTCTGTTTCTAATTCTAATCCAAAGTGAGAGTGAGAGAGAGTGGAAAATAAAAAGTGAAAGCTCCCCAGGTTCAGAGTAAGGTGATGCTGACTTATAAATGATACAAGCTCTCTCGATTACGTGGGACGTTATCATAGAAGAATGCTCAAAAACTAAGATATAATTTTTGTTTGCGTCATTTTCCTTTAATTTGCATCACTTTGTCATCATTACTTTCTTTTAATTTGCATTTTTCCTCGTTCAGTTTTCAATTCAAGAGCCATATATATTATAAATTTTTTTCAAATTTAAAATTTTAATAATATAAGATTAATAGTAGATTTAATATTATTATTTTTATTAAAACATATAAGCTACCTTTACTACAAGAGAAATAGATATAAGACATCTTTTTTTTTTATTTTAAGCAAAAATATTTTTAAAGTGTAGAGAAATAATAATTTTTCTTATATTCTTACGGAAGGATCAATAATTGAATTACCTTTTCCTATTTTATTTCACCCTCAAGTGGGGCCTCTTGAGAGACCATAGTTTCGTTTGCTTGCTGGCATGCGTTAAGGGAAGACTTGGAAGTTGACCTCTCTCATCCTAATCACAAGACTACCTCTTCCCTCTTTAACATCCATCTTATGCCTTCTTCATCCCACGGCCGGCCACCAACTCATCCTCCATTCCTCATATCTCTCTCTCTCTCTCTGCTTCTGCTTCACAATTTCCATCCTCTTTTCTCTCTCTGATCCAATTCTTCACTTTCTCTTGGTTACTTTGCTCTCATTTCAATTTCCAAACAAAAATAAATAAAAAAAAGGAGATTTCTCTGTCCAACAAAGTTGAAGTCTCTTGAAAAAGGTACAATATATATATGCTGATTTTTACTATAAATGTTTTTCCATCTTGTTTGTCTGGAGTATGTTGTTAATTATTTCTATATATTTGTCTCTCCTTATACCTTAATTAGCTCATATTTTCAGTTTTGTTTTCTTGGCTTCTCCTATCAAATTAATAAAATTGGCTTTAATTTGCTTCTTTGTTGGGGTGTTGTAGTTTAATTTTCTCGATCGAGGATATTCTTTCTGTTATATTCTGCGTTAGCGCATGAAGTTGATTTGGACCTCAAGAAATAATCACTTCCCTATCGTAAGATTCGTCAAGCTGCAGTTTTCAAAACTTAGAAGACGACGTCTACATCCATCTTGATCACCCTTTTCTTTGCTTATATATATTATTGATTTCTCTCTTACATACCAACCAATTTGGACTTTAGGAAGTTACCAACCAGTTTGGACTTTAGGAAGTTAGTTCAAGTGGTAAGAGTTGAGAGAGATGTGAATAATGATATAAGATTCCAACCCTTCTAATATATCAAATAAAATTTATAAATCATAATTATTTTCTAAGATTGAATCATTATTATATTTTAAAACTCTAATACTAAATTAGAATTTTAAGTAATTATACAATAGCTAGGTTTCATAAAATTTAAGTTTGAAAATAATTTCAAGTGTTAAAAATAATTATAATTTTTTAGAACCATATATTTTAAATATTATAATATCCATCCATGTCTTTATATGCAATTTAATTTCCCTCTTTTAATCTATCATTATTGAAATATTTTGAATTTTAGACTGTTGATCAAATTTTTTAAACGAAGATAGTTTGATTATGTTTGTATCCATCGCTATTTTTGTTTGTCTTACGCTACATATATTTATTTGATACTTTTCATATTTTGTTGTAGACTTATACCATTATAGATGTACTTAATTTGAAGACTATTGATAATCTTCTAAGTTTTTAATTACCCTATCTCTTTTCATCTATGCAGAACTTGTTTCTGGTTTGCTGTTTGTTTATTCTAGTTTCCTCAAAAAATTATTCCTTCTACTTTTATTTTCAGTAATAGCTCTGTTCAACCAAAAGAAAAAAAAAAGTAAGGATACATTGATCTAATTATGTTTATATGCTATATTGTTGTTTTCTATACATGTAAGGAATTTAGCTGTTAAAATATTCTGATCAAAAACATTTAGAATTCCTAATTATTTTCAAAGATCGAATTACTATTAGATTTTAAAGCGTTATTATTGGATTTTAACATATATGTATATACAATTATAAGTAATTTCACAATATTTTTTTATTAAATTTAAAATTACTTAAGAATTTTGAGCATAAATTTAAACCTCATAAATAATTATAGAAGTACTCATGTTGAATATTATTGACTACCTATCATATAAGTTTAAAATTAATTTTTTTTTGTCAGAAGAACTAAAAATTTTTCTATCTCATCATTTCTGCAGGGCTTGTTTCCGATTTGATGTTTGTGCGTCTGAGTTTTCTTAAAATAATTTCTTCCGCATTCATTTTCATTATTATCTTCATCCGTCCATATTAAAAAAAGGAAAAAAAAGGTAAGAATACATTCCAATTATGTTTACAGTGCTACATTTTTTTCAGTATAATTTTGTTTACTCTCATTATTAATAATTGAGTTGTTGAAATCAAAGATTATTGAGAATCTTATAAATTTCATATCAATAGGACCTATTTCTGCTTGGATGTTTGTTTGCTTAATTTAAGCTCCTTGGAAATTGGAATTCCTCTATTGTCTAAAGAAAGGGGGAAAAGGTAATTATACATTTAAATTTTGTTTATATATTACTTTATCCATTTATCTTCTGGTATATATCTAGGTTACTTTTCCTTTTTCTTGCTAATTTTGCTCTATCATGCATAAATAAGGATATGTGTATGAGGTATGACAAAATACGATATATTAAATATGATAAATTTTAAAATTTTAGAATATGCGTGGAAAAGATATGCATACATAATAAATGTATATATATTCAACAAATTAATGCATCAAAGATAATAAGATATTAAAAAATTGAGTTTTAAACAAGTATTTTAAAAGTGATATGAAGATATTTAAAATAAGAAAAAACTAAGTTTTCATATTGATTTAAATCATTTTGGGTTGGAAAAAAATATTTTGAAACTTTGTGAAAATAAAAATAAGGATATATTTATGATACATATTATGAAATATAGTATAAGTATTGTACCTAATACATATTGGATATGACTACGTCCTCCTTTATAAAATATTGGTGCAATAGAGCTTTTATCACACTTGAAGCTTGTTAAAATTCCTTTAATATTTGAAGTAAATATATTAATATAGTTGTTGCCAAATCACACTTGTTAGTCTTGAATGCTCAACTTTACATATATTTCTATTAGTGTAATAAAAATTGGATCGGACCAGCCGATTGACCAGTCCGATCAGAATAATGTTTCTAGTTCGGTCTGATTATAAATAAAGATCGGGCAATTTTAAAATCGATACGAACCAGTACAAAATCGGCCAAACTAATTAAGAATCGATATAAAATTAGGTTAAATTGGTTTGACTTTTTTTAAAAAAAATTAATATTTTTTATTCTTAAAATAAAATAACATTATTTTTAATACCAAGTAACTTTTTTTTTTATAAATTTTTTTCTTTCTATATTCTAATATTGCATAAGTATTATTATGATACATAATCATTATTAATAATAAATTACTTAACAAATCATATGAAAATTAAATATTAATTAATTATTTTGAATTTAAAATATAATTATAAATGAATATTAATATTTTTTATATTTTAATATTAGGTTGTAAATTTTATTAACAATATTTTTAACTTTCTATATGATATATAAAATTAAAAATTATTAAATTTATTTTTATCCTAGATTAAATGTTAATTTTATGATTACATATAAATATCTTTTATATTTTTCATCTATATTTTTTAAAATATATTAATTTATTCACAACCAGTCTTATTCTGGTCCGACTATTGAACCTTGAACATGTGTTTTAGCCGGTTTAATGGCCAATTCGATTTTTAATACTTTAATTTCTATCATTAAGTAATTTTTATATGAAGTCCTTTACGAAAAAAAAAAGTCTTATTAATAGTTTAGTGTAGAGGTGCTCAACCAACTTGATAGTTTGGTGGACCTGATCCTAGCTGACATTTTTAGTTGGTCTTGGAGATTAAGCTGAGTTAGGCCCAAGTTGAGATTAAACCAAATGTCACCCAAATTTTGGTATATATAATTTTGTATATTTTTTAAAAATTTTATAAATATTTATTTTATATGATACTTTTCTTGAAACGTCATATATAATAAATTGATTATATTATTATTGTGAATATTTTTAAAAATTTAATTTTTTTAATTTCATTTAAAATTTAAAATTGATTTCTAAATATTGTGTAAAAATAATACATAATTATTGAGTATTTATAATTTTAATAAATATTAATTTTGATTGTAATATTATTTTTAAGAAAATATAATATGGATAAATGTAATTATATTTTTTAATAAATAAAATTAATATATTTTTTATTTTTAAATACTTTTTAAGACTCAGTCAATCATAATTTTATGCCAAATTGGCTTGATCACGCCCTACCTCACAAAGACTATATATTATATTAACTATCAACCCGGCCTTACCTAATCTTTATGTTGCGCTGCTTTTATATTATTTGTTTGTGACATAATGTTTGAATTTTTTTTCAGTTTTGATATTAACGTAATGAGCCTTACTAGATAATTTTGTCACAATTATATTTACCTTTGCAAAGTATTTTATTAGTGGTTTTTTAGTGGTAATTTTAGAAGCCATTTGTAAATCTTGCACGAACAACCTTTTAGTAAAACTGCCACATTTTATAAAACGATTATATAAATCGACAATGGAAACGCCGGCAAAATTCCTTGCATTATTATCAGTTTGGCATTCACTATTTCACTTTTGGAAAGTGGTACAAAATTTTGGCGCCTAAAAATTTTAATTTTTTTAGCCACTCTCTCTCTCTCTCTCTCTCCTTCTTTTTTTTTTGCCCTTTCACAAAGTTCATTTCTTTTAGATTGTTGAGCCATATTTTGTACTCAGTATTATATTACAGTTCTATAATAAAAAGAAGATTATTTTTTCAAAGATTTAATTATTTTATGGTGTAAATTACAAAAGATGGTTATAAAAGAAATTATAAGTGGTTTTGTTTAGTTAAAAATTGAAAAAAATTATGCATGATGCTAATGACTAATACTTGATTATAATTATAACATATATTTTATGTTAAAGTAATGATATTTATGTTAAATTTTTTATTACTGTGTCTATTTTTTTTTTAATTTGAGATTTTATTATTAAATTTTATTATGGTTATTTTAAAGTATACTTTTAATTATTACTAATTCTTTAATGCTCATAATTTTGAACTTGTGATTTGTGGAAAGCGATGTGAAGTCACTTTTTCTTAATTGCGATGGTTCGAATTATTTGAAAACTTATTTCCTTTTCAAGGGAAATTCGTGTAATTAATTAAGGTGACCCTAGAAAAATCTAGTATTAGTATTTTCGTTCAAAAACACACGTAAGGATGTTAAATAGGGGTGATCTGAGTATCGTCTATGTAAAGGATGCAGGAAAATACATAGGTCTACGGTCTTCCTGTCTTATGGGGTGCATCAAAGGTTGAAGCTCTACCCTTTCATTAAAGAAATCACAGCACATAAGGTGCAAGGGTGGACGAAGAATCTCTTTATATGTCATCAAAACAGTCACAAACTCTGCCGCTATATCTTGTGTTCCTTTTTTAAAATTTCCCAGACTTATTGTGAAGAGTTTGATTGGGTAACTTCTATGTTTTGGTTAGGCCAGAATAGTGAGGAAAGCTAAAATTCATTAGAAGGCTTAGGATAGTTTAAGCTAAGAAAAATGGTGGTCAGAGCTTCATGGAAATTTTTGCATTAATGAGGTTTTCATTGTAATAAAAGCTAGGAAGGTCTTGCAAAATCATATGCATCTCTGGATTATAGTATTGATGGGTACATATAGTTTCACAATTCTTTCTTTCTCAGATGTCACAAAAGGATATGAAGCCTCTAGGAATTTTTTTTTGGAAGGAAAAAAAATCTGCTGATGAAAGGCTTGTGTGTTGACAAATTGGAGAAGAAAAATCAGCAAAAGTTTGGGGAGATAAATGGGTCCCAAGTATGAAGGATTCAAAATTATTCCAAATTATCCTGAGGGTAGTGATAGTGAATTGTTGCTGGATGTGAGTGGATTAGTATTTTTGTGTGGGAAGATGGGTTTTTTGTAGTAGGAGAAAAATTTTGTATTGCGATGATGAGTATATCTAGGTAATAAGCTTAAGTTGACTCTCTGTTCTTCCTTCGGTGCGATGATGAATTTTTCATGTGTAGCTTTGTTTCTTATGTATTAATGTTGTTAGTGTTTTTTCTTTCTTATTAGATGATTAGTGCTTTCGGTCGAGCCCATCACGTTGTGATTACTAGTACTGGGTCGTCGTAATTTAGTATTACAGTAGGACTCTTATCAAGTTGCCTTAATTAACAAGGGACCTTAACTTAGATGAAAAAATTACTTTGATGATAAACATTTATCTTGACAACAGCGATGTGTGATATCCCTTCTATTTCAAAACATAGGACAGATTTAGTGGGGATTTATAAGTCATTTTATGAAAGTTAGTAACCATTTAATGTTCTCTTTCCAATTTTATCCTTATTTATGATAACATTCAATTATGAGAGAGAAGAGTAAAAAAGTCATATGGAGAGAGAATAATTAATTTTTGCCCTATTTTTTTGTCAACATTTTTACCTTATTTAATGAAACTAATTTTGAAATGTTATGAAAATTTTTAAAAGAATTATTGTTTCCTTAATGAGTGTGAGGTAAGTAGATATGATTTATATTTTGAAACGGAGAAAATATTAATTATCATTTATCACCAGTGTTGCAATTAGAACATTAAAAGTAATTTTGCAAAATATTTGCATCTATTATTTTGTAATTTGATATTTTCCCCTTTCTTTGAAATTTTGTACCTGTTTAATTTTTTCATTTTTCAGTAGACAAATTTTTTATTGAAAAATTATATTATGGGTTGTTCATGATATTATTAAATATCTGTTATATGTTCATATTAATGAGTAATTTTTTGTAAACTACTCATTTGGAACTTCTTCTTTTTTTTTTTTGGGTCTTATCATTGTATGTTTGTGCAATTATAGTGAGTAATTTGTTATATGTTTGTTTATATTAATGAGTAATTTCTTCTTTTTTATATATTTTATTATTTGATATCCTGGATTCATTGTTCTTCCCGAGACTAATCCGGACTCTCCTGTATAGGAGCCCGCTGAGTAATTTCTTCTAAAATGTAGTTACTCATTTCTTGAAAAGAAAAGGGAAAACCAATCATTTTGTCCCTATAGTTTGTCTTCATTTTCAACTTTAGCTTACATTGCCACTACAACGTTCCTTCGCATCTCTTGAAGGACACAAACATGGCTTTTAAGAGGGAGAACAGAAGCTTCAAGTTCTATCTTGCTCCGATTTGTTTTGGTTGGCATTTAAATCCTAAGTGTCATGACCAGTCAGCATTCCGTTAGCCATATGAGCATCCACTTCACGGAGTCATACCCATTGTTCAGCTGGAGGACTAAACTTTTAACCATAAGATAATATAGGGATTAACGGCTTAAAATTTGCAAAATAGAAGGACTGATTTGAAACAAATTAAAGTATAGGGACTGACTTGAGAATTGCAATCAATTATGAGGACTAAAAGATTATTTTTCCCAAAATGATAACTTAAAAATATGTAAACAAAATAATAAGATCTAGACATTCAAAATTTCATATGAACAGTACAGATGACATTTCATATTTACTTTATAGTTTATTCACATTTCTTTCTTATTATTGAAGTTTCGATGCAATTGTATATGTTTTATATTCACATTTTCTTGTGTGACAGTTTCCTTTGATATTCTCTTCATTGTGTTACAATCTCTTCGGTAGGTATACATTATGATTTTTTATATATTTACCTTTACAACTATAATCTTTTATTCTTTTGATGTTGAATTATATTGTAATTGAAATATTTACAATTATAAATAATGGAAAAATATTCTAGAAAATAGGACAAGTGAAATGAATATTCCTTACAACTTTATAAAAGACATTAGATATGTAAAAGACATTATTGTATTATATTTAATTTCTAATGGTCAATGAAGGCATTGAGCTGGTGATTATACTTGAAATGTCATACTTAAGTTTCAGTTTATATCTCTTATTACTAAGGTTTTATTTTTATTTTTCTGGTACTTTTGCTTGACAGGTTCTGTGTTGTGTTCTGATTGGAGAACTTTTTCATTTTTCTCTTCATTAGTTGCTTTCTTCTTCTTTCAGGTTCAAAAAGGCCAAAAAGAAGGCTTCCTTGTTGATCAACACTAAAATCTCTTTTAGAAAAAAAGGTAAGAATTCACTGATTGGATTTCTTTTTACTATTTTTATATGGTGTCTATGTTTTCATTGCTATTTTCTTGACTCTCGTTATATTTATATGATTTATATTTTTTTACTTTTTGATTATGTCTTCTATTACTACCACTTATATGTAACTGAATTTTGTGAGTTTAATTTGAATTGAATATGGTAAATATTCTGAAACTTGTTAAATATGTAGAACTTGATTTTATGAACTGTCCGTGCTATTATTTTCGGTAGATTCTTCCTTTTACTTTTTTCTTCATCGTAGGTTTGCTCTCCCAAAAAATAAGGTCTCCACAAGATAATAGGGTTCGCACATGTTTGAATGGGCACTCACAAGTCACAAAGTATAGTCATTTAGTAGGTATATATAATATATCATACTTGAGCTCCGAGATGCATTTGTATGCAATGCTTCAATATTCTACTTCTGTCGATGATCTAGAGATTGTGGGCTGCTTTTTGGAGGACCAAGAAATGAGATTGTGACCTAGGAAGAAGCAAAACCCATAGGTACTCATTGTGTCATTAATTTGCTCAGCGAGCTTGGTCTTGTTCTCTAGTATAGCTAGCTTTGTGAGCCAATAACAAGGACTCCACATACAATTGTGATCGATAGGGTAAGGCATTTAACCGCTTGAAGTGACAAAAGTAATATTGCAAAAGTGATTAAAGTGAATGGAAAATGTCAAAGTAAAACATATTTGCTGGTTTCTATATCCCGAAAGAACTAATTTTTACCTGTTGGTTCAGGGATACCATTGATACTGGTCAAAAAAAGTGATTAGAATTCGAAGTGATAAACTTGTATTGATTAGTGAATACAGTTCCATATATACACACATGCTTCCTATAACACTGCTTCACAACTGTCAAACATAGATATATTAACTATTCTTTTGATCTGTTACTACTTTAGAATCAATTCTTCAAATAAAACTTTTATTACTTAAATGATCTAAATATCTTGCAATACATAAAATATTGATAGTATGTTCTATTTGATGGTATTATAATTTTATTAGCGAGTTAGTCATGATTTCGAACAATATCGTACTACCAGTTTTTGATTCATGTCATTATATCATTCTATTAAAACTTATTCCCACTTTAGCTGTCAACCAATCACATCAAGTAAATTTTCATTTGTTGATTTCAGTGAAGATTTTAGGAAAATTTTCAAAACATTCAACCAAACATGCCAACTTGCTAACTAGCTGACCAAAAACATTAGATTAATTGAAGTGTGATTAAGACAAGACATAATATAATCAAAAAGTAGGGTAACGCCCCATTATCATTAGTCAAATAGTGCAGCTCTATTTTTGGGCTCCATACCATTTTTTTCTTTTTTATTTGAGTGAGTCTCATTTTTCCTCGTTCAATCTATTTTTTGCAAATAAGATCCATGTAACATCCTACCTCCTGACACCTCCAAATTTAACCAAAAACTTCAAAACTCAACCAAACACAAATTTTTACATCACAAAACAACTCTCCAATGCCTCAACACAGCGGAAACGACTCACAAAACACCAAAAACTGGGCTGGGGCCGCGGCCGCTACAGTACCGCCGCGGCTCCGGCCTCCCCTGCTTCTCCATCACCTGTCTCCTCTAGCGTCGCGGCCTACCTTCCCGCGCGGCGGTGCCCCCTGCTGATATACCATATCAGCAAATTCAATACTTCGGGGCGAACTTCTAACGCGCATAACTTTATGCTCCGACCTCCGATTGACTCGATTCCAACTCCTACAAGTCAATCTAGTCCTCATCTATCCACAAACACCATTTTACCTTAATCCAACTCCGTATGGAGATTCTGAACCCTTAACTCCATTTTGGTCACTTGTTGACCAAAACTCACCACTAGCCACCTCCAATTGCCACCAAAGGCAACTGGTCGCTCAGAGACCATTCATACAGGTCCAAATCCCTCGAACAAACCTGTTCAAAGAGGTTTTACCTCAAAGGAACCACTCCTATGAGATTTAACCCCTTGGAACCCAACTTGACCAAATGGGCTACAGGCCCTTACGCAAACCAACAAAGCCCAAAAACACTCTGAACTCCCCAAAACTGTCACACATACTTCTCAACAACATTCAACCATACATACCACATATATAAACATCCATACATAGCCAGTCTCAATTGTAACATTATCCATTACAAACCATCCTATCCTACTTAGCACAAGATACCTTATCCAAAATACACACACTACATAGACTATTCCCACGTACACAGCTACTCCTGCGTCTTCTCCGAACTAGCGTCAGAACCGTCACCTGAAAGATTAGTTTATGGGAGAGGGGGTGAGACAATGTCTCAGTAACTGGGAACAACAATCACACACACATATATATACATATATCTCACACAAATCATGAATGCAATATGAGATGAATGACATGCATGTCGCCCTCACAGGGACTCCATCCTTATCCTCCCTAACACATATATCATCCATTCTTATCCTCCCTAACATATATACATAATCCTGCCTTATCCTCCCTAACACACACACACATATATATATATATATAATCCATCATTATCCTCCCTTACATATATATATAATCCATCCTTATCCTCCCTAACATATATATATCATCATACATCATACCACCATCATGTCATCACCACTCCATCCACCATACATCACAGTCTCACAATGTCATGTGGTGATGATCATGTATCATCATATCATCATTATAATGTCATGTATGCATCATATCATATCATCATCACACATATCATCATCATAGTCATAACCACCATATAACTGTATACATACCACGATATATATATATAAACAGTACACACAAACACATCGATATCGTGGTATGAAAGAGACATGCATATATATACAAATATACATACTATCATATAACATAACCAATACAATGTAAACAAACACCCGGTTACCTCAATTGTCGTTACCACACGCACACGAGTTCCACAAGCTTCCTTGAACTGTCCAATACACATGAACCCCTCTCGATTGGCCAACCACCCTAACAATACCACAATTCTTCCATTAACACTATACACCATATAACCAAACATCACAATTCAACCACATTAACCTAACCCAAGGTTCCAACACCCTTTTCATGCATCAATAAGCTCTTAGGGATTACTCAAACACCACACAACCTCAGACACCTCGGATTCCTAAGAGCCATTACCGAAAACAACCTAGGGTTAATCTCTAAACACACATAATCCCTTCAAAACTCATATTCAAGTAACAAGAACATCAAAACACACTTCCTTAACCCTAAAACATCCATTTCAATCGGTGGATTTCACCCCAAACTGGAAATCCAACCATACAACCGGAAATCCCAAATTTCAACCGAAGAAGATGGAGAGAGAGGAATAGGGAACGCTTACCAACTTGAATCCAAGCTCCCGATGGAAAAGAATCACTCCGGGACACCGAAAATGCCGAACCCTAGCACTGCTCCTCGTCTCTCTGCGTCGCTCCCTTCGTTTTCTTTCTTTCTTTCGCGTCCGACTGATCCGGATTTAAACAATTTTTCCGACTCTCGCCGCGGTTCCAGCATGCCTCGCCGCGGCTCCACCAAATTATCCAGAACAATGCCACTGGAAAGCTTCTCGCCGCAGCGTGGAGCTCCTTCAGACTCCACTTGAGCCTTCCTCCGTCCTGTTTCCTCCGGTCCTGAACACAATGCCAAGAAGAAATATCATGAGGGGCATTACAATCCATTTTTTCCCTCTTTTAAGGTGAGCCTCGAGTTCTTTCCCTGTTTTTATTCAATCTTTTTAATTTTAAATTCTTTTTTATTATTTTTCACAATTAATTAGCTTTGATTTTATTTTTCAAATCTATATTAGTTTTAACTAATATCATTTGATATCAATTTTCTTGGTGGTGAAGGGAGTTAATAATAAGATTTTTTTAATTTAATATTTTTTAAAACTAAATAAAACATCCCCTCTACTTGCAAAAAAATTAGTTATTTAGTTACTACTAAAATAAAACAACAAACATGCAAAATATTTACCCATTTGCCCATGAAGTGCACCTATTCCAAGCCTCATGCATTCTTGGTGGGTCCTATCCCAATCTTATAACTATTGCCTTTTCCTCTAACCAACTTTTATTTTCATGCTTCTTTGCATTTGATTTCTTTCTCACACTATCCATTAACTTTTTAATATTAAAAATGTCATAACCCAAAATCCAGGTGGTACAAGCCTACTTAGCCTAGTAAGGCTAACAGAAAAACTTCCATAACAAGTTAATTTAAATGAAAACTAAAATGAAATAACAAAATACTTTCTGCAATCAATCACAATTCATGACTTATTTCAATTCTCATATACAAAAATAAATAGAAGTAAGGAATCAACAAATAGATAAGGTTATCTAAGTTAACAGGACTTGATCGTAAACTTCACTATAATAGTCACGTCACCACGGGATTTGCGTTATCATAAGACTAGAGATGTCCTAGCTAATGTCCAAGAAGTCCAATTTCCCTATAGTGCTTTATTCAACTACTCGCTAGTCAGTTGAGACCGATAGTATAAATCCCCTTTTCCTTTCATTAGGATTCAATCACAGTCGTTCAAGTTTCACCAATACCACCTAAATTGATGATGATGACGCAAGTATATATATATATATATATGTATATTAATATGAATAAACTCATGGCTTCTTCCAAGTGAGCCTTAGAAGAGATATAAATAAAAGAGGGTGGGAGAAGGTTTTGGTAGGAATATAGAAAAGAAGAATGGAGAAAGGGAAGCTTACGGGAATCTATGAAGAATTAGGAGGTTTACTGAAGAATATGAGCAGATGGGATACTTTGTTGCTGAGAGCGAGGAACAAAATAAAGATCTTAGGGTTTTTCTATCTAAATCAGATTTAGGATAAAATTTTAGATCATTATCTTAAATATTTTAAAAAAATAATAATTAAAAGAATTATCCCAAATTTTAAACTCAGTTTCTGAAATATATATATTAATCCACTAGATAGCAAAATATCAAGATTTTAAAAAAAATTCCTAAATATATTTTAAAATGACTCCATAAAGAAATTACTAAAAAAATAATTATATATTTATTTATAACCAATCTTTTTACTAAGGTTATCATAAAAACATTATTTAAAATTTTGATAGTAAAAAATTACTTTTATTCTATTTTTACACTTCTATTAAAATAAATAAAATACCGAAACTATAAAAATAAAATAAAGTCAAAGCTCAACCATTAAGTTTTAGTTGAGATGAGCAGAGAGCATCCATATTCTTGTCCCATTGGACCTTTTGCTTTTCTTAACAATTTTTTAATGCAGTCTAAAAAAAAAAAAGGAAATCTATAGCTCGAAACTACTATTCCAATCCACATTGAAATTGCGAGTCTATTTCTCTGCATCTTTTTCTTTTACGCCTACTTTAATTTAGTTAAGTCTCCTTACTTCTTTTATTTTCTGAATTTTTTAAAAGTCTAGATTATTGTATTCATAGCTTTCGGGATTTAACTACCATGGTGGGTCCCATGGTTTTGATAACTAAAATATATTAGAAAATAGGTTTGACTGACTATAACCTCACATCCTTGTTAGATGGCTGACCTCCCTGTTGAGATTGCAAAGAATGAAGCTCAGAGTTTAGTGAATTTTGTGAAAAAAAGAAGCTCATTATTTATGTCGTTTCAATAATTACATTGAAAACTTTGATCAGAATAAGAAACGACTAGTTGCAAAACTCCAGGATGTGAACAGAGAAATTGAAAAGGCTAGTGGTGTTTCAGAAGTTAAGAATGAAGCAAGACAATGGGCTGATGAAGCTAAAGAGCTCATTGAGGTTGACGCTAAGAAAAAGGAGAAATGCTTTAATGGCTGGTGTCTTAATTGCTGGTGGCAATATCGGAGAGGCAAGGAGTTGGAAGCCAAGACTCTACAAATTGACCAACTGTTGGAAAGAAGTAACTTCGACATAGCGGCAGGTTCGGCTAATGTTCCAAGCATAAAACACCGCTCTGTGCCAAATTTCATGCATTTTAAGAGCAGAGAATCACAGTTTCAAGATTTAAAGAAGGCACTAGAAGATGAAAATTGCAATATCATTGGATTGCATGGCTTAGGGGGAACGGGCAAAACCTCAATGGCAACACAAGTTGGTGCTGAACTTGAAGGATCCAAATTTGGCAAGGTCATTCCTCTTGTCGTGTCTAAGCCTCCAGATTTCAAAAAGCTTCGAGGCGAAATTGCAAGGCATTTGGATTTGAATTTAAAGGATGTAGAGAAAGAAGAACAGTTGGAGAAAATATTTTCCAAAATCACTAGCATGAAAGAAAAGCTTCTTATAATACTAGATGATGTCTGGAAAGAGTTTGATCTTACTAAAGAGTTGGGGATTCCATCTTACCATCATCACAAGGGTTGTAGTGTAATGATAACTACACGAAATTCACACGTTTGTACATTAATGGGATGCCAAAGGGAGATTCATCTTGAGATATTGAATGAGAAGGAAGCGTTGACTCTTTTCCTAACCCATGCTGGCATTGATGATTCCTTGAGCTTGATGAGTGTGGCACAAAATATCGTGAAGCATTGCTATGGAGTGCCGATTGTAATTGTAGCAGTAGCAAGTACATTAAAAGGTCGACCTCCTCAAGTATGGGATGCCGCTTTGGAAACTTTGCACAGTGCTAAGTCAGTACTTGATACTGACGATGATAATTTGAAGAAGGTATTTGAAGGTCCGAAGTTAAGCTATGATCATTTGGAAAAAGACAAATCTAAAGAACTTCTTTTAATATCTTCTCTCTTCCCTGAAGACTTTGAAATTCCTTTGGAGCTTTTAAGCAGAATTGGTGTAGGAATGGTCCCTTTTGCCGAAGCTGACAACTATACTGAAAGAAGAAGCACAATACTTTATGCCATAGAGGAACTCCGAAATTCTTCTTTATTGTTGAATGTTGAGGAAGAAGATGTAAAGATGCATGATTTAGTTCATGAAGTGGCTTTGTTGATTGGTTGCAAAGATACTCAGTCAATCCTGGATTTTGAAATGCCTATAAAACAAGACTTGCGATATTTGTTTTGGAAGAGTGATCATTTTCTTAATGAATTTGATGGAAAGAAACTGGAGATTCTATTAATATTTCTTGACGATTTAGAGGATTTGAAAGTCTCGGATACATTCTTTAAAGAGATGACAAGGCTGAAAGTCTTGATTTTATTTAGTCTTGCTGATCAAATCTGCAGTCAGTCATTGTTACAGCCACTTGAATCCCTAAATAATATTCGAACTCTCATAATAGCAGGTTTGGAATTAGGTGACATCTCTATCTTAGGAAACTTACCAAGTCTTGAGACTCTTTGGTTGGCTGGTTGTTCAATCATTAAATTACCAGAAGAGTTTTTGGAACTGAAGAAATTGAGATTGTTGGATGTAAGACAATGTGAAATCAAAATGAATAATCCTTTTGAAGTGATTGAAAAATACTCAGAACTAGAAGAATTGACTTTTGTTAATAATGATTATAATAAAGAACAAAAAACTGCAATTTCTAAAAATGCATCTTCTCTTACATTGCGGAGATTTCAAATATGCTGGAATGACCTTTCAAAAGATTTCAAAAGATGGCACTCCTTATCAAGGTATTTTGAAGCAGACGATTTAAGACAATTAGTCTCAGAGGCAACATTTAGGAAACTTGTGGGAACAACCAAGCTTCTTAACCTAGGAGGCTATGACGAAAGAAGATGGACAAATCTTGTCCCTGATATTGTTCCATTGGATAAAGAAGTCATGAATGATTTGATTTTTCTTGGTTTGTATTCTTGGCCTGACATAAAGTGCCTCATCGACACCAAGAATTATTATTCAGATGTGACTGCTTTCTCCAATTTGGTTGAACTACATCTCTCTCAGATGGATATTGAAGATTTATATCGAGGCTCTATGCCATCTGGCTTCCTAAAGCAATTGAAGATTATGAAGTTGAAGGACTGTAAGAAATTGACAACAATTTTCCAACCATCCACTGCCCAAAGTTTGACGCAGTTGGAAGAATTTAAAATTGTAAGTTGTGATGCGCTGGAATGCATCATATCATATAAGAGTTTAGGAGGGCAAATAGCGGGCGATGATGGTAACAATGATCAAAAGAGTTACCAATTGTTCCCAAAATTAAAAACTCTTCACATTGAAAAATGTCACAAATTAGAAATAATCTTACCAATCCTTTATGATGGAAGCCTTGAATGTTTGGAAGAGATAAGAATACTTGATTGTGAGCAGCTAAAATATATATTTGATAAGGTCCACGAGGGGTTCGACCATGATATGCTCCCCTCACTCAAAGAAATGGAACTTTCTGAAGTACCAGGTTTGAAGCACATGTTCAGAGTATATCACAAACCCATGTCTTCGCCAATATTGCAAAAGCCATCATCTCCACTTTCAAGAAGTAATTCCAAGGTGAAACTTCCCAGACAAGACAAACGGTCTTTCTCTTGTTGGGGTCATGTATGTTGTTTTCTTCATAAATCGAGGGCCACAAGTGAAGATGTCAATGTTGCTGTTTCTAAGGAAAGTTTGCTCGACCACATAGTCTCACAGGTATGCTACCATTGTCCTCTTTTTATTTATAAAAATGATATCACTTTTCCTGGGTACTTTACTGCTATATCAGAAATTATAAAATCACACGAGTAAAACTATATATACATGATATAACATGGTAACAAAATAAAAATTTGAAATATTTTCTCTAGATTTGTTGAAATTATAATTATAATTGGATAAAGATTATTGGGATGAAATGCTATTTTTCTAGATTTTATATCTATAAAGCATTAACAAAATTGAAATAATATCTCAAAACCCATGTGTCATAAAGAAACTGATATCGTGGTGGATATTGATTTATTAGTATCATCAGTCTAACATTCCATTAATTTAAACTATCATGCGGCTTGATTTTTGAATAACAATTTCTGCTTGTAGGGATTTCTCATCATTCGTCATACCAAGAAGATGAATCTTGCATATCTCTGTTTAGATTCAACATCAGTGTTCACTTTACCCACGGCCAAAATGATAATGTGGGAGGAATTGACAATTAAAAGATGTGATGGATGGAAGCACATGATAAGAAGTGAGGAAGATGATGATAATGATCATATAAACTGCATCTCCATTTTCCCAAAGTTACAGAAGCTAGAAGTCTTGCATTGCCAAGACTTTGATTTTTTAATTCCATCTACAATATCTGTAGGAATTAGAAATTTGAAGTCTTTGACCATTGATGATGCTCCTGGGCTGAAATATATTGTTGGGAAATACCCACATGATGATCATATATCAACTCTGAATCAAAGTAATGAACTTCATTTTGATCTCCCTATTTTGGAGGTCATCTGCCTCAAAGATGTACCAAACTTCATCAGCATTTGTGCCATGAATTACTACTTGGCATCTCCATCTCTTCAAAAAGTTGTTCTGGAGAACTGCAGCATTAAATCTTTTACTGATTCAAATGTTTGTTCTGAGGAGGGACAACTGTATTTGACTACCACAAAGGTAACGCTCATTTTAACTTGGTATCATTTACCCTATATATATTTCTTTCCTTTTATGTAAAAGTTGTTAACATAGCATTAAAACCATATGAAATGAGGCAATATAACTCAATAAAGGAAAGACTAGTAACAAAACAATAAGTTAGTAGATTAATTTTTGGAATAGAGTGGGTAACAGAATATTTTTTTAAGTTCTCTTGATTGTTTGATATTTATAGAATCAAAAAGCTATAATTATATTTAGTATTAAATTTCAATTATTACCAAAAAAAAAAAAAGTATTAAGTTTTTGTATTATTTGGCTTATTTTAAAATATCACAAACAGCTCACTTAAATCATCCATGTTATGACATGTCGACTTATATCAATCTTTCAAATATAAATATTAAGAACATAGTTTTCCTTTGTTTTCTATTATTTAGATTTCTTAACTATTAACAGAGAAAGACAAAGGCACACACAAACATACAAGATATCCAAAGATGTAATTGGCCATTTTAAATCATGAAATTAAATGGGTTCCATATTACCTTAAACATAGTGATTACTATCACTCATTTTTCTTTAATTCATGAAATTGAGACAAATTGCATGAGTCTTTTACCCTATTGCTTAATTACAATTTTATAACAGAAAAATTAAAAATGTAATAGTTAACTTCTTTAAAACTCTCAGAAAAAAAAATATGTGGCGAAAAATATTAGAAAAAATAAAAATGTCATGACTCCATTAAAGTTAATGTCTAAAATGACGTAATTTGTTATGAGATATCCTATATGTCAATTATTTCTCCATCTTTTGCATGATTAATGTGTTCTTTTCCAAAATCACAAAATTATTTATATTAATTTTATTTAATATGAAATGTTTTATTTATCATTCATAAAATGGGGAACAGAGTTTTCCAACTTAATATCATGAAACAAGGCATCGTACATTTTGTGCATGTAATTTAATTATGATTCTCAGATGATAATGTGTTGAAATAAACAACTTATTTTAAAGTGCTTCTAACATGAAGAAAAAGTGAAACAGGGGAGTTATGACTAAACAAACGTGAGCATATCAAACTGAGGCTAAAATTGAGGCTTTCGAAAGATCGACAAATGGCTAATACTGAAGAAGAAATAGGGAGTCAAATGGATTAATGCTTGTTTTATTTATTGTATATTTAGATTGTTGTTTTATAGATAAAATTTCGGCTTTTATAGATTGTTGTTTATGATATAACAACAATTGATGTGCTTGTAAAATTTTGAAATTTATAATTGGACAAAGATGAAGGGGATTAAGAGTTTCATAAACAAAAACAACATCTTAACTAATAAATATATATATATATATATTTCAAACCTAGGTGCCATATATTGGAAACTATTAATATATTGGACATTGATTCATCAGTATCGGCACCAAACTGAATAACAATTTTTGTTTGTAGGCATTACATGCATCAAACAAAGGGTTTGAAGCTGTTGATACTGCTCAAAACCTTTTGATACAACCATGGAATAACATTAGGAAGATGGAACTTGTCAATTGTTCGAAATTGATATGGTTGTCAACTCTATCCATCTCCTCAACGGTTCTGTTGGAAGATTTGAAACTTGTAAGATGTTATCAATTGAAGTGCATTGTAGTAGAAGTAGATGCTGATGTTCACATGAATTACTACTCCATCTTCCCAAAATTAGAGAAGCTAGAAATTGAGGATTGCAATGAGTTGGAATTTTTATTTCCACCCAAAATTTCTATAGGACTTAAAAATTTGAAGTCTTTGAATATCAAAAATGCCCCTGTGCTAGAATATATTGTGGGGAGAAACAATCGTAAGGATCATTTATCCAATGATAAATTGCGCTTTGATGTCCCTGCTTTGGAGGTCCTCTGCTTCAAAGATGTTCCAAAGATCATGAGCATTTGTTCATTGAATTATTACATGGCGTCGCCTCCTCTACAAAGTGTTGTTCTGAATAATTGCAGTATTAAAGCCTTTACGGTAACACTCTTTAACTTAATATCATTTCTTCTATTTGGATATTATTACACAAAAGTGAAACACTAATTTGATATAAAATAAGATCATTTATCAATCTCCTAATATATATGTTTAAGCTTTTAAATTAATTGTTTGCTTACAACTTTACTAAATGGAGCAGTTTAACTTGAGTGGTTAGAACAAAACAATGAGAAGTCCAGTAAATCAATTTTTGGGAAAAAGGGGCTATCAATTTATTATGTGCCAATAGTTTAATTATAGATTTGGTATATAGAACTTTAATTAATACATATCAATTTAACCCTTAAAATTACTACAAAAAGTTAGAATGTTATAAATTGGTTAATATTAGCATCTTAAATTACATGCTTTATGTGATACACTGTTACTTTGTATTTCCACCCATTTCCTCCAATTTTTCTCATTTTATAAAGTTTTTAACTTGCTTTTCTTTTTTGAAATCACATTTTTTTAAGGTTAATTTTAATTGATATGAAATTTTTTTCTTAAAATTATTTTAGTCGAGAGGGACAGAATTTTTCATTTTAAAATTTTTTTTATGTTTTTAAAGCTTTTTTCCCAACAAACACATGATGAAGACAAGAAAAAGCTTTTAAGCCAAAACCTCATATATTATTGTTTATTGAGATTTTATTAATGATTTGGTTTGATATGAGTCTATTCATGTATTTACAGGAAACACAAGCATCCGTAGATGGAGCTCCTCTCTTTCAAGCAGCCCAAAGCCTTATGACTGAATCATTGAGCAATATTAGGCAGATGAAACTCTTTCAATGTTCAAACTTAATATCATTGTTAACTCTAACAACTGCCTCTGCCATTTGGTTGGAAAATTTGACAATCATAGAATGTCATCAACTAAAGTGCATTGTAGTAGAGGAAGGAGATACTCAAGTTACCATGAATTACCATTCCATTTTCCCAAAATTGAAGAAGCTAGAAATTGAGGATTGCAGAGAGTTGGAATTTTTATTTCCATACTCATTTTCCATAGAACTGAAGAATTTGGAGTCTTTGACTATCAAGGATGCTCCTGAGCTAAAATATGTCATTGGGAAATATCAGCATAAGGATCATTTATCAAATCAGAATCAAAATGAAGAGCTTCACTTTGATCTCCCTGCTTTGAAGCTCCTCTGGTTTAAAGATTTGCCAAAGATGATTAGCATTTGTGTCCTAAGTTATCTCTTGGGGTGGCCATCTCTTGAACTTCTTATGGAGAATTGCGGCATTAAATCTTTTGCAAATTTGATGGTTTGTTCAAATGAACAAGACCTAAATTGGAAAACCACAGAGGTGAAATTCTTTTGGATTTAATATTATTTTGTTTTATTTGGATTCTATTACTCGATCACGAAGTGAAACATATCTTAATTATTTACCAAAAAAACATATATTAATTTGATACAAAAATAAAAATCATATATGTTACACTTTTAAATTAATTGTTTGCTTACAAATATTATTAGCTGAATGTGGCATTTTAACTCAACAATGAGTAATAACTTACACAAATTTACCTGAGTCTTAAATCTTTGAATTAATAATATAGTCTATATAATTTTAAAACAGGACAATTTGTTCCCAAAACTATTACAAAAGCTGAAAACATTATGAATCATCAATTAATTAACATATAAAATTACATGATATCTTATATATCTATTATTTCTTCCATTTTTTTCATTCACAACTACTTACTTTTTTTCCAATATCACATATTTTTGGATGTTCTTTTTAATTGATTAGTAAGGTTTTACTTGTTATTATAGTTTAATTGTACATTTTAAAGTTTTTGTAGTGAAGTTATAGTCAACTATACTTTAAGAAAGTAAGAAAGTTAAATATACTTTTCTCATCAAATTCATCACAATCTTAATATAGGTAATCTTATTTAGGACAATGTGCTAATAAAAATGTTATGAAAAGAAAACAACATTTATTTTTGAAGGTTTTCTTGATAGACATGATGAAGAGAAAAAGAAATTAATACATAGTAATTAAAGAATGTATAATCACGAGTGATTTCTACACAAATTAGAATGAAACTAAAATTGCTACATTTAAAATATCAGCAAGCAAATGGCTAGAGGCCAGTTTTTTTTTTCCTATAAAGCTGGAACTCAAACTATTTTTCTTTTAATTATTACTATATATTGAGATTTTATTGATCGTTTGCTTTGATATAAGTATAATTAATTTATTTGTAGGAATTAGATGCATCCATAAATACAATTCCTCCTTTTCAAGTAGCTCAAAGTCTTTTGATACAATCACTGAGCAATATTAAGAAGATGGCACTATGGGAATGTTCCAACATAATATCATTGTTAACTCTACCCACTGCTTCAATGTTTCTATTGGAATATTTGATAATCGGAAGATGTCAGAAACTGAAGTGCATTGTAGTAGAGGAGAGAGATGTTCCAGCTCACACGAACCAGGATTCCATCTTTCCAAAGTTGAAAGAGTTATATGTTAATAAATGCGATGCACTAGAATATCTGTTTCCAACATCTATTTTTAGATCCATCATATATCTACAATCTTTGTGTATCTACGATTCCCCCTCATGAAGACAATTTATCTCATGAGAATCAGAATATCCAAACTTACATTGAATTCCCTGCTTTGGAAGAACTTGCACTTTGGGGTGTGCCAAATCTTATCAACATTTGTCCCAAAAACTACTATTTGCGAGGGCTATCTCTAAAGTCCATTAGCTTGAAAATGCCTCCAAAGTTTACAATTAGATCTATTATTGATTTCATGGTGATTGCAAGACAATATGATTCCACAACTATAAAGGTATGTACTCTGTTCCACTTATTTTCCTTCTGGTCTTACTACTTTTTTTTGTCAATTGATAAGTTGAATTTGATTGATATTGCTCCCTCTATAGATATTTCAAACTATTCTAGATGCTCTATAAAAATTATTGGGTAAGATATACTACATGCACTATAAAAGTGAAAGAGATATATATTTGTTAACATTAACATTGAAACAAATGGTGGGCAAAACATGTTCATCTTTTGCATTCTTATCCTTAGTCCTGTTGAATTCCCAATTTCACATGTTATATATGTTTGTAGGTTAATGTAATTCAAAAACTATAACTATATCTACAAATCAAATGTGTGTTTTTCTCTTATTTCTGTTTTTGATCAAAGGTATTTTCCCTCCTAATTTTTACTATGTATTAGATGCATTAGTTAGGAAATAGGCAAGTTGTTCATGTCATGTTAACTTGGAATTTGAAATTGATGGCCTCTTCTGGTAATTACAGGGAATCGAGATGCGCATGCAAACTTTGACACATTTGAATATATCTGACACCAAAATAGAAGAGATTTTTAGTGTAACATATCTGGATGAAAAGAAAAACAAAGAGAAAAGACTTGAACCACTGGCATCAAGCTTAAAATACTTGACGTTAGAAGATCTAAGTGAGTTGAGGAATGTATGTGTGGGCCCCAAATATATCTTAAGCCTAAGAAATCTCTCCATATTAGAGATTACAAAATGCAAAAAGCTTAGAGTTGTCTTCTCTGCCTCTGTATTGAGAAGCCTACCAAAGTTGGTGATGCTACGGATATCAAATTGTGGAGAACTAGTTCACATCATTAAAGAGGATAATGAGGAAAGTGTTGAAATTAATTTGCATCATGAACCATGCTTTCCAAACTTACATGAACTAAGAATTAAGTCCTGCAACAATTTGAAATACTTGTTCTCTATTACAATGTTTGGTATCCTCCCAGAACTATCAATTGTGTCTATAGCAGATTCCTCCAACCTGGAGCATATACTGATTAGACAAGATGAGACAAAAGAAATGGCAATGAAGGATGTGCTTCCAAGACTAAATTATCTAGAGCTTGGCAATCTTCCAAATCTCATTAGTGTCTGCCATGGGATTGATTTTCGTATATTGGAAGGATCTTTCAAAGTGCATATGCATGACTGTCCCAGATTTTCTTTTTATGGTATGCAATAAGAGAAGTCATTCGTTCAAATTGAAAATTATTAAGTCAACTTTAATATGTCATTGAAAATCCTACTTGCAGAAAGTATTACTACTCATCTTCAAGATGGCCTTAAAAATCTAGATACTGAACTTAAGGCAGAAAGAGAGGAGAAGCTCTCTTCACATCTAAATGTGGATCAATCAGATATGGTAGAAGCCAAAAGGAGACTGGGCTTGTTGGAAACACAACAATCCATTGCTAATGTTTCACCAAACTCAACAAAGGTATATTTTTCACTGTTAATGGCATTTTATTATTACTATTCTATCAATAGTTGATTTTCTTTCTCATATTTGAAGTTGTATTTTGGAGGGAGAAAAATTTTTGGATTCAAATGATTGCAAAAAAATTGAATTTGACAAACATGTTTAAAATGACAACAAAACTACACAAACTTTATCTCTTTTTTTTTCTAATGGAAATACGTATCATATATATATATATATCAAAAGAATACAAAGAAGCAGGAAACTTTACATGTTCCTCTCATCATCCACCACTTTCTTACAACAAGGTAGGGGTTGATCAATGGTATCAAAATATTGATAACTATCCTGAGCTAGACTAAAAAACCTATGAGTACATTAATTTGTTGGCTTCCATATACATGAGGCTAAAAGTCACATACCAGTTTCTGTTTATGAGCATGCAAACTTATCAAGGATCTCTTAGTATGGATGGTCCATACTATTATTTCTCATGATCAAATTTACAACCTCTGTATAGTTAGTAAGAACATGAATAGTTTTTAATCCCTTTCACCCGCACAATTCAAGACCCTTTATAACTGCCAAAATTTTTAGAATAGTCTTTGGGTGGTTATTACACTTTGCTCTGTACAAAGAGGTAGTTGCAAACACGATATACTCTTTCTCTTCCATTAATGAATTCAAGTTAACTAGAAACTTTTTTATCCTTTAGTGTTGCTAAAATGACAACTTTGTCATATGATTCAAAATTCATTGCACAACTTATATATGTTCACTAATATGATCTCTTTAGAATTTTTATTTTATCTAACAATGGGAAAAAATATTGAGTACTAACTTATCTTTTTTCTTTTTGGTAGAATAGTAAAGAAGCAAGACACTCAAGTCTTCTTGTGATAGCTAATTCACATAATGCATCTCCAAAGGTGGACTTCTTGTTCTAATATAGACATATGGAGATCTATGCTAGATGGCTATAACTTACTCTTGTCGCTTTATTCATCTTTATATAGGATGAGTTGGTTGCAAAAGAAATAAAAAATGATTAAAGTATTATGGATCTACAACAACCCACAAATGGGACACCAAAATCCACAACTGTATATATTATGGTATTTGATTATATAAGAATGTTTGTTATTTGGTATATTGATAAAGAAACTGCCATATTCTAGTATCTGTAGTAATTTTCTCACTGTTTTACGATTGTCTTTTAGAAGTTAATGACTTTTCCAACCAAACAATGCCCCTTTTCTTCACCTCACGTTACTTAATCAAAATGTTCTCCAGAAAGGATGAATTTAATGACAGTAATTAAAATGCCAACAAAGCTTCAAGTGTGTGCATATTCATTTTCTCATGAATTCAACATGACTAGAAACTTCTTTATTTCATGTTATTTCTGGTCAGGGTACTTAATAAGTAAGAACAAAAATTGTTAAAGAGGCTCTTATTCCAAGGATGCCAAAAAAGGAAACTTCATCATTTGATACAAAACTCTCTGAACATCTAGTATCTGTTAGTTGATCTCAATAGTATTTCTTATATATATTTAGGGTGTTGGTCAAAATGGAGGTAAAGAAAAAAACTACTAATTTTCATTTTGTTTTATGTAGACCAATAAAGAAGTATGGTACTCAGATGTTGTAGAAGGTCCCCATTCGAAGAAAATTGAGCCAAGAAAAGCAATGCCTATAACACAATTTGTTACTATATCACAAGATGAAACTTCAAAGGTAACTTGTTCTTAAAAAATTGCTAACATGATTCATTGAATATTAAATTTCCACTGCATTAGTAGCATGGAAATTAAAATTCCAACTTAAATATCTATGGTGGTGTGCAGATTGCTGAAGTGAGAGCTAAAGAAGGTGCTTCATTAGAGAACATACATCCAAGCTCCTTAACTTCTAAAAAGGTGGACTTCTTGCAACAATTTTAGAATTTCATAGACTTGTCATTGCTATAGTAATGATCAATGATTTTTAATAGAAGGTACCTATTCCTGGGAGCCCTAATGTCACTGCTACTAGAGATAGCAGTAGTACAACTACCTTTTTTTTTCGAAGAGGAAGAGGAAGGTTAGATCTTAGTGTCTTATTTTCAAAGTTTATAGTTCCTTTGATTACTTATTTGGGATTTATAGGAGACTTGAGAACTACCAAAAGTCATAGAAGTGGCTTGAAGACAGCAAGCTCTTTGCTGGAAAAAGAGCATGAGAGCTCTATTCATTGTACATTTTGCTTTCTTTGAGTGAAATATTTCATCCTTTGATACTCTAACTATATTTTTTATATAATTTGTTATAGATGACCCTTCTAAGACAATCTTGCCATTGAGTCCTACACTGTCAAAAGCTCCATCAAGTCTCAAGCGAACACCTTCATCTACTCCCTCCGAGTCTACTTATGGCGAGTTTCTTTATTGTCTTCTTTTAATAATGTTTTGTTCATTTTTTTTCAATTAACTTTTAATATATTTCATATTCTAACTTTGCATCATTTATAGGAAAACACATCCAAGACAATGTTGGAATCACTGACCAACCTTCACATGAAGCTATAAATACAGATCAAGTTTCTTGTAAGTCTTGCGCCGTTACCAGTGCATGTTCACTTTTATTATACTTGACTTGATTTCATGTTGAATCTATGAGTATTTTGTGTCTCCGAATCTACTTCTATTATATGGTCTTATTTGCTGAAGTAATGGTTTTGTTAGGTCAACTTGTTGAACATGATATGCGAGAGACCAGTAATGCCTTGAGTATTCCCCGGGTACAAGAGATAGTTGATATGATGAAACTTGAGGGTAATGAGCCTTCCATGCTTGCAAAGGCATTGAAGAATCATCCAAAACTATGTCTTTCTACAAAGGATCGAAGCACTGAGTTGCTATGCTTCTCCTATAGGGTGCTACTAAATATCTTGAACATTCTGGCCAATAAAAGTCCCTTCACGATCACTAAGGCTGACAAGAACTCATTGGAAAAGTATTTAAAGGATGCTTCAATTCTAGGCTTTGACAAGAACTGGCTAGAGTCCATTGAAACCAAGGTTTTCAATTGTGATGTTTCTGGAGTTCATCGCATGCAAGAAGTTTTAAAGGACTTAGGCAATAAGCTCAAGACCCACAAGGCAAAAGTTGCAGCTGTAAGCGATCAAGAGGCAAAAGCTGCAAGGTTTGTAGAGATGGCTCAAAAAGAGTTAGATGCAACTCAATCTCATTTTAACATTGTACAGCAAGAGCATGCAAATGTTAGGAAACATCATTCTCAACTTTTAGAGGAATACGAAGAAATTCTAGAGCAACAACATCAATGCTGGGAAACAATTGCTACCAATTTTAGGCATTTTGACTTTTAATATTGATATTGTGTGTACTTTGTGATTTTTTTTTTATTGTGCTCATTGTGTATTTTTGTTTCCATGAACAAACTTATTGTGATAGACTATGAAACCTGTAAAAAAGTTGTTGAAATTTATAAGTTTATGACTCATGACAACTAGAACATCAACTGTGATGAGGCATAACTTTGCTTGACTTTGACATATAATAGTGTCATGTATAACAAATTCATAATTGATGGTACATTTAATTTTTTTCAAAAATATTTAGATAATTACTATTCATGCTTTAAGCTAATTTTGATTGTCGACACCCTTACAATAAATATATTTCATTGGAGGAGATAAAAATTTTGTGCATCTTAAATCTTATCTTGTGATATTAATTTCAATGAGAACAGTGAGATAGATTAACCTTTACTATTATACATAAAAATGATATGCATATCACAATCAATTTTTCTACTGGAAATTGTTTTAAATGGTCTTTATCAAAAATTTTTGAAATCTCTTTTTGAAAAAAAAAAAAAAAGGAAAAGTTGTCTAATAATAAAAAATTAACCTGGAAATCAATTGTGTGTAAAAAGGTGTTAGACACTAACAGTTATTTCTAAGTATTATTATTAATAAAAATAAAGAATAATAAAAGAAAAAGAAACTAGTTGAATAAAAAAAAAAGCAAATTCTCAAGGTTTAAAATAAAATATAATTTATGAAATAAGCAAGTCAAGTGTTTTCAATTTCTCCTGTTTTGCCTAGGTGGTGGATGAAGGGCTCTTGGGCTTTTCTCTTACCCATCTATTTGACATCTTCACCATAAATAAAATATAGTTTGAGATCTCATGAACAAGGATATTGTGGGTGCTGTAAGACCACGCGCAGTAGCTGATTTAGTTTAGTTTCTCTTTGTTTATATGTTAATGTTTACTTTGTATTTTAGGGGTCTTGACCCCAATTCCTCACCCAAAAAAAATGATAATGAGTAAATGATATTCTTTTTTTCTTTTATCAAAAGTAAACTATACCTTTGAGACTTGGAAAAACAAGACCAAAATTTTACCAAGAAAAAATGTAGCTTCCACTCAATTGTTCAATACTCACTACTTACTCCAAAACTTACTAATTATTATTATTATTATTATTATTATGCCAAATTCAAAATAGTTTTTCTGATTTTTCACATCAATCACATATAAAAATGAAGAATAATGAGAGAAAAAGAAACTAATTCAATCGACAATAAGCAAATTCTCAAGGTTTAAAATAAATATTTTTATTAATTAAGCAAGTCACTTGTTTTCAATGTCTCCCATTTTGCCTAGCTAGTGGATGAGGGCCTTCTAGATTGGGCCCACGTACAGCTTACCTTACCCAAAAACACAAACAGCTTGTACTTAGTTGTTCAATATTTACTACTTACTCAAAAACTCACTAATCGTGCTCATCATCATCATCATTATTATGCAAAATTCAAATAGTTTTTCTGATTATTCACCTCAATATATCAAATATAAAAATGAAGAACAACAAGAGATAAAGAAATTAATTGAATAGAAAGATAAGCAAATTATCAAGGTTAAAATAAATATTATTTTTATTAAATAAGCAAGTCACGTATTTTCAATTTCTCCCATTTTGCCTGCCTGGTGTATGAGGGCCTTACAAATTGGGCCCAAGTACAGCTTACCTTTGAGACTTAGGAAAACCAGTCCAAGATTTTACCCAAAAAAAAATGACTTAGTTGTTCAATATTTACTAATTACTCCAAAACTTACTAATTGTGCTGATCATCATCATCATGAAAAATTCAAATAATTTTTCTGATTATTCACATCAATATATCACATATAAAAATGAAGAACAATAAGAGAAAAAGAAACTAATTGAATAGAAAAATAAGCAAATTCTCAAGGTTTAAAATAAATATGATTATGAAATAAGCAAGTGTTTTCAATTTGTCCCATTTTGCCTAGCTGGTGGATGAAAATATGGGTAAGTCACAAGTAGATCAAGCCATCTAATCCAATTACTATTTGTGTTTCTAACTAACAGTTTGTTCCCAACAAGAAAACAGCTTCGATTCAATTGTTCAATATTACTTACGCCAAAATTTACTAATCGTTCTACCGTTGGGGAAAAAAGAAAGAAAGAAAAGCAACAATTAATAGAAGAACAGTGCAATAATAAGAAGAAGAAGAAGAAAATAAAATGGAGAATGTGTTAGCAATGTCATTTAAAATTGTTTCAATTCTTAATTTTGAGTTATAGATTTTCAAATATTATCTTTTCAAAAGTCAAAAAAAAATTCAATTGGTGAAATGAATCCCATATAAAGGTAGAAGTTCTGTGCGTGTGTGTGTGTATCCTAAGAGAGATTTAGATAATGTTTTTTTTGTGATATTATTTTTTATTTTTAAAAGTCCATATCCTTTAAATGGGTTTCAAAATATATACCAATTCAGCGTATTGACCTTTCTAAGTCCATTTTGTTCTTCTTTTCGTTGGTCTTTCAAATTTTTGAATTTAGGATAGGCTTGATATAATGGGCCATCTTCCTGCTTCTCAAAATGAAGTGAGATTAGCTTTGAGAGTTAGATGGAGAGCAACGAGTCCTTAAAATTTTGATGAAAATTTACCAAAAACTGGATTAACTAAATTGTGGACCCGTGCTTTGCAAGCAGTTTGGCCAAAGTAGGGACACGTTAAAATTTTAGAAAATATCACAAAATAATATATATAAAAATCAACTTTAAAATAAGCAGTATCATACCACACAACTATACATTGAAAAAACAAAAATGAATAACTATCACTAATCATTAATAAATTAGAAAATGATACAAAAGATTTTAAATGAAATATGTCTAACAATATTTAATTTAAGAATCTAAAAAAAGTATATCATTTTATTTATTGAAAAGATAGAAAAATTCATAAGTGCACCACCTTGAGTAAAAAAAATGATATATACAGTAACCACATATATGATATGAAAGAAAAAATATTGAATCCCATAATATATATATATATATATATATACACACACACATAGTAGTGCACAATGCTCACTTTGTTAAACGAATTACAATAATTGAATATCTCACTGATGAATTAATTAATTTTGCTTCCCAATGAAATTCCAAGATTGTCATAAAACGATAGAGGCACCATACTTGAATGGTAAAATTAATGGAAGGGTAGCCTCTCGTGTAGTTAAGATGATTGTAGAAAAGTATTATTAACATTGGAAATTTGAATTAATCTAATTTTAAGAATAGGAAGACTTAAATACGTAAACTTATATGCTTATAAAATACTTTATCAAAATTTTTAAAAGACAATTTTGAAAATCTCTTCTTGAAAAAAAAAAAAAAGGAAATGTTGTCTACTAATAAAATAATTAATCTGGAAATCAATTGTTTGTAAAAAGGTATTAAACACTATGACAGTTATTTCTATGAATTATTATTATTATTATTATTATTATTATGCAAAATTCAAATAGTTTTTCTGATTATTCACATCAATCACATACAAAAATAAAGAACAATGAGAGAAAAAGAAACTAGTGAAATAAAAAAAATGGGAAAATTCTCAAGGTTTAAAATAAATATTTTTTATGAAATAAGCAAATCAAGTGTTTTCAAATTTTCCCATTTTGCCTAGCTGGTGGAAAACGGGCTCACAGACTGGGCCCAAGTAAATGATACTTTTGAGACTTACAAAAACAAGTCCAAGATTTTACCCAAAAAAAAACTCCCCGATGAAAATGTGGTCAGGTCCCAACATGAAAACAGCTTTGATTCAATTGTTCAACATTTTACTACTTACTCCAAAACTTACTAATTGTTCTACCGTTGGAAAAAAAAAAAAAAAAAAAGAAGCAACAGCTAATAGATGAAAAATGCAATAAGAATAAGAAGAAAATACAATGGAGAACGTGGTAGCAATGTCATTTAAAATTGTTTCAATTCTTAATTTTATGAGTTTTAGATTTTCAAATATTATCTTTTCAAAAGCTTAAAAAAATTCAATTGGTGAAAAAATGAATCCCATGTAAATGCATATCTTCTTTATATTCCAAGAAAGATTACCATGATACATATTTTACCTTGTTCTTCTAAATAAAAGTTAGATAATTTTTTTCTTTTTTGTGATATTGTTTTCTACTTTAAATTTTCATATCTTTTAAATGGGCTTCAAAGCATGTACATATTCTACGTACTCACCTTTTTGTTCTTTTTTTCATTTGTTTTATTTGTGGTCTTTCAAATTTTTAAATTTCGAACCAGACTTGACTTAATGGCCCATTTTCATGCTTCTCAAAGTTAGATTAGCTTTGGGAGTTAGATTGAGAGTAGAGCGTCATTAAAATTTGATCAAAATTTACCAAAAATGGAATAAAACCTGAAACAAAATAAAACTTCCAATTTTAATAAATTATTTTGTTGTTTAGATATGCTTCAATTAAATACGGTACTCACATATCTTTCTAGCATGAATTTGATGGATGTTGAGATTTTTATTACAGTAGTATTATATTTTTATAAATTATTATCTAATAATTCTATTTTTGGTAATATTAGATGGTTTTTGGGAGCAATATTGAATTATTTTAATTAAGTCAGGTTAAATCATATGGTTATAAAGCTATTCCTATTTTAATTTTCTCAATTCACAAAACTTGAATCCAAAACCATATTTAAATGTAATAATTGCCAAACCATTTAAATTGAATGTCATTGAGGATATGTTTTTTTAAGTAGCAACGTAAATATTGTTTTTATCCCAATTTTTTATCTTATTGTATGTACAAAATATGTTCTTAACATTTGTAAATATGCACCATGTTTAAGATTTTGAGGAGAGAAAAACATTATCGTTCACCAACATAAAAATCAATATGTGTAATATTTTATTAGTCTCATATCATTATCATTTAATGGTAACAATTTCTTTATATTATTATTTTCGTTCACATGCAAAATGACATTTTCAAAGTAAAAAGAAACTATTTTGTTAGCCAAAAAATAAAAAATAAAAGAAATCGCCTTTCTCTTTCTATTTCCTTTTCCATCCTATTTTATTATACATATCAAATGCTTTAATATTACTCTTAGGAAAGATTTTGAATAACTACAAAATTACTACAATACTCATCACAAATTCACAATACTCACTATTCATGAGCTCTTGGTTACATCCAGTCACTAAAAAAAGCAGTATTTTTCTCGAAAACAAAATAAGTAAGAAAAAACTTTAAAATAAATTATTTTTCACGAAAAGATTTATAAAAAATTATTAAATTATTTTTTTAAAAAAAATACAGAACTTTGAACCAAATCTGTGAAAATTATTTAAAAAATCATCAGATTCAAAAACTTTTCCCTTGATCGAAAAAAGCATATATATATATTTACCTATACATGTATAAAAAGAATATATTTTAAAAAACTGAACAATTATCCTCATTATATCAAATTTGAGATTGTTATTCCCCCAGATGTCATTAAAATAGCTTAGAACTCAATCACGCTTACTTATGGCAGTCAAGTGCTTATCAATCTACTCAGTGGATAGAACTCTGAACTTAGGATTTCCCTTTTGCACATATATACCCCAGCCAACAAAATGGATAATACAGTTTACTCACATGACACCGGTGAAAATAATTCATATTTTATGTTGGAGAAATGAATCTGCTTCTCGACAGATGGAATCATAACCGTCCATGTTTACGCATTTCCTGTTTCAGCGTGAACAAAAGTACAAAATTAGCACTAGAATCAAATAAGCAAGTTAAGAATAGAAATCAAGGAACATTTAAGAGTAAGACCCCCAAATTACCTTCTTAAATTTTTTTAAAAAACTAAATAGTTAGTATGGAAGGATGATTATCATACATTTACATAAGTATTTTATTATTTGTTTCCCATGATGGAGATAATGACAATGAATCAACTTTAAAAGTCGATATTTTTTCAAAGTAATTAAGTTTGAAAATGATTAGATGGATGTGATGAGGATTGTGATTTTGAATTTTGTAAAAATGATATTTTAGATTGTGAATTATGAAAAGTTGGTAGTGTTGATCATATGATTGTGATAATTGATTTAAATTTGTGAATAATAAGCTGTGATTGTGGTCTTTGAATATAATAATTTATTTAAAAAAATTCTGAGTAATTTATTTTGAAAATTAGTTAGTTATATGAGTCGGTTCACTTGGCCCATAGCCCAATCTCACCTTATGAACTCTAATTTTAGAGTTCTATTTATAATGAGGTTAGTAATTTGGTAAGACAATTGTTTCTTTTACTTGTGATGCAATTTCCTCTTTTATGACATCGTTTCTTGCTCCTTTTTCTAATGGTGACAAAAGATGGACCAAACCCAAATTACAAACAATCACATAATCCCATGGATTAAAATCCCATTACAACTTACAACTTTTAATAAAAAGGTCCCTAACAGTAACAAATCTAGACTCTAATATATGGGGGGCAAAATTGAAAACTTTATTAAATATGGGGAAGCTATAATTGATTTTCATATTTTTTTTATAAGGTCAATATAATTATTAAAGGATGGTTGGAAGTATTTTTTTTGGGGGGTTACCCCTCCACGCCCCTCTTATAAGGTCCGTCTCTGGTCCCCAATCTTAGGCTCTTGCTCTTTTGAAATGGATGCATATGTTAGAGTTGACTTGAGTGATGTTGAATTTGAATATGACTGTGAAGGAGTTTATGGAATTGATGCGCTCAATTTCTTAGTGCCCAAATTAGAAGTCTTCACATCATCTTGTGAAGGAAGTTGTTCAGCTTAGTAAAGTTTTCCCCGTCTTGTCTGTTTACTTTACTTCAATTCCTGTATATGTCCATTAAGCGATAGGTAGTTTGCTAAGTATTCCGACAAGCCATTATGTTCATAATTTTGGGTGGTATTTTTCCTTTCCTCTTATATGATAGTATTTTATTTTTCTTTGAACATCTATTATCTTAAACTTGTCCCATATCAACAAAACTTAAATATCTTGGTTAAAATAATGCATTTTCCTGTCAACTGAATCAAGGGCTTTGTGGTTATGATAGAAGTTTTTATATGTGACTCTAAATATAAATAAGAAATTAGTTGAAATTATTTGGATATAATTTAGCTAATATTGTTTTGTTATATTTTTTGAATTATGTAACTGTTGACAAAAAAGAAATCTCATGTCTATGGCTATATTCCATAAGAAAAAGGTGTTTTTTTAAGAAAATGAAATGAGAGAAATAAAGGGAAAAAATGGTTATTTTTTAATTATAAAAAACTTAAATAATGTGTACCAAACATATTTTACATAGATTTTTCTCTTATTCTTCATTTTATTTTATTTTTTTATCAGCTCATATTTTTTATTTTATGAAATTATTTTTATGTATGCCAAATCTAGTTTTATAAGAAAAAAATCCACTATGACATGGTCTTCATTGAAAAAGAAAAACCTTATATATATATATATTCTATTTGTAATATTGGCTTCAAAAAATAAAGTATAGAAATTTTCCATTTACTTACCAAAATGATGGATTATAAGAAATTATATATTTACCTTTAAAATTAATTATTGATCATAATTTTACTAAAATTAATACTGAAAATCGTAATTGATATATATATGTGTGTGTACGCTGTACAGGCAGACGGGAGAAACGGGTTGGGGACTTGAAAGTCCAAGCACGCAGCCCACTGCATTACCCACCAAAGCCACCTTCTCATAGAAACCGTGAGAAAAGGAAAAGAAAATTAAGAAAGAAATTAGGAAAGTTAATTATAATACCAAAATCCCTCACGTATCGCTCCTTTCTTTCTTCTGCTCCAACTCCTCTGTCACCGAGTCTCTCTCTCTCTGGATTTCTTTCTTCATTAGCTTATTTGATCACTTCGTTCCCAGCTTAATCTCTCTTCAATTTCCCTCTTTTATTCGTTTGTGGATCTACCGTTTCCACCTCTCATCGACTTCAATTCTGCTTGAACAAGATCTCTGGGAGCTCGATTTTCGATCAAGCAGCATCTGGGTTTGAGGCAAGTGGAGGTTTTGTTTTCTGGGTAAGTCTGGGATTGGAAGTTTAGGAGAGAGAGAATATGAAAGTCCCGTGCTGTTCGGTTTGCCAGACGCGGTACAACGAGGAAGAGCGAGTCCCACTTCTGCTCCAATGCGGGCATGGGTTTTGCAGAGAGTGTCTCTCGAGGATGTTCTCGGCGTCTCCAGATACGACGCTTGCGTGTCCGAGGTGTCGCCATGTGTCCACCGTTGGGAACTCTGTGCAGGCTCTGCGCAAGAACTACGCCGTGCTCGCTCTTATTCACTCGGCTTCCAATGCTTCGGGTTCGAATTTCGATTGTGACTTCACTGATGATGATGAAGAGGGTGGTGATGGTGGTGAAGAAGATGGAGACAATGATGAGGACTCAATCATGCGCCGCCGGTGTAGCCGCGGGTCTCAAACTTCGAGTTCCGGCGGCTGTGGACCAGTTATAGAGGTCGGAGTGCACCAAGAGTTGAAATTTCTGAGGCGGATAGGAGAGGGGAGGAGGGCTGGTGTGGAAATGTGGACAGCGGTGATTGGTGGTGGTGGTGGAAATGGACGGTGCCGACATCACGTGGCGGTGAAGAAGGTGACGATAATCGAGGAGATGGATTTGGATTGGATGCAGGGGCAGCTTGAGAATCTGCGTCGTGCTTCAATGTGGTGTAGGAATGTATGTACTTTTCATGGGGCAATGAGGATGGAAGAGAGTTTGTGTCTTGTAATGGACCGATGTTTTGGATCAGTTCAGTCTGAGATGCAGCGCAACGAGGGTAGACTTACTTTGGAGCAAGTCTTAAGGTTCTGGATTCCGCTTGCAGTTCTCTATTCTTCTTATACCATCATTCAACCTCATAACCCCTAGGCTAACTCCTCAAGGGCTTCCCACTGAGACCGATTATGCCAGTGCAGCTTTCTAATCAAATTTTGTGGTTGAAGCATTTTTCTGTCTTATGGGTTATTTTTATTAAACCGTTGGAAGGATGTTATTGTTAAAACTTGGTCCCAAGTAATTAAAAAGAAACAGAATTATCTATATAGTTGAATAGCTTAGTTTCTTGATATTTGTTTATACCGCAAATCCGCAAGTACAAGTAGGATGCATTGAAACTGATGAAAAATTTAAGCAAATACAATGTGAATTTGTCTCTAACGGTCAATGGGTTAAAGTTTCTTAACTACCATCCAGGCCAAGGCTAGCATATAATGGTTTATTTAATATTTAAAATGATCATTTTACTGCTGCCCCTTGGTGCCTTCCTGATGGTTCTCCAAGAGACAGAGGAAGAGTTCAATAATTCTTTTGGAAACAATTTTATAAGAACTAGTACATCTATGACTTGATTGCATGTTTTCTTATTCATATAATACAGCTACTTTTGATGTCAAACAATTGAATTTAAATTCTCCCATATTGCATTCTAATATTCTGTGATAGCTATGAAAAGTGAGTTAGTGACACTTAGTTTTTACTAAATATAGATATGGGGCAGACATTGCTAGAGGGGTGGCTGAGCTTCATGCTGCCGGCATTGTTTGCATGAATCTAAAACCATCCAATCTTCTTCTTGATGCGAATGGTCGGGCAGTTGTTTCGGATTATGGACTTGCTACAATTTTGAAGAAGCCTTCCTGTCGGAAGGCCCGACCAGAGTGTGACTCCTCAAAGATCCATTCATGCATGGAGTGCATAATGCTCAGCCCACATTACACAGCTCCAGAGGCTTGGGAACCTGTGAAGAAGTCGTTAAATTTGTTCTGGGATGATGCAATAGGTATATCTGCAGAGTCGGATGCCTGGAGTTTTGGTTGTACATTGGTGGAAATGTGCACGGGTTCTGTTCCGTACGTGGAGCAACTCATTCTTTATTCATTAATTTTTTGTTTTTTTATACCCAAATAGTTATAGTGTTTTTCTCTTTTCTATTTTAGAAGTTCTCAGTGCACAATCTTTGCTTGTGCAGTTGGGCTGGTTTAAGTGCAGAGGAAATTTATCGAGCAGTTGTCAAGGGGAAGAAACTGCCACCACAGTATGCTAGTGTGGTTGGTGGTGGAATACCGAGGGAATTGTGGAAGATGATTGGAGAGTGTTTGCAGTTCAAGCCAACCAAAAGACCTAGTTTTAATGCTATGTTAGCAATTTTTCTTCGTCATTTGCAGGAAATACCACGCAGCCCTCCTGCAAGCCCTGATAAGTAAGTTGGAATTTATTGTAAACAATGATTTGCGTCTTCTATGTTAGTTTTATGGCATTTGATTGGGCACCCAAAGCATTGATAAACTATGTATGTATTTTTCATTTTTAAATGTATGAGTTTCCTTGTGAATGAAAGCAAAATGCACAATCATCATTGATATTCATTTTGCTGTTGATACAGTGACCTTCTTCAATCCTCTGTGTCAAATATGGTAGAGCCTTCCCCACTAAGAGAGCCAGAAGTTCCACAAGAAAACCCCAACCATCTTCATCGACTTGTGTCTGAAGGGGATGTCAGAGGTGTTAGGTTAGTCGGTGTGACAAATTACAATTATCTGATTCAGCTTGTTTTCATTTAGCCTCATTGTGATAGCACGCTTTTTCCCTTAATACAGATATCTTCTTGCAAAGGCTGCATCAGAAAATGGTAGCAACTACCTATCTTCTTTATTGGGAGCTCAAAATGCTGATGGACAAACTGCTCTTCATTTGGCTTGTAGACGGGGTAGTGTTGAACTTGTTGAAGCTATCTTGGAGTACGAGGAGGCAAATGTAGATGTTCTGGATAAAGATGGAGACCCACCTCTTGTTTTTGCATTAGCAGCTGGATCTCCAGAATGTGTCCATAGTCTTATAAAAAGAAATGCTAATGTAAGGTCTCGGTTGAGAGATGGCTGTGGTCCATCTGTTGCCCATGTTTGTGCTTATCATGGCCAACCAGATTGTATGCGAGTAGGTTTTACATGAACTGTACTCTGATTCTTCTTCCTCTTAACTAGAGCTAGATTGATATGGATTTGTTGTGGAAAAATAACAGGAATTACTGTTGGCTGGAGCGGATCCTAATGCAGTGGATGATGAGGGTGAAACTGTACTGCATAGAGCAGTTGCCAAAAAGTATACGGACTGTGCTCTTGTGATATTGGAAAATGGAGGCAGCAGATCAATGGGCATCTTAAATTCAAAGAATCTGACGTAAGAATTGATATCCACCCGTCAATTATGTTTTGAGCTCAGGATGTGCATGTTAAGTAGTCCAAACATACAAGAATTAGTTTGATTAACTGCTGAGAAATAAATTAACAGCTTATATATTATATTGTGTGGTGTGAACATAGATTTGCTTTAGTTATCTCATCATGATTGACATGTGTAATGTCATAATCAATATTTGTACTTTTATAAAACAATTATTTTAGAGGTTAAGTTATGGCTGACAAGGACTGCGTTATTTTGTAATGTCTTTCAATTAGGGTTAGGATTTAACTAGGTGGATTAATCCCATAGGGGTAGAAGCTCATTTGGGATTGATGAAGCACAGACATGTGATATGACATGGACATGAAAATGTGAAACTTTCAGTATAAAATCTGTTGATACAAGTTATGAAGAAGAGAAGAGTTTGAACGGGATCACTGACTTACAATATCAGGTTCCCTATGTGTCTAGGAATAGTTCAAGTGCAAGAGTAGAATAAATAACTAATAAAAGCCTGTCCGCTAATTGTGACATACATATTATTTAATCTGGCAGTCACACTATTCCAAGTTCTACTCTGGTGCTCCCCATCAATTCTGGGCATACATGTTAACCATACCCAGCTTGTTGCAAATGTAATAAACTCTACTATCGTTGAGAGCTCAGTAAAAATATCTGCTTGCTGTTCACCAATCATCAAACAGTACTCTTCCACTGAAGATTGGTACGGAGAAAACATAAGACAACTGTTTTCAAATCAGTCATTCACTTGACATGCATTCCTTCCTTACGTATGCTAATAGAACTACACTTAATATTACTTAACAGAACTAACAGTCTGATTGTTAATTAACCAACTGACTGACTAATTCTTCTAACTGACCACGTAACACCTCATCTTTGTGTCTGTAAGGTCTGTTGGAATCCATGGGTATGATATTCAACTTCTGTTGATTTCTCTTCCTGTACTGCCACGATCATAAAATCTTTCTCTTGATTTTCACATGCACAAGAGGGTTTATAGAATTTGGTCTGTGTCTGATGCCTAAGTTTCATCTCCATTTACTGTCATGCTTGCTATTTTCTTCGTTTCCTCTATCTGTGCTGCAGATTTTCAACATTCATTAAGGTCTGTTCATATTTTGTGGAAGGCAACATGCAACTTAGCCATGTTGCTTTGATCCTGCTTTGTTACCAATTGGTACATAGAAAACATAACACTACTGTGATCAATCACTTGCTTTACGTGCATCAATCCCTTATTTATAATAAATAGAATTACACTTAATATTTTCTAACAGAACTAAGAGCCATACTGAGCATTATTAATTAACCACATAACAGAAGATAATTCTTTCTCATAGTTAATTTACAATCAGCAATCTTTATAGTAGAGATGATCTCATCACTGCATCTTTCTCTCTCCCATTGTTCACTGCTCTCAGATGATGTTGCTGACATATCACCGGAACTTTCTGCCATACCTAAGCCCCTTAAACTGCAATTTACAACCAATTCACATTTCACAACTCAACAAGTTGCAAGCAAAGTGGACACCTATCACACCTCCAGCTCTTACTGTAATACCTTACTCCCAAACACCTCTAGACTTGACCAAAAACTCCAAAAACCAACCAAACACAATCCAAACATCTCATAAAAACTCACTAAACTTCAGAGTAGCGGAAGAAAATCCAAAAAGACACCAAAAACTAGGTTGGGGCCACGGTCGCAACAGTATCGCTGTGGCTCCGACCTTCCTCTGCTTCTCTCATACCCATTGTCTCTCTGGCGCCATGGCGCCCCCTGCTGATTTTTATACCAACAAATTCCAAACTTCGAGACGAACTTTCGACGCGCATAACTTTATGCTTTCACCTTCAACTGACTTGATTCCAACTCTTACAAGTCAATATTGTCCCAATCTATCCATAGACAATAATTTTACTTCAATCCATCTCTGTATGGAGATTCTGGATACCTAATACCGTTTTGACCACTTTTGACCAAAACTCACAACTTAATACTCCCATTCACCAACAAAGATGACCACCAAAGATGACCTGACCATTTAAAATCATTCACACAGGTCCAAAACCACATAATCAACTCGTCCAAAGAGATTTCACCTCAAGGAAATTACTCTCTTGAGATTTGACCCCCCTTGAACCCCAAATTGACAAAGTGGGCTATAGGCCCAAAACACACTAACAAGGCTCAATTCCGCCTTTGGACTCACAAACACTACCATGCTGACAGCTTGACACCCCAACATCCAAAACCATACATACACCATAATACATCATAAAACCACATCCATAACATACCAAGAACATCATATCATTACAACCACCCAATTCCTCATGTCCATTATAACATATTATCCTACTTAGCACAACATACATAAACAACACAAACACTATATAGACTTGATATTCCCACTTCCGGTACGATACTCTCTTGTCTTCTCCGGACTAGTGCCAGAACCTTCACCTGAAAGGTTAGTTTATAGGAAAGGGGTGTGAGACAATGTCTCAGTAATTAGGGACAACCCCCCCTCCCCCCAACACACACACACACACACACACACACACACACACATATCATACAATCTCATGAATGCATTATGAAATGGAATGAAATGCATGTCTCCCTTGCACACAGCTAGAACCACGAGCTGTCATCATAATAGGACATTTCATATAGGTAATTTCCTTCCAACAGTCGGTGAAGATTGATTCCGGGACATCACCAAGCTTACCTCTCGTTAGTGCATCCGGCTAAAGGTAACACTAATGTTCGGATTGTGGTTCTTCTTCCCCTTTTCCACCATGAATTGATAGCGATTTAGGGAAGGTGCAATCCACTGCACGCTTTTCCCTCCTGGCCATAGGAGGCGATTTAGCCGTAGGGACCCATCTTTATCCTTCCTTATCATATATCATATCATCACCACCACCACCCAATCTACTAGATATCACAATCTCACAATGCTATGTGGTGATGCTCTTATCATCATATAATCATCATCATGTTCCACAATATCATGCATGCATTATGTAATGTCACATCATCATCATCATCTCTATTCATCATCATAGTCATCATAATCATCATAACCTATGTTTCTAGCCATGTGCATATTATGATATAAAGACAAACCACACACACACATCAATATCGTAGTATGAACGAGAACATGCATATATACACATATATACCAACATATAACATATATACAATACAAGCAATACGAACACCTGGTTACCTCAGGTTGTCAATACCACACACACGTGATTCCACAAGCTTTTTTGAATGTCAATCCCACGACTTGACCTCTCCGATCAACCAAGCAACCTTCACATTACCATAAACCTCAATTAACATAATATACCACTTGAATAAACACCACAATTCAACCATGTAGGCCTAACTCAAGGTTCTAACACCACTTCCATGCATCATTAAGCCCCTAGGGACTATTCAAACACTAATCAATTCCATACATTTTGGATTCCTCATCCTCTCAACCAAGAACAACCTAGGGTTAAGCTTAAATCATGCATAATTCCTTCAAAACTCACACCCAAGCAACATACACACCAAATCACATTTCATTAACCCCATTTCATCCATTTTAATTGGTGGGATTCGGCCAAAACCAAAGATCCCAACATATAACCAAGAAAACCCAACTCAAAACTGAAGAAAACGGAGAGGGAGGAGTATGGATCACTTACCAACTAAGATCCAAGCTCTTGGATGCTAGAAAGCACTCCCAATGGCTGGAAAACTCGAACCCTAGCATTGCTCCCTCGGTTCTCCTCCGTTTCTTTTCCGTCTGTTCGTCCGAAATGATTCTAATTAAAGCAAAAATCTCGACTCTTGCCGCAGCTCCAGATAAGTCTGCCACGACGCCACCGCGTCCAATCAGCAAAATATCCCTCTGGATTTCGCTTTCGCTGCGGCGTGGAGCTCTTTTTCCTCCACGTTGATTCTTCCTTTGTCTTGATTCCTCCGGTATTGCATACAATGCCGATGACACTTGGTTAGCTTGGGACCAAGTTAGGGACAATGTAATGAGGGTTGTTACACTTACCCAACCAAGCCTGTGTTCTCTATGGCTTGAGTGGCTCATAAGGTGGCTTGTGAATTTTTGTGATATTTCCTCTCTTATTTTTAGTTTTTGTGGATATGAGCTGGCTTAAAAAAAAAAGTTTTGGACTATCTTGTAGTACAATCACACCCTTCTGAACCACTCATTTGCCAGACACCCTTGCCTCCTTAAACTGCACCTCCGTTGGTCACCAGAACAGTCCCAAATAAGGCAAAACACCAAAGATTTATTTTTTTTGTTTTTTAGATACCTTATTTTCAATCACTCAAAACCCTACCAAAGGCATCAAGGTAGGGTTCTAAACAGAACTGATTTTTATAAAGGATTAGGTCTAAGAAGTGAGGAGAATAACCTTATATTAGAATCAGAGACTACGGGTGGTCTGATAACATGTTGAAATTAATCATGAAGGGGAGTCATAATGAAATCACTGACTTACAATGTCAATTTCCCTGTGTCTTTTTATACTAGTTGGAATAGGTTGAGTAGTACAAGAGCTGAATAACTAAACTTAGCCTAGCTGTCACTCTATTTTAACACAAGAAGACTAATATGTGTATGTATGTATATATTGCCTTGGCATATGTGTTTTATTCTATCCTAACTCTGAAAACTTCCCATTTAGCGACCAATTTCTGAAGGAAAAACACTACCAGCATTATCCTATATATTAAGTACCTTACCCTATCTTTTTCCAATTTTTTATTGATGAACAGATGTTACTATATTTTTTCATGCACAGCAAAAATACTTTGAAAGGGATTTTATTATCTCTTTATAATGGAGTTTTTTCTTGTTTATTCTATCCTATTTTTTTTGGATTTTTGTGTGTGAGCATGCATTGCACATGTGCTGGTATATGTATTATACACACTAGCATAAACTATTAAGTCAAGGTTTAGATTCATATTGAGTTAAAATGGACCATGACATAATACTTGAACATCTATGTGTAAGTGCCCTTTTGGATTACCTTTTTGTAAAAAATCTGTTAGAATAATCATAGTTTACAAAAATGAAATTTGGATAAAAGTAGAGAAATCTATTACAAACTTGTTTTGATAAAAAAAGGAAAAATAATGGTTAGAAACCATGGTTTGATTTACTAAAAGGTAAACCAAACAGGCCCTAACTGGTTAGAATTTCAGTCCTTGCTGCCTCCTACTTGTTAAAAATTGTTTCAGTACACAGTATGGTAGGTCTGGGCTTCATCCATGTTTTAAATTCGATTGGCTTTTGTGTGAAAGAGTGTGTTAGAGATTATAATATAACTATTCATGGGTATTCACTTTACAGTTTAAACTTGAGTTAAAATGGTCGCTGATAAGTTGCATATACGAAAACAATCTTGTTGATACTGATTAAACTTTGAAGTCTCCTGGATTTCATTTATCTTTATACAGTGGAGTCATGAATCCAATTTTTATTTTAAATCATGTATGTAGTGACACTCCATTTTATTGAGTATTTCTATCATATATGCATTGATTATGTGTTTACTTTAGTACTGGTCACTGGGAATGTTTCCATGTTGCCCAGTGATTTCAAAGTGGTGCAAGTGTTGACTTTCCTGGCTATTAGGGAAAAACAAGGATAGGATGTGATGCCCTGATTGTTTTTATTTTATTAAATTATCTCTGTAAAATGTGATCAATTTTCAGGGATACCATATTTGCTAATGCAATTTCCCTAATGGGATGAAATATATGAACGCTCTTGCTAATAATGTGATTTTTGTTTCCTTTAAAGACTTAATAATATCCGGAGAAAAGATTTGTTTGGGTCTTGGATTATTGGTATTCTTTCTTTCTTTGTTTCGAATGTAATGACACTTAAGCCGTTAGTATTAAATTCTATTTACTTTCGCTCTTATGTTGGAGTAGGACCTAGGCTGTAGTTTATAGATGTTCATTAGACTTGCTTAATTTTTATCCTCTTTGTGGATCCATAAATTTTTTTACTTGTATCCTTTGATTTGCCCTTCCTGATGATGAAGTTGAGAGTTGGAGAAAATATTATTCTACAGGAATATTCAATGCTTTTACTTTTATAGCCTACGGTATAAATTTTTTACCCTATTCTATTGATGTAGGATCAACCTAAAAATGAAAATAAAATTAAAGCAATCGAATTAAAAAAATTAATAAATAAATAAATAAATAAATGCCACTTGAGCTGGGGCTATTTCTGTTTTGAAGTGTCAAATTAACTTAATCTGGTTTTTTCACAATTATCTCATTAATAATTTATTTTCTATTTTTGATATTTCAACCATTATATTTAATGCTTGATGTCTGTGAGTTGCATTGCTTCATTATACCAACACAGAAAGGAAAATCTCTTCAAGCATCTTTTTAATTTGATTCAACTTTTACCAAATTTTAAGGGCTTTTTGGGTATTTAGATTTCCTGGTGACTTGTACCTAATTTTGTTCTCATTCCTGAGCGTATCCTTTGGTTTGAATACACTTTACTAGTTAGTTAAGCACTACTCAAGAGTGAAAGCATGTTTCTTCACTTCTAAAGCTTTTAAGAGCAGATTATGTGTTTGGAGTTGCATATTGAAGTTCTTTGTTTAGCTTTGTTGTTTAATTTTTAACAGGCCATGCTATTAGCTTTTGTTACATGCTTAGGTTTCAAATTTTGATTGTAGTCTCAGGCAGATATTGGAGACGAAAATCTTTTTAGGTTTTTGAAGTCCCTTTATTCTTTGACATTTTAAATACTTTCTAGTTATTGTGATATTCGTGCTGTATTAAGATATGACTTTGTCTCCAGTCTTATTTGCAAACATGAACATTTGTTCTTATTCTTGTGGATTTTTATGTTACAGACCTCTGCACTTGTCGGTGGCAACATGGAATGTGGCTGTTGTGAAAAGATGGGTGGAAGTTGCAACTTCTGAAGAGATTGCTGAGGCAATTGACATACCAAATCCTATTGGCACTGCACTGTGCATGGCAGCTGCTTCTAAGAAAGACCATGAAATTGGTATCTGGAAACTGGAATCATTGCTTGATAGTAATTTAAAGTTTATATGTTTGTTTGATAGAACTGTAATTATTTAAATATTTCCTATTTAAATATGTTATCTTTTTTATTTACTGCAAATTTTGTGTTTCCTTTCAGTAGATTTGTGGTATTACTGGATGCAAATAAAGTCTTACAACAAATAAGAGGTTTAGAAGTTATAACTGCATCTATTTTAAAGGAATAAAGTCAGTCTTATTTTACCAATAAGCTGCTATAGAAAGTCAAAGAGCTTCAATTTGATTCAAAAAATTGTACAGTATCAATATACAATTTCAAGGATTTTGCACGATCAGGAAAGTTCTTTTTTAATAAATTCTGTGATATTAAGGTTACAAATTTACAATGTACAAATTTCATCATTTTGGTGCAATTTGCTATTGGAAAGAGACATATATTATGTGTTTGAAGGTTAAGTATTACTATGTATCTGCCTTTATTGGTAATTTTGACTCTCAGGTTCCCATATATTTTCCCATAAATAGTTCAACCCCAGTATGAGACTGCATGATAAACCGATATTGATAATTCTGTTCATTACAATAATTGAATCATCTGATCTTGTTTGTCAATGTCAATTGTAGAGGGCAGAGAATTGGTGCAGATATTGCTTGCTGCAGAAGCAGATCCATCTGCTCAAGATGCACAAAATGGGCGGACAGCTTTGCATACAGCTGCTATGACTAACGATGTTGAGTTGGTCAAGGTAAGTGAATTAGCCATATCCTTTTGGTTGCTGAAGTATCCACATCTTGTTATAAGTTAATATTTTCTTGTTTCTGGGTGTGTTTTGAGTAGGTTATTCTTGCTGCCGGTGTTGATGTTAACATTCGCAATGTGCACAACAGTATACCACTTCACTTAGCTCTAGCTAGGGGGGCAAGGTCATGTGTTGGATTGCTTCTATCTGCTGGGGCTGATTGTAATTTGCAGGTTTTTCATTCTAGTTTCCATTTCCACCATTTCACTGTGCATAATTGTACTCATAATTAGATGAAATTGACATCTCTCATTATTGTATTGTTTACTCAATAAATATGGCGCTTTTGGTGAGGGATTTCTTGATTTTATTTTTTTTCATTCTGATTTATCACAACTGTTTCTGTTGGTCTCTGTAAGATTTGAAACTGGTCTTCATTATATACAATTTACTTATTACTGAGTTGAATCTCTGCTGCAGCCCCTATTTGTTTCTGAGTTATTCTGGTGTAGTGATATTTTACAAGCAGTGTAATGGTATTTTACAACCTTCAAGGTGGTTGAATTTCTGCAAATATAAGGAACATGATTCCCTACAAGGATTCAAAAGAGTATAATATACTCAAAAAGACATGTAATGGGATATCAAACCCTTTTCTCTTTGTTAATAATACATCATAATTCTACTTAGGAGTGGGTTGTGAATTATGTGATCTATGGATATGTCTGGAGTTTATTGCTTACTGTTTAGCACAAATTTGAAACTAAACTTTTAGGTAGCATTTTTTTTTTCTCATTTATTTTGATCTTTGTCTTGCTTATAATTCTTTAATTCTTTTCTATTATACGTTGTTGGAGTGAAACTTTCCTTAAGCTTTAAATTTGATTTTTCGTGCTAGAAATATTTGAGGATTGATGGCCTCCAGTCTTTTGGAAGGAAACCCTTGCTATTGTATCTGTGATTGCAGATTCTGATACTGATTATTTTTATCAGGATGATGATGGGGACAATGCTTTCCATATAGCAGCAGAGACAGCAAAAATGATTCGTGAAAATCTTGATTGGCTCATTGTTATGTTAAGAAATCCTGTTGCTGATGTTGAAGTGAGAAACCACAGGCAAGTAGTTGTGAAACACACTTTTCCATTTTATATTTAGATATATGATGTATGTATACATACGAACACAGACACAGATATATGTGAAGATATTGTGTAACTGACACTTTTCAACCACTGATGATTGTACCATTTTAACATCTTAACCACAGTGAGCTCCAATGCACTACCATAACTGATAGGTTATTTTCATGACAGTGGCATGACTCTGCGTGACATCTTAGAGGCCCTTCCCAGAGAATGGATATCTGAAGATCTAATGGAGGCACTAGACAATAGAGGTGTTCATCTATCTCCTACAATGTAAGGGGAAGTCCTCTTTTTCTGCTATTACTTTTTATTTTAGGGGAATGATATATTTTGTCTACTCTTATTTGTGTATTATGTATTATAATATGTTTATTTCTGATTGTATTTAGATTTGAAGTTGGAGATTGGGTGAAGTTTAAAAGAACTGTCACAACTCCAACATACGGGTGGCAAGGTGCGAGACAAAAAAGTGTTGGCTTTGTACAAAGTGTTCCTGACAGGGAGAATCTCATTGTGTCATTTTGCTCTGGTGAGGCTCGTGTTTTGGCAAGTGAAGTTGTAAAGGTCATTCCATTAGACAGGGGCCAACATGTACAGCTTAAAGCAGATGTGAAAGAGCCCAGGTTTGGCTTGCACAAATATTACATTATGATAGGTATATGCATGTGCACGCTTACATTTCTAGTCCTCATCGCTGTGTCAAGGTTACAACTTCCACATTTTTCAATTTAACAAAATAAAAATCCCCAGCTCCCTTACAAGTAAATAATCTTGTGGGTAATTAAGTCATTTGATGAACAAATTTTACTGCCTTCTTTTTATTTTCTTGATATTATTTCTTCAAGAAATAATTTTCTCAGCTGTATTGTTGCTCTCTTCTCTTTCTGACTTTCTCACTTTGATAAAAAATTCTTTCTAATTATTTCTTATGAAATGAAAGCTGGAGAGGATAAGAGAAAAGATTGAAATAGTGAAGATATCCATCTCTGATCTCACTAAAAGCTCAGAAAAGCGAAGTTACTACTATACCAAGCCATGCCATTATAAATGGCTGTTGTAGTTTCTGAACTTTACCCATCAAAAACTGGAAGAACAGAAGTACATTATCACTGTTTATAATGCAAGTGAGCTAAGCACCATAGTGACGCCATCATTTCTAGTTTGGCCACTCCTATGTAGTCTCAGCTGTGAGTAGTTTGCAAACACGTTTACACTAGTTCAAATTCCTTCTATCTCTCTCTTCCACTCCCAAATTGATAAATGACTTCTCCAAGAATGCTCTTTGCCATTCCTGGGCTCTTTTTTGAGCTCTTTAGCAATCAGCTCCCAGCTGTGATTTCACTGACAATCAAATTTGTTGCTTGAGAGATTGTTGCCTCCTCTGTATCTGCCATCTGTGTAAAAACTAAGTTTCAATGTCATTTACTCTGCTCGCTTCTTCCCTGATCCTTGAGACACCATCTCTGTTCAGGATTTAGTGTTCTATATAAATGAAGAACTCTGCCACATATGTGCACAGCAACATTGCTAAATTTGTCAATGTCATGGAAGTGTGCATGTCTGCAAGCCTACAACCTGCTGCAATTGAGTGGGCATCATCTACTTGTATACTTCATCTCCTCTGAAGAGATGCTGGAAGAATTCAAGAAAATTCTGTCTGAGAATGCAAGTCAAAAGAGGGAGAGGGAAGGATAGGGACAAGAGAGTAATTTCTTTTAAAAAGAAATATCTAAGGTTTTTGAAAGAGTAAATAGATTTTTCTCTTTAGTTAATGACTGAAATACCTTTAAGACTTGTCTACTTTAAGAAAGGGAAAATGAGTATTTTGTCCTGCTGGAAATTTGAAGGATGATAACTTACGCTCCCTTGTGTGGAGATTAGCATCCTCCACATTTTATATTCCCTTCTTGTAAATGATATAATAAATGTGGGAACATTTAAGTCATTTTCTCAAAATATGTATTTTAAAACTTGAACTAAATTTCCTTGCATTTATTGTGTCTTGAAGAAAATTATCTAATTGTCCCTGTATTTGTTTAGTCGTTTAAGGAAAGAATCTTCATTTTTTGTGGTCAAATACTTAATGAGGAGGTTAGCATGTTAACCTCCACTTGAGTGAGGAGATTAGAATCTGATAAAACACTCCCATGTTGATTTTTGTGGAATATTGCAGAACCTTATTTGATATTTTATTAGATAGCAGATTGGAGAGGGCTTATATCTGGTTTGTTATCCTGCTATTGCATTGTTATTTTTCTTCTCTTCTTTACCACATCTGTTAGGTTAAAAGGTGGAATCTCCTTTAAATTCCATAACTGAAGAGAAAAACATAAAATAAGAGGAAGAATTTGCTTAGTTGAGCTTCGCAACCCATCCAAATGATCTAACACACACACACACACAAGGAAGAAGTGAAGAAGCCATTGGCTGGACACCAAAATGAGGCCATAACAGACTCATTTTTTACAAGCTGCATGGGTAATGTGGTTTAATCTAGTAGAGTTATGCTCCTTTATACTCACACTTTGACTAGATACTCGCAAAGCATCAAAATTGAATTTGAAAAAAAAAATGCTTGGAGCTACCATAAAAGACCAATTGCTTAGAAAATTTACTGAAGAGTTAATTTTTGAACTACCAAACCAGCTGACAATAAAATGAAGGTTAATTCCAGTGTAAGAGCTTCTAGCACATAAGGAAACCAAGATTTTTGGTTTTTTTAACCTTTACCATTTTGGTTGTGCTAATCGAAGTTGTTATAATATATGGGAAGTTTGTTGTTTAGTGCCTCATGCATTACGTTAGTTCTTAATTCTTGATGCTTTTTTATTTTTCTATCCTATTAATATCTAATTATCTGTGTCAGGTTTGGTTGGCGTGGACAGTCACATGACAGCGTTGGGACAGTTTTATGTGTTGATGATGATGGAATCCTCCGTGTGGGGTTTCCTGGAGCATCCAGAGGCTGGAAAGCTGACCCATCTGAGATGGAACGGGTTGAGGAATTCAAGGTTGGAGACTGGGTTCGTATTCGCCCCACTCTTACATCTGCAAAGCATGGATTAGGATCTGTGACCCCAGGAAGCATAGGTATAGTATATTGTATCAGACCAGACAGCAGTCTCTTAATTGAGCTGAGCTATCTGCCAAATCCATGGCATTGTGAACCAGAAGAGGTTGAGCATGTTGCTCCTTTTAGGGTAAGAAAATGTAGATTTTCATTTTCCTTTCGTGGGAAAGTTATATATTTTTTTTCTTATTTTTTAAAGTGTCTGACAAGTTGATATTACAGATTGGTGATCGCGTATGTGTGAAGCGATCTGTTGCAGAACCTAGATATGCTTGGGGTGGTGAGACGCATCATAGTGTTGGAAGAATAAGTGAGATAGAGAATGATGGTCTATTAATAATTGATATACCAAATCGACCCATACCATGGCAGGCTGATCCATCTGACATGGAGAAGGTGGAAGATTTTAAGGTGGTTATTCCTGCTGTTAGCTGTTTTCTGCCATTTTAAGTTTATGCTTTTGAGTATCTCTTGTTAGATGTTTAATATTTCTCCTATTTTATATGTCAATTGTTGCTAACACAGGTTGGAGATTGGGTCAGAGTGAAAGCTTCTGTGTCGTCTCCAAAATATGGATGGGAGGATATTACAAGGAACAGTATTGGGATAATTCATAGCTTGGAGGAGGATGGTGATATGGGTATTGCCTTTTGCTTCAGGAGTAAGCCTTTCTGTTGCTCTGTGACTGATGTGGAGAAGGTTCCCCCATTTGAGATAGGAGAAGAGATTCATGTGATGCCGTCTGTTACTCAGCCACGGCTTGGATGGTCAAATGAATCACCAGCTTCTGTTGGAAAAATAGTGAGAATTGACATGGACGGTGCTCTAAATGTGAGCTTACTAATTTACTTTCTAATGAATCTTGTACCGGATTTTTATGTGACTTTAACCAAACTAAAACTTCATGTCATAAAAAATGATAGCTAAATAGAACCTAATACAAGTTATGTAATGCTGTTTAAGTAGAGCTAGGCATTCATTTTGGTTTGTAAAGCTAATAAATAAAGCATTATAAACATCACCTCGGAAATAGCCATTCATCAGAGCTATTGCTGCTGTTAAAAAGTTGTGATATGGCTCAAAAGGAAAATACCTCCTGTAAGATGAGGCATTTGGTATTATGAGAAAACCACTTTGTTTATCCTTGCAGACATTACTCTTTCTCTCATCGTTCACTGTATGATAAAATTAGGCTGACAGAAATATCACCTTAGAGATAAGAAAATGAAAGATTTGCAGTGGCTAGGTTAATTGTGATTTTATCTCTAATTACTGGACATGTGATTGTGCTGTTCTTTGCAGGTGAGAGTCACTGGTAGGCAGAACTTGTGGAAAGTTTCTCCTGGAGATGCAGAACGACTTCCTGGATTTGAAGTTGGTGATTGGGTACGTTCAAAACCAAGCCTAGGAAACAGACCGAGTTATGACTGGAATAGCGTTGGGAAAGAAAGTTTAGCTGTCGTGCATAGTGTACAGGATTCTGGATACCTGGAATTAGCTTGCTGTTTTCGTAAAGGGAAGTGGATCACTCATTATACAGATGTTGAAAAGGTTCCTTGCTTTAAAGTTGGGCAGTATGTTAGGTTCCGAACTGGTTTGGTTGAACCAAGGTGGGGCTGGAGAGGAGCACAACCTGAATCTCGAGGTGTTATAACCAGTATACATGCCGATGGAGAAGTGAGGGTGGCATTGTTTGGTTTGCCAGGTTTGTGGAGAGGGGATCCTGTGGACCTTGAGATTGAGCATATGTTTGAAGTTGGAGAGTGGGTGAAGTTGAAAGATAATGCTGATAATTGGAAATCTGTTGGACCGGGCAGTGTTGGTGTTGTACAAGGAATAGGGTATGAAGGTGATGTATGGGACGGAAACATTCATGTAGGCTTTTGCGGGGAACAGGAAAGGTGGGTAGGACCAACTTCCCATCTTGAAAGAGTTAGTAAACTCCTTGTTGGACAAAAGGTTAGAGTTAAACAAACGGTAAAGCAGCCAAGATTTGGGTGGTCTGGACACACCCATGTTAGTGTTGGAACCATATCAGCAATTGATGCTGATGGAAAGCTTCGAATATACACTCCGGCAGGATCGAAAGCGTGGATGCTGGACCCATCAGAAGTAGATTTGGTTGAAGAGGAGGAGCTCTGTATTGGAGACTGGGTCAAGGTTAGAGCATCTGTTTCAACCCCAACCCACCAGTGGGGAGAAGTGAACCATTCAAGCATAGGGGTGGTGCATCGCTTGGAAGATGATGATCTGTGGGTGGCATTCTGTTTCACTGAGAGGCTATGGCTTTGTAAGGCATGGGAAATGGAAATGGTTAGACCATTTAAAGTTGGAGACAAAGTAAGGATCCGAGATGGACTGGTGTCCCCACGGTGGGGATGGGGAATGGAGACACATGCTAGCAAGGGACAGGTGATCGGAGTAGATTCAAATGGCAAACTAAGAATTAAGTTCCGATGGCGGGAAGGGAGGCCCTGGATAGGAGACCCTGCCGATATCATTCTAGATGAGAATTGATCTTAGGTTCGATATTTCCATTATCAGAGCCTTGTATCATAACTTTTCTCATTAAACTCTTTAGCCTATTGTTTTGGGGCCTAGGCTTGTGCTCAGAAGTGGAAAGCTTTATGCTTCTTGCTCCCAGATGTGCTCTGGACTATAATATTTTTGTTCTGATGAAAAAGGTGCAAAATGGATCTATTCGTGTACTGAACAGATGCAAAATGGATGGAGTTGGGAGAAAAGGAGGAAAATTGGCTTGCCATGCCAAATATTATTGGAGATTCAAGGCAGCCATGGTGAAATTGGCAATAGGTCATTCATATTCATAACTCATAAAGTATGTATTCCCAGATTTTGAGGTATATATACGTTACATATATTATTGTACAAATTGTACTCTCTGATAAACTTAATTCATTTTTTTTGTCCTTTACTTTGACTCACCTCAACTACGCAGTTGCATTATTTTTTGAATGGAATGGTTCCATCTGTAATATATTTACCCTATAGTTTTGTTTTAATTTGAAGTTGGCTTCATGTGAAGTAACCTACTCGCTTGAGATTGATCCCTACTCTTATCATCATCTCTAAGTCATAAAAATTCCTGCTTAATTTTTCTTCTTTGAAGAAGGAACAATCTGAGCCTAGTTTTTTAGAATATTATCTGATCAATCATCAGTATTCAGTATATTATAATATATTAGAATCAATTCTACTAAAGATTTACTATTCACGGGAAAGATCACTATCTTTTATATTTTGAATTTTTAGTATTACCAAAAAAATTTTTGAATTTTCATATTTATTAAATACATATGTATTTAGGGAGAAATAAATAAATAAACTATATTCCTTATTCTCCTCTCATCTATCAGTTAGTATACTTTCAACAATATTATTAATTATAATCAATTTGGATGATTGTTTTAAAAAAATATTGCAGTTGTACATATTTAGAGGGCCCTTATCAAGCTTTGAAAATCATGAGATTTTTTTGGCCACGACAATCAGGAAAGTTATTTGTACATGTCTCAAAATCTAAAGGAGTTTTTTTTTTTTTTTTATATATAATTTAGTCAATTTTATAATATTTAATTTAGTGATTAAAAATATACATATACACTATTTAGTTTTTAAGCAGTTCAATAAATGATTTTATTCATCAAAACATTTTATTTGTTACTTATTGATGGTTATCGTATATCTAAGATTTAAGAGTAGTTAATTTACTTAGAAATATTAAACATTGAATTGTATATTCCTTTAATAAAAAAATTATATAGTAAATTTTAAGAAGAGACACTAAGTTACAAAAAAGTGATATCCAATAGTTGAGTTGATATATTCTCAAGTAGCCATATAACAATGTTTAATGAGCTGAAAAAAATATATATAGTAATTTTTTAACAAAAACTATAAAGTAATTGAAGGTTAGTATTTTTAGGATATATAATTTAATTTAAATTATAATAATTACGTTTAAAATTTTAAATTAACGATTAAAAATAATGATTAGAGAACGATATGAGAATATTAAATTAATCAGCTGCGTAAATTGTTTATTGTATATGAACGCATTCTTTTGGCCATTATGTCATGTATGAGTACATAGTATATAATCTTCTAGAAATATACGAAGGCAATGAATAATGAGCAGTAACAAATTTATTATGAATTTTATAATTTCTATTGATATTATGTAAATTGCATTAAATTAATATCATACTAAATTCAAACTTCTGTTTAGTTGAATAAAATCAAATAAAACACCAATTGTTACTAGTTCAAAGTGTTACTTGTCACAAATTTACTACATCACTTGTAATATTTGAACAAGAATACTGTTTTTATAATATTCCTTAACTCATACATTTATTAACTCATGTCAATATATGAACAAGTATATCACAATTCAAGGAGTCAGATTGCAATTCAATATTATGGGGAGATTAATTCATAAACTTAAAACAATAATCACTTAAATTCTATTAGAAATATTTAAAAAATTGACTCTATTTATGAAAGAACAAAAACTAACCATGTATATACTTTTGCCATCTAGCTCTTCAATAAAGATATTATATGTCTATATATTTTTATAATTTAGCATTGACATCTTTTCAAAAATATTGTTTCACACATATTTTTACTGAATAAGCAGATAAGCAAGCACCTAAAAGATCTTCACAATTCAAGGAAAAAGAAGAAAAACTGAAAGATCTTATTTAAAACTTAAGGAAAATCTTCCCTTGCGCTTGCCAACCCACACTCATGCCATTTGCAGAAAAAATCAAGAGCATCCCTCATCCATGTATGTCGACAGCTTCCCAATGCCTCTGATATAGAGAGCCAGCTCTTGTTTCTGAACTTTTGCTCGGGCCAGGAATGAAGCTCTTCCTTAACAAACAAGGCAAACATTGCTGCTTTACATAACCCGTCTGGGTTGAATTCATCTTGAAGGGTCTTACTCTGAAACTCGAAGTAACCAAGAAAACCCTGAAACCCATTAACAAGCAGTAAATACTACTTTAAGAGATTCCGTGCAACCAACAACATTAATTAAGGAAATTCTAAAACAAATAAGTAATTACTTCAATATATCTATAAAATTGCCTTAGACATTTTAAACACTTATCCTATCTATTTATAAAACCTACAAAACTTATCTTGCATTTAAGAATAAAATACTTCAGCCCTTAATCAATTTTCTTAATTTAACATGTAAATCTTTTCCATTTTAAAACCCACAAAACCAAAAGGGAAAAAAAAAACTACCATTCTTAGTACATTTTTCAAAAACACTACACCTCATTTAGAAGACTTTTTCTGGGACATGACAAAGTTATGCATTGAATTTGTAAAGTCACAAAATCATGAAGGAAATGGGTTAAGATTAGGAAAATTCAAAGGAGAGTTAAGTAATTCATTCAATGTTCATAAACATGATGATCCTTTAAGTTTTAAAAATAGAGAAATACATGCAAAATGAGGAAAAAAATGAAGAGAAGCTAAAGGGTTAAACTCAAACAAACTATTACAACACTACAGAAACTATAAAGTTAAATCAATCCATATATGTAGAAAGTTTTTCACCCTTAGGTCTCCTTGAACTCCCGCTTCTTCAATTGATTCTCTTATAGCTGCCTCCTCAACAGTTTCATCGTTCTCCCAACCTCCCTTTGATAGAAGTATCATCAGAAAAATCAGAAAATAAGATGAAGACCCAATGAAGTTCACAAGAGTTGATATCAACCAAAATAATTAAAGGGGAAGAAAAAATTATGCAATAGTAATTTTTCAAAGGATTTCTCAGTTTGAAGTTACAAGCAGTCTATTGTAAGGTAGCATAAACGTTTGCAACATACAATGTCATTCAATAGAGGTGTCTCATCAAGTTTTACATAGGAATTTAAAGCAAACTCACAATAAAATCTTCTCAAATGAGAATGTGAAAGGGAATGGCATAAAAATGGGAAAACCCTCTCCCATAAATATGTGAAGCTCTCTTTCCAATAAAACCATTCTGTCATTTACCAAACACAACATTTATACTTTGTTTCACCCTGTTCTCTTTCCTCAAATCCATTTTTCATGTGCCAAACGTAGCATAAGATTAGTATTAAAGGCACAAGGATTGATAATAACAGTTTCCATTTCCATATATACAATCAAAGCAGAAAAAAGTTGAAACACAACAGATAGCAAGTATTTTTTAGAAGTTGACACAGTTACATAAAGGATGCGGAGGGCATTATAACTTATTGTTTTTAAACTATCTATAAAATAAACATCTCGATAGCATTAAATGAGACCTTAAATTATATGCCTGTACATCCATCAGAAAATTTCTTTATCATATATTCCCTCCGGTCCATATTATAAGGCATATTGTATAATAAGTTTTTTGTCTAAAATATAAGGTATTAGATATTTTTTTTCCCATTTTACCCATGTCTTTAATGCTTTCTCTCTCTTCATTTATAACTCTCCAATGATAATAGAATGGGGTATTTAATGAGGGTAAAATAAAAAATGTGGATATTTTTTGCATCAATTTGAGTTGAAAAAGTGATTTTCTTAATATGCGTGTAATTAATACAAAATGCCTTATAATGTGGACCGGAGGGAGTATCAAACAATAGTTGTTAGTGCACTTGTAAAAAAACAAATGGAAGGCTAGACATTAGGATTAATATAAAAGTGAATATTCCAAACTATATACCTTTGGAAACAAAAGGCCAGGTCCACTAGGCGAGCTGATCATAAGGACTTCAACAATCTTCTTTGAACTAGAATTACAATCATCAGAACTTCTATATCTAAATGGAACACACCTACAACATCAGCATTGGAAGATCAGAACTATACTGCAGCCAACACAATCAAATCAAAGTTCTATTCAATCAAATACAATTCCCAGCTAAAAGAATATGGTTAGACATGGTAAATGTTCTTCTTGCTTCAATTAAAATGTGCAAAGAATATCACCATCAAATATCTCCATTCTCTCTCTAAGGTTCCCTTTCACCTATTTTGTATTCACAACTTTACAAGTTCATATGGTCGCATCAAATAATTCATCAATGCCTGAAAATTGACATACTTGATTAAGTAGTCATTTTGACAAAGAAAGAAAGTTAAAATTTCTCCCAGATTTTACAAACAAGAAAAAGAAAGGATATAACAAAATTTAAAAATATATCTAACAATATGACAATCAACCACCATTTATGCAATTTTGCTTGGAATGTATCACTATAACGAAGAGGACATAGACAAAGAAATTCCACTTGTACTTTGGTTAACCCTCCAAAGTATACAAATTCTTGAGATTTCAGCATCTACATCCAAGTTTCTAATTTCTAAAGTCAAACCATTTTAGCAGTGGGTCCAATCAATCTCAAAATTTGCTTGATGACAGCTAAGAAAATATCTGAAATCTACCAAGACTAGAAATTCAAGGGAAAGAGTTTCCGTCGTATAAAAAAAAAAAAAAAAAGAAATTCAAGGGGGAAAAAATTCAAAAATTACAATTGGATTACTAATGAGCTTTGGAGAAATTATGCACTAAGCAGGCCCAACTGCATGCCACCAGAATTCTCTGTATCAGTAACATGCAGATACTTACCAAACTATATTGAGTTATGTCAAATCCTGACCTTTATCTCAGAAAATAAAGAATTTTACTAAATTATACCAAACCAAATTGTCTCATTTGTGAGACATGATACCAAGGCCCAAAATAAAGCAGAAAATACAACCTAATGGGATCCAACCAGGTGTGATCCCGAAAGCCTCAAAACAGGAACATTATCTTAGGATGGAAAAATTATTTAACCTTCTTGGAATCTCGTTCCAAGCACCAAAATTCAATGCACTAAAAATAAATCATGTTACGTTCATTAATTAATTAGTGTTGCATCTAAAATAGAGAAACAAAGCATTCATATTACAATGATTGTGCAAGCTAAGTTTGTACCCAAAAATCTCAATTGCTCAGTTTTGAGAATTTACCTTGGCACGGTTTCACTTTTTGCCTCAGTTTGGAATTATGCGAGGATCCTAACTATGTTAATTGCATTAATTTAAAGTAATATAGTAGAGAGAAAAATACAAGACACGGCATGCCTGCTGAGTAAACATACTCATAGAAAATGAAGAAAATAATTTGCTAAAACAGTCCTCAATATAAACGAATCCGGACAAAAATAATGACTCAATGTGTCGGGTTGACCAAAAAGGTCATTGATTATCCTATTCCTTCTGCACAGATAATTTGAATTTTGAAATAATAGTTAAGAATAATCATCTGGTAAATAGAAAACGTAATCGTTATACTAATGTAAATCGTGCAAGTTGCAACCCAAAACTCAGAAAAAGAAAAGAAAGAAGCCCAAAAGGCAGAGAAATAGAAACCATCAATTAATCTTGAGGAGTGAAAAAGAGAAAGCATCAACCACAATCACCAAATAGTAATTTCATAATAGGAAATTACTTTTGTATATACAAAATTTCCAGCTGAAAATGACATTTCTCCCCAACGTTATCCAACAAAGCAGCGACCCAAACGAAAAAAAATGCAAAACAAAACAACATCAACGTTATATTCCACCAAATGACAATGATGGCGCATCAAGGAAAGGAATTGAAAAAAAAAAAAATTACCCAGCGACAAGGCGATATCCGTTCTCGTACCGCTGCTTAAGCCGACCCGTACGGGCCACCAAATCAGACATAATAAAATTGAAAATCAACACCAATATCAGTCTTCCGTATTATTTACGAATCCAAATGGCTATTTACCATCGGTGACCCAATCAGACGCCGTGCAACAATGCTCAAACTCGCACTAGATATCGATTTCGCCAATGCCGCACATTGCTACGAGATAGTACGAACCTTCGGGAATGGTTTCTTAGGGTTTTGGTTCAGCCTGCAAAAACCGAAAAGAGGAGAGAAGGAGGAGCCAACTGAAACAAATGGGGAGAGACAGAAAGCGTGGGGAGGGAGGGGAGAGAGAAGCGCTTAGAACGGAACGGACGGTGGGGCCGTCAAAACTAACGTGGAAAATGTGGGGCCGTCATAAAGGAAGGACGTCAGTGGAATTAGATGGAAAGCGAGCCTTTTATATACAGAATGAGACAAATAGGATGAAGGCACGTGGCGAATTCAAATTCAGAGGAATGTGATTGGTTGGGTATTGCGGCGATGTTTTATACTCATCGCGTGGGATTTTGAAGCGAAGACGAAAAAAAGGACGGAGAAACGACATGTGTTTGTTTTTCAGGTATTTTGTACGGGAACAGCGAGATTTCAACATGTGGAAGATCTTGTAGGCTCCTTCCTTTTTCTTAAGATCTCAAAAATTATTATTTAAAAAAAGAATTACAATAATTATAATAAATACTAATAATTTCTAATCAATTTAGGGTGGGTGAGAGTGGTTCTTATCCTTTTAATAAATATAATACAAGTTAAACAATTAATGTAACATATTTTTTCATTTATCTTTGTCTTTAAATTTTGATTGATGTTATCATATTTTTATAAATTAACTTTGATTTAAATATTTTCTTTATAAATATAAAAATGATATAAAAAATAAAAAAGTAATAAATTTTCAGTGAAATCAATTTTAACTTATTATGATACTGTTATTTTAGGATTTAAATAACCTAAAAATTATAAATTTCAATAGTATTTTACTAAAATGACTTTAATTTAAATACTTTTCTAAATTATCCATTTAATATTAATGAATGATAAAAAAGTAAAATAAATAATTAATACTTTATTAAAATTTTAAAGTAACAAATATTATGAAAATCTAAAAAACCCTAAAGTGATAATTTTTATAAATTGTTGATGAATTTTAAAATTTTTCTCAAATCATTTAATAGAAAAAACACTCTTTTTATATTTGCAAGCTATATAAGGGAGATAACTTTCTTTAATAAATTTTTTCCTAATTCTATGAGTGTAAAGTTTGAATTTAGATGAGTAAAATACTTTTGCTACATTATATAAAACTTGACTTTGAAAGCCCATGAAAAATAATTTTCATCAAATTTTTTTAGTATATATCCATCATATAAGCTAGTAGCTACTAGAATAAACACCAATCAACCCCTCCTATTATCGTGTTGTCTTTTGGTGTTTCTAAGTTTTTTTTTACATGATAATGGCTCATTTAAATTAGTTCTGATTGTGTAATTAATTTAAACTATCAAGATTCATTATTTTGTCAAAAATAAAAATTTATTTTAAATACACTTGAAACATCTAAATAAATTGAATAGTTAAATTTTATTTTAAATTGATAAGAACAAATACTACACTGTTAGTTTTAATTTGAAAAAAAAAAAACCTTCGACAATATGATGATATCTTGCTGTTTCATTATAAAGGGTAAGAGAAAACGTCTTTAACCATTCACATCCAGTCAAAGTGGTTGTGTGCGTGTTTCTCTAGGGAAAAAAGTAATTTGTGTGTTTCTTATATTTAAGTTTTTGTTTGGATTAATTGTCCATAATTGATTATAAGGATGTGTGATTATATTAAAAGTAATTTGTGTTTAAATATTTTTATCTTATAAGTATTTTTAAGAAAATAAATATGTTTAGATTTTGAAAGTTTAAGTGATTATTGGGTGGAAAATGAAAAGGAAAAGTAAAATAAGTGATTATGAAAAAATAAATAATTATCATAAGTAAAAAAAATCAGTTTATCTCATAATCACTTATTTGAGATATAAATAATTATTAAAAAGTTGGTGTGTTTAGCAAATTTACAAAATAAGCAATTATAGATTCTCATAATCACTTATTTTTGTCATACAGACGGGTTTTAAGGTTTGCTAAGACAGGTTTTAAGGTTTGCTAATATCGTTTCGAATTAGTATTGATTATTGTCCTTTTCTTTTCTTGTTTGAGGCTTTGCATTTAGGTTTAGCCTTTACTTGAAATGAGGGCAAAATAGGAAGTAGATAAATATTATGCAAAAAAATAAAGAAGAGCCTAATTAAGAGATAGCCTAAATTCTCTTTTATTTTTCCTTCAAATTTTTCTATTATTTCTATTTTACCATAGTCCAAATGGAGGGATAGGTTCTTTTATGTGTAGGTGGTTTCTATATATTTTTCATTTGAGTCCAGTGTTTGTGTTGGACCGTTGGTTGAGACTTCGGGGCTGATTCTGTTTTCAAAAATAGAAAAACTCAGAAAACTTATTTGGTAAATCTGTTTTTTATAAACTGTTCTGGAAAACAGAAAAATAAAAGAACAGAAAACTCAGAACACCTTTTAGGTGTTTTGTAATTTTTGTTCTGGAAAACACAAGAAAATGTGAGAAACATCTACCACTAATTATGATTTTAAGAACAATTATTCAAACAGATTTTTTTATTTTCTTGTTTTCAAAACTTATTCTTGAAAAGAAAAAGTTTAAGTGATTATTGAAAAAATAAATAATTATCATAAGTAGAAAAAATCAGTTTATCTCATAATCACTTATTTGAAATATAAATAATTATTAAAAAGTTGGTGTGTTTAGCAAATTTACAAAATAAGCAATTATAGATTCCCATAATCACTTATTTTTGTCATCCAAACGGATTTTAAGGTTTGCTAATATAGTTTCGAATTAGTATTGATTATTGTCCTTTTCTTTTCTTGTTTGAGGCTTTGCATTTAGGTTTAGCCTTTACTTGAAATGAGGGCAAAATAGGAAGTAGATAAATATTATGCAAAAAAATAAAGAAGAGCCTAATTAAGAGATAGCCTAAATTCTCTTTTATTTTTTCTTCAAATTTTTCTATTATTTCTATTTTACCATAGTCCAAATGGAGGGATAGGTTCTTTTATGTGTGGGTGGTTTCTATATATTTTTCATATGAGTCCAGTGTTTGTGTTGGGCCGTTGGTTGAGACTTTAGGGCTGATTCTGTTTCCGAAAATAGAAAAACTCAGAAAATTTGTTTGGTAAACTTGTTTTTTATAAACTGTTCTGAAAAATAGAAAAACAAAAAAACAGAAAACTCAGAACACCTTTTAAGTGTTTTATAATTTTTTTTTCTGGAAAACACAAGGAAAGGTGAGAAACATCTACCTCATTAATGGTAAAGTTATAAATTTTGAATAATTCATCTATCACTCACTAATTATGATTTTAAAAATAATTATTCAAACAGATTTTTTTATTTTCTTGTTTTCAAAACTTATTCTTGAAAATAGTTTTACAAAACTATTTTTGAGAACAGAAAATAGGAAACACTGTCAAGCAGACCCTTCGATTTTCTGTTTTCTGTTTTTTAAGCTTTCTGATTATTGACATATATCCTTTCTGGCTATTAAAAAAAGAAAAATTCAGCCAATCTGTAAGCACTAATTATCCCAACATTAAAATAACATATGTCACGCCATTACAAAATAGTCAAACTAACAAACCAACCCGTCAAGACTTTATTTTTTTTGGATAAATAGGTAATTTTATTTATTAGGAAGAGAATAAATAGTAGGGTGGTTTTTTTTCTTTTTACCAGAAGTAGGGTGAATAGATACAGCTATAATTGATAGGCAATTCAAAAGTCTCTAGGAATATATATGATGCCAAAAAATAGAAGTCTAGGAATAACATTGAGAATATATAGAACCTTCTAAATCTAGTTAAGAGCTTCCTCAGGTCTTGAAGTGAGACTTTCTCCCTCCATGAGGAAAATGGATGACGTATTACGTCTGGAGTTTCTATTGGCCATGCTTCAAGAATCACCATACTGCCCCTTCGAATTACAGCCAACACTGTTTTTCTTTTTCCAAGAGGTACCAATCCAGGGGAATGATGTTACATATTGTCTCTAATCTATTATAATATGTTTTGAGGGTTTTTTTTTAATCCATATTATAAGGTTCTGCACAGTAATCTATCATTTTTTTCTCCTTATTTATTATATTACTAACCAATATTATAATTTATATTATATTTAATGAAAATAATGTAATTAGAAGGGGTAAAATTGAAATTTTTAACTTTTTTTTTCAAAAATTAAAAGATGTAATAGAAATTTCTTAATATTCGTAAAAATTAGTTACAATATCTTATAATATGAACTACAAGGAGTAAGAATCTAGATAAATAATCCATATTTCCACTTTAATTAATTTGCTTCTTGGGGTCGAAAATTTTGAGAAGAACAGCCTAAGAGTGAAACAATAAATCTCATATCGATCCCTCCCCAAATCAGCAGGAAAAAAATGCAAATTAGCAACATTATATATAATTATTACAATCAATAACAATATCGAAACCCAAATGATCCCGTTTAAATAATTCATATGCCACCATTTGAAGAGGTCCTTTGGAAGTGAAGGAGTAAGAGAGTTGAGAAATGAAGACTAGGAAGAAATGATAATGAAGACTCCTAACTTAACCACAATCCTCACCCTCCATATATAATATAACAGCAAGTATTTATATAACTTCTCTGAACCATAAAGACGCGTATGATGGAGGCCCACAGTCACTTCTCATAAAGAGGGAGGGAGGAGACTCTCGCGCGACAAGGTTATCAACCCAATGTCCTTATTTTCTTAAGAAAAATAAAAACTTGCTAATTTGCTAATAAAATTAAAATCAGAAGCTAATTTGCATAATGTGATATAATTAGTTAGTAAAGCTGAAGGACCAAAGTAGATTAATTAATGATTATGAAGGACTAATGTAAATATATTTTTAGGTGAGCACCAGAGGTATTTCCAACTGAATTAATAGTAAAAAACTAATCATAGAAATCAAGATATATTTTTCAATATATATATATATATACACACACTTGAACACACAAAAACAAAAACACACACTCAAACTAGATGCTCTCTCCCTTGGCGGGGGAAGAGGACGATGCCTCTAAAGATATCAACAGTTGGAGCCACGGCCAGATATCATCAGTTTTAGTGTTGGATGACTGGGTCCATTCTTATCTTATCCTACAACAGAACATTTTGCAGCACTTAAAAATTAAAGTGCTACGGTGGTATCTCAAAGGAACAATGAATCATGGGATACACATCAAGCCTTCACTTTCTCTTGACTGGACAACATAAATTCAGATGCTGATTGGGCATATCATGGCCAAATGATAGGTGATTTGTCGGAGGTTTTGTGTGTTCTTGGAGGACTCTCTTGTTTCATGGTCCTCGAAGAAACAAGAAGTTGTCGCATGTCTAGTAGTACCGTGCAAGAACATGTCTCTAGCCAACACTGTAGCAAGCCTCTCAAGGATTCTCTCCCTTCTATCTAACTAAGGCTTTCTTTCTTTGGAATGGAAGAAAAATAGAGAGAGTGAAATACCATGAGAGAAAATAAGAAAAAATCTAAATATAAGGATATCTAAATTTCTTCTTATTTTCTTCTTAGGTTTTCTTCTCATTCTGACAAGAGAATAAAGGTTAAATTGAAAGGAACCTCCATCATTTGGTGTGATAACACCGAGACAGCAACTTCAGCAAGCATCTACTCCTTTTGGTCATGCAAGAACTAAACATAATGAGATTAATACACACTACATTTGAGATCAAGCTCTCCAAAAATTGCTCTGTACAGTGTGTTCCAACTGAATTCCAATTATTGGCTAATTGTCTTAAGAAGTCACTAACTCATTAGCGTTTTTGGAGGGTTCGTGACAATTAAGCTAGGCATAACAATTGAATTGCTATGAATTAAATTAATTATGTTTTCTATAGTAGTTAGGAAAAGATGTTGTTCGGTATGCATGTGAATTTAAGTAAAATGTTGCACTTAATAATGTTTGATATGATAAAAATAAGAAAGAAATGAAGACAAATAAAATGCAAAATACTGAAATACCCCTTAGAATAAAAGTTGAATATTTCCTTATGTAAAATAATGCTTTAAGCAGTTTTGGAATTTGGCAATGGTTTCCATAAGGATATTTTATTGTTAAAACAATGGAGTCATTTGATTGTACAACTTTCCTTAATTAATGCATAAACTAGGAAATTTTATTCATGCATACCAAACAAAATTTTCCATCAAAGGAAAGGAAAGAGCAATAGGTTTTCTTTGAACCAAAGGTAACCTTAATTTTAGTTGAACAGTACATTCAAATGCTTAAGTTTTCTATTTAGATTAATAGATTTAAATTTGTATTTTTATTGTTTTATTCAACACAATCACTACAATCCATTTATCTAATTTTTTATAAGTTGCACTATTCACAAATTTCTGAATAATGTAATGCACATGTCTCACCATCTAGACATCTACTTTTTAACATACATTTTATTCTCTTAAATATTAAAATTATTGAAATCATATAAAATAATAGAATAAAATCTACATTGTCAAAAAAGGTTTCAAAGATTTAAATTTTAAATAAACATCTTCTATTCATTTTTCCAACATATTTCACTTATCTTTGAATTAGGTTATAATTATAATATATTAGAATTAAAGTTGTAATGTATAAAATTTTAATTTCAAATTTAAATTTAATAAAATATGAATTTGAGATGGAATTTAATAAAACTAGACATATTTTTCTTGCTCTGCCAAAATTGTAATTATACTATTAATATGAATTAATAACATGAATAATGTGATTTATCATAAATTATATATTATACATATTGATGTATTAATTATAGTATATTGCTTGATATTTTCCATTTTAGCACATGATGACATATGATTCCTTGAGTTTTTGCGGGTGTAGAGAATGCATGCATCCATCATATCTTTGACCCTATGGGATATATAGGATGTTCATATGGCTTCCCTTTGGCCCTCTGCACATGGGTATTTTAAGGGAATCTTTGCTTAATATGCAGAGAGATTGACGGGATTTTCTATGATTATTAACTGTTTAACTAGGTTGTTATCAACTTTTGTTTTGTTTGAGGTTTTTCTTTCCATTTTTCTGTTGAGGATATTTTCTTCTCCACTAAGTTGTATTTCTGTTTTCTTCTTTTCTCAACAAATGAAAATGATTTGATCATGCATCATGGCAGGAGTTATTTTTATCTTCATATAAAATTAATTGACTAACTGTTTTAGGAATTGATGTCAGGAACATCCTGATGCTGAGGCTGTAAAAGGCAGTGGTTGCTCAATCTATAAGGACCTATGCACAATATTCTCTGAGCAAGCAAGGAGGCATGAATTCGTAGCAGCATCTGGGGGTGATGGTGCTTGCAGGCCTGGGCCAGAGCCCACGAGCATGCAGCAAGAGGAGTCCTCATCGGGATCTGAGGAAGATGAAGATGATAATCATCCTGAAGCAATTCTACCTTCTACATCTATTGCAACTTGTAACCACAAAAGGGGACTAAGGGAATTATTGATGATGCCATTGCAAGAGAGGTACTGGAGATGGCATCTGCTCGGCTGCCATAGAGTAATATAATGGCAGATATGACAATTTTTGCACCTCCTCTTAGAAAAGGTGAATAGGTTGATTGACGAAGGTGTACCTGACTAACTGGTTCACTTTTATTTGTTATAGTTCCGCTTAGTTGTAGACGATGAATATCCCAATATTGTTCTGTGATTGTTTGGTTATATATATATGGTACCTGTCATATGTAGAAAATTGGATATAATCGTCGCATATAACCTTTTGTTGTTGATTAACATAACTGGCCATGCTGGTTTCAGAAGCACGACAACTAAGAAAAATGTATAATGGCATGGGCCTTGAAGATAAAGATCTCATGGCTCTGCGTAGAGGCTCCATCTCCATGATAGCTAGCGGAAAAATGATGGAAGCATCCAAATGCCCTAAATTATATTGTCAAAGCAAATTTTTGAAGTTGGTGATTTGTTTTAACCAGTGAGTCTGGCGAAGATGAAGCACACCGATCGAAGGCCTAGAAAGAGATAATGGACCATTTGAAGTTTGATCAGTTGTACGTATTTTAAGCAAGCTGTTGAGATGATGACAACTGGCAAATGTAAGTGTGTTTGTTGATTTATGTAAATATCTAAGATGGCGTTGGAGTACAAGAAGTGACTGAAAGGGAGATTTCACATGTATCTTTAGTAGCACTCATGGAATCTTGGGTTTGCAGCAGATATCGTAATCAGTGGCGGTCCTACTTTGGAGGCCCCCCTTAACCTTTAAGCCTTTCCTTTTATATATATATATATAGCACACACATACACACAGTTTGGCCCCTCCCTCTCCCTTCGCACCGATATCTTTCACTTTATATATATATATATATATAATATATATTACACATACAGAATAAATAGATATATACTATATTATTCATATATTTAAAAAAAATAAAATATATTTTATTAGTATATTAAAATATTTTTGTTATTAACTAATATTAACTTTTCATTAAAAAATATACTCAATATTTATATTGGACATGTTAATCCATTTTTGTATAGAATTGTTTAGATTTAGTTATCATAAAAATACATTTGCATAAATATAGATGTAATTTTGTTATTTAATTTACATATAATGTAATACTAATTAAGAGTTGTTTAAGTATGTTAAACATATAATTTTTAAATTATCTATATATTGATTTATTTTATAAAATTTAAGGATTTAAAGCAACATCATATAAATATATTGAAAATACAAGCTTTTAATATATATATTTTTATTTGTTCTTGAAATTAATATATTACATAAATGATTCCACTGTGTATATTCTCTAAAATATTAAAACATTATATGATTATACATAATTTATCATTTCATACTTTTTTAAGTAACAACATTATTTTGAAATGCTAATTATAGTAAATATTAAAAAAATTAAATAATAATACAAAAGATATAACATTTTTAAAAATTCCCCCCCCCCCCCTCCCCCTCCCCCTCCCCCTGGGGGGCGTCCGCCCCTGATCCTAATCAAAACTTGTGCAACTAACTACATATAGATCTTTTCACCAAAAAAAATTAAACTACGTGTGGATCTTTACGCAAAGGTGACAACTGCATTATGTCAACAAAGTAATCTTGGGTTTGGAGCAAGACATTTTTTTTTGGTTAATAAATTAAATTAATTTATTATTTATTTAATTTTTTGTATTGGGTCACGAGCTAATTTTCTTGATTCGGGGATGTTCCGCATCAGATACTAGGTCAAAGTGATGCCCATTTGGAATCAAGACTGGAGAAGTAATAATTGATTATAAAAAAAGTAATAAATAATTGTTTTTACAATTTCACTTCTTCATAATTTGATTTTGAGATTTATGATTGATTATAGAAAGTGAATCCAACACACCATATATATCTTTTGATTGGTCGCGTAAAATCAATATGTGCAGTGTCATTATTTCTATGAAATTGATATTTAGTTGTCAATCCCTAAAAATTATAATACAATTCAATATTATTTGTACAATAACTTTCAATATCATTTGCCTTGTGATAATTTTTACTTTATACTATTGTTTTCCAATTAGAACCGAATTATTTTCTTTTTATAAAAAAAAATAGGCCAACGCCAACTTGTAAGTTGCAAGTGATTTGGGTAAGACTCGACTGTTTTCATAGCTATGATCTGGGTGATAAAATAAATCATAATATCTCAAAGTGCTTATTTAATTTTTCTCGTTCTATTCTATTTTTCTTTTTTTTTTATTCAAATTCTATTCTATTTTCTTCCAAATCATTGTTTTTTAAGAAATAACTTTTCCATATTGCATCCGTGTTCTTTTGGCCTAAATATTCACTTTTTGGTTGTGCTTCCGTCTCGTAACTCTGGTAAAAAGATCACTACAACTTCGCGTACTTTCTGCGACTGCTGAATCTGAATGCTGGGCCCAAAATAACAAGAAATTGCACGAAACATGATTGACTAATGAATTTTGTTCGTCAAGGACCTAAAATGCAAGGTAAAGAATTGGTTCGTTAAACCGTATCAAGAAAAAGGGAAGCAGTTTCATTCGATGATGAATGCGTTTGCTACCCATCGCCTTCTTCTACGAGGGCAAACATGATAAACGACGTCGTTCCTTCCTCTGGTTGGTGCAGACAAAGGGCAAATGCTTTTCTTGCTTCCTGGCAAACCCAAAACCATACTCTCGAGTCACCCATCCTTATAAATACTTATGTCCCGCCTTCTGAATTCTTCACACAATAACAAAAACCCTCCCTCTTCCTCTTCCACAAACCCATCCGTCCTTGCATTCACAAATGGAGCCACCGCAAGTGATGCTGAATATCGCCAGCACATCCAGAAGGCTCGTCAAGAACTTTGCCATCGAATCACCACCAGGATACACTACTACCCTCTTCTCCTGCTTCGTTTGGCGCAATCATCTCTCTCTCTCTCTCTCCTCTCCTCTCCTAATTTCTTTCCATCTTTTTTTCTAGATCTACTCGACCGTTTGGTTCCACACAAAAGATGAGGGAAACTGAAGGAAAGAATCTGGATAGCTAGATGCTACCTATATATCCAGATTCTTTCTGGAAATAGAAGACAATGAACTTCTAATGCATTCTGCTTTACGTTTATAAATTTGTCCGGTGATCATTCTATATTTGCAGGTTGCATGACGCTGGAATTTACGATATTACTGGTAATGACTTGATAAAAAGAGGTCCTAATGGTTCAATAAGAAGTAATGAAGAGCTGAATCATCCCTTAAATCGGGATTTGAAAGAAGCCGTGGATCTTTGGGGTGAGCTTTCTTCTTTGCTTAATTCACCAGAGTAGTTTTAAACCCTTTGATCTTACAGATGTCAAGGATCCTTACGTTTTGTTTACTTCCTGTGACAGAAAAAGTGATGTTAAATATAGATGATTTTGTAGATATTATTATATTAGATTTTTTGTTATTATTTGGAGATATTTTACATTATTTTGAAATTCTCCTATTGTGTATATATTTTGTAAAGACGATATATGATTTTACTTTTCTACATGGTACCAAAGCCCTAGTAATTTTTTTCAGTCAGAAATTTTTTTTCCTCACCTTTCGTCTCTGCCGTCACTGCCTCCCTCCATTTTGCCACTTTGCCGTCGTCCTCTGCCATCATGACTCCCTTCCCCGCTGTTGACTCCCTCTGATCGGCCCACCCCCTGACTTCGGCCACCTAACTCCGCTGAACGCTCCTCCACGCGCGGCTTCTACTTTCTGCCCGTCCGTTCTCTTTTGGTTCAGATCTCTACCATCAACCACTGCCTCAGCCCACATGTGCCCCACCACGGTGTTCCTCTCCCTTTGTCCAGCCAACTCCCAAAATCCAGCAGCCAACCTTCACTGGACGCGCCGCCACCAGAATCTGCCACCTTCCTTCTCTCTCTTCCCCCATGTGCTCCCACGTTCCAGATACTATTTTCACTCATTTTTAACTCTGTTTTCCATCATTTGACCTCTCTTTTTCTCATTCCATCCTTGATATGGAAAAGTCAGAGGGTGCCCATCCTATTTCTGTTATTTTAAATGACTCCAATTATCGCCTCTGGTTGGAAAGTATGCAGGGTTTTTTGAAAGGCCGTAAGCTGTGGCGTTATGTTATTGGTGATATTCGGCATCCTGTTCGTGAAGCTACTGAGACTGACTTGAAATTTACTGAACGACTTGATGAGTGGGATAGTAAAACTCATCAGATTATCACATGGTTTCGGAATACTTCTATTGCTAGCATTCACCAACAATTTGGCCGCTTTGAGACTGCGAAAGAAGTATAGGATCATCTTGCTAGTCGCTATACCCCATCTGACTTATCCAACCAATTTCAGTTGCAGAAAAATCTTAGAGTCCTAAAGCAAGATAAGGGTCAGCCATTGTATGAATTTCTGGTCAAGATTGAGTCTATTTGGGATCAGTTGGCATATTCAGAACCTATTTTCAAGTGTGAGGAAGATGCACAAGCTTTCTTTCAGTATCGCGATCATCTTCGTCTCATTCAATTCCTGATGGCTCTCATGGATGATTTTGAGCCTGTTCGAGCCTTTTTGCTTCACCAAAGCCCTCTTCCGACTCTTGAAGATGCTCTTCCTCGCCTCCACTCTGAAGAGACTCGACTGGGTCTTTTACAGTGCACTCCTGAGATGGTCTTTACTGCATTCAGACGTACTGTTAAGTCTTGTTGTCGTTGCCCCCAGTCTCCTTATACTTTTGATCAGTGTCCCTACTTTGAGTGTAGAACTTGTCAAAAGAAAGGACACATTGGTGCCAACTGTCCTACTCTGTTTTGTCACTATTATAAGAAGACTGGGCATCTTATTGACCAATGCCCCACTCACCCTCCCAAGCCTGATCAAGGAAGATCAACCAGGTCTGGTTTCTCCTCTAAGCCGGCACTATCTGTCACTGATGAAATTCTTACCACTACTGCCAGTTCCACTTCGGGATCCTCCACTGCAGACCTCGAGGCTCTCCTCTGTAACCTCATATCTGGTACTTCCAGCCCACCTGCTACCTTAGCTACTCCCTCAGGTACCCCTTGGTTTTTTGACTCTGCCTGTTGCAACCGTATGACTGATCAAGAAAATTTCTTTTCTTCTCTGTCTCCCAACACTACTGCCCATCCTATCCACACTGCTGATAATTCTCGAACGCCTATTAGTCATATTGGTTCAGTTTCTTTACCCTCCTTAACTATCCATGACACATATTTTGTACCTGCTATTAGCTTTAATCTTATCTCTGTTAGATAACTTGTTTATATGGGTTATGATATATTATTTAACAAACGTAGTTGTGTTGTGATGGATTCTTAGATAGGACAGGTTATCGGGACTGGGCGTAAGATTGGTCGTATGTTTGAGCTCAACTCATTGCATCTTCCTGAAGTCACTTCTCCTGGATTGTGTGCTGCTACCACATCCTTGTCTCTTGATTTATGGCATCGCTGTCTTGCTCATCCTTCCTTGAATAAACTTCATCCATTACTTTCTAGTGGTCTCTTAGGTCGTGTCAATGATGAGTCTTTTCATTGTATTTCATGTCAAACTGTCAAATAGCCTGCTTTATCGTTTAATAAAAATGACTCTATTACTGATTCAATTTTTGATTTGATTCATTCCGATATTTGGGGGGCCATACCTACTCCCTCTATGGGAGGATCTCGTTATTTTGTGATTATTGTTGATGATTATTCCCATTTTACTTGGATATATCTGATGCAAAACCAATCTGAGTTGCCTGATATTTATATTAAAATTGCTACTATGATTCACACTTAGTTCTCTAAAGTTATCAAAGTTTTTCATCATGATAATGCCTTGGAATACCATGATTCTAAATTGCTCACATTTCTTGTTGCTCAAGGCACTATCTCTCAGTACTCTTATCCTTACATCCCTCAGCAAAATTGTCAGGCTGAATGTAAACACTGTCATATCCTTGATTCTGTCCGGGCCCTACTTATTTCCTCTTCTTGCCCTAAACGTTTCTGGGGTGAAGCTACTTTGACTGCTGTTTATTGCATTAATAGAGTCCCTAGCCCAGTTCTTAGTAACATCTCTCCTTTTGAACAACTTTATGGCACACCGCCTGACTATATTCTTCTAAAAGATTTTGCTTGTGTTTATTTTGTTCTTCTTCCATCTCATGAGACTACCAAATTGCAAGCTCGTGCTCGTGTCTGTCGCTTCCTTGGTTATGATTCTGAATATAATGGTTACCGTTGTTGGGACCCCATCTCTCACCGTATTCGAGTTTCTCGTCATGTTGTTTTCTGGGAACATATGCAGTTCTCATCTTTGACTAACCTTTCCTCCTTTTCGCTTCCCTCGCCTTCTATCTTTACAGATACTTCTATTGATCTTTTTCCTAGTGACACAAGTGTTGACTCTCCAACTGAGCTCATTCACACGCCTGATGCAGTGCTCGCTCCAGATGAGCCTATTGTCTCTGATTCTCCAATACAAGTTACATCTACGGAGCTCATGTCGTCCGACAGTACTCGGCCCACTCGTGTAAGACATCTTCCTTCCTACCTTAATGATTCCTATTGCTTTTCCACCATCCTTCAGTTTCAGGAATCCCAATCCTATAAAGAAGCCTCCTGTGATCCTTTCTAGCAGCAAGCCATGGAAGAAGAACTGCAGGCTCTAGAGAAAATACACACTTGGGATCTTGTTGATCTTCCTCCTGGTAAGACTCTGGTTGGGTGCAGATTGGTTTATAAGAATAAGACTCACTCAGATGGTTCTCTTAAGCAGTGGAAGGCTCGTTTGATGGCCCAAGAGTTTACTCAGGAGTACGGTATTAATTATGAAGAGACCTATGCTCTCTGTCACACCCGGAAATGCAACGCGGATGGCGCGGGAAAATGAAAAAGAGAGAAATCGGCCCGCACGGCTGGGGTCGATTTTTGAGGAGTCGCCACCAAAATTTTGAGGGAAATTTTGAAAAACCGAAACAAAAAACAAAAAGGGACAAGGATGGTCTGCGAATCAGAGATTGGGTTCGGGAGTACGATTGTGAGTGGGGAAGGTATTAGGCACCCCCACAACACCCGTTCCTAAGAACAGTTACCTTAGGTTGATTATGCAATTTTTATGGCTTTTTAAAAAATTATTTTGGTTGCTTTTTACTATTCACATGCAAAAATAAATAAGAAAAATGAGGGAAATGCAAAAATGAAAATAAAGAATAAAATGAAAATATGAGAAATTGGAATAAATTAAGAGGAAAATGTTATTTATTTACAAAAGTGGACTTGACCCAGGATGAGAGTCTGGGGCCTACGTACCCTGCGATAGGGATCAAAGTCGACGTAGTTCGGACTAGAAATGCGTGTCACTTAGTTGATGTATTTTTTTTTTTCTTCTTTTTTTTTTTAAGAGGGATGTATGGAAAATAATTTGTCTTTCTACCAAGAAAACAATCTTTAGAATGAGTTGGTGTGTTTTAATTTGTGAAAGACAGGTTAATTTCCATTATTTACTCTTTATTTTTTTGTTTAACCAATTTTTTAAGGAGAAGATATATTTTTCCTCCATTTAGAAAATACGATTAAAATTATGTGTGATTTTGAGTATTTTATTTTAATTTGAAAAGAAAATATTAAAAAAAAAATTTATTTTTACAAAACCAATTGATATAATGTGGTGATTTTATTACTCACAGCACACCCATTGATGCCTAAATGTCAACGGTAGTGTTACTCGAGACAACAAGGCGTAAAAAGTTTGGAAGAAAACAAATGATTTTTATTTCTTGTACCGATTATTTTTCTTTTATAGAAATGAATAAAATCCTTTTTAACACATTTATTTAAAATGAATCAAAAAATATGATAATTACGTATGTTTTGAAAAATAATAATCAGCATATGTGGTGACTTTATCACTCACAAATTACTGATTTACACTTGCATGCTCACGGTGTTGCCACTCAGAGTAAAAAATACCAGAAGAAAAATTCTAAATGAAAATCAAGCAGCATATATGGTGACTTGATCACTCATAATTTGCTGATTTATGCCCATATGCTCACGGTGATGCCACTCGTGACAAAAGGTAAAAGGCTCAGATAAAATTGAAATAAATGAAATCATCTTTATATTAAATCATAAAAACACATACGATTTTAATTGTTTTATAGAAAGAAATGCGGTAAAAGAAATTTTGAAAAATATGACTTTTATGTATATACTCATATATTATTTTTTATTTTTTATTTATTTTTTTTTGTTTATTTAAAGACTTGAGGAATCAAATCAAGAAAAATATTTTTTTTTTGCGTAAACTATTTTTATTTTCTTGTCTTATTACTAAATGAAACCATAGTAGCATGTTTTTATTAAAATAAACGATAAGAAGAATTCAAAATATGACTATTATATATATATATATATTACTATTATTATTTTTAAAACAAATCAATTAGGACTTATGGTGACTTATCACTCATAACTCGTTGATTGAGACCTAAATACTCACGATATTACTACTCGAAGCATAGAGATAAAATAAAAAATAATAATAAATAAATAAAATAATAATAATAATAATAATAATAATAATAATAATAATAAATTAATAAGTAACTAAATAAGGCTACAGATAAATAGAGTTTGCAATTGAGAATTTGTATGTTAATTATCTTTCAGTTGTCTAGTAGTTATCGAAAACTTTCTTTTCTGTAGGATCCCCACGTATCCACGTATTGACATTTAATTTATTTTTTGTAAACAAAAGCCCCATAAAGAAAATCTAACCCAACAAATCGAAAATTTTCTTCTTCCTCTTTTTTTTTTTATTGGTATATATTTCGATCACACGCACGCCCCTCCCCCTTTTCTTTTGTCTTTCACACGTGTATACACACATATATATATATATGTATTAATATGAACACTGTGATATTGACACGGAATACGGTTACTGACAATTAAATTTCAGGCACATGATCAAATCCACAAAGGAATAGGAAAATCAACTTGCCCCCAAGAGAATATGGAATTAACCTGAGACAAGCGATAACCAACACGCCTAATGCCACATTCTAAACACTTTTCCTGTGATAGCAAGACTAAAGAGCCTAACACCCAATAATAATCATGAAATTGCAGCTTGTGAAGTAGTCACGGTATGGACATGAATATATGTGCAATCATTACCGGTTAATCTTTTCCTCTTAACTCAAAACAACGCCCAAACTTGAAAATTGGATTTGCTAAGTCAAAGCTTCCTGAGGATTCAAACCAAAATAAACACATACATGCATCGTGATCCATTCACATTCAAGTATTGCGGATATCCACACCATTATAGACATGAAATTTTAGGTGCTTTCAAGGAATGAAATCACAATGCAAACGGCACCTAAACTAGATACCCTTGCAAGATAACTGTTACCGGTAAGGCTTGTGCAGAATGCAAAATCTTCGGTCAGACACAAATTAGCACATTAACAGGGGAAGTCGGCGATTCCTCCATGAATCTCACCTAGGCATTCTATCAGACACCTTATACACATGACCACATCACATTATAATTCCTATTCTTCGACTTTGAAGCCCCCACAACCAATGACATTTTAACATGGCTCCCCACGAATAAACACCCATTGTGCCCAGACTTACATAAAATCAAATCAAAAGGGAGAACTTCATTTCAAAACTTGTGTTACCTCGGATGCTTGGTTTCGCTTGCTTTTCTTTCACTCCTCGGATCTGTGCACGACTCTCGGTTCCTCGGGTTTGCTCGGCCCCTAAACTCTTCCTCTGTATCTCTCGCGGTATCCTCTGAGCTCACGGTTCCAGCTGCCCCTTTTCTGAAACTCCCCTGTTTTTCTCTCTCGGTTCTTCCGTGTCCAGAAAATCCCCAGCAGAACCTCCCCCTTGACTCGGCTCCCTCCTCGGTCTTTATAGAGTCCCCGAGTGGTCCCCTCTTCTTTGCTTCACACCCGCGGGTTCCTCGTCGTTTTTTCCTTTCGTGTACGTCTTCTCTGGCTCCCTCTGTTTTCGCGGCCCCTTTCCTGTCTTCGTGGTTGCTTCTTTTCTTTCTTTGCTTCACGCTTCTCCAACTTTTCTCTCGGTCCTTGTCTCAGCTTTTCTTCAGTCGCGGTTGCTTCTGAGCTCCCCCTGACTCCCCCTCTGCTTTTTTCTTTTCTTTTCGGTCTGCCGCCTCCGTTTCATTTTTTTCTTCGAGTGGCTGCTTCTGTTTCATTTCTTCGGGTGACTCTGCTCCCTCGGTTTCCTTTTTCTTTCAGTCTTCCTGCAACTTCCTCAATGCTCTCTCAGTGCTTTCGGCTTTCCCTCTGCTTCCCTTTCTTTTCAGTCTGCTTTTCTTGGCCTCTGCTTCCCAGTGCCAGTTCCCCCTCGTGCTCCCTCCGTGTGCTTTCTTTTCCCTCAGTCTGTGCCCTAGTTACTCAGGGCATGGATCTTTAGGGGCCCAAGTCCACGAGCCCTCAATTGGGCTCGTGGCATCTTGGGCCCAAATATCCCCTCCCCTTTGTTTTTTTTTTTTTTACTTTGATCCATATTTTTTTTTATTTTGTATTTTCTTTGTTTTTCTCTTTTTTTTTGTTTCTCTTTTTCCTCTGTATTATTTTATTATTTCATTATCATTTTTTATTTTTTATTTTTTATTTATTTAATTTTTTTTCATTTTGGTAAGCCATCCGGACAAAAGGGGGTGTTCACACTCTCGTTGCTCGAATTACTTCTGTTCACAGCCTCCTCGCTATTGCTGCTATTAAGCATTGGATTCTTCATCAGATGGATGTCAAGAATGCCTTCTTGAATGGTGATTTGGAGGAAGAAGTTTATATGAAGCCTCCTCCTGGTTATTCATATTCGAAAGATAAAGTTTGTCGTCTTCATCGAGTACTCTATGGGCTTAAACAGACCCCTCGAGCTTGATTTGCTAAGTTTAGTACTACCATGAGCTATCTTGGCTTCACTTGTAGCCCTCATGATTCTGCTCTGTTTGTTTGAACTAGTAATCGAGACATTGTTCTGCTTCTCTTGTATGTTGATGACATGATTATCACAGGTAATGATCTGACAGGCATTCAGGAGCTTAAAACTTACTTGGGGCACCAATTTGAGATAAAGGATCTTGGAAGGCTGAGCTACTTTCTTGGTCTGGAGATACATCATGGGGAGAGTGGTATCTTTCTCTCACAGGTCAAGTATGCCTCTGATTTGATATCTAGGGCCTTTCTTACTGACGAGAAGGTTGAGAACACTCCCATTGAGCCTAACGCTCACTTTGTTTCTATTGATGAGACCATGTTGGAGAACTCCACACATTATCGGCAGCTGGTTGAGGGACTCATTTATCTTACGGTGACTCATCTGGATATTGCTTACGCGGTTCATATTGTTAGTCAGTTCATGTCTGAGCCCCAGACTACTCATTATGCATCTGTTCTTCGGATTCTTCGATACGTCAAAGGAACTTTGTATCATAGCCTTTATTTCTCTGCTAGGTCCTCTCTTACTTTACGGGCCTACTCCTATGCTGATTGGGGAGATGATCATGCTGATCGCCGGTCTACTACTGGGTTCTGTACTTTTCTTGGTGACTCTCTTATCTCTTGGAGAAGTAAGAAATAGACTCTAGCCTCTCGATCCAGTGCTGAATCAGAATATCGTGCATTAGCAGATACTACTGCTGAGGTTCTTTGGCTCCGTTGGCTGCTTGATGATTTGGGAGCTTCTCAGAAATCTTTCATTGACATATATTGTGATAGTCAAACAGTTATTAAGATTGCTCACAATGAGGTATTCCATGAGCGAACCAAACATATTGAGATCGACAGTCATTTCACTCGGCAACATATTATTCAAGGCAACATCAGACTTGTCTCCATTGGAATGAAGTATCAGCCAACTGATTTGTTTACTAAATCTTTTACTCCTGATCGTTTCCAGTTTTTAGTAGACAAACTTAAGTTGCTTTCTATCAAATCATCTTGAATTTGAGAGGGGTGTTAAATATAGATGATTTTGTAGATATTATAAATGATTTTGTAAATATTATTAGATTAGATTTTCTGTTATTATTTGGAGATATTTTACATTATTTTGGGATTCTCCTATTATGTATATATTTTGAAATTGTATCAGAGTAAGACGATATATGATTTTACCTTTCTACAAGTGAAAGCAGAAACTAAATAAAAAATCACACATGCGGACCGCTACCAGGTGATTTTACTCTTCTAAAGTTCCTGATATTATTTTAATTTGTTTAAGCATGTTGCAATGATCGATGAGAAAAAAAAGACGACGCTTCAAGATTTTCAAATAAACTGGTGGAGCGTTTTATATGCGGAAATATTAATGCGGGTTATGGATTAGTTAATTAACTTGTTCAGGGTTGATTTTGCAATTTAGCTTGCTGGTATTGTTGCGGTAGATCGGTTACTGGGGCCAACAATTGATTTTGTTCCCGGCAGAGAGGTATTGTCTCTACACGAAGTTCTTTTACCACATAGTATATATTTAATTTCATGGCCATTCGATTAATTTTTTTTCCTCTTAATTAGGATTCAAGTTTAACAGAATGTATGGTAGTTCCGAATAACAATTAGAGCAAGCATTCAACATGATAATCGCACACGAGCGTAAACTGCTTGATACAAATGGCCATATGGTTTTAGAAAGACATCTTGGCTCTGTTTGGAGGCCTCTAACGATGGGTAAAACGTTAGCTACGGAATTAAGGATCCAAATCTCCTTTTAGGTTATCATACTTTAGCTATAGTTTGAAATTCAATGTTGTTTAACTAATTGATCATGGTAAGTCAGTGGAAAAACCATCAGGAGAAGGCCAAGAGAAAAAGGACCCTCCTAAGTTTAACAACTCGTACTTTAGGTAAGCCATATCTATATATATATATATATATATATGCATGCTGAGAATTGACGAGTGTTTTACTGATGGATTATCAAAGATAATAAGGAAAAGGACCATTTAGAACCCCAAACATAAATACTGTCATTTTCATTTTAGAACTCCTAATTTGTATAATAACCCAGAAGTACTCAGATCCATTTTAGAGAATATGAAAATAATTAAGTGATAAAAATACTCTTGCGTTAATTAATAAAAAAAGTCAAATTTCTAAGTGCTTACACCTAAATTTCCAACTGAGTATAATTGAATCCTTAAGTGATTGAAATTAATTTTTCAAGTATTTAGATCTAAATTTTCAATTAAGTATAACTAAATTCCCAAGTTAATAAAATTAATAAAATTATATTTTTAAGTACTTACTACTATATTCCAACTCAGTATAACTAAATATTCAAGTATTAACGGCTAAATTTCCAAGTGCTTACAATTGAATTTGCGACTAAATATAACTGAATTTTCAAGTAGTTAAAACTAATTTTCCAATTGCTTATATCTAAATTCCCAATTGAATATTATTAAATTTTCAAGTTGTTAAAACTATATTCTCAAGTGTTTATTACTATATTTCCAACGGAGCATAATTGAATTTCCAAATGTTAACAACTAAATTTCTAAATATTTATAACTAAATTCTCAGCTGAACATAATTAAATTCCCAAGTGAATAAAACTAATTTTTCAAGTGCTTAAATCTAAATTTTCAGAGGTATTTTTGTTACTAAGTTATTTTTATATTCCCTAAAAAGGACCTAGATATTTTTACGTCATTACATAAATTAGGAGTTTTAAAATGTCATTATTTATATTTAGGGGTTCCTAAAGAATCTTTTTCCCAAGATATTATGATGTGATAATAATTAATTCCTTGTACTCCCTCCGTTTTTCAATATAAGAGATACAAGACAAAATCACATATACAAAGGAAAATGATAAATTTATCTAGAATATAAAATAATTTTAAAAAAATTCCTCATTTAATATTAATAACTTTTATATTATGTAATTAATATCAATAAATTATATAACTAGTTTTTTTGAAAAAATATTATCTTAATTATAAGTATTTTTAAAAAAAATTATTAAATATACCAGATAAATCTCATATATCCCTTATATTTGGAAATATAAAACCTCCTCAATAGTTGATATACTATTTAAAAAATGGAGGGACTAACTTCTAATAGAGATAAAGAGAAAAGGGAACCGGATAATCTTCTGCTGAAGGGAAAATTCCGCCAGTATGTGTATACGTACGCAAAGGTAACTATTATTATATTAATAAAATAAAACAAGTGGTCAATTGCTGCTCTACTGCTATTTTCTTATGACATTGCGGAGACGTACTAATGGATGAAATATTGTAATTGGTGGTGGGAATATATATAAATATACGATAAGGATGCTTTCTTTGCGGATTATATATGCAGCTGTGCACAAGAAAGTTTCAGAGCTGGGCGTGAGTGTAGCTGCTGCTGTGACGAGTACAGGCAAGTCAGACCAGGGTGGGAAAGTAACTGCTTCGTCCGAGGATGATGCGATTCAGAGCAAAAGAGAAATAGGAATAGTGAAGGGAAAGAAGACGATTACTTGCTTTATTACTTCCGTAGTCAACAATATACATATATACATACAAAGTGTGTCACTAGTGTTACGAGTAATTAAGTGTAATTAAGTGAACACTCTGTAACGAAATTAAAAAATGAAAAATGAAAAGAAGAAAATTTATCCATTTTCTTTCTGTACATTGTTACTCCCCTGCAGGCTGGAGCATGTATGTCAATCATGCTCAGCTTAGACATTAATGTATGAAGGGGAGCAAGAGCTAAGGGCTTCCTATGAATATTTGCCAACGGATGTTCAGACCAATCAGGTAACAAATGAACTAGACTAGCTTGAACACGAACTAGATTGCAATCAAGTTCAATATGTTTAGTATGTTCATGAGATGTAGGATTTGCAACAATCTGCATAGGAAATTGATTATCACAATCTAAAAGAGCTGGCTGAGAATGAGGAATCTTCAAATTAGACAAGTATAGGAGCCATTGAATTTCATAGACAATGGCAGCAAGAGCAAGATATTCAGCTTTTGAAAAGAAAGGGGAGATAGTACTACGTTTCTTAGATTTTCAGGAAATCAAAGAATGATCCAAAATGACACAATAACCAATGACTGAGTGATAAGAATCAATGCAACTAGCCCAATTAGAGTCACTAAAGGCCTTAAGCTGAAGATCACAATTGGCGGGGAAAAATAAACCTTTTGCAGGAGGTGCTTTAATATATCACAAAATATGATGTGCAGCATGAAGGTGTAAATCAGTTGGTGAGGACATAAACTAATTCAATTGTTGCATAGCAAAAGAAATATCAGGCCTAGTTGTAGTAGGAATAAAAGTCTACCAACTAAATGACAATACGTGGTAATATTTGACAAAGGAGATCCACTATCCTTAGAAAGCTTTATAACTCAATCCATGGGAGTTTTGGCTTGTTTAGAATGAAGAAAATCAGTGTCTTCCAACAATTCTAAAGCAAATTTTCTTTGACACAAGGAAATCTCCTATTGACTACGAGTAACCTCTAAACTAAGGAAATACTTGACTTGACCAAGATCCTTGATTTTGAATAAATTATCAAGATAAGTCTTGATTTGTTGAATTTCTGTAAGATCATTGCCAGCTAAACTTACATCATTAACATAAAATAATAAGGCGGTAAAAGAAGTCCCAATGGTTTTAACAAATAACAAATTTGATTGAACATAACCAAAATCATGCAAAGTAGTGAACAACTTTTGAAACCATTTTCTGCTAGCTTGCCTGGGGCCATAGAGGGATTTTTGAAGCTTACAAACAAAGGTAGGATCAAGAAGAGAAAATCCTAGAGGAGGAATCATGTGGATTTCTTCCTCAAGATCACTGTGCAAGAAAGCATTATTAACATCATGCAAGAGAATAAAATGTATAATAAAAAGCAAATATCATTTGACTATACAACTTTCTTTAATGAATAAACTAGGAAATTTTATTCATGCATACCAAACAAAATTTTCCATCAAAGCAAAGGAAAAAACAATAGATTTCTTTTGAACCAAAGGTAACCTTAATTTTAGTTGAACAGTTCAATGCTTAAGCTTTCTATTTAGATTTTAATATATTTTATTTTTTTTTATTTCTATTGTTTTTTTCAATACAATCTATTTATCTACCTTTCTATAAGTTGCATTATTCACAAATGTCAAATAATATATTACACATGGCTCATCATTTGGACATCTACATTTTATCATACAGTTTATTCTCTTAAATATTAAAATTATTAAAATCATATAAAACAATAGAATAAAATCTACATTGTCCAAAATGATTTCAAAGATTTAAATTTTAAATAAGCATCTTTTATTCATTTTTCCAACATATTTTACTTATCTTTGAATTAGGTTATAATGATAATATATTAGCATTAAGGTTGTAATGTTCAAATTTTTAATATGAAATTTAAATTTAATAAAATCTGAATTTGAGATTAAATTTAATAAGACTAGACATATTTTTCTTACATCGCCAAAATTGTTATACTATTATTATTAATTAATCACTTATAAAAACGTATTTTATTATAATTTATATATTATATATATTGATATACATTGCTTGATATATTGGTTTTAAAAAATTAATTTTAATAGCTGTAAATCAAAATCGGAGTCCGACTACGAAGTGGTTGCGACCCTGATCCGATCTCTTAGTCGCTTTCCTTCAATATATGCTCGTCGTTTCCGCTTTCCAGAGAGGCACGAGCCATTCGTTCTAGGGTTCTACAACCTGCCTCTCCCTCTCATCTGAATTTCGGTCTCTTCTAATTGGATTACTCAGATTCGTAAGTTCTCGTATCACAGATATTACTTCAAATTCTATGGTTGATTGATTTTTCTTGCTAGCTTTTCTAAGGGTTCTGAGATTTTGGAATAATTGGTTCAGCTTTGGGTTTTTGCTTGAAGCTTGTGATTTGCATGCTTGCTTCTGATACAAAACCTCGATTCAATTAGATGGATTAATTAAATTTGTTGGCTGTTGCTACTAGTGTGTAAAATTATTTTCTGGTGGTGTCATTTATGAGGTCGAGTTACTCTGCAATTTCTTATTACTGGATAATTTCGTATGTTGCAAGAGTTTAGAGTCCATCGTTATACATGGTAATACTTGTAGTGAAGGTTTTGTTTTTGTTTATTTTTTGTTCCCATTAGAACGACGTGTATGCCAGCTACAAAGAAAGATTGATAATTTCATGTGGGTTTTCTCCTTTCTGTGCTGTTTGGCTTGTTGGGTAATCTTTTACCCTCTGCTTATAATTTTTTATTCCTGGGTAGGATTGAGACCTCATAAGGCTCTGAGATAAAGATGGATGAACCAGGAGAAGCTGTAAAGAGGCCTATTTTCAGAGATATTAGACGCTATTACTGTGAGTACTGTGGCATCTGTCGGTCCAAAAAGACCCTGATAACCTCTCATATCAATTCTTGCCACAAGGTACTTTCTTCTCTTTATGTTTGATTTTCCATTGCGATGAGGTTGCTGAGTTCTTAAGTTGTAGACGTGATGTGCTAGCATGATTCCCTTGAAGGAATTATTTAGTCTATTGTTTTTAAATTTTAAACTATTATAGTATGAAAACGACCAGTCATTCATGAGTATGTATCTTTTTATCTTGTTACATTGTAGAGTTTTGATCATGAAAGAACGTAAATCTGGGAATTTGGGTTTGTATTAGTTTAATGAGATGACTAAAACTTTTTTTCCACTTTTTGGGGTGACATACTGCATTTACTAGAGGTGTGTGTCTCTTGATATAGAAGTGCGCTATAGTTGGGTTTATCTTTACTGTCATCTCTATAAATTAAAATCATGATTATATTATAATCTTTTGATGTCTCTCAGGAGGAGTTGGAAGAAGTCAGAGTGGATAAAAATCATGAGGCAGGGGGCATAAAATCCAACACCTGCAAGGAATGTGGTGCTAATTTCAAAAAACCTGCCTATTTGGTGCAGCATATGCAAAGCCATTCCCTTGAGGTATTTATTAACATTTCCATCATCTAATCAGCTAATGTTCTACTGTCTGAATTTTTTATTACCACCAATGCATTTTTGGGCTACCTTGTGTTGGTGGTTCAAAATTTTTGTTTCAGAATGCATTGGAAAAGATATTGTGCTATAAGATCACTTTTATGGATGGAGAATTTAGAAAACAGTTGGTTCCCACAATTTTCTTATTTCTGAATTATACCTGTATATACTCTTTGTGAAACTGAAATAGTTTTAGGTCATATGCTGCATCTTTATTCTTGATCTAGTCCCTTGTCCTGAAAAAGAAAAAATCTAGTCATATAACTATTTTGTCTCAATACATGATGAAAGTAGTCATTGCATAAACTGAATATACTTATTTTGCAGGAAAGATATTTATACTATTGGAAAATTATGGATATAATAGTGTGAGGCATTGGATCCCAAACAGAGAACTCCAAAATGCATGAGGCAGATTTTATTGACTTGATGGATCAGTATCAGGAAGGGAGACCTCTTGAGAAGCTCCATCAAGGGTGCCTCAGTCACGCTGTGTATGAGGTTGGCAGTTTGTTTGCTCATGTTGTTTTCATCAAAGATCCATTGACACTTTTAGTTTGAGGTTCTAATTTTAACAATTATTTAAATGATTCAGAGGCCATATGTTTGTTCAATTGATGACTGTCAAGCAAGTTACAGAAGAAAGGACCACTTGACTCGTCACCTTCTACAACACAAGGGGAAAACTTTTAAATGCCCAGTTGAGGATTGCAACCGTGACTTTGCTTTTCAAGGGAATATGACCAAGCATGTCAGAGAATTTCATGGTGAGAATTCCACCTCTTCTAAAGTTGAGACTCATAAACAGTACATCTGCCCAGAAATTGGCTGCGGGAAAGTTTTCAAATTTGCTTCAAAGCTACAAAAGCATGAAAATTGTCATGGCAAGTTTCTTTCCTTTTGAATTTCTTGATTTGCTAGTCTTAGTCCGATGTCTGTAAAATTGGCCTTGCCTTGAAAGCTTTTGAATCTTTTGGAAAGTTGATTGCATTTCTAAAAACTGGCTTTATTGTGCAGTTAAGCTGGACACAGTAGAGGTAATTTGCTTAGATCCTGGTTGTATGAAACATTTCACTAATACCCAGTGCCTTCAAGCCCATATCAAAACCTGCCATCAATATGTAACCTGTGAGACTTGTGGGAAAAAGCAACTGAAGAAGAATATTAAGCGGCACCTCCGGTTGCATGAAACTGGTAGTTCATCGGAGCCATTTAAATGTGAACACAAGGGCTGTAGCAGCACACTCACCAGTGTAAGACATTTCTACATGTTAGATTGTGTGATTTACGTTTAACTGAAGATGTTGATTTGAAGCTAAATATAGGTGATTTGCTTTTGGTTTGCATCAATAGAAGTCCAATATTTTTTTTCTTAAAAGCAAATTTTGATTTGCTTCTGATTTACTTTCTTTCGGTTTGCATGGACAGAAATCCAATCTTCGTAAGCATGTAAAGGCTGTACACTTTAAAGAAAAACCATTTGTGTGTGGCTTTCCTGATTGTGGCATGAGATTTTCCTACAAACACGTGAGGGACAACCATGAAAAATCTGGGTTACATGTTTATAACCTTGTAAGTCATTATCAATGCCTTGCCATTCTAATCAATTATCATCAATTATCTAAATAATGCTTGTTGCGTAAGCATTTTCACAACTGATGATGTATCGGCAAATTTACAATTGCCTTGCTACAGGGGGATTTTGAAGAATCTGACGAACAATTCAGATCAAGACCAAGAGGAGGGCGGAAGAGAAAGTGTCCAACGGTTGAAATGCTAGTTAGGAAGAGAGTTACTCCTCCTGATCAATTGGAGCACTGCTTATTTGGAGAGGATACGGAGTAAATGCATTGAGCTGCTGTAATACATATTAAGGTGTTGCTTTGGAGAGCTTGATCTCTCAGATGTCTGATGGTTTCAAGATTTGTAATGAATAATATTTTATTACCACACATGAATCTTATGAAGCAATGAGATTGCTGAGCACTCCAGTTTTCCATAGCTAAGCACATTAGGTAGACGCAATGGGCAGTGTTTCTTCTTGATGGGGTTTCCGAAGTTTGCATTAGGCTGGATTTATAAAGTGGTAATGTAACTGTGAATATAGGATCTGATGTGTATATATATATTTTGGACTGAATATATATCTCGCGCGTGTATAAATTATTAATAGTCTATAAAAAGTATGTTTATAATGTCATTTTGTTTACCGCTTTGCCTGTTGTTCCACTTTGATAATTGATGCAAGAAAAAATGGCAGTTAGCGTTGTGACAATTAAGATTTTAAAATTCATAATCTCTGTCAAGGACTAAACAAGCTGGTATTGTTTAAAATTATTCCCAGTTTCTAAGGGGTCGCCTAATATGAGAGAAGCATGGAAAGGAGAGAAGTAGATCATTGAGTATTGTAGGAAGGTTTTACTTCTTGAACATTTTGTCATAATTGTCTTTAACTATTTAATACATTTCTTTAATAAAAAGGGTAATAATAACGTTAAAACATTTACTTTAAAAAAATCTTTTGAACTTTCTGAAAATAAAAAAATTAAACAAGCCATTAAAGTATAAACTTCAAACGAGCGTTGATCTTTCACCACTTACACCACTTACACATGGTCCACTTATCATCTGCCAAAAACATGAATATCTTGGGAGTTTATATATTGAATGAAGTTTTAAAATTAGAACATGGATTGGAAAGTTAGTATTACAATTTTTATGAAATAACAATTTTGAGAGATACTCTTGGGAGAGACAAAACCCATTTAGTGATCTATATGTCTTAAAGAAATTAGCTTTTGACTATTAGTTAAGGAATACTAATAAAAAAAGAAATTTTAAGTATTGAGGGAATTGAATTCAAGCATAAAACTAAATTATAGAAATAATGAGAGTAAAATACTCTCACCACCTTTTTATTGTACTTTAATTACAGAGACCACTAATCTATTTTAAAAATATACATTTTAGTCTAATCCATTAACATGGTGAAGAATATTCTTAAAAGATTCTAAACTAATATTGACTAATTAAAATTTATTTATTAATTTATACCTCAACCATAAATTTCATTCCCCTAAAATAATATTTTCTAAATTATATTCTTAAGTTTTATTTAGTTTAACTTTTTTTGGCCAAAAATTTTATTTAACTTAACTAATTTTTACTTAAAAAAACTTGATTCAAAATTTTCAGTAATTTTTTCATAAATATACGCTTAACAAAGTGTGTTTAAAATTTATAATATAAACATGTATCATTTTTATAATTTGGTGAAAAATTAAAAGTATAAATGTTTGAAATATTTTTAAGCCAACTGATCTATTTCGAACAAATTACTAAATAAATAAATTTAAATAAATGTGTGAAAAATTTTTAAAATCATAAAATAATGCAACTTCTTGATATAATGAAAGTTAGTAAAATTTATAATATTATAAAAAGTCTAAAAATAAAGATATATGTATTAATATTTTTTTGCTAACATAAGTATTTAAATGATTCTTAAATATATTCACTGAAGAGGAGTATTTTGGTCTAACAAAAAATTTAATAATGTGATTTAATAGTTAATTAATAGTTGGATTGATAAAAATAGAATCTTAAAAATATAAGGGGGGCTTGTGTAATATAAATTTTGATTCCATGGGAGGTTCTTGTATGTTTTTAAAATAAAAGGATGATATTTATAATTAAGGTAAAATAGAATGAAGGTCATTGTATTTTACTCAAATAATTTTAACAACCTCATTGTCCTAACAAAACAACTAAAAAATAGAGTCAAATACATTTCTCTTTTTTATGTATAATTAAATTATAGAAATCTCCCCTATATTTAAAAAAATTCAAAAACTCTCATTAAAATTAAAAGTTACATTATACAAACTTCCTCTTTATTTTCAAGATTCCATTTAATTAGGTGTTTGGTTTAAAAAATGAAAAAAAACTTCTAATTAAAGTTACAAATTTTTTTTTGCTTTTTCGGAATAATTTAGTTTTATTTAAATGATTTTCATTGATTACATTGATAGCTTTAATGAGGAAATATTCTATGATATTTTTAAAGTTAAAAGACTAAAATAATTAATTTAAAATTTAATATAAAATTAAAAAGACTAAAAGCATGTTATATTTTTCTATTGCCACCATGAACAAAGCCTTTCCAGTGACGATAGTATGGAAATTGGAAAGTGGCCGCCAAAGACAACTGATCTGTGGATCAGAGTAATAAATGGCCAATATGGGTTTGACTTAAATATAAGCAGTGGCCCATTATCAATCGCTTCCTTGAGAGTTTGAGAATGCCACGGGGTGTTAGACAAATACATCACCATTGCCACACCTCAGAATGCCTACTCCTTGAATAGGGCATCTCAAGAGCACTCATTTGCATGGGCTACGATTGTCAAGGTCCAATAGTTTGAGAACTACAGCGTTGTGTGATGCATACTGGGCCTTGGACATTAGGCTGTCAACGATGTGGTGCGATGTATTATTTATCATAAAATATACCAAGTGACCCTTTAGCATCTTAAACTTTAAAGGAACAAGTTTGTAATATCTGAATCATATTGTTGAAGTCATTGCTTGGGGTGTTATAGAAGTAAATGAACTACTCCATCCATTACGCTATATAATGCACTATTATGAGAAATTTATGTTTCAAAATACAATTACATGTCTAGGACTCAAACTTAAGATCATTAGTTAAACTAACACAGTTCTCAACCAATTGAGCTATGTGCTCATTAGTAAATCCTTCATTATTTTTATCTTGGAAAAGCAAAAGCCAAACCCTAAAATTTCATACCCTAGCCAAGGCCAAACCCATGATTTTAACTCCCTTAACCACCCTCCATTCTTGGAGAGCAAAATTGAAGAGTTAATTGGCAAGAAGGCGATTTGGAAAATGAAGTGGCAATTGTGGGTGCAGTTGAGATATTAGTTGTGTGAACTTTCCCATCTTTCATTGCTTTTGAATATGGACCAAATTGCTACTTGTTTCAATGGTCTTTGGAACCTATGATAGTTTGGATCAATATTAATGAAGTGATTCCATTGAAAATACTACTTTTAGCCTTGAATATAAGAAAACTATTTACTTCATCAAGATTAAGAAAAATGATTAAAAATAGTTAGATTTTTTAAATTAAAGTATTCTTTGAAATTAAAACAACCCAATTAAATAATTAAACTTTCACCCAATTTAAACTTTTACCAATTAAATAGTTGTCTCGTGAATGTTTGGCATAATTAATAAAGGGCATTAGTGAAAAAATAATTTAACGCACTAAACATTCATATCTGTGACTTATACTCTGGGCCATAAGGTTTTCATATCTGGCTTCTCATTCTATCTTATTATTCGTGTTGGACTCAAAGAATGGTCCATCCTTATAGGCTAACTACGTGGGATAAAGCTATTGAGGAATGAGAAGATACAAACTCTCCATGCTTTAAAATATTTGAAGTCTTATATTGATCAACATAATGAATGTCTCCATATTTAAACAAGTCTCATATAGCCTAATTCAATGAGAAATCTGTAATCAGACATCCTAAAAACTCCAATATTTATTGAGAAGCATTTTGAGCATTCTAGAGATTTTAATTAAATCTCTTAAAATAAAAATAAAAAAAAAACCTAATGTATCTGAGTATTCTTTTATTTTTTCTATCAATATGAATGTGGGTGTGGTGCCATCTGTCAACAATCAAACTGTTGGATGATGGAGACATAGGGCTCTGGCAGGCTCTCCTATCAATATATTAAAAATTTTTAAAAATAATTTATACAATGATTAATCAACTACCACTTCTTTTACCATCATTTTTTTTTATAGAATTTATATCAAGTTATTAAAAATTAGATTGATCAATCAAACCAGATAAAGTAACATTTTAAGGTTTAATAATTGGATTGATTATAAATAAATTGATATATTTTAAATAATATAGATAAAAATATAAAAGATATTTTTTCATAATCATAAAATTAATATTCAATTTAGGATAAAAATAAATTTAAGAATTTTTAATTTTATATAACATAGAAAATTAAAAATATCATTAATAAATTTTACAACTTAATATTAAAATCTAAACAAGTTAATATTCATTTATAATTATATTTTAAATTTAAAATAGTCAATTGATATTATATTTTCATATTATTTATTAAGTAAATTTATTATTATTAATAATTATATATCATAATAATACTTATATAATATTATAATATAGAAAAAAATTTTATATAAAAAAATAATACTACTTACTATTAAAAATAATATTATTTTATCTCAAAAATAAAAAAAAATTAAACCAAATTAAATTAGTTTTATACTGATTTTGAAAAGCTCCCATTTTTATTTGTGACTAATAAGATACCGGTTCCCAATTGTACCGTCGGATCGTCCACTCCGAATTTTTTTGCATTGATCTGTGTAAAGCGTTGCAGTGGGAGATTAGGCACATTGCACAAAGCCAAAACGACATCATACGCGCCGCGTCAGACCATCGTCATTCTCTGACGTGCCAGCGTTTATCTGATCCTAAACAGATTTACAAAATCAACACGCTTAAAACACACACACATATTATTTTTATCACAAACAATTATTTTTCGTTAGAACTTGAAAATGCTAACCGGATGCACAAAATGTCTAAAAGGAGTAAAGATTTAGACAATATCATAATACTGATACAGTTAAGCACGCAGCATATGTGAATTGGGGAATAAAAGTACTTAAGCTTATATCCTTAAGATATTTTATTCTAATCAAGATAGGATAAATGAATTTTTTTCATATATTATTTATTCTACAATTAACTTTAGTTATTAATATTATTAACTTATTTTTAAATTTAAGATCCATATGTTCTTTGGAAAAAAAAACCATATGTTCATATATGATTCAACAAAAGTACCTTGAGTTTAAATACTTAAGTACCTCAAGCATAAATTTTTCTTTTGGTCGGATTAGTATATGAATTTAAATACTCAATTTTTTTAGAATAAAAATGTTGAATTTTTTAAAAAAATTTATTAAAAAATGGAAAAATAAAATTCAAGCATGCTGTCCGAAGTTACTATACATTACTTAGCTTCCGATAATTTTTATACGTATATACATATTACGTAGTTCTTAGTGATTTGGGACTTTGGATGATCATGTTAGTTTACAATAAATTATCGTGGGATAGTAGTAAGTTAAAAGAAAATTAAAATTACTAGATTTTGAGCTCTGTGTTGCATGAAGTCCGAATTGATTGGAAACTATAGTTTACAGCTCTTCTTGAATAGTATGGTTTCCACTATAAATTTATATATATATATATATTGATTGATTAATTTTTAATTTATTTCTCTACTTTTTTTGAATTAAAGTAAATTTTTTTTATATAATCATCTTATATCCGGTATTACTAAGTCAAATTCGAATATTATTAGATTCAAGCAGGAATAGCTCTTCCAACATAATTTTTTTTTCTTGAACCCAAGACTTTACATAAGGGGTATTAAGCCTTTTGCCTCGGTCCAATTAGTAAGGATATAACTCATATTCCACAAGGAGTTGGGTTTGAACCTTGTTGCCAATGTGAAGATCTCGAATGAGAAGAGTTTAGATAAGTTTAGTCTCGGGGGCTTACTAGGATTAGGACATGTCTTATGGCTCAAAAAATGTTTACAGAGATACTTATATATTATCCATTAATGATATCCTCACATAGGCAGTAAGATTCAAATTCACATCTTTGTAGAATAGGAGATGCATCTTGCCAACTAGACTAACCTTCATTGGCCATTGCCTATAGATTTGATTCATTTAAAAACACTCCCAAATAGATTTATAACCGACAGTAATTAGATGAGGATTTAATATCTTTTAAATAAGACTGAGTTTAGATATTATTGATAGAGAAATAAAAGTTAGAAGGGTTAGCTCATTTAAACTTGATAATGTTTGAATCTGGGTAGATAATACCAAATATCTGAACTAAAAATGTTAGTCAAAACTAAGGATTGAACCAAAACAAACCGAATCGACATGAATTGATAAAAACATATTACTATTGAGGTTTGATTTGGTTTGGTTTGGCTTTTAATATGGTCAAACTAAGTAGTTTGGTTCGATTTTGAGCCATTGAAAGTTTGAAACCTAGATCAAAACAAACTTCTTATATTTATTTTATGCATATTTTCAACATATTTTTCCATTTCTTTTTTAAGTCCAACATTTGCAATCCAGCACCACTAATATTTTCAACACATTTTCGGTTTGGCTCTTTGAATTTCTAGCGGGCGTTTATAAAAGTTGAAGTGATTCTTTTGCACGTGGCTTAAAGCATGAAGCAACGCAAAATGATGCTTGTACGTATAAGTTGGCATGAAGGGATATCTAAACTAAGAATGTTGATAATGTAATCTTATTCTAAATTTTGCTTTGAAACAATAATAGCAATTAAGAATATGTTTTTCTTTTTTTTTTCAAAAAGAGAAGTTTTTATATGTTTTGCTAAGATATAAGTTTTTTTTAATACGTATATTTATTTGCATATCTCTGTACAAACTTCGGATTGAAAATCGAGTGGCTATTTTTATATACCTATATTACATCTCTATAACATTTGAGACATAGAAAAAGAATGAACATTAAAAGAAGAAAAATGTTATTAATAATTGACAAAATTAACCTCCAAACCAATTTAGCTAATTATGTGGATTGATTTGATTCGATTTAATTTTTGTGTGAAAACAAATTAAATCGGATATTCGAGCAGCCTTAGTCAAAACATGATAATAATTATCTCTCATAAGGTAAATTAAGGGTGTTCAAAGGCTCAATTTGATTTGATTTTGGGCAAAAACCAAACCGAATCAAACCAATTGGTTTGACACCTCTTGGAACATTTTCGGTTTTACTTTTAATTGGTTTGGTTCGGTTTGAATCATATTAAATTGATTTTTTAACAAAAAAATTTATCATTTTCTTCAAAAATTAAATTAAATTAATTCTATATATATATATACACTTTATGAATACAAATTATATCTAAATAGTTTACTAAATTATGAATATTTTATGTAAAATTTTTGTTTTTCTTTTTACATTTTTATTTATTTATTGATAGATTCATATAATTAATTATAACAATATACTTATCTATATTCTTTCTCTCAAACTAATAAATATCTTGTTATTTTGTTTATGAGCTTTTTTACTTAAGAGACTTGTATTAATAAGTGTGAACACCCCATTTTGTCCTGTCTTTATATAGAAAAAAGATAATAATAATAACAAAAATAAAATATATATTGTCGCACCCGGAAAAATGCGACTGAAAGAAAAAAGAGAACAAATTTAGTTTTCGAGTGAAAACTGACTTGTGAGGAGTCGCCACCAAAATTTTGAGGAAAATCTTGGGAAACCGCATTAAAGAGGAAAGGATGGTCTGCGTAATCAGAGTTGGATTCGGGAGTCGATTGTGTGTGGGGAAAATGTTAGGCACCCCACAACACCCGTTCCTAAGAACGGTTACCTTACGTTGATTGTGTAAATTAATATGGCTCAAAAATGTATTTTGGTTTTCCTTTGATCATTCACATGCGGGAACAAGGGTAGAAAAGAAATTAAGAAAATTTGAGAAATTTGGAAAACAAAAATAAGGAAATAAATTACATTAGAAATTAAGGAGATTTAAGAAAAAAATGAGAAAAATGAATTGGGAAAATAGATTGAGAAACATTTTTAAATTAAGAGAAAAAAATACCAAATAAATCAGAAAATATTTATTTATTTACAAAGGCGGACTTGACCGAGAATCAGAGCCTGGGGCCTACGTACCCTGCGATGGGGATCAAAGTCCACGTAGTTCGGGATCAAAAATACGTGTCAGTTGGTTGATATTTTTTTAATTATAAAATTTTTATTATAAGAGAAAGTTATTTGAAAATAATTAATCTCTTCGCAAACAAAACAATTTTGAGATTGAGTTGGCGTATTTTAATTTGCAAAAGATAATTTAATTCCGCTTACCTGCTCTTATTTTATTTTGTTTTGGAAATATTTTATTTTATTTATCATTATTATTATTTTTTTGAAAAGGCGTTTATTCGATTTTTCTTTTTGGCTTTTGAAAATCATCATATTGTGTACTTTTGAAAATTTTTCTTTTAAAAAAGAAAACCGATCCACCTGTTACAGAATCGCAGTCATGTCCAATAAATCAATTCCTTAATCACCTGCAGAAGTCCTAAACCTCGCGGTATAAAGGTTTTATTGTACCTTTAAAGCAAAACTTTAGAAGATACTACTATATTTTTTTCAAATGAAAATTTTATTATATATTTTTAGATAAAATTGGGAAAAACTGGTTAAGATATTATAATTTATTTTTTTATGAAATATAATTATTTTCTTGAAAAGAGTCATTTAACTGATATATCTGCGTGGATTCGCAATTTCACGTGATAACTCAGTAAACTTAAATACCTGCGTGGGTTCCGAAAACTCATGTGGTGTGGATATTAAATCCATTATTCCTATTATTATTATTATTATTTTATTTATTTATTTTATTCATTTTGTTTTATTTTATTTTATTTTAAGTAAAATCGCTAAATATGGTTATCTTGTGTAAAATATTTTGAAATATATAAAAGTTTATACAATAAAGAGTTATTTATTTATTTTCAACAGAAAAATGAAGTGGAAAGGTCATTGGGACCTATTATTATAAGTGAATCTTATTAACTCACTCGTGCAGCCCCATAGGCTCGTACGGTGTAATTGTTTCAAGATCTACGAAAGCTCTAAAAACCTTCGTGACCAATTTTAAAAGTAAAAAAAAAAAAAGAAAAACATTATGGCAAATATCTACAAACATGTAAGACTTTATGTATGTGTTCATATGTAGACTCAAGTAATAGTTTACTCCAAATAATGAAAGAGTTGTATAAAAGGCAAGAAAGAGGGTCAAACTATTTTGCTTTATACTCCATTTTCCTCCTTACTTTGATCAGCTTGTGCATCTCGACCAAATGATCCCACATACATTAAAAGCCACATAAAAACAATATATTAGAAATTCACTTGAAGAGCAATTCAACCCAAAATACAATCAATGTCATATCCCGCTAATATTGCTCACAAATAAGTAAAAAATTATCTCAACAACAAGACGTATGATAAAATCAAAACTCAAGGTCCATCCCTCTTCCCTCATGTCTTGGATTCAAATTATCATCTTCACATGACGTGGGCAAAAGGAGATTTTAACTTCTTTAATTAATCCAAATTCCTAAATGTAAACCTTAAAATATTTTAGCATTCAAACAAAATGCCAAGTTTATAGAGTCAGTGGGATCAAGAATCAATTTTGAACATTACACATCACTCCTCAATAGAACCAAAGTACAATGATTAACTTCAAGCATCCTCAACCCAGCCAAGTTCGTAAGACCCAATTTTGATTTCAAGACACATGATCCTCAGTCTTGCTTAAAGCTCACCAGAAAAACAATTATGTTTTCTTTAAATAATGACATAATATGCAAGAAACATCAACGATCAGAAGCACATAGTAGAAGACCAACGCAATAAAAGACACATGGATAACATAACAACTAGTGTATTAACCTATGAGGTTAACAGAGATGCAGAGTAAACCCGAAACCCCTAAGTATTATGTGTTCATGCCTATGTCCATGACCACTACCACAACCTAAACAAACAAAACCCCATTCAAACATTTTCTCAAACACCTAGTAGTCATGCAGATATGACATCTTTGTCATTCAGAAAAGATGCAGAATCAACATATTCCACCACGCAAAGCACATATATACGCAAACCCCAAATCATACATATAGGGCTAAACCCAGAGCATTTAACCAATGAAATTTGTTCCAAGATACCAGCTATAGCAACGATTAAGAGCGAAGTCCTTACCTATATGGATGATTCAATAATGGAAACCTTGAACAACTCTCACTCCTCTTATCTTTGTGTCTCGGTTTACCCCCCTCTGTTTCTTTCGCATACGGCCCTTTCTTCAGTGCTCTGCCCCGTTTTCAATTTTCTCGGGCTCCTTCGGTCTCCGCGATTTCGGTTGCTCCCCGGTGGAGTGTGGCTCTGGTTGCTTTCCTCTCATGCCTTCGGTTTCCTGTGCTCTCTCGGTTGTCCCCTCAGATCTCTCTGCCTAGAAAAATCCCCCTCGGTTCACTCGCTTCCCGTGGATCCAACTTCACCGTCTCTTTTCTGGAGCTCCGGCCTCCTCTGCTCTTTTTTGGTGCCCGGCCTCCCTCGGTTTCTTCTGTTTTTTCTTTCTTTGGCCTGCCGCTGCTCTCTCTAGTTTCTCCGTGATTTTCCCCCTCTTCGCGTGCTTCCCTTCAGTCTGCCACCATGCCCGTCTCCCCTAGTGCCGCGGTTGCTCTCCTCTGTTTTTTCGGGTTCCCAGATTTGTTCTCATTTTTTCCTTTCGTCGCATTTTTCTGGGTGCGACATATATATAATAATAATAACAAAAATAATATATATATATATAAATATAAAAAGAAAAAACAAAGAGAAGGAAAAAGGGAAATAAAAATGCGTAATAAAAAAATTTTCGATGCACACTTTTCTAAAATAAATAAATAAATAATAATAATAATAATGAAAAAAAAAAAGAGAAAATAAAAATATAGTAATAAAATAAGGTAAATTACAGAAAAAAAAAGGTGGGGGCGAGATTGCTTTGGGCCTCAAAGTGTTGGGCTTGAAATGCTGAAGCCTAGCATTTCAAGTCACGAAGCCACCACCGCTCAGTTGCGTGAAACTAGAAGGAGGCACGGAGGGAGCTGCAGGAGACACGGCCGCGGGAGAGAAAAGCTAAAGGAGACCAGGAACACAGAGAGCCGCGAGAGGAAAAGACAATCTCAGAGAGGTAGAGCAGGAGGGAGACCTACGCGAACACGAAGAAAACAGAAGGAGCAGCAAAAACAGAGGGAGTCAGGGAGAGAGTAGCATGCAAGCACGGAAAGGCAAGGGAGACGTGCACGAAAGAAAAGCCAAAGGGAGTCTGACATGGGTGAGCAAGAAATAGAGGGAGCTGCAGGGTCTGAGCATGGAGGTAGACTGCAGATCAGAGGGAGTCTGGGTACGCGAGACTGAAAAGAAGAAGATCAGAAGGAGCCTGGCACCAGAGAAAGCAAGAAATAGAGGGGGTGAAGAAGTCAGAGACCAAAGCCAAAACGAGGTCATGCCCATTACTCTATACCTAGCATAACAGGGCAGAGGGCAACGGCGGTTGGCACAGTTGCAACCAGAACAGAGGAACAGGGCAACCGGCGCATGAAAAGCAGGACTGAAAGACAGACACGCGCTCGAGACTCCCCTATCCTTTACTCGCGAAGTGGCTATAAAAGGGAACAGAGGAACATGGTGAGGGGGGACCGAATGGAATAACAGAGATTTTGGAGACACACGAAAATCCGAGGAGATCAAGGAGGCAACAACAGGAGGCCGAATTTGAGACAAGGCACACTAGGAATTGGGAATTGAGTGACAAGGATCCACCATAGGGTGATCATCGTTTCAATTATGCCTCCTATTTTGAATAATGCCTATTTTTCTGGGTTTCTCTAATCCTGTTTATGAACTTTGGAATCATAGGCTTAGATTGTTCATACTGTCTTCTAAATGACTTATGCAAAATCTTGTTAGCCTTGAATGCCTTAACTGGAAATTGGGACATTTAAGTTTGTTTATATGAGACCTTTCCTGTCCAGTGCTGTTTGTTTCTCTATTAATTGACCATTGCTTGAGCTCTTAGGCTTCATATTCTATTGGCTTAGGAACATGTAGTTTGAGTTATTATGAAACCCAGTGGCTATTTCTGGGGTTAGCTTGTAGCCGTGCAAACTCTGAGGATAAATTGTATGTGTGTCTAAAGTAAGTAAGGAATTTTGGCAGTGATTATGGAATTGATGTTAACTGTTAGAGCTTTGGGTGAGTTAAGGGATCAAGCTTCCTATGCGTTTTCAGTTGTGAATTCTGCATTCTCAGTTCTGTCTCCTCATTTGGCCTCGTAAATGCTAGTCTATTTTCTCATGGGCCCATCATTGAGAAGTTTATTATGGGTATTTGTTCTTCTTATGGGCTGGGCCTTAGGAGTTTTGGGGATGAACATGTTGATCAATTTTTCCTATGGGCCTGACGTGGAGAGGCCTACTACAATTTTTTTTTTGTGGGTTTGATTTGTCTTTGTGTGGGCCTGTCATCAGGAGCCCATAGGGATGCATGGGTACATTACAAAGGCTCACACATTTTTTTCTCTTTTTTTTGGCACTTAAAGTTTGTTTTTCTTATAACATAATAAATAAATAAAAGGTAGTAAAATGAATAAGTAAATAATTGCCTATGTAATTACGCCACGAGAGGTTTTTGAACCAACGCAGTCGTCTTCATTAATCATGTTGTCACGTGAGTCTACGAGTCCACGTAGATATATGATTTAGACTAGTGAGTTGTATTTGTTAATAGAAATAAACAGCTCTATGTCATATGATTTTGCAATAAAATATATATATATATATATCTTGAAATATTTTAAAGAAATAATATTTGTTGATTTTAAAAAAAATTATAATAACCGATTTAGTAATTACATCACGTGAGTTTTTGGAATCCGCACAGGTATGTAAGTTTATTGAGTTATCACATGAGATTGTGAATCCACGTAGATACATCAGTTAACTAACGTTTTTGAGAAAACAATTATATTTCAAAATTAATAAATATGTAAATAATAAATTAATAAATTTTGATAAAATAACAAGTTTCTTTCCAATTTTATTATTATCTCAAAATGAGAGAATAATAGTATCTTTTAATTTTTTTTTTTGCTTTACCTATGTGATAAAACCTTTATACTACGAAGTTTAGAATTTTTGTAGGTTATTAAGGAATCGATCTATCGGACATGATTGTGAATTTGTAACAGGTAGATTGATTTTCTTTATTTGGAAAAATTTTCAAAAGTATAAAAGAAAAAATAAAAATAAAAATAAAAAATACAATGGTTTTTCAAAAGTTAAAAATCAAATAAGTGCATTTCCAAAAAATTAAAAATATTTTCAAAGCAAAATAAAATAAGAGTAAGTAAACGGAATTAAATTAGTTTTTGCAAATTAAAACGCATCAACTCAATCTCAGAAAATTATTTTGTTTGCAAAAAGTAAAATTATTTTCAATTAACTTTCTCTTCTTACAAAAAATATATCAACCAACTGACACGTATTTTTAATCCCGAACTACGTGGACTTTGGATCTCCACCACAGGGCACGTAGGCCTCAGGCTCTGATCCTGGGTCAAGTCCGCCTTTGTAAATAAATAAATATTTTCCAATTTATTTAGTTTTTTCCCTTAATTTAATAAATATTTCCCAATTTATTTTCTCAATTCCTCCTTCTCATTTTTCTTAAATATCCTTAATTTTAATTTAATTTATTTTCTTTATTTTTTTTTCCAAATTTTCCAAATTTTCTTAATTTCTTTTTTCTCTACCATTTTTCTCACATGTAAACGATAAAAGGAAAACCAAAATATATTTTTAAGCCATATTAATTTGCACAATCAACGTAAGGTAACCGTTCCTAGGGACGGGTGTTGTGGGTGCCTAACACCCTCCCCACACATAATCAACTCCCGAATCCAACTCTTACTACGCAAACTATCCTTCCCCTTCCTAATTTGATTTCCCAAGATTTTCCCTCAAAATTTTGGTGGTGACTCCTCACAAATCGGTTTTCGCTAGAAAATTCAATTTGTTATTCTTTTTTCCTTTTGTCACATTTTTCCAGGTGCGACAATAAGTAGTATAAAAATAAAATATATTAAATAAATATAGTATTTAAATTTAAAACACATAAATAATATAGTAGGTTTGGTATGATTTGATTCAGGTTTTGAAGGCCTGAAACCAAACCAAAGTAAATCAAGTCAATTCCAGAATAACAAAAATCGAAGTAGACCTTATTTTAGTTTGGTTTTGATTAGTTTGAGTTGGTTTAATCAGTTTGGATTGGTTTTGAGCCCTTTTGATAAATGTGAAATTAAATTTCCAGTTGTGTTGATCAAACAGAAAAAGTTTGAGATCGAGGTTGATGGATGCACTTCATGAGGTAAGAAGCATTCGGTCATCCTTGTCTTTTCAAAATTCAGACATTTCAGCATTAGCACATCTTTGTGTTGACCACGTAAACACTATCCGACAAAGAAAAAGTAAATAGAATTTAAGATGGATTAGTCTTATTAATCATGTTTGGATATGAGGTGGCTCATATATTATGCTTTACTAAACGCCGTGTTTGGTCCGCCCATTGACTAATTATATTCTATTACTGTGTATTTCATGGAATTCTCCTTACCAAAATGATTGGGTTATTTGTTATATATACTTCAAGGCCTTGTTTAGTATACATGCAGAATGCTGTGGAATGAAAAATAAAATTGAATTAAAAAAGTGCCTTAATGCGTAAGCACTAGTACTATTTAAAATGCAAAATGTCATATATATTTTTAAATAAATTAATAACATAAATAAATAAATAAAAGAGATGCATGGACATCATATATTCTTACAGAAGATTTAACATTGAAGATTAAATGCACAAGCATTTGTGCACTGTATAATTTTTTTGCGAAAATTGTCACCTGTTACACTTTCTTCGATCGGTTTTTTTTTAATTGACCTAAAACACTGATGTAAAATACTCTCTCCGGTCCTATATATAGGACCTTTTACCTTGATTCTGAATATAAGACCATTTACAATATACAAAGTGGTATTTATTATACATTTTTAAAAAATGTCCCTATTTAATGTATTCAAAGAGAAAAGGAGAGAGATTAAATAAGGGTAGTTTTAGAAAAATGTTGAGATTTTCAAAGAAATTGAGGTAGTTAATTAGTTTTAACTTCTCTTCTTAATTTGCGTGATTCGATTAAAATGGTCTTATATTAAGGATCTTATATTAATGATCAAAGGGAATATGTTTTTTATACTAGTGAATTTGTGAACAATATCATTTATTTCAAACTTTGTGCAAATAGATAACGTTTATTATAGTTTTTTATGTTAAAATTAGACATGTTTTTATGTAAATCACACAAAGTCTGAGATCAACCATATTGTTCATTACTTGCTAATAGTGTAAATTACTAAAGATTTTATATTTCATATTGATTTAAAAATTATTTTGATTATATTTTCCAAAAATAAAACATAACTTCAAATGTGGTGTGAAAAGAAAAAGCAAAAACGTGGAGAGATGAAACGTTGGGCATGAATCCTCTGTAGTCTGTCCCCTCACATCATAAATTCATATTCACGCAAAGAACTTATGCTTCCTCCCAAAACTGAATTTCATTATGAGATTTGAACAATCACACTCTTCCTTTTTGACGTTCACAATCAACCTTCTTATATTGCCCTATCACTATAATTTTGGTGCATAAATTTAAAACATATTAACTTTCCTTTCATTGTCACAAAAATAAAATATTATATATTGATTGATATTAACGTCTAGAAATCACTTATTTTTATCGTAACACTTTGAACCAAAAAACAAAACTTTAACAAATGGTGTAACAGTTTTATATTTACAATTTTTTTAAAAAATATATATATGTTAAGAATGTAAGTTAAAAATATTTATGCTGAACAATTTTAAATTTCAATTATTACAAAGAAACTTATGATAAGAAAAAAAAATTACAGTTTCAAATTAACATAATCATTTTTAAAATTCTTTAAAAATAATTTTAAAATTTGAAATTCTTTGATATATATATACACACACACATTGATTTGACTATAAGAAACCAGCAATCTGCAATAGCACCGTTTTACTTTACCAATAGCACCAAGAAGGTGTTCAATTTGGATTTTATATATTCACATAAAAAATATATTTGTCGTGGCTGCCACAATGACTAGTCATGATATTGTAGCCCTCCTCCTTGCTGATATATATAGTAGTAGTAGTAATAATAATAATAATAATAATAATAATAATAATAATAATAATGCCAACATATGATAATATTCTCAATTTTGATGAAAATAAAATAAAAATGTTACTCCAGCACCAAACCTAATGAAAGTCATAATAATTAATATAGACAATGAATGACATGAGCCAACCATATGGACGAGAATAGTTGCTGCATGAAATGAATTTTTCAGAGTATTGTACAACAATGCAATTAAAGAATTCTTTATATTCACATGTAAAATATATTTATTATGGCTGCCACAATGACTAGTCATGGTATTTATAATAATAATAATAATACCAGCATATGATAATATCCTCAATTTTTATGAAAATAAAAATGTTATTCTAGCACAAAACCTAATGAAATCATAATAATTAATATAGACGATGATTAGAGGTGTGCATAGGTCAAGTCAAGCTCAAGTTTGCCCTACCTCAAAGCCCAACCTAGCCACCTTGACATTAGTCCAAGCTAGATGCCTGGGTTTTGCTGGGTAAATCTAATCAGCTACGCTTTCAGAGACAACAATAAGAGGAGAGGGAGATATAACAGAAGGCAATTTATCCAAGATGAAGAAAAGCAAAATACATAAATAACTAAAAAATCAAAATACATCAAACCATATCACAAAAGATCCGCAAAATCATGCCTTCATATTTGAAAATGCAGCATCAAAGTAATCCACCTTCAACAAAACTCAACAAATTTAAAATAGATTTGAAAGAAGCAACCAAATTTGACAGTGGCAGCAGAGATTTGGTTCACTAACAAAGAAGCTTGAGGGCAATGATGAAGGCGTTGGGCGAAGGAAGAAGAGGAGATTCCGATAACATCGGAGGTGGCTATCAATGAGAGGAATAGAAGAGGAAGAGATATACACTAAGAGATGAAGAAATGATTTTGGAGAATAAAGAGCAATTATGTCTGTGGATGACGGCTACAATAATGATATATCACACATGAGGTTGAGATCTGTAATGACCTTCAATATATTATTCTTGACTTGTTATTGAACTAATGAGAAGGATCTCACAGGAAATGTACAGAACCGAAGGGACAGGGACCGTAGGAAGCACCAAAAATGATCAAGATTGAAGGAAAAGAGACAGAGGCTTTCACGCTGCGATAGGCTTTAGTGGCACAACAGCGAGAGCTATTGGGTTGCTCTTGGGTCGAGATAGAATGGACTCGTGTCACGGCAAACTTACTCCTCGCCATGGCACTAGTCGTAGATTCAATTTAAATTAGAATTCGAACTAGATGGTGAGGAAAAAGGAAATAGAGGAAAAACAAAGGGCTTTGCTAGCGCTTCAATTTTCTAGCTTAGGGGCTTGATTTTAGACCCTGGGAGCTCAAATCTTGTGTGGTAAGTGGATTTCCACCCTTTCTTCTCTTTGTTTGCATGCTTTAATGGGTGAATTCGTGGGTATAAGTTGGATTTTGTTTTGATTGATCTTCCATTGATTAAAATGGTAAAAAATGTGTTATTATGGCATGATTGAGTGTTCTCAAGCTATGGATAATGGATTCTTGTGTGTTTGCAAGTTGTTTTTATAAACCCTAACCTCTAATCCTAGGAATCTGCATGGTGTCCAAATTTTTAGGCTTAGTTGCAACTTTGAACAGATGTTTGGGGTTCATGGATGTGTGGTAATGGTATTGGAATCATGGGTTTGCTAAGATTATACTTGAATTACCGAGTTGTGAATTTGTCGGAGTTTATACCATTTCATAATTCAGGTAATTTATGGCATCGTAGTGTGCAAGCTTGCCTAGTGAGGTCTCCACATTCCAAGAAGTCATCCAAAAGTGCTAGGCTCATTGGTAAGGGATAAACATTTAGTATAAGGAAAAATTTGGTCTTGGAGACCTTAAATGGTTTCAGTTAATTAAGTGGTCTTAATGAGGCATAATTGTTGCTTTTGGATTAAAAGCCATGTTTGAAGAGTATTGGTTGACTTGGTCATTCTCTCTCATGTGTGCATGTAGTTGGTACTCCAACGACCTACCATTTCCCTATGTGTATGTGTAAGCAACTCAAGGTAACTGAGGTGTATTGCTCTCTTGTTTTATAAATGATCCTATATATATATATATGTTTTGCACTTTTCATATCATGATATGCCCTTGTCACGGCTAGCAAGGTTAAGGTAATTCCTTTCCTTTTTACCTGTATAAGGCCTAAGAGAATACGAGTATGTTAATGAGAAAACACGTATTAGATCATTAATATGTGATTTATTTTGCATCCCCATTGATAGACTTAGTACATTGATGAGCATGCTAACATGATGATAAGATATATACATATAGAATGTGATGATATATTGGTATAGCATGAAAGGCATTGTCACTTTGGTTATGCATGTGAAGCATTATTGGTCGGGTGATAATGTCCTTGTGATACCACGTGGTATGCCAATCCACTTATAGCACATGAGGCCTTCTGTTTAAGTGGTGAGGCGTGATATATCTCTATCACAAAATCATCATCCTTTGCCTGAGAGATCTAGATGGCTGTGATTGGGGATACACCTTCTTTAAACTACCACCAATTTGGGTGGTCCGGGGGGAGGAAAACCATGGACCAATTACTAGTGTAATAGCATTTGACAAGGTCATGACTAGTCAGTAGAGAGTTTAGTGATATCCTAGAATCAGCCTTCATCGGTTGTTGGAAGGGAGTCACTTATTGGGTTTACCCTGTAATGGTAATTAGCCCATAGTTCTAGTCGTGTATCTTGGGGAAATTCATGTCATTTCATATGCATTGCATCATTTTATTCATTTGTATCTATAACCATGTTTATGAATGCTTATTAGCTATAGGTTACTGGGACTTTGTCTCACATTCCTTTGTAGCTAATATTTTCAGTTGAAGATCTTAGCACTAGTAAGGAGAAGACCATGAAATCCTCATTCCCTCCATTGGATTGGGAATATCTGATTATGTGATTGTATTATGCCAAGTAAGATAATCTTGTTAGATACCCTATGTAATATCGTATTCTAAGTATTTGGTCATGTTGGATAGTTTGTATGCTTATTCTTGTATGACTTGGCTCATATGTTGAACCCACCAGCATGGCGTGTTGGTTTTTTTTTTTTTATGTAGATTGTATGCATTATATTCTAAGGCTCTGGTTTTGGTCAGAATGTGGCGGTCTCTGGTGTATATCAATGTGTATGGCTGAGATTTATATTTGTTTTAGATTATAGGTGATTGTGTGAGAAAAATGGGTATGTAACCCTTCAATTTTAGTAGAAGTTCAAGGGGGACAAATCCTAAAGGAAGGATTCTTGGATGGTGCAACCACTTGAGATCAAGTTTTGTGGGTATTTGGGATTAGAGTGAAAAGGTGAAATGGTTGATTGTGGTGTAGTTTTTGTTTGGAAGGTACCCAAGTCAAATTTTTGTGCAAGTAACTATTTTAGTCTTGAGCGTCCAAAATCTCCATACAGAGGTATTTTGAAATATAGCTTGTGCCAGTAGTTATGTTAGGAGTAGAGTGACTTGTAAAAGTTGGAATCAGGTCATCGTAGGTCGAAGTGATGAATTATGCATGTTAGAAGTTGGGTTGAAAAATCAGTAAAAAGCTGATAAATTATCAGTATGTAGGGCGACGGTGCTAGGATTCAGGCTGTGTCACCTTGCTTTTCTGTCTCTCCCTTCCTTTCTTCTTGAATTCTCTCACGTCGTGGCACCACATGCCACATTGCGGCAGCGCCCTTGTCATTTGAGTTTTTGGTGATGCCATGTCTTGTCCTAGGCTCTAGTTGGATCTTTTTTCCTTTTGTAGAATGTTACAAAATCGACGACGATAATCACTAGCAACTGTGTCTATGAGAGTGAAGATGCAAGAGTGGAAGGTAAGAGTGGCATTGTAAGATGAGAGAATATAGTGATTGTGAGAGAAAAAAGAGAGGAATATTCTGGAAAGTGGTAGGAAAAGTGGGATTTTTATTGATAATATAAGTTTTTTTTTAATTTAATAAAACTAAACAGGCCGATCCATGTTGGCTAAACTAGTTGGCTCAACTCCCAACCTTGACCAACCTAGTTATTTTGACATCATATTGGTTTAGGTTGGGTTGGGCCAATCATGCTCACCCCTAACAATGACATGAGCCAACAGATGGATGAGAATAGTTGCCGCATGAAATGAATTTTTCACAGTATTGTACAAAGATGCAATTAAAGAATTCTTTAGTTACTATTTCACTTAAATTTGACATAAGCTTTTGCACAAAGAAATAGAAATAAGCCAAGCCAATTAGGTTTCAGGAAAATAGATCGGACTTGTAAGCCTAAAGTCAGAGCCTATTTTGTTAACCTATGTAAGGCCTTTTATCAGATTCAAGTCTAGACCTTCAAGGTTTCAAATAGGCTCAACATATCTCATCAAAACCTATTTCACAACAACTACAACATAAAGAAGGCTGGCCTAATATTGGTCAAAATTTAAGTAAATAATCTCAACTAATTTACTTAAACAAGTTAAACTTAGCCTCTTTGCTAAACAAGCCAAGTTAAATCCATGCCAAAATTAGCTCAAGTTATAGGCCACCTAACAAGCCCTTAATTTATTTTCAATCCTTTTTTTTTTTGCTAATTGGGCTTATTTTCACCCCTATTCATGCATTCATATAAAATACTTTCTTTGTTTCAAAATATAGCATGGATTTAACTATTTCACTTCCATCAAAGAGAGTAGTTAAAGTTACTCATATAAATTTTTTCAAATATCACTATAACATTCTAAAATTATCTTAATTAAATTATATCATCTTAATTACTTCTATCTCTTTTAATTTCTTTTCACCATAGAAAAAAGTCAAACATTCCCTTTAATTGAGTTCTATCATAAATGAGGGTAAAAATGAAAAAAAATTAAATAGTTGCTAATTTTGGCAAAGTGATTTATATTTTAAAACTTTATTACACACTAAACCTGTCATAGAAACGTTAAGGGTATTTAAAGATAAGTTATATTGTCGATGACTTATCACTTATATTCCATATTATATATTCATTATATTATATTTATTTAAAAATTGTATTAAAAAAATATTGAACACGTCCATGCGCATTTTTCCGTCTGGGTAATTTATTTTGGGCCTGTTTCCACCGAGATATCGATTCGTTTGATTTTGCGTGATAATAACGATTTTATTTCTGGTCGGTGTAGGTTCACTTTATTTATTCGCCAAAATGAAATGAATGTTGTGCGTCTTCCTGACATGGAATTAATGAAAAGTTGAAAACCCATGTTCATGTTCATGTTCTTGAACCCTGTTTGGTTGCTTTCACTTTTGTCCTGTTAGCCTTGAAATGGAATTGAGATTAACCAGAGAGACAGCATGGAGCATAAGAGCGAGATAAAGAGTATATATATAATAGTCAGAGCTCAAATTGTATTTATTTCAGAAATGAGACTCTCACTTTATTCCAATTTTATTACCAATTTTTGTAATTAATCATTTTCTTTCTTTAACAATGGTAATTAATCACTTTCTCGTTCTTGAATTTATCTTATTTTGTCAACATAAAGATACATTTGCAGTTTACCATGAAATGCATGGATAACTCATTAATGAAATGGAATATGAAATACTCCCTCTAATTCATAAAAATTATCTTATATAAAAATTATCCACAGAGAGACCCAGGTCCCAAAATTTAGTGAGACACAGTATTATTCATAATTTCATAATTTATGAAGGTTAAGATTTGTTATTTATTTAATATTTTATAAAGAAATTGATAAATAAATATTTTATGTGTTTGCCTGGGAGGCCATCTGCAGTATTTCTATTGGGGCCAAAAATGGCATTGTCTTGGCCTTTTAGGTATGTTCATTTTAATCTCAGCCGTTCAATCTAAGACTTGATCCTGTCCGTTCGTGCATTTTACCCAATTTTAATTTTCTTCCTCCCTCCAGACTTTGTAATTGTCAATGCTGGGAAAATACAAGCCATTATTTTGAACCAAATAATAATAATAACAGTATGCATTATTGAACACAAAATAAGCAAAACAACAGTTAAGGGTAGAATCCAATTTCGAAAAAGCCTCTAGCTTCAGTGGATGGCCGCAAGTAAAATGGATGGTCCATTATAATGAAGAACCGGTATATTTGATTTAAATAATGGTTTAGATTTAATAGTCTATAAAAGCGTAAGTTAATCTAATTCATTAAAATTTAACTTGAAAGATTTAGAACTATGATGGATAAGGGCACGGTCATTGGGTACATCAATGTTGGATACAATAAAATTTAAAATTTTAGAAGATAAATATGAGGGGTGTATATATATAAAATTAGATATATATTCAATAATTAATACATTAAAAATAAAAAAATGAGAAAATAATTTTTAAATAAGTATTTTAAAATTAATATAATGAAATTTATATCAAGAAACCAAAAATTAAACTTTTCTATAAGCTATATTGTTAAAAAATAAGTTAATAATACGTATTATTATTGGTGGATTAGAACTTTTGGTGCAATCAGTGCAGTGAAGTTTTGAACTGTAGTAAAATAGTAGGGATAAAGGGGGAAACGACAAGGGAATAATAAGAGTAAAAAGGGGCAAAATGCAAAGACAGACAAGATCAAATCTGAACGGTCAGAATGAGTTCTACTAAACGATGTCGTTATCTCTGACGAGAGAAGTGTCGCGCTTATTTGCAAATGCCAAATACTTAATTTTTAAATTATTTTTTCCTACCCCCTAGCCGCTCTCAGTTGATTGAAGGAATCTTATCACCTTTTCCCAAATCCACTGAATCCAGATCCTTGCATTGATCTTCATCGTTCTGCGGTTTGCATGTTTTAAATAACGCTGTAAAGTTTTCAATACCCTTGATTTTTTATTATTCAAAAGTTATTTCTAAATTTGTTTGATAAATAATTATTCAATAATTAATGATAACAGAAATTATTAATTAAATAATTATCCTGACAAAATTAATTAAATAATTAGTTTAATTTCAAACAAATGATAACTTCATTTTTTGCCCAAAAATAATAAAATTCATCAAAAATAATAAAAATATTATTTTTATAACTGATGAAATAAACATGTAAAAACTATCTTCATTTAAAATTGACAATGATTGAATTTGGATAAATAATAAGGAATGCAAGTTAGTTATAAGAAAAATAAAATATAATCACTCTTTTAAAAAAATTTTAACCATTAATAATTATTAATAAAATAAAAATAAATAAATAAATAAATAAAGAGTTCCATAAATTAAAAATTAAAATTAGTACATTATGTGGCAGATATCGGATACTGTATCTGCTGCATTTGATTCGGCAGATCCGGATCAGTTCACTATGCCAGATTTTCAGACCAAATTATTTTTAAAAAAATTTAAGTTCTGTGGGTCCCACACCCACGGGTCCCACGCGCGTCCCGTTATATATACTCTTCCCCGCCCTCCTTCGTTCCCAAACGCAGCCCCGAGCTTCATTTCATTCTCTCGTTTTTCTGGCTTCTTCGTTTTCTTCTTATTAGTGCTTACGTCATCGCGGTCGCCTGAACTGCTACGACCACCGTCGTCGGCTGCGAAAGAAAAGGAACATTGTCGTGAGGAAGAGCTAACAAATATTGGCTCGGATCAGATCAGAATACAGCAGAAGATACATAGAGATTTATAAGATTTAAGAATACAACTTAAAGTTTCGTTGAATTCGATAAGTTTAAGGGCATGGAAAAGTGTTTCGGTTTAGGGTCTATTCTGGTTCTGGTGGCTCTAGCGGCGTCGATGGTGGTGCTGCCACTGATATTACCACCGCTGCCTCCGCCGCCGCTGGTGCTTCTGTTCTTTCCGGTGGGGATCATGGCGGCGCTCATGGTATTGGCTTTTTCGCCGGCCGATGCGCCTAGAAACGTCGTCGTTTAGGTTGCGGCTGTAGGTTAGGGTATATTTTGTGCGATGTACTCGATGGCCGCCTCGTTCCACTTTTTGCCTGGCTGGCCTCGGCGATTATCCACGAGAAAATTGTGCACTATTTTCGTCTTTACATAAAAATTGTGAAATCAGAAAGAAAAAGGATTCAATTCATCATATGTAGTGAATATGGAGACATATAGACGAATTCTTTTGTTAATTTTTCATGGCCTCTGTATTTCATTTTATTGAAAATGTATGATTAAACAAAGAAAGAAAATGTATGATTAAACAAAAATACATGTTTTTTAATTTGAATTTTAATCTTAAAATTTATTTGTTTGATTTTAATTTTAATTTTTGTCATTTGATTTAATAATCGGTTAAATATTCTTCTTATAATATTTTTAAGTGTTTATAATATTTTAGCATGATGTCTAATGTTGTAAAGGTCAATTTGGTGAACTCTTGGTCTTGAAAGAAATAATTTTCTATGCTAGATAAGAGATATCTTTTGTACTCACAAAAATAAATATACATTTTTGTTCAAAAAAAAATAATTAACGTACATTTTAGCCTTATCATTAATTGTAAAAAAATTTGGCTAAGAAATTATCAAAAATCAAATATGCAATTATTGAACTAATTTCCCTCGTAAAAAAAATAGAAAGTATCAAACTTTTCGCAATGATATTTTGAACAAATTAGAAGTGAGTTATGTAGGTTGTATACTGTCTCTATTTCTTATTATACATTTTATTATATTTATATATATTGGTTGATATTGATTATATGCAAATTAACGAACAAATAAATTATACCATACTAAAAAAATAGAAAAGAAGACAAGTAAAGTGTACCAAACATCTAAGTTCATATAAATTCCACGTGATTAGTTGAGTTTGTTCTATTGTGCCTTTGTATTAGAAGAAAGAAGAAATTACACGTAACCTTTTTTGAAACTTAAACACCGTATTTTTATGTTTTAAATAAAATCAATTTACATATTTTAATTTAATTAAACGTTTAATAACGAACACTTGCTTTAATTGATGCATTGTATGTGACTATATAACAAAGTATGAACTTGCACATCGTTTGGTGCAGGCAAGCGATTGTGAAAACTTGTTAAGTAAGGATTATTAGCCGTTTAATTATATAATTATCATTTCATTACATTATATAATACCTAATAGGAAGGGACAAGATTTGAAAAGGAAAGCTGCTTAAAATTTTTACTAATAAAAAAAATCATGTTGGCCCATACTAATCTATAATTATCCTCAACTGATCGCTCTCACTACCAATATCCATATATATCATTGTCTTGCCTCATCTATTATTGTCATTAATTACTTATCATCAAGCTCTAACATTTAAGTTTAGACTGTTTTACTCCATTCAATCCTTTATATAAGTCAATCTTAATTATCTTACTAGAATTAAGAAAAATTTATTACATCATAAAAATTATCTTAAAAATAATGTAGTTTCCATCTTTATCTTATAATAAATACTACAAATTTAAATAATTCACTATCTCTCTCATAATTAAATAAGAATATTTTTGAAATAAAGTAATTAATATTTTAAAAACCTATAGAAGATAACTTACATATAGGACTACAAAAAGTTTCTAGAATATGACTTATAAAAAGGAACGGAGGGAGTATGTCTGTAGAGACTTGTAGAATCTATACTTTAATAATAATTATTATTATAATAATTATTATTATTTGTAGTACTAATTGGATTTTGGAGAGTATATCAAACCCAGATTTGAAAACTCTTTCACCAGCAGTTGCACTTTATTTAAAGGGAATAAGCGCTGAACTACTTAAATTAAGTGTCTTTAGTTGTTGTCGTCATTATCACCACTACAATTATCAAGATTATCACTTCAACCTACTTAAACAAATATGTAACGATAATAGTGTATTATCCTATATGCATGATATACATTGATGCCGGTGGCCAAATATTTATTATAGTGCATGCCAAAATTTTTAATTTATTTTTAAGTAATTTGTAAGAAAAAATTAATTATAATTACGTTTTCATATTTTAAAAATAATAAACAATGAATAAAAATTTAAATAACATCTCTTTTTCGTGCCAATTTAATTTTTATTAACTTACATCATAATTCATTTTTATTTTAAAAAAATCAGTTAATTGCAAAACTAACAAGACATCAGAAATAAGCCAAAGGCATAAGTTCATGATAATTTCTTTCCTGGTAAAAAAATGATAATTTCTTTCATTTTTTAATAGTACTTTAGAATATAAATTAAGTTAAACTTTTGTTTAATTAAATGAAGTTAAACTCTAGTAATTTTTTATATTGTAAATAATAAAAATCATAAAAAAATTACTTGGCTTCTCACTCTCCCACATGCAATTTTCCTATGTTATAATTGAACTTTATTAAAATGGCATATTCTTAATGGCTGATTAAGGTCCATGAGTATGAGCTTATAAAGAATTTAATTGAAATAATTAAATGATATCCCAATAGGAATGAATAGGAATCAAAGTTAATATAGTTCCAGATTAGTCTAGATCTCAATAAATCTTTCACTTGAAGTGATATATAATTGGACTTTATTAAAATAGTATATCCTTAATGGCTGATTAAGGTCCATGAGTATGAGCTTATAAAGAGTTTAATTGAAATAATTAAATGATATACCAATAGTAATGAAAGTTAGTCTAGTTCTGAATTAATCTAGATTTCAATAAATCTTTTACTTAAAGTAGAGTAGATCTAGAATCCCAAATGGTTTAAGCAAAACAAAAAATTTTAAAAAAAATAGAAAACAAAAAGTCAAATTGGTATTTATGTGTGACTTATGAGTGTTTATCCCAAATCCATCTTCTAATGTTGGTCTCCAAAAAAATCCATCTTCTAATGTAAGGAAAAACCTTAGATATTAAAGAAAACTTATTCTATTAAAATTTAATTGCAAGAGATTGAAATTGATAAGATTGCTTAACCATGAATAATGACATAATTATTAATGTAATTATATATTGGTGGCAAAAAACATCAAACATTGTATTTGATTAAATCACCTAAACACACTTAATGATATTAGTCTCATCAGAAGATAAGAATACACTTGACAATACAGAATAATCACAACCACAAACATAATGTTAAATGAATTCACTTTTTTGTTTTTCGCTAGCAAGATACTGAATTCACTTGACAATAGCAGTTATAAACATTTTTGCATCTTTAACACACTGCAAAAATACTTCTATCAATTTCAAAAACAATGAAAAAATATCAATTTAAGTCTAGATCGTTATATATATATATATTAAAGAAATGAAGTTCTTTACTTTTTATTGTAAAAAAATATATATAATATTTATTATATGCTTTATAATATATATGATATCATTTTAACAGTGATTGCCGTTTTGTATTATTTCTTATTCGAGAACATAAAAGATATTTTTTAAATTAGAAATATTTTTCCTTTTTTTAATCCTATTCTATTGTACGTACCCAAAAGCTTCTAAGATTTGAATCCATTTTATCTTTATCTTTTTCAGTTACTGAAAATAACATAAATATCACCTCAAATCTCATCATTTTGTTGCCCAAAAAAAAAAACATCTTATCATTTTCATATAGCGCACTCTTATTCGTTCACAAAAAACAAATTAGAGTCTAAAGTAGTCCTCCATCCAACTTCGTGAACCCCCAGACAAAACCAATAATGACGTCATCCATAATTGTGTTGTAAAATACAAAAATGCAAACAACAAAAAAAAAAAGTACCGTACAGTGTTTTCCACTGAACTTGGATGGCTTCAAAATTATAAATTGAAGTCTTGATTGTACTTTGAAGCATCAGTGCATTGAACAATCCTCTTTGAATTGAATTATAGTTGGATTGGATGGTCCAAACATTATTCAAATTTGGCTTTCTCTTCTCTCTCTTCTCATGTTGATGCTACAACGAAGCAACCTTCTTTAGCGTTTATCAAAAAGAAAAAGAAAAAAATGAACCTTCACTTCAGCCTCCAGCCACATGTGCATTCATCATCATGGCTGGCCATCAAATTCTGTTTCCCACATTCCTTGTCTTTTGCTTTTACTCCTATGATGATGTTAACCCATGTCTGTCACATTCATAAGCACATCAAAACCAATTCAGATTATGTGCATCAAATATAGTAAAAAGAGAAGTAACTAAAAAAGCAAAAGAAAGAATTGATTACACGTTTTCTATTTTGACGTTGATGAAATAGTTTTGTGGAATTCTTTTCTTTTTAAACAAAACAAAAACTTATTTGGTCTTCCCTTTTTTGTGTTTTCGTGAAGACCAAAACTTATACAGTCAAAGATTAATCCTTCAAGAAATAGGGAGTAATCCCTCCCATTCATATAATAAGATATTTTATATAATAAGTTTCTAATGCAAAATATAGAATATTAAATATTTTTCTTTTCATTTTACTCATATTTAAGTCTTCCCTAGTCGTTTTAGATAAGAAAGTGATAATAGAGTATATTTAATAAAAGTAAAATGAGAAATATAGATATTTTTTATATGAATTTCAAATAAAAAATAATTTTCTTAATATGCGTGTATTTAATAAAAAAATATCATATAATATGGATCGGAGTAAATAAGTCTTATCCCCCCAAACAAGACCTTTTATACACACACAATCAGAGATCAAACTCATGACAACATTCTTAAAAAACACAGCTATTTAATAACTGTAATAGTACCCTGTTGGTTGTCTTCCCTTTTTTTTTCCCTTCTTTTGCATACCAAACGACCTTGAGAAGATGAAAAAACACTTCTAAGCATACACGCTCAACTCACCACCCACCCCACAAAAACGAAGTTGAATTCTATAACTATACTTTTGATGAATGTACATTCATGGCTCTTGTGGCCACCTTAATAGAGGCTGGCTCAATTGATAAAATTGAATTGACTAAACCTCCTACATATTGTTCCCACCAGGAGGAAGAGGGAAAGGGAGAGAGAAGAGAGAATGCACTTGATCGTGTTAAAGTGTCCACATGCAGTTGACATCTTGGGCCTGCAAAACTGTTCAGCTCAAGGCTTACAGAGATTATCATACAATTGAACCTTAAAAAACCCAAATGCCATCATTTGGTTCATACATGAAATATTGCCTTCAGAAGCTTACATTACATCAGAACTCTCATGAAAATCACTATGCTTACTCTTTCACATCTCCTTATCAATGATATCACGCATCATCTGTATCGGGATAAGTCCTTCGGTTCGAATTGCTTCTTTGCTCGGATCAGGACTAATGAAAAAGAGCGTAGGCAACCCTCGAACCTGAAACATGATAAATTTCCTTGTTCTTTAAACTGTCACACTCAACCAAGTAGTTTAATAAATAATCTCCCTGCGTCTATATCCACGGGATTTGGTCCTTGTCAAGAGTTTAATTAATAGGGTTGAAAGTATAAACAGAAACATATAGAATAACGATGCATGTGACCAACTGACTGGAACACTTCAAAAGATATGCCTAATTGTCAGATTATGTTCTTGAAGAGTAATGAAATAGCATTCAACATTTAAAGTTTGTGACAAAATCGCTTATCAGCAATCACACGGAATTGTTTCTTTCCTATTTAATTAGTGATTTAGTTCAAAAGGATCACTCTCTTCACAATTTGATCCTTCAAAACCAAGAATTCTCAATTTGGTATTTCCCATAATCAAAATAGTTCACAAAGTTGTGACCAATTTACGAACTTGCCAAAATAGCAAAGCCAACAGCCAGCATGGGTATCAATTCGCAGTCATGACATGAGTTAGCCTAACTGTCATTTTCCCAAAATTGGCACCTAGTAGAAAAATTACAGCCAGATGAGCCAGCACAAAGAATGACATTGTCATGTTCACTGTCAATTGCGTCAAATCGACGCCATTTGAGGGGGAAAATGATACTTGATAAGTCCAAATCATAAATTAATAACGCCAATGTAAGCTCCCGTTTATGCCACATCAGCAAATCTATGAAGTGATGATTGTCACTTTGCCTGACAGGGGAACCATTTTGATTGGGAAGAAATCCTTGGAGGATTAAATTGAAAAACGTTATCTTAAAAGGATTTAATTAAGAAAAAAGTGATGGTTCAAAAAAAAAAGGGTGATCTTTATAGGACTAAATAATCAATTTACTCTTTTTTTATTTTAATAAAAGTTATTTAGGCTGATCAACCAAGTTCATGAGTCATTTCAATAAAGTTATACATGTCTGATGGAACACTACCAACTGAATGAATGTACATGTACCTATGTTACGCATAAATTGGCTTATTACCTGCATGTCACGTGCAAATTCATACTCATCATCTGTATCAACCTTAACAATCATCGCATTGTTCTCATACTCCACTGCAAGCTGCAGAAAATGAAATCCAAATATGGAAGGTTACTTCTCCGCTACCAAATTAACTGCTCACCAATGGCCAACTTAGGGAGATACTGTAGAAACAGGAACCACACAACTGACTGAAACATGGTATTCTATTATATTCAGACAAAGGATGCAATGCTTGTTATTCCAAAAAGTTAATAAATTTCAGAAAATAAAAAAGAGTTATCAGAAAATGTAAGCCAAACAATTCTGAAAACCGATCTAATAGCCATGGATGATGATTAGAATGACTGCATTATTCAGAAGAACGGTTAGTGCAGCCAAGCCTATTTAGATAAACAATCAAACTGCACCAACATGCTTCTACAATTTCTTTACTTCATAATGATGGAGAAGCAAAATAGTAATTATGCTTGTGACTAATTAATAGATATAGTGAACACTCATTTCAGTGGAACATAAGTAAAATGAGTTTTCTCGTACACTAGTCTGCAAAGTTGTACTCACTAGTCACTACCTTCTAATATTTAGAATAAATAATTTTTTTTTAATAACTCACATCACCCTCCCCAGATGAAAAATAACTAAAGCACTCCTGCCTTTCAAGGGGTCAAATCCGCTAAAGCTCCTCTAGTGGTCATGATTATTGGGATTGAAAATCTGTTGCAAGAAGCCAAATTTGTGGGTCAAGGGACCCAACATAAAAATGATACAATACTATCTGCCACTGAAACTATATACTTGATCAGCAGATGATAGTGACCTGTGACCAAGTATGCATATACAAGGAATCAATAAATCATACACAATAATATTGTGGAATTAGCCTAAGGATGAGTTCGACAAGAAATTTATTGATCATATTAAATTGAACAAAGGATTACCATTTCAGGGATCCAAATTTCAAAGTTGCTATACAGAATTATGATGGCTTAAATTAGGTCTATTGAAACAAATTACAACTCTAAAGTGATATACAGAGGACTTAGATGTTAGAACAAAATTAACTTCAGGCTCGTGTCCCCAAATGCCAGAGGAAGCATACCTCTGAGCATGAGAATTAACTAGAGTATCATCACCTTTGAAAAAAACCATAGAACTTCCAATATCTCTCAATGTGTTGAATGATTCATCACCTAATGCAGGTGTATCAGAATTATGCTGGTAGATTTACTTTCTTTCTTTCTTTCTTTCTTTCTTCTTTCATTTTCTTTTTCTGTGAGAAATGGGGTGTTAGAGTTACTTGCTGTATCACTCTCAGTATTTACAAACCACGATATAAAATAAGCTCTGGATAAGACTGTAATAACACTCAGAAATGATGAAAACATGTTAACAAGATTGATCACTCTTCCTTAATAAAGCTTTCTGGTGCTGACAGTGGCACATGGATCAAGGCACTAAACTGAGATATTTTCTTCAAAATACCAATTAGTTTCTTAGCATTTGTATTTGTAATATACAAAATTATACCATTTTTTATGCTTAAAACATCACTTCTTTTTCATTCTACCCTGATATTAATTTTGTTGTTACTCGCATCCTCCCTATATTTTCCAATCTATTGCCCACCATAAACTATTGATGGAAACATTAAGGGAAATGGTTGACTGAAATTGACACAGCAAGAATTTCCTTTTGAAAGATGAGTATGGAACATTTTGCTGATGAGTCTGATAAGCCTCTAATCACTTATGCACGTAGGCAATCACGTGTGCAGTAACAAGTCTAGTTATTCTCTAATTCTATTTGTTAATTATTTCTTTCATTCAATCTGTTTCAATTTGTTGAGAGTCATGGGTCTTGTGGCTTAAATTTAGGGATAGTGGAATCCTGAATTTAAGGGATAAGTCAAGTATTTTATTTATTCTAATTATTATTTCAGGTCTGTTAGTCAGTTATCGTCAAAATAGGAGCCATGGGTAGTGGTTTCTTATTTTTAGGAGTCATCAGTTATTTTGCTGTTAATAAATATGGGGTCATGTACGCATGTTGAAAATCAAGAAATCAATTAAAAGTTATTTCCCCACTGGAGATTCTCCTTGGCTATTAATTTTTCTAAGAGTGATATCCTTGCTTATAGAGAGATTAGTAGATTATTTCTTTTCCTATTCACAGTTACTATCAAATTTGGCCTCAGAGCCAGGTTTAGAAGATGGTGAACACTCGCTCTTCTTCTAATGATCCACATAACCCAAACCAAGCTACTGTTTTACCCGATGCTGTTACCCAACAACTTTCAGAGTTGGCCGAGCAACTTGCTTCCCTCAACACTAAGATGGCTACTCTTGAAGCTACTTCCAGCAAAAACCATGATGTAGAGACAACTCATCGCAGTGCAGAAAGGAATATAGAGCCTAGACGAAACGCTATTAATGATGAAGATGATTACGAAGTTCCATGGTGGGTAAAAAATACCTCTAAACGTTCCACCAACAAAGTTGATTTCCCAAAATTTGAAGGTGGAGACCCAAGAGGGTGGATACTGAAAGCTGAGAAATACTTTCGTTTTTACCAGACTCCAGAAGAGATGAAGGTGGATATTGCTTCCATGTACCTTGAAGGAGATGCACTTGATTTGTTTGCCTGGGTTAATTCTGAAAGAACGCTGCTTTATTGGGATGAGCTTGTCAAACTTCTTCAAGAGCAGTATGGACCAGCAGAATTCCAAAACCCCAATGAACACCTTAGCACCATCAAGCAGACCGACACAGTGCTGGAGTATCGTCAAGAATTCGCTCGACGGGCTGCGCGAGTGAAGAATTGGCCGGAGCACTGCTTGTTAGGAGTGTTTATCGGCGGATTGAAGGAGGAGCTCAAGTCTGATGTGCGAATTCACAAGCCCAGATCAGTGTATAAAGTGTTGAGTTTGGCTTTAGAATTTAAGGCCAAGGCCCAGTTAAGTCATGGATCCAAACTGGGTCTTAACCCTGCAACCCGACCCGCCAATTCTCCAAATTCTTTCGCACGAGACTCACGCGGACCTCTACAAATCTCCAACGCTCCAGCGAATGCGTCCTCCTTTGCGCGACGCACGTCGAACAGCACCTGGGAGGCCGAGAAGCAAATCAGACGCGAGAAGGGACTCTGCTTCCGTTGTGGCGATAAGTTTATACCTGGACATCGCTGCAAGCCAGGGTCGCTGAAGATCATGGAGGTCACCGAGGAAGATGAACCCCTGAATGCTCTCGAAACTGGCATTGAAGATGGAACAGATTCGGAGTTACATGCAGAAATTTCATTTCACGCTTTCCTGGGCAAATCTTCAGGCACTATAATGAAATTGAAAGGGACACTGAAACAGAGGACGATTTTGATTCTGGTGGACAGCGGCTCAACTCACAACTTTATATCTGACTCTCTTGTCTCTGAATTACAGCTGCCCACTCAATCAATCCCTTCTTTTGGTGTTCAGATTGGCAACGGAAGTTTAATTCGTTGTACTAGAGTTTGTAAGCAGATGCACGTCCAAGTACAAGACTTGAAGATTGTTGGTGATTTTTTCCCTTTTGCTATAGCAGAAGCAGATATGGTTCTTGGGATTCAGTGGCTCGCATCATTGAATACGGTGCAAGCAAATTGGCAACAGATGTTTATGATTTTCTTTGTGGATGGAAAAAGATACAAGCTGCAAGGGGTTCCTCACAAAGTAACTAAAGCAGAATTTAAAGTGATGACTAAGCAAGAAGGACCAAAAGGGAGTTTAAGTTACAAGCTCACTGACATTGAAGGGCTTCTCCAGAAATTCTCGGACCTTTTTAATGAACCCATTGCACTTCCACCTCTGCGTACTCATTCCCATGCTATTATACTTCATCCAAATTCACAACCTCCCAACATTCGGCCTTACAGATATCCTCACTTTCAAAAAGATGAAATTGAGCGTCAAGTTGCTGATTTATTGTCAAAAGGTTTTATACAACCTAGTACCAGCCCTTTTGCAAGTCCAGTATTGCTTGTCAAGAAAAAAGACGGGTCTAGGAGGATGTGCATTGACTATCGGGAACTCAACAAAGTTACTATTCCCGACAAATATCCAATTCCCAATGTGGATGAGCTCTTAGATGAGTTGAATGGTGCAGCCTATTTCTCAAAGATTGATCTCCGTTCGGGGTACCATCAAATTCGAGTACAAACTGAAGATATTCACAAGACAGCATTCCGGACACATTTGGGTCATCACGAGTTTACCGTGATGCCATTTGGACTCACCAATGCCCCTTCCACTTTCCAAGCGGTAATGAATGACCTTTTTCGACCTCATTTAAGGCGTTTTGTGCTAGTCTTTTTTGATGATATTTTGGTTTATAGTCCTTCTTTGCATTTGCATAAATCCCACTAGGAAATGGTTTTCAATTCACTGCATAGAGAGGGTTTTTTCATAAATGCAAAGAAATGTACTTTTGCACACACCCAGGTGGATTTTTTGGGGCATATTGTTTCTCAGGCAGGTGTGGGTGTTGATCCATACAAAATTGAGGCAGTACAGAATTGGCCCACTCCCACCAATATTAAAGAACTCCGGGGTTTCCTTGGTCTTATGGGGTATTATAGGCGATTTGTGCAGAATTATGGAGTCATAGCCAAGCCTCTAATGAATTTGACGAAAAAAGATGCCTTTGGGTGGAATGAACGAGCTGAAATTGCTTTTCAAAAGCTTAAAGGCGCATTAACAACAGTTCCGGTCTTGAAGCTGCCCAATTTCCAAGAATCCTTCACCATCGAGTGTGATGCGTCTATGAAAGGTATTGGGGCTGTTCTAATGCAACAAGATCATCCTATAGCATACTTCAGTAAGGGCCTCTCTTACTCTAATCGCTATAAGTCTGCTTATGATCGAGAATTATTGGCTCTTGTTCTTGCTGTTCTGAAGTGGAGACATTAACTCATGGGACGCCACTTTTATGTTAAGACTGATCACAGCAGTCTTAAAAATCTTCTCGAACAACGTATTTCCACTAATTCACAACAACACCTTATTTTGAAGTTGCTACCTTTTGATTTTACAATCCTACATAAGCCAGGCAAGGAAAATTCAGCAGCTGATGCACTTTCTCGCAGGCCATTGCAATCTGAATTTCTTAATTTAATTATGCCTGTGCCTCTTGACTTTGATGATTTGCAGTCAGCTTATTTACAGGATGCACAGTTGAAAGATATTATCTCAGATTTACAGCAAAACCCATCCTCACGGCCTCATTATCTTTGGTCTGTCAACAAACTTTTTTACAAAGGCAGATTGGTGATACCTTCTTCCATAGACTTACGAGCTACCCTTCTGGCAGAAGCCCATGAAACTCCTTCTGGTGGTCATGGTGGTTATTTGAAAACTTTCAAAAGACTTTATGATCAATTCTATTGGCCTCATATGAAGAGGGATGTCAAGCTTCATGTCCAACAATGTCTCATTTGCCAGCGCAATAAGTATGAAACTCTAGTTCCAGCCGGTTTACTGCAGCCTTTGCCAATTCTAGAACGCATTTGGGAAGATATCTCTATTGATTTCATAATTGGATTACCAAAATCATTTGGGGCTGACACTATACTAGTGGTGGTTGATCGATTGAGCAAATATAGTCACTTTTTGCCTCTCTTGCTCACCCTTATACAGCCAAGACTGTCACTGGTATTTTCTGCAAAGAAGTGGTTCGCCTCCATGGAATGCCCCGCTCCATTGTTTCTGATCGTGACTCCATTTTTCTTAGCTCCTTTTGGCAAGAACTGTTTCGTCTTAGCCAAACCCGTTTGAAGATGAGTACCTCATATCATCCTCAAACGGATGGACAAACCGAAGTTGTCAATCGATGTCTAGAAGCATATTTACGCTACTTTGCTCATGAGCAACCCAGGAAATGGAATTCTTTTCTGTCTGGGCTGAATACTCTTACAATACTGGTTTCCGCACTTCCTCAGGCACCACACCATTCAAAGCAGTGTATGGTCGGGATCCCCCATCCTTGCATCCCTATGTGAAGGGTGAAACTTCCAATGCTGAGTTAGAAGAACAGCTGTTGAACAGAGATGCTATGCTGCAGATATTAAAGGATAATCTTACTAAGGCACAAGCACGCATGAAAATCCAGCAAGATAAGAAGCGAAGAGAGCTTTCTTTTGCAGTTGATGACTATGTACTGCTACGCATACAACCTTTTAGGCAGAAACCTCTTTCTCAAAGGCGTTATGAGAAGCTGTCTCCTAGGTTCTTTGGTCCTTATAAAATTCTTAGGAAAGTTGGCCCAGTTGCCTATGAGCTAGAATTACCACAAGATGCAAAAATTCATCCCATCTTCCATATTTCCTTGCTTCGCCCTGCTCATGGTGTCTTACCACCACCTGCACCAGCTCCTCTGCCAATTTCTGCTGATTGGGAACTTCTAGCACAACCAGACCATGTTATTACACACCGATAGGTTACTGATCAGAATTTAGAACTACTTGTTACATGGAAAGGACGACCTATTGAAGATGCCACTTGGGAAAGTTATGATCTCATTTCTGCCCAATTTCCAGATTTTCACCTTGAGGCCAAGGTGTCTTTCCAAGGGGAGAAAAGTGATAAGCCGCTAATCACTTATGCACGTAGGCAATCACGTGTGCAGTAACAAGTCTAGTTATTCTCTAATTCTATTTGTTAATTATTTCATTTATTCAATCTGTTTCAATTTGTTGAGAGTCATGGGTCTTGTGGCTTAAGTTTAGGGATAGTGGAATTCTGAATTTAAGGGATAAATCAAGTATTTTATTTATTCTAATTATTATTTCAGGTCTGTTAGTCATTTATCGTCAAAATAGGAGACATGGGTAGTGGTTTCTTATTTTTAGGAGTCATCAGTTATTTTGCTGTTAATAAATATGGGGTCATGTACGCATGTTGAAAATCAAGAAATCAATTAAAAGTTATTTCCCCACTGGAGATTCTCCTTGGCTATTAATTTTTCTAAGAGTGATATCCTTGCTTATAGAGAGATTAGTAGATTATTTCTTTTCCTATTCACAGTTACTATCAGAGTCAAAATTTATTAAAAAGAAAAAGAAGTAATTAATAGTTAAAACAGTCATTTACATAGAAAACACACCGGGTGTTGTCCTTCAATAGATCAACCAATGCATTTTTTTTCCTCACACTTTGCACTTATATTATCGACTCTCCAATTACATTTGCTGACATGAAAAGAAACGCTCTAGCAACAAACCCACAATATCATCTTATAAATCATCCATAAGGACCCTAATGAAACAGATTATGCAATAAATGGTAGCCCAAACATTTGAAACAAGAATTATGCATGAAATCTCTAACTGAATTCCTATGCCATGTAGGATAGGTCATATTGGGTGGGAGATATTTCTCTTTTGCAGGTGCTTTCCAAGTTTATATCATCTTTCATTGACAACCTTCTAATCTTGGAACTTTCATGTCATTAGGGATTCTTCAACCTTCTAATCTGCATGCATAAACAAAAAACTGCTCTGATCCTCATTGATTCCATTCATCAGTGGCGGACCTAGGACCCGAGACCAGTGGGGGCGACTTAATATGAAGAAAATTTAATTTAATAATCTCTCAATTCTCTCACTCATTAATTTAGGTTTTAGAAAATAAAATAATATTCGTTATAAAAATTATTTGAAGATTTAAGTTAGTTGGTCTTTTTTATTACATATCTGTATTTATTAAACTTAATAAAATCTTCATAAAAATTTTGAACTATATATTCAAAAAAATTGAATCAAAATGTATTCAAAACTTAAGTTTAGAGGTTAAAAAAATAAAACTTGAATCTAGTGGGGTCAAAACATTAAAATTAATGGTGTCAAAATGTTAAAACTTAACACTATAGCATACAATTTGTCTAAGTTTAGGGGGGTCAACTGACCCCCCCTCAACAATATGTAAGTCCGCCACTGCCATTCATCCCACCTCATTTCAGATTGAAGAGTTTGGACTTCAAAGGCGTCTATCCATGCATATCCTATTTTACTTTCCTTACCACTTCTCCTATAGGAATCCTTTTCTTCTTTTCAAGCCTATTTGGAAATAAATAGCTCCCTTATAATCAAGTCATTTGGGTGAAAGTACCCCACAGAATTAATACTCCTGACATGGTGCAGATATGCAAGATGAATATGGTTCTTACCCATAGTAAATGTTTCATTTGTAGGAATGACTCTGAAACAGTGGCTCACTCGTTTTCTTTAGAACTTTTCTTAAAGGAACATGTTTCTGGTATCCTTCTAATTTGATTTAGTGGTTTTGAACAGGAAAAAGATCTTAAAGCCTTGTGAATGTGTGCAATTCATGTCTGTAATCTCTATATAAAAACTTAATTGAGAAAAACTTAGAGAGACCATGCAGTTTGGTACTTTGCTCAATTAAAATCCACATCTGAAAGGGCTCTCAACACAAGGATGGCAGAAATCCAAGTAAATCATCATAGTCAAGTTAGTACCGATTTAAGCATCAATCGAATCACTCAAATGCATACCATTTCAAGTTCTTGAGCCATTAAGATACAAGGTCCACACCATGTTGCATAGAAATCAATAATAAGAGGTACATTTCTTTCTCCCCTCACCAACTCTTGGACTTCCTCTGCTGACAACTTTTTCTGCCCAAGCAAATTGACGATAAATAGCATCAACACGGCACCCAACATGATTATTTTCATGCATAAATAATGATTCAGGGATAGTAGGAAAAACACAGCAGAGCCCAATTGTTATTTATTTTGTTTTTAAAGGCAAAACCCAATATTTGATCCTCTCTGACTTCCTTCATACAATTGAAAAGAAAAAGAATAAAAGCCCATTATCGCTGGGAAACGTGATAAATGGACATGTACTCTTCAAGGAACTGAAAATTGTTGTCATAGTCCATAAATATGGAGAAAAAAGAAGCGAATAAAAATTATGGAAAAAGTTCCTTTCTTTCACGAAATTCTTATCAGTAACCACACATGCCAAAAAAAACACCCACACACAGAGGCCAAACAAGAATCCGGAAACAAAAACGAAAGCAAAATTGAAGGCCTAGACTAGCTCACAATGACAGACAGGAGAGGGTGTAGCATACCACAAGATAGTCTTCTCTGACAAATTTTCCTTGAGGAGGTTTACAGAGCAATTTTCGGGGGAGTGTGGTGGAGAGAGAAAGAGGTCTATCTCTATCGTTGGAGGTGAAGAGTGGATAACGTTGATGGGTTATGGAGAAAGAAGAAGGATTAGCAAAGGGAATGCAAAGGGGTTTCGATTTAGAAGTGAAGGAAGTAAAGGGTGATAGTGCAGCTATGGTCCGATGACCATGAGGTTTATAGGAATGGAGTAGAGCCATTGGAGTGTAGTTGGAGCGAGACCCAAAAGGATTTCTGCTAGAGTTGAGTCATCGCCAATTCCATTTGCGGTATTTAATAGGGATTCTCTCTTGACCAACTTTTTTTTTTTTTTTCAATTCAAGATTTGGATCTTTTTCCTGTTTTTTAAAGTAATTTTAATGTTAACAATAAAAATTGGTCTACTTGGTGAAGAGTTAACACATATCCAACAATGACTTAGTTTCGAATTGAGCTAACAATGTAGGATCTTGCTAGTGGATAATATATAAGAAACAAGACTTCATTGAAAAAATTACAAAAAGGAGCCAGTGTCCATGCTTCAAAGTTTTTTGTCTAGGTTGGTCGGAAAAAAAAAAGCCTGTTGTTTAGACTTGAGAGAAACTCCTTTGCTATGATGCTATACAAACTAAAATGAAATATAGAAAAAAAGAACATTATCAATTATGTATGAAAAAACGAATAAGAGATGTTTTTTTTCCTCACACAAATCAAACAGGGCCTGAGAATAGTTTTTGGGTTGTGGTTTTGTTCTGTTTGAGCCCAAAATCTGTTGTTTTGGACCAGAAAGCCCATAAGAAGATTCTTACAGTGACAGAACGACAACATTTTCACCAAAAAAACAAAGGCAACATTACGGGGGGAAAAATGAACAAGACAAACAAAGCAAAATGGAAGGTCGCTAGAAGGAGGGCTTGAACCTCCGACCTTGTGGTTAACAGCCACACGCTCTAACCAACTGAGCTATTCCAGCCATTGCGCATGAGTGCATTTTAATATTATAAATAGTTAATAAATAATCCTACCATAAGAAAATATTTAATAAATAATAAATGTTGCTGTTTATATATAATTTTTATAAAGAGTATTTATTTTATATTTTTTAAGTGCTTGGCTTGGTTTTAAAAATCAAATGAGTTTTTAGCATTATCAAAGGCATGCAAATTTTCAATAAAAAAAAAACCCTTACTCAAAACCACTCATTCACATTTTACCCTTTTTTATTTTGGTGTTTTATTATTCCATTCTCATTTCTTCGCTTCAACTTTTTTTTTTCAAGACCAACTTCATTTTAACTCATTTTGATGTTCATATATATATATATATATATATTTTCATGAACCAAAGAGAAAACAAGAAAAGAAAACTGAAAGAAAAAAAAGAGTACTCTTATCACTAAGGAGGAGGTTGCATTCCTAGCGTACATGCAATCTCTTGTCAGCACCTCCTCAAACGAACATGGATATAAGCGCTGCATCACCGACAACGCCCACCAAGCAAGATAGTCTGCAGCTCTATATTCCCTTGTTACATGCCTAATACTCGATTATTTAGCCAAATATAATAAAAGCAATAAAAAAAATTACTAAAATATGATATATCAGACTTTATATACCAAAACATAACACAAAATCAATTAGAGGCCATAAGTCCTATATCTTGATATGTAAATCCACTTGCCACTTATTCAACTTGTTGATTATTTTGTTTGCTCCTTTTTTTTTTATGAAAAACAAGTTGCATAAATGAACATGCGACGTGCTTTTTCAAAAGTTGACATCCATGCGACTTTGGTTTTTATTTTTATTTGTTTTTCAAAAAAATTCTTGCTGTGGTGACTTTGCTTATTTTTCTTAAAAATTTTTTGTATAGGAAGTTAAGACACTTTGTTTTTTTTTCTTTTTTCATTAATTAAACTAACTTCTATTCCAAACAAATTGTAACAAATGATTCTTTTAATCTTATTTATAAAGTGTTGTTAACCAGTGTACTGGTATTACGACAAATTAGTTATACTTTCAAAACTATAAAAAATTAACATAAGTTTCTAATTTTACCCTTACTCTTTAATCAAGTAATAATAATTATGTAAGAGAAATAAAGTTGGTTAAAATAGTGAACAATTTACGAGAAAATAAAGTTATTGAGGATAAAATAGAGAATTCATATGAAAATCTCACACTACAACTTATAAATAGGATCAAATAAATATTTTAGATAACACCTTATAAATATGACCGAAGTAAGTATAAATTACTAATAATTGGTGTATTATTAAAAAATAATTATTAGTCAACAAATTTTAACAAATATTAATGAATATTGGATTATTATTATTATTATTGAATAATCATTAAAAAGACATAAATTTAATTAAAAGTTCAATTAATATTAATTAATAATTAACTAATAATAAATAAATAATGATTAGAAATAAAATAAAACTATAATTAATCAGTAAATATGTATCAATTATGAAAATATAAAATTAATAATTAATAAATAAAAATGGTTGAATATAAAATGAAAAAATGATTAATTAGTAAAAATTAGTTATTAGGTATCAAAATTTGGTCATCTCATATATAATAACTACTGGTGCCACATCTTGCTCTTTTTCTAATACGTCGTGGTTGTTCTAGTTATATGTCCTCTTCTTTATGTTATCATTCAGGTAAATCAACTCTTGATAATATTTGTGCAATATTTAAATTAAACCAAGTAAAGTCAACTAGAGAAATCGACTGGCGGCGCGGGTAAAATAGGAAGTTTATGTTAATTTTTTATAATTTTAATAGTATAACTAATTTTTCTTAATATCTATACATTAATTAACAACACTTTATAAGTAGGTTCGGAGGGAGTATTTTGTTATAATTTGTTTGGAGCAGAAGTTAGTTTAATTAATAACAAAAAAAACATACCAAGAATTTAAAAAAAAATAAGTAAAATCGCCACAGGCTGACAACAAGAATTTTTTTTCGGAAAAAAAAGAACAAAATCACCTTTGTTAGCTTTCGAAAAAGCAAGTCGGCCATCATGCCACTTGTTTTTCATTAAAAAATATAATAAATCAAACAAAATAATCAGTAAGTCAAATAAGTAGCAAGTTAACTTACATATACATACATATATATATATATATGATATAAGTGGCATTTTCTCCTATTGACTTTGTATATTATATTTTGATAAATAAAATCAGACATATTATGTTTTGATAATTTTTTTTTGTTTTTGTTATATTTTTGACTCAAAATAACCCACGAGCCTCCCTGTCTCTAGACATCTAACTTTTAATCTTTAAAAGCAGTTCTCTTGAAGACTTTTGTTTTTTGGGTCTGATCACAAAGATTCTTCAGCAAATAACATATGAACATACATTTACTCAATAATATAGCATTAATTATAAAGTTACTATTGTAAATGTTAAATTTTTCTTTCAGAAGTGAGCAAACACAATTAATAATATAACATATATCTTTAATTAATATGTTAGTTTTATTTGGCATTTTAATTTGTTTAGTCAACTATATATGAAAATGAGTGTCGAACCTATATATATAAAGTGTCTACGTAAAATACCTATAACACGATCTTGTTTTGTGGAAATTCGTTTATTCACCTATAATATGATTTTGTTATAGACTATGTAAAGTTAAAGGGTTTTATATATTTAATTTGTGGTCTTAAAAAGCACTATCCATATGTATATGTGTTGCAAATAAAATTGATATGCCACAGTATGTTAATCTCAAACTGTTTAAAATTCTGACTTCTCTAATTAGAGCAATTATGAATCCAGGTCCTTTGCCTCAATTTCTCCGAATACAAATAAAGATGAGATTTGAAACTTACAGTTTGTAGAAAATATAAATATAAAAGGTGATAATCACTAAGAAAAAAATTACAATGAATATACTCTCTCTTATTCTTAATATAAGACTATTTTAACCGAATTACGGGAATTAAGAAGGGAAATTAAAACTAATTAAATACCTCGATTTTTCTGAAAATCTTAACATTTCTCTAAAACTATCCTTATTTATTCTCTCTCTTTTTCTTTTTGGATACATTAAATAGGGGTATTTTTTAAAAATGTATAATAAATATCACCTCGTATATTGTAAAGAGTTTTATATTGATAAAAAAGGAGTATTTAGAATTGAAAAAGTGAACAAGATAAAAGCTGAAAAGAAATGATGCATAAACAAAATAGGAAAACAGATGTAGAGTTGGATGTTTAAAAGCTGTGTTTGTGCGATGATGGTGTTGTTCTGTCCCTCCTTAGCTGCTTGTGTCGCTATTTATAGGGCATTGAGATGGCATTTCTCCAGCTCCCACATTCTGAACGTACCTTGTTTTATGTGACCACCCTCCGTGATTCCTGACTCCTCAAATTACATAATCACATCCTTCCACGATCAATCTTTGCCATTATCATTAATAATACCTAATTTCCTATTATGTTTATTTAATGTCAAAACAAATAAAATTATTTTCTATTATATTCAGATTTCCTTTCCCTTTGGTTGAAGTGGGATGCTGATAGGGTTCCATATATCTGATAGAAGGTAGGTCACGTTTACCAATCTATCATAACTAGCGGACACACACACACACACACAAAAATACCCTTGATGCCTATATCCATTTTTAAAAAAAAAATCAATTAGGTTTATTTGTCTGAAAATAATTAAATGTTATACCGAAAAACATAAAAATTAGAAATGAAGGTAGCTAAAAAATATATTATGTCAAGCATCGAAAGGTTTCCCTGCTGGGGGTTTTGTTTAGTGCTGGTACCACCAAAAGACCGGTGTTTAGAAAAAGAAAAATTTAGACTAACGTAAGAATTTTCTTGGCAAAAATGCATGAATTTTGAATTAGATTTTCCAATTACATTGCTTTTGGATATACAAAAAAAATTAATTAATTTAATTAATTACTAATTTTTTTAATTTAAAATGTTGAGGTGGTGTATGGGACCCACCTTAATTGGTTTTTGGCCACATAGAGCATTGACCTAACAGAAGACAGCACGTGGAGTTCATTGGCCGAGCATGTGTCACCTGATTCCATCTCCACAATGGTGAGTGGGGTGCATGCACCTGCCTCGTGGAAAACTTCTATTTTTTTATTTTTTAATATTTTTTATAATTTGGATGTTCTAGGGGCAAGTATAGACGCATGTAAGGGTATTTTAAGGCATGGTTTGATTCTAAAAATTTTTAAATTTGTGAGCTTCATTTTGATATACTACATGCTTATTTTGAGCATTTTATTAGTTATTTTTATGACAAAAAAGTTGAGAAAAGTCACTAATCAATACCTATTTTTCTTTTTTTTAGATAATTATGATTTTCTCTGAGTCAGTATCCTCTCATATACTTGAGTCACAAGGGTCTAACACACTTCTAACCTTCCTTGATTTTTTTGTCTCCAATGTTCAGTTGGTAACATATTCCCCATTATCCCAGCCTTATTCTTTAGAGTTATGAATGCTCCACCTTCATTGGTTAAAACATTTGCATACCTGCAAAACAACTACCGAAAAATTTAATTGATGATAAGTTAGACATATACTTCTTAGATCCTTATGAAAATTATGAAAATGATGGTTATTTAATAAACACTCCTCATAAAGACAAGGAAAAGAATCTTGAAGAGGAACCATTAGAGGATCTACAGGAAGTATCAGAAGATGATCCTGAGGAAGAAAATGATCCAAAAAAGGACTCATTAAAGGATCTTGAGGAAGCACAAGATCTAGGTGAGGAGCTGTTAGAGGAATGACAAGAATCGGAAAAAGAGCCAAAAAAAAACATTAGAGGAAAAAGAGGATCTCCTAAAAGTACCACATGGTTATCAAACTGGACAACCTACAATGGAAGTCCAGCCAAAAGCTCCAACAGTGGACCTATATCTCTCAATTGAGTCTCTATTCGATATTCTTCACTTGGTTGGTAGACTCCATTATGATTTCATTCATGAAACCCTACCTCTCCGCTTATTTCTCTATGTGTTGAAATACTTTCTTAAGAAATTTATATTTGATGGTTAGTTTTTTGCTGAGTAGACATGGATCAATATCCTCTTAGATTATCTTTCTGTTAACAATTTTTTGACACATATTGCTTCTCACATGCAGTCTATTCCATAACCTAAGATCCTTGACATCATCAATTTTTTGAAAGATCATGATGAACAACATTTTTAGACTCATCCAAACGTAAAATATTATGAGTTAACCCTGGCGCATCCTCCACCTAAGAGATCAAAGAGACACCTTTGAGCAATAAAAATGAACCAAAAAGGAGGGGAGGGAGGGAGAATATCACACGCTCTTATTCTTTGTGATAACAGGATGAGCTTGTCTTTTGCTTCGTCCTAGTTTACGGAATAAAAGTGCTGATTTCTGTCCAAAAAAAACATTAAAGAGTTAATTTCTTTAAGTATATAATATATATTATATACCCACACAAATTCCAAAAGGCATGTTTATGATCGTAAGTAACACCTACTTAATTTCTTTAAGTACTTGAAGGGTTTAATCAATATATCAATTTATATTAAAAATTCTAAAGACCTATATGGATAAATTATAAATAATGTCACAAATATTTTGTTTTAAGTTCCATGCAAAAATTGTGGCTCATGTCTGGTTGTCCGGGAAAAAAAAATCAAATCATATATTATTACTTGTCAATGACCTAGTTACAAAGATTGATAAAAAAAAAAATGCCTTTTGGGATTGGTTGTTTATTCAAAAGCAATTTTTTCAGGGGTAATGAAATAGGGTCAAGCCCAAAATAAATCCGATCAATGGTATTGGTTGTTGGGGACTCAAACCCCATTTATTGCAAAGCAAAGACTCCAAAATGTAAAGAAAAACCACAATCAGGTCAGTTTTTTTATTTTTAAAAATAGGAAAATAAAAAATTTGTTTAATAAATTTGTTTTTTTATAAAATGTTCTAAAAAATAAAAAAATAAAAAAACAGAAAACTCATGTTTTATAATTTTTGCTCTAAAAAATACAAAGAAAGATGAAAAATATCCATATCGTTAATGGTAAAGTTATAAATTTTGAATTACTCATCTAACATTTACTGATTATGATTTTAAGAATAATTATTCAAATAATTTTTTTTATTTTCTTATTTCTAAAACTTATTCTTAAAAATAATTTTATAAAATTATTTTAAAAATAATAAAATAGAAAATATTGTTAAAGAAACCCTCCTTCTTCTTCTTCTTCTTCTCCTCCAAGAATCAAAATTCAAATAATTTGAATGGCTTATTATACAAATATGGAATTCAGATATCAGAATCAATGAATTATCATGCATAATAACTTGATTATACATTTAAAATAACTTTTTTTTTAATTACAAGGCAAGGGAAAACTTGAAAGGAAAAACGAAGCAAAAACACAAAAACTTTAACTAGGCATGCATTTAAAATAACTGATGGGATGATTATCTGCGATATCTGGATATTATTTTCTAATAGACCCCTGCTTAAAAGAATGATATGAAATTTGTGTTATTGATAAATATGCCATTTTCCGTCAGACTTTACAATACAAGATGATGAAGATGATGCCGCAGAATTAACACCTAAATTTGTACACTATCCATCTAAACCCTAAATTTAGAAAAAAAGAAAACAATAAAAGCAAAAGAATTGTAGTAATGTACGATCAAATTCAACAAAATCATCTCAGATTCTCAACCAGCTTCATGAAGTTTCATTCCTCAATCCATTCCCACCGCTTCCATAGTCATCAAGCAACACCTTCAACAACGCCACCGCCTTGTTCTTCCCCTTGGCGCTGCCGTTCTCCGCCACGTCGGCTAGGCTATCCATCGCCGTCACGGCTCTCTCTCTTACGTCGAACACCGCCTTGTCCCCTCCACACATCACCAAATTCAACAACCCAGACACAGCATTCTCCTTCGTCCTCATGCTTGATCCCGTCGCCGAATCCATCAGATCCACCAACGCTCCGATTCCCGACACCTTCCGAAATGCTTCTCCGCTGTCCTCACAGCCGGCGATTTGCGCGATCACCGCCGTCGAATCCTCCACGATCCCGACTCTTCCGTCCTTCAAAACCAGAGAAAACAAGGGCGGAACGGCACCTAGATGGATCATCGTGCTTCGATTGAGAGGACAAAGCGAGATCCCGAACAAGGCCTTGAGAGCGTCCTTGATCGATCTCGAAGGCGAATTGAGGCTCTTGATTATGTCAACAAGCGCGTACACGATGTCACGCTTCGATCCGATGATCGGTCGGTACTCATCGACGACGAGGAGGCTGTGCAACGTGGCGGCGGAGGATTGAACTGTGGAGGGAGAAGACGTAGATCGGTGATGCGACAAGACGTGTGAGATCGCGTCGAGCACGCCGCGCGTGGAAACCAGAGACTCCTTACACGAGATTGAGATGTTCAAAAGCGTAGCCGCAGCGTTCTCCTGAGAATCATGCGTGGACGAATAAAGCGTTTCTGCTAAGAAAGGAATAGCACCAGAATCAACAATCAGAGGACGAATTTCTGGGTCTTGCTTGGTCATAAGCCGAAGCTGACACAGAGCATCGACCCGAGTTCTCTCGGAAACAGAGCTGAGTTTTCCGACGAGGGAGCGAACCGTTCGGCATTTAACGTCCATGGGGGAACCGGAGAAGCTCCTCGGAGCGGGGAGATGGGATTGTGGGAAGTGGGTATTTGTGAGAAGCGTGAGCGGATAAGATCGATATGGGGGTGAATGAAAGCGAAAGGACAACAGACAAAGAGATGAGAAAGGAGGAATGGAGAAGGTGATAACAACAGAGCAACGGGGAGTAAAAGACGAAAAGGGGCTCGCTGTCTTCGAAGGAATTACACGAAAGTTTGAAGGAGTGAGACCTCGCTGTCAGCTTCTGGGATGGTTAGGGCCTTTGACGCTAACAGAGGGGTACGGAAAGAAATTGGGGAAGAAGACGACAAACTGCTCTCAAGATTCCTTTCACTCCTGAAGTTGTGAAAACAAAAAAAAAATTCCTTTCACCCTGATTTTCTTCTTTCATGAAAAAGAAAAATGATCAATAAAATGATAGTATTAAAATTTTAAATTCTTTCTAAAAATAAAATTACTACCAATATTTGTAAAAGTATAATCAATTTTTAAATTATAATTAACCTTTATGTTATAACAAGTATTTTGAATTTGCAATTTTAAAAAATACAAATGAACAAGTAGAGTGAAAGGAATCTTACACTTTTAGGAGTTGGGTTGAATTATTTTTAAAAAGGAGTTTCCTAACACTCATCTAATCATCTTAGCAACCACATGTAAAATAGGCTTGAGAAAAATTGACAAAGGACATTACCAAAAAAAAAAATAGCGAACAAGTTCGTGAACATTTGATTCAGGGTGTTCATGTGTATATACAGGTTGAAAATCAAATATTCAAAAAAAATCTTTTTTTTTTGTTTAATCTGTATCGAATTATTTTTCAAGTTTCATATTTGCACTTAATTTTTTTTTTTTACTAATACACACATATTACTATAGAAAAAAGTTAAAACAAGAATAATATTTGCACTTAATTTTTGATTACGTTGGGTGAGTTGATTTAGTTAAATCATTTTTTTGAATAAAATCTTTATATGCGTTATGATAATATAAAAATTAATTTCTTAAGAAATAATATATATATATATTTATATCAGTATATATGTATTAGGATTAAGATGAATTGGATCTTTTTTTTTAATCTAATTCAATAGGCCAAAATTAGGCTAGTTGTTGTAATTGACCTGCTAAATGATCTATTTACTTCAGTATTTGGTTGTATTTCTATCTCCATTTTATTTTTCAATACATGCAAATATAAATTATTGCTTCATATGCAATTTTCGATGATCCAGTTAAATAATATGAAAGGACTTACAGACAATTGTGAGGATGACAATCACTACACTTAAATTTTGAAACATAGTTGAAATTTGTCAAACATCAAAGAAGGGCTTACAAGATCAATATACTATATGATTTTACTTGAATTTAATAGGCTATCTTATGAAATTATTTAATTTAGTCCAAATCATGTGAGTAATATTTAATTCTGATAGTAAGACATTGCAATTTGCAATTAGAGTTGCGTTGTTTTCTAATATGATATGACCTACAGAAACACATCCTCTATTTTTTTTTTTTACTTATTAAACAAACAATAGCTAAGTCTTAAACATAAATCACTTGAGTATGATTGAATAATTGTGAGTATATATAAAGTGGATTTCGTGTATTGCATATAATTAATTAATATTGGTGCTTCTTGTAAATTTTAATATATATATATATATATACATATATTGATTGATTAGTCTTCCTTATTTAATCCCGTTTGATATAATTTCTCTGGGTTTTATCTTCTGTGGACACTTTTATCCCTCAAATAAAAAAGTCAGTCATGGTTAGGTGAGCAACTTATAATAAGGTCAAACTTCCACTTATATACTAAAATTTTGCCGTAAGTATCATTGTGATCCTATGATTTTGAGTTACTTCAAAGCCGATTTTTTTTATTAAATAATAATTAGTTTATACGTTTATGAACTTTTTAAATATAAGATTATATTAAAAAATGGGAAATAACCAACGAATGCATAGCTATAAGGTTATGCTAACTTAATCAGAATTTTCTTTTTCTTTGTTGGGAAATTTCAGTTTTTTTTAAATCTCTCAAAATTAAAATATTTAAAAATATAAAATATGTAGGACTTTTAAATATTTGAAAGGTATATAGCTTAAAATTATTCAATATTTTAATTCTTAGGAAGTAGTGATTAAATTAAATAAAACCATTTATACATTTTAGACATCAAAATGTTTCATGAATAATGATAATAATATTTTTTAAAAAAGCATAGGGCAAAAAGCACGTTCATCAAAGTTCTCCAAGGGCACGCCTTTTATGTTTTCCTTTTAATTAATTTATTTTTTTATTATCATTGCAACTTTTGGCAACGTTTATGAATATGACACATCCCGCATGTTTCAAACTTTAATGAATTTTATACTATAAAAATTTATAATTTCTGGTGAAAAATTACAAGGGGACAAAAGGAAATTGTTATTTGAGTAAAATAAGCCCCAATTATTTCATTTTTAATATATTTTAAAAATATGTTAAATAAAGATATAGTAGTCCTTGTCAATTAATTATGTTAATGATAAATATATTGTAATTTGTATGGACATTCGAAAATAGTGTAATTCCATCAGGAAAATAACATAACGAATCCAACACAGAAATTAGTTTTTAATACTACAATAATAAATAATAAACAACAAAACTAACGTACAAAAATATTTAAAATTAAAAGGTTGATTGTAATTATGTTTAAATTAAATTCTAAGAAATATTATTTCAATCATATAAGAATTATGAAACATAAAATGTCACAATCATATGGATGGAGACTTTCTAACAGACACACACTTATTACTGATCTAATTGAAATAAGAAAACAACCTGCTTCAACCTATTTTCTTAAAGGAAAAAACCATGAATTCAATTCCATAATGCTTATAGTGCTCACTATGTCCTACATAGTTATCAATATACCCTAAAACAAAGACCAAACCCAATCCTTTTAGATCAAACACCATAACAGAAATAACTTGTAGACAAGATTTATTGTGACCAAATTCATGACACTTCTTAGAGACGGAAATGCAATTTATGATGTGCACCGCTCACGAGCAACACCAAGCCTTGAGTTCGGCACATCGTAGAGTATACGGTGATTTTGTTGTTGCATGTTAGCTATCACATTTAGAACCGAGTTCACATTGTTTGGCGCCGCTGCCATCGCCAAACAAGTGGTGCTGCCGGCGGTGCTATGTATTAGGACGTTGTCTTCTGGGAGTGTCACATTCATGCCGGAGAAGATGAATGTTATGGTTGGAGCAACTATTGGAACTGTATAACATGTATCAAACCCTCCTAGGGTTGTTACAGGAAGATTCTGACCCACACGCTTTCGAAACTCATCTCTAACAGCAATGTAAGCTGGTTCCACCAAACGAGTGAATACCGTACCTAACATAATGTTTTAACAATCAAAATCACGTATTAACTAGAACCTTTCCTGTATAATGCATAGAGATATTCAATTAGTTTTTGAAAAATACATAATTCAAAAAAATATTCGCATAGTGATTGATGAATTAATTTTATATAAATGTTAGTCAATAAATAATAAATAATAGTATATGATTTTGATTTTATGTAATATATTGATATATTAATGATTGGTTGTTGATCGCATATCAATACCAAATATTTTAATTTTTCATGAAAGGGATTTTATGAACGTGTTAAAAGTATGTGTGGTCCAATTCTATCTATCCTTTTGACCTAAATTTTGGTGATCATTTGACCTGAATTCAAACTAGTATGGCTATTTCCATACTTAAAAATACGAAGCCGTTTAGTTGGACTCCATGAGATGCTTTACAATGTGAACACAAGGAAAACGGAAGGATTCTTCAACATGTCGCACTGTCTTTGAAAGGTCAAAAAGAAAAGAAAATGGATATATACTGAGTTTCAGATCAATTAAACCGGCATTAGAAAATCCTTTTCTTTAGTTAATAGTTCAAAAGAAAATTTATGTTTTTCCATTAATTTTATCTTTTGTTTTCTAATGAGTGTACAAGTGCGCTGAGAAAAACATTACCAGAATCAAAAATGGTGCCGGCACCGGTGGTGGTGTTGAAGGCCAAGGTGGCTGGTGGGATATCGACAATTTTCCGGCCAACCCTGATACCAACCAAGTTGACATAGTAGAGAGATGGTCTGCGAGGATTTCTTAGGAGAGGAGTGTACTTGATCCTGATGGGCTGGGCCACGGGCCCAAGCCTCAACGACCCAGAGAAGTTGAGAGAATTGAAGCTGGGCAAGCAGTAGGAGAATGTGGACTGGTAGAGGCTTTGGGTCTGCGACAGTAAAGATAATGGGCCTAGGCCCAGGCCCAATAACCCCTGTGGTGGTATTGAGCTTCCCGTTGCCTTCTGAATACAGCCTAACGTGTAGCCCGGAACTGGGTCGGTGGCTAGAGTCACTGTGTCTTGTACCAAGTTAGCAGCTACGGTGGAGCCACCGTAGGTCAAGTTGAACCCACACGAGCTGCCGTCGCAAGTGGGATTGGGGACCTGAAAAAGTGGCTTTTACAATGTTAGTCTCGTGAACTTCTGCCTGCTAAATGGCAGGACATCTCTGGACATGAGAATCAAATCAAATATGCAGGGGTGGGTGAGTGAACCCCACGTGCAATGAGAACGGCGCGTGTAGGGTTATTGAATATGATCGGGGTCCCTCTGAGCTAAAAATGAATCGCCGGTGGGGAGTGTTGTGCAAGCATGGGCATGTAGTGGGGTTATGAATTATGGATATTACTTATTGCAAAAAAAAAAAAAATATATATATATATATATATATATATGCACAAAGCCACAAACCTTCACTCCATTGAATAATTTGTCTAGTTTAACCATATGTGCTTTTTTTATTCTTCATCTATCTATTCATCTTCTACCAATCCACTAGCTTCAATCCCACACACATACACGAATGTAAAATTGCACAAAAATTATATGATGATGCATAGTACTTTTAAAACAACGTAAAGTAAAAAAAAAAAGTGAAATTTATAAAATAAAATAAATCAATAAGCACATCAATAAATAATAAAATAATAGTATTTTTTATAGGCAAAATGATAGTATTTCTCATTCTATTTTTATATATTATATTGATATATTAGTTATTAAATGGTTAAGCACAAATGTAAATAACCTAATATCAATATCAATTAATATTCAATACAATAATCTATAGCAAAATATAGTATGAACAAATTATAAAAATATAATATAATTTTCAAATTCCGTACAATATATTTTGGGAGTCCAGATAATTTTAATTTTTATATCTTAATAATTATTTTTTAAGCTGATAAATAAAAATTATTTTTATTTTATATTTCATATGCTTCAACATAATAAATACAAATTTTTAAAAATTTCTTAATTCAAATAATCTTAATTTAATTTAAACAATCTAAAGATGATAAAGTAGTAAAAAAAATTAATGGCAAAAAAGTAAAAAAAAAAAAAAAACCTCAATTTCATGCTTCTATATTCTCTGTGATTTGACAAAGGTACAAACTTCTCTATTCTTTGTCCGCCCCCTGTTACTCCTCCCGCTAATGAGCTGTATTGTCCAGATCAGATCGGATGACCTGGATTTAATATTTTTTTCATTTTTGAGTTTTGACCTTTTCCTCAAAGGATGTACGACATAAATTGAAATTAATTTTTCAACCTATTAGTTAAAAATAATTATTAAAATGTCAAAATTAAAAAAATAATCAAACTTAAATCATGCAAAGGTAGCCGAGAAAAAAACTTAAACCATGCAATGAATATATGTTAGATTATATACCATGCTCCTACGGCTAGTCTCACTACCTCAATCAAAATTAGTTTTTCTAAATGAAGACTCTTAAATTCCATATTAATTGTGTGTATGTTATAAGTTAAAAGGTTTAGGTTGCCACTTGCATTAGGTAATTTTATTTAATCCATAAATCTAATTAACAAAAAATAAAAAAAAAAGAAGCATGCATGTGAGTAGAAAATATTGAAGTGGGAGCAGGCCTCACATGCATGGACACTCATCAATAAGTGGAGATTTTTACGTCTAAAAAAGTGAATGTATGAGTATATATATATATATATATATATTAGAAAGTAAGGAATTTGGACCAACTCACCAAATTCAAGGCAAGAGAAAATTTAAAATGAAAATGTAAATTTGATTTTCTTTTGGGTGAAAAATTTGAAACATTTTGGGCGTAGGGTCGAAAATGGGGAAAGAAAGTGCCAAAATCACTGAAGAAATGTTCTCACGTGACTCCACAGTATTATTATTTGGCTTCTTCCTCCTCCTTCAACCTACATGCATTTTCCTCAGCCCCACACCAGCGCTTCACTTTTTCAAATCCTCTGTAACTTGCCACCACATCTCGTGAGATCTCAATCCTCTGTTCCAATATAAATCTACACCACTTTTCTCTCGGACAAATTATGCGTCACTTCCAATAATGGATTCGAATCCCCATAACTTTCTCAAGAAATTGATGAAATAAACCCAGAATTAACCAGAAAGAAAGAGGTATGCACATAAGGTGTTTGAGAAAAGTTCATCACCTGCTTACACTGAGAATCTGAGCATGTAAGGTTCTTGAAGGAGGAAGACTTAGCAGGATCGAAGACGGTGGAGGAAGAGCATCCGACACAGCCGGCACAGGGGATCCAAGCGGCGTCATTACTGGTGTCCATGGCGACGAGCAAGGTCTGAGGGGGAGACCCAATCTTGGCTCTCACAATGTAAGTTGGGCTCTGTATTATCTGCCGGCCGGAGGCGATGGGCACCACCGACCTCCGAGCCACCAGGCTGCTCAGGTACTGCACCCTGGCTTGGTCCTTGGCTTGCTGCCGCAGCACGGTCTGGTCCCATGAGAGAGACGTCGATGGTTTGAATGGGGAACATGGGCTGAAGATGTGGAAGACTTGGAGGGTTGAACCGTGGTCTTGGGTTTCACATTTGGGGTTGAGCCCTAGGGTTTGGGAGAAGAAGGAGATGAAGATGATGATAATGGTGGTGAAGGGAAGAAGGAAAGAAGTGAGTGAAAGTGGGAGTGTCCTCATGGTTGCTACTGAGATTGGAGTTTTGTGTGCTTTTGAGAGGAGAATATAGCAATATATATATAGATGAGGAATTCCTTGGTGTGATTGCTTTTTGAAAATCATTAATTAATATATATATATATATATTGCATAGTTTATAAAGTCGTAATCAATATGAACCTTAGGCCAAGATTTAATTGGTATGCTGAACTAATTGTTGATTGGTATCCACTAATTAATTCTTGTGTGCTTTTTGAAAATTGGTATCCAATGGGGAGACTTCACTCATTTCTTCAAGTTTCTTACTTGCTTTGTTCCTTATAAAACATTCTTTTAATCGAATCATGTTTATTAAAAAGGAGCATTAATATTGGTTAACTATATTAATATTTTAAAAAATTATAATATTTTTTTCAAAATTACCTTTATTGAATTTCTTTCTTTATTTTTTCCTCATGAATTGAATAAGGGAGATTTTATTTTTATAATGTGCAATAAATACTGATTTATATTTTAAAATGGATCACATATATAGAGCAATTAAAGAGGCATTTAGGACAGAAAGGAGTATACCTTATCAACAAAGTGGTTAAATTCTTATGAGTGGAACTTTTGATTAAATTTATGTTTGGAATATATTTACAATTGTTTTTCATATTAATAATGCATGTGTGTATATGTATGTTTTTACGTATATAAGAAATAATCTTTAAAATGTTATATATATATATGTAATTATCATTGATTCCACAAAACTGTGTTAAAGGATGTATGCCCAAAAATTTATAGCACAATTATTTGTATGAATATAGATTTGTTATTGTTATAAAATTAATTTGATAACATAATTTAAGAAATAAAAAAGTAAAGAAACGCTTGTAAAGACAATTTGAATTGTTGCGGTTAATTTGTGCTTGCATGTAGTATATTCAAAAAAGAAAAAAAGATGAATATAAATATAAAAAAAGTAAACTTCCTATACAACCATTTTTATAATAAAATCTCTTTTTGAATACTCCCTTCAATTAAAAAACATTGTCATTTTAGTTTTTCACATAGATCAAACAATTTTTCTAATAATATAGATTATAATTAAATTTTATTATATTTTACTAAAATATTATTGACTTAAATACTTTCTTTCATATTATTGAAAAATAAAAAAATAATTAGTACTTTATTGAAGTTTGAAAGTGATAAATATTTTGAAAATCATAAAAATTCTAAAATGACATTTTTTAAAGAGAATATATAATTACAAAAATAATGAAAAACCTAAGTGGTATGAAAAAATAAATAAATTTCATATATAATCTTATTTTCATGATATTTTATTTTTAAATTCACAGTGATATGGCAACTGAAGATTTAGTTGAATACTGTTTTGCGTGTGTGTGTGTGTGTGTTTTGGGGGAAGATATTTTGTCCGTTCACGTGAGGTAGGATGGTGGGGGGTATGGGTGATGTAGTGGGGACTGGGGAGGGACAGAAACGGAGTGTAGTTACATACATAGTGAGTGGAATACAACAGACTGTATTCCATTTGGGTTTGCTAAGTGGTTGCTTGCTGGGTGTCATCAAGATCAATACATAATAAGGTATTAAAAATTGGATCGGTTTTTGAACCGGATGAGGCAATAGTTTAAGGTTCAATGGTCGGACTAAGGTTGGACCGATTGTGAATAAATTAATATATTTTTAATAATATAGTCAATTAATATTATATTTTCATATTATTTGTTAGGTAAATTTATCATTATTAATCATTATGTATTATAATAATACTTATAACATATTATAATATAGAAAGAAAAAAAATTATACTAAAAATAATACTACTTAGCACTAAAAATAATGTTATTTTATTTTAAAAAAATATTTTAAAAAATTTAAAAAAAAGAAAAAAAAAAGAAAATCAGACCGGTTAAAACCCGGTTTTGTACCGGTTTTTGACTGGTTTGACCGGTTCCCACCAGTTCTGATTTCCCCTGGTTTTCAGCTACTATCGAACCGGACCAGGGGCCGGTTCACGGTCAGACCAGTCGAACCGGCCGGTCCGGTCCAGTTTTTTATACAATGATATATAATATATTTGGTCAAAAAATTAAAATATAAAATTTTAGCATCTTATATTATTCATAAGTCATCGATATTATTATTTATTTAAAATTTCATATAATATAAAAACTTGTTTAATTCTTTTTTATTCCATCGATGATGTATAACCAATATGAAATATAAAATTTATGATAAATTACATTATTTAAAAATTTTAAATTATAAAAAAATATAATTATTTTTGAAACACCGCACAATAAAATTATACCAAACTCATCAAATAGAGAATCAGTCAAATAAGTTGAAAACCCAAAAGAAAAAAAAAACTAAAAAATGTTATTCATTGTCAATACAAAATAATATATTTTTTTAATTATTCTTCCCTTTTTAGATTCTAATATTATATAATTATTATTCTTATTCATAATTATTAATAATTACACAATGGTGTGATGAATACTATAATTATGAATTATAAATTGACAATTTTGAGTTTAATATGTGATTATAGATGAGTTTTTCTATCAACAAGGTTTTGTTATATAGTTAGTGGATGGTTGTGTTCATTAAGCATGTTATTCAAAGTTCAATTCCTTATCATATATATAGAAAATGACTTGTTGCGAGATGTAAAACTCATTCAGGTGATCTCTATGTTAAGAAGGGTGTTAAAAAAATGATCTTATTTAGATGTAAATATTAGGTTATGAATTCTTACAAAAAAATTTATTTTGAAAGTGATTATAAATAATTTGTTTAATTTTTATACAATATTTTAATATATATATATATATATATATTTATATAAGGGAAAAATAAGCTTTTGATCATTAAGGTTTTGGTCAATTTTGAAATCAGTTCCTAGGATTTAATTTTTTTAAAATTCATCTTTAAAGTTTCATCTTCTTAGTCCCTTAGTCCCTATGGTTTCAGAAATTAGTAGAAGGATGTACATGTCATTGACATTGTCAACTTTACTAATGTGGATGACAGAGAAACATATGGCATCTGATATGGCCTTTCTTTTAAACCATGTTTGAAAAGTTTTTCCACCTATATCAATGTTAGAAGAACTCAATCTAGCTAGAAAACACCCTAACAGACAAAGAAGGGAAATTCATTCCATTGCACTGTTTTCCCTTTTCTTTTTTTGGCGACAACTCATCATTTCAAAAGGTTGTCGCATAGTGTCATTTTTTCCACCCTGTTGCCTAGAGTCTGACATGTCATTGCCGTATGTTATTTTGTTTTCCACCTTAGCATATTTAACATCGTTAGTGCCACATAGGACTATTCACGGGTCAGGCCGAGCCGGACCACCCCCAGCCTGGTATTTTACCCGAGTAAGGGTTGGGCCTCATTTTGAGGCCTATGTCCGGACCTGACCCAATAGTAGGCTCGAGGCGCGGAGGACCGGGCCAAGACAATACTGGGTCAGGCCGGGCCTGATATTGTGTGAATGAGATGGCTTCCTGTATTTTTTTTTAATAAATATTTTTCAACACTATTCTATTATCTATATTAACTAGAAAACAATAGACATAATGATCATAGTAAATTAATCTTAAAAAAAATAACTGGAAATATTTACAAAATATATATCATTCAGCAAGTGCAGTTAATAATTTAATATAAATAGGCACATTAGAAAAGATTTAAAATTAACAAAATAAGAAAATATAGCTATTGAAAATATCTAATGGAAAAATAGAACTATTGAAGTAATTATCTCAAAGATTTATAATAAATTCTATCTAATATAAAGTAGCAAAATCGATCATTGATCAATAGAAAATATTTAAGTTGAGGTATAACATAAGAGATAATTTTAGAAATTATTAAAATATTAATTGAGGTATAACATAAAAAAAATAATGTACCCCGGGCCGGGTCAGAATGGGCATAGTTGTTGCTCGAGGCCCGGCCGGGGATCTTTTGGCCTGGTATTTGCTTTTTGGCCATTTTCTCCTCTCTCTAGCCCGACCTAAAATTTTCAAGACGTACTGGGCCAACCGGACCACTGGGCTTACTGAACACCCTAGTGCCACATGTATATCCCAACAACAATTTCTGAAAACATGGGGAATAACAAACTAAATAGATGAAACTTTAGGAATGGATTTTAAAAAAAAAAATTAAACCCAAGGGACTGATTTCAAAACTGACTAAAACCTCAAGAACCAAAAACTTATTTTTTCCTATGTTTAAAATATATTGATTAAATTACTACTAATGCAACCTTAATTGAACGAGTGTCTTGAGACCAATTTAATTACTGGTATGATTTTCATTGTCTAATAGCTTATCATGTGGTATATACTCTTTCTATTCCTAATTATAACACCCTTTTGAGAAACTTTTCATAGTCTATACATAAGACCATTTATTAAATGTTTTCTAAGTATACTCTTCATATATGAATAGGGGTTTTTGACCTTATGTTAATTTCATGTGCAGAAAAATAATAGTCACTCTTGTTGACCTTAATTAAGGGTAATTCTGTAATGCTATAATAAGTTTTGAAAAAAAATCAAGATCTTAACTAATTTTAACTACTTTTATTAAAGTGTGTAATTTAATTAAAAATGTCTTATAAATAGAGTATGAGAAAATACTATTCTAAATTGCATTTTAATGTTGTATTTGCTCAAAGTAAACTAGTATCATTTGTTTTTGTTAATATCTAAACTGTTTTTGTTAATAATTACACAATGGTGTGATGAATACTATAATTATGAATTATAAATTGACTACTTGACTTTAATACGTAATTAGATAAGTATTTTCTATCAACAATATTTTGACATATGTTTAACAAATAGTTGGGTCCTTTAAGTATGTTATCTAGTGTTTAGTTCTTGGCCATATGTATAGAAAATAATATGTTGAAAGTTGTAAAACTCATTTAAGTGATCTCTACGTCTGGAAGGGTGTTAAAAAATCACCTTATTTAGATGTAAATATTAAGTTATGAAACTGGTTATAAATAATTTCTTTAATTTTTATATAATATTTAATATATGTATAATTAAAAAATATATTAATTAAATTACTACTCATGTGACCTTAATGGAACCGGTGTCTTGAGACCGATTTAATTACTGGTATGATTTTCATTTTCTCATAGCTTATCATGTGATATAGAAGATCATTTATAAAATGTATGAATCATTTATTATATTTTTTTTCTAAGTATGCTCTTCATATATTGTATTGGAATAGGGGTTTTTGACCTTCTGTTTCATGTGCAGAAAAATAATAGTCACTCTTGATGACCTTAATTAAGGATAATTTTGTAATGTTATACTCCTTCCAGTCATAAATATAGGGCCTTTTACCTTGATTATAAATATATAACCATTTACCTCATATGAGGTAGTATTTATTATATATTTCTAAAAAATGTCCATATTTAATGTATCTTAAAGAGAGAGAAAAAAAGATTAAATAAGAATAGTTTTAAAAAATATATTGTGATTTTCGGAAAAATCGAAATAGTTAACTAAATTTAACTCTTATTCTTATTCTGTGTAATTTGATTAAAAGGGACTGGGGAGATTTATAAGTTTTGAAGAAAATAAGATATTAACTAATTTTAACTATTTTTATTAATGTGTAATATAATTAAAAATATTTTATAAATAGAGTAAGAGGAAATATTATTTTAAATTGCATTTTAATGTTGCATACGCTCAATGTAAACTTGTATCACTTTTTTATTTTGTTAATATCTAAGCCTTTTTTTTTTAATGACAAAAGGGGCTATATGCCCAAAAGAAACTACAAGCAAGTCACTATTGGGGTAGAAATCCCCAATTCCCCATACAATCTCCACTAAGCAGGTTTACTAATTCATGACCAATCGAAAAAGTAAACCCTAAGCTATGCTGAGGACTCCCAATTCCGTCTCATCAGCCGTTGAGCACGCCTCAAAATTAAATCCGACATGATTTTTGAAGCACCAATGTTTGAGTAGGTTATTTGGTGGACGAGTAACTCTCCCACTATATTTTAGTCTGCAACATTTGCTACCGTATCTGAAAATTATAAAGAAAGATAATAAAGTAAAAACTTTTCTGTAAGTTAATTTAATTTTTTTGGGACCAAACTATGAGTTAATGATTGACGAGCTACATCTAAGAGTCATAAAGTCCATTTTTGTTAATGATGATTATAACATGTTTGAAATAACAAGAATGGATTAAAAGTTGCTTAATTACTATACGAATAAAACATTGTTGTATATAATAAAATTTATATCAAACCGTATTAATGTAAAACTTTTATATACCACACTACTCGCTTTTGTTTGCATTTTTATATAGTATACTCCCTTTGGTCTTTTATATATAACAAAATTTTAAGGGAGGTATTTAGATCCAAATTATAAGATAAAGCAACATATGTTTGGTAGATTTAAGAAATTCTTTCAATTGTATCCCTCATTAAATTGTATGTATTAAATAAGAATCATTAAATTAGAAAAAATTCAATTTATAACACAATTAAGGAGGATAATTACTTTTAACAATTTTTTTAAGAATTATGACATAACTTTTTTTTTTCTGATATACGGAGGTACTCCCTCCTGTCTTTAATATAAGTCAATTATAACTACCTCATTAAAATCAAGAAAAATTTGTTAAATCACTAAAATTGTCTTAAAATTAACGTGTATTTCATTTTTACCCCCTAATAAATACTACAAATTCAAACAATTTACTTTCTCTCTCATAATTAAATAAGAACATTTTAAAAATAAAGTAATTAATGTTTCAAATACTCATAAAAGATGACTTATATTTAAAGTTATAAAAAGTTTCTACAATGTGGCTATGGGAGGGAGTAATAATTACCTAGGTTGGATAGATTATCTTCTACTCCTACTGGTCCCTCTTGTGCTGTTAAGTGAGGAGAGATTAGCCAGGCATTGATTAAGCGTTTTTGTTTTGTTATTTCCTGTCGTTGTTTTGTTTCGTTGCTCCTGTGAGACTTTTGTTGCTTTTGGTATGAAATTTACGCTGATATTTGGTCCCCAAAAAAAAAAATCCCCTTGCAAGTAGCGAAACGGGTAATAAGTTATGAAAGTTATTAGGAATAGTTTCTTCAATTACTATACCGATTCTACATTGGTTAAATCAGTAAACATTGAAGGAATATATCTTGCTTGACCGGTCCAATCATTCATGCAAAAATTTCAAACACATTATCCCTTATTATATGGTATTCCTCCTATCTCATATTATAAGGTAGCAGTTCGAGTTTTATGCATATTAAAAAATATTTATTATATTTTTAAATTTTTTAAAAAAATCTAAAATTTTCAATTTTACCACTATTAATTTCATCAATTTCATTAAATATAATACAAGTTATAATATTAATAATATAATAAATAAAGGATAAAAATAATAAACCACTGTATTTTCTCATGTTATAGGATAAAAAAATTGCTAATATTACTTTATAATATAAAATTGATGGAATATGTACTATCTTGGATTGCTTCTAGTGTTGCATAGAGTACTCCTCTTATCAGCCCTTGAGTACGCCTCAGAATCCGTAGATAGGAAGTCTGATCCGTGTTTAGCAACTCCTTCAACGTGATTTTAGAAGTGCCAAACTACCAATATTTGCGTTTGTTATTCGGTGGAGGACTCCCTCTCCCACTGTATTTTAGTCATTTGCTATTGTGTCTAAAAATTATAAAAAAAAAGATAATAAAGTGAATATTTCTGTGAGTTAATTATTGACAGGCTACATCAACTATAAATATGAGTCATGGAGTCCATTTTTTTAATGATTATAATCATAATATGAGTGGAATGAAAGTTGTTTAGAATACAAAATAAAAAATAATAAATAGAAAGGAAAAAATAATTCTGTGCATGAAAAGTACTTTTTTATATTTATATTTTAAAAATTAACAAATGTTATTGAATAATAATGATATTCTTTTTTTTTTATAAAATGTGAAAACATAGTTTCATTTAATACCAAACAATTGACTAATAGTAGTTAAGTTGAGTGATAAAGGATTCAATCCCTGTTGGGCAAAATTTTTAGTTATAGAAAAAATTATGTTGAAAAGCTACTCATATTTAGGCATAACAATTTTCAAATTTAATTTGATAATACTACATGCCAAGACAATTATACATAAAAAAAATAACAAACAGGTGGGATATGGCTACAAGAATCCAAATCTCCAGTCACGTCTGAAGAGCTAGATTTTCTCGAGAAAAGGTATAATATTGTGCTTGAGTATATATATATATATATATTTATACACAGATACATACATACATATATATATATAGATACACAAAACAGTAGGAGCTATAGTTTACTAAAAAAAAAAAAAAGAAACAGTAAGAGCTGTATTTATATATGTGTGTATGTATATATATGTGGATGTGTGTATATCTCTGCGTGTGTTTTGAATGCGCATGCATGTATGAAAAATGAGGAGTATGGTATATGGTGTGTAGAATCTCAAAAGAAAAGTGACAGATCACAGATCTGATTTAATTTGTTCCAAAACATAATTCTTTAAATAATATTAAAAATTAATGAAAAAAAGATGGACCACCCACATGCACACTGACATACCCACTTATAAATGCCCAGACTCTCGAGCTATGAATTCTTGATATGCACTATTTTATAAGCTATACTTTAAAAATTACAAATGAGAATATTTTTCTGTTTTTATGACTTTTTTTATTTATCGCTTAATTATTTAATATTCAGAAACATTGATGAAGACCTTAGTGCAGTCAAGCTCAGATCTGCAGGAAAATGAGCACTTGCTATGATGTTGCTGCAGTGTTATATTGGCTTGAAAGAATAAAGATATCATTGACAGTATAGAGTGGAATTAGAGGTGGGGGGTTATTAGCTGAAGTTTGAAAATGAGTAGCATTATTTATAATTAATTAATTATAAAAATATTACGATTTATATATACATATATATTTGATTAGACCTTCATATCAACACATGACAAAACATGAATTTAGATATCACCATCTAATAAAATTTATGGCCAAAACATACACGTTTTTTTTTTTTTAAATTTTAGATTTTGTGCAATTAATCTATTTAATTATTACAACTTTAAAATGAGTTCCGTCAATTTTACTTTTTACGCAAATAATTTTTATTAATGAATTCTTTAATTGAATAGCGAATAGGGTGATATTTTAGGATCAACCAGAATAAAACTATGACCAGTTGATTATTTTTCTTAAAGTCTGACTAATCATTCGATTTAATTTTCTCAACTAAGATCTGTACACATGGCCTAAAATTCATATACAAACAATTTGACAATTATTTAATGTGCACAAACATATTTTAAACAACTACTCCAAAATTGTGTAACTTTCTTTGCTATTTAATATAGAATTTTCTTAATTAAATCACACGAATTAAAGTGGAGTTAAATTTAATTTACAACTTTAATATTTTAAAAAAATCATAATGCCTTTTCAAAACTATCTTTTTAAAAATCCATCAGCAGCATCATCATCATCATCATGGTGAGTGGTATAAAAAAGTGGGTAAGCTCTTTTTTTTGGAGCATTTTGGGATAAATTAGATAGAGATATGACCAAGTGGCGCCTGTACTCCCTTGTTGGAAGGAAGTCCACTAATGGTAATATATCATATTTAAGTGTGTGAGTAGGTATGTATATATTGTACTTTGTCTAGATAAAAGAGAAAAAACAATTTTTAAAATTGTTTTATGTTTATAACTAAGTGAAAAAAAATCCTATATTTTAAATTAGAAGGCTTATAAATAGGGTAACTTATTATATATAATTTTTTTATATTGATATTGATATTGATAAAGTACCAATATTACAATTACAACTATAATGTATAAGCAATTTACATGTCACTCCCTATTGCCATTGGCGCCACTGCAATTGTCATCACAATTGATTCAAAAAACTTCATTTTAGTTCCAATTATGAAACCCTATTTGTTGGTCAGTTGCAAATAATTTACGAGACAATCCATTATCAATATTATTGACAAAATATGTTCTTAATTAATTTGTCTCTTAAAATTAAGCACTTTGACTAAAAAGTTTATCAATGACAACTTTTTTTAACAGTTTTAATATACAAATAATAATGTTTTTTTAATGTACGTACACTATGGAATATATATGCCACTCAAAGACACTATACTTGAATTATAATTTAACATTCTAGCTGCTGAATGACTAATCATTATCTTCTGATTATACTGCAAAATTATTTAACATCTCTTTGGGCGCACCATCAAAATACATTGCATAATTATACTATTTTGTATGTTATACGAAATCTAAAATGTTTACCAAATGGAACATTAAATCATAGTTGACAGGGAGTAGGAAGATGAACTACTTAAAATGTTCACAAACTTATCCAAATTATATTGGACTGCAATGTAGAAAACAACAAAATAAAATAAAACAAAAATCTCTCTTGTAAATTTTGCATGCATATTTGGTGAAAGATACTTCCTCTTGTTTTAAATATAAGAGACTTTAAAGGGATTTTTTTTCATTCAAAATATAAGAGATAAATAAAGATTGTCTTGTGTATTAAAGATATTTCTTAATAAGACTCCTTATTAATATTAGGAATTTGCATATTTGAATTTTACATATGAGAGATTATTAATTATATGAGGTATAAGTTTTAGGCATTAAATAAGATATTTTTTAAAAAATTTCATTTGTGACAAATTTAATCATCCTAATCACTTTTAGCTGTTTTTCTTAGTTTGTATGAAATAATTATTTATTTTCTATATTTAAGAATGGTGTACATAAAGAGGCATTTATAAAAGTAGATGCAAGTCGTAAAATACTTCAACCGGAAAAGTTCAAATTTAATCCCTCACATTTGTCCAACATTTTATTTTATCCCTAATACATATGCTATGTTCCATATCTATCTTAAAAGCACAATTTCTTTCTTCCTTTTTTTTTTTATTTATTTTGAACACTTCATTCTTGTCAACTTATCTACTTCCCTAACTCTTCAATTAGAAATGCCCTTTTACTAAGAAATTTACATCAAATAACATTAACTACAAATAAACAAAAAATTCTTATTGCTAGAGGTGTACTTAATGTCTCATATTATCTATACCCTTAATGAATACTCCTTTTATTTCTTATTGTAAGTCACTTCTAATTGTTTTACCCATACTAAGAAAAATGGTTAAAAGTAATTAAAATTTTTAAACTTTACAAAATTTATTATAACTTTCCAATATTATCTTTATTACATTATAACTCATTTTAATTATATTCTTCTTAATCTCTCTCCACCAAAACTTTTAATGACGATCAAATATGGAAAACAACATTTAATACTCAAAAGATGACTTATACTCTATTCGTCCCATTTTTTGTGTCATTTTAAGATTTTTTAGACAGACCAATAAAACTATTAAATAACTTAAATTATAGTAAAATTTAATAATATTTTACTAAAATGTCTTAAACTTAAATACTAAAAATTACTTATACTTTACTTATCATTATTTTTAATTAAAGATAAAATAATAAAAAAGATAATTAATATGTTATTAATAATATAAAATGACAGATAATTTGAAACATTTAAAATTTTTTAAAATGATAAATAAAATGAAATGGTGGAGCATTTTGCCAATCTCATTTCTTTTAGAAATTGCCCTGTAATAAGGAGCAACACAACCAGTAAATTAGAGTCCATCATAGATCTCATGAAACATTCTATTTATGTAATAGTGCTATAATGAGTATTAAAGTGTGTACGTAGCCCCCAACAGCATTCCAATTTATGTGATAATAGAATAATGGACAATGCAATATGACACCCAAATATATAATTATATAAATTTAATATTATTTTATTAGCTACTGTATTGATTACGTGATACACCTGTCTTAGTTTAAAACTTTTCCTAACAAAATATACATTAAATGACACACAGCAGCATGGTTGACTAAAGCCAAATCTCAAATCAAATGCTAGTTCCATTTCCCTCAACACTTCACAAAAGGATATGTTTAGAACAAAATCTATACATATAGGACATATATGGTACATGAAAATAATAATAATTTGATCCTTAAAATGTTAGGTCTATTCACCATAAGTTTCTAAAATTTACTAATTGTACAAGTTTCGTCTATGTCAAAATAACATGTGCACGCTAGTCCTTTTTACCAAGTAACTCAATTGCTAAAAGAAACTAATGTTCAATAAGTTTATTATTCATACACTCACTAATTTTTTATCACTGAAGCCAAGCAAACCTAGTAATTTAGAAATTTAAGGAACAAAAACTTGCATTGTGCCAGATATTTGATCCTCTCTATGCCTTTTACTTTTAATTCCCAGAACAGAAACTTTGCTTATGATGATAAACAAGCCTGGATTTTTAGGTTGTCTCCCAATTGGGGATGTTGGCTGTGGCCTCATTCACCATCTTCACCAGAGTTACCTGCAGAGACATAATGATCAAAAGCAGGTTAATGCTGCTTCTGTATCATGTTTCTTTGTTCATGAAGAAAGCAAGAACATGCATGAATTGAATCAACAGCCCGGATCAGAAAAAGAGGAGTGATCTGCTTTTATGATTTGGTCATATGAATATTGATTGCTTACTGCTCAAGTTAGAATTGAAGGCTACAGGATGGGACATGAGATCTATTGCTTTGTGCTGGACCACTTGGCACCTATTTCCTCGTGTTTTCCATTTCTGCCTATTTTTATTTTTTTTAACAACATTAATTTCTCCTAAGGCCCTGTTTGGTTACCACTAAGATAAAGGAATTCCTTTTCATTACATGACAACCGAGATATGAAATATCTATTATATCCTTTCAATCATTACTCAACAATAACTATTTCTTTTCATTATTACTTTTTATCAAGGGACACATCACATTTCATATTTAAAAAGTCACTTTTTTTTTTTAAATTTCATTTCCTTTTCTATTCCATTCTATTCTGCATACTAAACGAGCCCCTAGAGAGTGTTACCTATAACTTGGTTGTGTTTGACCAAACAAAATGGTGACATATAATTAAGAACTAAGAGCATTTGGTAAACAATGTAATAAAATTAAATAAAAAAGAAATGAAAAAAGTATTTTTTTTATGTCCATTCTTCAAAAAAGTAGTATTTAATATTGTTGAGTAATAATTACAAAGAGATAAGAAATATTACCCAAATAAAAAAAGTATCTGGAATTCTTTCGTTTGCTTGTACCAAACAGGCCACTAGGGGAGAATGGTGAATGGTGAATGGTGAATGGTAGCAAATACCAAGATTTTAATGCAAGAGAAAGTGAATAGCTGCTTAATTCTTTTCAGAGCAAGCAAGTTTTCTCTACAGATAGCTAGCCATTAAATATTAAATATTTTCCAAATTTTGACATAACCAAAAAATAGAACCAAAGTTTTATAAGAAACTCAATTAGAAGTTGAAATCAAGCAGATAAAGTATGCAGAACGCCAGAAACTAATCCTAAAAATAATATTGACGTTAACATATCAGAAATTAGGCAATGCTGATATCATGCCACAAGGAAATGAAACAATCTACAAATAGCTATGTCTTAGAGGATGAACTAACGATCTAAAAGATACTCCTTCCGGTTCACATTTTAAAGTATTTTATATCAATTACATATATATTAAGAAAATCAATTTTTCACCTGAAATCAATGCAAAAAGTACCAATATTTTCCATTTTACCCTTATTAAATACCTCATTATATTATCATTTGTAGGATTCTAAATGAGAAGTAAGGAAGAATTAAAAACAGGTGTAAAATAGGAAGAAAAATATCCAACACCCTATATTTTGGATCAGAAATTTGTTATATAAAACACTCTATAATATGGACTAGAGGGAGTAAGAAATTTAAACCAAGAGGACTCGCAAATGAGCGGAGTAATATAGTTATAATTAGTCTATTGCATAGACAACTTTCCAGTAAAAAAAAAAAATAGGTCATGTCTATAAGAGCAGGATGCACCATGGCTCACTTTGAAAGCTCTCGTTCCCATAGGTAACATTGTGCAAGGATATGATAAACCTAACCTTGACCCGACATCTATGCTATCAAAGCTTTAATCTAGTGATGACGTAAAACCTAATATTTTATGCCTCATTGCTCAAAATAACGAAAATAATTTCACCACCTATCAAGCCATTCTCTACAAACTTTCAAAGTTCAAACCTCAATTTATACCACAATCTCTTCATTTGGACTCATTGCAAAGGCAAAAATAAGGTGCTGCAATGCAAACATGCAATCACAGAACATCACAAAATAAACAATAGTTCAACGGCCTGAACATTGGGTCATCATTTTAACTTGTAAAATATGGATACTGCAGTTCCTGATTCACACAGTTTTAGGTAGCACCTATCGAGGAGAAAATGGTAAAAAATTGTTTAAAGTGGTTTGAGCATGTACAAAGAAGAGGATAAGAGGAGCTAGTGAGGAGAGTTGATCAAATTGTTTGGAGTCCTATCAAAAGGCGTAGAGGAAGACCAAAAATAACACTAAAGTAAGTTAGAAGGAATGACCTTTTAAGAAATGATTTATCTAAGGAGATGATGTTTGATAAAGCCCATTGGCGTTGCATAATCCATGTAGCCGACCTCACATGGTAAGATAAGGCTAATGTTATTGTTTTAGAGGTGAAATGTCCCATTTTGCTAATAGCTACCACATGTATATTATATTCTTAAGATATGCATGACTAGTAAAAATTTGTCATAGAACCTACTGTAATCTTGGCTCCTTGCAATCAAATTGCCAACTCTACACATGCATCATTTAAAAAAGAAAAAGAAAAGAAATAAATCTCTAGACATACCACACTTTCAGGAACCCCTGGAGGGGGTAAGGGCAAGTTTCTTGGGGGAGGTCCACGTAGATGTGACCTTTTGTCAAATCTCCACTCGCCAATTTTACCATATGTCAACTCACCCTGAACATGATGATTAATGAAGCATCATCAAGAGTCCCAAAAGATAGTATCAGATTGGATGATAAATGGCTGAGTGTCTTTCACTAAAAGTTAATATCTGCCCAAGCATTGTTTTGCAGCATAATAGAAAATAATGCAGGTTTGAGGAATTCAGAGATGTGTTCAAAAAAGAAAGGAAATTCATATGCATGTATTCAACAATCACGAGTTTCATAATTCAAAAGGAGGAATGAAATGAAATAACTAACCTTTAAATTGTAATCACATCCATATGTATAATGAATGATAAACTTATTACGAGTTTCAAGATCCCATGGGGGCTGAAAAAATGGACCGAAAAAAAAGGAAGAAAGAAATTTTAGACTTGTATATGATTGTGCTAATCTGAAATTAAATGACATAACCCAAGACAAAGCCAGGAGCTTCATGATGTTTTATGCCAGACCTGTAGCATGAAGTCTTTCCGCAAAATATGTCGAACACCATGGAGAGCAGATGCTATAGCATAACCATACCTTGGTTGAACAAGAAAAAATCATTAACATGACATGAAAGTACCAATATGCTTAGGTCCTAGAATCTTGAATGTATTAAATTTCAACAAGTTCAATTTGGCAGACATACATTTCTAGCACCCATCCAAAAGCCTTATCAGTCTCTGGGTCCTCTTTCATCTTCATAGAAATGTTCATCCATGTTGGAGCAATCTTTGAAAGCATATCCTGGGGAAAAAGAGAGAGCATATAAGAAATTGTGGACCCACTAAAATCAGTCAAAATGACAATAAACGATACAAGAAGGAGAAGTGATAGTTGATGTTATTGACTGGAAGAACCAGTATAATTACAAGGTGATGCAGAATGGACAGGGAACAAAATAAAGAAGAAAACATTTCTCAAAATTCAACATTCAAAAATCAAGAGGTGATGACAACAATGGATTGAATGCATATTTAGAGGAAATATGAGTTAATTTAGCCTAGGCCCAACAAGCAAATATAAAACTAGGCCCAAAAAACGAGAATCTGTTCAAATCTCTAATTGAATTCTGAGCTATCTCAACTGCCTAAAATTACAGGCCCTAGTTCCCAAATATCTTCCCATGCTGCATTACAAGGTCACAGCAAGTCATGCAGCCATTGAGGAAGTGAACGGATCCTGCTCTAAGTAAGTAGGAGGCTAGCAACTTTGTAAGGAGATTCTACCTTTCTTATGATTACAGGAGAATTGCCAATTGGATCAACATTTGTGACGGGTCCATACTCCTCAGGGTAAAACTTTCTCACTATTTTCTCATTTTGATCAGGCCTGATATAGAAAAATGGAAAAGCAGCTGGATGTCCACCATAAGCCAAATTGGAAAGAGGATTTACAAAAATGTGATCAGGCTCTGCCATCAAAACATATCTGCTAAAAAAAGTGGAAGAATTAATTCAGGTGCAGGTATTAGTAACATAAAGAATGGATAACTGAGTATAAAAGATCTTACTCTTCCTCTATTGTTGCCTTCTCTAGCCATTGCACAAAGGCCCATGGTCTGTTCAGAACTATGTATCCCTACATACAAAATTAAGTGATATGTCAGAAAATCATTGAATGGTATTAATGATGAAAGAGGAAAAATGTATTCTGTTATGCTGAGAAAAGGGACACAATCCTATTTAATCCTTTATTCCAACAACACCAAAGCTTCTCTCATCATTCATATTTGTAGTCTATAGAAATGGTGGGCATTATTCATCAGTTAGTTAATTCTGACCATCATCCCTCCTAACTACTTTAACCAACAGCCATTAACAATCAACTAACTAGCTAATTCTGCAATCTGATTCTTCTAAAATTCCCATGTATCACATTCAGATAGGCATAGAATCTAGACATTTAAGAAACTTCCAAGCAGGGAATTCAAAGTTGACTTTTGATTGTAGTTTTAATAACCAAAAATCTGTAGAAAGTTGAGCCTTAAAAATAAGTCAACCTTTATTTGCTTGTATAAAGGATATATATCCCAGAACAGTAGAATGAACCCTAAATCCAAAGATCAAGTACTGAGCTTCTAATTTTTCCCCTTTAAAAATAAAATAAAATAAAAAAATCCTCTAAACCTTTTAGAATGTGAACCTTTTTTTTTTTTTGTTTTGGGTTTATGAATGTGAGAACCATAATGAAGCAGCTCCAAACTGAAAATGTAATGGTTATTGTCGGTGATGCATTTTATTCCTTCAAATCAATATTTCCAAAATTACTGCATCAAACTTTACTTATTTTGTGTCATCAAAGGCTTTCAATCCCCATTTTGTCTTATAAAGAACAAAAAATCATTGAAATAGAAAAATAAGGATACACAGGTATTCATACACAAGCATATATTGTACATTAAAATACCTTAATGATGATGTAGAATGTTTCTAGCAGCAATAAAAGAAGCCAAGGAAATAAAGATAGTAAATAATTAACAAATAGCATTGATAATAACAACAGCATCCTCACCCGGTCCAGACCTGGAGGAAGAGGATTAACCACAACAGTAGGAATTTCATTCATCAAATTGTCTGGATTTCCTGAATGTAGAATTCGAGTGAATCCTCCCATCTCTGAACCAGGCAAGGTCTTCTTCTTTTTATACCAGTAATACATGATCCGGCATTGCCATTTATTGTATGGAGCATCAGTAGCTGTTAAGGCTACATGAAAGAGTGCTTTTGGTCTCTTCCTATTCTTTACATTCTCAGGCATCTCAACAATGGGGTCAAATGATAATTTAACGTCTATTTCATCAACTGTGAGGTTTGCTGATGATGCATAGCGGATTATCATTGTTAACAAATTATAAGTTGCAAAGGAAGAGCCAAGAACCAAAAGAACCAGAAATAATGGTGAAGGCCGTGCCATGGTCTTCCTAATACAGTTGGATATCAAATTATCATGGACTGAACTTTGCTCAGTTCTTTATCTTTATAGAGCACGTTTTCTTTTCTGTCAACTTTTTTAAAACAAACTAATAGTCCCACAGTGCATTTCTCATCTCATCCAAAGAAGATTATGATGAAGTCTCCTAGTGTAATCCAAGAAACCAAGCTGCAAGAACTGAAAAAGAATCATATTAAAGATAAAAGTTAATCCTTTACTATAGTCCAAATTAACAATTCCAGCCTCAATCAGCAATCCTCATACTGAGTCAGAACAATTTAACCAATTAAAGTGGGGGAAAAGCCACAAATTACTGGTGTGGAAAGGAAACAAACTAAAATTCAGGAATAAAAAGTAAGCGGGGCAAAATATTCTATAATATATTAAAGAGAAAATTTCAGCCATTAACAAAAACAAACACGCATTGAAACAGAATGACACAGTAAAATATTGAGATAATAATTCAGAACATGGAAAACACTTATATTAAAGAAATAAAGTCTATCTTTAATTAGCATTAAAACAAAGTGGGAACCGAAACAGGGAACAACCTGAGAAGCAACGGAACTAACAGGATACGGACACAAGAAGATATGTATGATGGATATGAATTGAACAAAATATAACTCCATTTTGTCGGTATCGATGCTTCAAAGGTAAAAACTAAAAAGAAACATTCACGGGAGGCAAACAGGGTAAAGAAAGTTAAGAAACTGCAGGTGCTTAATTTTAAGGATTTGGATCAAATCAACCACATTGAAGTCAAAACTTACTACCAACTGTGCTATATCAGTACATTACTAGTAATTTGACTAGCATCAATTCAACGTGAAATTGGAACAATCAATTGATGATAAATTACAGTGGTGAACTGCTGCTTAAAAACTTCACTCGAAAAATCGTAGCGGGACACCATATTACTGGGGAAATTAACTTTTGAAGCATAAACAAGAACATCCAGATAGGCAAACAGAGAGCAAGTCAAAGGAAGACACTACGTTTTTATTGCTTATTGTCAGTAATTCAGTTCAAAATAAAGCTAAGAAGAAAATGAAACATGAAGAAATTGAGAGGGAATTTGAGATCATTGAGAGAGGGAAATATCAAAGATACCTTTGAGAGAAAGCAAATGATTCTCAGATCTGGGGGATTGATTTGATAGGGAAATGCACTTGCGATTTGCAGACTTACCTCGGACGACGGAGGCATCACGGCGGCCAAATTGTTTAATGCTTTTTTCTTTATCCTCACAATTAATTTCTTTAATATTTTTTATTATCTTTTTTGTTATTTCATTTCATTTCACTGCTTGTCTTTTTGTTCTTTTTATTTATTTTATTTTAAAATTTATTGTAATTTTAAAATAAGGAAGGGATAGATATGCCTTCCCCTTATAATTTTTTTTTACAAGTTAAATTCTGATCTTTTTCTTTTGGTCATTAATAATTGTATTTATTTTATTTTATTTATTTATTTTATTTTATTCCAAAGCTTCTTTTATTTTTTTTCTTTTTACCAACTATTTCAAAGCTCAGTTGTACTTTTAAAATAAGGGACATATTTTATTTTCAGGAATTAGGATTTTATATTGGGATTTTCAACAAGTAGTTATTTTTTTGAGTGGAAATTTGTTGGGTAGCTTTTTAAAAGGGGTGGGAAAACAAGTTGGCCCACAAGCCTGTCCCGGGCCTGTTTTTTGCCTTGAGCATTTTTTCGCAAGGCGGGTTAAAGGACTTATTAGAAAATTTCTAACCTGCACCGTTATAGTATGGCAAGTTAAATGGGTCAATTCGCTTGCTCTCTTTAATTTATATTACAAGATATTTTATATAATAAGTTTTTTTTTCAAAATATAAGATATTAGATATTTTTCTTCTCATTTTACCTTTATTTTTAATGCTTTCTCTCTTCTTATTTATAACCCTATAATAATAATAAAATATGATATTGGTAAAATAGGAAATGTGAGTATTTTTTGCATTGATTTTAGTTAAAATAATTTTTTTAATATACGTGCAATTAATACAAAATATCTTATAATATGGATCAGATGGAGTATTATTTATTTTTGTTTCTTATCCTTATGAAAATGCAAATCAAATGCAATTTTTTTAGATGAACTTCTAATTTTTAGTAAATAGCAAATCCATGAGACAATACACTTTCTATTCACTATAGATACCACCATAAACTAAATGACTAAATCCATCATCATCCACAAATTATTAATATTATTTAGTATGCTTGAATGCTTTTGATAAAAAAAAAAGAAATATATAAATGTCAATACAAGTATATTACCAAAAATAATAATAATAAATTTTCGTGTATAAGATAAATGATAATAATATAAATGCTTTTTTACTTTTCTTTTCTCTTGCAAAATAGTACCAAACAATAAAAGAATTAAAAAAAAAAAAAAAAACAAGCCCGCCCTCGAGTTGGGCGGGCTGGTAGGTGGGTTGAAATTTTTCCACTCATTCATACCCTTTCCAAATTTTCCAGCCTGCCCCCACCATTTTTAGCAAGTTGTAACTTACTTTACTAGCTTTATTTAAAACTAAATCAAATGAGAAATTACATAATGTTGTAAAAGTTGTAGAGGATGAAGTATTTGATTAAAGACAAGGCTAAAACAGAATTTGGTGTCACAATTTGTACCCAATGTAATAGCATGAAACAACAACACATGGGTAAACAGAGTAAAATGATACAACGAAACCCTAAGAACTCGTATGATTGTAATTTTATATGAATTGATGATTCTTTTTTTAATTGTCATAGAATCTACAACCATTTTCCAATTAAATCTCTTATAACTCCAATTGAATATTCCATAGGTTGTTTGCAAGAACCGTCAACGTTTACTTTCATAAAACTTGTATTGGAAAAAAGTCCAAATAATTTGTTATTTTAATTTTGGTAGGACTATTTTCCAATGATTATCAATTTCACCACATAGTTTACCAAGTTATTTTTTCAATGCAAATTTGTTGGGCAGCTTCTAAGATTGAATCAAATGAGACATTGAAGAACATTGTAAAGGTCATAGAGCGTAAAGCATTTGATGAAAGGTAGGGCTCTAATACTAATTACTAGATTGGCTTGTCACCCATAAAGAAGTGAATTAGGGGTCACATAATTTATACCTAATGTAATAGTCTAAAGCATGAAAATAGGGGTGAACGGAGTATAATGATGCGACAAAATTCCAAGAACTTAGATAATAGATCTTTTAAATGAATTAATGATTATATTTTTATTTACCAGTAGAATTCACAACAATTTCCAATAGAATCACTAATAACTTTAGCTGAAGATCACATACCTTGTATATGGAAACTATCAACATTTACTTTTACAAAACTTGTATTAGAAAAAAGTCCAAATAATTTCTTTTAACTTTCTAAAGTTAATCAATTTGGCCAAACAATCTGCTAAATTATTTTTTTACCATGGAGATTCATTGGGTATCTTCTACAACTGAATCAAATGAGATAACACAGAATGTTGTAAAGGTCACAGATGGTGAAATATTTGATAGGAAACAAGGCTCAGATGCTAACTATTGTATTGGCTTGTCACCCATGAATGGATAAATTGGGTGTCACAAAATTTATATTTAATGTAATAGGGCGAAGAACTAAATTGGGGGTAAACAAAGTAGAATGATGTAAAAAAAACTCTAAGAATTCAAATGATAGTGATTTTACATGAATTAATTATTCTATTTTTATTTATCAGTAGAATCAATGGCCATTTTCTAATGAAATCCCTTCTTTAACTAAAGATCTTATAGATTGTATGTGGGAACTGTCAACATTTACTTTCACAAAACATGTATTAGAAAAAAGTCAGAATAATTTGTAGTCTTGATTTTTGGTACAACTATCTTCCAATGGAAATCAATTTCACCATAAAGTCTACCAAGTTATTTTTTTTGTGAAGATTCACTGGGTAGCTTCTCAAACTAAATCAAATGAGATATCATAAAATGTAAAAGTCACAAAAGTTGAACTATTTAATTAAAGACAAGACTCTAATACCAATCGTTGGATTGGTTTCACCCATGAGTGGGTGAATTAGGTGTCACAATAATTGTACCCAAAGTAATAGCGTGAAGTACCAAAACAAAGATAAACAAAATATAATGATGCAACAAAAATTTAAAAACTCTAACAAAAGAGATTTTACATGAATTGATAATTCTGCTTTTATTTGTCCATAGAATCTACTACCATTTTCCAAGGGGATCCTTTATAACTTCAATTAAAGGTCCTACAAGTTGTTTGTGGAAACTATTAGCATTTACTTTAACAAAAGTTGCATCATCAGTAACTCAGTTACAAGAAGCTACAAGTTGGCCAAGAATATAAAAAAGATAAAACACCAAATTAAAGTTAATTAATCAACAAATGAAGTAATTTTGGCTCCAAAAATAGATGAAGTAATTCATTTTCCTCTCCCTCTTAGTGTCCATCTGTGTGTGGGTGTCTATTTTATTAGAATGGGCCTAATTGTGCAAAATTCAAATCCAAAAATAAAGAATATTTTTTTGGCAATAAAGGACAAAAAATGAAAATCTTAAAGGAAAAAATTGATATAAGATCAATGAAGTTGCAAATATAAAATCTTCAAACTAATTAAGATGAAAATCACCAAAATCATCCTATATGCAAATATAAGATGAAACATGAATCACATCTATTATTCAAACTTAATGGAAATTTGAATGGAAAAATTTTCAGCAACATAAAACAAAGTAAAAAAGGGGAGAAAAACATATCACTTTCATAAAAACTGAAGCTTAGAGTCTAATTCTAGGTCCAATCTAGCTATGCAGACACTCTCCTAAGGATATTACTATAAAGATGCATTTGCTATAAGAGCAACGAAAGTAGCCAATAGTAGTAATAACCAGAATTTATAACATAAAGAAAGTAGCTAACAAAAATAATGAAAGTAACCAAAATCTATTACATAAGCCCATGCATCTTTTCATGCTACCAATTATGGTCTAAATATGCATCATAAACCTAACGGCTATTGAAGAAATATGTTTCTTCATGATAAACATAGGAAGTAAGAATCTAGGACCTTACATACCTTTAATGTGTTCAGTTCCTATTGATGAATAAGATAGATTCCAACAAACCCCAATCTATTTGAATCATCTCTCATATGTAACCTAATGGACACTTAAGAAAACATGGATCATATTTAAAATAAAGGGAGAAAAAGCATGTATTATGCCAATACAAAGTAATGAAACTTCGATTATGTGAGTTAGGAAAATTGCCAAAAAATGAAGATAATTAATGAAATCTCACTGAAAAATATTATACTATGAATGAAATATATGCAAAAATATAACCATAGCATTGGCAAGAGTTTCAATTCCATGTGATTATCTTTAATGGGAAATAAATGTGCAAAAATAGTACTATACATATTACTTAAAACTAATGAAGACGCAATAAGGTAGGTTAATTCATACCACACCATAGCATCTAAATATGAACATGTCAATTCCAAAGTCAGTCACAGTGTCCAAATTTCAAAAGATAGATCATCTGTATAAAAAGATAGACATGCCAATACGCCATTATTAAAAAACCAATAAAGATTCAAATAACAATTACACATATAAACATAATTAGAAAGGTTTTTGGAAAACACTTGCTAAAATAAACTTCCTTTTTCCTATCAAATTCAAGATGGAACTCCACCAAATTTTCCCCTATTTTCATGTTACAAGATTAGCAAAAATGAGGAGGATTGGAACTTGAAACGCACACTCGCTACAAGGGAAGATCTACTTTTGCAGTTGCTGATTTCATATAGAAAGGGTAAGAATAGTGATTCATTATGCCATCTAAAAATATCCTGAGCCCTATGTCATTAACATGATCATTTAAAGTAGTTTTCAACTCACAACTATCCAATTCTTCTACCCAATCCCATACTCCATCTTAAAGGTTGTAATACCTACAGAGTTATTAGTTTGAGTCTTTATTTTAAAATGCAAGAATATATTAGTGGGAAAATTAAAGTGTATTATAATACAAGAAATTATGGGAGCTCAGTAACAAAAACAATTTAGATGATGGCTTTGCATGTAAGTGATATACTTACAGAATGAATAGAGCAAGGATGCATACTGCCACAATTTTATCACCACTTGCATATCAGCTAAGAATTAAGACTCACAAGGAATAACTAATAAAAAATAAATTTTAAGACAAACTTGAATTACATGTTTATAGAAGACAATATTTAATCCATCTATCAAAAAGTTTTATATAACTTCCTAAAGTTTATACAACATCTATAGAGATCTCCTATAAGTATCAAATACAACTCCATACAAATACTCTTAAGTCAAAGTCAAATAAAATTGTCTATTATCAATGAGAAATAAACAAAGCAAAAGTAGATAGTAGCTCTGTTTATATGGAAGCAACTTTGATTAGTATATCAGCATTTAAATTAGGAACATTCACTAATTTCATAACTTCTGGAGAGCAAATTGAAGAAATGACCTTAAATCTTTATGTATTGACTCCAAATTGAATTGTTTTGATTTAGAATTAAAAGGAAATTTTTTTATCAAGGCCACTAAAGCAAATAGACTAAATCATACGATACTAATTTATTTTAGGTAAAATTTTACTGAAAAATAAAAAAACACTTACAAACAGTATATGGGTTAAATAAGGAGGCTCAGAAAACATCACAAATCCTAAATGTTTGGCATTCACAATTCAAAATTAATATTATTTGCAAAATTGAACAAATAGAAAATATATATACATATATATAAAATATTTTTTCCTTAGATGACAAATTTTAACTTAAACTAGCCGAACCATGAACTTAAGAGCTTAATCACTGAAAATTCACAAAAGTACATTAGTATAATTTATTCGGCAAACTATAACACTCACCCAATCAGAATATAAGACATAATGCTCTATTACATCTAGAAATATAAATTTCTCATGAATTCATGCCAAGAAATCATCTCTCATCAAGTAAACTAATAAAGAAAAGGCTAATACTTAAATGTTTGTTCATCAGTTTGTCCATCAAGTAAAGAAAAAGATGCTTCTCATATAGCCATGCAACTATCATTAATCAATAGCATTAACCTTGTGCAATTCCTTTTGGAAACTCAAGTCTGGTTTCTTCAGTATTTTCATCATTCCTCCCAATTCACCATGTATCTAATTACAATATGAGATATCAAGATATTGTCAATAATGAACTTAGGTAAACTTTAAGATATTTGAAGTGCATGCTTAGGTGACCAATAATGTTTGAGGGATGAATGATTTGATGGAGGAACATTTGGTGGGAAGAAAGACTATGCACAAATTATTCGACTAAACTAGAAAAGAGATATTTAACTCAAAAAGTGTATTATTTATTTAAGATAATTCTCAGTAAACCATTATGGTTGTTAACTCACCGACAATGTGTAAATAAGACATGAATTTTTAAATAAATTGATTCTCAAACGTATAGGAACCCAAGATCAAAACACTTAGATGGAAACCAAAAGAAATGAGAAAAGGATACGTGGGCCAATGCCTGATAAGTCTAACCTTCCTCTCTCTCTCTCTCTATGAATCTCAATTGCTCTCTGCCTTCGATCTCCCTTTCTTCTTCTTGTCATCTCTATCTTCCTTCCTTTGCAACAAGGCTTGGCACCACAAGATGGAAGAGAAGCATTTGCCATCTGCAAGAAATGTGCACATCACTTGCCTTTTTTGTTCGACATTTTTTAAGGTGCCCTTTAGGCATTTATGTCTTTATGTATACAAGTACCATTTTTTTCACACAAAACATACATGCAGAGAAAATTCACGCCAAATAATAATAAGAAAAAAACCTAACAAACCTCATGGTGCAGGAGTGCAGTTTGGAGGAGGCTCATCAGGGTCTTCACAATTAGCTCTTAGTCCTGACAACTTGTCCAGAAGAAAAAAAGTAAAAAAAAAAAAAGGAAAAGAAATAAATAGAAAAAAAAAAGAAATCAATAATGTCAACAAAAATGAATAGAAAATAAAAAATAGCAAAAAGGAAAAAAGAACAAAAGAACAAAAGAAACAAAATTGAAGAAGGAAACTAAAGAGAATGAAGAAATGACAGTTAGTAAGAATCTATACCTATTGATACACATCCATTCCTTTGAGGAAATCTTTGCCTCGGAGTTGCTGGTTGCCGGCCACTGGAGGATGATGATGAGAGGGTGGGGTCCAGTTGTGGAAGGTGGAGGTGAATCTCTTGGTGAAGATTGAAAGAACCACCATGGATTCTAATCACCATAGTAGATGAATGCGATCGGTGTGACCAGATGGTGCTTCAATGGAGTTTCCTTGAAAACGTCATTAGCCTTCTTCACATTTTTCTCTTCCCCTCTCTTGAGGGGGAGAGATATGAAGATTGAGATTGTCAGAAAGAGCCAAACAGGAAAGAAGTTTTGGAGTGATTGTGCTAGGGAGAACATCATGTGAAAGAGCTTCAATGGTAGAGAAAGGAAGGAGAATGAAAGAAGAAGATGAAAGGAAGGAGAAGAAGATGAAGAGAGAGAAAGGAAGAAGGAAAAGAAATATTGAAAAATGCGTGCCATCATTGACTATGCCAAATTGATTGAGGCAAGCATCATAGACCACATACTTTGGAAATATGCGAGGAAAAATCATGCAGGTGCCATTTGCTTTGGGAAGATGTGGCAGGAAATTAATTTGGACATGTATCACATGATGACAATGACATAGCACATAATGGTGAAGACATAAATGTCATTCAACATTGTTACCAACAGTGTCAAATAGTGCTAGGAACAATGTTTTAGTTTGAAACTTTTACTTTTTTAATTGATTTCCATTCGTGTAAGTTGTTTAACCTACATGTTTTTATTTTAGTGCAATGCATTCCATAGTATCAAAAGAATTGTTTGAAAGATTCAATTGAAAGGATTGTCAATGTCATTTTTACTAAATTAATATTCTTATGATTCTTTTTGTATTTCCTATTAATTTTCATTTTCATTTTCATTTATTAATAAAATGCATTTCGTCTCATTATCAAATATATGGCAACTTAAATTAAGGTGGGATCAATGCATTTGAAATGTTTGTAGCATGAAAAAAAATTGTTTATGATAAGTTGATATCTATAGACTCTTATGATTAATTTGCGAGTTTCTAATAGAAATAGTTCAATATAACAATTTGTTTGATTTTAAATATATGATGTGAAATTAGAAAAAGAAGGATTTTTTTTTGCCTTAAGAATAATAAGGAATTTTAATTCAATTAAAGATCAGTAAAAGAAAATGAGAAATGAGAATAGTGAGGAAAAAAATCTCAATAGGACTATGCTATAAAACTTGAAGCCTCGACTGAAAAGTTGAGACTTTAAACCCTAGCCCTTTGACCTCGTGTATCCTGGCACCAGTTTGGGTTGGATAGCTTAGGTTAGGCTAGATTCAATCCAACCATCAATTTTTTTTGGGGAAATAATGATTGGGGGCCAAAATTTTCAATTAAACACAATAAAGGATCGTATAGTTTTTTTTACTACTAAACATCAAGAATTTACTACTGTTTTATTCTGTATTTACTATTGAAAAAATTGGAAAACCCTTTACTATATTTAATTGAAAGTTTTGGTCCCCAATTGTTATTTCCCCATTTTTTTTCCTTCAATTTTATGAATGCTAAATGGGCCAAGTTAACAAGTTGCCGAAATAGAGAAACAAAAAGAAAATAATTAGGCTTGTTTGCTGGAGTTTTGGAAAACAATTTTCTTGTTTTCAGAAACAGAAAACTCAGAAAACTTGTTTGGTAAATCTGTTTTTTAAAAATTGTTTTGGAAAACAGAAAATAAAAGAACAGAAAACTCAGAACATCTTTAAGATGTTTTGTAGTTTTTGTTTTGGAAAACATAAGAAAAGGAGAGAAATATCCATCTCATTAATAATAAAGTTATAAATTTTGAATAACTCATCTATCACTCACTAGTTATGATTTTGAGAACAATTATTCAAACAAATTTTTTTATTTTCTTATTTTCAAAACTATTCTCAAAAATAGTTCTATAAAACTGTTCTCAGAACAATAAAACAGAAAATACTGTCAAACAAACCCTTATTACTTTTTTAAGACAAAAGAAAAAGAATTACCTTAATATAATTGGGCTTTAGCCCATCAGCCTCGACCCAAGAAAAAACCGTAGGCCTAGAACTTTCATTAAAAAAGAAAGAAAGAAAAACCCTAGAGAGCGGCGGGAGACATAGATCGTAGACATCCAGACATTCTATAAAAAGCACGGAACGGCGAGGAGGCACCGTGAGAGAGAGAGAGAGTGATGAATGGAAGTATGGCGAGGCGAAGAGGCTCGCCGGGAGAGAGAGAGATATGAACGCTGGACACTATGCTCCGAGCTCATAGACGCGTTACCGGAGCTGGAGATCGTTCACCTCTGCAAATGCAAAGGCTGCTACTCACAGAAGAAACCTCGCCTCCAAAATCAATCCTCTGGGAAAATCTTCAATCAGTTTGTCCGTAAGAATCAATGACATTGACCTCTGGACCATTTCCAAATCCTCCATGGCCACCTCCGATTCAAGCAAGCTCTTGAGGTTAGTACCATTACCCTGTTTAAATTTGAGAGCGCTCGTGAATCTGCAAACTGATTATTCAAGTTTTGGAGCGAAATAATGCTCTCTGAACTTTATGGTAGTGCAAGTTTGGACTTTATGGGTGATGTAGTTCAACCTAATGTTTAGAAAAAGGGTTGAGCTAATGTTTTGTTCTTTCGGGTTTTAAGGATAACAAATGAGTAATAACGAGAGGAAGACCATAATTTGGGGCGACTGGTGCATCAGATATTAGGAAAGATCATCGTCCTAAACTATAGTAATCACGAAGTTAAATTGGAATGATTATTTATGTGAAATCTATGGTTGTTGGAGATGAAGTCTGTGTTGTATGAGACTGTCGTGAGGATAATTATGCTCTGATAAGGTAGAGTCTAAACTTAACTTTCATTTTCTATTTAATTTAGAAAAGGTGTTGTGCATTTGTTTTGAGCTGAAAACTGATTCAGAATTTCCATTGGGAAAATATGTTTTGGCTATTTGATGGTGGTTTCTGATTCTTTGTTTTCATTCTATGATGCAGGGGGGAGAATCAGGTGATGACGAAAAATACTGCAACAAAATGATGGATTTGATTCCATGATTACCAGTATTTAAGTCGCTGATGATTTTCCCAATGCGTTTTCTCATTAAGTTTAGTTATACGTTTATGGTTTGAGAGATATTTTCAGGATTTCTATGAATTTCTTAGTTTATGGAGAACGATGAATCTGGTGGGGAAGTGATGAGAATTTATTTGGTCCGTGTTTCTGATTAACCATGACCGAGAACTCATTTTAGCACACTCTGATCTCCACCTCATTTTGCTTGAAGCCTAAGTATGATTTTTGCTTGATGAAACTTGTCATGGATGAATCTAATGAATTATTTTGTGCAATTTAATATTTTGCTTGTACTGAGTTTTTATTCCTTGGATCTCTCCTCTATCCTGAAACCGAATGATGAATTTGGATTTACATATTCTCACGACGGTCGTCTGAGATTCACTTTGATGCTATGATCCAATGCTTCTGACGGTTTATTTCTTTAGTTTTGTTAATTATTTCTCTTTGCAGAATTTTGATAATTTGACAATTACCTCTACTTTGTCTTTCCAAGAAAACTTCCTTCTTAGAAAAGGAAAGGCATCTTAATTGTATTTATTTAAACAAAAGCTTTTTTTATTTATCATATACAAAAGGAATCTAATGTGTTTACTTTTTTTAAAAAAAATTGAAGTACAAGAAGCTTGTGAGTGGATGCTTGGAAATAAGCTATCCCTCTACTAGCAGCCTCAAGGAAGTCATCACTGAGGCTATGAGCAGTCCCAGCTAGGCCGCTACCATATGTATTTTGATTATTGTAAAAGTTAACTAGACATGTTTTCTTATATTTCTTAATTTTTACCCAGAGTTTGAGGTGAATAATGTGGATTATAATCTATATAGATCAGTATACAAAAAACTGGACTAGACCGGTCAGTTGAATCGGGAATCGATTCCTGATTCGGTCCGGTGCACAACCAAAACCAGATTTATTAAGAATCGGTGATGAACCGGGGAAACAGGTCGAGAACCGGTCAAAATCGGTAAAACCGACGGTTCAAGTGGTTTTATCGGTTCAAGAAAAAAAAATTCTCCTTTCTGCCTTTTGGAACAAGAAAAATTGAAGAAGATGAAGAATATGACCAGAAGATAAAGGAAAATTAGACGAAGCAATGGAGAAGGAGGAAGGAGGAGAAATCACTAGATGAATGAAAAAAAATCCAGATCAATTAATAATAATAAGCTGGAGAAATATATTGAAGGCGGATATCAGCTGGTAATCGGCGACAATAATGGTGCCGATGAATACCCACCATCATCCTCAGGCGTTATGAGTTCCAATATCCTCGCTATTCCCATCCTCATTGCACACTCCTGCTTCTAGGGTCATTGGTGCTACTCTGGCTCCTTTGCGTGTGTGATTGTGACCATTCATTATAAAGTTGTTTTCTTTGCCAGCTGTGGACCACTTAGGGCCCGTTTGGATTTCAGTTAGTTAAAAATGAGTTTTGGTAGAATTGGTTTTGTAACGTAGTTATGATAAAAATTGGTTTTGGACTAACGTATGTATGTTTAGATGATTTATTTAAAAATTAGTTTTGACAAAATTCATAATTTTTCTTTAAATTGAATTTAAATTCTATCTTATGGTTAATTTAATTTATTTGGACTAAAATTTAACCTATATTTATTTAATTGAGAATATAATATATCTGATATAATATTTTTTTGCAGGTAATGATCTATAAAAATTAAAATTTTGAAGGGAAATTTTGGTTAATAGATAGGAAAAATTTTATGAAAATTTTATTTTCTTAATTTTTTTTTTCATTTTTATTGGTATATTTTTATCTAACTTTAAAATAAATACAGATAAGAAGGAAGAAGGAGAACTGAAAAGCAACTTGATTCACCTTCTTCATAAGCTCCGTTTTGTGTAAAAAACAATTCTCCAACGGAAACGGGAAAAACTCTCCTAACATACCCAAATTTTATCAAACTTTGGTTTTGACCTCAAACCAAGGTTTGCAACTGAGAAACAAACAGGCCCTTAATGTACTTTACATTTTAGTTTTTTCTTGTTTATTTCTTTTCTTTAAATTCAATTTTCAAAATTTAATTTCACTGTAATTAATGTTTTTTTAATAAATCCCAAAAGCAAAGTTAAGCATGGCTCAAAATTAAAGTTGCATAATTATATTTCTAAGTCCACAACCATAGAGTATTATAACATCACTCAATCACTAAGTTTCTCTTATTATATGTGTGTAACATTTAATATATACATTTTTATTAATTTAAAAAAAGTATAAAATTTTTAAACTCAAAATATTTATAGTAAATATTAGTGAATTATTGTACCAAATTATTATTTTTATCTTAGTTTAAGTATTAATTCTAGGAATATTATTTATATTATTTGTCCATATTATTTAAAATATATTAATTTATTCATAACCGGTCTAATCACAGTTTAACCACGATTTGACCATTGAATCTTGAATTAGTACATTAATCGGTTCAATGTCGAGTCTGGTGTTTTGAACATTTATATAGATACATTTACATGTCTTCATCTATAAGAGAGAAATAGAGATAGGCTTAGGGCCCGTTTGGTTTTTAGTTGGTTGAAAGTGAGCTTTGATAGAATTGGTTTTGTAACATAGTTATGATAAAAATTGATTTTGGACAAACGTATTTATGTTTGGATGATTTATTTAAAAATTGGTTTTGACAAAACTCATAATTTTTCTTTAAATTGAGTTTAAACTCTATCCCATGATTAATTTAATTTACTTGGACTAAAATTTAATTTGTATTTATTTAATTGAAAACATAATATATCTGATATAACATTTTCTTACAGGTCATAATCTATAAAGTTTAAAATTTTGAATGGACATTGTGGTCAATAAATAGAATAAATTTTATGGAAATTTTAATTTTCTAATTTTTTTATTTTTTCTTATTTTTATTGGTTTATTTTTATCTTACTTTAAAATATATATAGGTAAAAATAAAAAAAAGAATGGAAAAGCATCAACCTTATATGCTTCTCCCTGAACTCCGTTTACAGTGAAATTCATGGTGGCAATATCATCACTTTTTGACACCCAAACAAAAATAAAAATGGAAAACTTGGTTTAAAGCTTGAAATGAATTTTTAAAAGTGAAAACAAACAGGCCCTTAGAGGACAGGTTGATTGATCAGTGGAAAGAGAAATGTTTATTTAGCAACGATATGAATAAAGTGTAGGTGATTATATTAATGAATTAAAAATTTCAAATTTTCTGTGAATAGCAAAAATTTTGAGCCGTGACAATACAACTGTATTAAATGGTAGAACTTTGATGCCTATTGTGGTCCTCCCAGTTTGATCCAGATTAATCCGGTTCTTCACTTAAAAGTGAGATAAGTAGATGCTTCAAACAAATATATATATATATGTATGTATGTATAAAACATATTATTTGTTTAGGGTGGTCAATAAATAGTAAAGCAAATGAACTAGATTTTGAGGAGCACCTATGGCATGAAGTGATACCTAGAGTTCAGCTGCTCTGAGACATTGACTGTATGAGGCTGCCTTGTGAATTGTGATCCATTTCAAGGGGTTTAATTAAATCTCAATTCAAAATTTTTTTATAACCGGAACTAGTTCAGTTCAAACACTGATTTATACAGAGCAAGGGACGATGGCATTCTCATAGTTAAATGTAATTAATTAGTGCATACATCAAATGGTTTGAGACAATTACGTAATAGTTAATTATAGTTATTTAGATGATCCGCAAATTAGTAGAAATTTTCAAATTTAATCTAGTTAAATTAATTATTGTAAGTCATATCAACTCCCCATGAATATAGTCGTCTTAAGTCAAAATTATTAACTTGTTAGAATATATATTTATTTAATAAATATAAAAAATTCTAACTTTCTAAAAATAGTAATCTGCCTGAGTGGTATCAATTCAAATTTAGAAGTTTGATTTAAAAACAATAAAAATAATGAATATAAATTATAAATCAACAATACAATCTTTTTATATTTATATTTCTCAAGGAAAATACTATAAATTGGTATTTTTTTAAAAAAAAATCTATGATCCTAATTTCGTGATCTTATCTGTTCCAATTGAAAAAATGTAAATAATTAACTTCCACAACTATTATTTTCATTTTAAATTAACTTATTTATTATTAAGTAACTATACACAATGATTTTAACCGTTTTAATTAAAAAATGTAAATGGTTAACTTCCAAAAAAGAAATTCCATGCATATCATTTTTATTTTAGATAATTTATTTCTATGCCATTATGTTTATTTTAAATTATTTATTGTACGAGTTTTTTGGTTAAATATTTGCATGATTTTAAATTGAGCTTTCGATTTTTTTTTCAAACATCATAAATTACAAATAAAATTCTAACTGCCCACATTTTCAAAATTTAAAATTCAAATACTATTCAAATTTAAATTACGTATTTTTGTAATTTCATCCATTATCTTAACTTCACCTTATTATTCTCATTATCTTTATAAATTATTATTTATTATAATTTAAATAATAACCCATTACCTTTATTTTAATTTTTAAATTAATTTATTTATATGCCATCATCTTTATTTTAAATTAATTTATGTGTTCGATTTCCTTGGTAAATATTTGTAAGATTTTAAATTTAATTTGAGCTTTTTGTATTTTTACCAACATTATAATTATAAGTTATAAATAAAATTATAAAAAATTATTGTATAAAATATATATATATATATATATGATTCCTTTGTAACTGTTCAAATATCTTTAATGGGAGTTTTTACTTTTTCAAATATCATAATTGTAATTATTTTTAAATAAAAACCCATGATCAAAACTCCTGTCCATCCGTCCTCTCTCTCTCAATTCATTCTCCTCTCACTGCTCATCAATAAGATGATGATCACATTCTCCACTCCACCTCTAAACCTTAACTCACGTCATGCCTCTTTCATCTGTTTGTAATTACATTTCTTTCATTTTTGCCAATCTTCACTCTACTTCAATCTTTTCTTTCTTCCTTCTGTTTGATTTTTGAATTGCATACTCAAAAAATGACATGAAGAATTCACATGAGATTTCTAACATTTTGGATCAAGAAAGCAAAAATCCCTCCTGATGACGTTAATTGCATTAGTATAGTTTATATAGGTTTATATGTTACTGTTGTATTTACTAATATTCCTCTTCTAATTTTGTTGGCTTATTTTCTCTTTGTAGAGTAAGACGAAGATACAAACATCACTTTTTAAAATTATTCATATAGATTGATAGGTACCTGTTGTTTCTACTAATTTTCTTCTCCTAATTTTGATGACTTTTGTAGGAAAAAAGATACAAGCATTACTTTTTAAAAGGATCTCTATGCTTTGAGTAACTTAATACTCTTTTCCCTCTATTTTCATTTGATTTTGTGCCTATGTTGATGTCCTTAGCCAAAATGAACCTAGGGATCATTTGATAGTTGAGATTGCTATTTTTTACTATTTCATTTCTTTAATTTAAAGATAGAATGCCAAACAATATTAGTATTACAATCCCATATTTCGGATTCTTCATACTTTCACATTTCATTGGTAGTATTTATATTATATTGAATTTTTTGAGTTTAGATATAATTGGTAGTATGAAGAATATTGATATTCTAGAAGATTTAAATTTCAATGAGATTAATATTATATCTATTTAACTTTTAATTAAATTTTAAATATCTTTTTTTTTTCTTTTTCTTTAAGGCTGCACCTTCCTCAAATAATGATAATCCTCATATGTCATTCAATGCTTTGTCAAGTGGAGCTCAAGAAAAGTAAGACCATATTCCATTACTCTTTTTTTTGTTACACCAATTTTGTAAATTTTTTATACACTAATTGATTATTCATGTCAATTTAGTTCAGAAAACTTCTTCCTGGAATTTCGACATGATACTTATTTGTCTAATCCAGTTGCTCACTCAGTTCTAATAATCCATTTTCCAGTTTCTTACCATTAAACCTCTCAAAGCAATCAAATAGGAGAAATGATTGACCGCTTATGTTGCATTTCAGATATTTGCTCTTATTTTAGTCTCTTTTATTTGAATTTATCAATTACTGTTGGTTTATAAGTCAATAGTTTTTTTTGAATATCCTACTTTCAGGGCAGGCCAGTCTGATGATGAATTTATATAAATATATTATATTTCTTTTGGAGAGATAATTTGTTCTGTGTAATTTCATTCATTATGAATATGAATTATACATTAGCCATCATTGCATTATCAATCTGACCCACAAATAACCTTAGAGAAAATTTATAAGCAAGTTGAAGATTTGGATAAAGAAATATTTATACATATTATAAAATTTTGTTCGAAGCTGTTTTTTTTGTCTTCACCACAGTTGAAAACAGTTTTGCTCCTAAACATTGCTGTATAGAGTTAAAAATAAAGTTGTTTTCCTTCATATCAATCAATAAATAAATAAAGTGAAGGACAAAAAAATATATTATATAACTAATTATTTATAATTACATTAAAATTTATGGCCAAATGTAAATAAAAATTTCCTAACAATTATCATAAATTCTTTCTATAAAATGCACCATTACTCTAAACATGATTGATATTTTCCACTTTACTTTAAAAAAGATTGTATTTTCTTTATTTTCTTTTAAGATTAATTTTTAAGTCAGCAACCAATCATATAATTTAATATATTTTGTATACATTAAAAAGTAGTAAAAGTAAGAGAGTTAAAATATTTTTGTAATTTTTAATGAATTTAGTGTATTTATCGAATATGATTTGAAATACTTTTATTTAATTCTTAAATACTAAGAAATAAAATTTAAATTCATTTGAATATCATTTAAATGAATATTATGATGCTAATGATATAATCAACATCAAAATATTTTATCTGCTAGCTACAGTATTATATTCCACAATTTACAATTTATAATTTAGATTTTTTAAATAGAATTAGAATTAGCAATTTGGCCCAAAATTTATTATATTCAGAAAAATAAATTATGCTACATATTTATCAAATAATCCCCACCCTAAAATCTATCTCCACTACATTCTTAATTCTATAGCACCAGCCACATCACAGAAATTAAAATAATTCTGACCCTCATGAAATCCACCCATAATGGTAACTTAAGACAATGTTTTTCTTTTTCGCTCCAAACAGCTTTTACATTTTTTAGATGAATTTAAATTTAAATTTTCCTATTTATCTCATTGTTCAATATGTTGGATTCAATAATTTTCTATTCATACTTTGTTATAGGTGGATATTGATAATCGTCAATCGTCCTCTTACAACTTGCTAACTAGATGCTTAATTATTCAATATATTTACAAATACAAGAACTTTAGAGTCCACTAAGCTGTTAATCACTTTGATCATGATTGCAGATTAATAAATTCCAACACTTGGTTTCTAGCAAATTTGGTATTCATTAAAGGTACTTTGTAATGAAAGATGGATATTATTGTAAAAACTTTTGTTGTCTATAATACTTAATTTATACTATTATAGTATGTTTGTTATTTACAGTTGTACATGTATAGAACTTAATGACCAGTGCTTTTTACGTAAAGAAATTACAAGTCTTTATACATGTTAAATTTGAAATTATTGTTTTAAATTTAAGATGCATTACTGTAGCCATTATTCCTTTTTGAAATTAAGGATATTATACTGTTTTGGTTTTAAAAATTTTATAACTGCTCTATTATATGATTCTTTTGAAATGCAGAACTGACCCGTGCGTTAATGTAGTTGATTTTAATTGATCATAGTGTGTTGATTTTGTTAAGTGGGTTTTCAAGCAATAAGTGCAGGTGGGACATTGGTAGGAAGAATCATGGTTGAAATGTCTCTGAACAAGAACGCCTCACTTCAGTGTGGCTAGTAAGAAAGGCGTGGAACATTAGCGTTGGATTAGACATTCTTGAATTGGAAATCAACGCCCTAAAAATATTTATGAACATATGACATAAAATTGGATTATATGAACTTGTTGCCTTAAAGGTCTACCCAATTTTGTTTTGATTAGTTTAGACCAATGTATTAAATTAAACTTGGAACTAATGTTAGATCTAGTTTGGAAGAAGTGTAAAATCAGAGGATTACATAATCGGTGAAAACTGGTTAAAAACCAATCAAAATAGGCTTGAACCATTTTGAACTAGGCAGATTTCTTTTTTTATTTTTTCAAATTCTTTTAGTTTTTAAGATAAAGTAGTATCATTTTTAGTATTAAATAGTATTATTTTTATATAATTTGTTTTCTTTTTTACATTATAATATTATGTAAACATTATTATACTACATAATTATTATTAATGATAAATTTACTTAACAAATGATATGAAAATAGAATATTAATTAACTATTTTGAATTTAAAATATGACTATAGATGAATATTAATTTATTTAAATTTTAGTATTAGGTTATGAAACTTAGCGTTTAAAAAACTGGATTGGGAATCAGTGTCAGGTCTAGTCTGGGCATAGATAGCAACCGACCATTATCAAAATTGATGAAAAACCAGTTGAATTTGTCAAATTTTCTTTTTTAATTTTTTTAGTTTTAAAGATAAAATAACATTATTTTTAGTACTAAATAGCATTAGTTTTTGTGTAAATTTTTTTTCTATATTATAATATTATATAAGTATTATTATGTTATATAATTAATAATAATAATAAATTTGCTTAACAAATAATATGAAAATAGAATATTAATTGACTATTTTAAATTTAAAATTTGATTACAAATGAATATTAATTTGTTTAGATTTTAATTTTAAGTTGTGAAACTTATTAATAATATTTTAATTTTATATAAAATATATAAAATTAATTCTGGTTGAACCATAGTGGAACCATTGAATTTTGAACCAATATTTTGACTGATTCAATGTCTAGTCCAGTTTTTTGAACATTGATAAAACTTATTAATAATATTTTTTAAGAATATATAACGTATAAAATTAAAAAAATTATTAATTTTATTGCTGCTAGTTTAATTACCATTCAACCACATTTGAGTCATTAAATCTTGAACCAATGCGTTAACTAGTTTAATATGTTGAATCGAAAGTTTTGATGATTCCAAATAATTAGAGTTTAGAAAGGAGAATATCAAAGGGATATAAAATGATCAAGTGAAGAAATTAAGAAAAAGACATGTGAAGATTTTGTCTTTAGGATTTCTGCTATTGTAATATAGGTAAACAGCTTTGATATTACTTTTTTTTAAGTTACCATAACATCTGAAAATATTATTTGAAAGATATCCTATGCTAGCATGCGTTAATTTTGAAAAATAATAACTAACAAACTAATTTTGTTTCTTAACTCATGAACATTTTGAACAAAATTTGAACTTTATTGTGAGAAATTTAAATATACAGAGGTTTCATCTTTAATAGATGAATTTCAATTTTGAAATTTGAATTTTGGACTAAGTATAGTAAATGAATATGTACAAAATTTGCTTGACACGTAGTCAAAATTCAAATGTTGTTGAAGAATAAAGTGAGTTTAGAGTTACCATCTTTGACAGACGAATTTTAAACTTCAAAATTCGTATTTCAAAATAAGAACTTATAAGTCATGTTAGAGTAAGTTTTTTACAGATGAATTTTATAACTTAACATTCAAATTTCACAAAGGAGAACTTTTGTACCATGTTGAGGAAGCCTCTAATAGATGAATTTCAAATTTTGAAATTTGAATTTTGAGTGCATCATGAAAACACGAAATAACTGTTCAAATTCAATATATGCACTTTTAATATAAAAATTCTTATATTTTAACATGGGATATATTTGACAAATTCAAAATTCGAATTTCACTTTTGAACAGATGAATTTTGGAAGTTCAATGTTAAAGTTCTTAGTTTATGATCTCTACGAAATTCATCTGTTAATACCAAAAATTCAAATTTTGGTGTGTTATACACATTAAATACGTTTGGTGAATGGCTAGTTTTGCAGAATAATCGTTGACTAACGTCTTTAACAACTAATTAAGTCACAAATCTATAAATAGAACTTCATTTGAAGTTGTCGGTAACAATTTTAATGTTGAATATACTGAAACTCTGCTGAATTCATTAATTAAAACTTTTACACTTTCACACTTCATTTATTGTACTCCAACTGTCATATCTGCTTTAATTTAAAGAGTTTTCTTTCAGTGTAAAAATCTTTTATTCATCTCGAAGAATGATTTCTTGTGAAGGAATTCACAAGAGAATTTGTGAAACACTTTGTAAGAGTGCAAAGCATAAAGTTTAAGTATTCTTAGAACAGAGTACAAATTTGTACCAAGGCATTGCAAGAAATCCTTTGAATTCTTGCTGATAGTGAAAATCTGAAGTGGTGACTTGGGGACTGGAAGTAACTCAAGTGGATTAGACCGAATCAAGATAAATTTCCTTGTCATTTCTCTTTACCTTGCATTTACTTTCATTATCTTTGTATTTTGTTTTTCTGCAAACTTCTACTATTGCTATAATAGCACATTTTTGTAAAAAAAAATTTAAACTTTCTAATTCATATCCCTTTGGGAAGTTAGCAATTCTAACAAAATAATCTGTCTGATTTTTAATATTTTGGGTTAGACCCTAATATGACTTAAAAAAAAGATTATATGAACAAAAGGCAAAATGAAATCATTTTAAAAGTTAAAAAATTTGTATCAATCTATAACTTAACATTTTTAAGAAATTGTAATATTCTTTTTTTTTTTGCCAAAAATAATTGCAGTATTCTTGAGTGATGTTCAATGCAGTATGGAAAAAATCAGACAAGACCGGCTGGTTTGATCAAGAATTGATCCTAGATCCTGTTCGGTTATGGTTGAAAATCAGCCAATTTCAGAATTGGAATGAACTTGTACATAATTGTTCAAATTGGTCAAGAACTAGTTAAGAACAAGCATAAAAGCGGTTTGAACATGTCTTTTTTTTTTTTTGAAATATTTTTTTATTTTTAATATAAAATAACATTATTTTAGTAATAAGTAGCATTATTTTTTATATAATTTTTTTTCTATATTATAATATTATATAAGTATTATTATGATATATAATTATTAATAATGATAAATTTACTTTAAAAATAATATTAAAATAGAATATTAATTAACTATTTTAAATTCAAAATATAATCGTATATGAATATTAATTTATTTAGACTTTAATATTATGTTGTAAAACCTATTAATAATATTTTTAATTTTCTATATGATATATAAAATTTAAAAATTATTAAATTTATTTTTATCATAGATTGAATATTAATTTTATGATCTTGGATAAATATTTTTTATATTTTTATTTACATTACTTAAAATATATCAATTTATTCATAGTTGTTCTGACCCCAATCCTACCTTTAAATTTTGAACCGTTGCTTCATCCAATTCAATGACCGATTCGCTATTTAATACCCTGTTTCAATGTGGACTCATTCATCAAATATAATAAACAAAGCAACATGAATGTTTTAGCTTTTATCACAATAAAACTGCAAGCATGAAAATTTATATCATAATAAAAATGTTTTTATGATGTTGTATAATGATAATTTATAAATTTATATAAATTAATATGTACTTAAATATTGGTTGAAGTATCATGTTGATTTGTTGATTGAACAACGTGCATTCTATTGATTTTAATGTCATTCCCAAAGTGGGCATGGACGAACGAAAATGAAGCTTTTGGTAAGGAGATAATGGACAATGAACCAGGAATGAAAATGACGTTGGTCGGTGTGATTTAGAAGCAGTTTGGAATAGGGAAGTCAGAGGTTAAATTGGGAGAAAAAGGATTAACTTCCATGATTTTGAATGCAACCGATGGACAAGATTAAATTTTAGCATTTGATATTGACCGTTGGATGCTTTGGATGGCCTGAATCTATAGATGAGTAGCCACTCATCCTCATGGATGAGCTGCAGATCCAAATGAGTTTTAAAGAGAATAACATACTAATTAATAATAAGAGAGTTGATCTACATAGATTTAAAAATTTAAGAAAATTTCTGTTAAATTTTAAAAGTTAACAAATTTTTGTTTTTTATCGGAGTCAAAATTCAAAAGAGATTTGCAAACTTTTTTGACTTAGGACATTCGTAAATTTTAGCCCAAAAAATAAATGAAATATCTTATAATATTACTATTGAAAGTGGATAGAGAACAAAATAAACAGAGGTTTGGTGCATGATGATTAAAAGTGATACTCGTGTTTAAACGATCTTAATTCTTTCCATAAGAATCAATAAGAATCAACGGGTGTTAGTTGATGTCTTTCTCTTTAGCTAACATAAATCAATATATTAATATTAATATATCACCATATTATTATATTAATATACTTTTATATCCATATATCAACATAAAGTGTGAGATGTTCTTCTTGAGCTGGATATGATATTTATTTTGAAATTTTCCTATAATTATTAAGAAAAATCAATTTCTAATTTAATAAAATATATTCATTAATCCTAAACATTGCACCTCTTCTCAGATTCATTGTAACAAACGATGCCGATTTCTAATTATTCATAAATTATAAATAATCTAGTTAATTTTATAAATTTCATTTATTAAAAAATATCCTTCTTCCAGCCAGGTCAAAAGAGTGACAGAGTCTTTTCTTAATAAAATGAAATAAAATAAAGAGAGACACAGGCACGCAGCCGATGGCTACGCAGGTCGCAGTGTTAATATGACCAGACCATTTTTAAAAACTAAATATATAAATAAAAAAATTAAAAAAATGTAGACTGAAGTATGAGTACTGATAGCTCCCAAAATTAAATATTTTGGGAAGTTCATTAATTAATGTTACTTAATTTAAATAAATTTAAAAATTTATGAGAAGTTAAGTTTTATTTGAGAGGTAGAATTTAACAAGAAAAATCTAAAAAAATTTTACTTTTTAAATATTTTATGATATTTTTTAAAAATAATTTTTATTTTTTAATTAATTTTTTGAATAGACCAAATATTTATATCTATAAAATTAAAATATTATATACTTATTTAAAAATTATTTAAACTTTTAAAAATATACAAAATAAAACAAATAAATTATATATAAATTTCTCGAAAAATAGCATCAAGCGAAGCTGGAAATGATAGCAAGCCCTGAGGGTATAAATTCTGTTATTTATCACCCTCGCCTCACACCAAAGCTTCGGAAGCCAAACTGTAACCCACCCACACACAGCAAGAGCGATGGCTGGAGTCGCCGGAGCTACATCGCCGGCGATCAAGGTGGCGGCACTTTGTGGCTCGCTGCGAAAAGCTTCGTTCCACCGAGGCCTTATTCGTGCTGGTTCGCTCTCTAAGTCTCTTTTCTGTGTGCGTGCCTTTTCGTTTCCCCTTCCATGTGTTTCTTTCTTTCAGGGGAAATTATGCTTTAATCCTCAATACTAATCGCCGATTATGAAATTCTGAGTGGTATTATGTTTAGAATTGAAATGAAAACTTAATGCCCTCGTATTAATTGTTATTGATGTTATAGCAATCGAGCTGAGTAAGAGGGACATCGATGGCATTGAAATCGAATACATCGATATCTCTCCTCTTCCGATGCTCAACACTGATCTTGAAAGTAACGGTACTTATCCTCCGGAGGTTGAAGCTTTTCGCCAGAAGATTCACGCCGCCGATAGTGTTCTTTTCGCTTCTCCTGAGTATAATTACTCCCTCGCAGGTTCAGTTTTCTATTTTCTTTAATCTCAATCTATTTTATTCTCTTTCTGAAATACATTGTCATTTTTGGTCTTTCGATGATTCCCTGCAACTTATAAAAAACGCAGTGTTTTTCTACATATGTTGTATCAGACAAGATACCGCTGTGCAATTTTTATTTTTAAAATTTTAAAATGCATATTTTTTAAAAATTGTGAAAATTATATATTGAAATTTTATTGACTTCCCTTTTAAATATATAGACGTGAATTTTTGCTAAAATTAATAGACCGGTATTTATATTGTCAATATATAGTTACTCTTTATTTTGTACCACTTATTATATATTTGACTTTGTCTGTTTTGGGCTAGCTGCAATCCTGCAATCATAGCAGGGTTATATTAGATAGAGGTAATGTAAAATTTCTAGTTACCTGAAAAGAAAAGAACAAAGGTAATGACCTCACATAGTTTGTGAGGAAAATTACGTTTAAGGACACTGTATCTTGAATATAATTTATATAAAAGGATTTTCAAATTATATAATTATTTGTAAAAAAATAAAATTATTATGAATTATGTTTAAGTCAAATTTTAAGAAAGTTAATATAAAAATTATTTAAAATTGTAATTGCATTTTTCTTAAATTTTTTGTAGTAAATCTGTATAAAATTGGTAATAATTTTGGTCCTGATAATAATATTTTTAAGATTTTTTATCTAACTTTTTTTAATATTTTAATTTTCAAATGTTATTTTCCCATGTTTCTAGTGAAATATCTGATCGGTGAAATCTGCAAGAAAAGAAGTTCTGTTACTGTTTCTTACATTAAATCAGTAATTTTCTTCCATGCTCACCACCTGATATGCATCTGCAAGAACTAATTATGGCAGAAGTTGAACATTTTCATTTAGTCCTCCTATGATCCTATCCAATTGTCTCTTAAATATGAATGTTTTCTTTCAGATAACTCATTGGTTCAGATTATCTTGAGAATAAATAGTTCCATTACTGTTACTTCAATTAATTGTGGTTTCTTTCATGTTCACCACTTGATATGCATCAGTAAGAACTAACAACCAGTTTGGTTCGCTTACATATGAGGGGTAAGTGAGGTGATCCTGATTACATTACCTCAGTAAGTATGTTTGGTTGATGTTTTTCCCTTCACCTGAGTAACACCCATCACCTCAAATTAGGTAATCAGCCTCACATCCAAAAACCAGTGTGAAGCTCATTACCTCTCTGTGATCAAAAGCGAAATTTCCAAATTAACCTCCTCCCTGAGCCTCTTCTTCCTCTACCTCACACTTCTTCCTCCACTTCCCGATGATCTCCTCCATCTCCACCTACCCTCATCACCACCCCACGATTGAGCTTCTTCTTCCTTACCACTGAACTCCTCCACCACTAGCATCTCGACCTCCACCACCAAGTTCTCTCTCCCGAAACTCGCACCAAGCTTCCTCAACCCAAATCAAGTTTGTTCTCTAGATCTAGTCGCATCAAGCACCAACCGCCCATCACCATCACACCTAGATTCGAAGGTTACGTTCTCAGATTTGGTTCAAAGGTCACATTCTACCAGATAGAACGATAGGGCGGGAGATGGACGACTTTGGTTTGAAGGTTGCGTTCTACTATTCACTGTCTTTTTTTTTGTCCCTATGTGACTGATTTAAGGGTTGACGAGGAAGATGGAGGGAGGGCTAATTGTCGGACATTGGTCTGGGTTAGTGGCAACGGTGGTGATGCTGTTGACGCTGTTGGGGAGGAGAACAGTAGTGAAGGGAGGAGATTTTTTTCTTGTCAGGCTAAAAGAGTAAATTCATATTTATCTATATTTTTATTTAATAAAAAATAAACATCATCTTTTCATATCTAAAGTGTTATACCAAACAAACTCATATGTAATCATCATTCCCTTACACCCTTCCTATTACATCACCTAATCTCCAGGTAATTGAATCAAATGGGCTGTAAATTATAGCGTGATGACCATTTTACTAATTATAGCAAAAGCTGATGAATGAACTCTTTTGTGAAGTCCTATGATCCTATCCAATTATCTCCTACTCTAAGATAACTCATTGTTTCAGATTATCTATGAGAATAAGGAATTCTGTTACTGTCAGTTAAATTAATTTGATAATTTCTTCCATGACTTTTCATGGAGTCCTATGCAGGAGTGTACACGAACTGGCCATTGCGGGTTTCATCTCAACTTGGTGTTGGCCAATATATGGCCTAGCCTAGCTCAGAGTGCCCGAGCAGGATTGGGTCACTGGATCACTAAACACCCCTAATCCTATCCAATTATCTCTTATGCTTTCTTTCATAAAACTCATTGTTGCATCTTCTTTTTCTGCATCAGCTCCATTGAAGAATGCAATTGATTGGGCATCAAGACCACCCAATGTGTGGGCTGGTAAAGCTGCTGCCATTGTAAGCACAGGAGGAAGTGTTGGAGGAGCTAAAGCACAGTATCATCTTCGCCAAGTTGGAGTGTTCATTGACCTTCATTTCATCAACAAACCAGAGTTCTTCCTCAATGCATTCCAGCCTCCTCCAAAGTTCAATGCCGATGGTGATTTGATTGATGAAGAAGTCAAGAATAGGCTCAAGCAGCTTCTTCTTTCCTTGAAGGCATTTACTCTCAGACTTCAAGGCAAAAAAATCTCATGAAACAAACAACTTCCACCTTGTAATTTGTGGATTTCAGATTCTTCATCACACGGTTGCAACTTCTATATTTTCTGTATTTTTGGGAATTTTTCCTCACATTGCCTTGTAATTTGTGTAATAAACTTGGATACGAGTACAATGTTTCTGTTGAATTAGACTGGTTGATTCCTCTTGTATAATAATTGATCACATAATTCACATTATTGCTTGAGTCCAGCACTTTAAATCTGGGTGGTTAAAAGGTCTCATTTTCTTAATGAAATTATAGACTAAAAGGCTAATACATTCATTATAGAATTTTGAAACCTATATAAAAATTATTGAGACATAATTTAATATTTAAAAAAATTTTGGTGTAATTGTACTTACACATGCACATATCGATCGAAAAATATCTAGAAATTGTTCCTAGTCTTCATTGCCCATCACTCTTGACTGAGCCTTAAGGTCGCATTATTCCATCCACACATGAAACGACTTGTATGATCATTATTTCTCATTTCATTTCGTAATCAATGACGTGTCAAAAAATCTTCACATAAACTATTCAGTTAAAATGTTTAAGTATGTTAAAATTCTCATTGGTGATGCATGAGATGTGCGTTCCTTGTAGGTTTCATTGTAAGGTTTTATTACAGCTTTCGTCTAAAAGAAGAATACCATGCCATTTTTTATTAATTTACAAGTTAACAAATATTTTATTAATTTTTATATTATTTAGAAACGTAATTTACAATTTAAAAATAAGGAAGTCCTCGAATAATCAATATTACATTTAAATATTTTTCTCTATTATGTAATATATCCCTTTTCAAGAACAACAACTTCGAAGATTAATTTGAAGTTTAGAAAACAATGATGAGTAAAATATCATGTGATTGACATAATAAAGTGAGATTCATTTCTCTATTTATGCTTTCAACTTCTCAAATTGACCTGAGATAAGAACGTCAACGTTAATAGTTCCCCAAAAGTATTTGCCTCAGGCTCTCAGCCCAAAATAATTGAAGCTCTGTATTTTCATGGAGGATTCGCTCATGGCTGTGCGTGCCGAAGATAAACCTCAACTGAGCCTTCGAATCACAGAGTAAGATATTTCGTCAAATTGAAATCTCAATTTGACAATAAAGCCAAGAAGAAGAAAGAAGAAAAAACGGAATGGCGGGAGCGGATGCGGAGCCGCCTGTAGTAATCAAAGTGGCCGCCATTTGTGGTTCTCTTCGCAAAGCTTCCTGCAACAGAGGCCTTATTCGTGCTGGTACCTAACTACACTTAATTATCTTCACCGATTTTGATTTGTTGATTTCGGTTTCGATGATTTGAAATTCGCAGCAATGGAGATCAGCAAGGAGGAGATCAATGGAATGGAGGTGGAGTACATAGAGATCTCGTCGCTGCCGATGATCAACCCCGATCTCGAAGTCGACGGCACATATCCGCCAGAGGTTGAGGATTTCCGTCGCAAGATTCTCCAAGCCGATTCCTATATCTTCGCTTCTCCTGATTACAACTACTCCATCACCCGTAAGCTATTCCTTTCATCGATTCTCAATTACGATACTTTTAATTGCATTAAACACTAAAGTAAGTAATACTAAATCGGAACTGCTTCTCAATTTCGTCTTGCTTATCAGCTATACTAAGTTGCTGCAGTTTTCTGCCGTGATTTCCATTAACTGTTCAGCTGATTTATTTACATTTAGTTTGTTTATGGATGAAGGGAAATATTCTGCAAATTGGAGAGCAAAGTCTGCCTCTCATGTATTATACACATAAAAGTATGAGAGTACTGAGTGAGTGAATTATGGTATACAAGTAACTTCTTAAATATTTTTCCCCAAAAAAATTGACCAATTAGATAGTAGTTTATGATTCCTTTTCTATCCACCCTTCGTCCATATTGAAAAATTCAATGCCCTGTTACAATTAGGAATGTGCTCAATATACGTATTCCAAATTAAGTACATACTTCTGGCCAAAAAACAATAAGTATATACTATTATTATTCTTATTATTTTACTTTCTATTTGAGGATCGTTCCTTTATATGCATAATAGATTACACTAAAAATTTCAAATTATATAATCATATATTTGAAGAAACAGAGAGTTTGGTTCTACTATATATATATACTGACAATTACGAATACAAATTGTTAGCGCCATTGAAGAATGCATTGGACTGGGGATCCAGACCCCAAAATGTATGGGCTGGAAAAACAGCAGCTGCAGTAAGTGCTGTAGGAGGTGGAAGAAGAGCACAGTATCATCTCCGGCAAATAGGAGTGTTTCTTGATCTCCACTTCATCAACAAGCCTGAGTTCTACCTCAATGCCCACCGGCCTCCCGGAAAGTTCAACAGCGATGGTGACTTGGTTGATTCCGAGACCATGGACCAGCTCAAGGAAGTGCTTCTGTCCCTCCGCGCATTCACGCTCAGACTCCATGGCAAGCGCTGAAACTGTTTACTTGTTAGTAGCACAAGAGGAGAAGGGTGCTCAATTACTTGGTTTCATCTTGCAATTTATATCTTTCTTCTTTCTTTTAAGAAAATTTAAGGGTGCAGACTGAATTAAGAATTTATCTAAAGATGATGAATGATTTTGACATCAACAGTTGAAAAAAACCATAGAAACAGAGCTTTGGTCCTTACGTGCGAAATTTTTTTTTTGAAACATAAGATTATCAAAATATCTTTAAAGCTTACTTCCTTTTCCCCACCATTGTTGGTTGTTGGGTGGTCGGTCAATGGTGGTTTTGCAATTTAAATGGTTCAAGTTGTTTGTAATTTTTGTTTCAGAATTTGTAACTTAATTACTTTAAATTTATAATTTGGTGTCCAAATTTTTGCCCTGAATTTGCTCAAAATGGTGATGTTAAGATCAAATGAAGGAATAGAAGTGCGTATACCTAGAATTGTAATGTGTCTATCAAACACGAGATGCCAATTTTCTATCATACTAGCTTTTGCAATGACAAACGGTAAGAGTCAGTGAAAAGTTCATATAATATTGGATTATACTTATCAAATTTATATGTTACCTTGTGTTTGGAGTAGAAAAGGATTGAAAATATAAAATATTTTATTTGTTTTAAAATATAAGTTTTATGTAACTAAATGTATACTAGTCAAGAAAGGGAGTTAAATAATTAAATTTTTTAAAAACTTACATTATCTTTTAACATTATTATTAATTAAGGCAATTTTCAAGAAAATTTTCTTTTTCACAAATTAATTAAGGATAAGGGTAAATTAAGAAAAAAAAATTAATACTTTTAATTTTATTTAAAGAGAATTTATATTTTGGATTAGTTGCATAAATTGTCATGTAATCCCTTCTTACCAAAGTATAAGTCCAAAATAATCAACTCATAATGTTGTGAACATCCAAGTTTCCAATTATTTATTGCTTTCCTTGCTTGTGACATATTGCATCTCCCCTGTTGTTGGTTGACTTGTAGATTATTTTTCCAATTATTTGATGTTGTATTATTTTTATGATGTAAGTCAGTATAATTTATGATTTCCTAAATTTAATTTTACTTAAAAATATTTAAATTTTATTATAACTAGTATTGCACTGTACGATATATAGGTTATTCAAGTTATTATAGCAGAAAAACAATATATATGTAATTTTAATATAAAAAATTTTGATAGTATTAGTTATTCTAAAATGGTCTAACTTGTGTTTTGTTAAATCGTTAAAATAAAATTATATCACTAGGTAGATATAGTTGCAGAAACATTATATTAAAAAAAATCAACTTAAAACATCAATATCCACAAAACAATATTATCAATAATATTAAGGTTTTTCAAACTAAATTGTTAAAAACTTATCTACAAACAATATTAGAAGTTGTATAAAAAATTTTACCTTTAGGATGAAGGATGTGATACCCTTAGTAAAAAGAAAAAAGATTATAAATAAATATATAATATTTATTTTAGCAATTATTTTATGGAGTCATTTTGAGATATACTTAGAAATTTTTTCTTGATATTTAGATATCTAGTAGATTAATATATTTATATATATATATATATATATATTTTTTTCAAAAAAATTGAGTTTAAATTTTGAGATAAATCTTTTGATTATTATTATTATTTAAAGTATATAAGATAATGATTTAAAATCTTATCGTGGATCTTTTAATTATTATTATTATTATTTAAAGTATTTAAGATAATGATCTAAAATTTTAAATTATTATTTTTTTTTAAGTATCTAAGATAATGATCTAAAATCTTATTCTGGATCTTTTAATTATTATTATTTTTAAAATATCTAAAATAGTGATCTAGAATCTTATATTAAATCTAGTAAAGAGAACTCTAATATCACAATTACTCTCTCTTCTCTCAGCCGCAACCTCGTTGCTCATATTTTTCAGTAAACCTATCAATTCTTTACAAATTCTTGTAAGTTTTCTTTTCTCCATTCTTCCTTTCTATATTCCTGCCAAAACCATCTCCCACCTTCTTTTATTTATATCTCTTCTAAGACTCACCTGGAAGAAGCCACGAGTTTGTTCACATCAATAAACATATATATATATATATACTTGTCTCATCATCATCAATTTAGGTAACATTCATAATTTTGTTCCTTGTTTTTCTTTTCTGTTTTTGTCTTCTTCTTTCTTTCTTCATGTGTTATTTTCTTGAACTTATTCAGCATTATGAAACAGTTTTGAGACTTTCGCTATACACACCTACATCCCCACTTGTGTTTAATTTGCTTCCCAAGACTCAACCGTAGCCAAATGTCATATTATTATTTATATATATGCGTTATATATATTTTTTCGAAAATCATTACACCATGAACAAGAAACTTGCTACTATTTTCTTTCCAAAAAATTATAATAGATTTCAAGAAAAGTTTGGCAAATCTGGAATTTTTTTTGGTAAGGCAAATAGTATATTCAATTGACAATTAAGAATTTTAGAAGTTTATTTTAGTGAGTACTATAGAAATTTAGAATAAAAAGAATTAGGATTAATATATGAGAATGCATTCCATAAGTGATAGAAGATAAATTTGAGTAATGTATTAATATCTTTATGCGGTAATAATTTTAGGTGGTACTGATGAAACTTCCACAGTTTGAATCTTAGGTAAAAGGAAAAAGGGATCTATACGATTGGTCCCAACAAGTGCATGTATAGATGACAATGTGTCACCATTCATTTTGTACCTTCTCTATTTTCCCTAGCCTCAAATAATTTTTACTTATTCCCCTTGTGTATTCTGTCTTGTTTGGGAAGCAAATCCAAAATATGTTTTCCTTCCTTTCTTCTTTTACACTTCTAGATATTAAGGCTTGCTGAGTTTAATTTCCGGTTACAGTATATTTTTTTCTCTTTTCATAACTTACATTTAGTTCTTCAATCTTAGTAATCTTATAATGATTTTAATGAGATGAGCCTTAGTGATGGAAATCATTGTCAATAGCACTAAAATTAATATTGTGGACATGTTGCTGTGTTGTTATACATATATATATATTGTCTTGTTTATTATTACTATTTTTTTTCTTTGTTTTACTATTTTCTTCATTTTGAGTATGAGCTTAATTGATTTTTAATATGAGTATTATACTATGTGAGACGGTTATTCCTCACATTTATTTATATGAGATATAACATTATATAAATTATCGCGTGAAACGGCTTTTTCTTCCGCGGTATATAAGATATTATTATATTATTATACTATGTGGGACGGTTATTCCCCACCATTTGTTATAGGATGTGGAAAATGGATTTTTGTGATGTGCTTAGTGTGATAGCATTTAATATTCTAAGTGAACCTTCCTTTCTATTGGACGAGTGAAATAGTATTTTGTGTTGAACCTCTTGTTGGTATAAAAGTATTTTGTATATAGATGATTAGTTCAAAAATAGGTAGATATACTGGTAAGGTTGTTTTCAAAAACTCTTGTGCGACTTTTGTTTCCCTTCTATGCACTTTGTTGTTTATACTCTCACTGAGTCAGTGGTAGACTCACCCCTCCTAATTTCATGTTTTCAGATCAGCAGGTAGTTGAATAAAGCACTCTAGAAAAATTGGACTTCTTGGACATTAGGTAGGACATCTCTAGTCTTATGATAACGCAGATCCTGTGGTGACGTGACTACTATAGTGAAGTTACAATCGAGTCCTGTTGATTTAGATAACCTTATATATTTGTTAATTCTTTACTTTTATTTGTTCTTGGATATGAGGAATGGAATAAGTTATGAACTGTGAGTGATTGTTGGAAGTATTTTGGTAGTTCAGTTTAGTTTTTATTTAAATTGACTAGTTGTATAAGTTTTTCTGTTAGGCTTGCTAGGCTAAGTAGGCATGTGCTAGCTTAGTCTATGCGCCGGTCATGGCCTGGATTTTGGGTCGTGACAAAGGATTAGAATTTTTAATCCCTACCTAGGAAAATATGTACAAAAGACACAACAATATGGAGTTAACCATCTTCTTAGTATGCTCCCTTCTGATCTTTCATTTTTCCAATACTCACTTTTTCTACTTGAACCATCCTACATTTAATATATTATACTTATAAACCAAATAGTTAGTCCAATTTATATATTCAACTTATATTATAAACCATAAAGGCATAGTGGATACATAAAAGCAGAGTAGATATATTAGTGAATAGCATAATACATGCATTATAAACTCAATTAAGTACATGCTAATACACATTTTACTTCTTTAAGGAATATTATATATGTTAGATACATATAATGCATTTATTCCTTATTACTTTATATTTGAGCCTGTTTGATTGTGTTTTTTATTTTTAGTTTTTTGAAACAGTTTTGTAAAATTGTTTTCTAAAACAAGTTCTGGAAACAAAAAAAACAACAAAAACCTATTTGATTCAATATTCTGAGAACTGTTTTTAAAAACAGAAAAATAAAAAAATTGTTTGAGAAAATTGTTTTGAGAACATGTTCTGAGAACAAAAAAATTGGAAATTTGTTTGATTCACTTGTTTTATAAAACATGTTTTACAATTTACTTTTTTTACAATGATTTATAATATAATAGATCAATGTAATAATAAAATTTTAGCAAAATAAACAATAAATACCATATATTAACTATAATATAATAGATTAATTTAATAATAAAATTTTGTAAAGCAGGCCTTCAATGATGTGTTTGAAGATTTCAGTAGGTGAAATATACTACAAGTCCTTGCTGTCGTAATGGATTATTCTTTATTTTTTATCTCTTCAACTCCATTTGCTGACCCAATATATATTCCTTAACTATAATAATTTAACTCCTTCATTTTACCAATATAAATTAAATAGTCAACAATAAAATCAACATAATTTTAAATGAAGTTTCAATAGTAATAGTTATATAATTAGTACAAAGTTAGCTAATTAGAAGAATTAGTATATTCTAACCACATCCAAGCTGCAAGATGATCGCAAAGTGTTGCCATTTGTGCTGCACTTTCATTAGATAGTCTTGACAAGTTTTCCACATTATAACCTGTATTTTCTACACTCGTGTTGTTAGCCAAGTCCTCTACTTCCTCAAGATTCATGTTCTCCTATTCTCTAAATAGTCTATCACGTCGACTCTACTTACATATGTAGTTATGAATAGTACAACATGCTATCACTATAAGACGTTGTTTTGAAGGATCATATGATGGCATTAATTTTAAAGTTGGAAATCGAGCCTTCAATACTCCAAAACAACGTTCAATCATCATTCTTAAAGAAGAATGCCTATAATTAAAAAGCTCTTTGGGACTTCTAGCTTGACGTCATCTTCCTCGATATTCTTGTGCATGATATCTTTCTCCTTTATATGGTGGAAGAAGACCTCCATTACAAGGATATCTAGAGTCCACAAGATAATATGATCCTAAAGTAATAATAAAACATTAATTTAAATATATACATGAATAAATTCATCCAAATAAATTAAAGAAAAAGAGCAATGGTATGTAAAATCACATTTTATTTAGATGTATACCTACAGGAGGCCATGGAAAATTTGCATTAGAATTGATCATTGCATCTAACAAAACCTTTGCATCATAAGCACTATCTTCCCAACCTGAATAAACATAAGTGAACATCATATTGAAATCACATATGCACATAACATTTTATGTGAGGACTGCTTTCCATCCTCTGCATGATATTTGCTTTTCAGCAGGCACCCAAGCACTAACATGTGTCCCATCAATTGCACCTACACAGTTCTGATTCCAAAATATATATATAATTATGATAGGTAATATTTATGTTAATATCAATAATAGGCAATAACTATAAAATAATGAGACTTACTTTGAACCAAGGGTAATACTTTGTGTTATTTTTAACATTATCAGGCAACTCCAAAGTCTCCCGCTTGATGATCTCTTTCCCCAATCGACACATTGCTTTTAACACTTGCTTAAAATAATACGAAATAGTTTGGGTCAAATGTTGGAAATGGTCTGCAATTACCCGTTATCTAAGATTATGGCCTATAATGTATAAAAACATTGCAACTTTCTCTTCCAAGCTCAACTCTTTTGAATCGACTAAATAATCTTTACTCCTTAACTCATCACATAAATTGATAAAACATGTCTTTTCCATTCTTAACAATTCATAACAACTAGTTCCTGAACCTTGTAAGAGCTCACTGACAAATTCTCGACCTGTAAGTGCAGAATTACGAACTGGAATCTTGTTAAGAAACTTGCTTTTATACTCACATATTATATTAATTAATGCAAACTCTACTAATTCATAATCATCTTCACTTGAACTGGACGAGGTTATAGATCCATCAGAGCTACCTTTAATATCCATTATGCACAACAATCTGTTCAAATGCAAGTGAACATAAATCATGGGAAATAATTTCAAACCCATAACTAATCATATCATTCATAGTTTGAAAATAATATCAAATACATAACAAGTCCTAGCATTCATAGTTCGAAGGAAATATGAAATACATAACATTAATTCAACATTCATAATCACCAAACACAAGACAAATAGACATAAGAACAAAACATAACATCTACAGACATGGATCAAATCAAACTATTCAACCATGCCCTCTTTCTCTGTGAAGGCACTGCCATAAACATTTTCCTCTAGGTAAGATCAATAAATTTATCCATTGTCTTCACATAAACTGCGTCAGAGATATCTTCAAGCTCATTAAGAACAGCAACACATTTGGCAATAGAGTAATCCGATGATGTGGGTCCAACACTACTAGCTTCTGTGCTCTTTGCCTTGAACATCTCAACTTTAGCTAGGAGAGCTTCTGCCCTTGCATTAGATGCCTTAACCATTGCTTGAAGTGCTTCACTCAATTGATCAAACCTATTCTCCTTTTTGTTTTTTTTCGAATCAAGTTGCTGAACAATGCGCTTTCCACTACGTGTCACATGCTCAGTGATATCTTCATCAATGTCATTATCATTTTCCAGGTCTACATGAACTTTACCATTCAGATATTCATCTTGAAGTTGATTCTCATCTAAAGAATTTGGTGGATCTTGAGTGGATGAATGATGAAGTACACCAATAGCAGTGCTTCTATTAAAGATTACGCCTAACAAATGATAATGTTCCAACCCTTGCTTCTTGAATTGAACAGCTTCAGGATGTGCCTATAAAGATATGCATAATCAATAATATACGTCATGTACATATACAATGTAGGAAAAAATTTCAAATGGTTACATACTAAAATGTAATCTCTCCAACATCTCTCATCAGTAGTAACTGTATTGGTTTCAGGATTCCAACCAAATCCAGTGTGTTGTAGCAACAGAGAAAAATCTCGATGCTGTGCTTGCAACCTATTATACTTTTGCTTGATTTGTTTCTCATTAAAAGAGCACCCACTCATAGCATTCAATTTTCCTAATATATCCTTCCAAACTTTCCTTGAAAACATATCATTGCTGTAATTTCCTTTGTTCACTTCTTCAATCATAATGTCTATGAAGCATTTAATTACATGCTTTGGCCAACTTGCATTTTCTGAAATTGGTATTGACCCACTAGTTGCCATCTATAATATATAAGATTCAATCATTCAAAGTCACTTATTATGACCCAAAAAAAAATAAATGGACACAATCAAACCATAAACATTAATACAGTTTCATGTTAAAAACACAAGGAAGCCTAAATTAAGAGTTATAGGAATACAAAGGCCATGTCCTCCCAACTTCACTAAATTGCCTATGACACTATAATAATAATAATAATAATAATAATAAATAAGGTTAAACCAACCACCCTTGTTAACCTCATCTTAAATAAGAATGAAAGACATAGTGAAGTGGACACAAAGTAAATTAATTAAAACACCTTACTTCCTACTAAGTAAACCCAAAATCACACTCCCATTCCACTCTAACAACCAAGGCAACGTTCCACCCCTAATAAATGGATTAAATCATTCACAATCACAGAAGAAGCACAAGCAAGCAGCACCTCACAGGCCATGCATATATACTTAATGTGTTAATCTTATAGGGCTAGGAAGTTCAAGATCTAGAAATATAACCTGCAGAATTTGTTCTACTGCTACTTGATCCCTTTGCTTGTCAAATTGCATATGAAGAATCATATGACAACTTCATCAGCATCTAAGCATTTGACATCAATTGCACTCAATGTACATTTTTTCCAAACAACCAAACTATATTCTGATGCTGCTAATAAAGGGTTTATGAGAATTTAGAGACTTAGACAGATATTCCCAATCAAAAAGTGGTCAAAAACTAACTTATGCCACAAAATAATGTGATTCAAAGACAATATACACAATTATGCAAACTCCAATCAATTCAGAAATTGGAAGTTCAATTGAAGCTCCAATTAGATAGGATGACAAACTCAGTACCTTATATTGAATCTTCAATATTTTTTATGGCATATATTTTATTCAGTATCTTAGATAAAAGTGGCCATAATTAGAAACAAGACATTAACGAAGACAGAACAAAGTTCAGAGCACTTTTATTGATCATGGTAGAGTGGAAGTTAAACAGATCAACAATGGTCCAATAACACTAAGCAATACCTACCATATAATCAAAATAGTTTTCCACCAGTCAAAACAAACTAATTAGAACAACCCAGGAAGCGTTTGAAGTCTCTAATTACTTCTATAAAACAATAGAACAACTCAAGATGGTACCTTACAACTTGAGCCTGAAACTTGAAGCCGAAAAGGAGACTGAAGCTCAATTTGAGGCTATAATTGGAGCTGGAAGATGGGCCAACACTGAACTTCAACATGAGAAGAAGGATTAAAGGCAAAACTTAGAGCTGAATCAACATACAAGATTAGAAGAAAGAAGCTTACAACTCGAGTTAAAACTTGAAGCCAAAACAGGGGACCGAAACTCGATTTGAAGCGACCAAAGCTCGATTTGAAGTTGAGAATGACAGATCGAGGCCTTGCAACTTAATCAAAGGACATGATGTGAAGAAGGGAGGATCGGAGCTAAGAAAATAATGGCAAAACAGGGAAAGAAGATGAACCCACCGATGAGAAATATGGCGTTAATTGACAGCAACTCTTGGCCTCTAGTGATGAACCCACCGAAGAGAATCCAGCGATGGCCCTCCAGTGAACTGAGAAAGCACGGAGAATCATGACCCTCCAGTGAACCAAGAAAGGACAGAGAATCACGGCCTGGAGGAAGAAAAAATGGCGGAGCTTCAAGGAGACGGCTGATGGAGGAAGAAAAAATGGCAGAGCTTTAAGGGAGACGACTGATGGAGGAAGAAAAAATGGCGGAGCTTCGAGGAGACGGCTGATGGAGGAAGAAAATGGCGGAACTTCGAAGGAGGCGATTGATGGAGGAAGAAAAAATGGAATGGAGGAAGAAAATGGGAACTGAGTTTGGTTTGCCTGGAAATGGGACGTTGACAAGACTATACGCGTGGGTAAGGCAAATGGGACACTGACAGGACTGTGTATGCTTGGGTAAGGGTTATTACAGGCAGTAGAAAATCACGAAATTGCCATTAATGAACTGATTTTGTTCTCCGTGTTTTGTCCACTTTAGAGAACAAAAACACATAAAACAGGCTTGGGCTGTTCTCTATTTTTTGTTTCCCAAAACACATTCTTGTTTTCAGTTTCCAAAACAAATTGCCCAAAACACAACTCATCAAATGAGTTTTTTCATTTTTTTGTTTTATAAAACAAAAAACAGTTTTCAAAAACACCTATCAAACAAGGCCTTTATCATCATCAGAACTTATATTATACTAAACCTAATATCATCAACTGTATTTAATGCGTTTGACACACCAAAATTCAAATATTGAGGTTCAATAGATGAATTTCACATAAACAAAATGTTAAGCACTTCAACGTTGAACTTCAAAGTTCGTCTATCATTAACTGAAATTCGAACTTTAAGTTTTCAAAAAATACCCAATGTTAGTTTGTACAAATTTTCATATTGGAAGTGTGTCTGAAGAGATTGAACAGTTTCCTCAAGTTTTCACATAGCACTTTGAAATTCAAATTTCAAAAATTGAAATTCATTTATTAGAGACATATTCAACATGACATAATAGTTCTTCACTATGAAGTTCAAACTTTCAACTGTAAAGTTCGCCTGTTAGAGGTATGCTTTAACAAATCATATAAGTTCTCACTTCAAAATTCACATTTGAAACTCAAAGTTTATCTGTCAGAAACTATGATTAAGCTTTATACGAATTTTGTACACTTTCATTAACTATACTTAATTCAAAATTTGAATTTCATGATCAAAATTCTTCTATTAGAGATAAGATCTCTGTAACTTTGAATTTTAACAAGTAAAGTGTGAATTTTTTACAAAATAAATATGAGTCAAATAACAAAATTTGTCTATTAGCCAATATATTTCAATTGTAACACATACTAATATCAGATTACTTTAATCTAACTCATTTAAGACATATGATAATAAGATTAAGTAAGTGTGTATTTGGATTAGTTTATCTATAATAGATTAGGAGAATAAATGTTTATCCATAACAAATTATGAAAATAAGTACTTATATCAAAAGTAATTTGTGTTTGTATATTTTTACCTCATAAGTGATTTTGAGAAAAGAAATATGTTTGGATTTTAGGAGTTTAAGTGATTATTGGATGAATAATGAGAATGAGAAATAAAATAAGTGATTTTGGTAGGATAATTGATTGTCATAAGCTGAAAAAATTAGTTTCTCACATAAATACTTATTTAAAGTATAAGTGCTTATTGAAAAGTTGATTGTGTTTGGAAATTAATCAGAATAATCTATTATTATCTTCCATAAGCTATTATAATAGCTATCCAAAAAGGCTTTAAATTTCAAAGATCTAAACCACTTCAAAACCTAAATGAAAAAAAAATATACCTAATAGTTAGGTCTTCAAAAGTTAAGTTCTCCTTTCATTTGGTCATTTCATTCTTGGCATGCTCCTTTCTGATATTCAATTCTTGAAGCATTCTTTCTCTTCTTCTTCTTTGAATAAGATATGATGTTAGTTTTCCTTTAGTTATTCCAATACTCACTTTTCCTTCTTGGACAATCCTACATTTAATGTATTACATTTACAAATCAAGTAGTTAGTCCAATTTATATATTCAATTATATTATAAAATATAAAAGCACAGTGAATATATTAATATATAGTGTGATATATATATTATAAACACAATTAAATATATTTTAATGCACATTTTACTTCTTTTAGGAATAAAATATATGTTTAACAAATATGATGCATTTGTTCCTTATTACTCTATATTTATCATCATCAAAACTTATATTATATTAAACCTAACATCTATTTGGATGAGAAGCAAAGTGGAGGAAAGAAAATTAGAGAAGAAAATAAGAAGGAAAATAGTAAAATATAGTTTCTCTTATTGGGATACTAAGAGAAAAGTGAGAGGGAGGAAAAATAGTAATGGAAAATAATGTGTGGATTCTACAAGTTTTTCTCCCAATTTTTCTCTAAAAAAAATAGAGAAATTTTTGAGAGCAAACTTATTTTCTAGAATTACCCAAATTTTTTTACAGTCAATTCTTTTTTTTCCTCGTTATTGCTTTCTCTTTCTTGCCTGTTCTCCCTCTTATCTTTACTTATTGCTTCTCATTTTCTTGGTTCTATTTTGTTACTGTTCTTTTTTCTTCGAAGCTCAATTGGTTTGAAAGCTTTCTTCTTCTTTAAATAAAAATTAAAATTGGATAAAATAATTATAAATTAAGATTAAGATTAAAATTATATTTTAATTCCATTATGTGATATATTGAGAAAATTATATAAATAATATGATAGAATAATAAATTTTATTGTGTGCAAATATTTTTCTAATAATAGCAAGGGTTTTATTGCTATTGTAAAATTAGTTTTTTTTTTATTATTCCCATCCATTAAATATAAAGAGAGAAAATCTCATCCCTTTCTTAACTTTTTGCCTTCTCTTCGTTTTCTCTCTTTTCATTACCCTTCCTCCTCTTGTCATCCAAGAGGAGGGTAAGAGTTGATTAAGTCTATTGAATAAATATTTCATATCAATTTAATAAATCCTTAACCTTTGGCAGCATGAGATCAACTTAAATCAAATTAAAAGAATTCAATTTTGAATTTAGATATTGCAATTGACTATGCATTTAATTCTTTATCCAAAAAGATTATTAATTTAATTTACAATTTTCATATTTTTATTCTTATTTCCAAAAAGAATTTGTCTGATAAAAAGACTATGAACTTAATTCACAAGTTTCATATTTTTATTCTATTATTTTATTATCAAATAGTTCTTGAGAATCGGGTTAAATAAAAATAATTTTTGAGACTATTTATTATAAAAAAATACAATAGATTAATCAATTCAGTTTGATAAAATGATTACAATTTATTAATTAAAAATTTTGTAGGGATATAGTATATAGTAAAGATTAATTAATTCCAATTTAATAATTATTGTGTATTAACTATTAAGCGATTGTGGCAACTGAAAATAGTCTTAAGCAATCAATTCTAATATATTAAGTTAGTAATTTGACCAATTAATTTATTAAATAAAATTTTCATTATTTAAATTATATTTTTTTGAGTATAATTATCTAGTATTGGTACTATCGAATTAGATTTAAACATTGTTGAATTCAAATTAAGGTAGTTGTCCAAACTTGAGTTTTGTTTATTTACAAGACTCAAATTCAAAACCTCCCTTAAGAAGTGTTGAGTTAGTTGTTACTCAATCTAACCATCATTACCTGATTAAATAATTGATTATAATTTTGAATTAATTAAATTCAACAATCAATCATAATAAATATGAATCACTATACAATAAAGTTTTTCAATATTATTGCATTAATTCTGATAAGGTTTCAAATTTTGAATGAGATAATTTCATTAAGATAATTGATACCCAAGTTAAGAGAACTAAAAAAGCATAATAATGTTGGTAAACAAAAGAAAAAAAGCATAATAACTTTTGTTCAATTGCCATAAATAAAAAAGGAGAATTGCATTTTAAGATCAAAATAATAAATTTATTATAAAATATGATCTGTTACTACTCATTTTCTCAATTTTACTTTTTAGTATTTCATATTTTAGCACTTTTTTATCAACTAAAATTTTTTTTTGTAATTAATTCACTTTATTAGTTCATAACTATAATTCCCTCAATAAAAAGATACAAAATTATGGACTTATTAGGTTTTTTTGAGGGTCGGGGGTGGTTTAAGAGTTAAGGCCCGGATAAATGTTATTGTCCCATGAAGATGTGGGTCTCTTCAATTAATAACTCAGGCAAAACTGTCCAATAGATACAATTATGGTTTTTATTTTTCTTTTGGTAATTAGGAATTTATGATGATAGTCCCTCCAATTTGTAAAAATAATCACTTTAGAGTGTTTGAGATTTTTTAAATATTTTTTATTTTAAAATTTTAATGAAATATTAATTATTTATTTTATTATTTTATCCTACATTAGTATTAAATGGATCATTTAAGAGGATATTTAGATTAATGTTATTTTTGACAAAATATTATTAAAATTTATATAATATTTTAGGTTATTTAATGACTTTTTTTAGTTGGTGTGAAAAATCTTACAACTCGAAGGTACTACAATCAAGCCACTTTAAGTAGTGCCAAACAAAGATGTGTTATATATATTTTTGAACCATCCCCTCATATTTGTTGAAGTGATTAAATCTTGCAACTCGTTCCACGAGACTAATATTCTTCTCAAAACACCCGCCCGTTGGCACCGGCACCATTATTTTTGCGGGAGTCACCTCAAAGTAGGCCTTGCATCTTGCAAAGCCTCAAATTTTGGCAACATTCTCCTTCTTCACATCCAATGTGTCTTGAGGTTTTTATGCTACGGTATCCAAAAAAAAAGTGATAGCCCACATTAAATGGCAAAACATTAAAAATGATTGATAGTGGATTAAAATGTAATTAAACATTCAATTCTAATTTGAAACCAAAAATTGAATTTTAATTAAAATTATTAACATTATCCTGATGGCGCACATTAATCAACCAAATCACCAGGATTATGTGGAACCATAATATTTAGATACGTTATGCCAGTGCGAGTGAAGGATACTTTTATAGATATACTAGAGAAATAGAAGATAGAGAGAAAATAGATGGAAATTTTTTTGTCACCAAAAATGGATATTTTTCAAAAAGAATATTTAATATTGAATAAGCCTTTTAATTAGGTATAAATTTTGAAATAAATACATGAAACAAATTCACAATTTTTTCATCCTCACAAGATATATATATATATATATATATATTTTAAATTGGTTTAGTCTCATTGATTTTTAGTCAACTTTCGTTTTATATATAATTGGCCAATAATAGATAATAAATATATAAAAAGAAATCTTACACTTGAAGCAGTAATAAATAGCACATAATTATTTTTATTTGTGTTGACCAAAGTCAGGTATCTCACGATTTTTCTTGATTTTGAAATAATTTATCGTAATACCAAACATTACTTTTGCATTTTTTTATTAATTAAACAAAAACCCCAAGCCCGGGTAAAGGAGGAGGGTTGTGTTAGGCCCTCGACAGCCAACGTAAAAATCTGTCGAATCTCATGACATGGATCAAAGACGTATATGTGCTAAGGCTAGGTCGTTGCCCAGAAGTAACGCGCTGTATGGCTCGAATGCAGTGTCAAATGAGCTAGAGCCGCTACATCGGCGCCCGGGTGTAGTGTTAAATAAGCAAGGGTTCCCACATCATCCTGGACGGATGTGGGTAAAGAAGTTAGCCCAGAAAAGTAAGATTAGATTTGGTTCTTGGAATATTGGTACGTTAACAGGTAAATCTATGGAGGTGGTAGATGCTATGATTCGAAGAAGAATTAACATCTTATGTCTTCAAGAAACTAAATGGGTGGGAGAAAAGGCTAAGGAGCTAGATACTACTGGTTATAAACTTTGGTATGTAGGGAAGGTTCGAGGAAGGAATGGAGTGGGTATTATTGTGGATAAAGACTAGAAAAAGAATGTGGTAGGAGTCAAAAGGATTGGAGATAGGATCATATCCTTAAAATTGACTATTGGACATGATACACTTAATGTTATTAGTGCTTATGCACCTCAAGTAGGGTCGGATGCACATATTAAGAAAAAGTTTTGGGAAGATTTGGAGGGCTTGGTTCAAGATATCCCACAAGAGGAAAAGATCCTCATTGGGGGCGATCTTAATGGTCATGTTGGAAAAGAGACAAGGCAATATATGGGAGTTCACGGTGGTTATGGCTTTGGAGAAGTAAATGAGGAGGGACATTCCATTCTTGATTTTTCAATGGCTTACAACCTAACGATTATAAATACCTGGTTCAAGAAGCGGGAGGAGCATTTAATTACATATAAGAGTGGAGTCCAAAGGTCGCAAATTGACTTCTTTTTGGTGAGGAACTCAGATAGATCAACTTGTAAAGACTGCAAAGTAATTCCTGGTGAGAGTTTAACTTCACAACATAGGGTCTTGGTCCTTGATGTGATAGTTAAGAATCGTAAACTGAAAAGTCGAAAAGTTTTTAATTCCAGGATTAAGTGGTGGCAACTAAAAGGTGAGAAACAAGTGATTTTTACGAGGAAAGTTATGGAGGAAGGTAATTGGGACTTGCAAGGAAGTGCTAATATCTTGTGGAATGAGATGGCTAAAAGGATCAGAGATACCGCTAAAGCAATATTGGGTGAATCCAAAGGTTTTGGACCTAAGGATAAAGAATCTTGGTGGTGGAATGAGAGTGTGCAGGAGAAGGTTAAATATAAGAAAGAGTGTTTCAAAGCCTTACATCTATGCAATAATGATGAAAATTGGAAATGTTATCGGTTTGCTAAAAAGGAGACTAAGAAAGCAGTGAATGAGGCTAGATCTAAAGCTTTTGAGGAATTCTACCAGGATTTAGGAACAAAGAAAGGTGAACATAAGATTTACAAAATTGCCAAGATGAGGGAAAGAAAGTCGAGAGATTTGGACCAAGTGAGATGCATTAAGGACGAAGAAGGAAAAATCTTAGTTGCAGATGATGATATCAAAGAAAGATGGGGGAGCTACTTTTATAAGCTGTTCAATAATGGATTGGATATGACTATTGATACTGAAGGACTAACAACCCATGAAGAGGATCTCAATTTGAATTTCTATCGTAGGATTCGGGTTGGAGAGGTGAAAGAAGCTCTTAAGAGAATAGATAATGGTAAAGCCATTGGTCCTGATGGGATTCCTATCGAAGTTTGGAAGTGCTTAGGAGAAAAGGGGGTTTGGTGGCTCACTAAGTTATTTAACGAGATTTTAAGGTCTAAGAAAATGCCAGAGGAATGGAGGAAGAGCACTCTAGTGCCCATATACAAAAACAAGGGGGATATTCAAAATTGTACTAATTATCGGGGGATAAAACTCATGAGCCACACCATGAAACTCTGGGAAAGAGTGATTGAGTATAGACTCAGGAAGGAGTCTCGTATTTCAGAAAACCAGTTTGGATTTATGCCAGGGCGATCTACAACAGAGGCTATTTATTTATTAAGGGGTTTGATTGAAAAATATCGGAGTAAAGAGAGGGACTTGCATATGGTTTTCATTGATTTGGAAAAAGCCTATGATAGGGTACCAAGAGATGTATTGTGGAAAGCAATGGAGAAGAAAGGGGTCCGGGTGGCTTATATTCGAGCCATAAAGGATATGTATGAGGGGGCAACAACAAGTGTGAGGACCCCTGGAGGTGTGACAAAGGATTTCCCTATAACAATAGGCTTACATCAATGATCTTCTTTGAGTCCATACCTATTTGATTTGGTTTTGGATGTTCTTACAGAACACATACAAGAAGAAATTCCAAAGTGTATGCTCTTCGCGGATGATATAGTTTTAATTGAGGACTCAAGAGAAGAGGTCAACTCTAAACTTGAAGTATGGAGACATACTTTGGAATCAAAATGTTTCCGTCTGAGTAGGAGTAAGACGGAATATATGCATTGCAAATTTAATAAGAGGCCAATTATAGATGATTCAGAGGTAAAAATTGGAGAGCAAATCATCCCTGAGGTGTCAAAGTTTAAATATTTGGGGTCGATTTTACAGAATAATGGTGAAATTAATGGGGATGTTATGCATAGGATACAAGCTGGGTGGTTAAAGTAGAGGAAAGCAACAAGAGTTATTTGTGACCGCAAGGTGCCTACTAAGCTTAAAGGAAAATTTTACAGAACAACTATAAGGCCAGCAATGCTATATGGTAGTGAATGTTGGGCTTTGAAAGGACAACAAGAGCATAAGATGAGAGTAGCAGAGATGAGAATGTTGAGATGGATGTGTGGTCATACAAAATTGGATAAGATACGAAATGAATCTATACGAAGGAAAGTTGGGGTAGCACCTATTGAGGAGAAAATGGTGGAACATCGTTTAAGGTGGTTTGGGCATGTTCAAAGAAGAGGGCAAGAGGAGCCAGTGAGGAGAGTTGATCAAATGGCCTAGAGCCCGATCAAAAGGCGTAGAGGAAGACCAAAAAGGACATTAAGGGAAGTTATAAGGAATGACCTTTTGAGAAATGATCTATCTGAGGAGATGGTGTTTGATAGAGCTCATTGGCGTCGTTTGATCCATGTAGCCGACCCCACTTAGTGGGATAAGGCTATTGTTGTTGTTGTTGTTGTTGTTGTTGTTGTAAACAAAAACTTCAATGCAAATTTATATACATGTCTGATTGAATTCCAAATTCAGCTACAAAAGCAAAGTACATATGCTTTTTAAATAAATATATGGCAGCTTTTTTTAAAAAAAAATATTTGGCAATTTTATAAAGGGGCCTACAAATTATTTGATTCAGAGAATTATACAGAGATAGAGGGGGTTTTATATATTGGCAATTTTTTTTATTATATCTTATTGTAAACCCTTGAAAATTGTCACTTTAATTTTTACATGCTAGCTGACACAGAGAAGATGCTAGAATCTAAAGCAATGCTCCATTTTTGCCACGCAACCACTCGTTGCTGATATTTTTTTGGCCTGAACACGTTGCCGATTTGATTATCTAAAATGGTGACTTTTGCCGATTTGATTATCTAAAATGGTGACTTTCTTTTTGCCTACCCATTGATAGATCAGGGTGAGGATTGAGAATTTCTTGCCAGAAACCCATTTTATTAGAATTGAACCAACAACCAAGTTGAGAGGATTTACAGCATTTGAAGTCATTAACTACAAATGAAAAGTAAAAAAAAATCATCATAAACTTCACCTACACCAAGATAAGCTTATCATTTGCTACTATAGATAGTGTGAAAAAAACATGCTTGAACGAAAGTATATAATGCAAGTAATTATGCTGATGCAAAATAAATAACCATACTCCTTTTGAAATATGCAAATTACTAACAAAGAAATTGCACAAAACATGATTCTGACATGACAAACCAAAAGAGAATGATGAATTACCTTGTCTTTCTTTCTTTCCCTAAGATAAAGCCCTCGATCCACTTATGAAGACATGTTCTCTACTATTTGTAAAGGAGATTCAGCATAAAGTTCATGGCCAAACGCTACAAGAAAACTAGAAATTTGGGAAAAATACAATACCATCACAAAATTCATCCCAAATTCCATAGCAAAAATTTTGTGATAGATTTTATGGCAGAAAATTCACAAATAATTATCAAATCTTTCACAAAATCCATCTCAAATAATTTGTGATGAGTTAAAATGAAATGGACATGGTTTGTTACAAAATCCGTTGCAAAGTGAAAATTCGCCGCAAAATTTGCTAATTGCGTCGCAAACTTTGCTAATTCCTTCACAAATCTTCAGTTTTCATGTGGTGAAAAAAATCAATAGAAAAGGATTTGTATATTCAAATGAAAATGCATTAAAAAATTTAAAATGAACATAGAAAATGAAAAAAATATAAGGATAGGATAAATTCAATATATATATATATATTCAAAAATAAACGATGAATGCAGTGAGTGAATGAGAAGAGACACAATAGGATAAAATATGAATAGGAAAACATTATCATACCAAGGGTGTATCAAGCATGAATTGACTTGCTTATACAATGAATGAATTTTGTTGGAGATTCAAATTTTGATACAGTTCGTAACTGTCCATGAGCATGGCACCATCATCTATGATGGTTATATATGGTGGAAGATGGACACAATAAGCATTGCTTATTTGAGTAATTACATTACCATTTTAGCCAAAAAAAGTAATTACATTAATATGAATTAATTGAGGATTGACGTGAAATACTTCAAACCAATTTAAATTTTCACTCAACTTTGTATAATCATGTCACATTAAATGGCAAAACATTAAAAATGAATAATGGGGAATCAATTAAATTACAATTAAAGCATTCAATACACATTTAAAATCTAAGTTTGAAATTCAAAATTGCTGACATGTCTTGGTGGCCCACATTGCTTAGGCAAATCACCATAATAATATGGCAGCTTAGAATTCTGACATGTTATTCCAGTGCTTCTTATTTTAGCAAATATAATAGATGTCTATGCATCGCATGGATGCAATTACTAGTTTATACAATAATTTTTTAGAATGTTTAGTATTCTTTTTTAGTAAGTTGATTTATTCATTAATGATTATAAATGTAAATAATATATATATATTTCTGCTAGACATGTATTCTAAAATTTTAAAAATTATTTTATCTTCATATCGTATTACATGATACACATGCTCATATTAGTGCCACATAGCCAGTGTAGAATTTAGAGAGGACATTCATTGGGTACCCAATGTTCATCACTTTAGTAGAATATGAACCATCTACTTTTGATCTAGATAATCCAGATCTAAAATTTTTTATTTTGATTTTTTTAAATGATAATATTACTTTTTTAAAAAGTGATAGTTATAAAATTATTTTTATTCAAATTATACATCTAATAGAATAAAATATATTACAAATATAATAATAAAATTAAATTAAATTTGGATTGTCCAGTTTTAATTTGAATGGTCTAGATTGGTGGTGAGCCTCATTATTGTGATGAGTATCTAATGTGCTTTCGATGTAGATAAGGGCAACTCAACAGCTCCAATGTGTTGCCTAGTCATTGCCATGTGTGTGTCATTAGTCCCGTAAGCTATATCTTAACACCATAAGCTGACATGGCTGAAATTGATTATAGAAAATTAAAAATATAAGAACTCTATTTCAAAATTGAGAAAAACAAGAAAGATCAACGCCCCATTTGGTTTGCGGAAGTGGTTTTGAAGGGAGTAGAAATGGAAGTGGAAGTGAAAGTTGAAGTGAAATTTAAATATTCATTTGGTATGATAATGGAAGTGCTGTATAATTTTTATATAAGATTTGTATTTATAATGTCAAAAAACTAAAATGCCCTTTTCAATTTTTTTTTTAAAAAATTCTATTCACATAATCGGACACCATAGACCCACCAGAACCCACCATGAAAGTCCATCCATAACTACTGTCATCACCACAAACATATCAGAACAACCATGGATGACCAACTTCGGTCACTTTCAGAAAACCAGCCAATGACAAAAACAATAAGAAAAGAAGCATCTAGACCTGTATACCCATGAGCCTCACGAGGAAGACAAAACAAAAATGGAAACCGTCAAAATCTCAAACCACGAAGTTGAAACTAAAAAATAGAAATAAAAAACGAAAGCAACTAGAAATCGAAGGCGTTGATGGTGAAAAAAGCTGAAGATGGAGATGATGTTGTTGTAGAAGACCACCATCGATGGCGTCGATAGCATTACTGTTGATGGCCACTATTGCAAGTAGAACCAAAGATAGAGATGATGATGAAGACAAGCCAAATCAAAACCACCGTGGAGGTCGAGGTCACCAGCGAAGCGTTGCCATCACTATGTGAAGAAAATCAAAGGTCGGAGGTTGTCATCGAATACTTGGATGACACCAATGATAAAGGTATGAACATCGCCATTGAATGCTTGGATGCTGTTGGTGGTGAAGGTACAAAGGTCACCGTTGCTGGAGAGGGTGCAGGTTTGAGAGAAAGATAAGGGTAAAATGGTCACAAAAATGGGTTCCGTGGAAATAAGATGAGTTCCACGGGGGTTGAGATGGAAATGAGTTCTAGCCATTTTGAAGGAAATTGCTTCCTTGAAGAAATAGGTTGCTTCACAGCAAACAAGCAGTATTAGGAGTTCCACTTCCATTTCTGGTTCCATGCCTGCACTTCCACTAAACCAAACACAGCATAAAAGATTAATATGCTAACTCTATAAAATTGTTTTACTCTTTCAAGCTTTTACGAAAGAGGAGAGAAGTGAACTAAGGAGCACCTCTTGAGGTGATATCTTGGTAATGATTAGTAATTTACTCCATCCCTTTCAAATTATAAGTTACTTTTAACCACTTCACATAGACTAATATACTTAGTTAAAATTAAGTGGGATAATTCAATTTTTAAAAAAGTTATCATGACTTTCCAAAACTACTTTTATTACATTATAATTCTATCTTAATTGTATTAATTTCTCTTATTCTCTCTAACATAACTTTTTTGATCATTCTCAAAAGAGATAAAAATGGAAAATATTAAATGCTGTATAAATTTTATAAAGTAATTTATATTTTGATTGCGTTAATCTTTGTTTTTTTCTGAGTGAAAATGTCAAATTCATTCAAAAGTCAACAATACATTCACATTAATAGAGGGAGTGGTACTTAGGCCATCTTCTAGGAAAGGTTTCTAACTTAGCACTCCAATACTTGAATCTTTCCAAAAAATGACTTATAATTTCAAATGGATGAAGTAGCGATGAAGTAGGATATTTAATTAATTAATATTAATGAATTAATAAATGATAGAGATCATGAAAAGGGGCTATTTGGAAATAATGACCGAGTCCCACTCCATAAAACCTCTTGATATATCAATTTGAAATGGATGAACTGCAGAGTAGCGTGAAGGTCATCCACCAGTGGGAAGGTCGCCAATTCAATCCTACTACTACTCATTACATCAAGCCATTAGCTTGTTCCTTTCTAATAATAAAAAAAAAACTGTCTGATATGTACTCCTTACACCCTCTCCTTACTAATATCTTGAACTTCTTAGAGAGAGATTGGTCTTACTCCATCGACTATGTTAGACACCAAGCCAACTTATTAGCAGATTCACTTGCTCGCATGATAGCCAACTTAGGAGATCACCAATTATTAATTTTTTAAGGGAAAATGATAGTTTACGACCAAAATATTCAATTAGTGCTATTTTAAGATCAAAATATTCTAAAATGATAGAAAAAGACTATGGTCTCAAACTGATCAAAATTTCAAATAAGAAATGACGTAAAGACCCATGTTAAAAAGTTTCATACTTAACTTCTCCTATTTACTAGTCAAGTTCTAGGATTTAACATTGAGCTTCTTCGGTTTTACACTAGATACACTATCATCATGAAAAAATTCAATTGAGGAAGTTCAGTGTAAAATTAGGGAAGTTCAGTGTCAGTCATATAACTTGAGTAGTAAATAGTAGATATTGAGTGTGAAACTTTGGAACTGATCAATTGAATTCTTTGATGATGATAATGTGTCCAGTGTAAAATCGGAGAAGTTTAGTATTAAATTGTGGAACTTGAGTAGTAAATAGTAGAAGCTGAGTGTGAAACTCCAAGGCTAATCAGTTAAATTCTTTGGCGATCATAATGTATCCAGCGTCAAATCAGGAAAGCTTAGTGTTAAATTATGGAATCTAAGTAGTAAATAACAGAAGCTGAGTGTGAAACTTTGGGTCTAATAAGTTTAATTCCTTTGTAATTATAATATGTCTCGTGTAAAGTCTGGGAAGCTCAGTATCCAATCATAAAACCTGAGTAGTAAATAGCGGGAGTTGATTAAGAAACTTTTTAATAAGGGTATTTAGGTTATTTCTTATTTAAAATTTTGATCATTTCGAGACCATGGTCTCTTTCTATCATTTTGGAATGTTTTAGTCCTAAAATGGCATTTATTGATTGTTTTGATCATAAACTGTCATTTTCCTTTTTTTTTTTAAATCACTACAACAAAAATGGCCTTTTATTGTACTTAATAGTTGGCATTTAATAAGAAAACGCTAAGAAATGTGAAACGTGGAATACTTTAGTTGACATTTGTTGTGTAAATGTCAAACTAAAAGTAGCTATCATAGTTGGTGTTTCTTCTAAGCTAATTTTAAAATGATTTAAAAATTAAAAAAAATCAAAAACACTAAAGTTATTAAAAATTAAAACAAAAATGAAAATTAAAAAATATTAGTTGCCGTTTATTTTGGAAATGCCAAGAAAAGTTAGTCATCATAGTTGGCATTTTCCCAAGAAATGTTAAATTTTATGGCACTTAATAGTTGGAGTTTAATAAAAAAACGCTAAGAAATGTGAAACGTGAAATACTTTAGTTGGCATTTGTTGTGTAAATGCCAACTAAAAATAGCTATTATAGTTGGCGTTTTTCAAAGAAATGCCAACTAAACTAATTTTAAAATAATTTAAAAATTAAAAAAGATTAAAAACACTAAAGTTATTAAAAATTAAAACAAAAATTTAAATTTAAAAGTATTAGTTGACATTTATTTTGTAAATGCCAAATAAAGTTAGTTATTTGGCGTTTTCTCAAAACATGCTAACTAAGATAATTTTAAAATGATTTAAAAATTTAAAAAAAATAAAAAAATTAGTTGGCACCAACTAAAATAATTAAAATTTAGAACTAAAATTAAAATTAAAAAAATTTAGCTTACATCTCTCTATTAAACACCATTTATAGCTCACACCTTACTTTGCATTTTTAATGGAAATCCTGACTAAACTTATTTAAAAGTTATTTAAAAAATTTTCAAAACCTAAATTTACTCTGCCATCCCAAGCACTCGATCGGCCTTCGTTCCCCTTCATTCTGCAGTTCTCACTACTTCCCTCTTGTGCTCCCTTGAGCCTTTCTGTAGCTCACTCCTTTGTTGCTGTCGTCCATCAAGCCCATCGAGTTCCACAACCCCTATTTTTGTTGTTGCTCTCTGCCAGACTTCAGAAACCCTATTTTCAATCTTGCCCTTTGTCATTGCTGCTCAAGTTTCAAAACCAATCTCCCTCATTCTCACTCGATTTGTGTCGTAGCTCACTGAGTCCAACAATTTCGTGAGTGGGTATTTCAATCGCAGTGAAGGGGTTTGAGTTCGAAGAAAAGGTATTCTGATTTTAACCGTATGATTAAAAAATTACTTCAAATTATAAAGGTTTCATTTTAGTCTAATTCCGCATGACCAAAACTGGCTTTCATGAGGGATTATTGAGCATTCTTCATTTTGGTTCCTCCCTGATTAAACCCTTGATGTCTTTCCACTTTCAGGTGTACGTGATATCTTCAGCAATTTTTTTTTTAACTACTGTTACTGAGAGAATGATTTTACTTTTCTAGAAAAACATATTTCTAATTTTTTTTGTTTGAACTTATCGAGTTGAAGATTTTTATTGGTTATTAGGGGGACAACATTCTTACTTTAGGTGGAAAATTTTTCCATCATCCATAAGCTCCTCTCCCTCTGATTTCAAAATAGAACAATGTGTGTATTTAAGATTCACATCTTTCACCGTGAACTATTTTTTGTGGATTAAAAAAGGAAAAAGAAAGACGTGAATTGTTTCATAGCATTTAGCATTTAGACTGAAAAAATCACTTGACTATTTGATAAGCTTATTTCTGGCTTATGCCCAACCCATGAATATAGTGTTATTTTTGGGTCTTGCATACTTTGTTGGTTTTGCTTGTGAGGCTTGTAGACCATATTTTTATTTGTTCTCTATCCTTTCACTGGCAGATGCTATTTTCAGCTACTTTTCTGTCAATAACCTTTCCTAGTTTTGTCTACTAACAATTTGATCTAGCAAATCTGTTGGTTATGCGGCATTCATTTACTTGGCTTCCATTTTTAACTTCCTACCTCATTTTATTCTCCTTGTTGACATTTGGAGGTGATTCTTTGGTTCAACTTGCATATTTTTGTGTTGTCTAGTATTATTGCATAGTTTCAAGCAAAGAGGAATTTTGCACTTCAAAGAGCTTTGTCATTGACACTGTGGACTTGAATAGCTTTTTTTATTGTGCTGGGAAAATCTATGGTTATGAAGATTTGAAGGTAATGATCATTATAAACAAAAGCTCGAAATATATTTACAAATACTCATAATTGAATAGTCATCAGTGCCCCTCTCTTGTTCTTACAAATTATTATCTAGGTTAGCAGCATATCTTTTCTTGCATATGCTTATATTAAGTTCCAGAGTTCATCTGATGTAAGTGCTAACACTTTTCTAGATTAAGGCATACAATGTAAATTTTCTATAGTGTTAATAAATTCGTTCTTTCCACTAAAAAAAATTATAGACTCCTTAGATATTTCTTAAGATTAAATTATGGGTAAAATCAGTATTATTAACTTTTTAAAATTCTAATGGAAGAGAAATTTTGATTTCCTCTATTAAATTTTCTAATTTAGAGGATAAATTTTCGATCTTGCAGGTACCAACTTATATAGTAATTCAGGTTCTGGCATCCATTCTCGCAAGTGGAAGTCTGAGGCTTCTTTTCATAGGAACACATGACCAATTTGCATGAACACTTCTTTCAGGTTCACAGCTTCAAGTAGCATTGATCTTAACTAACCTTTACAAATTTTTTGAATTTGATATCCTCTGACGTCAGGGCTGGCAAGAATTTTGGCAAAAAAAAAAATTATGTCTGCATATTTGATTATTTGACAGTGGAATAAAGGAATTCTTCGGATTTATCTACACAATTGTAGCCTCTGACATCAGGGCTATATTGCATCAAGCTTCTTGTTTTACACACTTGCTCTTTTTGTCTTGAAGGTTAGTTTCCTTCTCAAGGACTTATGTGGTACAATTCTTGTTCTTCAGAAATAGATATATTTGTTTGAAAAGGTAATTTATTGTTTGAATGTTGTGACTATTTGACATTGGTTAGATTTAGACTGTTAGTATGGTGCTATTTTACCATTTTTATCCCCCTCCCCTCTTTCCCCAAAACTATTTTCAAATTCATACGGGATAAATTCACCATCATGTATTAACAGTTTGGCCATGCATGAAGAGTGAACATCCAGGTGCAAGGTTGATGATGAAGTTCATGATGGAGTTGTTCTAGCATATCTTCTTGATCGTGAGAATACAACCCGAGCAAAAGTTTGTCTCACTTGACACAAAGTATTTAAATATTGATTTGATTCCTCTGAATTCTATGTAAAGCAAATTGACAGTTTTTTCTTTTTTCTTTTTTTAAATTTCAGGTTCTTAGCAACACCATCAAGTAAAAAAGGAAGGAAAAGGTTGGGAAATGGGATGTTCATCTCTACCTAAGGTGAGATCGCATTCAATCTTTAATTAAATCATGTATACCGTGTATTGCTAATCTAAAAAGGTATATAGATTTGTTGAATTTTTTATGGTTAGAATTTGTTGGATTATTCCTGTTGTCGGTTGGTCATTTCATTAATGGATATTGAGAAACAGATTTTACTTTGTTTGCGTTATCCATTTGCTAAATCTTGCTTTACGTTTTAAATTATCCATTTCCAAATATTTTTTTCTTTCAATTTTTAATCATTATTTAAATATATTTCCTCATAATTAATTAATAAAAGGTCAGACCCTATCCACAACCAATTACTTCCACCCTCTAGTATTATGATGAAAAGATAAAGAGGAAAAGGCTAAGCATGAATGCAATAGTAATTCAATTTTCTTTCTTTCTTTTTTTTTTTCGAGCCAAGATTCAATTGTCACTCTGCAAGCTAGAAAATCTATTTGTGAGGATTCTTGTTAACTATGGTCCTGTATATGCACTAATCTGAGGTTTTTAATTAACTCAGTAAGCTTTTAAATCATTCAGAGCTCTGTAGAAGCAAGCTTCGGCAATGTCTAAACTTGTGTTCTGTATAGATTTAAAGGTCATTCTACATCTAGATGTCCAGATTTCCCAACAAATATATGTATGTACTAAGTGACTCCATTGTTTTAGTATTTCATTGACTATACTTATTTATACATATGTTTGGTTATTAACCATTGGTGGTATGTGCAACTTGCATCAGCATCTATAGAGAATGGGAATGAGGAAGCAGAGTACTAAGTGCTCAATGATGAAAGCTGCAAGTAGAACTGACCATTTTGCAGATGAAGGGGTCAACTTTAATAATGCTTAGTCTTCTGTATGTTACTTGACTTCTGTTAGGAACATTGATGTACCTCAGTTCCTTAAAAGAAGCAAATTTAGTGCTTCCTTTTATATCTGATTAATTTTTCTATTATGATAGGGAGGAATGAAAGAGTAGATTTTGATGCTATTTGTTCTCATTTCTGCCTGTGCATTTTAGATCCCTGGATCGTTGAGATGGATTTGGCTGATGGAGATGTTGTTGGTTCATGTGTTGTTACAAAGAAAGCATTGTCAAATTGTTTTTTGCTCTATAGGTTTGCACCTTAGATTGTTTGTTATTTTTATTTGTTTCTTTGTTGATATGTTATGCTCTAAATTTTTTTTTTTATTTTTTTCTTGAATTGGTGTCTGTAACTTTCTTTGATATTAATAAAATTGACTTTTGTTGGTGAAAAAATTGTATAATATGTGGAACAATAAAAAAAATAAAAAATATTTTTTAAAAAAAATACTAGCTTTTGTTGGCATTTATTTTTATTTTAAATAAATACCAAAAAAACCTATTTTTTTTTAAAAAGGGAAAAGTTGGCATTTGTTACTAAAACGCTAACTAAAGTGGATACTTTAGTTGGCGTTTGTTTTAGAAATGCCAACTAAAGTTACCCCTTTAGCTAGCATTTGTTGCATAAACGCCAACTAAAGTGTCCTTTTTGGTCAGTACTGGAATATATGGTGTTTTACAAACGCCAATAAAAGGCAAAAATAAACACCAACTATTCCCCTTTTTGGTGTAGTGAATCAAAGTAAAATACTATTATGAAAGCTAGTTACATATATCTTGGGAGTTTAGTCCCAAAATAACATGCTTTATAATCCCAAACACAGAAAGAGGGGATGTTGTAAAATGCAAAGATTATGATAACAAAGATAAGATTTTTGAGCAAGGATGTTTGTGCATTCATTAACTTCCCTAGAACATCCACTCCCAAGATAACATGTCCCTAATAGCAGCAACAAGATCACCAATTAATTTTCAAAATCCCTTCTTGCTAATGTTGTTTACTTGCTTCTAGAAGATGTTTTTGGGACTTCATAGCAACAATGTACAGATGTAATTTGAATTACAAACAAAACAAAATAACTCCAAAGATCTAAAACATTACTAATGTGCTTGTAATAACTTACCAACAAAAACTCAAAACATACACAAATCAGCATTAAATAGAGAAAAGAAACTAAAAGACAGATTGTCACTGCGACGGGAAAGCAAGGCGCCATAGCATGGGAGAACACTAGATGTGAAGAACAATGAAATAGAGAAGCTTGGCGTTGCGACCTGAACATTAGCACTGCAGCTGTTAATGCTGATACGATTTCAACAATTTGCTGATTTTCGGAACGAATTTTTGACATGCATAAAATTTGACTCAGACCTTTGATTGACCTGATTTCAAATCCTATAGGTCACTCTACTCGTACTCTAACTAAAGATGCCAGTCATACTTCAAAATACTTTTATATGGAGATTTTGAATGTTCAAGACCGAAATGGTCAGTTTTGGACCAAAACTTGGCATTAGAGCTTCATAATGCCAAACCATTCCACTAGCACTAGAATTAGTACTTGACTCAAGTCCCAAATACTCTGAGGTCTAAGTTTGACCCCCTAAGGAAGCCATTTCTGTAGAATTTGACCCCCTTAGCACCACAATACTGCAAATGGGTTATGTATCCATTTTACCACAACAAAACCAAAATGGACATCCACACGAGACCTTAGACTAATAGGGAAACATAAAATATAAACAAATACATCCTAACCCAACCTGTGGTCTCCAATCATGACACACACACACACAAGCTACCCATTGCTTAGGGGCCAAACTCACTACGATAACAAAGGACCATAAACCCTAACATACTAAAACAACCCTTACAACAATCCTTGCAAAATGACCAAATGATTTAGACTACCAGCTCAAACAAATACATAACTAGGAATTGACCTAACATACATCTCTAAACCCAAGGAAGTCTCCTTTAACATTGAGGTCAAGTCATATAAGTAATACACAAGGAACAAGAATACAAAGTTAGTCCCTAAGAAACACATGTATAACAATTACATATGGCATCGAGTAATGTCATATACTTGGCATAATACTAAATATAACATGTGTAACACATACCAACATGAGTACTTCGATATCCCATATGTCCCCGAGGGGACTTATCCATCTTTGTTACTCCTTGCTAGAGCTAGGTCCTAGTCTTGTATATGATTTTCCTATGAGATGTGAGACAAACATCCCAGTAACCGAGGAAAATACAGCAACTACATATAATCAAGCAATATATATATGCAATGAGAGGTGATGCAAATGTAATGCAAATGAATGTCCCCCATCATACATGGCTACAACCATAGGTTAGTCACCATCACAAGGCAAGTGATTCCCTTCTAACAACCAGTGAAGACTAATTTGGGGACATCACTAAGCTCTCTGCTCACTAGTATGGCCCGACGAAAAGCCATACTAATGATTGAATTGTGGTTCTCCTTCCCCTGGACCACCGAAATTGGTGGTGATTTAGGGAAAGTACATCTTGACTTTCCTAGCCAAAGGAAGAGGATTTAATGGTTGGGATATACATATATCAACCTCATTACTTGGACATAAGGCCTCATGTGTTTCACGAGTAGAATGACATACTGTGTGGTATCATATACATCATTAGCCCATCCAACCAATGTTATCATGCATACCAAAGTGATAATGCTTCTCATGCTATCATATTCTATGTGCACATGTATATATATTCTTATCATTATCATTGTCATAGTACATTCTATCTCAATAATGGGGATGCTAGGATACCATATGCTACAAGTCAATATATAATCACATGAACCACATACATAAGACAAGGAAAGAAATTACCATTTCCATAGCTAGTCGTGCTTGGGACATATCAAGATGTGAAAGAAATGAACATGTATATTAATATGAAATCTATATTACATAAAACATACACCCCAGTTACCTCGGATTGTCATACAAACTACACACACAAGGGAACCGATAGGCCGTTGGAGTGAAATTGATGAGTGCAACTCTCCCGAATCACTTCTTAGAATGCCACAATCTTCCTAACATGATTTAAGCACTATAATACCATAATATCTTCAATTAACATAATATGCATACATTCTAATAACTCATAATTCAACCAACCAAGCTTAAAGATGATAAACCCATAGTTCTAATAGCATAAACATACATCAATGAGCTTCAAACACTTATCCAAACCATAACCATGCAATCACAAAATCTTAGATTCCGAGCTTCCTCAACCAATTTAAGGTTAGGGTTTAATACAAATCATTTACAATTCTTTCAAAACTTATACCCAAGCCTTAGGAACACAAAATCATAACTTTATAACATATCTACAACCAATTTAATCGGTAGAAACATCAATCAAACTGAACATCATTGTACCCCCATGAATTTTAACCAAAAATTTCAAAGAAAAAAGAAGAGAAGAGAAGAGGAGCCACTTACCACACAAAATCCAAGGTCTCTAGGTCAGCAAAAAGAGCCCCCAAGCCAAAATATTGAAGCCCTAGCAGAGAAAATCTTCTTCTTCTTCATTTTCTTCTTTCCTAGCCAACTGGTTCATGTATGAATTTATCGGAGTTTTGCAACTTGTATCGCAGTGCAAGACCTTTCTATCCGAAAAATTTTGAAGTCCTTTATCTTTCTTGGTGCAGCACAACAATCAAATGAATATTGACTTGGATTCCTTAGGGTCGTTGGTTTTCATATCGCTCAATCATCATGGTGAATCCCAAGCATGTAAATCTCCTTCTGATGATGGTTTAAAGACAGCTAAGATTGGGAACTCTTGCATAAGATGTGGTTGAACTTTCAGGGATTTTTTATGTAGCAACTAGATTGAGTTCCTTCCTCCTTGATGAAGATATTGGTGGAGCTGTTTATCTCCTTTTTGGATTGTTGTAACACACTAAACACTCACTTGCACTTCAACAACCCTCGTTATATTCTCTTGGACATTATATCAAGCTAATGAGAAGTATGCCTTTTGAAATATGCAGCACCAGAGGGACCAAAGATCAAAGGAAGGGAAAAACGGAACAAAACTCAAGAAAAAGGGACAAAAGCATACCACGCCGTAGTGAGAAAGATAGATTTGAATTTATTCAAATATATTTATCTTGTTTGATTAATTAGATATATCTTAACTGAGTATGATTCTTATCTTTATTAAAAATAAAAATACTGTTAGTTGAGTAATTTTAAGAGATAATGGATAACTCAATCGATATAGCAATTATCTTTATTTGAATTTAAGATTCAAATTGAAAGATAGATTAACTATTAAATAACCTATAATGGCTAGACTATTTAATAGAAGGGTGAGCTAAGTATCAGATATATCAATCATTCTATGCTCATCTAGAGGTTCATTGGCTAGTGACGGCTAATTTCTAGCTACCATCACTGAGCTCATTCATTAGTTAAAATAGCCTTACTACATCCATTTTCTTTTGACCAATTTTTTGTGTTTGCATATCGTTGATCTATTCCTATTTAAGGTAGGATTATTGTATCAATTATCTATGGCTATGGCAAGAGGTATTTATATATTAGATCTTAAAATTTTTAGATAGCATAAAATGTAATGAGATATAAGAAAAACAAAAATACAAGAATGGATGTGAAAAATGGCAAAAAGATCAAATTTCACGTTAAGGAAATAAAATATAAAAATTACATTTTAGCCCCTAGATAAAGAATTTATTGCATTAGTCCCTAGGGCAAATTACAGAAAAAAACCTAGAAGTTTTAAAAATTATATTTTTACCCCAATTAAATGTAATTTCGAAATTATGCAAATTTTATGTCAAAAAAAAGTGAGGAAAATTACAGAAAAGACCTAATGGTATAATGGTTTAAGGTTAACCGAACTCATGTGAAGAAAATTTTGTGCCAAGTGTCAAAAAGTGCACATGCGAGGAAAAAGGGCACTTCAGACCCCACAAAAGGCAGATAAAGTAAGAAAAAGGTATGTGAACCCTACATTTGGATCAATTGGGATGGGATATTATGGTAATTTTATATTCTAATATAGTTATAACTAGTGTCCCAATAATAGTAAAAGATATTGCTAAAGTAGCTTTAATTGTTTAGATCGATCCAGGATATATCTGGATAAGTAAATATCTAAAATTATAATACCAAAATGCCCTCAAATTTGTGTGTAACCAGCAGCATGTGATAAAATTACATTATTTAATATTTTTACATGAATTTTCAAGAAGGTTTTGGAACATTAAGTGGCAAAATGTGATTGGTTGTCATTTTTATTAAATACTCCCTCCTTAGATGACTTTGGCACCAAAAGCAGAGAGGAAAGGCTTCTGAAAATAGCCAAGAAGAGGAGGATAAACGTGAAGGAGAAGAGAAGAAAGAAAAGCTAAAAAGGTGAGTTTCTCTCTTGACTATATATCCATGTACCTTTTGTTGTTTCTCTTGGCCCTGAAACATACCTGCAAAATAGATTTTATTTCCTTTCTTTAGGTATCCATATTTGATTGGGTCATTTCTTGTTAGTTTCTCCCTTAGGTATTAAAGTATCTTTGGGAACCAATTTCATTCCATTGCCATTTCCTTCCTTCTTGTATACATAAAAGGAGGATATATTACCCTTCTTTTTACAGAAGTGGCAAGTGGAAAAGGGCCTTGATGAAAGAGATGTAGGTTTGAAGTAATACAAGTAATATCTATCATTTTGACTTTTTGGTACAGGATAAGTCTTAATGTTTTGTGCTGTTTTAATGTCATTAGCATGCATAAAATTTCTAAGATAAAGATTTTATTTCTTGCATTTCTGTTTTTCTTTAACAGCACATAGATCATATCTTAGACCAGCTTTACTTTGACTAACTATTTGTGTCCTTAGTATTACCTTTAGCATATCTTGTCCTTTTGTGAATCTGGTTAATGTCTCATGGGGATATGCATTTGTATCTCTTAACTTACTACATGAAGAGCAAATAGATATAGTAGAAGGAGCAAATGGAGTGCAGGATGCTTGTGATTCATTTTCAAGTTTGTTTATTTTCTTTTTAACTAGATGCAACTGCTTAGATACTTTGACAAGCTCAGACATTAATTCATTGAATGCATCATGCAATTAATTGTAGGAAGGATTAGAATTATTTACCTCAGAGTCACTGTCACTGACTTGATTCTTTTCCTTTTCTGCTGCTTCTTGAGCCATTAAGCACAGATTGGCAATTTCATCATCCTCTGTAGCTTCTTTATCATCTGAGCTATCTTTCCAGATGGATGACACAAATGCTTTCTTCTTTCTGCCTTTGTCAGCTTGTCTTTTCCTTGCTTTTTGGCTAACATAGGACACTCCCACTTGATGTGTCCATGTTTCTTACATTCATAGTAGATGATGGAGTCTTTGCTTTCTTTCTTGCTGCTGGTGGCTCCATCCTTTTTTATGAATTTTCTAAATTTCTTCTTTACATACTTTTTTCCAAATTTCTTCACTAGCATGGCCATCGTCTCTTTATGAAGTTAAGCATCCTCTTCAGAGTCTTCATTCTCTGATTCTACTTTGAGAGCCAGACTCTTCTTTTTCTTTTCTTGTCCTGCCTCCTTAAGAGCTTTCATCTTCCCCTCATATTCTTTAAGACTACTGAACAGTGCTGTGACAGAGGTCATTAATTCTCCTCTGGCTTTCTTTATGGCAGTCACTTTTGGTTGTCATTTGATGGGCAGAGCCCTGAGGATCTTTTTGACCTTTTTCTGGCTGAGTGTACTCCTTGCCAAGGCTCTTGAGTTGGTTTACAATAAGGATGAATCTTTTATGTAGATCTTTAATGCTGTCTCCTTCCCTTATTTTAAAGCTTTTATATTCTCTTATGCAGGAATTTAATTTGTTCTCTCTTACTCCAGTAGTTCCTTCGTGAGCAATTTCTAGAGTGTCCCATATCTTTTTGGCTGTGGAACATTAAGACACTCTGTAAAATTTGTTCTGGTTGAAAGCACTGACCAGATAGTGTTTTATTTTGTAGTTGAGCAGGACTCTTCTCTTATCTTCATCATTCTACTCCTATTTAGTTTTTTTTTTTATACTTGCCATCATCTTGCAGTTTCATCAGGACAAAGTCTCTTTTTTGGATGACTAACCAGATATCCAGATCAATGGATTGAAGATATATATGCATCCTCATCTTCTAGTATCCATAGTGCTTTCCACTGAAGCTTGGAGGTCTGTTGGTGTTGTTTCCCATAGGTAGGATGTTCTCTCTAAAGCCAGTCATGAATTCTCCCGGATGATTAGATCCTTTAATTGGAAGTCCGAGCTTTGATACCACTTGTTACGTTTGTGGCTTCCCAAGGAATGGGGTGAATTAGGAAGTTTAAAACTTTTATCTAAAAATGAGATAGAATAGTGATAGTAGTAGTTTTGTAGAAAACAGAGTATAATGGAATAAAGCAAATGCAAGGTAATAGACGAGAGGACACAGAAATTTATCCTGGTTCAGTTTGATCACTTGACCTACTTCCAGTCCTCAAGCCACCACTTGAGATTTTCCACTATCTTGTAAGAATTCAGTAGGTTTCTTACAATGCCACAGTACATGTTGATGCTTTGTTCTAAGAGCTGTCAAATATACACTCTGTACTCTTATAAAGTGTTTCTCAAATCCATTGTGAAAACCTGGTACAAGAAAATCCTTCTTCTAGATGAATAAAAGATTTTATACAAAATGAAAAACTCTCTAATATAGAGTAAATGAGACAGTTGAATTACATTAAAAGAATTGTGAGAAAATAAAAGACTTTGACCAAAGATTTCAACTGATTTTCCGTATTTATAGCATAAATTCATTACCCACAACTTGAAATGAAGTTTTATTTATAGATTTATGGTTTGACTAGGCATTAGACATAAGATCTAGCCGTTAGAGACATTATCCAACATTTATTCTGCAAAACTAACCATTCACCAACCGCATTTAATTCATCTGACACACTAAAATTTGAATTTTGGGTGTCAACAGACGAATTTTGCAGAGACCATAGGCTAAAGGCTTTAACGTTGAACTTCCAAAATTCGACTGTTCAAGAGTGAAATTCGAATTTTGATTTTGTCAAATATATCCCATTTTAAAACATATGAATTTTCATATTTAAAATGCATCTGTTAAGTGTAAACAGTTATCTTGTGTTTCTGCAATGTACTCGAATTTTGAATTTTGGGGAGCTAAAATTCGTCTGTCATAGGCTGGCTCAACATGACACAAAAGTTCTACTTTGCGAAATTCAAATTTTGTACTTTCAAATTTTGTTTGTCAGAGACATCTCTAACTAGACTTGCAAGTCTTTGCTCTAAAATTTGAATTTTGAAATTCAAAATTTGTTTGTCAGAGGGACTATCTTTGAACTCTTTTTGCATTTTAATATCAGACAAACTTTGACTTGACTTTAGACAAATTTTGCATATTTCACTAACTCTACTTGACTTCAAATTTCAATACTTGAAATTCGTCTGCCAGAGGTGATGCCTTTGGAACTTCAAATTTTAGTCAGTAAAGTTCAAATTTTCAATGAGATATATAAAGTTTAACAACTCAAAATTTGTCTGTTAGTCAATATTTTCCAAATCTAATATATGTTAACATAGGATATCAAGAAAAACACATCTTTAAATGCTGTGGGAGTGAAAATAAAGTCTTCTACCCTATGTACATTGTGAGAAATCCTAACAACTAATTCTTCACCCATTTCTCCTTGGATTTCTTGACTTGTATGCTTTTACACTCCTTTGATATTTTCCTTCCAAACTCTAGTTGTTTAGAATCATTAAAACCTTTGATTCAACATATAACTGGACTAGGAAAATATACAGTATTTTAGAGATAATCCTTCCTTCAAGGACATTGCATCAGCTTCTATGTGCTTAAATTTGGAGACTTAATGGCTAAGTTTTCGATTAACCTAAGTTAATTAACCAAAGGTAGCAAAAAGTAACCTAACCAAGCCTTAAACCATAGTTGAGCTTGTTTTCATATACTCCCTCTTGCCTTGGATGACCAAATGCTTGGGGAAAGAGAGAGAGAAGCTACAGCAAGTGAGAAAGAAAGGAAGCCAACGTGAAGGAAGAAAAAGAAGAGAAAAGAAAGAACAAAAATCAAGAGAAAGTGGTAAGTCACCTAACCTTTGCTCTTGATGAGTTCTGGTATAATTTCTAAGTGGTTTAAGATGGTTGGAGTAAAATTTTCTCTTCTCTACTTGCTGTACAATTTTGGCCTAAGCTTGGTAATGGGAGGGAAGGTGTTTTTACACCATAAATTAAAGAGAAAGCGTGAGATTTTTCAAAGGGAACAAGTTTTGATGTCTAAAGAAGCTTGATAATAGGAAGGAATGTGTTTTAATACCATGAATTACAAACGTTGAATTCTAAGTTGCGAGAAGATATTTAAGATAATGGGTTACACCTTTGAAGTGAAAATTCTACTGGATGTATGTGCTTACAAAAGAAGCGAATAGATGGTGGCAAAACACAGAACTAATTTTGGAAGCCAAAAATATTCCTTAGACATGGCAAAAATTTCTTGAACAATTTTATGGTAAATATTTTCCACGAGAAATATGGGATGAGAAAGAACTGGAATTATTATGTTCAGGTGGGCAGAGAAATTAGTTTGTTGACAAATATGTGGCTATATTTATCCAGTTGTCCAAATATTCTATTTATCTCTAATAGCACGAAGATGAAAGATAGAGAACAAAAAAGTTGGAAAGAGGTCTTAACCTTATTATTAGGCAAAGAGTGGCCCTATGCGGATCATAATATCTGAATTGAAGTAAGCAAGATTATAGAAAAATAATGTGTCATGAAATTATAATATCTGATCCTTTAAGCTAATACCTGGAAGGCTGTTGTAGCTATTGCTAATAAGGGAGAAAATAGTAAGAAACAGAAATAGCTAAGGAATAGCAGTAGTAAGAAATTGAAACGGGATGGTGGGAAAGAAAGCTCAAAAAGTGACCAATCTGAGATTAGTGATGTAGAGCTTGCAATGGGAAGTCATGCCAAAATGTTTGTTTCTAATATGGTAAGATTGGACATTTTGTTCAAAATTGCAATATGGAGGTGGCTAGATGTATACCCATGCAAAGAAAAGGGTCTTTACTCTTAGCAGAAGACCCGACAATCACCTGATTTGATCAAAGATATGATCAAAATTAATAATTCCTTATACTCTAATAGATGCAGGTGTTAGAAGATTGGGTTTGACTATGGCAGTTTTACCCTATGATTTGCATATTTCCATACCCATAGGAAACAAAGGCATGACCTCCTATGTATATTTAAAATTGCATTGTCTAGATAAGCATTGTTATATCACATTAGAATTAATACACATGCTTTTCGAGATAGATATTATCAATGGCATGAATAGGCTCTCTGCAAGTAGTATCCTTCTAGACCATCAGAATAAGATTCTATTCCTACCAAAATTTGAAAGTGTCCTAAGTGCTGAGATTAAGTAAAATTTTATGTTGATTGCTCAAGCTAAGAGATGCTTAGGAAAAGTCAAGGGTTCAAGTATAATGTCTATAATAGATTGGATTACAATGGTTATGTTATGTTTCCCCATATGTAAGAAGAATTGTATTGAGTTTACATTATTCCTTATAAAAGAAAGGCCATGAAATGTACTAGTAGCATATGAGATTAGTTTTAAGAATGATTTAATACAATTGCTGGGTTAGATAAAGAGGTTTACAGATTTATTTTCTTTAGGTCTTGAGATCTTTCAGAGTTAGATCGTAGTAGATCCTATCAGTGAGTGATGATGTAGGATCATAGAAGGTCCTAGTAAAGCTCAAAGATCACAGCAGAGCTCATGGTCATAGTAGGCTAAGTATGAGATTGCAGTAGACCTCTAGTAAGAATGAGATGATGAGAAAAATTATTGAACCCTAAAGTTCTGATAATTCTTTGAAAAATGATAACCTATTGTTGAATCAAGAAGTTTTGATGATTCCAAACCAACATTGAAGAGCTTGGATTGAAGATATCAAAGGAGCTCAAAGTGTCTCAAGTGAAGAAAATCTGAGTAATCATTGCTAGGATTGTTGTAGGATCTTTTGTCATGGGTAAAAGACTTTGATTTGGTGGAAAAACGTTTTAAAGCCTTGATTTTTTGTTAGATTATGAAATATTTGAAAAATACCCACCAATAGACGAAGTTTGAAGATATTGCATTAAACTGTCATGTTGGAAATTCGAACTTTGGCTTTGAAAATTTGAATTTCGAGTTAAAACTGAATAAGTCTGAAAAGAGGTTTCTCTGACAGACGAATTTTGATTTTCCAAAATTCAAATTTTCATCTGTGTCTGAAAGAAGCTGTTAAGCAACAGACGAACTTTAAGTTTTGAACATTCGAATTTCAGATAAAATACAACTTATGAAAACTAAAGAAATTCGTCTAAAACAATGTTAAAGTTTATCTGAAATCAAGATTATTTTGAGTTTCAAATTTGCTCACTGACAGATGAACTTTGAACATGGACATTTGAACTTCAGAAGCTAAGGTTGTAAGTCTGTTGTAATGACATGTTGACATACGAATGACAGTATTTGTAAATTCGAATGTCAAAGTAAGTCTGAAAAGAGGTCTCTCCAACAGATGAATTTCACTCTTTGAAAATTCGAATTTCAATGTAAATGAACTACTGTGCTTTCTGAGCCTGCTGAGAACAGACAAATTTTGGGACTCCAAAATTCGAATTCCAAGGGCACTGTAGCAAATTGAAAACACTGTTCACACTTAACCGAAAAACTCTTCTCTTGAAAATTCGTATGTCACAACATTTTCTAAGTTTCAAAATTCGAATTTCACTTCATGAATAGACGAACTTCAGTGTTTCAACGTTGGAAGCTTTAACCTTCGGTTCCTTCGAAATTCGTCTGTTGACCAACCAAAATTTGAATTTCAGTATGTCAGAAGCATTAAATGCGGTTGGTTAACGGATAGTTTTTCAGAGTAACCGTTGGATAACTTTTCCAACGGATAGATTTTGTCTCTAACGGACATTTGAGACCTAAATCTATAAATACAACATCATTTGAAGTTGTGGGTAACGAATCAAACTTTGTATATACTGAAATTCTGCCAAATCTTCTTCTCAAAAAGCTTTTACCCTCTCAATTTTAATATCTGTACTTTAACCTTCATATTTACTCTATTCAAGAGAGTTATATCTTTGTAAACAATCTAATCTTCATCTGGAAGATAGATTTACTTGTGAGGGGATATCACAAGGTGATTGGGAAGTACATTGTGGAAGTGCTTAGAGAGATTGAGAAAGCTCTAGGAAACAGGGCACAAGCTATGTACTGTGGCATTTACAAGAAGCCCGATGAATTCTTGCAGTATAGTGAAAAATCTCAAGAGGTGTCTTGGGGACTGGACGTAGGTCAAGTGGATAGACCGAACCAGGATAAATTTCTGAGTGTTCTTCTCCCTATCATTACTTTTTCAGTTTGCTCTGTTTATACGCTACTTTCATTATACCTTACTTTCTTCACTTATTTCACTTTGTATAGAAAATTTTCAAACTTTCCAATTCACCCCCTCTTGGGAAGTCAGCCTAACTAACACCTATGATAATTTTTAGAAAGATATGAAACATCATTAATCAACAGCTAATATGAGTGTTTAGTTAAGGTTTTTCTTTAATGCCAAGCCACTGTTTAGAAAGAAGCTCATAAATGTGAGGATAGGTATGATAATAAGTAAGAGAAGCAAGTATCCTACCTATAACATAAGATTAGTGGCCAAATGTTTCTAGTAATAAATGTAAGAGGCTAGGAAGGAATAAAAGATATGAAAATAAATGTGGAAAACTGATGATTGATGAAAAAATATGGAAAGGTATAATGTAAAGGAAAAGTATGATGTTTAGAGAATAAGATATGGGCTATGAAAGGTGAAAATTGTGATAAGTAGTCAAGGGACTAAGAAACTTTGAGATAGTCGATTGCTAGGCTTGGTATAAAATCTAGCTATGAGAAAGTTCTTGGTCAGAAGATCTCACAATGGATGAAATCCTCCATGGGTTGTAAGGGCAAAGAAAAAGGGACCTAGCTCTTGGGGTAGAAGCCCAATTAAGCAAAGAGATGAAATCCTCCAGATGATAAAAGCCACAGAGGCAAGGCAAATGGGAGTTAGCTCTTGGGAAGAAGCCCAATTGAGGAAAGAGATGAAATCTCCCATCAAATGAAGGTCTCCAAGGCAAAGTAATGGAATATGGCTGTTGGGGTTATGCCTATATGAGCAATAATAAGTAATGATGATAGGTCAAGAGCTATATTCTAATTGGGCTAGTAAGAGACTTTTGAAGAGTTAAAAGGTACCCTCAAATTGTCAGATCACTAACTAAGTTGACTCAACAGATAAGAAAGTTATGTATGAGAACAAACAAAGTAGAAATATTGCAAGAGTAAAGAGTTAGTACCACTGCCTTAGTATTATTTAGACCTCAACTCATAGAGAGCCAAAAAATTCAAAGGCTTTGATAAGATAATTAAAATACAGGGTTTGAAGCTATGTTTATATGTAAGGCATAGTGGTAAGTGAAACCTTTAAACTAACAAATGCTAGAGTAAAAAGAAGTAGTATGTGTTAGGGATTGAATCCAAGAGTTAAAAGTAGTAAGATATTTAGAGGTCACACAGATGAGTTATGACTTAAAAAGAGAGACTATTACTGCATTATCTAAGTTTAGTATTTGCACAAGTGTGCTAGAATCCCTTAGGATTTTATAGTTAAGCATGCTCAAATGGGAGATTCCAGAGCAGTTGACTTACTATGAGTATCAAAAAGATGTGGCAATAGTAAAATATGGGCACTGTAAATTATGATGAGTCCAGTTAGTCTTATTAAGTCACCTATTAGGCTACATGAATAGAGGTATAAATAGTTTATTGTGATCTTGAATGATGATGTAATAAAGTACTCTGAATGTTTAGAGAAATATCAAAGACAACTGAGAATTTTTGACATGTTATTAACGAAAGTAAAGACTTGTTGAACTTAGTAAATGGGAGTTGAGCTTCGAAAAGTATGCCTAATAGGTTACAAAATCTCTTATAGGATTGCAGTAAATCCCTACAAAGCAAGTACAATTATGAAATGGACAGACTGAACACTGTAACAAAGATAAAAGGTCTCCAAGTTTAACAAGGTGCTTTGAAAGCTTCTCTTAGTTTGTCTTACCACTTAGCTAGAAAAGAAAGTTTTTTTTTGGAAAGAGACTACGAAACAAGTTTTAATGAACTTAAAGAGGCTAAACCTCATCGCCTGAGATGATTATTAGTCCTGCTCCAATAATGACCCAGGAGGTTATGACTATGAAAGTAAGCATGGATTAAGGTATAAGATAATGTAACAGGGTTAAGTGGTAGGTAGTAGCATATGTTTTAAGTGATAAATTTTTATGAAAATTTGTTCCTACTTATAGCGACAATACATAATGCTCTCAAGACATGGAGTTAATGTGAGTTATTATATCTCTGGTGTTACTACAGAAGTACTTGAGCTCATAATAACCTCAAGTAATTACTAGACAAGAGAAAAGTTGAGCTTGAGAAACAAAAAGTAGAATAAAGAAAAAGAAGAGAAGACCATGTAATAGTCAACTCGGTAAACTTAATATGATGAACTTGTGCCTTAGCAAAAAGATTATTCATGTAAACAGCCTAAAGCTATAAAAATAAAGAAAGGAATGAAATCAGGTGTCACTGAAAAGACTACATAGTATGAATAAGATGAAGAAGTTACGAAAGTAAGAATAAAGATGTTATATAAAAGTTTCCAATATCATTAAAAGTAAAGTTATGATGTTCTCGATATTTTCCAACATGATTGGTATTAGCTAGATCCTCCAAGTACTATGAATGGAGGAGTAAGACCAAAGAGAGATGTTGCCTACCAACTTAGATAATTAAGATATGAAAGTATTCCTTTGGTGAAATAGTCAATAAATTGAGCAATGACAAGAAAGAAAGAAAGGGAGACATGCATTAGCAAAAAAATTTGAGAACATAATTTATTTTAAGGGAAGAATTGTAACATCTCTAAATGTTTGAATATCAGTAAATGCATAAGAAATGAAGAAAAATAGAGCACACCGTTACGTGTGAATAAGGGTAAAAATGTCACTTTTTCAATTTAGACAGGCAAATGACAAAATTATATTTTGATCCTAGGAAACAAAATATTTTTCATGTTAATCCATAAAGGAAGAAGAATCCTGTTAGTTATAACTCTTGGGCAAAAATTACAGTTAAAGGCCCAAAAGAATTAAAAATTATAACTTTGTCCCAGGTCATGGGTAATTTTGTAAAAATGTAAAATTACTGTCAAAATAAAGATCACGATGGGATAAGGCCAATGATATATAGCACTAAGGTTAAATATTAGGTAAGAAGAAATAATCAGTACTGAAAGTTAAAAAGTAACTTTATACTAATAAATGTATTTTAAGCTTTGCAAAAACCAAAAAAAGAAGAAAAAAAGTAGTCGGGTATCATAAAAAGAACTTTTACGAGACAAGCTAATAAAGTAATTCTAGATACAATTTTATTTTAATCCTGTATTTATAAAATAATTTAATACTACAAAAAGTAATTTTATCGATCCAGGTATAAAGTAATCAATACAGGACATAACTAGACTAAGAAGAATATATAGTATTTTAGATATAATCCTCCGTTCAAGGACACCACATCAGCTACATGTGATTAAATTTGGAGACTTAATGGCTAAGTTTTCAATTAGCCTAAGTTAATTAACAAAAGGTGGCAAAAGTAACCTGACCAAGCCTTAAACCATGGTTAAGCTTGTTTTTAAATACTCCCTCTTGCCTTGCATGACCAAATCTTGCGAAAAGAGAGAGAGAAGCTATATCAAGTGAGAAAGAAAGGAAGGTAACATGAAGGAAGAAAAAGAAGAGAAAAGAAAGAACAAAAATCGGGAGAAATTGGTAAGTCACCTAACCTTTGCTCTTGATGAGTTATGGTATAATTTCTAAGTGGTCTACGATGGTTGGAGTAAAATTTTCTCTTCTCTACTTTCCGTATGATTTTGACCTAAGCTTGGTAATGGGAGGGAAGGTGTTTTTATACCATAAATTAAAGAGAAAGCATGAGATTTTTCAAAGGGAACAAGGTTTGATATCTAAAGAAACAAATTTTTGAAAATCAACTCTTCATTCTTAGTGAGCAAATTTTGGCCAGTCCATTAGGGATAGTAAGAGTTGGAATTTGATTAATTTGACAAAAAAAATGAGTTCCCCATGATAAAAAATCTAAAAGACAAGTGTTTGAATCAAGAGAAATCTTAAGATAAACAATAAAGGTTTTTAGAATTTCATTGAGGTATATTGAGTTATATCATAAAATCAGTGACTTGAGCAAATATTTGGTGATGCTTAAGGACTTGAGAAAGCTTGAGAAAGTTAGGGGAAGCTTTAATTTTAAGATGAAATCCAAGTGATACTCCAAAGAGGTAAGTAAGTTCACTTTATTGCATTTATGTTCTTTCGTTATTTTCTATGATGAAATTATGTGGCCATATTGTGATTGTGTTTTCTTTAATTGGTTTTGACTATAAAATAAGGGGTTTTATTCCCTAGGATGTCCATTTTCTAAGCTGTTATACTGCCAAAATTTTTATCACCAATATGGTGCTTGGATTTTTTATATGGTCAAATGTGTATTTTATGTGAAATTATAACATAATCGCATAAGATGTGACTTACAACTAAAATTATCATAATCTCATCTCCTTAACTATCCCAATTGATGGATTGAAGAGATGGCAAAACTATTGAATCAAGAGTTTTGATGATTCCAAACCAACATCCAAGAGCTTGGATTGAAGATATCAAAGGAGATCAAAGTGCTTCAAGTGAAGAATTTGAAGAGTATTTGCTGCTAGATCTTTTGTAGAATCTTTTGTTTTTAGTTATGATTGGGTAAAAGATTTTGATTTGAAGAAAAGATGTTTTCAAACCTTGATTTTATGATTATTTGAAAAATACCCACAAACAGACGAAGTTTGAAAGTTTAAACTGAACTGTCATGTTGGAAATTCGAACTTCGCCTTTGGAAATTCGAATTTTGAGCTAAAACTGAATAAGTCTAAAGAGATGTCTCTCTGTCAGATAAATTTTGATTCTCCAAAATTTGAATTTTCATCCAAGTCTGAAAGAAGCCTCTTAGTGACAGGCGAACTTCACATCTTCAAAATTCGAATTTCAGACAAAACACAACTTGAGAAATTAGAAGAAATTCGTCTGAAACAATGTTAAAGTTCATCTGAAATCAAGATGAAATTGAGTTTGAAAAATGCTCTCTGACAGATGAACTTTGACTTTCCAACATTCAAATTTTCATATAAGTCTGAAAGGAGTTTCTTTGAAACAGACGAACTTTAAGTCTTCAAAATTCGAATTTCAGACAAATCACAACTTATGAAAATGGAAGAAATTCATCTGAAACAATGTTAAAGTTCATCTGAGATCAAGAATAATTTAAGTTTCAAAACTGCTTTTTGTCAGATGAATTTTGAACATTAAAATTCGAATTTCAGTAGCTATGTTTTCGAGTCTGTTGAAATGAAACACTGACATACGAATGACAAGTCTTGTAACATTCGAATGTTGAAGCTAGTCTAAAAAGAGTCTCTCTGACAGACGAATTTCACCCTTTCAAAATTTGAATTTCGAAGAAAGTGATCTACTGTGCCTCTTTGAACGTTCAATGGACAGACGAATTTTGGGCTTCCAAAATTTGAATTTCGAAGGCACTGTAGAAAATTGAAAACACTGTTCACACTTAACCGAAAAACTTTCCTCGTGAAAATTCGTATGTCACATTGTGAAAATGTTTTGTAAGTTTCAAAATTCGAATTTCACTTCATGAACAGACGAACTTCGTGCTGTAACGTTGAAAGCTTTAACCTTCGGTTCCTTCGAAATTCGTCTGTTGACCAACCAAAATTCAAATTTTAGTATGTTAAAAGCATTAAATGCGGTTGGTTAACGGATAGTTTTTCAGAGTAACCGTTGGATAACTTCCCCAACGGATAGATTTTGTCTCTAACGGACATTTGAGACCTAAAACTATAAATATAACATCATTTGAAGTTATGGGTAACAAATCAAACTTGTATATACCGAATTTCTACTGAATCTTCTTCTCAAAAGCTTTTACCCTCTCAACTTCAATATATGTACTTTAACCTTCATATCTACTCTATTCAAGAGAGTTATATCTTTGTAAACAATCTACTCTTCATCTGAAAGATAGATTTACTTGTGAGGGGAAATCACAAGGGGATTGGGAAGCATATTGTGAAAGTGCTTAGAGTGTTTGAGAGAGCTCCAGAAATAGAGCATACTCGTGTACTGTGGCATTAGCAAGAAGCCCGTTGAATTCTTGCTGTATAGTGGATAAATCTCAAGAGTTGTCTTGAGGATTGGACGTAGGTCAAGTGGATAGACCGAACTAGGATAAATCATTGAGTTTTCTTCTCCTTATCTTTACTTTTTAGCTTGCTCTATTTTATACGTTGCTTCCCTTACACTGTGCTGTCTTCACCCATTTCATTTTGTGCAGAGAAATTTCAATCTTCCCAATTCACCCCCCCTCTTGGGAAGTCAGCCTTGCTAACAAGTAGTATCAGAGCCCGGATTCCCATTCAAAGGATTTTACAGTCCGGGAACAAAGATGGCTAGCTTTGGAGAGAGTATACTTCCTGAAGGGAATAACACTAACAGACCACCAGGCTTTAGTGGAGAGCATTATGGGTACTGGAAGATGAGGATACAGATCTACCTACAATCAATTGATCTTGACATCTGGTCAGTCATTGAAAAAGGAGATTTCGTCCTAATGACTCTAACTGAAGATGGAAGACACAAAGAGAAGCTGGAAGCAGAGTGGAATGATGAAGACAGAAGGAGAGTCATACTGAATTTCAAAGCAAAGCATTGTTTAGTCAGTGCCCTGAACCAGGATGAATTCTACAGAGTCTCGCAATGCACCACTGCAAAAGGAATGTGAGATACTCTGCAGATTGCACATGAAGGAATATCTGGAGTCAGGGAGAACAGACTGAACACGTGCATTGGGGAGTATGAAAGCTTCAGAATGGCTGAAGGAGAAACTGTAAAGGAGCTCCAAAAGAGGTTTACTCTCATTGTGAATCAACTGAAGAGCCTGGGAAAGGAATACAATCAGTCTGAGAAAGTAAGAAAGATACTCAGAGCTTTCCCTCTGGAATGGCAGCCCAAGGTGACAGCAATAGAGGAAGCCAGAGGAGAATCAATGGCCTCTGTCACAGCTCTCTTTGGCAGCCTTGAGGAGTATAAAGGAAAAATCAAAGCTCTCAAGGAAGCTGGGCTGGACAGAAAGAAGAAAGGCCTTGCCCTTAAAGCTGCTGATGAAAAGGAAGAAGAATCTGACGAAGGAGATGAGCTGGATGAAGAAACTCTGGCTATGATGGTCAGAAAATTCGGAAGATTCTACAACAAGAAGAAGAACAAGAAATTCTTCAAGAAGGGAGCAGCTGGTGAAAGCAAGAGAGAGGGAAAAGAGCCTGTGACTTGCTATGAATGCAAGAAGCAGGGACACATCAAATGTGATTGTCCTCAATTCCTCAAAAAGCAAGAAAAGCATAAGAAAGCTGCTGACAAAGGGAAGAAGAAGAAAGCCTACATCTCATCAATATGGGGCAACAGCTCATATGAGGAAGAAGAAGATGAGGATGAGATTGCCAACATTTATCTGATGGCACTTGCTTCTGAAGAAGCCACACCCTCATGCAGCAGTGATAAGGAAGAAGAGGTATATGAATCTGAACCCTCCTATTTTGAATTACTGGATGCATTTCATGAGCTTCATGATGAATTCATTAAAGTTGCTAAAGAACTGAAATTGGCAAAGAAAAAGATAAATAAGCTGGAATCTCAAAGCATAGTTTCTGAAATTGCCTCTTTACCTATTACTGAATCTGTTTGCTGCACTTCATGCACTAAACTTAAGCAAACTAATGATTATTTAGTTAAAAGCATGTCTAGGCTCACTAGAGGTAAAAATATGTTGTTTGCCTTGATGGGGAGCTAAAGAATATCACAAGGAAAAGCTGGTCTTGGCTATGATCCATGTGCTGTCAAGGAAAAGATTAGGATGAAAAACCAGAATGCATATATGAGACATTTTGTGCATGCTCAGAGCAATAAAAAGAAAAATAATGCATCACCTCACATTGAAACATATGATCAACCAAGGCATGCTAGACAAAAGTATTATCTGCATTGTTTTCTTCCTGCTTCTCAATCTAGCAGTCCTTTCACTACCTGTCATTTCTGTAACAAAAAGGGACATATTTCCAGTTCTTGTGCTTTGAAGAAAAATGGACTTGGCAGGAAAGTTGAATGGGTTCCCAAAGTTGCATATGCATCTAGGGAAAAATCTACTGACCAAAAAGGACCCAAGAAAATTTGGGTACCTAAAAGGAAAACATAAACATTGTTTTGCAGGTCGGTCTCAAAGCTAAGAAAAGCAACAAATGGTATATGGACAGTGCCTGCTCAAGTCACATGAATGATGATAAGGAGAAGTTCATCACCCTTAGAGACAAGAAAGGAGGAAAGGAGACCTTTGGAGGTGATCAATATGGCAAAATTGTTGGCATTGGCATTGTGGGCAAAAATCCGGAAACATCCATTAAAGAGGTGCTGTTTGTGATTGGCCTCAACCACAATTTGCTGAGCGTGAGTCAGACCTGTGATAAAGGAAATTGGGTGCTGTTTGACTCAAAATTTTGCCTGTTCATCAGAAAAAGTGATCACAAAGTAATCCTCAAAGCTCAAAGGGATGGTAATTGTTATACTATTGATCTTGATGAACTTCCTCCCTTGGATTCTATATGTCTAATTAGCCAGGATAATGATAGTTGGTTATGGCATAGGAGATTAGCTCATGTTAACATGAATCAATTGTCTAAACTGATCAAGAATGAGCTAGCAATTGGCCTGCCAAAAATATGTTTTGAAAAGGACAAAGAATGTGATCCATGTATAAGAGGGAAACAAAATAAATCATCTTTTAAATCTAAAAATATAGTTACCACAACTAGACCACTTGAATTGTTGCATATGGACTTAATTGGACCATCTAGGGTGAAAAGTCTTGGTGGTAACCTGTATGTACTTGTAATTGTAGATGACTATTCTAGATTCACTTGCACATTATTTCTTTCCTCTAAAAGTGATACCTTTTATGCATTTGTAACCTTAGCTAAGAAAGTGCAAAATGAGAAAGGTATTTCTATTGTGTCAATCAGGTCAGATCATGGAGGAGAGTTTGAAAATGCATACTTCCTGGAATACTGCAATGAGCATGGAATTGACCACAACTTCTTAGCTCTAAGGATCCCTCAACAGAATGGGGTAGTAGAAAGGAAGAACAGAACTATTGGAGAAATGGCCAGAGCTATGCTGAATGAAAAGGAACTCTCTCAAGTGTTTTGGGCTGATGCAGTGAATACAGCAAGCTACATCATAAATAGAGCCAACATCAGACCAATCCTTGGGAAGACTCCATATGAGCTTTACAAGGGAAGAAAGCCAAATCTGTCCCATCTCCATGTGTTCGGATGCAAATGCTTCATTCACAAATGGGAAAGAAAATCTGGGTAAGTTTGATGCCAAATTCGATGAAGGTATATTTCTGGGCTATTCTAGTAGGAGTAAGGCATATAGAGTTTATAATAAAAGATCAAATGTGGTAGAAGAATCTGTGCATATGGTTTTCATTGAAAATGAAACTGTTTCAAAACATGTTACCAATGAGGATGATCTTGCTTTTAACTTTGAAAAACTGGGCATTGCTGATAAAAGTAAAACTGAATCTCCAAAGATATCTGAATCTGTTAACACAGAGGAAGATATCCAGGAGCAAGAGTTTGATGAAGAAATTAATGAAGAAACATCTCAAGAACTCCCTAGAGCTTGGAGATATCAAAGGAATCATCCTGTTGATCAAGTAATAGGGAATGTTCAAGAGAGAGTCAAAACCAGAAAACAGTTAAGGGATCAAATGCTCAACTGTGCTTTCATTTCTCAAATTGAACCCAAATGTGTTGAAGAAGCCTTAACTAATGAATACTGGATTTTAACTATGCAAGACGAACTAAATCAGTTTGAAAGAAATCAAGTTTGGGATTTAGTGCCTAGGCCCAAAAATCATCCTGCTATTGGTACCAAATGGGTTTTCAGAAATAAACTTAATGAATCTGGAACAATAATAAGAAACGAGGCTATATTGGTTGCTAAAGGGTATAATCAGGAAGAAGGTATTGATTTTGAAGAAACCTTTGCACTAGTAGCTAGATTAGAAGCTATAAGAATACTGCTAGCATATGCATGCATGAAAAATATTTTACTATATCAAATGGATGTAAAGAGTGCCTTTCTAAATGGATATATCATGGAAGAAGTTTATGTAGATCAACCTCCAGATTTTGAGGATTCTACAAAATTAAACCATGTTTATGAACTGAAGAAAGCTCTTTATGGTTTAAAACAAGCCCCTAGAGCATGGTTGAGAGACTGAGTAATTTTCTAATTGAAAAGGGGTTTAATAGAGGCAAAGTTGACACAACTTTATTCACTAAGAAAGAAAATAAAGATTTACTAATTGTTCAAATCTATGTTGATGATATTATTTTCGGTGCTACTAATGAAACTCTTTGCAAGAAATTTTCTGAGTTAATGTAGGGAGAATTCGAGATGTCCATGATGGGTGAACTTAACTTCTTCCTTGGATTGCAAATCAGACAGCTTGATGATGGTATCTTTCTCAGTCAATCCAAGTATCTAAAGGAGCTGCTAAAGAAGTTTGGAATGGAGAATGCCAAGCCAATGGGAACACCTATGGCTACTGCAACCAAACTAGACATGGATGAGAATGGGAAGATGTTTGACATTACTCATTACAGAAGAATGATTGGATCCCTGCTGTACTTAACTGCCAGCAGACCAGACATTATGTTCAGTGTCTGTATGTGTGCCAGGTTCCAATCATGTCCCAAGGAAACCCATGCAATAGCTGTGAAGAGAATTTTGAGATATCTTATTGGAACATCACATATGGGTCTCCATTATCCAAAGGGCAATGGAGAAGATCTCAAAGGATACACTGATGCTGATTTTGCAGGATCCAAAACTGACAGAAAAAGCACAAAGTGGAACTTGTCAGTTTCTTGGGGGATCCCTGGTTTCATGGTTCAACAAAAAGCAAAATAGTGTGGCCCTATCCACTGCAGAAGCTGAGTATGTTGCAGCTGGAAGCTGTTGTGCCCAAGTCATCTGGATGAAACAGTAGCTTGAAGATCTTGAGATTAAAATGAAAGAGATACCAATCATGTGTGACAACCAAAGTGCCATAAATATCACCAAGAATCCTGTCATGCATTCAAGGACGAAACATATTGAAGTTAGGCACCATTTCATAAGGGATCACGTTCTGAAAGGAGAAGTTAAGCTGGAGTACATCCCAACAGAGAATCAAGTTGCTGATATACTCACAAAGCCTCTATCAGAAGACAAGCATTGCAAAACAAGGAGAGAATTGGGTATGGTAAATCCCAGTGAACTGTAAGTTATTCTTGTACAATCTTGTTTTCAAAGGTTTCGTCTTTAAGATTAATTCTAACTTTAGCATCGGAGTATGTTTAATTTAAGCTGCAGGTGCTCCTCACAAGATTCAATGGCAATAAACTTAAAGATTGGAGCACATAAGAATGGAACAACCAGAAAGTGAAGTAAATGATGAAAATTCTGAGTTCTGGATCCATTCTGTAAGTTTTCAAAAATGAAATTCGAATTTTAATGTGTGTTAGATGTATTTTGCTTCATAAACTGTGTTTTTGAACTAGTCAACGTGGTCAACATTCGAATTTTAGTTGGAGGATGCCAAGCCAATGGGAACACCTATGGCTTCTCCTGTTCCTGGTGTTGAGGCACAAGAATCTAAACAAGCTGGCGCAGAAAGCACTTCAAAGGCCTCCAGCAATGAGGCAAGTCCTGGTCCTCTCCTGGACTATGGCATAGAGGAAGAGGGTCTGGAGGAGTCAAGCCCTCTTGAGCCCAGTGAAGCAGTTGCTCAAGACTCTATCCTTTCCACCCAAGAAACTGAGCAAGTTGAGCAGCTAGTGGCATCCATATTTGCTTCACCATTTCTGCAAGCTGCACCCATTGAGGAAAGGAGCATTGTGCCTGTTATTGATTTTGAAGCTATTACTCACAATGCTCTACTGCAAGCTCAAAGGAGAAGGCTTGAAGAAATATTTTTCCCTGCTGAACTAGCCTCTCATTCTCTTGTTGCTTATGGGCTATCAGAGGAACAAAGAGCTCGACTAGCTCTTTCCAGGCAGGAAATGCAAGAGTTGCTTGAGGTCTCTGATGATGATGTTGATGAAGAACCTAGCCCTGAGCCTGCTGAGCCTCCTGCACCAGTTCAGCCAGAGATTCCTTTTGCTCCTGTCCCTCTTTGTGCTGTTCCTATCTCTCAGATTCCTCCTCCAATGGACTTTGTTGGGCTTCCTGATGATGCCAAAAAGGGGGAGAAGATAAAGCAAACTGGGACTAAGCAAGCTGGAAAATCTGCTGAGCCATATGGAAAAGGAAAGACGTACAGCAAGAAGTCTAAGCCAAAGAAGAAGTGATTGATTAGAACTTAGGCTGAATCTTCCTGTTGTATTTTGTTGTGATTAATTTTGTTTTTGTTTTGATGATTATTCTTTATGTTTTGAGAACTGATCTTTGATTGAAGTATGTATTGCAACCATTGATTGAATGAATGAACTTCTTTGTTGCAATGTTTTGTGCCTTGAATCTCTTCACTTAATCTGTTGGATATGATATCTTATGCATATGTTGAGGGGGAGCTTGTGAAAGCAAACCCAAGTACTAATTCAGTTTGTGAGTTGTTTTGTCATCATCAAAAAAAGGGAGAATATTGAATCAAGAGTTTTGATGATTCCAAACCAACATCCAAGAGCTTGGATTGAAGATATCAAAGGAGATCAAAGTGCTTCAAGTGAAGAATTTGAAGAGTATTTGCTGCTAGATCTTTTGTAGAATCTTTTGTTTTTAGTTATGATTGGGTAAAAGATTTTGATTTGAAGAAAAGATGTTTTCAAACCTTGATTTTATGATTATTTGAAAAATACCCACAAACAGACGAAGTTTGAAAGTTTAAACTGAACTGTCATGTTGGAAATTCTAACTTCGCCTTTGGAAATTTGAAATTCGAGCTAAAACTGAATAAGTCTAAAGAGATGTCTCTCTGTCAGATAAATTTTGATTCTCCAAAATTTGAATTTTCATCCAAGTCTGAAAGAAGCCTCTTAGTGACAGGCGAACTTCACATCTTCAAAATTCGAATTTCAGACAAAACACAACTTGAGAAATTAGAAGAAATTCGTCTGAAACAATGTTAAAGTTCATCTGAAATCAAGATGAAATTGAGTTTGAAAAATGCTCTCTGACAGATGAACTTTGACTTTCCAACATTCAAATTTTCATATAAGTCTCAAAGGAGTTTCTTTGAAACAGACGAACTTTAAGTCTTCAAAATTCGAATTTCAGACAAATCACAACTTATGAAAATGGAAGAAATTCATCTGAAACAATGTTAAAGTTCATCTGAGATCAAGAATAATTTAAGTTTCAAAACTGCTTTCTGTCAGACGAACTTTGAACATTAAAATTTGAATTTCAGTAGCTATGTTTTCGAGTCTGTTGAAATGAAACACTGACATACGAATGACAAGTCTTGTAACATTCGAATGTTGAAGCTAGTCTAAAAAGAGTCTCTCTGACAGACGAATTTCACCCTTTCAAAATTTGAATTTCGAAGAAAGTGATCTACTGTGCCTCTTTGAACGTTCAATGGACAGACGAATTTTGGGCTTCCAAAATTCAAATTTCGAAGGCACTGTAGAAAATTGAAAACACTGTTCACACTTAACTGAAAAACTTTCCTCTTGAAAATTCGTATGTCACATTGTGAAAATGTTTTGTAAGTTTCAAAATTCGAATTTCACTTCATGAACAGACGAACTTCGTGCTGTAACGTTGAAAGCTTTAACCTTCGGTTCCTTCGAAATTCGTCTGTTGACCAACCAAAATTCGAATTTCAGTATGTCAGAAGCATTAAATGTGGTTGGTTAACGGATAGTTTTTCAGAGTAACTATTAGATAACTTCCCCAACGGATAGATTTTGTCTCTAATGGACATTTGAGACCTAAAACTATAAATATAACATCATTTGAAGTTGTGGGTAACAAATCAAACTTGTATATACCGAATTTCTGCTGAATCTTCTTCTCAAAAGCTTTTACCCTCTCAACTTCAATATCTGTACTTTAACCTTCATATCTACTCTATTCAAGAGAGTTATATCTTTGTAAACAATCTACTCTTCATCTGGAAGATAGATTTACTTGTTAGGGGAAATTACAAGGGGATTGGGAAGCACATTGTGAAAGTGCTTAGAGTGTTTGAGAGAGCTCCAGAAATAGAGCATACTCGTGTACTGTGGCATTAGCAAGAAGTCAGTTGAATTCTTGCTGTATAGTGGATAAATCTCAAGAGTTGTCTTGGGGACTGGACGTAGGTCAAGTGGATAGACCGAACCAGGATAAATCACTGAGTTTTCTTCTCCTTATCTTTACTTTTTAGCTTGCTCTGTTTTATACGTTACTTCCCTTACACTGTGCTGTCTTCACCCATTTCATTTTGTGCAGAGAAATTTCAATCTTCCCAATTCACCCCCGCTCTTGGGAAGTCAGCCTTGCTAACAAAAACCACCAAGAAGGCAAAGGGCAAGGAGAAGGCTTTGAATGATTAATTTTATAATTACTATTGCTACTTGTTTTCTTATAATATTATATAAAATTATATGTGCCTTTTTGAGGCCATACTTTGCTACCATTATGTTATTGTAAGTTTTTGGTGATAGTTTGAACAAGTTTGAGCAATGTATATAATTTATGAAATTACTTTTTCAAAGTTATGTTATAATCTATCCTCTTCTGAACATGTCAAGGTTAAGTAGGTATTATTCATATGAACTGTAATATGACATAGAAGTTTATATATTTTCAAAAACTAGATGAGTAGATATTTCCAGCAAACCAAGGATCACTTGATTTGGATCAGTTTGCTAATTGCTATGAATTTTTGAATTTAGGTTAGTAAACCTTGAATAGAACATTTTGATGATTTGTATAGTGAAACTTTAAGCAATAAACTATAGCGATTGGTGTGATCAAATTCTTGTTTCATACTTTTACCTTGTAGAGAATGTTTTTAACTATTTTTAGAGACTCGAATCACATTGATGTGAAATTTTTTGAATTAGCTATGATTTTTCAAAGTTCAGTAGAAAAATTGGATATTAAATGAATAGTGCCTATGTTTGTTTTACTTTATCTAATTTAGACCTTATGATGATTCAAGCTCCTAAGACGGTTCATTTGGACATTAAATATGTTATGTTACATAGGTAATAATGTTGAAAGTTTGTGGGTACAACTTTGGTCTAGTTTATATGAGTTCTTTCACTTGTACTCTGCATGATGATTTTGACCAAAAGGGGAAAGTGTGAAGGATAGGGTTTTCTTGCAATAAACGCAGGGTAAAGTTTGATCAAGTAGCAAGAAAGCATGATTGTATAAGTTTAAATAAGTAAGCAAAGGAAATCCTTCTCTTTCCTTTATGATGTTGGTTTCAGCCAAGATAAAAGGTGAGGAAGGAGTTGGAATTTCATGAATCCAATGGTAGGAATGGATTCCTCTTACAAAAATTAGTAAAGGGAAGACAAGGGTTTCATGAATAACTTAAATATGCAAAATATGAAAAATTAGGGCATATGATTTGGTCAAAAAAGAAGTGACACTTAGCATTGGAATTTGATCATTCTAATGATTCCAATAAGTTCCTAGGGTCCAAATTTGTCAAAAAAAAGCCAAAGGATTAATGGCTAAAACTAGTATACGAAATATGAAAGTTTAGGGATTAAAGGGTTCTTTAAGAAAGTTGGCCATGAAATTGGTTTATTGAGGATGGTACTCTTGATGTCTTTAGGCTTGGGAAGTGGTAAGGAAGTGATTGGAAAATACTTCACGCAAGAGGAAATTAAGATCAAAGAGATAATGTTACAGCTTTAAGGTAGTGTTCTTGCTTTACTTTTATGTTATTACACAATTATATTTTATGAATGTCTTATGAAGTGATTATATTTCCATGTTGTTGTTGTTTATTGGATTGACTGGCAGTTTATTTGATGAGGGTTTTGCTCAGGATATCTTGTTTTTAAGTTGTTATGCTGTAAAAATTTTTTTAGCCAACATAATATTTTCATACATTTTAAAAAAAATTATGCAATGTTATGAATGTTTTAATGTGATATAATAATATGTGCATGTATACTACTAAGATGCCCAATATCATTCTTCCAAGTTCTAACGTTTCTAGGTATAAAAGCAAGACAATGTAGGAAAGCAAATGAAGAAGAATTGATGGAAGTTAATTTATGTTTATGATAGATGATGGTAAGCATGCTTTGTAAATTATGTCATGGCTATGTATGGATAATGTAATGTGATGCCATATGATGTATTGAAAAGCATGTTATGTATTATTGAGCTATAATATAGAATTATGAACAAAGAATGTTATGTTTGCCCTTATTAATGGGAATTTATGATATGTTAATTATTTTGAATATTTAAATACATTATAATGAAAAGAAATAAGCCAAAGTATGATTCTTTTGTTAGAGGATATCATGTGCTTTATGATGAAGCATATTTTACATAAATTGGTCAAGTATGGTATAGGTTATAGCTCATCAAAGTTAATGATTAAAAACTGGACAGTTATAGGAAAACACCATCTAATTCAAAAGGCTATATAAACTCGCGTAGTGCTCTAAAAATTAAGTGGTTTATGTGTATGGAAAAAGTTATGTTCTAAGATTAATATGCCACTGTTTGAATACATTTGAAGGTATATGAATGAAGTTATACATGTTTTCTTAAAACTATTCCAGTAAAGGATTATTTTGACCCTTGATGGTTTAAAATGACACTCTACTCTGTACATAATGAATAAATGTACAAAATAAATATGGTTAGAAAATAGACATACAGATCTTTTAGATGACATAAATAATGCATGAACAACCATGCATAGTATGAGATATGAATTTTTAAAATAATGGGTCAGAATTTGGACAAAAACTGGAGGTTGAAAATGGATAGTAAACTTTAATGAATAAATTGTATGAATTGGCACAATTAAATTCTGGTTTCATATTTTTCCCATGAAATTCAGGATGTTCACAATTTTTACAGATTTAATCATAGTGAAATGATTTTTGTGTATTTAGCTATAAAGTTTTGAAATTCACTACACAATATGATGAATAGTGCACAAAAATAATATTTTATAGTTTTGAGTTTTTCACTGGTTTAAGATTTCTAGAGTGTCTTTTCTACATCCAAATGAGGTAGTATTCATGGGAAAGATGTCTAAAGATTAGGTGTTACATTTTTGTATCAAAGCAAATATCTTGGCAATCTTTGTGGTAAGAAAGAAATGTACCCCCTTTAGATATAGTTTTTCCTTGGAAAGTGAATTATTATTCCTTATGAGAATCTGGCTTAAGAATGTTATAGTGACATAAGAGATTAGTCTTAAGGATAGCTTAAGGTAGTTGCTGGGTTAGATGAGAATGTTTTAGAAAGTTATTTTCTTAGTTCTTGAATTCTTTCAGAGTTAGATCTTAGTAGATCCAATCAGTCAAGTGATATGGGGTCATTGAAGATCTTAGTTGGGCTCAGAGATAGTAGTAGATCTCATCATTGTAGTAGACCAATTACGAGGTTAAGTAGACCTCCAAGAAAGAATAAGATGATAAAGGAAAGATTAGTGAGCTTAATAGATATAGAGGCTTTGTTTTTATGGTACTACTGTGAAAGTGAATTGTGATCACAAGATCCTAAAGGACTTAACAGATCATGAAGTATAGAAATTAAGCCAAGGACAATGGCTGGAATTGTTGAAAGATAATGTTCATGTTGTAAAGTGCCATCCAGAAAAGCTAGTATTATGGCCAATACGGTAAAAGCTATTCATGTAAGAAGTGCAATGACAATGATGAAGGAAAAAATGTTAGTAGAAGATTTGGAGACTTAGTTCTCTTTTCTAGTTGCATAAAACTAAAGTAAAAATGAAGAAAGACATAAAAAAAGCCTAGCAGGATGATAAATGTGCAAATGAGATTAATGAATCAATGAATTAGGGAGAAGTGAAAAGAATTTAACACAAAATATGTTGGTTTGATGAGATTTCAAAAGCAAGTATGCATCTTTTAAAGGGTAGATATGAGAGAAGAGATAGTAATAGAAGTTACAAGAGCAAAGGTATTATTCATCCAGGAATCATAGGAATATGTCATGATTTAAAGGAATAGTTTTACAATCTGGATGATATAGTATGAGGATAATAGAACATTCAGTGCATCCAGAGGGTGAAAATAAGATATATAAAGGATTAATAAGATTATTTTGACCCTTGAAAGCATGAAGTTAAAATGAAACTGTATCACAAAAGGTTTGGAAATGTGTAGACCTCAAGGCAGATTGAGATGATTCGAAAAAAAACTACTAACAGCTCAAAGTAAGCAAAAGAGTTATGCCAATAAAAGGAGAAAGCCTTTAGAGTTTGAAGTATGTGATTATACATTCCTTAAGGTATCTCTAATGAATGGAGTTGGTCAATCAATGAAGATCGAAAAGCTTAGTCCAATGTGCGTCGAACTATTCGAAATCCTTTCAAAAGCTTGACCTGTAGCTTACAAACTAGCTTTTTCCCAAAACCTAAGCCAAATTCATGATGTTTTCCATGTCTTCTAATTGAAAAAGTATCAACCAGACCCATCATATATTAAAAATATAGAAGTTTTGAACTGCAGGATAATCTATGTTATGAGGTTAGATCTGAAAAGATTATCAACCATTGGATCAAGCAGCTGAGAAACAAGAGGATCCCTATTGTGAAGGTGGTCTAGAAAAGTTCATTCATGGAGGAGGCAACATGGGGGCTGGAATCAAGTATGACACAGAAGTATCCAGAACTTTTTGATTGATGTACATTTTTTAAAACATTTGAGGACAAAATTTTATTTAGGGGAAGAGAAATGTAATATTCTGATTTTTCGTGTATGCATTTATGACCAGAGGATGTTATAAATAACATTATAATACTTCAGTGCAAGCCAAAAGTACAAGTGATTTTGGATATATGGGATCGAAGAGGAAAAGTAAAAGTCAGGTAAAGGCGGGTCCTATATGAATAGTAAATGTTAGGGAAGATGAATAGTAAAAAATAAGATAGGTGGAACCTATAGTAAAAGTTACTGAACCGGGTGAGAGTTAAAGATTGGTATATTTTTACCATAGTAAAAAATGAATAGTAAAGGCTATTTACTAAGTACAATAAGAAGTCCACCAAAAATATAATTACTTTAAAATTTACTAGACTAGGTAAAAGTAAAAGTTAAAGATAACATTAAAACTTGTTCACCCTATCTCTATTGGATAAAAATGCCCTTCCTTACTGCTCTAACAAATTCAAAATATCTTGGGGTAAAATAGTAAGGTGACATAAAATATTAAAGGAAAAACATGAGCAATTAGATCAAGAAGTAATCCAATGGCCAAAAACACTCTCTTTCTCCTATAGATACCCATGCTCCCTTCGACTTTTCCTTACTCATTTTGTAACACTCCAAGTGGGTGCAGGATGGAGAGAAAGCTCGTGAGAGAAGAGAGAGAAAGAGGGGAGTCGAGAGGGAGAGTGAGGTAACGAGAAAGGAAGAGGGAAAGAAGGAAAAGGAAGCAAGGCACCAAGGTAAGATCTTTTCCCATTCTCTCGTAGCTTCTTTTCTTCATTCATTTAGCATGATTGATTAAGGTTTTGGAACCATTTTCTTCTCCTCCCAAAGTTCTTATGTCTCGACCAAAAAGCAAATTTGAAGGCCAAAGGTTTTGTCCATGAAACCAAGTTAGAGAATGAGTTTAAAATATTGTATATTGCCTTGATTTCATGAGTGAATGTGATGTGTTTATTTTATACCTATAAAACACCCACATTTTGTATATATTTTTATCCCAAAATATTGTGATTTAATATTTTTTGGCATGATTCTGCATAACTTGAGATATAATTGAATCATATGATGTTTAGGAGGATTTTTGAAATACATACAGCCAAAAAGAAGGAGATAAATGTATAAAAATTTATCTACCTGGTCTACACTAAACTCCTTAACCATGGATGGGTGAGGAGTTGAAGAGAAACAAGATCACGGATTGACCTGGCACTAGGTCAGCTATGAGGGACTCTAGCCAGCGCTAGGTGGGTTCAAAGCTTGGGAGCAAGGACGCGTTGCAGCTGATGCCGAGTGAAGAGAAAATCAAAGGAGCCGGCATCGACTCGATTCGAGATGTAGACTTAATTTTTATGTAATTTCATGTTTTATTGGGCTTCTGGACTCTCCTTATAAAAGGAAACATGGTAGAAACATTGAATAAGATTTAGAAATGCACTCAGAAGCCAAAAAACACGGTTCAAAAAGCATCTGGGAGCAACTAGGAGTATCTTATAGAGAGAGAGTAAGGAAATTTGGGGAATATTAGCCATAGATTCATTCTTCTCTAATATAACTCTATTTTCTTATTATTTTCACCATGATTTGGGATTTTAGTTTTGCGTTGATTTATAATTTTATGAGTAGCTAAATTTCCCAGTCAAGGGTAGAGATGTGGCCTAATTGGGATGGATTGGATTTATTTCTCTAGTTAAGACTCTGTTGATTTGTTCTTCAAGTTATAATTAATTTATCATTTTCTTATATTTATCTCTTTTATTCGTTTATGTGGATTTTATGTTTGATCACCATAAAATCTAATTAATGGGTAAACTTGATGGACTGAGAGGTGAAGAGTGAACATAGATATAGGGAGATAAACATGTATAACTAATCTAGAGATAGAATTAAGAATTTATGGTGATATAAGTTGTAGTTTTCAAGGTTTAATTAGGAACTTTAGTTGTGCGAGAGCGAATTGAATCTTAATTAAATAATGACTAATTGACCAAGAGGTAATTATGACACTTTAGAAACAATGGTCACTATAATTATGCAGAGTATAACTTAGGAATATAATCTAGTTATCTCATAAGGTGAATCCTGATTCCTTGACGCTTTTAGAACTGAATCAAACTAAGAATTTGTATGGTTTTCTATTTCTTTCCTTTTTAATTTGAATTCTCAATTTGATTATTACTTGCTTTTGGGATTAAAAGTTTGGACTGATAAATCTACTAACTCCCTTGGGTTTGAATTCTGGAATACTCTGGAGAATTTTTGTTATTGTGATTGACCCTGAATACTTGTAGGATCCTGATAAAGTTTTTGGTGCTGTTGCCGGGGAGGCTAACAGATTTATTAGTTCATTGTTTTTAGACATTTTATAAAAATAAAGAAAAAATTCTTTGTCCCTGATTTTTTTTTCCCTTGCTGCACGTTATTAAGATCTAAAAGTCTTAATAGTACTTCTAAATTGATTGCTATTAATCCTGAAATTGAACGTGCTTGCAGGAAAAATAGAGTTAGAAGGAGGCATGAGATGGCTAATGAAGTAATGCCTGCTAGGGCTCAAGCTAATCCACTTTGGAGAGATACAGATAAGCCTATAATTTATGATAGCCCATCATGTATCTGGTTATCTGACAATACCAAAGATTATGAGTTTAAGAACATAAACTTAAACTCACTGCCATAATTTCATGGGCGAATAGGTGAAGACACATTAGGTTTTCTAAAGGATTTCTATGACTGGATTGACCAATTTCCCCTGAATGGTTTGACTCAGGAGGAGCTTAAGATGAGATGTTTCAATTTTTGCTTAAAGGATAATGCTCGGAGATGGATTTTAAATCTGCCTAAAAATTCACTTACATTGTGGAGAGAGATCTATGATGCATTCATTACCAAGTTCTATTCTTCTCAAAGAACTATAGATCTAAGGGATAAGATCTATCTTTTTCAACAACTAGAGGGCAAGTCATTCTATGAAGCTTGGGATCGATTTAAGAATTACTTATATAAGTGTCCACACCATGGATTCCACAATATGATGATTTACAAACTGTTTTATAATGCTCTATGCTCTGCCTCCTAGTCGTTAGTGGACATTACTATCAGGGATGGTAATTTGATTATTAAAGAGAAGATGAATATCTATGATCAAGGGGCAACTCAGACCAGACAAAAGGGAATATGAAGGAGGAGAGTACTTGTCAAGGAAGTTAATTCTCACTCTGATGTGTCTGCATAGTTAGAAAAGTTAAATCAATGCGTGGATCTTCTTTTCCAACAACAGAGCAATAATTCTAGTCTTCCTAAAGAATCGTGCTTTGCATGTGGTGGTTCAGGTTATATTGTTGACACATGTATGCACATGCTTGAAGATACTGCAGGAGTCAATTAGATGGGATCAAATGTTGAACTTCAATATTTTTTACAGAGAAAGAATGATCCCTTCTCAAACACATATAATCCTGGGTGGCGAAATCATCCGAACTTCTCTTGAAAAATCCACCAGCACCACCAGGATCCTAGCAACAGGCATCCCCTAGCCACCAGCACCATCTACAAGAAGGACTCCTCAGATGGAGGAGATGTTTGCTTAAATCATGGCTATTCAAGCATCTACCAATGAGAATTTGGAGCAATTTATGGTTGGTCTGGCAGCCGTTAATAAAAATTTTGATCAATTTATGGCTAGCCAGATCACTACTAATAATGTTGCACAAGTGGCTATTCATAACTTGGAGACACAGATGGGTCACTTAGCAAACATGGTGACTGAAAAGATACAAGATCGATTCCCTAGCAACACTAAAGTTAATCCAAAAGAAGGAGTTATGACAATTACTCTCAGAAGTGAAAAAGAATAGAAGGAAGAGGTGAAGAAAAAAAATTGAGGGTGGTAAAAAAGGTAAGGATGAGGAGAATAAGGAGATCCCAAAAGCTTATGATAACACTGAAGGGCAGTCACCTTACACTGATGTGAAGCCATATGTACCCCCTATTCCTTCCCCTCAGAGACTACAAAAGAAAGGGCATGATGTTAATTTTCAAAGGTTCCTAGATATATTTAAGAAGCTTCGCATTAACATTACTTTTGCTGAGGCACTAGCGAACATGCCTTTATACGTCAAATGCCTTAAGGCTCTGTTGTTAAACAAGACGTTAGAAGAATGCACTCAAGTGCCTTTGACTAAAGAATATAGCGTCATCCTACAAAGAAAGTTGCCTCCAAAGCTAAAAGATCCAGGGAGTTTTTCTATTCCCTGTGTTATTGGTTCTCAATTGATTATTTGATGCGATTTGGGTGCTGGTATTAATTTTATGCCTTACTCTTTGTGCAAGAAATGTAAGGTTACAAATCTAACACCTACAAGTATGACTCTACTGGTAGCTGATAGGTCAGTAAGGTACCTAATGGGAATTATGGAAGATGTACTCATCAAAGTGGGCAAGTTGATTATTCTTGCTGATTTTGTGGTATTGGATGCCGAGGATGAACTAGACGTTTCTTTAATCCTAGGAAGACCATTCCTATCTACTATGGGTGCCTTAATTGATGTGCCAAATGAGAGATTGACGTTTAGAGTTAGGGATGAAAATGCTTAATTTGATCTTGCCACCTCTAACAATCCCACTTTTAAGGAAACTTGTTGCAGCATAGCTATAGGGCAAGACTATCAAAAGTAAACATTGACATCTCCTCCTAGATCTTTAAATGTTGATAATGGTTCAATTCAAAAGATTGTCAAAGAGGAAGCAAAGGTTAGGAAAAAAGTGGTACCTCCTAGTTCCCAAAAGAAAAAGAGCACTTGTGTAATCTGAACGGACTGAATGGTACCGACTTTTATCATAAAAAACCTCTCTAAGGGAAGGATGAAATTATAGTGGAGGAAAAAGCTGATTCTTGAATCTGAAGGGCTTAGATCAAAGCCTCTGAAGGATGTCATCTTGTGATCTCCTAATCCATCTGGCTATCGTTGTTAAATTTAGCACTTATTGGGAGGTAACTCAATATTATTTTTTTTCTTTTATTTTCTGTTTTTATTTTCCATGTTTGTTTTCTTGCTCTTGTTACCCCAAATTCTCTCCCTCAAGAATTTTTGCAGGACTGAATTGATTATGGTAAAAACAAGCTTGGAACAAACACAAAAGACTCTAAAGAGAATTTCAAGTATAGCCTATAAATCAAGGGAGTCTCAGTTTCTTTATCTTTTATTTTATTCCTGCAACATTGAGAACAATGTTGGATCTAAGTGTGGGGGGAGTTTAATAGATGCTTTTAGTTGAATTGGCCTTAAAGAGTTGAATTGTCCTTCAAGAATTGTGCTGATGTGCTGAAATTAGAAAAATTTTTATGAAATTATGTGCTTAATTAATTTTATTTAGATTTATTTTGCTTATTTTTTTGAGCTAGTGATTATGTCTACCACTATAGGATACTCAATTGTTGTGCTTAATGGGGTAAGATAGTTAGTTTACAAGTAAGGAACATGAGTCTTGAGACTACAAAATTGAGCACTATAACTTAGCATGTGGTAGGTGATGAAAAGTGATTGAGTTTGTAGAAAGCTTAATTATATATTTATTTTTGAACTCGGGTATTTTCAATTGTTTTGTATGAATTTATTATTTAGTTGGAGAGATGATTTGAGGTTTAAATGAAAAAAAAAGAGAAAAAAAGGTAATATATAAATCCACTCCACTAGCTTGAGCTATGCTTAATAACTGAGGGGCTTCCACAAAAAAGTGTTGTCTTTCGTGTAAAACGGTACGATATGAGTTATGAGTGTGTCAAAGGCATCTTGGTGCAGCAGGTTATGTAGCTGGAGTAACCCGAGATACGCATCACAAATGCAAGATCTTTGTATCAAAAGTGTAACACCTCTCTCATAGGCCCATTTCCCATGTATTTAATCATTATAAAGTCCATTTATATCATAGTAGGATCTTAAACAATAAAATCCATAATAAATTTTTCTCAACTTTGTGCACTATTCATTTAATCGAATTTATTTATTTTGATTAAATTTTGAAAAATTATAACTAAATCAATAAAAATCGTATGCATGTGATTCTAGTCTCTAAGGATAGCTTATAACTTTGTCTACATGGAAAAAATATAAGTCAGAACAATGATAGTATTGATCTGTACAGGAAACTCCATGAATTTTCACTATTTATACGAAAATTGCAAAAATAATCATTTTAATTGGGATTAAATATAAAAATCCACTAAATATTGTACACACATCCAATTTGAGTGTTCTTTAGACCATTGGAGAGCTCTTCATGTCTACTTTTAAACCATATACATCATTCATATTTTATACATCAAAAAGTCTAAATAGTGATATGTTTACTCTATATAGGTCAAGATGACCATTTATATCTTCTATTTTGCCAAACAAAAGTCATAAAATATTTACATGGGCATATATCATTTTCATACCATACCATACTTTAGCTAAGACCTAAGACATCATAAAAACTTGAAGAAATATACTTAACATCACATTTACAAAATTATACAAAAGGTCAAAGCCCATGGCCATTGCTAGGATTATCAAGTTAATATTTGGGAGGGTGAGATTCAAAGAATCTCAGTAGCTAACATACAACATTCCATCACATCATCACATTAAGCATGAAAACATTAAGATAATAAATTTTGAATACATTAACACATTTGCATCATATGAATTTATAAAATTTTTGGCAGAGTTTCATTTTGAAAAATGGACATCCCGGGGTCTCAATGCCCCTCAATCAACTCAGCCAATACACATAAATCATCTCAAAATATCATTGCAATCATATGACAAGGCATAAAGCACATTGAAAATAACTATGATAACATAATGCTTGTATGGGAAATTAACTACCTTATAATGCTCCCTTGCTCTTCAAACTTGGCATGCCACTTCTTGAGCCTCTTAACACTTCCCTAAACCTAATCATATCATCATTGAACCAATTTAGCCATTGGTTTTTGGGAATTATACAATGCCATAAGACTAAAACCCAAAATTTTCACTTTATTTTCCTTTGCTTTTTCTTTGTACAACATACTTGTTCTTAAGATTTTGGACCATGGGGAATCCATTCTTGAGGTCAAGATCATGAAATTCCAACTCTAGATACTTCCCCTATTCTGGCCAAAATTATCTCAAAATGATTAAAAAATATTTCCTTCAAATCTCTTCAAACCATCCATGGATTCATGCTTCTAGTGTCTAGTCTATGATTTTTCCTAAGTTTCATGGTCCAAAACTCATTCCTATGCTAAAAACCTAATTTGGCTGAAACCCTAAGGTATAAAGGAAGCAAACTAAACCATAAATCATGCTTTGGAAACCATAGATAGTAAGCTTAAGGTAGTAGTATTAAAGCTTACCAACTTGTGCTTTGAATTTCCTTGGATTTTCCCTTTTTCTTTCTCTCCTTCTTTCCTCCTTCTCTTGCATTTTCTTTCTGGTCTTTTGCTACTAGAGGAGCTCGTGAAATGAAGTGGGAAATGAGTGGTTAATTGGTTTAATTAAGTGGCTAATCACTTAATTAATTAAAGTCACTTTTTGCTAATCATGGTTACTTTTTCAAATACTTCTTCAAGAAGTATTACAAAATATAATATAATATTAGTTCAGTCATATGGCTACAGCAAAAGTCACGCATGGGTGAGCTTGAGGTGTCCAAAAATTGCTCAATTTTCTTGATCTAGATATACCTCAATTCGATTACTTTTTAACCGTACTGATAAAATCATCTTTGTACTAATTTATTATTTTTGGGTTACAGGACTATTCTAATTTTATTTTTACATTTCCATAATTATCTTGCCCCAAATGGTATCTGTGTATGACTCATATCTAGTCCTGATTTCTTTTTAACCATCGGTAGGACCCACGGTTTACTTTATCAGTTTACTATTATTTTTGGACACTTAGTACTGATTATTTCTTTATTCTTGAATATTAACCCTTAGTGCCATATACCATTGGACTTCTCTCGTCAAGGGCTTCATTTTGACAATAATTTTACATATTTACAAAATTACCCTTAACCTGAGTTTAAATTATAATTTCTGAAACTTTCAGGTCATTAGGTGTAATTTTCTCCAAGACTTTTCTATTTCTTTCTTGCCTAAATTTTAATACTTTTGGGACATGAATGTCATTTTTATAGTTCTTTAGGGGAAAAATATCATTTTTATATTTTTCCATCTAACCTGGAAAAATTATTTCTTTATCCTATTTCACACAAAATGGTGTCTATCCATTTTTGTGAATTTCTTGTACATTTTATGTTATCATCAATTATGTCCTCTTTTATTACCTAATATCCAGTAAAACTTTGGGATATTACAAAAAGAGCGTGTAATGGCCAAAGAAAAGCAAATAAATCCCCAAATAAAATTGAAGCACAAAGTGTGGAAAAATTAAATAAATAAATCCTTATTAATCTCTATTGTACATGAGTTGAGGTTTATGCATAACTAATTGGGGTATTTTAAATTCTTAAATAAGTATTGTAATTTTTCTTTATCTTATTCAATTGGCTGTCTGCGTTTGTCACATGTTAGATACACACACACACACACTAAAGTCTCATAGATTAATGGGAATGATGAGTAAGTCGCTATTGAGCCTAATATTTGATTTGTTGAGTATTCTTTTTATTTATATTGGTGACGGACTATCACTAGTAAAGAAGAGTGAGTTTGATGAATCTATGAATTGATTTTGAGAGTCGTACAATTCTAGTCTTGCTTGAGGACAAGCAAATGTTCAAGTGTGGGGGGACATGATATGTTTATTTTATACCTATAAAACATCCACATTTTGTATCTATTTTTATCTCAGAATATTGTGATTTAATATTTTTTGGCATGATTCTGCATAACTTGGGATATAATTGAATCACATGATGTTTAGGAGGATTTTTGAAATACATAGAGCCAAAAAAAAGGAGAAAAATGCATAAAAATTCACCTACCTGGTCTACACTAAGCTCCTCACCCGCTGACAGGTGAGGAGGCGAAGAGAAACAAGATCACGGATTGACTTGGCGCCAGGTCAGCCATGAGGGACTCCAACCGACGTCGGGTGAAAGGAAAATCAAAGGAGCTGGCGCCGGCTCGGTTTGAGATGCAGACTTAATTTTTATGCAATTTCATGTTTTATTGGGCTTCTGGACTCTCCTTATAAAAGGAAACATGGTAGAAACATAGAAGAAGATTTAGAAACACACTCATAAGCCAAAGAACACGGTTCAAAAAGCATCTGGGAGCAACTAGGAGCATTTTATAGAGAGAGCAAGGAGATTTGGGGAGTATTAGCAATAGATTCATTCTTCTCTAATATATATGTTTTCTTATTATTTACACCATGATTTGAGATTTTAGTTTTGCGTTGATTTCTAATTCAATGAGTAGCTGTATTTCCTTGTCAGGCGTAGGGAAGTAGCCTGACTGGGATAGATTGGATTTATTTCTCTAGTTAATACTCTGTTGATTTGTTCTTTAAGTTATAATTAATTTATCATTTTATTATATTTATCTATTTTATTCATTCATGTGGGTTTTATACTTGATCACCATAGAATCTAATTAATTGGTAAACTTGATGGACTGAAAGGTGAAGAGTGAACCTAGATATAGAGAGATAAACATGAATAACTAATCTAGAGATAGAATTAGGAATTCATAGTGATATAAGTTGTTGTTTTCAAGGTTTAATTAGGAACTTTAGTTGCGCGAGAGCGAATTGAATCCTAATTAAATAATGTCTAATTAATTGAGAGATAATTAGGACACTTTAGGGACAATGGTCACTATAATTATGCAGAGTCTAACTTAGGAATATAATCTAGTTATCTCATAAGGTGAATCCTAATTCCTTGATGCTTTTAGAACTGAATCAAACTAGGAATTTGTTTGGTTTTCTATTTCTTTCCTTTTTAATTTGAATTCTCAATTTGATTATCACTTGCTTTTGAGATTAAAAGTTTGGACTGATAAATCTACTACCTCCCTTGGGTTCGACTTCTGAAATACTCTGGAGAATTTTTATTACTGTATCGACCCTGTATACTTATTGGATCCCAATAAAGTTTTTGGTGCCGTTGCCGGGGAGGCTAACGGATTTATTAGTTCATTGTTTTTAGTTCTTTTATAAAAATAAAAAAAATATTTTCACCCTTCTCTCCCCTATTCATATTAGTTTGTCATGGTCTTTATCAATGATACACTAGTGTACTCCAAATGTTTAGAGGATCATGAAACATATTTGAGAATTATTTTGATAGTGTTGCAAGAGAAGAAGCTATATGCTAAATTGAGCAAGTGTGAGTTCTAGCTAACAGAGGTATGGTTTTCGCGTCATGTAGTCTCTCACGATGGGGTCACAGTAGATCCAAAAAAAGTAGATGTGGTACTAAAGTGGGAGCTAATAGAGATAAGAAGTTTTATTGGTTTAGTTGGCTATTATAGATGTTTTATTCAGGATTTTTCTTGAATTTTGTTGCTGCTTATAGTTAGGATTGCTAGCTTTCTAAGATGCGGTGAATTGGCAGGTTTGAAATTTTTCTGCAAAAATGTAAATTCATAGTGAAAGCAAAAGTTTGCAGAAAAATAGAGTACAGTGAAAATGAATGTAAATTCAAAATAAGAGAAGAGAGGAGTCAGAGATTTATGTTGGTTCGGTCTGATCCACTTGACTTACGTCCAGTCTCAAGCTACCACTTGAGATTTTCACCATCAACAAGAATTCAATAGGCTGCTTGCAATGCCTCAATACAGACTTGTGCTATGTTATAAGAACACTCAAATTTTAACACTTAACACTCTTGCAAGTGTTTCCCAATTCCTTTTGTGATTCTCCTCACTAAGAATCTTTCTTATAGATGAAGAAAATATTTTATACAGTATAAATACTCTCTAGAATAGAGTGAATATGAAAGTTAAGGTACAATAAATATTGTGTGTAGGTGAAAAGGCTTTGACATAGCAATTTGACAGAGTTTTTGCAAGGACTAGTTTAAAATTATTACTCATAACTTCAAATGAAATTCTATTTATAGATTTGTGACTTAATTAATTGTTGGATACAAGATCTAACTATTAAAAACTTTAACCAACGGTTACTCTGTAACATCCCTAAGAGCCAGAATATTTAAATATCTGTAAGGAATTTGCGAAAACGAGTGGACACTGTTTTGCATGAAAAAGGGCAAAGTGATCATTTTTCCCAGTCTGATGGAAAAATGAGAAATTATATTTTTACCTCTAGAAATTATCATAATCACATTTTAGCCCCAAAAAAAAGTCACGTGTATGTGCAAGTAAATATAACTTTAGGGAAAATTACAGCCAATGACATGAAAGTTTCATAAATTATAATTTAACACCGGGTCAGGAGTAATTTTGTAAATATGCAAAATTAGTATCAAAATGAAGCTCTCGATGAGACGATTCTAATGGTATATGGCACTAAGGGTTGTTATTTAAGGATAATGAAATAATTAATGCTGAATATCCAAAAGTAACTTAATCCGATAAAGTAGATTGTGGGCCCCACAGACAGTTAAAAAGTGATCGGGACAGAATTTGGGCCTCACACAGATATTGTTTGGGACAGGATAATTAAGAAAACATAAATATAAATTTGGAATAGTCTTGTATCCCTAAAATACTAATTTATAGTAAAAAGTGACTTTATCAATTTCGGTAAAAAGTACCCAACATAGGATATATCTGGGCTAAGAAAAATATGTAGTATTTTGGACAATTCCTCCCTTAGGTGTCATGATACAGCAACTGCCCACATGTTAAATTGATTATTTAATTATTTAATGAAAAATTGTGGAGTAAGTTGTTGAATTAACCAAGGCAAATAACTAAGATTAATTTTTTTCATTTGATCTCTTTCCTCCCTTGGACATCCAGCTACTGTATTGGAGAGTTAAGAAGCTTAAAAATTATAGAAAGGAAAGAGGAAGTGGCGTGACCAAAGGAGAAGAGAAAAGGGAAAGTAAACTTGAAAGCTTGAAGACCAAAGTACAAGGTAAGTTGTGCCATCCCTTCAAGCTAGTTTCCTAAGTCGTATGGTATGGTTTCATGGAGTTTTTTCCTTCCTCTCCTCATGCTAAGATTTCAATCAAACGCTAGAGGAAGCAAGGAATGGATTTTGATGCAATAAACTTAGGAGAAACACAAAACTAACAACCTAGAACAAGATTGTGGAAGTAGTTGGATGATTTTTAAAACAAATCATTTTCTCTCCTTTTCTTGTTATTTTTGGCCAGAATAGAGCATCAATTTAGAGTTGGAATTTCATGTTTTTGATGCCAAAAATTAGTTCCTCATGGTGGAAAAGCTTAGGAACAAGTATTGATTTTAAGAAAAAACTTAAGACTAAGAAAGTGAAATTTTTAGGGTTTTAAAGTTCACTATGAAACTACCCATAAAATTAGTGGCTTAAGAGTTATTTGATGATGTATTTAGGTCTGAGGAAACCTAAGAAAGATTGTGGACGCATTAAAAAGAGGTGAAACCAAAGGAAAAATTAAGAGGGTTCACAAACGTAGCAACTTTCCTTTTATTGCATTATGTTATCTTGTAATGTTTTTATGAACTTTATGACTTGCCATATTTATATTGTGATGCTTTGTGAATGTTTTGGCTGAGTATATGAAGGGGATTTAATCCTGAGATATCCATTTTACAAGAGAAAACTCTGCCGAAATTGTTATGAATTAATATGGCATTTTATGTTTTTATGAGAATGATTGATGTTTTCATGAATCTTTGTGATAATATGTATGCATAAATAGGTATTGCTACTAAGATTCTTTAAATCTCACTCTTCCAAAAAATCTAACATAATAGTTACAAGCTTTGACAAGGTTATCAAGAAGGAGCAAGGCAAGAAGGAAAGAATTTATGAAAGAAATAAAAGTCTTGTTTTTAATCTTTATTTTCAAGAGATTATGAAAGTTTATGTATATCATTGTGAAGCTGTACCTTGAGACCATTATGTCACTTTAGGTCTCCCATGATGTATGGTGCCATTTTGGTGCAAAATATGGCTAGGTATTTATGTTAAAGAAATGATTTTGCCAAGTTAAGGGATAGTAATGGTCATTCTGACACCTATGTGGTAATACCACCATTGTTTGGCTGTTTGTAACTAGACATATAAATGTTATATATTTTCTTAAAATAGACATATAGAGATTTAAAATGATATAAAGATAAGCTCATTTGGAAGTGTGTCGGTATTGTTATGATTTTTCAAAATTGTGGTAAAAAAACTGAAAGATAGAAAAATGACCAAATAAATAGTAATAGTTCACAAAAATTACTGTATGAATTGACCTAATGAAGTTACAATTTCATAATTTTTCCATGTAGATTTGGATTAATATAATTATAAAAACTTGAATCACCTCAATATGATTTTTTTATAATTAGTTGTAAATTTCTGAAATTTGGTCAGTCAAATGATTTTAGCACATGAATAGTACCACTGAATTTTGAAAAATTCAGTTTAAATTTTCTAGATGATTTAAGCCTCTAATCACGATTAATGGATCATAACTAAGACTTAATACATGGGAAAATGTTCCTTAGTTAAGGTGTTACATATTCTACGAAAATAGTTATTCACCAATAGCATTTAATGCATCTAACATACCGAAATTTGAATTTTGGGGTTTAATAGACGAATTTCACAGAGACAGAAGGTTAAGGATTTCAACGTTGAACTTCAACATTTGTTTGTTCAAATGTGACATTCAAATTTTGAGTTTCTTAAAGATTTCTCGTGTTAGAACATACAAATTTTCATATAAAAGGTGTATCTGTTGAGTTTGAACAGTAGTCTCATGTTTTCACAGTGTACTTGAAATTCGAATTTTAGAAGATGAAATTCATTTGTCAAAGGTTTGTTCAATTTGACACAAAAGTTCTTCTCTGTGAAATTCGAATATTGAACTATAAAGTTCGTTTATCAGAGGTATGCTCTAACGAGATTTACAAGTTCTTATTTTGAAATTTGAATTTTGAAGTCTAAAGTTCATCTATTAGAGGAGATGACTCTGAACTCTCTTTGAACTACACCAACATTCAAATTTTGACTAAGTTTCATATGAATTTTGCATATATTCACTAATAATGCTTAGCCCAAAATTCGAATTTCATGATGAATTTTTCAAAGATAAAACCTCTGTATATTTAAATTTCATAAAGTAAAGTTTGAATTTTGCACAAAATACACACAAGTCAATAGCAAAATTCTTCTGTTAGTTACTATTTTTCAAATTTAATATATGCTAACATATGATAATTGTGAAATTACTCATTTAAATGCTGTGGTAATATGAATAAGTGAGAATCAAATCTTTTTACCTAGTGTACATAATAAGAAATCCTAACAACTAAATCTTCACATGTTCCTCATGGGATTTCTTTACTTTGTCATTTGATACTCCTTTGATATTCTCCTTTTCAAGCTCTAGTTGTTTGGAATAATCAACACTTTTGAAACTTACAAGAAAAGATAAATCTTTTACGTAGGATAAGAATTGTAAAAGCATTTTTCAAAAACAACAATGAAGGTCAACTTCTCCTCCTGTGTTAATTATACTTGATCCCAGCAAGCCTTTTGTGCTTTACACTGATGCAAGTAAGTATGGATTATGTTGTGTTTTAATACAGGATGGTAGACTAGTAGCCTATGCTTCTAGACAACTAAAATCACAAAGCTATCTTACTCATGATTTAGAGTTAACGGCTCTAGTACATGCTCTAAAGATCTGGAGATACTATCTCTACAGTGCTACCGTGGAAATATTTTGTAACCACAAGAACCTTAAATATTTATTAGGCCAAAAAGAATTGAAAGTGAGGCAATGATGCTGAATGGAGTTATTAAAAGATTATGATCATTCTATTAAATACCATCCAGGCAAGGCTAATGTAGTAACTGATACATTCAGTAAAAAAGCTATTCATGTGGCTTATATGATGATTAATGAAATGAAAATGATTAAAGATTTTAGAGGTATGTATTTGTTTTTATCAAATGAATGAGACCAAGATTGGGAATGAATTTAAGAAAGAATTAATGTGAACCCAGCAAGATGATGAGTTTGTGAAAGTAATGAAAGAAAAGCTGAGTTTAATGCAATAGACTATGGTCTAATGAGATTTCATAAGTGAGTTTATGTTCCTCCAGTAGCGAAGCTAAGAGAAAAGATTTTGGCATAGGCACATTAGAGTAAATATATTATTCATCCAAGTATTACAAAAATGTATCTTGATTTAAAGAAATTATTTTGGTGGCTTATGATGAAAAGTGATATTACTCTGTATGTGTGTAAATGTTGATATGTCAAAAGTGAAAGTGGAACACCATAAGCCTGTTGGAAAGTTGCAACCTTTAGATATACAAGAATGGAAATTGGATAGTATCCTAATGAGTTTCATTATGGGATTGCCTCAGACATCTTCAGGACATGATGTAATCTGGATAATAGTTGAGAGGCTAACGGAGTCAGCATACTTCTTAGCCATAATGTCAACCTTTACCTTGGATAAATTAGCATAATTGTATATTAAAGAAATAGTACAACTGCATGGAGTGCCAAGTAGTATAGTTTCAGACAAAGACCTAAGGTTTACTTATAATTTCTAGAGATCATTGCAACATGCCTTAGGTACTAAGTTAAGATTCAATACAGCATAGAATCTCCAGACAGATGGCAGATGGAAAGAACAATATAGACACTAGAAGATATGCTAAGGGCTTGTGTGGTAGAAATAAAAGGAAATTGGGATATGTATTTGCCATTAGTAGAATTTGAGTATAATAATAGCTACTATTTGGCTTCATATGAGGCATTATATAGTTAGAAGTGTAGGTCCCCTTTGTGTTGGACAAAGTTAAGTGAAACAAAATTGTTAGGTCCTAAATTGATAGACCAAGCTTCCAGACAAATTGAGATGATAAAGAAAAAATTGTTGATGGCCTAAAGCGAAAAGAAGAATTATTCTAATCAAAGAAGAAAGATGTTGGAATTTGAAGTTGGAGATAATATTTTTCTCAAAGTACCTCTGACAATTGGAGATAATATTTTTCTCTTAAATGTAAAAAATTTAGTCCCGAGTATATTGGACCTTTTAAAATCCTAATACATGATATCTTCCATGTTTCCCAATTAAAGAAATACTAGCTAGACCATTCACATGTCATAGAATATGAGTACGTTGACTTACAGGATAATCTATCTTTCGAAATCAAACTAGATAAGATTATTGATTATTGGGACAAGCAGCTGAGGAATAAGAACATTCCTTTAGTAAAGGTCATCCGGAAAGGTTTGTCTCCATAAGAGGTAACTTGGGAATTAGAACTTGACATGCTAAAGAAGTATCTAGAGTTATTTTAGTAAGTTACGTTTTAAATTTTGAGGACAAAATTTATTTTAACAAGAAAGGTAATATAACATTCTCAATTTTTTGAATATTATGCATGATAAACGTATGATTAGAAGAGATATGGCATAAGATGCATTGTTTGAATACCATAAAGGGTAAAATGATAATTTTTCATGTTTGGCCCTTAAATGAAATTGATTTGCCCTAAGGTCATTAAAAGGAATTAAGTTTGATCCTTAATTGGAATGAACTCCAAATTTGGTCCTTTTCTAGTATTAATTTCAAAAATTTCTAGAAAATGAAACATATGTAGAAATGCATCTTATGATATGATGGACCTATTAGAAGAGTTTATTAGGTGCAAAAGAATTAGTTTGAACTAATACAAACTGTAGAATACAATAGAATTAGTGTGTGTTTGGATTAGATTATATATAAGTGATTATGAGCATAAGTAATTATTCATAATAAATTATGAGAATAAGTGATTATGTCAAAAGTGCATTGTGTTTGGATATTTTTAACCCATAAGTGATTTTGAGAAAAGAAATGTGTTTGGATAGTAGGGTTTAAATGATCATTGGGTGGATAATGTGAAGAAAAAGTGAAATAAGTAATTATGAGAGAATAAGTGATTATCATAAGCTGGAAAAAGTAGCTTATGGAAATAATCACTTAAATAGCTATGAGTGATTATTTTGATCTGGTTTACGTTTGGAAACTGATAGTATAATCATTTTTCTCTGCTCCATAATCACTTAAAAGCTAATCCAAACAGGATCTTAGGTAGTACAAAGACAAAGTATTGTGGGCCACATAATACAAAAAAAGAAAAAAAAGTATGTGGGTCTCACACAAAATACAATTTGGGATAATTATTAAGTTAAATGTTGATCCTAAACTAGTTTATTCATGTATAATTAAATGAATAAACAATATTAGAAAATACAGGAAAAATACTAATAAACTCTCTAAACAAAAAGTAATCAATATAGGATATATCTAGATCAAGAAAAATATGTTGTATCAAGAACACTTCCTCCCCTATCATTGGCTGAATTTTTTAGTATGTGAGGGAAGAGATTATTTTATTAATTATGATGTCATGGATAATGTTTTTTGGAGGACACTTAAGGCTAATTTTTATGGAAACTTGGTGCTTATAAATATCCTCCTATTCCCTTCATTTTGGCTGACATTAAGAGAGGAAAAGAGAGAGGGAAGCAAGCTAAAAATTTGCCCAAGGAAGAAAGGAAAGTGGTTAAAGAAGGAGGAAGAAAAGGAAGGGAAAGATTAAGGTTCCAATGTAAGCTTTCTTCTCTTGATTCTCCAGGGTTTTCAAGTTCAAGTTTAGGTTGCATAAGTTAGTTTGGTTGAGTTTTTACTCTCCTTTCCTTGAGGGTGATTTTCAGCCAAGCATAGAAAATAAAGAGGGAGTTTTTATACATAGAAACCAAGAGAAAGTATGAGAAAGTTGTAAGAAGGCATGATTTCATGAGTTTGAAGCAAGTTACAAAGAAATTCCTCTTTTTCCCTTTGAGTTGTTGATTTCGGCCAAGGAAAAAGATGGGGAAGGAGTTGGAATTTCAAGCAACCAATGGTAAAAATGAATTTCTCATGCTTGAATTAGCTAAAAACAAGTTATGCTTTCAATAGAAAGGCAAAGAAAGGAATATGAAAATTTAGGGTCCAAGTGGTTCTTTAAGAAGTAACTCATGGAACTAGATGACTTAGTAAGTGTTTGATGATGTATTAGGTTTTTGGAAAGGCTCAAGAAAGCTATTGGAAAGGGTGAAATCAAGTGGTATAGCAAGAGGTTTTACAAAGGTAGCAAATTTATATTTCTTACTTTATGTTATCTTGATATGTTTCTATGAAGTTATATGTTCGCCATATTATTGTATTGGTATTTTGTGAACTGGTTTTGATTGTTTCTAATGTAAGGACTTTGCCTGAAATGTCCATGTTCTAAGTGGAAGCTACCAAAATTTTTACATAACAATATGATATTATATGTTTTAAATGTGATTATATGATGTTTTATGGTATAAATGATGGCATGAATGCATGTAATGTATTTGCTATTGGGATTGTATAATCATCACTTCAAAAATTAACGTGATAGGGCCAAATCATGATGAGGATCAAAGGAAGGCAAAGGGCAAAAAAGAGGATAGTGATTATTAAGATATTATTAGCACTTGAGCTATGTTAGTTTAAATTATCATGCAAAGTTATGTATGAACTTTTAAATTTGTACCTTCATGTAATTATGCGCCCTTGAGCTTCTTGGAATGTTTAGTATGGACTGAGAACAAGTTTGGAGAATGTAAATATGTTATAAAGTTAGTTTTAACAAGTTATGCCTTAAAATGTTCATTTGGTATGCTGAAAGATTGGCAAGGGTATTTCTATCCAGAACATGGCATAATGTATGAGTAACTTATATGCCTTGAAAGTAAACATGTTGAACTTTCTAGGCAGTAAAGAATACTTAAATTGGTTAAGTGTAGAAAAAGTTAGGAGTTTTCAAATTTAAGCCAGAAAATCTGGAATGTTGCAACTTGACCATATGAATAGTAAATTGTACTAAGTATTATATGAATTTGTATGTTCAAAGTTATGTTTCTTATTTTTTCCATATAGATAACATTTTAATCTATTTTTAGAGATTTAATCACCATTATACAATTTTTTTTAGAATTAGTTATAATTTTTCAAAATTGAGCTAGAAAAATTGGGTGACAAAATGAACAATAATGCAAAAAAAAAATTTTTGGTCCCTCAAGTGATTCAAGCTTCTAAAACCATGCAAATGGATATTGAATAAGGTTTAATACATGGGAAAAGAGTGCTAAGTTAAGATGTTATAGTTTACAAGATTGGAAACACCATGACTGACAATCTTAGTTTTTTTTCTTATTTTACTATTTCATGCATGATTTGGTGTGAATATTGTGTAAATTGATTGACGTCATTTTTTTGGTCTTATAGTCACCAAAATAGCTAGGAATGGTGGATGGAAATGCCTGGAATCGATGGGTTTCCAATTGGGTCTGATTCAAGTCATGCAAGCATTCTAGATTGGGTTAGTACAGCATTACCAGGTGAAGGGGACAAGATAGATGATGCAACATTTTTGGCTCACCTCTAAAATAGCACATCATTTAATATCCATGATGGCATCCTCTCATTGCTACTGAACACGATGTTGTCTAGTCTTGACTATGCAACACGTCAATTCATTTATGTATGCAAACTGGACTGATGAGGGACTTTGATCATGTAACATCCTCTAATTTACCGAAAAATATCACAGTATGCATAAAGATGTATAAATATACTATGACATGCATAATTTGATGGAAAAATGAGTGAAATGACAATTTCATATGGTAGGGTATTAAGAAAAAATGAACTTGAAATATAGTCCTTGTAAGAAAAGTTATTTACAGTTTGGTCCCTAAAAATATTTGCAATTTGGTCCCTACAGAATATTTATTTACAATTTAGTCTCTCCAAGGTTATTTTCATAATTTTGTAAAATTTTCGTTGATATAGACCTCATCATATGTTGTACCAAATTGAATAATGTATTGAACCCAAAGGGATCAATTTGAAAAGAATTAGGCTGTTGAATGCAATATAAATTATATCGCAAAAGAAAAAGTATTGTAGGTTCACCAGAATAGATAAAGTAAAAAACAAAAGTATGTGAGCCCCACATAGATACTATTTGGGATAGGATATTAAATTAAATATAGATGCTAACAGAGTTTAATCTGGTATGTCTAAAGTAATAAAATACAACAAAAGTTACTTTAACAGTTCAGGTAAAAAGTAAGCCAACATAGGACATATCTGGATGAGGAAAAATATGGAGTATTTTGAACACTCTTCTCCCTCTTAGTGGCTTAATTTATAGCATGTGGGGGAGTAGATTATTTTAATATTTTGTGTCATTTTTTGAGAGAATTCTAGATGTATACTTGGAGCAAAATTAAAGGCTTTGTGTTTCTAGTTATACTCCCTCTTTGTGACCGACTTAAGGGAGCAAAGAGAGAGAGGAAAGCTGTAGAAAAACTCTCAAGTAAGAAGAGGAAGGCATGAGAAATATGAAGAAGAAAACTTGAAGGTTTAAGAGTAAGCTTTAGGTAAGTTCTTCTTCAACTTCAAACTAGTTTTAGCTAAAGTTTAAGAAATCAAGGGAAAACATGAATAAGTCACTTGAAACATGATTTCATGAGTTTTTGAAAAATTTCAAAGAAAATCCTTTTCGTTCCTCTTAAATGCTGATTTCAGCCAGAATAATGGTTTAGAAAAAGTGGGAATTTCATGAAAATGATGTTAAAAATGGATTCCTCATGGTGAATTTGCCTTAAAACATTCTTAGTTTTAAGAAAAAGAAAAAGATAAACCATATGAAATTTTAGGGTTTCTATAATACTTTATAAAGCAACCCTTGGGATTAGTTAATTTAGTTAGTGTTTGGTGATATATTATATAACTCCTTAAACTTAAGTCCATTTCCTATGTATTAGATTCCAATTATATCCATTATTGCATAATTAGAGACTTGATTACATAAAAATATCAAAATAGATTTTTCTTTATTTTGGGTACAGTTCATTGTGCATTTCCCATTTTACCTAACAAATTTTGAAAATTCATAACTAATTCTATAAAAATCATTAGTAATTCAAGTCTCTGAAAATAACAAAAAATATTTTCTTTATGGAAAAAATATGAAACAGAGTATTTTCTAGACTAATTCATACAATTTATTTCTCAAAAATATATTGTGCAGTTGGTCATTTTGAAACTTCCCAGCTTTTGGCCTTATTTTTAAAAATTCATATCTCTTGATATTCTAACTAAATCCTACATTCTCTATGTCTTTGGAATACCCTATATGTCTAGTTTTTAGAAATATTTCTCTTGCATATTTATTCCACTAAAATAGGGTAGGGTATTAACTTAAACCAATAGGATCAGAGCTCAACTTTAACTAGAATAGTTTTAATAAAGTTTACATATCTTTCATTATATAGCTCCAATTACTACCAAATAAGTGGTATCTTAAACCTAAGAATAGAGCTTTCCATATATGTAAACCACTATATTTTTTGAGCCCTACACAATTTTTTGTTGCCTTTTAAAGCATCCAATACTAACAATGGAAGTTCCAGTTTTTCCCATATCTCCCTATTATGAACCTTAATTTCAAAAATTCATAACATTTTGCACCTACATCTAAATGAAGTGCTCCTTGAACCATTTCAAAGCTCTACTTCTATTTTAAGAGAATATATTGCACATACAAAAATATCCTATTTTGAATAGAGTACCTCTGTTCCACTTTTAGTTGATCATCTTGGACAATCATATTATAACTCATCAAAATAAACTTCATAAACTTAAAACTTTATCATGAATTGCTCCAAATTGATACATAACCTCATGCAAGGATCATAAAATCAAAACCATACTAAGTTATAGGTTCATAACATAATACATGATTTTATACTATTTGTCAAAATAATACATCACAATTTGCTCCATTTATTTGTGCTCCTCCTTTATCCACTTAGCTTAGCCTTGACCTATGTCACATCTTGGCCATATCAAGGTTAGTCGTTTGGAAAGGAATGAGATTCAAACAATCTCAGTAATTATATTCCTTCATGCATATATATTATCATGGCATTTCATAAAATCATCATTGGAAATCATGCCATCACAAAATGCCATGGAATTTCATAAAAATTTTGGCATGATAACACTTTGAAAATTGGACATCCAAGGGTCATAGAGCCCTTCATACAACCAGCCAACAATACATTTACATCACAAAACATTCAAACAAATGCATGGCATCAACAAAGAATCATGTAATTCAAGTTTGACAACATTGAGCATAAATGGAAAAATAACTACTTTGTAGCTTTCCAAAGTCCTCCAAGCTTTCCACACCTTTTCCTTGATGTTCAATTAACCCTTGTAACCCTAGAACTTCATCAAAACAAGTCTCAATCCAAGAATTGCACAACTTGCTTCACAAAGTGCCATTTTAACCTTAAAAATCTATATAATTATTCCTTGAGCATTTTTTGTGCAACACACTTGATCTAACCTATTTTGGACTAAAGGAATCCATTTTTGAGGTTAAAATCATTAAATTCCATTTCCTTTCACAAACCATAAATAGCATATTGTGACATATACTTCACTTTTCATGGATTAGTTTTTTTATGGCACAACTTTCTCTCTCTACTCTCTTTACAGGTTAGAACTTACAGTGAGAATATTTGAAAAAATACTCCATGAATTCTTAGAAAACTCATGTATGTAAAAGGTATAAGCTAAAAAAAGTTACCTTGGAAGTTTGGAAGCAAACCCTTGCCTTTTTTCTTCTCCTTTTCTCCTCCTATTTTTCATGCTTTTAAGCCCTTATTTCTCAATATTGCAGCATGCTTAAAGATGAAGAAGATGATGTTTGTGAAAGCCACTTGTGTGATATCCTAAAATATCACTGTATACTAAGTAATGAAATATGACATAATTAATAATAACTTAAAATTTACAAGGAATTCGTGAAAACGGATAAACACCATTTTGCATGAAATATGACAAAAAGATCATTTTTCCTAGTTGGATGGATAAATGAGAAAATTATATTTTTGTCCTTAAAAAATTTAAAAAATGACATCCATGTCCCAAAAGTATTAAAAATTAGGCAAAGAAAGAAATAGAAGAGTCTTAGGGAAAATTACACCTAGTAATCCGAAAGTTTCAAAAATTATAATTTAACCTCAAGTCAAGAGTAATTTTGTAAATATGTAAAATTACTATTAGAATGAAACCCTCGATGAGAGAAGTCCTATGGTATATGGTACTGAGGGTTAATGTTCAAGAATAAAGAAATAATCAGTGCCGAGTGTCCAAAAATAACAATAAATCGATAAAGTAAACTGTGGGCCCTACCGATGGTCAAGAAGAAACCGGGACAAGATATGAGCTATACACAGATACCATTTGGAATAGGATAATTATGGAAATATAAAAATAAAATTAGAATAGTCTTGTATCCTAAAGATGCTAAGTTACTATAAAAGAGAATTTATCGGTATGATTAAAAAGTACCCAGATTGAGGTATATCTGGATCAAGAAAATTTGGGTAACTTTTGGACACATTTCCCTCTCTTCCCTGTGTGAATTGCTGCAGCCCATGAAGCCAACCAATCATCTCAAAAAGTTGGGAAAACTTGCTAAGTAAGGAGACAAAAAAGTAACTTTAGTTTATTTATTTAATTAACCATGGTTAAGGGTATACTTAACCACTTAAACCCCTCTCTTTCTTCACCATTTCACGCATGAACTAGCAGCTGAAATAGACAAGAAAAAAATGCAAGAAAAGGGAGGAAGAAGGATGAGAAAAAGGAAGAGAAATAATCAAAGGAAAATTGATGCACAAGTTGGTAAGCTTCAATACTACCACCTTAAACTTACTATCTATGGCTTTCAAAACATGTTTTATGATTTAGTTTGCTTTCTTTTCATCTTAGGGTTTCAGCCAAAGAAGGGTTTTGGCATAGGAATGAGTTTTGAACCATTAAACTAAGGGAAAAGCTAAGATTAACCACTAGAAGCATAAATCCATGGATGGTTGGAAGTGATTTGAAGGAAATATTTTTCAATCAATCTGAGATAATTTCGGTCAGAATAGGGGGAGTATTGAGAGTTGGAATTTCATGATTTTGTCCTTAGAAATGGATTCCATGTTGTCCAAAACCTTAAGAACAAGTGTGTTGTATAAAGAACGATCAAATGAGAACGAAGTGAAAATTTTAGGTTTTAGTGAGTATGGTATTATCTAATTCCAAAAAACCAATGGCTAAATTGGTTCAATGATTATGTGGATAGGTTCAAGAAGGTTGTGGAAAGCTTAAAAAGCGGTGGACCAAGTTTGGAAAGCAAGGGAGCATCATAAGGTACTTAATTTCTGATACTTACATTATATTATCATGTTTGTTTTTAATGTACTTTATGCCTTGTTATATGATTGCAATGATATTTTGAGATGATTTATATGTATTGACTGAGTTGATTGAGGGGAATTGAGGCCCTGGGATATCTAATTTTTAAAATGAAACTCTGCCAAAAATTTTATGAATTCATATGGCACAAATGTGTTAATGTATTCAAAATGTGTTATCATGATGTTTTCATGCTTAATGTGATGATGTAATGACATGTTGGGTGTTAACTACTGAGATTCTTTAAATCTCACCATCCAAAATATTAACCATGAATAGGTAGTAACAGTGGCAAGACTACAAAGGAAGAGAAAAGAAAGGAGAAAGAATTTGGCCATTAACTTGATAGTTCTAGCATTAGCCATGAGCTTTGACCTTTTGTGTAAATTTGTAAATGTGATATAATGTATGTTTCTTCAAGTTTTTATGATGCCTTAGGTTTTAGCTAAAGTATGGTATAGTATGAAAATGATGTATGATCATATAAATATTTTATGGCTTTTGTTTGGCAAAGTAGTAAGATATAAAGGGTCATCTTGACATATGTAGAGTAAACATACCACTGTTTAGACTTTTTGATGGATAAAGTATGAATGATGTATATAGTTGAAAATTAGATAGGAAGAGCTTTCCAATGATCTAAAGATCACTCAAATTGGATGTGTGAGGAATATTTGATGGATTTTTATATTTAATTCCAATTAAAATGATTATTTTGCAGTTTTCATATAAATTGTGAAATTTCACAGAGTTTGGTATACAGATCAGTACAATCATTGCTCTTATATTTTTTCCGTATAGACAAAGTTATAAGTTATCTCTAGATATTTGAATCGCATGCATACGATTTTTATTGATTTAGTCATGATTTTTCTAAGTTTAATCAGAATAACTAAACTAGATTAAATGAATAGTGCCCAAATATTAAAAAAATCGATTATGCCATTTATTGTGATTTAAGATCCTACTAAGATATAAATGGACTTTAGAATGATTAAATACATGGGAAATGGGCCCGAAAAGAGGTATTACAACTTGCAATAAAAAGTAATACATATAATGTAATTAACTTCTTTACTTTATTTTTAACCTTTACTTTTAAAAAGATTTTGTAAAAATTCCTTTTGTGTCCCATCTCCTGATTCAGATGCCACTTGCTCAAATTTTTGACGAAAAATTGCTTCACAAATTTTAATTAGCTAAAATACTTTTTTACCAATTAATTTTACTTGTACCGATTAAATATTTTTTTAGAAATTGTAATTAAATTGATATAGGATTATCCAAAAATCACTTTTGGACTAAAATCATTATCTTACTCCAAAATACATTTTATTAAGATTCATTCAATGTCTTTGAATTGATACTACATATTTCTGCAGTCTAAACTGACTTTTCTTGGATAAAATATTAATAATAATATTTAATGTCCAATCAACATTCTATTTGTCTAATTAAATTTCGTGCTATATTTTATTGGGTTAGGCTTATCAAAAGCTTCATTTTGATTATAATTTTTTATATTTATAAATATACCCTTAACTTGAGATAAATTTATAATTTTTAGAACTTTGGAGTCATTAGTTGTAATTTTTCTCAAAACTTATTTAACTTCATTCCATTGTAACTTTTCATGGTGGGAAACTAAAATGTAAAATATTTTATTTCTTGAGGCAAAAATGTAATTTTCTCATTTTTCCATTTAATATGAAAAATGATATCTCTTCTTCTTTTTTTTCTAGTTTTTTTTATACATTTTATGATATCAACATTTTTTTCTTGGAGTTTAAATGTAATATTCACATTTTACTTCTAAAATGGGAAATGACTATTTTGCCCCTTAGCTGTGTCAAAAAGTAATTATCCATTATTCTTAGCACTTTCTTGTAATTTCACTTAAAGACTAATTTTTTATTATTTTTTTATACTATTCACATAACTTTCAAATTGGTTTTTCATTCAACCTAAACCCTTAGTTATGAAAACTTATATCGTTGCGCTCAACTTAGGATAGACTTCCATTCAAGTGGTATATTGTATACCTTTCGGAGTAAATTCTGGAATAAATTTTTACTAAGAATCTTATGAAAAATTAATTTCAATTAAGAGCTAGACATAACTTCTTCTGAAAATTAAATGAGAAATTAATTCTTTCTAAAGGCCGTGTATATAGCATTTTCATCTCGCTCTGTTTCTCATCTTTTATTCAATTTACAACATTCCATAAAAATAGGGATATTACATATTAGGGTTTAGAGAAGCCTAAGAAAGCTAGTGAAAGGATTGAATCCAAGTGAAAAAGCTAAAGGAGTCATCCAAGGACCAAGTGAAGGCAAGATTACAAGGAAGACAAAAAGCAAAGAGAAGATTGATAATCATTAGAATGATAGTTGCCATTGTTACTTATTTCTTAGTTATTTTGTATAAAATCATATGTGAATTTATGAGGCTATGTTTTTGTATGATTATGTTCCTTTAAGCCTCTTATGCTGTTAGGAGCATGTATTGACACTTTTTTATCATGTAAATATTCTATGCAACTAGTTTTGGTAATTGGTATACAAAATTGTCCAATTTGACCAGTGGAGGTTAAAATAGAGGTACTCTGCTTGAAACAAGGCATGGTATTTAAGTGTTATATATACCTAAAAAGTAGACCAAAGGACTTTCTAGAAAACCAAAGATCACTTAAAATGGTTAAGTGTCCTAGGAGTCATGAATTTTCAAAGTTGGAATAGAAAACCAGGAAAATAATAAAATAACCAAATGAATAGTAAAATTTGCATTAAATACTATACTAATTGGCATGTTAAAAATTCAATTGCATATTTTTTCCATAAAGAAAATTTTTTTGGCTATTTTTAGAGATTTTAATCATATTCATAAGAGTTTTCTAGATTTAGTTATAATTTTTCAAAATTCAGCTAAAAAATGGGTAGCTAAATGAATAGTGACTTCAAAAATTTTTATTTTTTTGTTCTGGTCTCTATGATGATTCAAGCTTCTAAAATAGTTTATTTGGACTTTTAATAAACAATAATACATAAGAAATTGTGTATAAAAGCAAGGTGTTATAGACCGTAACTGTTCTGGGCCTGTTTCATTTTCTTTTTCTTTTAATTCCCCTTTTAACACACTAGGCTTTATTGCTGGGCTTGTTTTGTTTTCCTTTTCTTTTTTGAGTTTTTGGGCTTTTTTTATTTTATTTTTCCCTCTTCTCTATCCTGGGCCACTATTTGCACTTGGACCTTCTGAAAAATATATTTTTTTTTAATTTCTAATGCCATTTTAATTGTTTAAATCTTGGTAATTGTGAACACCATGTTTTGTGTAGCCCAATTAGCAAAAATAATAAATACATAAAAATAAAAAGAAGTTTCTTTTAGGGTTCGTAAGAAAAATAATAAAATAAATTCATAATATTCTAGAAGATTACTTTTAATTAAGAGATGAAAGATATTAAATATAAAATATTTTTGAGTATTTTAAAAAATTTTAGATTAAAATTTGAAGATTATCCCTTCATTAAAATACATAATATAAAGAAATAAAAATAAAAGAAAAGAAATCTATGGGTTATCTTTAAAATCTTGCAAGCTTCCCAATCCACAAGATTTAAAAAAAAAAAGATAAAGTCAAAAGGAAAAAGAATTAAATCATCTAAAAGTGGGAGAATAGAAAAATAATATTAATAAAAAAATAAATATCTCTAAAGTGGATTCAATAATTTAAAAAATATTAGAAGATTAAGATATTGTCACAAATGGTCTTTATCTTCAAGATCTTAAAGTATTTCAAATTAAAAAAAAAAAAGAATGGTTAGCTCCTTTATAAATAGAGAGATTGAGAACTAGGGAAAAGGGGAATGAAAGAAAGCCTAGAGAGCTTGAGGAATCAAAAAACCTAGAGGGTATTAGGCATCAATAAAAACCTAAAAAGTTTGAGGCATCAAGAAACTTAGAAGAGTTTCAAGTACTAATTAAGAAATCTTGAGAGTCCAGAGGCGCTCCGCACAGGTAAGTTAACTTACATCTTTATGATTGCATCCAATTAAGTGCCACCATAACTCTTTCTCTCGCATATGCATATGTACTGGGAAGCCACCAACTAGATGTCCAAAGCATGTATGTACGTGATTGTGCATGTTTTAAGAATTATCATACCGGGCCCTTCTTTGTCCTTGGGTAATCATGCTGACTTTCATAATATAAGGAACTGATCATACTTTATAACTTCATGATGATACTTCATATGCCACAACCCATGATTATGCTTGCGCATTTACTCATTTATTTATTTTTTATTTATTTATATTTTTCAATTACGTTCCTTGTGCTTTTGCCAATGAAAAAAATACGAATAACCAATTATTCTCTTACTTTTATCTCTATTCTTGTATTAGGATTTACTTAGAGATGTTTTAGTGCATCGATCAATGGGTTCATAGAATGTAAACTAGTATCCAGTGATAGTTTCACTGTGGATTCAAATAACTTTTCATATTCTAAAAGACTCACGAGTAACAGTTTTTTCATGGATCCAATTAATTTTTCCTAGTTTTAAAAAAGCCCACAGTAACAATTTTACCATGGATCCAAATAATTTCTTCTATCTAAAAAGTCCTTGAGTGACAGATCCACTGTTGGACCCAAATAACTTTTCTTATTTTAAAACAATTGTGATGATCTAATACTTTTTCAAAATATATTTTCTAACAGGAAATATTTTCCCTATCTTAAATAAAAAATCAATTCTAAAAATAAAATCTTTCGTTGATCCCTTTTTTCAAAAATAAAAAAATAAAAACATATCATTTTCAAAACAAAATAGAAAAATATATTTTTTAAAACTAAATAAAAAAATAAAAAAGAATAACTTAGTTTTTACAAAATTAAAAGACACCCACCAATTCTTAAAAATCTAAAATAAAAGATATCAACAAAGTGACATGCATTTATATCTCGAATTACGTGAACTTTGATCCATCTAAGGGTATGTAGACCTAAGAATTTAATTTTAGATCAAGTCCGCATTTATAAAATACAATATTTTTCCTTCTTCGATTAAATATTCACATGTATTTAATAATGATAACTTAAAATAATTATTTAGGCCTATTTAATACGGCAAAATAAATTTAGAGTAACCATTCTTTCAAATGGGTGGTGTAAGGTGTAACATCTGGCCGTTATTCGGGATAGACGACTGTTCCCACAAACCAACATAAGCTCTTTAAGTGTGCTTTGTCCTCACTCACACACCTTCTTCCCAGGAGGTCATCCATCCTAGAATTGCTCCAAGTCAAGCATGCTTAACTGAAGAGTTCTTAAGGGATGGGCTACCGAAAAGGTAGGTGCACCTTGTTGGTATAGGTAGTATCTATCAATTCCTTTAAACTATTTTTAACCGTAAAGTCCCATACCTATACAGTCTCTGGATCCCTCTCATTCTGATATGCATTTGATTCATTCATATGCCCCTTCAGCTTAGAAGTCTGCCAGGAGCCGCTCCTTGTCCGTGCCTCATCTCATGCACCAGCGATCACTCCTCGCCCTCATCAGCGCCCGGATGTCACATGGCCACCAGCTTCCATGTGGTTCGTCCTCGAACCATACCGTATTGAGAGAGGCTAGGCTTTGATAACACTGTAATGTCTGGCCGCTATTCGGGATTGACGACTGTCCCCACAAACCAACACAACCTTTTTCGGTGTGCTTTGTTCTTACACACACACCTCCTTCCCCGGAGGTCAACCATTCCAGAATTGCTCCAAGTAAAGCACACTTAACTGAGGAGTCCTTAAGGGATAGATTACCGAAATGGTAAGTGCACTTTGTTGGTATATGTAGTACCTATCAATTCCTTTAAGCTATCCTTAATCGTATAATCTCATACCTATACAGTCTCTGGATCCCTCTCATTCTGGTATGCATTCGATTCATTTATATGCCCCTCTCGTTTAAAAGCCTGCTAGGAGCCACTCTTTGTCCGTGCCTCAGTAACACCCATCATGACATTGTTTTGGCATTATGTGTAGAACTGGAGGAAATAGAACGGAGGAAGGTTCAAGTGGTGTAGAAAAGAGATTCCATGCCGTGGTGAGAGCTAATTCCAGTAGAATGTTTTTCAGTTGACGATGTGATGCCGTGGCGAGCTATCTTGGAGCTGTGGCAAAAGTCAAGAAACTTGGTTAAATTGGAATCATTTCGGACGATTGGAAAGAAAGAAAGCAGAGGGAGCGACAAGGAACTGTGCTAGGGTTCAAGCTTTTTGGCATTTAGGAGTGATTTTCGGACCTTAAGAGCTTGGATTCGCATTGGTAAGTGATCTCTACTCCTTTCTCTCCATTTTCTTTGGTTTAAACTTGGGATTTTTCAGTTGTAAGTTGGGATTTCTGATTTGAGCTGAAATCCACTGATTGAAATGGATGAAATGGGGTTAAGGAAGTGTGTTTTCATGTTTTTGTTGCTTGGGTGTGAGTTTTGAAGGATATATGTATGATTTGAACTTAACCCTAGGTTATTTTTTGTTAGGGTTCTTGGGAATCCGAAGTGTATGAGTTTGATTGGTGTTTGAATGGTTCCTAAGAGCTTATTGATGCATGAAAGTGGTGTTGGAACCTTGACTTAGGTTAAAGTGGTTGAATTGTGAAAATTTGATATTTGGTTTGTATGTTAATTGAGGTATTATGATGTTGTTAAGGTTGTTTGGTTGATCGGAAAAGCCTAGTTGTGGGATTGGCATTCAAGAAAGATTGTGGAACTCGTGTACACGCGGTAACAACAATTAAGGTAACCGGGTGTTTGTTTTATGTGATTATATGTTGATATATATATATGCATATATATGTATGTTCCTTTTCATACCACGATATTGATTGTGTATATGTATGGTTTTCCTACATATCGTGATATGCAGGCTAGTTGATGTATGGTCATTGTATATGTTATGTATGTATGATGTGTAGTATCCCCATACCATTGCATGCTAGCATATCCATATGATACTTGCGATGATGATATATATATGTATATGTAGAGGCATGTTGGCATGACATTGGCATTATCACCATAAGAATGTATAGTGAGAGATTAATGATGAGGTGATGATGATATGATAAAGATCTCTGTCACTAAATCCTCTCCATGGAAGAGCTAGGCGGCAGAGGACAATATGATATTATGAAACATCCCTGTCACTAAATTCTCTCCTTGGGAGAGCTAGGTGGCAGTGGATTTGGGGATGCACCTTTCCTAAATCACCATCAATTCGTGATGGTCTAGAGAAAAGAGAGCCACGGTCTTAGCTATAGTGTAACCATTGGCCGGGTTATATTAGGGTAAGGTGAGCTTGGTGGTATCCCAGAATTAGTCTTCACTGACCATTGGAAGGGAATCATCTATTGAAATGTCTTGTGATGATGATAGCTCGTGGTTCTAGCCGTGTATGAGGGAGAGCATGCATACCATTCATTAGCATTGCATTGCACTATATGCACATTTGTGTGGATTAGTATATTGTGTGTGATTGTTCCTGGTTACTGAGACTTTATCTCACCTCTCTCATATGAACTAACATTTCAGGTGAAGGTTTTGGCGCTAGTCCTGAGAAGTCAAGGGAGTAACTTCAGAAGTGGGAATGTTAGGTCTATGTAGTGTTTGTTTATTTGGATATATAACTTGTACCAAGTAGGATAGGATGTTTGTAATGGATGTATGGCATTAATAAGGATTGTAACAGATGGTATTGTATGTATGTTTATGTATGGTGAATGAATGTGTTGTGTCTGGCAGTTGTGATGTCTGTATGGTTTGGGATGTTGTCGTGTTAGTACGTTGGTGTTGGTGTGCCCATTTGCCTTTGGTGGCATTTGGAGGAAGTTTATGGTGTGTTTTGGTCAAAAGTTGCCAAAACGGTGTCAGGTGTTCAAAATCTCCATATGGAGTTGGATTGAGGTGAAATTAGTGTCTATGGATAGATTTGGACTAGATTAATTTGTAGGAGTTAGAATCAAGTCAATTAGAGGTCGGAGCATAATGTTATACGCATCAAAAGTTCACCTCGGTGTTGAATTTTTGCTGGTGTGGAAAACTAACAAGGGGCACCGCGGCTCCAAGAAGCAGGCCGCAGCACCAAAGAGTCCAGTAGTGTGGTGAGATAGGGGAGGTCTGGAGCCGTGGGGTATTGTAGCGGCGGCGGCTGTAACACCTCTTTTATGGGCATATTTCCCATGTATTTAATCATTCTAAAATTCATTTATATCGTAATAAGATCTTGAATCACAATAAATGTCATAATAAATTTTTTCAATATTTGGGCACTATTCATTTAATCGAATTTATTTTTTTCGATTAAATTTTGAAAAATTATAATTAAATCAATAAAAATCGTATGCATGTGATTTAAGTCTCTAGGGATAACTTATAACTTTGTCTACATGGGAAAAAATATAAGTCAGAGCAATAATAGTACTGATCTATGCAGCAAACTTTGTGAATTTTCACATTTTATACAAAAACTACAAAATAATCATTTTCATTGGAATTAAATATAAAAATCCTCCAAATATTGCACACACATCCAATTTAAGTGATCTTTAGACAATTGGAGAGCTCTTCATGTCTACTTTTAAACTATATACATCATTGATACTTCATACATCAAAAGGTCTAAACAGTGGTATGTTTACTCTATATAGGTCAAGATGACCATTTATATCTTACTACTTTGCCAAACAAAAGCCATAAAATATTTACATGGCCATACATCATTTTCATACTATACCATACTTTAGCTAAGACCTAAGGCATCATAAAAACTTGAAGAAACATTCTTAACATCACATTTACAAATTTACACAAAAGGTCAAAGCTCATGGCCATTACTAGAATTATCAAGTTAATGGCCAAATTCTTTCTCCTTTCCTGTCTCTTCCTTGGTGGTCTTGCCATTGTTGCTACCTATTCATGGTTAATATTGGGGAGGATAAAATTTAAAGAATCTCAGTAGTTAACACCTAACATGCTATCACATCATCACATTAAGCATGAAAACATCATGATAATACATTATGAATACATTAACACATTTGTGTCATATGAATTCATAAAATTTTTGGTAGAGTTTCATTTTGAAAAATGGACATCCCGGGATCTTAATAGCCCTCAATCAACTCAGTCAATACACCTAAATCATCTCAATATCATTGCAATCATATGACAAGGCATAAAACATATTAAAAGTGACTATGATAACATAATGCTAGTATGGGAAATTAACTACTTTATGATGCTCCCTTGCCCTCCAAACTTGGTATGCCACTTCTTCCAAAACTCCCTTGAACCTAATCATATCATCATTGAACCAATTTAGTCACTAGTTTTTCGGAATTATACAATACCATGCACACTAAAACCCAAATTTTTCACTTAGTTCTCCTTTGATCTTTCTTTGTACAACACACTTATTTTTAAGGTTTTGGACCATGGGGAATCCATTTTTGAGGTCAAAACCATGAAATTAAAACTCTAAATACTCCCCCTTTTCTGACCGAAATCTAACCTAAGTGATTGGAAAAGATTTCCTTCAAATCACTTCAAACCATCCATGGATTTATGCTTCTAGTATCTAGTCTATGCTTTTTCCTAAGTTTAGTGGTTCAAAACTCATTTCTATTGCTAAATCACATTTTGGAAGAAACCCTAAGATGGAAAGGAAGAAAACTAAATCATAAAACATGCTTTGAAAGTCATAAATAGTAAGCTTAAAGTGGTAACATAGAAGCTTACCGATTTGTGCTTCATTTTCCTTTGGTTTCTCTTCCTTCTTCCTCCCTTTTCTTGCATTTTTTCTGGTCTATTTTGGGCTGGTAGTTCATGTGTGAAATGATGAGGAAAAGAAGGGTTTAAGTGGTTAATTATATGCTTAAGTAAGTAACTAATCATGGTTACTTTTTGCTAATCCTTGATTACTTTATTACATACTTCTTTTGAGAATTTTTCCTCCAAAAATCATTAAATATTTGGGACTTTTGGGCTGCAGAAAATCACACCTGAGAGAGAGGGAAGTGTGTCCAAAAATTACCTAATTTTCCTGATCCAGATATATCTTAATCCAGGTACTTTTTAATCATAAAATCGTCTTTATAGTAATTTATCATTTCTGGGATATATGACTGTTCTAATTTTATTTTTATATTTTCATAACTATCCTATCCCAAATGGTATATGTGTATGGCTCATATCCTGTCCTAATTTCTTTTTAACCATTGGTAGGGCCCATAGTTTACTTTATCGGTTTACTATTACTTTTGGACACTCTGCACTGATTATTTCTTTATTCTTGAACATTAACCCTCAATGCCATATATCATTAGACTTCTCTCGTCGAGAGCTTCGTTTTGACAGTAATTTTTCACATTTACAAAATTATCTTTGACCCAGGGTTAAATTATAATTTCTGAAACTTTCAGGTCATTAGGTGTAATTTTCCCCAAGGCTTTTCTATTTCTATTTCCATGTAAATTTTAATACTTTTGGGATGTGGATATCATTTTTATATTTTTTTAGGGGTAAAAATATAATTTTCATATTTTTCTGTCTAACTGAAAAATATGATCTCTTTACCCTACTTTACGCAAAATTGTGTTAGTCCATTTTCATGATTTTCTTGTATATTTTACGTTATCATCAATTATGTCCTCTTTAATTATTTAGTATTCAGTAAAATTTTGAGATATTACAGCGGCCTCAGCCCACTTTCTGGTATTTTTGTGTTGTTTTTCCACTGTCCGATGCTTTTGAAAGGTTCATGTGAGATATTTGGGGTGTGTTTAGTTGGATATTGAATGTTTTGGTCAAGTTTCGAGGTGTTTGAGAGTAGGTTATTACATAGGGTACCTAACACGTTTGCTACATACAACCGACTCTCGAACCTAAATCTTTTGCTCGTAGATGATCACTTCCTACATCTTTAAATTTTTCGGAATTTTTCCTCAACATTTTGGTTGTAGCTCCATTTTTCCATTTTTAATTTTGGATAAAATTGGGTGCGATAGTAATTATTTTTTGGTTATCAAAAATATTATTTTTGTGTTATTAAATTGTCTAATACTTGGAAAATTTTTATTTAGACAATTATAACACTGATTTTTTACTTTTGCAAAATAGTTGAGTTATTTATTGACCCAAAATTAATTTTAAACAATTGTTACTCATTTTAATTAAATAAAGTAGTGGAAGAATTTATTTAATTATTTAATCGCATGCTTGTTTGATTAATTAACTTAATGATTTAAATTCTCATAATGTTTTGTGTATATACATGATTTTAATTGCACGCGGTTTTTTGTGATATTTGTGGTTAGCATGATTTTGTTTTAAGTAGCAATAACATCCTTGTAAAGTCACATGCGTTATGGATTTAACAAATCATATATGGATATAAAATATCAAATTCTAATGAAATGTGTGATTTTAATTTATCTTTGCCCACATGTTGGTAATTATAATTACATATTTTATTAGGATGAAATAGATATAGCTTTATGTTTTTTCAAGTAGTCTATAGATATTAGGAAATATGTTTGCATTCTAGTTTCCCCATTTACCAAATATAAATATAAAGAAACCTCTAGTGCCCAAAGAAGGTAATAAGGATGTGCAAAATATATATGAGCATTGGGTTTGATCCAAATTATTACACTTTGCTTCAACACACCTCTAAACTTGACCAATACTTCAAAAAAAAAAACAACACAAAAACACCCTGACTTTACCTCTCAGAACATTATAGTAGCAGAAAAATGCTGTAAGAACACTAGAACAACTGAAATAGAGTGTGGATCTGTGGCTACTACAATGCCATCGAGGCCTTTGTGCTCTCATGTTCAGTTTTATCAAAATAGAGGGTTTGGTGCTACAGTGCCCCATGTTGATACCATATTAGTAAATTTCAAAGTTTCAAGGTGAACTTCTGATTCGTATAACTTTAAACTTCAACCTCTGATTGACCTGATTCTAACTCCTATAGATCAATCTTGTCTCAATCTATCCATGGATACCAATTTCACCTTGATCCAACTCCGTGTGGAGATTTTAGATACCCGACATAGTTTTGGCCACTTTTGACCAAAACTTATAACTTTTCCCCCTCCAATTCCCACCAAAGGCAATTTGACCATTCTGGATCATACACACTAGTCCTAAATGATTCAACTAACTTGTTCAAAGAGGTTTTATCTCACAGGAGCCACTCTTATGAGATTGGTGTAATATCCTGAAATTTTTTCCTCAATGTTTAAAGTCCAATATTTTAAAATCTATAAGAAATTTGTAAAAATAGATATATACCATTTTGCATAATATAAGGTAAAGAGGTTAATTATTTCTATGAGAAGGAAAGATAAAAAAATAACTATTTTGCCCCTAGTAAAAGAAAGAAAAAAAAAGAGAGACGAAGAAGAAGAAAAAAAGAGAGGAATAAGAAGAAGAAGAAGGCGGTCCACGTACGTAGAAATTGGAACAAATTTTATGAATTTTGTGAAAAATTACACCTAATAACCCGAAAGTTTTAAAAATTATAAATATATCCCTGGTTAATGGTATTTTTGTAAATATGAAAAATTATAGTCAAAATGAAGCTCTCATTGAGTTAAGACCAATGGAATATTGTATGAGATTTATTAAGATCAAAATAATATTTATTAAGTAATTAGGATTTAATATTAATGTCTTACCCGATAAAGATTAGTCTGGACTGCAGAAAGAGGCAGTATTCATTCAAGAAAAAGGTGTGGATTTTATATTTGAACCAATTGGGATAAGTATATTATGACAATTTTATATCCCAATATAATTATAATTAGTATTTCAATAATAGTAAAATATACTGCTAAAGTAGCTTTATTTGCTAGACCAGTTCAGGATATATTTGGATAAGTAAATATCTGAAATTTTTAGACCAAAACACTCCCCATTTTGTGCTCCACAAGCTACACATGTCAAAATAGCCTTATTTTATTATTTTTCATGAAAAAGCAAGAAAAATCAAGACATTAAGTGGCAAATTTTCATTGGTTGGTGCAATTTATATATACTCCCTCCTTACCCATGTTTTGGCAGACGATTTAGCAAGGAAATGAGGAAGAGAAGTCTGCAATTGAAGAAAGGGAGGGCAGCCAAGTGAGGGAGGAGGAAAAAATTAGAGGAAAATCCAAGAAAATTTGTAAGTATTTCTCTTATGACTTACAAGTATTCTAGTGTCTTTTCTTGGTTATTTGACTTAAGTTTCCATGAAATATTTTCTTTCCCATCGCTCTCCAATTTCGGTCTAAGCTTGTTTGAGTATGGGGAGTTGTTTTAAAGTCATAAAATCATGATTTAGTTGAGATTTTGCAAGAGGAATCAAGTATAGTATGATTTAAGCTAGTTTTGAGAAAAACCAATTTCTGTTTCTACAAGTCAGATTTTGGTGAGCTTATTATGATGGGAAAGAGTTGAATTTTCATTGTTTTGATGCTAAAAATAGATTCTTGCGTCCAAATTAGCTAAAAACAAGTATTGGATTCAAGGAAAACCAAGAGATAAAGAATTTGTATTTTTAGGGTTTTAGTAAGACTTTGTAAAGCAACCTTTGTTTTGAGTTGACTAAGTTGATATTGAATGATGTTTTAGGAATTGTGGGAGTTCAAGAAAGCTAGTGGAAGTTTTGGTTCCAAGTGCAAAAGTAAAGGAAAACATAAAAGGTAGCTAAGTTTCATATTCTTGTTTTATGTTCTTTCATTGTCTTTCTATGATTAAATTGTGTTGCCATATTGCAATTGTGATTTCTTTGATTAGTCTTGGTTGTAAATTAAGGGGTTTTATTCCCCGAGATGTCCATTTTCTAAGCCGTTATGCTGCCGAATTTTTTATGACCAATGTGGCAATTTATTATTTAAAGGTGATTGATGTGATTAAATGTGACCAAATGTGAGTTATTTGACATGATTGACATAATTGCATGAAATGTAACTTGCTACTGAGATTTTCCCAAATCTCACCCCCAAGCACTAACATGATAGGTTCAAGTGATGGCAAGACCTCCAAGAAGACAATAGGCAAGGAGAAGATTAATGATGATTAGATTATAGCTATCTTGGTTGCTTTTTTTCTTATAATTATATATGAAATCATATGTATTTTTTATGAAGCTGTGTTTTGCTGCTATAATGTTCCTTTAGAGTTATTGTGAGGTTAAGAATATATTTTGGAAGAGTTTGAATCATGTAAGTAGGTTATGTATTTAGTTTTTGGAAGTTGGTATGTAAATCTGTCCATTATGCGCACTGATCAGTTATATAGTTACTGTTAATTATAAATTCAGTTTTCTATATGAGTGTTATATATTATTGGAAATTAGACATAGAGATATTTCCAAGGAGCTAAAGATCACTTGATTTGGATAAGTATACAAATTTTTATGAATTTTTGAAGATGGCTCAGAAAATCTGGAAAAGTAGTTTTGACCAAATGAATAGTATAGTTCAACGAATTTTATGAATGAATTAGCTTAATTAAGTTCTATATATATTTTTTCCATGTAGAAAATATTTCTAGCTATTTTTAGAGACTTGAATTATCCTCATACAATTTTCCTAGATTTAGTTATGATATCTCAAAATTTAGCCTGGAAAATCAAATTACCAAATGAATAATATTTTGAAAGATTGAATTTTTCTCATTCAATCTTCTAATAATTCATACTTCTAAATTAGTTCATTTAGCATCATATATGCTATCATACATGGGAAATAATGTAAGAAAGTAAGGTATGACAATTAGGCCCCTTTAAACCTCCAATTTCATAGTAGATTATATGCTCAAAACTCACATACTCGAACCAAAATTCCTTTTGGGCTCACATATGCTACCATGCTGACTCCTTAAAACACTGAACCATACATGCATTACATCACATCATTCAAACTCATAATGATCAACATCATTCCCTTTCATTATCATTACCATCACATGTTATTCATCATAATCAACATTGTCATCATATACATATTATACCACCATCATCATTAAAATCATCAGTATTCTCATGTCAAATACAAACATAGTATCGTACTTAGTACAACATACATAGACAATACACATATACACTATAGTGTCTTGATGATCCCAATACTGGAGTGACTATGCTTCCCTTATCTTCTCTGGACTAGTGCTAGAACCTTTATCTGAAAGGTTAGTTCATGGGAAAAGTAGTGTGAGACAAAGTCTCAGTAACTAGGGACAACCACAAGTAATATATATATATCATACAATAGTGCACATGACTACAATATAAAATGGAATGCATGTCTCCCTCGCACACACCTAGAATCATGAGCTGCCATCATAACAAGACTTTTCGTATAGGTGACTTCCTTCCAACAATCAGTGAAGACTGATTCCGGGACATCACTAAGCTCATCTCACACTAGTACACCCAGCCAAAGGTATAATACTTGGATCGAGGTTCTCCTTCCCCTTTCCCACCGTGAATTTGTGATGATTTAGGGAAGATGTAGTTCACTACCTGCCTTTCCTTCCTAGCCATAGGAGGAAATTTAGCTGCAAGGATCCCATCCTTATTTCTCCAATATCATATCTCATTATATCTTATCATCATATATCACATCATCTTCACCACCCAATCGCCATATACCTTATAATGCCATGTGGTGATGTTCATGCCACATGATCATGTAATCATCATCATCATCATATTTCTCAATGCCATGCTATGCAATCATGCCATGTCATATCATCATCATATGTAATTATCATCATCCATTATAAATGTCCAACCATATGCATACCATGATATATAGAAAAACTATACACACATAACAATATTGTGGTATGAATGAAAACATGCATACACACAATTAATATACAATACAAATACTGGGTTACCTTAAGTTGTCAATACCATACATACGGATTCCACAAGCTTCTTAGATTGCCCAACACTATTTGTACTCCTCCAATCAACAAAACAACCTTCATAATATCATAATATCTCAACTAACACAATATACTACTTGACCAAAATCTACAATTTGACTATTTAGGCTAAACCTAAGGTTCCAACAGCATTTTCATACATCATTGGGCTCCTAAACAACATTCAAACCTTAACCACCTCATGCATTTGGGATTCCACGCTTCTATACATAACACAAAGCTAGGGTTTATCCCAAATCATATGTTACCCTTGTAAAACTCATACCCAAGCATCATAAACACCAAATCACACCTCATTAAACCTATTTCATCCATTTTAATTGGTAGATTTTATCCAAAACCAAAAACCCAACTATATACCCAAAAAATCTAACTCAAAACCAGAGAAAAATGGAGAGGGAGGAGTAAGAATCACTTACCAACAATTAACCAAGCTTCCAGAGGCTGAAAACCACTCCCAAAGATCGAATCTTCAAACCCAAGCACCGCTCCCTCGATCCCTTCTCCGTTTCTTTCTTTTTTATTCATCTAAACTGACCCTAATTTAAACAAAATTTCTAACACTCTTCGCAGTACTAGTAAGCTCGCCACAGCGTGGATGCTCTCAGCCTGACAAATATTCCCAAAATTATAGTTTGCTTACAGCGATGGCTCTGTGTCTCATGGTGGCGTGCTACTCTTCTATCCCCACTTTGATCTTTTCCTTCATCCTAGTCCTTCCAGCTGTGCACATAACATCAAATACACTTGATTAGCTAGAGACTAAGTTCAGGATAATGTAATGAGGGTTGTTATATAATTGTCTTACCTTGATGTTGATTTAGGCTTACATTAAGAGAAGCATTCGAGGTTTTATTCTAGATTGCCATATAGCCAAAGAATACTTGGAGGCTATTGATAAGTAGTATACCCCTGTAGATAAGCATCAGTTGGGAGGGGCCATTACGAGAGAAATTACTAATAAGAAACTTGTAGGTATGGGTGGCATTTGAGAACACATTATGAATATAAGAGACTTGGCATCACAGCTGAGGCCTTTTGAAATGGAGCCTCCTAAGCAATTCCTTGTGCAACTCATTATGAGTTCCTTTCCTCATTAGTATGAGACTTTCTATGTCTCTTATAACACACATAAGGAAAAATCATGAGTGGATGAATTGTTAGCCATGTGTGTTCAGAAGAGGCTAGACTAATGAGGAGAAAAGAGATGTACCTAAGGAAGTACATTTGGCAAAAGCTCCAATCCTAGGAGGAAGAACAAGAAAGACAAGAAGGACAAATGGAAGAAGTCTATTTCTGTAGCTTCTACTGTGAATAACAATAAGGCTACATGCTTCTTCAGTAAAAATAAAAGACATACGCAGAATGAATGCCCTATGAAGAAGGCATGGCTTGCCAAGAAGGGTATATGTAATGGAATTTACATTTCTTGTGTCACTTATGAATCATATTTAGTTATTATTAATTTTGACATTTCATGGATTGATTGTGGAACTACAATTTGTTAGGTCTGCTGGCTTCCCAAGAGTGGGGTGAATTAGAAAATTTAAAATTTTCTACAAAATTATAAAAGAGCAGTGAAAGCAAAAGTTGTGGAAAAATAGAGTACAGAATGTAATAAAGCAGTAAGCAAGGTAGAGGAAAGAAAGATACAAATGTTTGTCCTGGTTCAGTCTCTTCCTCTTGACTTACGTCCAGTCCTCAAGCTAGCACTTGAGATTTTCAACTATCCAGCAAGAATTCAGTGGGCTCCTTGCAATGCCATAGGACAACTTTGTACTCTATTCTAAGAGCTTATAGATTCTCACTCTCTACTCTAGCTAAGTGCTTCCCAAATCCCATGTGAAATCCTATCACAAGAAAATCTTTCTTCCAGATGAAGATAAGATTGTTTACAACAAGAGAAACTCTCTAATATAGAGTATGTTTGACATTTAAAGTGCAATAAATGAAGTGTGAGAGAGTATGGGGCTTTGTCTAATGATTTTGGTAGAGTTTCAGTATATACAATGTAAATTTGTTACCCACACCTTCAAATGAAGTTCCATTTATTGATTTATGTCTTAACTATACGTTAGAGACAAGGTCTAGCTATTAGAGATGTTATCTAATGGTTACTCTGTAAAACTAACTGTTCACTAACCGTATTTAATGCGTCTGACATCCAAAGTTCGAATTTTGGGGTGTCAACAGACAAATTTCATAAAGACCATAAGTTAAAGACTTTAATGTTGAACTTCAAAGTTCGTCTGTTCAAAGGTGAAATTCAAATTTTGATATTGACAAATATTTCTCAAGTTAGAACATACAAATTTTTTAGTTTAAAGTGCTTCTAATCAGTGTGAACAGTTGTTCCATATTGCTACAGTGCACTCAAAATTCAAATTTTGGGGGTCCAAAATTCATCTGCTAGTGAGTAACTTAATATGGTGCAAAAGTTCTTTTTTTCAAAATTCAAATTTTGAGCCTTCAAAGTTTGTCTGTCAAAAAGCCCCATAATCAGACTTATACATTTTCATTCCAAAGTTTGAATTTTCAAAACCAAAGTTCATTTGTCAGAGGAACATTTAATCAAACATGTAAATTTTCATTCCAAAGTTTGAATTTTCAAAACCAAAGTTCATCTGTCAGAGAGACTGACTTTGAACTCTTTTTATACTTTAATTTCATATGAATTTTAACATAGCTTCAGAAGAATTTTTCATTTTTCACAAATTATGCTTGACCCGAAACTCTAATTTCAACAGGCTGAAATTTTTTTGTCAGAGGCAACATCTCTGTAACTTTAAATTTTCAAAGAAACATATGAATTTTAACAGCTTAAAATTCGTCTATTAGTGAGTTTTTTTTTAATTTATCATAAGTTCACATAGCATTGTTGAAAAACACTTATTTAAAATAGGTGATTGCAAGATCAAAGCCTTTTACTCAGTGAACACTGTGAGAAATCGTACAAATTAATCTTATACTCATTTCTTCCAGGATTTCTTCACTTGAGTTCTCTTATACTCCTTTGATATCTTCTTTCCAAACTCAAGTTGTTTGGAATCATCAAAAATACTTGATTCAACACAATTCACATTACTAATACCATGTAAAGATTTCTCAACATTTGGCACCTAAGTCCCAATAAGGAAAATGTCTAATAGGGCAATAAGATGAGGGCCCATGTGGAAGTAGTTAGAACGTGCATGATCATTTTATCAAATAAATCAGTTTTAGATTTAGAAAATTGTTTTTATATTTCAGATTCTTCTAAGAATTTAGTTTCCATTTAAAAATCAATTCCTTCTGTATTTGAATTGTTTCTTTGTTCAAATTTGATAAGATTAAATAAAGATTCTTTACCTTTTGCCGATATTTCTTTACGTAATGGCTTGTTTAAATTACATATCAATTTGCCTCATTCTCCTGTTGTTATGCATAGTATTAAGCAAAGCGGCATAAATGAGAATTCTCTTTGCCTGTGGCATAGGAGATTGAGACATATCTCCATAGAGAGGATCAAGAGGTTAACTAAAGAAAGGGATTCTCCCATCTTTAGACCATATAAAACTTTATTTATGTGTGGACTACATTAAGGGCAAACAAATCAATAAGTCGAATAAAAGGACTAAGAGAAGTTCTGAAATTTTAGAGATTATTCACACATATAATTGTTACCCTGGTTTTTCTTCTCATGGAAATATTTTATCTCCTTTATTGATGATTATTCATAGTATATGTATATTTACTTGCTTTATAATAAAAGTGAGGTATTAGATGCCGTTAAGGAATATAAGGTAGAAGTAAAGAAACAAATCAATAAACAAATTAAAATTGTTATATTTGATAGAGGAGGCGATTATTATGGTAGGTACACTGATGATGGACAAGCACATTTAATACCCATATTTTTATGGGATATCATAAAATACATGAAAAGATGTGAATGGAAGTGAGACAGTAATATTTCTTGCTCGGTTCTTAAATAGAATTAATTTCTTATATAATGCTTAATTAGAGTTAATTTTTCAGAAGGTTCTTAGCAGAAATTAATTCCAGAATTAAGCTAAAAAATATGCAATAAACCTGTTCAATGAAAGCTTGTGTCGAGCTGAGTGCAACAATATAAATATTGCATAGCTAAGAGGTTGAGGTTGAAAGAAAATCCAATTTGAAAGTATAGCATGAATAGTACAAAAAAATTATTAAAAACTTAGTCTACGGGAAAAATTATGAGAAAACATTCGGAAGAATCAATTTTTACGTTTTTGACTCAGTTTAAGGCAAAACAGTTATTTTCCACGTTGAAAAAAATGTGAAAATTTCATTTTGGTCCCAAGAAAAAAGAATTATAAGTAATTTAGTCCTCTCAAGAAAGAATTGTTGCAATTAAGTCTCCATGAAAAATTACAAAAAAAGACCCAAAAGAATTACAAATTATAATTTTGCCCAGTCAAGAGCAACTTTGTGGTTTTTACAAATTTTGTCAAAATGGAGCTCTCGATAAGCTGAACTCAATGGAATACTGCTTATAAACTAATTAAATTCATATCAATTTACAATTCAAGTTTAAGGTCAAAAGTGATTTTTACACTAAAAAAATGATTTGTGAGCTCCACAAAAGCAAACAAATTAAGAGAACATGAAGTGAATCGCTACAAATATACTTTGATATCAAAATAATCAAGTTAGCTCCAAATTAAATTTAGAATAATTATGTACCTATAAAATGACAATTACAAAAAAAGTATTTAATCAATATCGATAAAGTTTATTTGTAAAATTTATTTCAGACTAATAAAAATTATGAAGTAATTTTTAACCAAAATATTCCTAGTTGGCATGATATAACTACTACCATGTGAGTAAAATTGCATTATTCAATTATTTTCCAAGATAACTTCTTTAAGAAGTTTTTTTTTTAAAGTAAGTAACTAGGGTTAATTGAAGGAGTAAGTCTTCATTTTCTCTCTCATATTGGACGACATTCAACATTTGAAAAGAGAGAGAGAGAGTAGTTGAAACAATAGAAAGAAAGAGGGAAGGAGACATAGACGAGGAAGAGGTAAAAAAGGAAGCAAGCTTGGAAGATCAAAGTGCAAGTTGTCGGATTAAGAAAGTCCAAGCAAGCTCCTGGAAGGGGTGAAATCAAGAGAAAAAGCAAGAAGAGGCATAAAGGTAGCAATTTACCTCTTTATGCCTTATGTTATTGCACATGAATTTCATGAACTTGTTGCTATGCCATATGCTTATATTGATGCTTTGATATTTTTATGTTGATGGCTAAGTTGAATAGTAAGGTTTATGACCTCTGGATGCCCATTTTATAAAATGAAACAAACTAAAATTTAAATGAAATGTTATGGCATTTGGTGTTTCAGATGCTTAATTGATGATTCTATGATGTTTGTATGATTTATATGATAATATAATGGTATGAATGGGTATTTGTTACTGAGATTTTTTTTAATATCACCCTTCCAAATTACTAATATGTTTAGAGATAAGATGTGACAATAAAGCAAGTGAGATCAAAAGCAAGAGGATAAATGGTGAAGATTATTGGTCATAGAGCTATATCTTTTTAAAATTTCATGTAATTTGTATCAATTTATGAATGAATGTTATATAAACTCTAAAAGTAGTCAAGAAGAGCTTTAAAATGGTCCTAAGAGTCCTTCATACTATATTTAGAGAATGTTTTTCCCATGAAAATACTGTTTCATATTTTTTTCATGTAAATAATATTTTTACCTATTTTTAAAAACTTAAATCACCTTCATATGATTTTTATAGATTTAGTTATGATTTTTCAAAATTTAACTAGTAAAATGTGTAATGACCTACGGCCAAACCACCTCAAAACAACTCCTAAAATGTCAAAACATAGAAAAACTCCAAACATGACCAAAGCAAGGCTGCGATACAGTGAGCTATAGTGTCAACGCGGCATTCAGAGGAAGGAATAGGTTGCCACTGCGACACCCCTATCAAAATCTATATAAGCAAATTGTTGATTTTTCGGGCAAACTTTTGACGTGCATAACTTTGTGCTCTGACCTTCGATTGACCTTATTCTAACTCCTATTGGTCAATTTCATCCCAATCTAACTACAAACACCGGTTTCATCCCAATCTATATCCATATGGGCATTTTGGGCACCCATGATCGATTTGGTTACTTTTTGGCGAAAACTCACAACCAATCACCTCCAATTGCAACTAAAGGCAAATTGGCACCTAAAAACCATTTACACAGGTCCTAGATGGCATAACTAACCTATCCAATGAGGTTTTACCTTAGAGAAATCACCCCTCTGAGATTTGATCCCCTTGAACCCCAAATTTACATAATGGGTTATAGGCTCAAAACACACATACAATGTTGAAAATTCCCTTTAGGCTCCATATATGACCAATCCGACTTACAGACAGATGCCTCAACAATAATGACCCACATCAGGGTTCAAATTGTTAGATAAACTAGCTTCCCAAGAGCGGGTGAATTGGAAAGCTTGAAACTTTTCTGCAAAATATCAAGAAAGTGAAGAAAGCAAAGTATAGATAGTAAAATAGAGTATAGGAGAATAAACTATAAAAGTTGCAGTAAAGAAAAGAAAACGCTGATATTTATCCTGGTTCGGTCTCTCCACTTGACCTACGTCCAGTCCCCAAGTCACCACTTTAGATTTTCCACTATTCTGCAAGAATTTAGTGGGCTTCTTGCAAATGCCTCAGTACAAAGATGATGCTCTGTTTCTAGAGCTCACTCAATCACTCTATGCACTCTTACAAAGTGCTTCCCAATCCCTTGTGATATCCTCTCACAAGAAAATCTATCTTTCAAATGAAGATAAGATTATTTACAAAGATTAAACTCTCTTAAACAGAGTGAGTATGACAGTTGGAGTACAAAATATTGAAGTGAGAGAGTAAGAGACATTGAGTAGATGATTTGGCAGAGTTTCAGTATTTACAATGTTAAAATTGTTACCCACAACTTCAAATGATGTTATATTTATAGATTTAGGTCTCAACTATCCGTTAGAGACAAAATCTATCCGTTGGAGAAGTTATCCAATGGTTACTCTAAAAAACTATCCATTAACCAACCGCATTTAATGCTTCTGACACTCTGAAATTTGAATTTCAGTTGGTCAATAGACGAATTTTACAGAATCCGAAGGTTAACAGCTTTAACGTTGAATGCCCAAAGTTCGTCTGTCATGAAGTGAAATTTGAATTTTGATATTTGAAAAATGTTTCTTCGTTGTAACATACGAATTTTCATGTAGAAAGTTTTTCTATTAAGTGTGAATAATATTTTCAATTTGCTATAGTGCCTTCGAAATTCGAATTTTGGAACCCCAAAATTCGTCTGTCCGTAGTTGGTTTATAGGGCACAGTAATTCATATGATTCAAAATTCAAATTTTCAAAGAGCAAAGTTTGTCTGTCAGAGAGACCTCTTTTCAGACTAACTTCAAAATTCAAATTTATAAATACTGTCATTCGTATGTCAACATATTATTCTAACAGACTCACAAGCTTAGTTTCTGAAATTTGAATTTTCATGTGCAAAGTTTGTCTGTCAGTGAGCAATTTTGAAATCCACTATAAACTTGGTTTCAGATGAACTTTGATATAACTTCAGACGAATTTCTTTAGTTTTCATAAGTTTCATTTTGTCTGAAATTTGAATTTTCAAAACCCAAAGTTCGTCTGTTAGTGAAAGCTCCTTTCAGACACTTATCAAAATTCAAATTTTCTCAAGTCAAAATTTGTCTGTCAGAGAGGCTTCTCTTCAGACTTGTTTAGTTTCAATATGAAATTCAAATTTCCAAAGACAAAGTTCGAATTTCCAAGGTGACAGATCAATATTAACCTTTCAAACTTCGTCTATTGGTGGGTGTTTTTCAAATATTCCATGATTTAACATAGAATCAAGGTTTCAAAACATCTTTTCACCAAATCAAAGTCTTTTACTTAAATAAAACACTACTAAACATCCTACATCTATCTTTGCACAGATTTATCTAGAATTTCTTCACTTGAAACCTTTTGGGCACCTTTGATATCTTTATTCCAAGTTCTTGAAGGTTGGTTTGGAATCATCAAAACTTCTTGATTCAACACAAATCATCATCACACTCTTATAAACCATACATAGCATAGATCCAAACTCATCATATCAATATCATCATGATCATCCATATCATCATATAACATGCACAACATCACTTTTAGGATAACAAGACCATACATACATACATGTAACTCTAATTGGCATAAGTCATTACATAAACCAAAGTGGTAAAACTACCAGATTGCAACTGATACTCCCAAAGGTAGAGAGGCCTACAACTCCTTTGTCTTTTCTAGGCTAGTACCAGAGTATTCACCTTAAATGTTAGCCACGGATGATATGAGACAAGTTCTCAGTAATTGGGAACACAACACATGCAACCTATTTCATCAGTCCACACAATAATGCATATGGTGTAATGCAATGTAAAATGTAATGGTATGCATGTCTCCCTCATAGACAGCTAGAACCATGAGCTAATATCATAACACAACACTTCTAATAGTTGATTTCCTTCCAACAATTGGTAAAGGCTAATTCCAGGACATCACCAAGCTCACCTCACACTAACTCAACTTGGCCAAAGGTCACACTAATGCTTGTGTTATGAACGCTGGCTTCCCATGGGGGTAAATTAGAAAGTTTAAAATTTTTCTACAAAAATACAATTGAATAATTAAATCAAAAGATTACAAAAAAATAGAGTATAATGAAAATTAATATTAATGTAAGATAAGAGAAGAAAAGACTCAAAGATTTATTCTGATTGGTCCAATCCATTTGACTTACTCCAGTTTTTAAACCACCACTTGAGATTTCTCACTATCTGCAAGAATTCAGTAGGCTCCTTATAGTGTCACAATACAATGCACATGCTCTATTATAAAAACATTGAAAATTTCTCTAACGCTCTTACAAGTGTTTCCCAAATCCCTTTCTGATTCTCTTTACAAAGAATCTTTCTTACAAATAAAGAAAATATTTTGTACAAATATGAAAGCTCTCTAAAATAGAGTATATATGAAATTTATGGCACAATAAATGTGGCGTGTGGGTGAAAAAGCTTTGATAAATAAATTCAACAGAGTTTTAGCAAACATAGAATTAAATTCGCTATCCACAACTTCAAATGAAGTTCTATTTATATATTTGTGACTTAACCAGTCATTAGGCATATGATTTAACTGTTAGACACTTTAAGCAATGGTTACTCTACAAAAATAGCCATTCAGCAACCGCATTTAATGCATCTGACACACCAAAATTTGAATTTTGGATCTCAGCAGATGAATTTTGCAAAGATGGAAAGTTAATGACTTTAACATTGAACTTCAAAATTCATATGTTCTCCCTTTTTCTTAAGAGGGCATTCGAAATTGTACTCTTCAACTAAGCAATAAGGTCAAAAGACTTGACATTCTTCAGCTAAGGCTTGTTCTCCCTTCTTCTGAAGAGTGCATTCATAATTGTACTCTTCTTGTACTTTAGATATTCTTCACCCTCTTCATTTGTTTCATCATCCTTTTCCATGTATTTGATGGCAAAAATATCAATTTTAAATCCATCATGTCCAGGAATCTCCAAAACATCATTGAGGTTCTCATCTATTAGCCACAGATTCCTAGACCTGAGAGTCACTTGATACTTCTTCTTCTTGTCATTAAACTTTCATGAGGCATACCAAGTTTGAATCACTTCATCATCATATTTCTTTAACCTCTAGAAATTTTCTGTAAATTCTCATCCAGAATCTAGCATCAAAATTATTTGAAACGAGAAATTCCTCCAAATTTGTGTAATGAGGAGTGATAACCTTCTTTGTAGCATATTTTACAGTAAATTCCTTCAAAATATGCTTAGAGCTACAAAGAGGCTTTGTGGTCATCTGTAACTCCTCAGACTCTATACTTGATGCGGGAGTAGTTAGCGGAGACTTCGTCGATTTGGTTTTGATAGTGTTTTCTATTTCTTCAAAGGTGTTCCCTTGCTAGATTCGGCTTTCCTTTTCTGCGTGTCACATTCTTTTGACGTATAGTGAGACTTGGTAGATCTTTTTGGCCTGCCTTATTCCTCCCCAACATTTGCATTCTTTACTTTGACCATTATCATAAGAAATGTGCTTCGAGAAATGCTTCAAAGATGTTTGTAAGGTTCAGCTTAGGTTTTAATTGGTGGAAAACAATGTTTGGCTTAAGGAATTTGAGAATAGTTGAGAGAGAATGAGAAGTGTAATGGTTAAAATGTGAATGGGATTTCATCTATTCCTCTAAGTCCTCTTTCGTAATCGTTTGACAGACAAATTTTGGGTGTCAAAATTCGAATTTCAGTCAATTACATTACCCATATAGCATAGAGAAACTGTCTTGATAGACAAATTTTCAACTTTGAAGTTCATCTATTAAAGACTAACTTTTCAGACAATATCTTAACGTTAGTATTTCAACCTTGAAATATGACTGTCACATGCTTAAACATAGATAAAAGCTTCAACAGATGAACTCTTAAAGTTGAATTTTGAAGTCTATACAAAGCATGCAAATAGACGAATGTTGGGATTCAAAGTTTGAATTTCATGACTTTGTGAAGAAGTGTCTAAAATACAAATATTGAGTCATCAAACTTCAAATGTTGTACACACACAAACATAGCATATACATATATCAACAATCAAAATTTGAATTTCAAGAAGTCAACAGATGAATTTCAAGCATGCTGAAACACGTGCATAGCAAATAAACTACTGAAATTCAACTATTAATTGGCTAAAATTTGAATTTTGAACAATCAAAGTTACTTAACAAGAAATATAAGGCATTAAAGTTCGTTGATTTGTGAAACACCTTACTTCCAAACACCTTTTGACTTGACTAAAAACTTTAAAATCCAACCAAATACAACCCAAACATCTCATATAAACTTCCCAAAATCTTAGAGTAGCGAAAAAAAGCTAAAGAACACTAGAAACTGGGTTGGAGTTGCAGCCGTTACAATATTGACGTGGTTTTGGCCCCTCTCTTTTTCTCTCACGCTCTCTGACTTGTTGGCGCCGTGGCTTGACATCTTGGAGCCACGACGCCCCTACTGGTTTAAACCAGCAAATTTTCAAAACTCTGGGGCGAACTTTCGATACACATAACTTTATGCTCCGACCTCCAATTGGCCTGATTCCAACTCCTACAAGTCAATCTTGTCCCAATCTATCCAAAGACACTATTTTCACCTCAATCCATCTCTGTATGAAGATTTTGGACACTTACACCATTTTGGCCACTTTTTGACCAAAACTCATAACTTACAACTCCCATTTGCCACTAAAGGCAAATTGACCATCCAAGACCATTCATACAAGTCCAAAACTAATATTCCAACTTGTCTAAAGAGGTTTTATCTCAAAGGAATCACTTCTCTGAGAATTGACCCCCTTGAACCCCAATTGACAAAAATGAGCTACAGGCCCTAAAATACACCAACAAGGCCAAAATCTACCTTTGGGCTCGTATACACATCCATACTAACTCTTCGACATCTGAAACCACACATGCATCATATAACAATACAAAACCACATCCATATAACATACTAACAACAACCATATCATTACCACCATCAAAATCCTTATATCCATTATAATACACTATCCTACTTGGCACAAGATACAAATCCAAACAAACATACACTACATAGACCTAGCATTCCTATGTCCGATGCTACTCCCTTGTCTTCTTCGGACTAGTGCTAGAACCTTCATCTGAAAGGTTAGTTCATGAGAAAGGGGATGTGAGACAAAGTCTCAGTAACTGGGGATAACCACAAGCAATATACATATATATATATCATACAATAGTGTCCATGAACGCAATATAAAATGGAATGCATGTCTCCATCGCCCACAACTAGAACCATGAGCTGTCATCATAACAAGACTTTTTGTATAGGTTACTCCCCTCCAATAATTGATGAAGACTGATTCCGGGACATCACTAAGCTCACCTCACAGTAGTGCACCTAGCCAGAGGCAACATTAATGCTTGAATCGAGGTTCTCCTTCCCCTTTCCCACCACAAATTGGTGATGATTTAGGGAAGGTGCAGTTCACTGCTGCTTGGCTCTCACAACTATAAGGGAGGATTTAGCAACAGGGTTCCCATCCTTATCCTCCCTTATCATATATCATATCATCATATCTCATATCATCGTATATCATATCATTATCAGCACCCATTCCACTGTATATCACAATCTCACCATGTCATGTGGTGATGCTCATATCATATTATCATGTACTCATCATCGTCATGTGTCACAATGTCATTCATGCATCATGTCATGTCACATCAACATCATCATCTTTAATCATCATCATAATCATCTTAGTCATCATAATCATCATACCTTATGTGTCTAGCCGTGTGCATACCACGATATAAAGACAAACCATACACACACATATCCATATTGTGGTATGAACGGAAACATGCATATATACACATATAACAACATAATATACATATACAATATAAACACTTGATTACCTCAGGTTGTCAATACCACATACACGCGATTCCATGAGCTTCTTGAGTTGTCCAGCACACTCGAACACCTTTTGGTCAACCAAATAACCTTCACATTAACATAATACCTCAATTAACATACAATCAAAATATCTAAATTTCATAATTCAACTAATTAGGCATAACCCAAGGTTCCAACCCCGCTTTCATGCATCATTAAGCTACTAGAGACCATTCAAACACCAAGCAAACACATACATTTCGAATTCCTCATCCTCTTAACCAAGAACAACTTGGAGTTAAGCTCAAATCATGCATAATCCCTTCAAAACTCATACCCAAGCAAGATACACACCAAATCACACTCAATTAACCCCATTTCATCCATTTCAATCTGTGGGATTCGGCCCAACACCGAAAACCCAACAGACAAACCAAAAAAGTCAAAGTTTAAACTAAAGAAATTAGAGAGGGAGGAGTATAGATCACATACCAACGTGAATCTAAGCTTTTGAGGTACAAAAATCACTCCCAATGGCCTAAGATCCAAACCCTAGCACAGCTTTCACTCTCTCTCCTCTATTTCTTTCCGTCTGCTTATTCAAAATGATTCTAATTTAAGCAAAAATCCTAACTCTTACCGCGATTCCAGATAAGCTCACCGCAGCGCCACCAGTTTCAACAAGAAAATACCACAGGAGCTCACTCTCGCCACGATGGCCCTAATCCTTGCCGCAGCATAGAGTTCATTTTGTCTCCACTTAAACCTTCCTCCGTCCTGTTTTCTCTGGTTTTGCATATAATGCCAATGACACTCGGTTAGCTTAGAATCAAGTTAGGGACAATGTAATAAGGGTTGTTACAATTTGTAATTAAAATGAGACTGTTGAAGAATAAAACTTACAAATAGATGCTAAAAATTTGAATTTCCATTTTTCTTCAGTAAATATTAGTTGTCCAGGTGTGAGATACTACATTATTTTGATCTCTTAACATATAAGCTCATGAGGAGTACCTAGAAAACATCTTATACATACTCTGATACTTAAGTTAGTATATGACTTAACAAATTAACTTCAGAAAATACAAGGATTAAGATAGATACTTGCATACAGTTTATCAAAATCTACCATTCCCAATTCTTTTCTTATGAAGTTGAATCTATCTTCAGCAAGTGACTTGGTGAGGATGCTAGCTAGTTGATTTTCCATTGGAACATACTCCAAGACTACATCTCCTCTCTAAAAATGATCTCTAATGAAGTAATGTCCGATCTCTATATGCTTGGTAATATTGATTGAGAAGTTTAAAATTTTTCTGCAAAAACGCAATTGAATAGTAAAAGCAAAAAGTTTACAAAAAAATAAAGTACGATGAAAATGAATATAAATGTAAGATAAGAGAAAAGAAGATTCAAAGATTTAAACTGATGTGGTTTAATCCACTTGATATACGTCTAGTCCTTAAACCATCAATTAAGATTTTCCACTATTTGCAAGAATTCAGTAAGCTCTTTGCAGTGTCATAATACAATGCATATGCTTTGTTCTAAGAACACTGAAAACTTCTCTTAACACTCTTACAAGTGTTTCCTAAATCCCTTTGTGATTCCCTTTACAAAGAATCTTTGTTCAGGATGAAGAAAATAATTTATACAAACATGAAAGCTCTCTAAAATAGAGTAGATATTAAATTTTTGGTACAATAAATGTGGTGTGTGAGTGAAAAAGCTTTGATAAATAAATTCAGCAAAGTTTTAGGAAAGACAGACTTAAATTATTACACATAACTTCAAATAAAGTTCTATTTATATATTTGTGAATAAACTAGTCATTAGACACATGGTCTGTTGAATCAAGTGTTTTGATGATTCCAAACCAACCTTCAAGAGTTTGGAGAGAAGATATCAAAGGTCCACAAAAGATCTCAAGTTAAGAAATTCAAGAAAAACCAGCACAAGAATAGATATAGAATCTCTAACAGTGTTTAAATTGAGGAAAAGACTTCGAATTGGTAAAAAAATGTTTTAAAACTATGATTCTATGTTAATTCATGAAGTTTGAAAGGTTAATACTGATATGTTATTTTCAAAATTTAAACTTTGCCTTTGGAAATTCGAATTTCTAATTGAAAATAAACAAGTCTGAAAAGAGCCTTCTTTGACAGACGAACTTTGACTATAGAAATTCGAACTTTGAAACAAGTCTAATAAGAGTCTTCTCTGACAGACGAACTTCATCTTTTGAAAATTTGAATTTATGCTAAAACATAATTCATGAAAAATGAAAAATTCGTCTGAGGATATGTCAAAGTTCATTTGAAAGTGAAGTTTAGAAAGAGTCCAAAATCAGCTCACTGACAAATGAATTTTGATATTGAAAATTCGAATTTCAGAAACAAAGCTTACAAAGTCTGTTACGACAATCTGTTTTCATACGAATATTGGTATTTAGAAATTTGAATTTTGAACTACGTCTGATAAGAATTCTCTCTGACAGACGAACATTGAATCTTGAAAATTCAAATTTTAAAAGGATGAACTATTGTACCTTATTGAGCTGCCCATGGACAGACGAACTTTGAAGGCACTGTAGCAATTTGGGACTACTGTTCATACTTTTAAGAAGAACTTTTAACTTGAAAATTCATATGTTCTAACACAGAAAAATTTCTCAATGATGAAAATTTGAACTTTGCTTTACAATAGACGAACTTTGAAATTTAACGTTGAAGTCTTTAGCTTTTGGTCTCTGTGAAATTCATCTGTAGACTAACAAAAATTCAAACTTTGGATATAAGAAGCATTAAATGCAGTTCGTAAATGGATAGTTTTTCAGAGTAACCATTGGGTAACTTCTCCAACGGATAGATTTTGTCTCTAACGTATAGTTAAGACCTAAATCTATAAATATAACATCAAAGTCTTTTACTCTCATACTTCAGTTTTCTGCACTTAAACTTTCATATATACTTTGAATTAAAGAGTTCATTCTTTGTAATCAATCTTATCTTCATCTGGAAGAAAGATTTTCTTGTGAGGGAATATCACAAGGGATTTGGGTAGCACTTGGCTAGAGTGCAGAAAGAGAATGTGTAAGCTCTAAGAATAGAGCATCAAAGCTGTACTAAGGCAATTAGAAGAAGCTTACTGAATTTTTGCAGGATAGTTAAAAATCTCAAGTAGTTGCTTAGGGACTGGACGTAGGTCAAGATTAAGAGACCAAACTAGGATAAACATCTGTGCCAATCCTTCTCCTTTACTGCTCTTACATTGCTATTATATTGTACTATGTTTTACAATCTTGTTTGTCTTCACTATACGCTTGACTTTTGCAGAAAATTTTAATCTTCCTAATTCACCCTCCCTCTTGGAAAGCCAGCTTATCTAACATGATCTAACCATTAGAGACTTCAATTATCGGTTACTTTGCAAAAAATAGCCGTTTACCAAATACATTTAATGTGTTTGACACACCAAAATTCAAATCTTACGTCCCAATAGACAAATTTTACAAAGATAGAAAGTTAAAGACTTAAATGTTGAAATTCAAAATTTGTCTATTCAAATGTGACATTCACATTTCGAGTTTGCCAAACATACCATGTTAGTTCATGCAAATTTTCGTACTAGAAGTGCATGTGAATGTTGTCTCAAGTTTTCACAATGCACTTCGAAATTCAAATTTTAGAACCTGAAATTTGTCTATTAGAGGCATGTTGAATATGATACAAAAGTTCTTCACTTACAAAGTTTGCAATTGAACTGCAAAGTCCATTTATCAAAGGCATGCTCTAATGAGACTCACAAGTTCTCATTTCCAAGATCATACTTTGAAGTCCAAAGTCCATCTATTAGAGATAGTGACAGTAAACTCACTTTGAACTTCACTAACATTCGAATTTTGACTAAACTTCATGCGAATTTTGCATACTTTTACTAACAATGCTTAACCTGAAATTCAAATTTTAGAACTGAAATTCATCTATCATAGATGAAAACTCTGTAATATCAAATTTCATTAAGCAAAGTTTAGATTTTGTACAAAATAAACATGATTCATTAGACTAAGTTTATCTGTTAGCTAATATTTCTCAATTCTAACACAAGCTAACATTATATAACATTGAAATAACTTGATTAAACATTGTTATAACATAAATAAGTGATATTCAAAGATTTTTACCTAGTGTTCATAGTGAGAAATCTTAGAAACTAAATCTTCTCTTGTATTTTACTAGATTTCTTCACTTTCTTCATTCATACTCCTTTGATACTCTTCTGCTAATCTCTAGTTGTTTGAAATCATCAAAACTTTTGATTTAATAGGTTAGATTGTGGCTATTCTTCCCTTGAACCACACAAATTGGTGGTGATTTAGGGAAGATTTAGTCTACTACCTCCTAGTTCTCTAAGTCATAGGAGAGGATTTAATGGTAGGTATCTTTCATCATATCATATCATCATAACTTATCTTATCATCACCTCTTAATCCACCATATCTCACTATGCTCATATGGTGATAATGTTCATGCCATGCTACTATGCAATAATCATCATTATCATAACTATTGTCAATGACATGCTAGTATGCTATCACATGTGTATACTATAGAATCTTCAATTTACACATATCACACCATGCTTATCATCATCATATGCAAGTACCAGAGATCTAGATTAATACCTCATCTAGCCATGTACATACCATGATATGTAGAAGAAACTATACATATACACGTAATGATATCGTGGTATAACTAAGAACATACATATATATACACATATATAAATAAAGTTCAACAATTAACATACAAACACAACAACTGGTTACTTAAAATTGTTGACACCACACGCACTAGCTAACATCATAATATTCCCAATTAACATAATGTACAACTTAACCAAATCCATAACTTAACCAATTATGCTTAACCTGAGGTTCCAGCAATGTATTCATGCACTAATGGGCCACATGCAACCATTCAACTCATGCATCATCACATATAATTTGGATTCTACACTTCTATACCCATAATAAACCTAGGGTTTCACATAATTCATACATACTTCCTCTAAAACTCATACCTAAGCATTAATAACACTAAATAACACCTCATTGATCCTTTAACAACAATTTTAATTGATGGAATCCAACCAAATCGAGATTCCCATGCATATATATGAAAATCTACCCAAAACCTAAAGAGAAAGAGAAAATAGAAGAGGAGGGATCACATACTAACTTATAATCAAGCTCCCAAGGTCTAAAATTTGCTTCCAAGGTCAAAGAAATGAAGCCTTAGAAGAGATCTTCTTTGTACCCTTTGATTCTTTCTGTCTCGTTTGACTAAAACTTGTCCAATTTAAACAATTTTGGGTACTCACATAGCGGTAGGTGATAAGTTCACCACAGTATGAGACCCTTCTGTTTGAAAAATATTGAAACTCCCTGATTTGTTCGCTATAGCGGCCTTACTTCTCGTTGCTATGTGGAATGGCTTCTTCCTCCTTTTTGTTCTTCCTCCATTCTAGTTCTTCCAATCTTGCACACAACACCAAGTACACTTCCCATTAGCTCAAGACTAGGTCTAGGATAGTATACTGAGATTTTTTACAAAATGAAATTTACCATATGAATAATAGCGAAGTTTTTGGAAAATTCTGTTTTTGATTTTTATGTGACTTAAGCTTCCAATTATGTATATTTGGACTTTAATGAGGTCTAATACATAAGAAATAAAACTAAAAGTAATGTTTTACACTTTCGGTATCAGAGCTGAATGTTTAGGCTCTTAGAGTAAAGACATAGACAAATCCAAATCTTTGCAAGAAAATGTATCTTTTAAGTTAAAGTTTCCCCCTTCTAATTTAAAGTATTATTCCTTATAAGATTCTAGCCTATAAATGTTATAGTGGCATAGGAGATTAGTCCTGAGGAAAGATTATGGTAGTTACTGAATAAGTTGAGGATGTTTTACAGAATTTATTTTCTTGAGAATTTGAATCATTTTAGAGTTAGATAGCAGTTAGATCCTATCAGTAAAGAGATTATGTAGGGTCACAGAGGATCCTAGTAGGGCTTAAAGATCATAGTAGATCTCTTGATCACAGTAGACCAATAATAAGGTTATAGTAGACCTCTAAAGGGAATTAGATAATGAGCCCTATAGTACTGATAGTTCTTGAAAAGATGATGACCTAGGATGATTTTAGAAAGATATGAAACCTCCTTAATTAACAACTAGTACAAATGTTAACTTAAGATTTTTCTCTAATACCAATCCACAGACCAAAAAGTAACTAAGAAATGTGATAATAGGTGGTGATAATGAGAATGAAAAGTAAGATCTCACCTATAAAGTAATATTAGTGGCAAAATGTTTCCAGTAATGAATGAAAGAGGCCAATAAGGAATAAAAAATAGTAATAAAGAAAAGTAGTAAGAAAATACTTTATAGGGAAAACTAATGTAAGATTTAAAGTTAAAGGAAGGTAAGATAGTACAGAGGAATGGCTAACAACCCAGATGCAAAAAATTGGCCTTAGCTTAATCAGAAACCTACAGATGAAAAGGTAGGATCTAGTATGATTTTTACTGATGATAGCCACATAGTGATCATTGAATGGAAAGAATTGCCTGAGCTAGAAAGTCACTCATTAGTAGCAGTCCTTTCAGGTGAAACCCTAGCAGAGCAAAATAAAGAGGTTGATCAGCCCATGACCTATGATAAGTAAGTTTGGGCTTACTGAATCATTTAGTGAGAATGGTAGCTCTTCCTAACAAGACCAAAGACTCCAAATCCAAGGGAATGATTAGACTATTTTGAGGAATGCCATGATAGATCTAGAGAATAAGTTCAAGATTTAGATCTCTTGAACATTATGCTAGTAGTGAAAGAATGCTTTGAAAGGCATCATGACCATTGGCTCCCTCGAAGTGAATGGGTTGAGCTAGTACTTAATGCTATACAGAACCATGAGTTATGAAAGTCCTAGAGGATGATCTAGAGAGGGATCCAATGGAGATTTCAAAAGGTAAATGTGAGTTTGATGTTAGTACAGAAACCTGATAAGATGGTAATATCAGTATAGATAAAATATATATGTAGTATGATGTATGATTGTAAATTTTGAACCAAGTATGAATGCAGCAAAGTATTAAAGTAGTAAAAGGACCAGGGGTCAACGTACAATGATGAAATGTAGCTAATGATGGTATAATAGGAAGAAGTAGTTAATGGTGCTATCGAGTGCAATTATTGATTACTATGATTAGTAAGATGAAAGAAAAAGAATAGTTAAGACATAAAGATGTGCCTACAAAAAATAAGCAGCACGAGAATAGACTTCTCCAACAAGCGAATAAAGGTACTCATAATCCAAATCCCCTAGGAATGATGCCTAAACATCTGCATTGGCAGCAGAGAACTGTTGAGCAATTACAAGAAATAGTTAATGTTCAGAGACAATGAGTAGAAGCTAGGATTTATAATCCTCTATGTAATATTCCTATTTTTACGGGATGTTATAAAATGAATAAAAGATAAGAAATGAAGTGAGACAAAAAGGCTATATATAATCAAACTTTAGAAGAAATTAATTTCTCATCTAATTTTTAGAAGTTATGTTTAGTTCTTAATTAGAATTAATTTTTTATAAGGTTCTTAGTAGAAATTAATTCCAAAACTTACCCTAGAAAATATGCAATATATCACTAGAATGAAAGCTCACTCTAAGCTAAGCGCAATGATATAAGTATTATGTAGCTGTGAGGTCTGGGTTGAGAGATAGACCAATTTGAAAGTTAATATAAATAATGCAAAAAGAAATAATAAAAAATTAGTCTTTGAGTAAAATTACAAAAAAGTGTTTGAAAGAATGGATAATTACATTTTTAACCGGCTTAGGAGTAAAATGCTCATTTCCGTGATTAGAAGTAAAATGTAAATATTGTATTTAAACCCAATGAAAAAATGTTAATATTGTAAAATTCATAAGGAATTGAGAAAAATAAATAAACACCGTTAAGCGTAAAGAAGTGCAAATAAGTCATTTTTCTTGATTAAATGGAAAAATGAGAAAAATTATATTTTTACCCCAAGAAATAAAATATTTTTGCAACTTGGTTCCTCATGAAAAAAAGTCATGAGAAGATGAAGTCTAAGAGGCCTTGGGGAAATTATATCTAATGACTTAAAAGTTTCAAAAATTATAAATTGGCCCTGGGTCAATGGTTTTTTTAAAAATATGAAAAATTAAAGTCAAATGAACCTTTCAATAAGCTAAACCCAATGAAATATAGTATGAAATTTATTAATATCAAAATAATATTTATTGGATAATAATGGTTTAATATTAATATTTTACCCGATAAAAATCAATTTGCACTACAGGAAGAGACAATATTAATTCTGGAAAAATTAGAGGGCCTTACTAAAATATATATTGGATCAAGATAATGATTTTAGTCCAAAATTTATATTTGGATAATCTTATACTAATTAAATAACAATTTTGACAAAAATAATTAATCAATATGGGTGTACTCAATTGGTAAAAGGTATTTTGATCTATAAAAAGTTATTCATGTAATTCTTGGCCAAGAATGGGACAAGTGGCATGCTGCAGTAGCTGTAGGACATCAATGGAATTAGTTAAAAGCTTAATTAGACAAAAGCAACCAAAGTCAAAGATTTAATTAACTAAAGTTACTTTATGACTAATTAACACTTAATCACCTTGGTTAAGCTTTCAATACGTCTTCTTCAGTCCCATGTTAGGTTGGCTAGTCAACCAAGAGGGAGGGTGAATTTAGTGATGCAAGATTTTTGTCCCTTTTAGATCACAATCCAATTTCACCAAGTGTACAGCAAAACAGGGATAAACAGAGAGAGTTAAGTGCAGCAAATGAACAAAGAATATGAAGAACAACACACAACAATTTATATTGGTTCAGTCCAACTACTTGACTTACATCCAGTCCTCAAGTCACCACTTGAGATTTTCTACTATATCCTGCAGGTTTGATCCGAGTACCTGTGAAGTCTCAGTACATTCCCATAAGTTTCAGGAGGCAGTTGTGAAGCCACTTTCCTTACACCCTTACAAGATGTGTAAATCTCTTATTATTTTTCCACACTAAGATTCTACCTAGAATATGTAGAAAGAAATGTTTACAGAATGAAAACTCTCTTGAAAAGTAGATAATACATTGAAAGCTTACTCTATTGAGGTGGGTTTTTCAGACAATGCTGACATAGAAAGATTTTACAAATTATAGCAGCATTGTCGCATAAACTCTCTTAAGATTGTTACCCATAAGTTCAAATGATGTTCTATTTGTAGATTTATGGTGTAACTAGATGTTAGATACAAGATCTATCCGTTAGAGATGTTACCCAATGATTACTTTGTAAAACTAGCCGTTCACTAACCGCATTTAATGCGTCAGATATCCAAAGCTCGAACTTTGAGGTGTCAATAGACAAATTTCACGGAGACCATAAGCTAAAGGCTTTAATGTTGAACTTCGAAGTTCGTCTATTCTAAAGCAAAATTCAAATTTTCATCTTTGACAAATGTTTCTATGTTGGAACATACGAATTTTTAAGTTTAAAGTTCTTTTAGTAAGTGTGAACAGTTATTCCATATTATTACAGTGCATTCGAAATTCAAATTTTGGTGTTCGAAATTCAAATTTTGGTGTCCAAAATTCATCTATCAGAGCTTAGCTCAAAATAGCATGAGTTCTTCCTTTGGAAATTTGAATTTTTGATGTGAAAATTGTTGGATATGCTAGCTTCCCAAGGGGGGTGAATTGGGAAGATTAAAATTTTCTACAAAATGACAATAAAGTGAAGAAAGCAACGTGATAGCAAAACAGAGTATAAATATATAACAAGAAAAGGTAGTAGTAGAGAAGGGAAGACACAGATGTTTATCTTGGTTCGCTCTCTCAATCTTGACCTACGTCCAGTCCTCAAGCCACCACTTGAGATTTTCAACTATCTTGTAAGAATTCAGTGGGCTTCTTGCAAATACCACGATACAACAATGATGCTCTGTTTTTAGAGCTCACACTTTCTCTCTTTACACTCTAGCTAAATGCTTCCCTAATCCCTTGTGATATCCCTTCACAAGAAAATCTTTCTTCCAGATGAAGATAAGATTGTTTACAATGGATAAACTCTCTTAGTTAGAGTGTATATGAAAGTTGGAGTACAAACAATGAAGTATGTAAGAGTAAGAGATTTTGAGTTGATCAATTGGCAGAGTTTTAGTATATACAAAGTTAAAATCATTACCTACAACTTCGAGTGATGTTATATTTAGAGATTTAGTTCTTAACTATATGTTAGAGACAAAATCTATCCATTGGAGAAGTTACCCAACGGTTACTCTGAAAAACTATTCGTTCACTAACCGCATTTAATGCTTCTGACATCCTAAGTTCGAATTTTGGTTAGTCAACAGACGAATTTCGTAGAAATCAAAAGCTAAAGACTTTAACATTGAACATTCGAAGTTCGTCTGTCATGAAGCAAAGTTTGAATTTTGATCTTTGAAAAATGTTTCTATTGTTGAAACATATGAATTTTCAAGTAAAAAGTTCTTCTTAAACATGTGAACAGTAGTTCCATTTTGCTACAGTGCCTTCAAAATTCAAATTTTGATACCCAAAATTCGTCTGTCAGTGGGTAATTCAATAAGGCACAATAGTTCATTTATTCAAAATTTGAATTTTCAAAATACAAAGTTTGTCTGTCAGAGAGAGCTCTTTTCATACTTACTTCAAAGTTTGAATTTCTGAATATCATCATTCGTATGTCAACATATCATCATAACAGATTCACAAGCTTTGTTTTTGAAATTTGAATTTTCATGTTCAAAGTTCGTCTGTCATTGAACTATTTTGATACTCTTTCCAAACTCAGTTTTCAAATGAACTTTGACATTTTCTCAGACGAATTTTTCATTTTTCATAAGTTGTATTTTTGTCTGAGATTTGAACTTTCAAAATCCAAAGTTCGTCTGTTAGAGAAAGCTCTTTTCATACAAGATTCAAAATTTGAATTTTTCAAGTCAAAATTTGTCTATCAGAGAATGCTCTTTTCAGACTTGTTCATTTTCAATACAAAATTCGAATTTCCAAAGTCAAAGTTTAAATTTTCAAAGCAATATATCAGTATAAAAGTTTCAAACTTCGTCTGTTAGTGGGTGTTTTTCAAATATTTCATGGATTAACATAAAATCATAGTTTTAAAACATCCTTTTTGCCAATTCAAAATCTTTTACTCAATTTAATCATGGCTGTAGATTCTACATCTATTCTTGCACTGGTTTTTCTTGAATTTCTCCACTTGAGATCATTTGTACACCTTTGATATCTTCTCTCCAAGCTCTAGAAAGTTGGTTTGGAATCATCAAAACTCTTGATTCAACAAAAATTCATCTGTTGGATGTTTCAGAAGCATTTTCACACTCTAGAGATTCGAAATTTAAATTTTGAAAGCCAAAATTTGTCTGTTAGACTTGAAATTTGAATTTCATAAGCCAAAATTCATCTATCAGTGGCAAGCTCAACATGGCACAAAGGTTCTATTCAAAATTCGAATTTCAGAGACTCGAAATTCGTTTATCAGTGGCAGAACCTCCATAACTTCAAACTTTGCATTGTATATAATTTTACAAAAGCTATAACTCTCTCATTTTAATTCCAAATTAAGCAAATGACCTATGGTTGGAAAGCTCTCAATGTCTTCTTTCAAATGAAATAATTTTACTGCAGAAAAAAAGTATTATGTGAGATATAATCAAAATAATATTAAGAGGTCAAAACTAAAAATTCATATCTCACTACTTAAATTTAAATGACCATAACTTTTTCATATGACCTTTATTTTGAGTGAAATAACTTTCTTTGACTCAAGTAGAGTTTAATATGAAATAAATTTTACATCAAAGTCATATATATTTGGAGAGATATCTTAAAAATACAAATCTAAGGTCAAATTCTAAATTCCTAAAAACCAGATTTCACTGTGTTTAAAAACAAGGATGTACTACTTTGATAACCAAAACTTCTTGAGCTAGTCAAATGTAATTGTAAATCATTGAGTTTCATTCTAAAGTTCAAGTTTTGAAATCAAAATTCATCTATCAAATGAACTAATTTTGAACTCTTTTTGCACTTTAATATCAAACGAACTTTGATATGACATCAGACAAATTTTCTATTTTTCACAAATTATGTTTGACTCAAAATTCAAATTTCAACCACCTAAAATTTGTCTGTCAGATGTAACATCTCTGTAATTTTGAATTTCAGTTACCAAAGTTCAAATTTTCAACAAAATACTCAAACATTAACTTTAAAATTTGTCTGTCTGTTAGTGTTTTTCAACTTTAATGTATGCTAATATTAAATTTACTAAATCTAACTCATTTAAAACATATGGTAATAAGATTAAGTAATTTTCAAAGATTAATCTCACCTCAAGACCTAAGTGAAAACAAAATATACCTAGTAACTAAGTCTTCAAATCTTGAGTTCCACTTCCACTTAGTCAATTCCTTCTTGACATACTCCCTTCTGATCTTCCATTTTTGGAGTATCCTTTCTCTTTTTCTTTCTTGAGTGAGGCATGATATTGATTTCCATTTCTGTGCTCCAATGCTCACTCTTTTTACTTGGACCAACCTATATTTAATATATTACATTTACAAATCAAGTAATTAGTCCAGTTTATATATCCAACTTATATTATTCATTATAAAATTATAGTGGATATATTTGCACATAGTATGATATGTTCATTATGACCATAATTAAATATATGCTAATGCATACTTTACTTCTTTAAGGAATATTATATATGTCAAAATATATGAGACATTTGTTCCTTATTACTCTATATTTGTCATCATCAAAACTTATATTATAATAAACCTTACAATCTCCCCCTTTTTGATGATGACAAATTAATAGTGAAAAATATGCTTAATAAGTGATTAATACATATAATGCAGTTTAATTCAGATAATTCCATATTAAGCACATGCATATTTTTCACACAACTTCTCCCCACATTTAACATCAACAAAAAGGTTTAAAAAGAAACAAGTATTTCTTCTCCCTCAATTTTTAAGGTTATACAAGTAAGCATAGATGTCTGGGGTGTTTTAAGCACATATATAAGCACAGATTGAAATGTAAATCATCATCAAAACTTATTATGCACTGTATGTTTAGATTGTGTTAAATTTTACTGATATTAAAATTGATACCAATTGTTAGCAATCATCTTCAAAATTGATACTAATTGTTGGTGATATTCAAAACTAATATCAGTTGTTGCTTGAAATTAGTATGATACCAAATGTTGTGATGCATCTTGTTGAGATGATCATGGTATGCACACATCACAATAGATATCTCAGATTTGAAGAGTTATTACCTTCTTCTTTTATGATCAAGGAGAGATGTTGAAACATTATTGCTCCCTTTAGTATATTAGAGCTAAGCAACAAAACTCTTGATAGTAAATAGGGTGAGCTAAGGCATAAGTAATTTAATGTCAGAAAATGCTCCTTTTCAACCTATGCATTTCATAATGATAAAACCAAAAAAGCATAATGCATCAAATGTGCATGTTCATTCAATCAGTACATGATATATGCATTATGATTGAAGTTTTTCTTTTAAAATCAGAAAGATCTTTCAAAAACCTTTACATGCAAATTTACAAGCTCCTCTTAAGTATGAGCATTTATTCAATTATACATGCTTTTCAGATCATGGCTCAAATCAAAGTCAATATACAAGGGGAATTTTGAAAAGCATAAAGAAATAGACTTGTGCAAACATTGAACTTTACAGTAAGCACCATCATATTCAAATAATTCATCATTTGAACAAGAACCATACTTTATTTTAAAAACCTTAGATAACTATATCAACCAAGTATAATTGAAAACAAGTTAAACACTTACAAATCGGCTAGGTTAATAGCTAATTTCTTCCCTTTTCAGTATAATTCCTATTGAAAACATTAGATACTCCCTCGTTATCTGATTTTCACCCTTTAGCTCAATGAGTACCTGCAAAAGTAAAGGGAAAATCCTGTTTTTTTCTTTGATACCCTTTTTGACTTGGATCCACTAAAGGTCAGTTTAAACATTTTACATTACATATGGGACCAGAGTTCAATCTTTTCCAATTATATATATATATATAACGCAATAATTGAAAATAGTAAGGGTCAGAGATTACCAAAGATTATTTTCTTGTTATTTTTGGCTTGTATGTAGTGTAGTATTGCTCATATCTTCCTTTTGCATACATGCTAATGCCTCTTGAGTTTCTGCTCTTTCTCTTCTCAAGGTAAGTAGTATGGTTTCCATTTGAGTTGCTTCCTTGAGATGAGTGAAAAGATTTCTTCCAGTGCTTCTCCTTGTGATTTGTAATTGTAGATTTGTAGTTTTGAGAAGCTTTCTTTTTCAATATCCTTTTTTCTTGCACTATTATGTTCTTTCTTCTTAGATTTGTTCTGTACACATGAAACACTAGAAGAACATTTTGGTACCCACTTATTTCTAGGTCTAGGAGAGTTAGTGGTATTCTTTAGAACTCATTTCATGCTTTTACTCAAACCATATTACCTTATATTGCACAAATGAGCTATTTGCCCCTTTTTACCACAATATGTGCATAATGGTGAGCTAGGCATTACAGTAGGTACAAAGAATTTCAAATAACATTTATTTTTCTTCTTGGACTCACTCATGTGCCAGTACCCAACATGTCAAACACACAGTTCTGTTTGCCAAGTGAAATATTTGATTTATCTTTGCCTTGGGTGAAATTGCCTATTACCTTAGTTAACTCCTCATTTTCTTTAGTTAATCTATCACATGAATTACAAGAGGAAGTGTGTGTGAGAGTGTCATAGATATTTTCTAAATCATTTATTTTCTATTTAAGTGATTCATTTTCATTCTTTTCAAATTCTTATTCATGTTCTAAGGAAATCAGTCTCTTCTTACTATGTGCAAGTGCTATTACTAATCTAATCAGTTCATTATGTATTTCAATATAAGCATCTTACAATTCATCAAAAGCAAACTCAATCAGATTCAGAGTCAGAATTTGATACCTAATCATTTGATAGTGCTATCAAGTATAGACAGGTATCCTTATCGTCTTCATCAGAACTATTACCCCAGATTGCAGAGATATATGCCACTTGAGCTGTTTCACTTTTCATTTCTACATGTCTTCCTTCTTGCCTCTTTGAGTGATACTTCAGTTTATTTGCATGGCAAGAATGCTTTTATTCCTGAAGCTCATTCTTTTTTATTTTGAGGAATCTGCCAAATTTTATGGTCTACTCTTTTAGCTCCTCCTCATCACTACTACTGTTATTTCTTTCATCATCAGTATCATCTTCTTCTAAGCTCTGTGATGAAGTGGCTTTGAACATTAACACTTTTCCTTTGTTTTGTTGCTCCCACAGAAGATCCAGTTTTCCTTCATATTCAGCAAGGCTCCCAAATAGTGCAATGATAGATTGATATGATTTTCCTCTTATTTCTTCAATGGTTGTTACTTTTGGTTGCATTCTTTAGGTAGAGCTTTGAGTATTTTGCATACTTGCTCTCTTTGTGTATAACTCTTTCCCAAAGCTACTAGATGATTAACAGTGTGAGTAAAACGAATTTGAAATTCTTTAATTGGCTCACCATTGTTCATCTTGAAGGCTTCATATTGAGCTATGAGAGAGCTAAGCCTATTTTTCTTGACACCTTTAGTTCTTTCATAAGCAATCTCCAGAGCATCCCACATTTCTTTTACTGTATTGCAATCTGACACTCTGAAGAATTCATCTTGATTTAGAGCACTGACCAAGGAGTACCTTGCCTTGAAGTTTTGCAGGACTCTTTGCTTATCTTCATCATTCCATTCTTCTTCTGACTTTTCTCTGTATGTGCCATCATTATGTAGCTTCCTTGGCACAAAATTTCCTATTTCGATGACAGACCATATTTCGAGGTCTATGGATTAAAGATATATCTGTATCCTTATCTTCCAATATCCATAGTGTTTACCATTAAAGCGTAGAGGTCTGTTGATGTTGTTCCCCTGTGGTAGAATGTTCTCTCTAAAGCCATCCATTTTGCTCCCCGATGATTAGATCCTTTGCTGGGAGTCATAGCTCTGATACCAATTATTAGGATAACTGGTCACCCAAAGGGGGTTGAACTGGGTGATGCAAGATTTTCGTCCCTTTTGGATCACAACCCAATTTCACCAAGTGTGCAGCAAAATAGGGATAAACAGAAAGAGTTGAATGCAGCAATTGAATAGAGAAGATGAAGAACAATACACAACAATCTATACTGGTTCAGCCCAAACACTTGGCCTACATCCAGTACCCAAGTCACCACATAAAATTTTCCACTATATCCCACAGGTTTGATCCGGGCACCTGTAAATCCTCAATATATTCCCACAAGTTTCAGTAGGCATTTGTGAAACCACTCTCCTCACACCCTTATAAGATGTGTAAACCCTTTAGTGTTTCCCTAGACTACACAGAATATATAGAAAAAAATGTTTACAGAATGAAAACTCTCTTAAAAAGTAGATAATACATTGAAGGCTTACTCTATTGAGATTGGTTTTTTAGACAATGCTGAGATAGAAATGTTTTACAAATTGTAGCAGCATTGTAGCATAAACTCTCTTAAGATTGTTACACATAAGTTCAAATGATGTTCTATTTATAGATTTATGGTGTAACTAGACATTAGATACAAGATCTATCCATTAGAGATATTACCCAATGATTACTCTGCAAAACTAGCTGTTCACCAACCATATTTAATGCGTCAAACATCCAAAGATTGAATTTTGAGGTATCAACAGACGAATTTCATAGATACCATAAGCTAAAGGCTTTAATATTGAACTTCGAAGTTCGCCTATTCTAAAGCAAAATTTGAATTTTCATCTTTGACAAATGTTTCTATGTTGGAACATACGAATTTTTAAGTTTAAAGTTCTTTTGGTAAGTGTGAACAGTTATTCCATATTATTACAGTGCATTCAAAATTTGAATTTTGGTGTCCAAAATTCGTCTATCAGTGAGCAACTCAATATGACACGAGTTCTTCCTTTCGAAAGTCAAATTTTGGAGGCCTAAAATTCATCTATCAGAGCTTAGCTCAATATGGCATGAGTTCTTCCTTTGGAAATTTGAATTTTGGACGTGAAAATTCGTCTGTTGGATGTTTTAGAAGCATTTTCACATTCTGGAGATTTAAAATTTGAACTTTGAAAGACAAAATTTGTATGTTAGACTTGAAATTCAAATTTTAGAAGCCAAAATTCATCTATCAGTGGCAAGCTCAACATGGCATAAAGGTTCTATTCAAAATTTGAATTTCGGAGGCTTGAAATTCATCTATCAGTGGCAGAACCTCTATAACTTCAAACTTTGCATTGTATATAATTTTACAAAAGCTATAATTCTCTCATTTTAATTCCAAATTAAGCAAATGACCTATGGTTGGAAAGCTCTCAATGTCTTCTTTCAAATGAAATAACTTTGACTTCAAAAATAAATGTATTCTTTGAGATATAATCAAAATAATAATAAGAGGTCAAAATAAAAAATACAGGTATCTTGTACAAGAAATACCTTAAGGAAAGCAAAATGGAATTTTAGTCAAATATGTACACTTTCTGAAGGGGGTCATCAAATTAGTGGCTAATGACCTTAAATTTTTGTTATATTAGGATTCAAGAAAATGTTTGAAGATCAGAGGAAGAGTGTACAAAGGAAGGAAATCAAAGGAAGTCAAGAAGGTAGTTATTTTCCCCATTATGCTTAATGTTGTCATATTGTGTTTTCATGATAACATGACCATGCCATATAGTTGTTTGAATGCTTTGTGATGTATTTCCATTGTTGGCTAGTTGTTTGAAAGGTTTTATGACCATAGGATATCAATTTTACAATGTGTTATCATGCCGAAATTTTCATGGAAATATATGGCATAATATGAAGTTATGATTTTTGTTGATGATTTATAACATAATATGATGATGTGAATGTATAATTGGGCAAAACTACTGAGATTCTTTGAATCTTATTCCTTCTAAATGATTAATATATTAGGAGCTATAACATGGAAGAGGCAAGGAGGAAGCAAGAGGAATGAAGAAGAATGTGATTAAAAATTTGATCATGCAAGTTAATATGCTTTATTATGAAAATGAGTATCAATATATGTATGGAAGGTAGATTTTGTAATCATGTATATTCATATTCCTTCTAGTCCTCTTATGATGTTATGTGTGGATTTGGAACAATAAATGTTTATGCATGAGGTTTATGAAGTTTATTATATGAGTTATGGTATAATTATGAACAAGATGACCAGTAGAAGTTGGGATAAGGGAACTCTATTCAAAATAGAGAATTCCTTTGAAGGGTTATACATGCTCTGAAAGTAGACCCAATAACTTTTCCAAAGAGATAAAGGTCACTTAAATTGGACAAGTGTATGATTTATAGTGAAAATTTGAATTTAGGGTTAAAATCTGGACAGTAAGCAGAAATGCTGTGAATTTTATTATAAGTACTAATAGATTCAATGGCAATATGAAATCGTGTAGAGCTTCAAAAATTCAGTGGTTTACATGTATAGAAATCTCTATGTCCTAAGATTAATATGCCACTAATTTAGAATTAATTGGAGCTATACAATAAGAGATATGCATACGTTTCTAAAACTGCTTTAGTAAAAGTAAAATTCTGACTCATAATGATTTAAGTTAATACCTTGCCCTATTCCATGAGACTAAATGTACAAGAAAAATATATCTAGCAAGTAGAGATACAACGATTTCTAATGACATAAAGAATGAATAATTTTGCTAAGGATAACATGAGATATAAATTTTAAAAATAAGGTTAAATCCTTGGAAGTTTCAAAATGACCAAATGTACAGTAAATATTTGAGAAATAAACTATATAAATTGATCAGGAGAATGCTCTATTTCATATTTTTTCCATGTTAAAAATCATTATATCTTTTTTTAGAGACTTTAATCACATTGAGATGATTTTTCTAGAATTAGTTATGAATTTTCAAAATTTATCAGGTAAAATGGAAAATGCATAATGAACAATACCTGAAATAAAGAAAATTCTGTTTCAATATTTTTATGCAATCAAGTCTCTAATCATGTAATGATGGACATAATTGGAGTCTAATGGATGAGAAATAGACATAAGTTCAAGGTGTTACACTCTACCTTTACTGTAACTGTCTTAAACAGGTCAGCAAGCCCTGCGAAACATGCTACATAACAAGTAGTTGAGAGCACCAACCACCAACATGTGATTGCACATTTTAAAGAACGTTAATAGCCACCTTATAACAATAAAGTTCACGCATAAAATGCCAAGGGTTGAATTATAAGCTCCAAGAAAATTGTCAAGAAAATAGATTGCACATCGGAAATGAAAAACTTTAATGGCAACATATATGATGAGAACTAAGGCTGATTGTGTTAAGTTTGGTATCATATAACTTTTAATAATGATAAATATAGAGTAGTAAGGAACAAATGCATCATATCCGTCTAACATATATTTTGTTCCTAAAAAAAAAGTAAAATGTGCATTAAAATGTATTTAATTGTATTTATAATGTATATATCATGATATGCACTAATACATCCACTATGCTTTTATATTTTATAATACAAGTTATATATATAAATTAGACTAACTATATGGTTTGTAAGTGTAATACATTAAATGTAGGGTTCTGTAAGAAGAAAGAGTAAGCATTGGAATAAAGGAAAGAAAATCAATATGTCCAACTCAAAGAAGAAGAAGAGAAAGAATGCTCCAAGAATTGAAGATTAGAAGGGAGTATACCAAGAATCATGACCAAGTGAAAGTGAAGCTTAACTTCTGAAGATCTAGCTATTAGATATATTTTGTTTCACCTAGGTCTTAAGGTGGATTAATCTTTGTAACTTATTAAATCTGGTTACCATATATTTTAAATGAGTTAAATTTAGTAAATTTGATGTTAGCATGTATTAAAATTGAAGTATATTGGCTAACAGATGAATTTTACTATTTGACTCATCCTTATTTTGTGTGAAATTCGCACTTTGCTTATCAAAATTTGAAGTTACAGAAGTTTTATCTCTAATAGAAGAATTTTAGCTCTAAAATTTGAATTTTTGGGTTAAGAATAATTAGTGAAAGTATGCAAAATTCACATAAAACTTAGTTGAAATTTGGCTATTAGTAGAGTTCAAAGTGAATTTAAAGTCACAATCTCTGACAGATGAACTTTGGGCTTTCGAAGTAAGAACATGTAAGTCACATTAGAGCATATCTCTAATAGACAAACTTTGTAATTATAAATTTGAATTTCCTTAAGAAGATTTTTTGTGCCATGTTGAACATGCCTTTGATAGATGAATTTTAACTTCTGAAATTTGAATTTCAAACGCACTGTGAAAACTTGAAACAATTATTCAAACTCAACAAACGCACTTTCAATATGAAAATTCATATAAACTAATATGGGATATCTTTTATAAACTCAAAATTTGAATGTAACTTAGTAATAGATGAATTTTGAAGTTTAACATTAAACATACAACTATGCTAACTCTACAGAATTCATCTATTGAACCCCAAAATTTGAATGTTAGTATGTCAAACTCATTTAATGTGCTTGTTGAATGGCTCTTTTTGTAGAGTAACAACTAGAACTTGTGTCTAATAAATAGATATTATGTCTAACAACTAGTTGAGCTACAAATCTATAAATAGAACTTCATTTGAACTTATGAAAAATGAATTTAAGACAGTTATATGCAAAAATACTGTTGCAATGGATTAAATCATTCTGTGTGTGCATTCAAATTGAAACCCACCTCATTAGAGTAAGTTTCAATGTTTTATCCACTCTTAAAGAGAGTTTTTATTTTGCAATCTTTTCTTCTATAATTTCTAGGTAGAATCTTCGTGTGGGAAAATGCTAAGGGAATTACATATCTTGTAAGGATATGGAAAGAGTGGCTTCATAAGTGCCTACTAAAACTTGTGGGATATACTGATGCTTCACAAGTGCCCAAATCAAATTCATGGGATATAGTAGAAAATGTCAAGTGGTGGATTGAGGATTAGATATAGGCCAAGTGGTTTGGGTTGAACCAAGATAAATCTTTGTGTATTGCTCTTCATATTCTCTTCTCGATCTACTTCATCATACTCTGTTCATCCCTATTCTGTTGCAACATTTGGTGAAATTGGGCTATACTTTAAAAGAGGCCAAAATCTTGCATCACCTAATTCATCCCCTTTTGGGTGATTAGCTGACCTAACAAATTGCTGATAATGAGACACAAAGCAAACGATTCAAGTAAGGGGCACTCCATTGACTTGGAAAGCATACATACAATAGTTTTAAGAAAAGTATTTTTTCATGTCTGTAAGAGAGGAAAAGGAAGCAAAATTTATAATGATCCACTGGGATAAGGACGAGCTAGTCAATATGTATGTAGCAAGTATAACTAACTGGCTTGATACTCAACTTACCTCCTGCAGTATGATGATGAGTAAGGAAAGATAGAAAAGCTAGAAAATAAGCCTAAAGCGAGCAGTTTAAAGAAGGTAGTCCAATGTAGATTTGAACTTTTAACTTATTAGTTAAAAAGAATAGAATCATTGAAAATAATTTGAATCATAAGTATGCTCTAGCACCTATGGCTAATAAAGATAAGAATATTGCTCTAGCATTTCTTATTAGCAATAGTTAAAAAAATGTAAAAGTAAGTAAGAGTTAGGGTAAATGGCCTTGGAATAATAAGGGATTTAAGAAGTAAGAAAAAAGAGTAGAAAAGGTATACAAAGTAGGCTAGCCTTGTTTAAATGGGGAAAGGCTTATGGCAAAGGGCCATGATTAGCAAGACGAAAGGAGATGACCAACTCTAAACCATAAACATAATGGAGAGTCTTTGAACTACCCTAGGTGTAAGCCATTCTTTAACAATGGTGCTAAGAGGCTGGGTCTGGAAGTTGATGTTATAAAGTTTACAAGGGAATGTGTTTGCTCTAAAAATAAGACCAAAATCTCCATTGCTAGTCTAAGAAAATATTGAAACACCATAGTAAACATGAATTGGCTTTGCACCAACAATCTCCTCCTAGACGATAAGAAGAGAATGTTGATTTTGCCTACCCCTGGAAATGTTCCATGTTCCTACATTAAGTTAGATGTTATAACCATTGTTCAAACTGAGAAATGTTTGAAAAGGAATGTTAAGGATAGACATGAAAGTTTGATAACGATTTAATGCCTCTATAATGGAAGTTACTAATGTATTTATGATGTTTAAGGCACGAGGCATGAATTCAAGGTACAAAGTATGAGCCTAAGATATTTAAGTAGTGGCAGGTAGTTAGGGAACTATGAAAGCTTGAGATAGTTGATTGTTGAGCTTATTATGAAATCTAGCTATAGAAGAAAGTTCTTGACTGGAAGATCTCACAATGAATGCAACCCTCCAAAGGCTACTAAGGAAAGATAAAAGGGAGGTAGCTCTTAGGGAGAAGCCTAATTGAGCAAAGAGATGAAATCCTCCATAAGATAAAAGTCACTGACATAAAGCAAAGGAAGGTAGCTCTTGGGGTGATACCCAAATAAGCAAAAATAAATTATAGTGAGAGGTCAAGGACTAGATTTTGCTTGAGTTAGAAAGAGACTTTTGAAGAGTTAAGAAGTTTCCCTAAGTTTCTAGATCACTAATTAGCCTTGGCTAAAAAGTCAAGGAAATTATATATGAGAATAGATAAAGTATAATGTTAAAGAACAAAATGTCAATAACTACTGCTTTAATATCATTTAGACTCCAACCCATAGAGGGGGCTAAAAGAGTTCAAAGGCTACAATAATAAAAGCAAAGTACGGGGTTTGGAGGTATATTCATATGTAAAGGCATTGTGGCAAATCAGACCTCTAAACTTGCAAAAGCTCCAGTAAGAACTAAAGAATTATTTCAAGTGTAAGCAATAGATGAAAACATGATAATGAAACGTCATTATAGGATGTTATGCCAAATGTTAAAAAAAATGAAAATAAAGGTTGAATGCCTTAGAAATAAAGTAGTAAGTTATCTAGAGGTTCTACAAACAAGTTATGGTTTATAAGAAAGCCTAATACTGCATTCTCTAAGTCCAGTAGTGGCATGAAAATAGCAGAACCCCTCGGCTTTTTCTAGTTAAGCATACTCGAGTGAGGGAAATTTTAGAATGGGTGACTTATTGGGAAGTAATAAAAATGAAAGAAGTATAAAAGGTAAGATGTGCCAATAGTTGAATGCAAGCACTATGAATCATACCAAGGCACATGTTATTATATGAATAGAAGTATGAACCATATACGGTGGTCTCAGATGATGATAATTAAAATGATAATGTTTAAAAAACACTAAATCTTTAGAAGAGCATGAAAGACAATTGAGAATTTTTGAAATGTTGCAAAAATAAAGATTTGCTAAACCTTGTAAATGGGAGTTGCACTCCAAAAAGTACTGTTAGTAGAATATAGAATCTCCCATAAGGATCACAGTAGGTCCTAGAACAGTAAGTAAAGTTATGAGATAGGATATGACACCTTGATTTAGGATTATTTTCCCATGTATTAGACCTTATTAGGGTCCGATTATACTTAATTAGAAGCTTGACTCATGTCATATCTTACTTTCTTACATTATTTCTCATATATAATAGCATATATGATGCTAAAATGAACTAATTTAGAAGTTTGCATCATTAAAAGATTATATGAGGAAAATCAAAATTTTAAAAATACTATTCATTTGGTAATTTGATTTTCCCAGTTAAACTTAAAAAAATCATAACTAATTTCAGAAAAACCATATGAGGATGATTCAAGTCTCTAAAAATAGTTAAAAATGTTTTCTACACGGAAAAAAATATATAACTGGAATGTAATTAAGCCAATTCTTTCAGAAAATTCATCCAATTTTACTGTTTATTTGGTCAAAACAACTTTTCCAGATTTTCTAAGCCATATTAAAGAATTCATAACAATTTGTATACTTATCCAAATCAAGTGATCTTTAGCTCTTTGGAATTCTCTCTATGTTTAATTTCCAGTAATATATAACAATCATGTAGAAAACTGAGAATCGAATGAACAGCAGCCACATGAACACTCAGTGTGCAATATGGACAGACTAACATACCAACTTCCAAAAACTAATTACATGACATATTTATATGATTCAAACTCTTCCAAAATATGTTCCTAACATCATAAGATCTCTAAAGGAACATTATAGCAGCAAGACACAGTTTCACAAAAATATATATGATTTCATACATAATTACAAGAAAATAAGTAATCAAGGTGGCTACAAATCTAATCATAATTAATTTTCTCCTTGCCTCTTGTCTTTTTGGAGGTCTTGTAACACCTCTATTTAAGATTGTTTCTCATGTATTAGTCCTCATTAGAGACCAACTATACTTAACTAGAAGCTTGAATCATAATAAAATATTATAATAAATTTAATCAATTTAAAGGGTACTATTCATTTAATCCCATTTTCAGCAAAATTCTGGAAGTCGTAACTAATTCAATAAAAATCATATGAGAGTGATTCAAGTCTCTATGAATAGCCTAAAACATCATCTACATGGAAAAAATATCAATAAGAGCAATTACTTGGCCAATTTTCACAATAAATTTTGTAAATTTCTACTATTCATATGGTCAATTTCAGAAATTCTAGTTTTCCAGGCTAACTTTGAAAATTCACTATAAGTCATACACTCATCCAATCTGAGTGATATTTAGACCATATGAAAGATCTTTCTCTCTAGTTTTTAAGAATATATAACATTTATATCTTACATATCAAAAACCCCATACTATAGAATGATCATTCGATTGTAGTCAAAATGACTATTTGTATCCTAATACATTGCGAAACAAAAGCTAAAAATTTTACATGGCCATATATCATCTCAAAATCATGTCATACATTAGCTAGGACTTAAAGGAACATAAAAAATTGGAGAAACATATTTATCATCACATTTACAAATTTATACAAAAGCTCAAAATTCATGGTCAATGCTAGCTTTATCAATTTAAATACCAAATTCTTTCTCCTTTCCCTTCTCTTCCTTGGAGGTCTTGCCATTATTGGTACCTAATTATTGTTAATATATGGGAGGGTGAGATTCAAAGAATCTCAGTAGATAAATCCTATACATGCCATCATATCATGACATTGAGCATGAAAACATCAAGAAAACATAGTTTATCACATAGGCACATTGGAAACACCTACATTTTATAAAAATTTCAGCAGAGTTTCATTTTGTAAAATAGACATCCCGGGGCTCCAAACCCCTCACTTGTTCATGAAATAATTTTCACTTTCTTAATCTTAAGTTTTTTCATGAAATCAACACTTGTTCCTAAGGTTTTGGACTATGGAGAACCCATTTTTGAGGTCCAATTTATGAAATTCCAACCCTTAGTGTGAACAGTAGCTCATAAAAAATCAAGGGAATTCAAGAAAAATCACTACACTTTGTTATGCAACAAACTACTTGCATATTCAAGCTTTAAATGAACATTCTATCATTTCCCCTATGATTTATGGTTGGAAAACTCCATTTGTTGCTAAATCATGCCATGGACAAAACCCTAAGAGGAAGAGGAAGAAAATCTACTTCAGGAACCATGCTTTAAATACCATGGATAGAAAGCTTGAAGTGATGAAAGACAACTTACCACTTGAGCTTTCAATTTTTACCTAGAACTTCCTCTTCTCCTTCTTCTCTTTCTCTCTTACTTTTTTTGAGTTTTCCCTTAGAAAATGGACATCTCGAGGAACAAAACCCCTTATTTTACAGCCAAAACTAGTCACAAATCAACACAAGAATAATATGGCAACAAGATATAATCATGAAATAACAAAGAATAACATATTACAACAAAATAAATCAAACTACCTCTTATGTATTCTTTTGCTTTTCTTCTTTGAATCAAAGCTTCCACAAGCTTTCTTGAACTCCCACAAGTCCTAAAACATCATTAAATATTCACTAAATTATTTAAATCAAAGGATTCCCTCATAAAGACTCACTTGGACCCTAAAATTTCATATAGTTTATCTTAAGCTTTTTTTTGAGTCCAACAGTTGTTCTTAGCTAATTTGGACCCAAGGAATCATTTTTAACATCAAAACCTTGAAAATTCAACTTCTTCCCATCATACTAAACTGACCGAAACAAGGATTTGAGGAGGGAAGAAGTGAATTTCATTTTCTTACTTTCAAACATACCAAACCTTGTTCCTTTGGTAATTTCTCACACTTTCTCTGCAATTTCTTGCAAGAAAACCCTCATTTTCCTATATCCTTGGTCATGAATAAAACTCACAACCTAAGAGGAGAGGAGAAACTCATCTCAAACTATACTAAACTACTCAAAACTTGAATAGAATCATAAAAGATCAAGGAAGAAAATTCTTACTGATTTTTCTTGGATTTTCTTCTTCCTTTTTCTTTCACTTGTTCTTCACACTTCCTCATCTTTTCTTGTTTTTCAGCTGCTCTCCCTCTCTTTTCTTGGACTAAATTTCGTGCAAAGGAGGGAGTATATGTAAAGAACAAGAGCCAATCACATTTTGCCACTTTTACTTCTTGAAATTTCTTGATTTTTCTATAGAAACTGACATAAATAATTAAATAATGGGATTTCAACATATGCTACTGATTGAGCACGAAATTGGGGGTATTTTGATCCAAAAATTTTAGATATTTACTTATCCAGGTATATCCTGAACTTGTCGAAGCAAATAAAGAAACTTTAGTAGTATATTTTACTATTATTAGAACACTAGTTTAACTATATTGGGATATGAAATTATCATAATATCCTTATCCCAATTGGTCCAAATATGGGGCTCACAATTTTTTATTGCATTAATACTTCCTCTTCCTGCAGTCCAGACTGACTTTTATCGGGTAAGACATTAATATTAAATTCAAATTACCCAACACATATTATTTTGATCTTAATAAATTCTATATTATATACCATTGGTCTTAGTTCATTGAGAGCTTCATTTTGAATATAATTTTTCATATTTACAAAAATGCCCTTGACCCAGAATAAATTTATAATTTTTAGAACTTTCGGGTTATTAGATGTAATTTTTCATAAAATTCATAAAATTTCCTTAACCCCTCGAGTAAGTCCACCGCCTCTCACCGCCTTCCTTTTTTTTTCAGGGACAAAATCATCATTTTCTCCTTTTTTTTCCTTCCGACCGAGATAATTGACTTCTTTACCCTATTTCATGTAAAATGGTGTATACCTATTTTTGAAAATTCCTTATAGATTTTAAAATATTGAACTTTAAATATTAAAAAAAATTCAGGATATTACAAATCACATAAAGTATTATAATAATTTTTTTCCCAAAATTTCGGATAAGCTTAATTTCCAAAATCCTTTGTCCAACCAAATTTTAGAAAATTATAACTAATTCAATAAAAATCATATGTAGATTAGTTAAGTCTCTAAAGATAGCTTACAAGATTCTATACATGGAAAAAATATAAAACAGGGCAATTACATGGCCAATTTGTATAATAGATTTTGTGAAGTTTCACTATCCATATGGTCAATTTCTAGAAATTTAGTTTTTCTGGACTAAATTTGAAAATCACTAAAATCTGTACACTCATCCAAATTGAATTTGGATCATTGTAAAGCTATTTCTGTCCACATTTCAACCATATATAACATTTATACCTTATACATAAAAAAAACCTAAATAGTGGCGGGTTCACTCTATAGTGGTCAGGATGACAATTTACATCCTAGTACTTTACCAAACAAAAGTTGTAAAATATTTATATGGCCATAATTCATCCTCATATCTCTGTAATCTTCCAGCATTTTCACTTCATAAATCATCATATAGGCTACATGAATAGTTCTTCTACTCAATGTATCAGCCACTACATTAGCTTTTCCTGGATGGTATTTGATAGAATGATCATAATCTTTAAGTAGTTCCATCCAGCATCTTTGCCTAGCATTTAATTCTTTCTGATCTTCTAAATATTTAACGCTCTTGTGATCACAAAACACTTTTACTATTCCACCATAAAGATCATGTCTCTAGATCTTAAGAGCATGCACTATAGCAGCAAGTTTCAAATCATGAGTGAGATAATTTTCTTCATGTGGTTTCAATTGTCTAGAAGTATAAGCTACCACTCTACCTCCCTGAATTAATACACAACCTAGCTCATGCTTGCTTGCATCTGTGTAAAGCACAAAAGGGTCTTTGGGATTAGGTATGGTTAATACAGGTAGAGTAGTTAACCTATGCTTTAGTTCATGAAAACTATTTTTTGCAATTCTTATCCCACACAAAAGGTTTATCTTTTCAAGTGAGTTTTGTAAGCGGCAATGCAATTCGAAAAAAGTCTTGTATGAAACGTCTATAATAGCCAGTTAAACTAAGAAAACTTCTTATCTCAATTACAGTCTTGGGTCACTCCTACTTTAGGACAGCATCTACTTTGCTTAGGTCTACTGTAACCCTGTCCTTGGAGATGACATGCCCTAAGAACCGCACTTATGTGAGCCAAAACTCATGCCTAGTTTAGCATACAACTTTCTTTCTTATAAAACTATCAAAACTATTTTCAAATGCATTTCGTGCTCCTTTAAAGACTTGGCGTACACTAGTATATCATCAATAAATACCACAACAAATTTATCTAAGTAAGGCCAAAAAATTCTATTCATATAGTCCATAAAAATTGCTGGAGCATTCGTCAAACCAAATGGCATCACTAAAAATTTGTAGTGCTTTTAACTAGTTCTAAAAGCAGTTTTGGGAACATCTTCTACTTTTACTTGTAATTGATGATACTCTGATCGTAAGCCAATTTTTGAAAACATAGTGGCACCAACCAACTAATCTAATAGATCATCAATTCTAGGTAAGGTGTATTTATTCTTTATTGTTACTTTGTTTAGTTCCCTATCATCAATACATAACCAGAGGCTCCCATCTTTCTTCTTTACAAATAATACTGGAGCACCCCATGGAGAAACGCTAGGTCTGATGAATCCTTTTTCCAATAACTCCTCAATTTGACTCTTTAATTCTGCTAACTCAGGTGGGGCTATTCTGTATGGTGCTTTAGATATCAAGCCTGCTCGTGGTACTAAATCTATGGCAAATTCAACCTCTCTTTATGGTGGTAAGTCTTTAAAATTCCTTGGAAATACTTTTGGAAATTTCTTTACCACAGGCATCTTTTCAATCCCCTCATCAACTTCCAAGTTAACTAAAAACAAGACTAAGTTGGCTGGACATCCTTTTCCCAAGCATTTCTTAGCTTGAGCGGTCGATATAAATTATAGTTTAGTCTTAGTATTTGGAATACTTCTTAGGGTAGGCAAGAATTGCACTTTGTTTTTGCAGTCAAGGAGAATATTATTTGCAGAGAGTCAGTTCATGCCTATTATGACATCTATATCTGGAAATGGCATGCATATAAGGTCTAGTATGGTGCAGCAATGTTCATATTATACAATGCAATTTAGGCAGACATGAGATGTGATGGCTTGGTTACCAATAGGTGTGGACACATTCAAATCATACGGCAACTTAATTATCATCAGGCCTAACCCTTTAGCACATTTATAGGAAATGAATGAATGACTTGCACATGAGTCAAACAAGGCACACACAAGACAATCATTTACTCTGATCATACCTTCAATTAGATCAGGTGATTGTCGGGCCTTATGCTGCGTAAGAGCGAAGACCCTCCCTTATGCTTGTGGTCTGGTTTGTGCCATCTCTACTCTGTAATCTATCACAAAGTGTCTAGGTTCTCCATATCTAAAGCATACATTCTACCTAGTTAGACATGGTCTTCCACCATGCATCTTGCCACATTGCTCACACATTGGGACTTTTCTTTGCACATCTCTTTGCATAAATCATCCTCCTCCTCTTCTGCCTCCCCTTCTACCTCTTCTACTATTGTTATCCCATGACCTTTTCCTTTCCTTACTTGATTCTCCTTCTTCAATGACAGTCTTTCTAAAATTGGTTGGAGCAGCAGTCATGAAACTCTTGTGATTTACTCCATTCTTTGTTATCCCGCTAACCTCCACCAGCATATTGAACTCCTTGATTCTCACAGGTGCAACCTTTCCTCTTATAGCTAGTTTCGAGCCTCTTTCTAACTTTTCGGTCTTCCATCGCTCATCATCATGTTGTTACAGGTAGGTAGAATATTGTGCCAACTGTATGAAGGTAGCTATATATTCATTAACTGACTAATTTTCTCCTTATTGAAACATAATGAATTCAGCTTCCTTCTCATCTCTTACTGACAGTGGGAATTACTTATCATAGAAATACTCCAAGAATATCTCCCACATCAAGGGTACGTTTAGCTCTGTGTTTTGCCACCATCAATCCGCCTATTTCTCAAACATGTAACTGGCTAACAAAGCTTTCCTCTCTGAGGTACAACCCATTCGCCTGAATATCTTTTCAAGACTTAATATCTAATCCTCCGCTGCCTGAACATCAAACTTTCTTTCAAAAGATAGAGGACACTGCTTTCTAAACTGTGCTATGACATTTTGTTGATTAGCAAAGTCTATCGTTGCCTGATCTATCACTACAGTTGGGGGTTTAACTTGATGCGGTGGCCTTTGAATTGGCTCCTCAGTTCAAACCTCAAGACATTACCTCTGAGCTGCTATAGTCCTCTGCAAGTCCTCAGTAATTCTCTACTGTTGATCCAATCTGTCCATAATAATCTGTGGGGGATCAACTTGCTGTGGAGTATCTTGTTGCGGAGCTTCTCCCTGTTTAGGAGTTCCCTCTCTAGTCTGTCTTCTAGTTCGTTCCATTTAATCTATACAATATTAAAATTACTTTCATATAGCAATTGTACTCAGAGAACATATATAAACACAACATTTTAGTCACATAGTCAACTTTATACATGTGTTCCTTCATAGTCTTTTCTACAACATCATACATTAGTCTCACTATTCTACCTCTTGCACTATTTATGACTACTTATATATTACATCTCAAAATTTGCAGTCAGTCAGCATTCTTTACATATATACATATTCACATATACATACAACCTAACTATCCTTTAAGAGGAACTAGGACTATCTAAGAGGTAAGTAGTTACTGGACCCTCCTCCGGATCCTTATTTGGATCTTCCTCTAAATCCTCTTTTGGATCTTCCTCTGGATCCTCTTCTTATGCTTGTTCCGGTTGTTTCTTGGGTTGCTTTTCTATTAGGTTCTCATGATTTGGAAGCCCTACGTGGTCAAACTTAGTTCACCCAATATCTTCTAGTTCCATCCTCAGTCGTTTACAAAGCCTCAGTTCTTGAATACATTTCTGAAAATTTACAGGCTACTCTCATCTCATCTCATCCTTTACTACTACCTAATAATCATCATCATCAACCAATATGGTGAGAACTACATCTATCCATGCTGGTCAAAGAAAGGCTGATCTCAAAACTCCATAAACTCTTTTACATCCCTCAACATATCTAGGAAAGTAGTCATTGGAGAGTCCCAATAACTTCAAAGACTTTCATTGTAAAATCTAGACACAACCTCCCATACTCTCTGAGCTTCATCAATGGGAATTTCTGGGCCTATTACAATTGGCTGCTTTCCTGAATCACCCTTTTGTATCTTTTCTTTCTTTGCCTTCTTAACTTTTCCCTCTACAATGTAGTTCTTAACACAATGAGCTAGGTTTTGGTACTCCCTTCCTTCTAACTTTGCCTTAATAGGTCTCCAAAACTCATCATCTGGTATCTCATTGAGGAGGGTGGTGATCTAGATTGGCTTAGGGTATTCTGATCCATTTCTTTTCAAAAATGTCTTAACTCTTGATACTTTGCTCAAGAATGCTATTACTTGTTCAGGTCCTTCCAAGTAAGCCCCATATTCTTTTGAGTACTTACGTATAATCCAATACACTATTTACTCAACATCTGCTGGCCTATCCTCAGGGGTGTTATTAGGATCCAATAAAAATCTTGCTATATAATCCACATCTTCATAAACCTCAACTGCCCTTTCTTGTGGCAGGGCATCTAAAGGAGGAATTGCCCGTATTGGCACTACTTGAATAGCCTCCTGTACTACTTGAGAAATTCCTACTTCATACTGTCTTTCCTTTATATTATCAACAAGAACCTCATTGGAACCTACGCTTTCCTCTTAATAGTGTCCTTTCGGTACCATCACGGGTCAAAAACTGAGCTGTTATTTGACGAAGACATCTTTCCTATCCTTCAATCACAATAACAACTAGTTACTAGACTAATGCTAAGGAATATTAATAAATAATATATTATTTTTTCCTAAACTTAAACTGTACTGGCCCAACACTAATGCATTAAGAGTTTAAACCATTGGCTCTGATACCAAAAAGTGACACCTTGATTTAGGATCATTTTCCCATGTATTAGACCTTATTAGAGTCCAATTATACTTAATTAGAAGCTTGAATCACATAAAGTATTATAATAATTTTTTTCCCAAAATTTCAGATAAGCTTAATTTCCAAAATCATTTCTCCAACTGAATTTTGGAAAATCATAACTAATTCAATAAAAATCATATGCAGATCATTTAAGTCTCTAAAGATAGATTGCAAGATTTTGTACATGGAAAAAATATAAAATAGAGCAGTTACTTGGCCAATTTGTACAGCAAATTTCATGAATTTTCACTATTTATATGGTCAATTTCTAGAAATTCAATTTTTCTAGACTAAATTTGAAAAAACACCAAAATCCGTACACTCATCCCAATTGAGTGATCTTTGGATCATTATAAATCTATTTCTATCTACTTTCCAACCATATATAACATTCATACTTTCTACATCAAAAAGCCAAAACAGTGGTGGGTTCACTCTGTAGTAGTCAGAATGACCATTTACATCCCAGTACTTTACCAAACAAAAGTTGTAAAATATTTACATGGCCATAATTTATCCTCATATCATGCCATACATTCATTAAGTCTTAAAGGAACATAAAATCTTGAAGAAATAGGTTTAACATCATATTTACAAATTTACACAAAAGTTCTATGTTCACGGCCATTGCAATCAACAACACATTAAAGACCAAGTGCTTTCTCCTTTCCTTTCTCTTCCTTAGTGGTCTTGTCATTAATACTTCCTAAATATGGTTAATATGTGGGAGGGTGAGATTCAAAGAATCTCAGTAGCTAATACCCAAACATGTCAACATATTATCACACTTTCCATAAAAATATCACATAAACTTTAATTCATCACATAGGAACATTGAGACATATAAATTTTACAAAAAATTTGGTAGAGTTTTGTTCTGAAAAATGGACATCTTGGGGCTCAAAACCCATCATACAACTCAGCCAATATCATATAAATATCACAAATCAACATTTCATTCATATGCCATAATGTCAAATATCAAAAAATCAATAATGACAATGTGATACTAGTAAGGGAAAATTAACAACCTTTGAGTATTCTCTAAGTTCCCACACTTGGTACACCACTCCTTGGGCCTTGCAAAACTTCCTTGAACCTAGCCATTTCATCATTCAAGCACTTTAGCCACTGGTTTCTATGATTACATTATACTATACACATTAAACCCTAACATTTTCACTTAGCTTTCCTTTGAGTTTTTCTTGAATCCAACACTTGTACTTGACTAATTTGGACCTAAGGAATCCATTTTTGGGGTCAAAAACTTGAAAATCCAACTCTAAGTGTGAAAATTGGCTGGCTAAAAATAAGTGGAATTTAAGAAAAATGGCCATGCTTCTTGATTCATCAAACTACCTATATAATCATGCTTTAAGTGAATATTCTAGCAGTTCCTCTATGTTTTATGGTTGGAAAACTCATTTCTTTACTAAATCCTTGTGTGGCTGAAACCTTAATAGAAAGAGGAAGAAAATCTACTACATGAACCATGCTTTAATTACCATGAACTACAAGCTTGAAGTAGTAGAAGACAACTTACCAACTTGAGCTCTTGAATTTCCTCTTGAGTTTCCTCTTTTCCTTTCTCTCTTTGCATTTTTCTCTTCTATTTCTTGCTGCTGCAGTCTCGTGACAAATAAAGTGGAAAGAGAGTAATTAAGTGGTTAATAACATGTTTAACTATGTAGCTAATCATGGTTAATGGCCACGGTTACTTTTTGCCAAAAATGTCAACAACTTCTTCAGGAAGTTTTTCCAAAAATTTGTGCTGCCCAGCTGCCCCAAATTTCATACCAATGAATGAGTTTCAAGTGTCCAAAATTGCTCAGTTTTTCCTGGTCCGGATATATCCTGAACTGGGTAATTTTTAATTGTACCAATAAAACTACTTTTGATAGTAATTTAGCATTTATGGGTTACAAGACTATTCCAATTGTATTTCTATATTTTCAATACTGTCCCAAATGGTATCTATGTGAGATCCATATCCTGTCCCTAATACTTTTTAATCATCGGTGAGGCTCACAATTTACTTTATTGGTATTAAGTTACTTTTGGACACTCGGTACTGATTATTTCTTTATCCTTGAATATTAACCCTTAGTGCCATATACCATTGGACTTCTCTCATCAAGAACTTTATTTTGACAATATTTTTCATATTTACAAAATTACCCATAACCCGAGGTTAAATTATAATTTCTGAAACTTTTGGGTCATTAAGTGTAATTTTCTCCAAAAGTATTTCTAATCTCATTCCGCATGGTTTTTATATATTTTGGGATGTGGATGGTATTCTCATAATTCTTTAGGGATAAAAATATAATTTTTTCATTTTTCCAACTAAATGGAAAAAATGACATCTTTGCTCTATTTCATATAAAATGATGTCTATTCATTTTTGTGAATTTCTTGTATATTTCATGTTATCGTTCATTATTTCTTCTTTCATTACTTAGTATCTAGTATAATTTGGGATATTACATGAGACAGACTGAAAACCAGAATAAGATGAGAAATTTTACCAATTTAGCAAGATATTATAACAAGTTTTTCTCAGTTTGTTGTACCACTTAGTTAGACAGAAAATTTTGTGAGAAAGGAATTACTAAATTAGTTTCTATGAACCAAAGAAACTAAACTTCCTCCTCTATGTTAAATGTTCCTAATCCAATGATGATGCAAATGATATATGATAATAAAAAAAATGGATCAGGGTATGAGTAATGTATCAAGGTTGAGTTAAGGTAGTAGCATATGTTTTATATGATGATATTTTTATAAAAGTATATTCCCACTTATGGTAGTTGTAATTGATGCTCTCATGATATAAAGTTAGTATGAACTATTATGCCTATAAGTACCACCACAAAGGTTTTGAGACTATAGTAACCTCAAGAAACCATAAAATAGGAAGAAAATTTAAACTTGGAATATAGAGAATAGAACAAAAGAAAGGTTAAGATGACATAGAAGTGTTATCTAGTCAAAGCTAAGAAGATAAGTTTATACCTCGATAGAATGACTATTATGTAAGTAGTTAGTCAAAGATTATGAAAAGAAAATGAAATAAGAAGGCAAAGATGGCCTTATAAGTGTCATTCAAGTAAAGTTATTATAGTGAGTTTATGCTTTGGCAGAAAAAGTTATGAATGAAGTTTCGCAATAAGAAAAATATTAGCTCGAGCTCACAAAAGTTAGAAATAAATTACTGATACCAGAGTAAAAGATTGACTATTAAGCCAAGCAATTTAGAAAGAAGGTATTCCTTTGGTAAGATGTGATCTGAAAATTGGAAAATAATAAGAAAAGGCATTATGGAAGTATCATGCAAAATTTTGAGAACAAAATTTTAATTAAGGGCAAAGAAATGTAATATCCCTATTTTTATAAGATACCATAAAATGCATGAAAAGATGTTAAAGGAAGTTAGATAGTAATATTTCATGCTCGATCCTTAAATGAAATTAATTTCCTATATGATACTTAATTGAAATTAATTTTTCATAAAGTCTTTAGCAGGAATTAATTCCAGAACTAAGTCAAAAAAAATATACAATAAACTTGTTCAATGGAAGCTTATGTTGAACCAAGCGCAACGGTATTGCACGGCTAGGAGGTTAAGGTTGAAAGAAATGTCAATTTATGGTATGAATAGAAAAAATGAATTACTGAATCTATGGGAAAAATTATGAAAAAGCATTCAAAAGAATTATTATTTATGTTTTTGACCCAACTTAAGGTAAAACACTCATTTCAGGTTGGAAAATAAAATGTGAAATTTTCATTTCAGCCCTAAGAAAAAAGAATCATATGCAATTTAGTCCTTGAAACGGAAAAATTGTTGTAATTAAGTCCCTATGAAAAATTATGAAAAAAGAACCTGAAAATTTAAAATATTATAATTTTTTCTGATCAAGGGCTACTTTGTAACTTTTACAAATTCTATCAAAATGGAACTCTTGTTACAGCAAACTCAATGGAATGCTACTTAGAAGCTAATTAAGTTCATATGAATTTTTTCAAGTTTAAAGTCAAAAGTGATTTTTTAAACTGAATAAAAGGATTGTGAGTTCCATAAAAGTAGATAGATTAAGAGAACATGAATCCCTACAGATATACTTTGGGATCAAAATAATCAAGTTAGCTCAAAATTAAATTTAGAATAATCCTAGATTAATTAAATGACAATAACGGCAAAAGTATTCACTTGGTAAAAGTTATTTTGGACCAATAAAAATTATGAAGTAATTTTTTGCCAACATGTTCCTTAGTTAGCATGATATAGCTATCGCCATATGAGGAAAATTGCATTATTTAATTATTTTCAAAGACAACTTCTTTAATAATTTTTTAAAAATGAAGTAAGTAACTAAGGTTAATTGAAGGAGCAAGTCTATCTTCATTTTCTCTCTCATATTGGAATACATTCAGTAGCTAAAAAGAGAGAGAGTGAGCAGCTAAAAAAATAGAAAGAAAGAGAGATGGAGACGTAGAAGAGGAAGACGAAAAAGAGGAAGCAAGCTTAGAAGATTAAAGTCCAAGTTATTGGATTAAGAAAATCCAAGCAAGCTCTTGGAAGGGGTGAAATCAAGAGAAAAAGCAAGAAGAAGCATCAAGGTAGTAATTTACGTCTTCATGTCTCATGTTATTATACTTAAATTTCATGAACTTATTGCTATTCCATATGCTTATATTGATGCTTTATGATGATTTTGTGATGATGGTTGAGTTGAATAGTGAGGTTTATGACCTTTAAATGTTTATTTTATAAAATAAAACTCTGCCAAAATTTTTATGTATTTATTATGACATTAAGTGTTTCAAATGTTTAATTGATGATTTTATGATGTTTGTATGATCTATATGATAATATGACCTTCCAAATTACTAATATGTCTAGGGACAAGATGTGACAATGATGCAAGTGAGATCAAAAGCAAGAAGATGAATGGTGAAGATGATTAGTGGACATGGAGCCATATCTTTTTACAATTTCATGTAATTTGTGTCAATTTATGTATGAATGTTATATATGCTCTCAAAGTAGTCAAGAAGATCTTTAAAATGCTCTGAATAACACCATGATTAGATCTATTTGTGAATTATTATAGATTTTTAAATTTAGGGGTCAAAACTAGATAATGTAGGAAAAACTGGAACTCTCACTAAGCGTAATGGAAATTTTATAAGGCAATATTAAATAGTGGAGAGCTCGAAAAATTTAGTGGTTTATATGTGAAGAAATATCTATAACTCAAGTTTAAGATGCCATTATTTGGAAGAAATTGGAGTTATATATTAAAATATATGTAAGTTTTTCATAAACTATTCTAATAAAAGTAGTGTTCTAACCCTTAAAGGTATAAGTTAATGTCATGCCACGCTCCAGTAGAATAAATTTACAAGAAAAATATTTCTAAAAAGTAGATATATAAGGTTTTCAAATGACATAAAGTATGCATGAATTGGATAAGGATAGAAGAAGATATAAATTTAAGGCTTAAGTCCTAGCAAGTTGAAAATAACCAAATCTACAGTAAATTTTATGGATTAAACTATACAAATGGGTCCAATGAAGTTATTATTTCATTTTTTCATGTAAATAATGTTTTTAGCTATTTTTAGAGATAGAATCGCCTTCATATGTTTTTTGTAGATTTAGTTATGAATTTTTAAAGTTTATTCGATAAAATGGAATTTACCATATGAACAATACCGACTTTTTTGAAAATTCTATTTTGATTTTTATGTGATTCAAACTTCCAATCATGTATATTTAGATTCTAATGAGGTTTAATACATGGAAAATAAACTTAGAACTAAGGTGTTACACACTCATCCATTTGCTAAGTTTCTTCAAGACCATGGTATAGTGGCTCAATACACCATGCATGACTCACCAAATATTAATAATGCGGCTAAAAGAAGAACATGATTGGACATGGTGAGGAGTATAATAAGTAACTCCAAGCTTCCGATTTCCTTATGAAGAGATGCACTTAAGACAACAGTACATATTTTAAACAGGGTTCTAACAAAGGCAGTTCCCAAAACTCCTTTGAAATCTGGAAAGGTTCGAAACCTAGTTTGAATCATATGCATGTATAGCACTGTCCTACGAAAGTAAGAGTGCATAATCCTCAAGAAAGAAAAATGGATTCTAGGACCATACTCAAGAGCTCGGATTGAAGATATCAAAGGAGATCAAAGTTGTTTCAAGTGAAGATTTTCTGAGTATTTGCTGTTAGATCTTTTGTAGGATCTTTAGTTTTAGTTGTGATTGGGTAAAAGATTTTGATTTGCGAAAAAGATGTTTTCAAACCTTGATTTTGTGTTAAATCTTGACTTATTTGAAAAACACCCACAAACAGACAAAGTTTGAAAGTTTAAACTTAACTGTCAAGTTGGAAATTCGAACTTTGCTTTAGGAAATTCGAATTTCGAGTTAAAACTGAATAAGTCTGAACAGACGGCTCTTTGTCAGACGAATTTTAGTTGTTCAAAATTCGAATTTTCATACAAATCTGAAAGAAGTCTTTTTGGTAACAAACAAACTTCACATCTTCAAAATTCGAATTTCAAACAAAACACAACTTGAGAAAATAGAAGAAATTCGTTTGAAACAACGTTAAAGTTCATCTGAAATCAAGATGAAATTGAGTTTGAAAAATGCTCCCTGACAGACGAACTTTGACTTTCCAACATTCGAATTTTCATATAAGTCTAAAAGGAGCTTCTTTGAAACAGACGAACTTTGAGTCTTCAAAATTCGAATTTCAGACAAATCACAACTTATGAAAATGGAAGAAATTCATCTGAAACAATGTTAAAGTTCATCTGAGATCAAGAATGATTTAAGTTTCAAAACTGCTCTCTGACAGACGAACTTTGAACATTGAAGCTCGAATTTTAGAAGCTAAGTTCTTGAGTCTGTTGAAGTGAAATATTGACGTACGAATGATAAGAACTTACAATATTCGAATGATGAAGTTAGTCTGAAAAGAGTCTCTCTGACAGACGAACTTCACTCTTCAACATTCAAATTTCAAAGAAAGTGAACTACTGTGCCTCCTTTTCACGTACTGGGAACAGACAAATTTTAGGCATCCAAAATTCGAATTTCAAGGGCACTGTAGCAAATTGAAAACACTGTTCACACTTAACCGAAAAACTTTCTTCTTGAAAATTCGTATGTCACATTGTGAAAATGTTTTGTAAGATTCAAAATTCGAATTTCACTTTATGAACAGACGAACTTCGTGCTGTAATGTTGAAAGCTTTAACCTTCGGTTCCTTCGAAATTCGTCTGTTGGCCAACCAAAATTCAAATTTCAGTATGTCAGAAACATTAAATGCGGTTGGTAAATGGATAGTTTTTCAGAGTAACCGTTGGATAACTTTTCCAACGGATAGATTTTGTCTCTAACGGACATTTGAGACCTAAATCTATAAATATAACATCATTTGAAGTTGTGGGTAACGAATGAAACTTGTATATACCGAATTTCTGCTGAATCTTCTTCTCAAAAGCTTTTACCCTCTCAACTTCAATATCTGTACTTTAACCTTCATATCTACTCTATTCAAGAGAGTTATATCTTTGTAAACAATCTACTCTTCATCTGGAAGATAGATTTACTTGTGAGGGAAAATCACAAGGGGATTGGGAAGCACATTGTGAAAGTGCTTAGAGTGTTTGAGAGAGCTCCAGAAACCGAGCATACCCGTGTACTGTGGCATTAGCAAGAGCCCGTTGAATTCTTGCTGTATAGTGGATAAATCTCAAGAGTTGTCTTGGGGACTGGACGTAGGTCAAGTGGATAGACCGAACCAGGATAAATCACTGAGTCTTCTTTTCCTTATCTTTACTTTTTAGCTTGCTCTGTTTTATACATTGCATCCCTTACACTGTGCTATCTTCACCCATTTCATTTTGTGCAGAGAAATTTCAATCTTCCCAATTCACCCCCGCTCTTGGGAAGTCAGCCTTGCTAACAAGTGGTATCAGAGCCCGGATTCCCATTCAAAGGATTTTACAGTCTGGGAACAAAGATGGCTGGCTTTTGAGAGAGTATACTTCCTGAAGGGAATAACACTAACAGACCACCAGGCTTCAGTGGAGAGCATTATGGGTACTGGAAGATGAGGATACAGATCTACCTACAATCAATTGATCTTGACATCTGGTCAGTGATTGAAAAAGGAGATTTCGTCCCAATGACTCTAACTGAAGATGGAAGACACAAAGAGAAGCTGGAAGCAGAGTGGAATAATGAAGACAAAAGAAGAGTCCTACTGAATTTCAAAGCAAAGCATTGTTTAGTCAGTGCCCTAAACCAGGACGAATTCTACAGAGTCTCACAATGCTCCACTGCAAAAGGGATGTGGGACACTCTGCAGATTGCACATGAAGGAACAACTGGGGTTAGGGAAAATAGACTGAACACGTGCATTGGGGAGTATGAAAGCTTCAGAATGGCTGAAGGAGAAACTGTAAAGGAGCTCCAAAAGAGGTTTACTCTCATTGTGAATCAACTGAAGAGCCTGGGAAGGAATACAATCAGTCTGAGAAAGTAAGAAAGATACTCAGAGCTCTCCCTCTGGAATGGCAGCCCAAGGTGACAGCAATAGAGGAAGCCAGAGGAGAATCAATGGCCTCTATCACAGCTCTCTTTGGCAACCTTGAGGAGTATGAAGGAAAAATCAAAGCTCTCAAGGAAGCTGGGCTGGACAGAAAGAAGAAAGGCCTTGCTATCAAAGCTGCTGATGAAAAGGAAGAAGAATCTGACGAAGGAGATAAGTTGGATGAAGAAACTCTGGCTATGATGGTCACATTAACTTAGTCACTAATGATGATCACATTGAAGAAACCACAAATCATGGGAGGAACACCATATATAATACTTCCTATTAAAGTAAACATAGAAAGTGATACAACTCCTAAACACAAGTTAAAAATGCTAGAAATCAAGAACAAACTAATAAACTATCACTCATGAAGAACAAACATAACAAGTGATATATAATATTCCTAAAGAGCAACCTTAACCCATTGAATAAGTAGAGTTGAGGAGGTCAACGAGAGAAAGAAAATCAACATCACCTAGTGACTATGTAGTGTATTTTATTGAATCTGACTATGATGTAAGTTTTAAAGATAATCCACTCATATTAACTTAGGCTATGCAAGAGGTAAACTCTAAATTATGGTATGATGCTATGACTAATGAAATGCAATTCACAGCAAACATTAAAGTTTAAGAAATTGTAGAGTTACCTACTAAGGTTAAGGTCATTGCCTGTAAAATGGGTCTTAAAGACCAAAAGGGACTCATGAGGTAACATTGAGTGCTACAAAGCAAGGTTGGTTTTCAAGGGGTTCACCCAAAAGGACGGAACTGATTACAGGGAGACTTTCTCCCCTATGTCCCAGAAAGATTATTTCATATCATCATAGCATTGGTAGCTTACTTTGATTTAAGGTAATATCAGATTGATGTTAAGACTACATCTCTCAATGGGGATCTTAAGGATGAAGTCTATATGAATTAGCTTGAGTGATTCATTTCTAACAGAAATGAACATAAAATATACAAGTTGAAGAAGTCAATATACAGTATCAAACAAGTTTCACAACCGTGGTACTTAAAATTCCATAAGGTAATCACATTGTTTGGTTTTACTGAGTGTAACACCTTACCATGAGAGTAAACCTCTTTTGGAGCTCCTTTACAGTTTCTCCTTCAGCCATTCTGAAGCTTTCATACTCCCCAATGCACGTGTTCAGTTTGTTCTCCCTGACTCCAGATGTTCCTTCATGTGCAATCTGCAGAGTATCCCACATTCCTTTTACAGTGGTGCATTGCGAGACTCTGTAGAATTCATCCTGGTTCAGGACACTAACTAAACAATGCTTTGCTTTGAAATTCAGTAGGACTCTCCTTCTGTCTTCATCATTCCACTCTGCTTCCAGCTTCTCTTTGTGTTTTCCATCTTCAGTTAGAGCCATTGGGACGAAATCTCCTTTTTCAATGACTGACCAGATGTCAAGATCAATTGATTGTAGGTAGATCTGCATCCTCATCTTCCAGTACCCATAATGCTCTCCACTGAAGCCTGGTGGTCTGTTAGTATTATTCCCTTCAGGAAGTATACTCTCTCCAAAGCCAGCCATCTTTGTTCCCAGACTGTAAAATCCTTTGAATGGGAATCCGGGCTCTGATACCACTTGTTAGCAAGGCTGACTTCCCAAGAGCGGGAGTGAATTGGGAAGATTGAAATTTCTCTGCACAAAATGAAATGGGTGAAGATAGCACAGTGTAAGGGATGCAACGTATAAAACAGAGCAAGCTAAAAAGTAAAGATAAGGAGAAGAAGACTTAGTGATTTATCCTGGTTCGGTCTATCCACTTGACCTACGTCCAGTCCCCAAGACAACTCTTTAGATTTATCCACTATACAGCAAGAATTCAACGGGCTTCTTGCTAATGCCACAGTACACAAGTATGCTTTGTTTCTGGAGCTCTCTCAAACACTCTAAGCACTTTCACAATGTGCTTCCCAATTCCCTTGTGATTTTCCCTCACAAGTAAATCTATCTTCCAGATGAAGAGTAGATTGTTTACAAAGATATAACTCTCTTGAATAGAGTAGATATGAAGGTTAAAGTACAGATATTGAAGTTGAGAGGGTAAAAGCTTTTGAGAAGAAGATTCAGCAGAAATTTGGTATATACAAGTTTCATTCGTTACCCACAACTTCAAATGATGTTATATTTATAGATTTAGGTCTCAAATGTCCATTAGAGACAAAATCTATCCGTTGGGAAAGTTATCCAATGGTTACTCTGAAAAACTATCCGTTTACCAATCGCATTTAATGTTTCTGACATACTGAAATTTGAATTTTGGTTGGCCAACAGACGAATTTTGAAGGAACCGAAGGTTAAAGCTTTCAACGTTACCGCACGAAGTTCGTCTGTTCATGAAGTGAAATTCAAATTTTGAAACTTACAAAACATTTTCACAATGTGACATACGAATTTTCAAGAAGAAAGTTTTTCGGTTAAGTGTGAACAGTGTTTTCAATTTGCTACAGTGCCCTTGAAATTTGAATTTTGGAAGCCTAAAATTTGTCTGTTCCCAGTACGTGAAAAGGAGGCACAGTAGTTCACTTTCTTCGAAATTTGAATGTTGAAGAGTGAAGTTCGTCTGTCAGAGAGACTCTTTTCAGACTAACTTCATCATTCGAATATTGTAAGAGTTCTTATCATTCGTATGTCAATGTTTCACTTCAACAGACTCAAGAACTTAGCTTTTAAAATTCGAACTTCAATGTTCAAAGTTCGTCTGTCAGAGAGCAGTTTTGAAACTTAAATCATTCTTGATCTCATATGAACTTTAACATGGTTTCAGACGAATTTCTTCTATTTTCTCAAGTTTTGTTTTGTCTGAAATTCGAATTTCGAAGATCCAAAGTTCGTCTGTTTCAAGGAAACTTCTTTCAGACTTAGATGAAAATTCAAATTTTGGAGAATCAAAATTCGTCTGTCAGAGAGCATTTATCAAACTCAATCTCTTTTGATTTCAGATGCACTTTATCATAGTTTCAGATGAATTTCTTTGGTTTTCACAAACTTCATTTTACTTGAAATTTGACTTTTGAAAGTGTGAAGTTCGTCTGTTACCAAAAAGACTTCTTTCAGATTTGTATGAAAATTTGAATTTTAAACAACCAAAATTCGTCTGACAGAGAGCCATCTCTTCAGACTTATTCAATTTTAGCTCAAAATTTGAATTTCCTAAAGCAAAGTTCGAATTTCCAACTTGACAGTTAAGTTTAAACTTTCGAACTTTGTCTGTTTGTGGGTGTTTTTCAAATAAGTCAAGATTTAACACAAAATCAAGGTTTGAAAACATCTTTTTCTCAAATCAAAATCTTTTACCCAATCACAACTAAAACTAAAGATCCTACAAAAGATCTAACAGCAAATACTCAGAAAATCTTCACTTGAAACAACTTTGATCTCCTTTGATATCTTCAATCCGAGCTCTTGAGTGTTGGTTTGGAATCATCCAAATTCTTGATTCAACAGTTGATTGGCTAATTGGAAGCGTATGGTTCATGATGGGTACTCTGGAGGCTTGGCTAAGTCCCTATATGCATGGTGTCAGTAATCCAAGGTAACTGAGTGTTTGTGGCATGTGTATTATGTTGATATGTATATGTATATAGGTATATATGCATAATCCTTTTCATACCATGATAATATTGTGTGTATGTGTTTCCTTTTCATATCGTGGTATATGCACAGTTAGTTGAGGTATGTAGGTCTTTCTTCTTGATGTTCATATGTGACGGATGATGATATGGTATATATGCATACATGTATGTTTATATGCATCCCCACATAATAGTACATTGATACAATGATGATAATGATTATGAGGATGTTGATTTCATATGGTATTAACTTGCTAGTGTGGTATTGACGATGATTTCATGGTTATGTAGACGTGTGGTGTGACATTAAGCATCATCATCATATTAAGCATAGTGAGATATGACAGATGAGGAGATGATGATAAGATAACATATGATATGACATAATATGATGATATGATATGATGATATGGAGAATGATCCCTGCCTCTAAATACTCTCCTTTTGCCTGGGGGAGTCAGGTGGCAATGGGCTGTACCTTCTCTAAATAGCCACTAATTCAGGGTGGTTCAGAGGAAGGAAAGCCACAATCCAAGCATTAGTGTGACATTTGGCAGAGTACACTAGTGCAACATGAGTTTGATGATGTCTCAGAATCAATATTTATCAGCTGTTGGAAGGGAATCATCTATTTGAAATGTCTTATGATGACGCCAACTCATGATTCTAAACATGTACGAGGAAGATTATACATTGCATGACATCATTTACATATATGTGTGATATTATGATATTAATGATATTAGTATATGTGTGTTCTTGTCCTAGTTACTGAGACATTATCTCACACCCCCTCCCATGACTAATGATGTCGTTCAATGTCAAATGTAATGCAATGCATGATCTCCATATTTGGGAATTTAAAAGTAATTGGTAGTTGTTATTTAGTTCATGTAATATTGTGTAAAGTAGGTTATGATGGTTTTGTTGCCTACATAAGTATCTTAGGGTATTGCTTAGCATATGATACTATAATGTTTAGATGATATAGAAAATATGATGATAAAGGTTGTAGAATGTTGATGATGATGGATGATATGTGATAGGTGTGGACTTGTACTAGGTATGGTTTATATGTGTGAGATGATCATTTAGACACCAATATGGGTCATTATTGTTGGAATATGTGTTGTTAGCTAGGATGGCCATATGTGTAAGCCCAAAAGAGATTTTGAGCCTTGTATGTAAGTTTTGGGTATATAGCTTATTTTGTTGATTTGGGCTTCTGGAGGGTCAAATCTCGAAGGAGTGATTTCTCTGAGGTGAAACCTCCTTGGATAAGGTGGTTGAGCCAAATAGGATCTGTGTGAATGGTCCTCGAGTGCCAAATTGCCTTTGGTCGCAAATGAAGGTGGTAAGTTGTGAGTTTTCGCTAAAAAGTGGCCAAAATGGTGTTAGGTGTCTAAAATTTCCATACAGAGATAGATGGAGGTGTAACTCATCTCTATGGAGAGATTAGGACAATATTGACTTGTAGGAGTTGGAATCAGGCCAATTTGAGGTCAGAGCACGAAATTGTGCGTGTCGGAACTTCACCTGAAAAACCAGTAAATTGCTTATATGGATACTAGTATGGGCGCCATAGAGCCAAAAGCACTATCATGGCGGCAGTCGCCTTTGCTCCAAAAATATTTGAACCTGAGAGTACTCAGGCCATGGCGATACTATAGAGGCCACGGTGTGGTAACTTGACTTGCCTATTTTTGTTTTGTTTAGCCAGTATTTTGGAGTTTAATTGACTAGTGGAGGTTTTTTTTGGTAGGGTGTTATAATCAGTGGGAGCAAGATCATATTCTTGATGTTATATGTGGATGATATAGTACTTGCCACAAAAGATTTAGGGTTACTGCACGAGGTGAAACAATTTTTGTGCAAGAATTTCAAAATGAAGGATATGGGTGAGACATTCTATGTTATTGGCATTAGAATACATAGAGATAGATCTAAAGCCATCTTGGAATTATCTCGGAAACCTATATTGATAAAATTCTTGAACGATTTAGGAAGAAAGAGTATTCATCTACTCTGGTGCCTATCATGAAAGGAATCAAATTTGGCTAGTTATAGTGTCCCAATAATGATCTTGAAAAGAAGAAGATGGAGAAGATTTCTTATGCCTAAGCAATTAGGAGCTTGATGTATGCATATGTTTTCACAAGACCTGATATAGCTTTTGCTATGGGGCATGTTATTAAGATACCAGAGTAATTTAGGAATGGATCATTAAAAGGTTACAAAGAAAGTTTTTAGCTGCCTAAAAGGTACTAAACAATGCATACTTACATACAGGAGATCTGACAATCTAGAAGTTATTGGGTGTTCAATCTCGAACTTAGCAGGATGCATTGACACAAGAAAATCCACATCCAACTATATCTTTCTATTAGCAAGGGGAGCCATATCCTAGAGGAGTACAAAACAAACATTGATAGCTACCTTTACTATGGAAGCTAAGTTTGTATTATGTTTTGAGGCATGTTCACAGGGAATATAAAGTAGAAATTTCATTGCTGGGCTTAAGATTATGGACTCAGTCCCTAGGGCAATTAATGTGCTCTATGATAACGGCTACTATGTTCATAAATAAGAATCATAAAAGCGGAAAATGAAGCATGTTTTTTGACATCAAGTGCTTAGCCTTGAAGTATAGAATTAAAGATGTCCAAATAATCATTGAGCATATCCGGGTGAAAGAAAAGTTGGTTGATCCGTTAACTAAAGGGATACATCCAAAGAAGTTTAAGGATCATGTATCTCATATGAATCTTAGACTTTCAGTAGTCTAATCGAGGTATGTAAACTAATGAAATTTCAATTTATGGTTTAATATTTCATGTTTATATTGTATACATTCTAGTTGAGATAGATAAACATTGGTTTAGAAACCAAATCAAAATTCTAGTTTATTCATAGAGTTGATATCTCATAAAGTAAGGATACTACTTGTGATATATGGAAGGTAATACTCACCTTTAAAGGATCTACCACTATGGTTCATGTAATATTACTTAAATATCTCTTAATATATCAACTGATGTATTAAGATTTAAATTCTTCCAACAAAAAGATTGTTGAATCAGAAGTTTTGATGATTCCAAACATCTAGAATTTGGAAGGAGATGAAAGCATAAATTGAAGAAATCCATTGAAGATCAAGTAAAGAATTAGTTTTTAGGATTTCTCACCATGTATACTAAGTAAAAAGCTTTAAATCTTACTTATTTATATTACCATAGTATTTAAATGAGTTATTTTAAAGTTATATGATGTTGGCATGTGTTAGAATTAAGATATATTAGCTAATAGACGAATTTTGAAAGTTGACTCATGCTGATTTTGTGCGAAATTCACACTTTGCTTGTTAATGTTTGAAGTTATAGAGGTGTAATCTCTGATATATGAATTTTGAATCTAAAATTTGAATTTTGGACTAAATATAGTTAGTGAAAGTATGCAAGACTCGCATGAAGCTTAGTTAAAATTTGACTATTAGTGACGTTCAAAATGAATTCAAAGTCACAACCTCTGACAGACAAACTTTAAGATTCAAAGTGTGAATTTTGAAATGTAGAACTTGTTGAATATACATCTGATAGACAAATTTTAGTTTCTGAAATTTGAATTTTGAAGTGCCATATGAAAACTTGAGGCAATTAACCTTTCCCTTCAGAAGCACTTCCAATATGAAAATTTGCACAAACTAACATGGACTAATTTTTGCAAACTCGAAATTTGAATGTCAATTAGTAATAGATAAATTTTGAAGTTCAACATTAAAGTATTTAACCTTCTATCTCTGTGAAATTCTTATATTGAGCCCCAATATTCAAATTTTGGTGTGTCAGATGCATTTAATGCATATGGTGAATAGCTCTTTTTGCAGAATAACCATTGGTTAATGTGCATAACAGCTAGATATTGTGTCAACGACTAATTAAGTCACAAATCAATAAATAAACATTCATGAAGAAAACTAGATAACCATATTAGTTCTACAAATAGCCTGAGAAAGAGAGAATTTCCTATTCAAATGGTTTTTTTGTTTGCTACAATCCCAAATGACTTGAGTGGGAGGCATTACAATTTCGATTTACTCTACCCTGTCTTCATTGAAATTAATGAACCAGTGAGCCAAATATGCTTTGAAATCATTTAACACCCCATATCTTTATCGATAGAGATGAAGCGAACCAGAATGCTCTTGTAAAATGGCAGTGCAAAAACATACAATCCAAAATTTCCTCCATAACTTGGCATTAAGGAATATGCATTTTGTTGATTTCTTTATCTTTGATGGTTTATCATTAACTAACTCAACCACTTTTTACCTCTATAGTATCTATTGTTTTAATTACTTTAAGAAGATTCAAACTCTAATCATTACTTATACTCTTATCCATTTTGATACTGCAGTTAGTAGCCTAACTTCAGGTGTCATCTAATGGAACATTTGTTGAATTAGAAGGTTTGATGATTCCAAACAACTAGAGCTTAGAAGGAGAATATCAATGGAGTTTAAATGGATAAAGTGAAGAAATCTAATAAAGAACAAGTAAAGATTTAGTTTTTAGGATTTCTCACATTGTACAACAGGTAAAAAGCTTTGATTCTTATTTATTTATATTAGCATAATACTTAAACAAGTTATTTCATAGTTATCCAACATTAGTATATGTTAAAACTAAGAAATATTGGCTAACAGATAAATTTTGTTTTTGACTTATCTTTATTTTGTTCAAAATTCAAATTTTGTTTGGTGAAATTGTGCAAAATTTGCATGAAACTTGGTCAAAATTTGAATATTGGTTAAGATCAAAGTAAGTTCAATGTCACTACCTCTGATAGATGAATCTTGAACTTTAAAGTGCGAATTTCAAAATGAGAACTTGTTAGTTTCATTAGAACATGCCTTTAACATACAAACTTTAAAATTCAAAATTCAAATTTCATAGAGGAAAACTTTTGTACCATATTGACCATGCCTCTGATAGATGAATTTAAGCTTATGAAATTTGAATTTTGAAAGCAATATGAAAACTTGAGACCACTATTCAAACTCAAAATTCATATGATAAAAATTCATATGATCTAACATAAGATATCTTTGATAAACTCAAAATTCGAATGTCACAACTAAACAGACAAATTTTGAAGTTCAACGTTAAAGTCCTTAACTTTCTATCTTTGTGAAATTCATTTGTTGAACCCCCAAAATTCAAATTTTGATGTGTCAAACATATTAAATGAGGTTGATAAACGGCTATTTCTATGAAATAATCATTGGTTAATGTCTCTAATAGCTAGATCTTATGTCTAATGACTAGTTAAGTCACAAATCTATAAATAGAACTTCATTTGAAGTTATGGAAAACGACTTTAAGTCTGTCTTGGCCAAAACTCTGGTAAATTTATTAGACAAAGCTTTTTCACCCACACACTATATTTATTGTGCCATAACTTTTATATCTACTCTATTTTAGAAAGAATTCATTTTGTGTAAAATCTTTTCATCTGGAAGAAAGATTCTTTGCAAGGGGAATCATAAAAGTTATTGGGAAACACTTGTAAGAGTATTGAGAAAAAATTTTCAGTGTTTTTAGAACAGAACACGTGTGCTGTACTGAGGTATTACACAATTTCATCACACTCTATTTTTCTCCAAGCTTTTGCTTTCACTACTCAATTGTAATTTTGTAGAAAATTTTAAACTTTCCAATTCACCTCCTCTTGAGAAGCCAGCATTCCTAACAAGTGGTATTAAAGCTCAGACTCCTAGATGATGGATTTTACCATCCATGAAAACTTATGGCTGGTTTTTTCCCTACTAAGGAAGATAAAACTGAACCTCCAAAAATCTCAAAATCTACTACTATAAAGGAAGATATTGAGGAGAAAACTTGAATTTGAAGACAATGAAGTAATTTCTCAAGAACTACCTAAAGCTTAGAGATATCAAAAGAGTCATCCTATTGACCAGGTGATTAGGGATATTCAGGAGAATGTTAAAATGAGAAGGCAACTTAGGGATCAAATAAATAATTGTGCATTTATTTCTCAAATTGAACCCAAGTACATTGAAGAAGCATTAAGTAATTAATACTGAATTAATGCAATGCAAGAAGAAGTCAATCAGTTCCAGAGAAATCAGGTTTGGGACTTGGCACCTAGGCCCAATGATCATCTAGTTATTGGAACCAAATGGGTATTTAGAAACAAGCTTGATGAATTTGGTGTAATCATAAGAAACAAAGCCATGTTAGTAGCTAAAGGGTATAATTAGGAAGAAGGCATAGACTATGAAGAGACATTTGCTCTAGTTGCAAGATTGGAAGCAATAAGGATAGCTCTAGCCTATGCTTGCATAAAAGGTGTCAAGTTTTACCAAATGGACATTAAAAGTGCCTTTCTAAATGGCTATATAATGGAAGAAGTGTATGCTGAATAACCTCCGTGTTTTGATGATTCAACAAAGCCCAAACATGTATATAGACTAAAGAAAGCTCTTTATGGTCTAAAGCAAGCACCTAGAGCTTGGTATGAAAGACTAAACAACTTCTTAACTGAAAAGGGGATCGCACGAGGAAAGATGAATATTACACTTTTCACTAAGAAAATTAATTCAATTTGCTAATTGTTTAAATTTATGTTGATGATATTATATTTAGTGCTACTAATGAAAGTTTGTGCAATGATTTTGCTAAGTTAATGCAAGGAGAATTTGAAATGTCAATGATGAGAGAACTGACATTCTTCCTAAGACTATAATTCAAGTAATGCAGTAATAGAATCTTTCTCTGTCAGACAAAGTATGTGAAAGAGTTTCTCTAGAAGCTTAGAATGAAAAATGCAAAGACAATTGGCACCTTAATGAGTACTTCAACAAAGCTTGACATGGATGAAGAGGGAAAGCCATTTGACATCATTAAATACAGAGAAATAATAGGATTTCTAGTATATTTGATGGACGGCAAAACCAATATAATATTCAGTGTGTGCATGTGTACAAGATTTGAAGCATATCCTAAGGAATCACATGCAACTGCTGTAAAACAAATCTTCAAATACCTCAAAGGAACTTCTTAGATGGGTTTACTGTATCCACGACAATGTGGAGAAAAGATGATGGGATACACTATGCTGACTTTGCTTAATCCAAAACTGACCGAAAAAGTACAAGTGGAACCTGCTAAATGCTTGGTGGATCTTTGGTATCATGGTTCAATAAAAAGAAAAACAATGTAGCTCTATCTATTGTTGAGGCTGAATATGTTGTTGTTGGAAGATGCTATCACAAATTCTTTAAATGAAGCAACAATTGAGAGACATTGGAGTTAATCTACATCAAGTTCTTATTAAGTGTGACAACTCCAGTACTATCAATATCACAAAAAATCCAGTAATGTACTCCAGAACTAAACATATAGAGATCAAACATTACTTCATTAGAGACCATGTTCAAAAAGGAAATGTAGGCTTGGAGTACATTCCAACAGAAGATCAATCAGCTGACATCTTCACCAAGCCCTTTATTGAAGATAGATTCAACTTCATAAGAAGAGAACTTGGAATGGTAAATCCCAATGAGTTGTAAGCAAGTATCTATCTTAATTATTTTATTTTCTAAAGCAAATTTGTTGAATCATGTACTAACCTAAGCATTAGAGTATGCATAAGATGTTTTGCAGGTACTCCTCATAAGCTTATATAATAATAAGAATTTAGAATAATGGAGTATCTTGCATCTTGTCAAGTAACATTTGTTGAAGGAAATTGAAAACTTGAAGGCTCAACATCTGTTTTTAAGTTTTATTCTTGAACAATCGAATGTTAATTGCTAATAGATGAACTTTTAGGCCTTATCTATCTTATTAAGTGAACTTGCTTGTTCGAAATTCGAATTTTGGCCTTTTAATAGTTGAATTTCAGTGTTTTGTATGCTAAGCATGTGTTTCACCTTACTCCAAATTCATCTATTGGTTTCTTAAAATTTGAATTTTAACTACTGATATATGTATGTGCTATATTTACGTGTGTGCAACATTTAAAGCTTGATAATCCAATATTCACATTTTAGACACCTCTTCACAAAGTCATGAAATTCAAAGTTTGAATTCCAAAATTCATCTATTGAACATCATATGTTTAAATGCCTTATGTTAAGACTTTGAAATTTGAACTTTGTGGACACAAACTTCAACAGTTGAAGCTTCTGTCTGTGTTTGAGCCTCTGACAGTCATATTTCAAGGCTGAAATACGAATGCAGAGGTATTGTTAAGCGGGTCTCTGATAGATGAACTTTAAGGTTGAAAATTTGTATGTCAAGGCAATTTATCTATGCTAGACGGTCAACATAACTGATTAAAATTCAAAGTTAATTTTGCCATCCAAAATTTGTCTATCAAATAGTTACTAAATAGGATTTAAAGGGACAGATGTTGAACCAATGCAACCCTATTAACATTTTAATGGATATATTTCTCATTCTCTCTCAACAATTCTCAAATTCCTTCAGTCAAACCCTATTTTTCTTTGATAAAAACCTAAATTCAACCCTACAAACATCTCAAAAGCACTCCTTAAAACAAATTTCTCACAAAAATGGTCAAAGTAAGGAACAAAGTAGGTCTAAACGATCAACAAAATCCTAGTACACATCAAAGGAAAGTGACACAGAAAAAAAAAGGCCGAATCTAGCAAGGAAACTTCTTCTAAGAAGGAAAAAACACCACCAAAGCCAGAATCAAAGAAACTTACAGTTGCTACTTTTGCATCTAGCACAATGTCTGAGGAACTCTAAATGACCACTAAACCTCTTTGCAATTCTAAGCAAATTCTAAAGGAGTTCACTACAAAATTTGCCACAAAGAAGGTAATTACTCCTTATTGCACAAATCTAAAACAATTCCTTGTTTCAAATAATTTTGATATTGCATTCTGGATGAAGAGTTACAAAAACCTTCTAGAGGTTAAAGAAAGATATGACAATGAAGAAATCCAGACTTGGTATGCCTATTAAAATTTAATGATAAGAAGAAAAAGTACCAAGTGACTCTCAAGTCTAAGAATCTGTGGCTGACAAATGAGAATCTCAATGACATTTTGGAGTTTCCTAGATAGGACAGACATAAAGTTGATATTTTTGTCACTAAATACATGGATGAAGATAATGAAACTGATGAAGAAGGTGAAGAATATTTGAATTACAAGGAAAGTACAATCTTAAAAGTACTTTTTAGGAGAAGAGAGAACATGCCTCAACTGAAGATGTGAAGCTCTCTGACCTTGGTGCTCAAGTAAGAGTCCCATACTATATAGTATTTAGGATCATTTTCAACAAAGAAGGAAGCTTCAATTTAACCAAAAGGGCTAAAGCTCATGTAATGGCAGCCTTGATCCAAAGAAAGGAGCTTAACCTTGGTAACATCATTTTTCAAAGAATGATCAAGGCTAAAAATCAGAGAAAAGAATTAACACTGCCTAATGCCTCAATTATCACCAAGCTCCTTAAGTATGCCAAGATCTAACACTTGGAGAAGGACAAGGTATAGCCCACTGAGGAAATTAAAGAAGAAGAGTTAGTGAGAATGAGCATTGAAAGAAAAGAGGGCAAATGGATTGGAAACGGGGCTGGTAAATCTAAGGATCTATTATATGATGGAGGAGAGCTGTAACAACAAAAAACTATCTTTGAGGCTGCTCCAACCATCTAACCCAAACCACAGCCAACCAAACCTCAATCTATCGAGCAACCTGAACCCTCCATCCTATCCAACTTGGCCAAACCTAGTACCGTACTGGAGTTGTATGACTATTTATCACAGATGATGTTGAGTATTGGGGATGATCAAAATGCTAAGTTTGCACACCTACAATCTCAAATAACTGACTTAGCTAAGAACCTCAAGATAGTTGCTGATGTTAATGATGACCTTAGAACTTCTCTTTCTACCAGATCAGCACCACTTCAAATTGGCACCTCTAATCCTCTCAAATCTATTTCCCCTCAAATCCTAAGCCCTTTTGAAGAAGGGCCTTCTAATGCTACTGTTGTTGCTATCACTCCTCAAGGCTCAAGCCATAGTACTAGCCCTGGTCCATCTCTAGACTATGCTATGGAGGAAGAAGGCACTCAAGCAAAAAGCTCTCATAAGCCAGTGGTGGAAGAAGCTGCTTAAGACTCAATTCTATCAACTTAAGAAACTAAGCAAATGGAGAAGCTTGTTACAGATCTCATAGCTACACCCATTGTTCACGCTTTTCTTAATGAGGAAAGAGGGATCATGCCTTATATTGACTTTGCTGCTATTGCACATGATGCTGTAATGCAAGCTCATAAGCAAAGGCCAGATAAGATATTCCCTCCACCAGCTCCTCAACCTCCATCTTCTGGATATTGCCTTTCAGTAGAACAACGAGTTAGGCTGGCTAACATCTTAAGGGAGGCTCACGAGCTATCTTCAGGGGCTGATGATGATCTTTCTCATATTTCTCTGTCAATGCCATTTATTCCAATTCCTCTTCAGGCCATTCTTACAGATCAAATACCTCCTATCTTTGTACCTTCTCCTACTCTTGATGATGCCAGAAAGGGGGAGAAAAAAATCTAGACAAACTAGAGAATCTAGAGCTGTACCTGGACAAACTGAAACAAGACAATCTAAAGCTACTTGGCAATCAAAAAAGACATATAACAAGAGGATCAAGCTCAAAACCAAAAAGCAGTGGTAAAACTTCAGAGCTTAGGCCTCTATTAGGACTTTATCAGATTTTGTGTTTCTTTGTGGTGTACTGTTCTTGATCAGTATACTTGTTGAAGTTGTTTGAATCTTTGTAATGAACATATTTGCATTAATGAAATGTGTTTTAACATTTCCTTTTCTATTCTCCTAAATCTTCAACTTTGATGCATGTGTTGTATTTATATTTGAATTTTAATGCATATGTTAAGGGGAAGCATTTGGAAGCAAACACAAGTACTAATCCAGTTTGTAAGTTGTTTTGTCATCATAAAAAATGGGGAGAATGTTGAATCAGAAGTTTTGATGATTTCAAACAACTAGAGTTTAGAAGGAGAATATCAAAGGAGTTTAAATAGATTAAGTGAAGAAATCTAGTAAAGAACAAGTGAAAATTTAGCTTTTAGGATTTCTCATAATATACACAAGGTAAAAAGCTTTGACTCTTATTTATGTTACCATAATACTTGCATGAGTTATTTTATAGTTATCAAGTGTTAGTAGGTGTTAAATGTAACATCATATCTCCTTACCCCTCCTGACTTGATCGAAAACTTCAAAATTCAACCAAACACCACCCCGACATCTCGAAATAGCTCCCCACAACTTCAGAACTACAGAAACGAACCCCAAAACATCAAAAACTGGGCTGGGGCCACAACTGCTATAGTACCACTGCAGCTCCAGCCTCCCCTATTGCCTTCACTGGCGCCGCGGCCTAGATTCTGGAGACGCGGCGCCCCATGATGATATTCTATATCAGCAACTTTCGCAATCTGGGGTGAACTTCCGACGCACATTACTTTATGCTATGACCTTCAATTGACTTGATTCCAACTCCTATAAGTCAATCTAGTCTCAAACTAACCATAATGCCATTTTCACCTTAATCTAACTCTGTATGCAGATTCTGGACCCTTAACACCATTTTGGCCACTTATTGACCAAAACTCACTACTAACCATCTTCAATTGCCACCAAAGGCAACTAGTCGCTCAAAGACTATTCATACAGGTCCAAAACCCCCAAACCAACTTGTCCAAAGAGGTTTCACCCCAAAGGAACCACTCCTCTGATATTTGACCCCTTGGGACCCTTACCTGACCAAACAGGCTACAGGCCCTAAACCATACCAGTCAACCCAATTCAAACTTTTATCACACATAACACATACATATAACATACACAACCATACATACATCCATCCATAACAATCCTTACAATCCATATCCATAACCATACATTCATTACAAACCATTCTATCCTAGTTGACACATGATACATATCCAAAATACATATAAACTACATAGACCTATTATTCCCACATCCGCTGCTACTCCTTCAGCTTCTTAAGACTAGTGTCAGAACCTTCACCTGAAAGGTTAGTTCATGGGAAAGGGGTGTGAGACAATATCTCAGTAACCGAGAACAATCACACACATACATATATACATATATCTTATGCAATTCATGAATGCAATGAAAAATGAATGGAATGCTTGTTGCCCTTGCAAGGACTCCCATCCTTATCCTTCCTAACACATATCATCTATCCTTATCCTCCCTAACATGTATAATCCATCCTTATCCTCCCTAACACATAGATATATATTTCCATCCTTATCCTCCCTAACACATATACATATTCCTTCCTTATCCTCCCTAACATATATCATCATACATCATATCATCATAATGCCATCATCACCCCATCCGCCATATATCATAGTCTTACAATGTCATAGGGTGATGCTCATGTATCATCATATCATCCTCATCATAATTATCATAATGTCATGTATGCATCATGTCATATCATATTAACGTCATCATCACATATCTCATCATCATAATCATAATCATCATCTAACTATGTACATACCATGATATATATATATATAAATAGTACATACAAACATATCAATATTGTGGTATGAATGAGATACACATGTATACACAAATATATGTACTATCATATAATATCAACAATACAATATAAACAAACACCCAGTTACCTCAAGTTGTCAATACCGCGCTCACACGAGTTCCACAAGCTTTCTTGAATTGTCCAACACGCTTGAACCCCTCTAGGTTAACCAAACAACCTTCATAATAACACAATTCTTCCATTAACATAATAAACCAAACATCCAAATTCCACAATTCAACCGCTTCAACCTAACCCATCCAACACCCCTTTCATGCATCAATAAGCTCTTAGGGACTGTTCAAACACTACACAATCACATACACCTCGAATTCCCAAGAGCTCTAACTGAAAACAACCTAGGGTTAAGCTCAAATCATACATAAACCCTTCAAAACTTACATCCAAGAACCAAGAACACTAAAACACACTTCATTAACCCTATTTCATCCATTTCAATCAGTGGATTTTGGCCAGAACCGAAAATCAAACCTCAAAACCTCATAACCCCAAATTCCAGCTGAAGAAAATGGAGAGGGAGGAGTAGAGAACGCTTACCAACTTGAATCCAAGCTACCAAGGTCCAAAAATCGCTCCCAATAGCCAAAAATAGCGAACCCTGGCACTGCTCCTCGTCGTTCCCTCCATTTTCTTTCTTTCCGATCGTCTGAAATGATCTGAATTTAAAAAAAAATTGCAATCCTCGCCACGGCTCCACCATGTTCAGCCAAAACAATGCCACTAGAATGCCTCTCGCTGGGGTGGCCCTACTTCTTGCCGTGGTGTGGAGCTCTTTCAGACTCCAATTAAACCTTCCTCTGTCTTGTTTTCTCCGGTGCTATATACAAAGCCAAGAAAGATAACATGAAGTGTGTTACACTCTCCCCTCCTTATAAAAATTTCGTCCTCGAAATTTCAACTCTTATCTCAAGCAAAGATCTTGGGGTACTTCCTTCACATCGATTCTTCAGTCTCCCACGTGACATCATTGGATGCCAAACTGCTCCATAAGACCTTTATCAACTTTATGGTCTTATTTCTCAACTGCTTCTCTTTTACATCAAGAAGTTGCAATGGCGTAACCCCAAAAGTCATATCCTCTTGCACTTGAACAATTTCATCATCTTTTATATGAGACGGATCCGAATAATACTTCTTGAGTTGAGACACATGGAAAACATCATGCAATCCAGCAAGATTAGGCAGTAGCGCCACTCGATACACTACTGGTCCAATTTGCTCTAGAATCTGGTATAAACCCATATACCGTGGAGTGAGCTTCTTCGCTCGAATCGATCTTCCAACACCAGTGGTAGGAGTGACCTTCAAAAACACATAATTTCCCACATCAAATTCCAATGGCCTCCTCCTCCTATCCGCATAACTCTTTTGTTGACTCTGAGCTATAAGAACCTTCTGACGAATATTCTCTATTTGTCGTGAGGTTTGATCCACAATATCTGGGCCCAAAAGACTCCTTTCACTGAGTTCAACTCAACACAATGGCGACCTACACTTCCTGCCATGCAACGCTTCATACGGAGCCATTTGCAAACTTGAGTGGCAACTGTTGTTGTAGGCAAATTCAACCAACGGAAAAAACTAATCCCAATTGCCTTTATTCTCTAGAACACACGCCCGCAGCATATTCTCCAGCATTTGAATAGTATTTTCAGTCCACCCATCAGATTGAGGGTGATAAGCAGTACTGAAACTCAATTTTATACCCATGGTCTTCTGAAGAGATTTCCAAAACCTGGATGTAAGCCTAGGATCTCTGTCCGACACAATATTCATCAGGACTCCATGCAACCTCACAATCTCTTTCACATACAACTAAGCCAACTTCTCCATTAAAATAGTCTCCGAATTAGAAGAAAATGGGCCGATTTTGTCAACCTGTCCATAATGACCCATATTCCATTATGTCATGAAGAGATTCTCGGTAATCCCATCACAAAATCCATGGAAACGTTATACCATTTTCACTCCAGGATTTCCAAAGATTACAATGTACCAGCAGGCAATTGCTGCTCAATCTTTACCTTCTAACAAATCAGACATCTTGCCACAAACTCTGCGATGTTCTTTTTCATGCCTAGCCACCAATAACCACGCTTCAAATATTGGTACATCTTGGTGGTACCTGGGTGAATAGTGTACTTGCTCTTATGAGCTTCTTCCAAAATAATTTCTCGCAACCCTGCAACATTTGGCACACAAATCCAACAACGATACCGGATGATACCATCCCCCCGAATATCAAAGTCCTGGGTCTCCGCCATTTCAATCTATTCCCGAGTACCCAAAAGATAGCCATCCTCAATCTGAGCATAGCAAATGTTCCTCAATAAATTGCTTGACACATTGATGGAACTCATTACTAGTACTCTAGGATGGACATTAATGGATAACTTCATATCTCTCAGGTTTTCCAACAATTGTTGCTCCCTTATTATCATTGTGACCATATGGATCGATTTTCTACTCAACGCATCTGCCACAACGTTAGCTTTCCCAGGATGATACTTCAAAGCAAACTCATAGTCTACAGGGAACTCAACCCAACACCTTTGCCTCATGTTCAATTCTTTCTTATCAAACAAATACTTTAAGCTCTTGTGATCACTAAACACCTCGAACTGAGCGCCATAGAATAATGCCTCCACAGTTTCAAAGCAAACATTACAGCCGCTAGCTCAAGGTCATGAGTAGGATAGTTTTCCTCATTAGGCCTTAACTGTCTTGAAGCATACGCCATGACTCTGCCTTGCTGCATCAAAATACACCCTAAACCCTTCTTAGAGGAGTTCATGTAAATAGTGAACGGCTCTGATAGGTTAGGGATAATGAGTACTGGGGTGGACATTAGACAAACCTTCAGCTCTTTGAATGCTCTCTCACACTTGTCATCCCAAATGAAAGATCGATCCTTACGGGTGAGTCTAGTCAATGGCATAACAAGTTAAGAGAATCCTTTAATGAACTTTCGGTAGTATCCAGCCAATCCCAAAAAACTCTGAATTTCAGTCACCAATTGCAGTCTCTCCCAATTCAACACTACTTCAACCTTACTAGGGTCTACTACCACTTCTTCCGCAGAAATCACATGACCCATAAATTTCACCTCCCGTAGCCAGAAAGAACACACACTTACTGAGCTTAGCATACAGTTAGTGACCCCGCAATACTTGTAACACAATCTGAAGATGAAGTGCATGCTCTTCCTCACTCTTGGAGTAGATCAAAATGTCGTCAATAAACACCACAACAAATTTATCCAAATATGACTGAAACACCCTATTTATATAATCCATGAAGATTGTCGGGGCATTATTTAACTCGAATGGCATCACAACAAACTCATAATGACCATATCGAATTTGAAAGGCCATTTTAGGCACATCCTCAGCACGCACTCACAATTGATGGTATCCTGACCACAAATTGATTTTAAAGAATACGGAGGCACCTGCTAACTAATCAATCAAGCCCTCAATCCTAGGCAAAGGATACTTATTCTTGATCATCACTCGGTTCAACTGCCTATAATCAATGCACAATCTAAGGCTACCATCCCTTCCTGCATGCTCACTATGACTGGAACTCCCTTGCTCAAAGCCTCCTCGATAAAAGGATCCTCTGCCAGACCAACCTCTATTGGACTGATCCCGACCAAACCTATCTCTTCCTCTACTGTGACGGCCTCTATTATGGCGACCTCTTCCTCCACTAGAACTTGTACTGCCACCACTACTGCCACTACCTGAACCACTTCCTTTACTGATTCCTCCTTTAGGTCCTAGGTAAGAAAAGGCCCAAATCATGGAATTCCTTCTATGCTCCTTGACTTCCTTCATCCGTCTGCATAGGGCACGACTCTTCACACATAAGTCCTCAAAGGACACAAACTCCATCACAGATGACTACTCCTTTATCTCTGGATGGGCTCCCTGAAACAACCTCTGAGCTATCCACCTATCATCAGGATAACTATTCAGATAAGTGGAATATTTTGCCAAGTCCAAAAGCTTATCAATATAGTCATCTGCCAAAAGATTCCCTTGTTGAAAAGTTAGAAACTTAGGCTCATTTTGCATCATTAAGGCTGGAGGGATGTAGTGTGCAAAGAACTGTTCCTTAAATTGTTCCCAAGTCATAGGAGAATTCATCGCTTAAACACTTGGGAGCGAAAATGTAACATCCTACCTCGTAACACCTCCTGACTTAACCGAAAACTTCAAAATTCTACCAAACACCACCCCGACATCTCAAAATAACTCCCCACAACTTCAGAACAATAGAAACGAACCCCAAAACACCAAAAACTGGGCTAAGGCCGCAACCACTATAGTACCGCGTGACTCCTACCTCCCCTATTTCTTCATCACTGCTGTAATATCCTGAAAATTTCTCTTAAATATTTAAGGCCAAATATTTTAAAATCTATAAGGAATTTGTAAAAATAGATATACATCATTTTGCATAATATAAGGCAAAGAGGGTAATTATCTCGATCAGAAGGAAAAATGAGCAAATGACCATTTTACCCCTGAAAAATAAAAAAAAAATGATGAGATGATCAGAAAATGCGGTGGACTCGTACGCGTAATGAAGTAAATTTTATGAATTTTGGTGAAAATTACACTTAATGACCCGAAAGTTTTAAAAATTATAGATTTATCCCAGGTCAAGGGTATTTTTGTAAATATGAAAAATTATAGTTAAAATGAAGCTCTCAATGAGCTAAGACCATTGGAATATGGTATGGAATTTGTTAAGATCAAAATAATATTTATTGGGTAATTATGATTTAATATTAATATCTTATCCGATAAATGTCAATCTGGACTGCAGAAAGAAGCAGCATTCATTCAAAAAAAAATGTGTGGGTCTTATATTTAGACCAATTGGGATAAGTATATTATGGTAATTTTATATCCCAATAATAGTAAAATATACTGTTAAAGTAGCTTTAATTGTCTAGACCGGTACAGGATATATCTGGATAAGTAAATAACTAAAATTTTTGGACCAAAATACCCTCGATTTCGTGCTGACCAAGCTTCACATGGGGAATTCCAATTATTTAATATTTAAGTCATTTTCTAAGAAAATTCAAGAGCATTAGGTGGCAAACTTTCATTGGTTGATGAAATTTATATATACTCCCTTCCTTCCCATGATTTGGCCGACCATTTAGAAAGGAAATGAGGAAGAGAAGTCTGCCATTTTGAGAGGGAGAGAGAAGCACATGAAGGTGAAGGAAAAAGAGGAGAAAAAGGAGAAGAAAATTCCAAATAAATTGGTAAGCAAGTTCCTTTCAATTTGTAAGTATCCTAGCATAGTTTCTAAGTAGTTTGAGTTAGTTTTCTTGAATCTTCTCCTTCTCCCTTTACTGTTCTAATCTTGGACTAAGCATGATAATAAGAGGGAAGGAGTTTTTAAATCATAAATTTACAAGAAAGCATGAGATTTCTCAAGAAAAGTAAATTAGGTGTGTTTTAAAGCAAGTTTTTGTGAAAAACCAAATTCTTCCCCTTAAGAGCAGATTTTGGTCAGACTAATAAGGTGGTAAGGAGCTGGATTTTCATGTATTTGATGGTAAAAATGAGTTCCCCATGATGAAAAACCTTAAAGACAAGCATTGACTCAAAGATTAGGCTTTAGATAAAGAAATTGAGTCTTTAGGGTTTTAAATGAGACTTTATGAAGTAGCTACTTGTTCTAGTTGATTGAGCAAGTGTTTAATGATGTTAAGGGACTTGAGGAAGCCTAAGGAGGCTAGTGAAAGCATTAGATTCAAGAGGAAGAGCTAAAGGAATGCTTCAATATAGCTAAGTTTCATATTCTTACTTTATGTTCTTTCATTGTCTTTCTATGATTAAATTGGGTTGCCATATTGAAATTGTGATTTCTTTGATTTGGTATTGGCAGTTAAATGAGGGGTTTTATTCCCTGGGATGTCCATTTTCTAAACCGCTATGCTGCTGAAATTTTTTATGACTAATATGGCAATTTATTATTTAAAGGTGATTGATGTGATTATATGTGATCAAATGTGAGTTTATTTGACATGATTGACATAATTGCATGGAATGTAACTTGCTACTGAGATTGTCCCCAATCTCACCCCCTCAAGTATCCCAAATGATAGGCACAGTCTATGGCAAAGGAGTCCAAAGAAAAGGCAAGGGGAAAGAAAGAAGAGAATGATGCTTGATGGTGTTTTCAAGCTATAAGTGTATAGTTTGAAATTATGTATAAAACCATGCATATGCTTTTAGATCTGTGCCATTATGCTATTATGTCCTTATGAGCATTATGAAATTTTGGGCATGGATTTGAAACATGGAATGATCATGTGAGCTTATTATGAAGTCTACTTTGCCATGTTATATTGTTAGAAGTTCATGTTGTAGTAATGAAAGTAAAGTCAATATTGTTTGACTGAGACAGGGAAAGTAAGTTAAGTGTTATATATTATCTGAAATTAGATAGAACAATATTTCCAATGAGCTAAAGAACACTCAATTTGGATATGTATACAATTTATAGTATATTTTTGGAGTTAAGGGTCAAAACTAGACAGTGATGTGAAGGCTGAGAATTTTACTGAATATATTACTTCTCTTGGAAAAGTGATATAAAATTGTATAGAGCTCCAAAAAATTCAGTGGCTTACATTTATGAAAATATTTATCTTTTGAGGTTAATATACCATTGGTTTGAGTTCAATTGGATCTGTACAATGAGAGATATACAAGTTTTCCCAAGACTGTTCCAATAAAAGTGATGTTTTGATCCCTAGTGATTCAAATTGATGTTGTACACTATCTGGACTAAATAAATGTATAAGAAAGCTATGAAGGCAAGTAGATATATATATCTTTCCAATGGCATATGGAATACATGATTTGGCTCAGTATAGAGTTAAATATGAATTTTTAAAGTTACGACCAAAATCCTGGAAAAGAGAGAAATGACCATTTGTACAGTATAAGTTTGAGTAATAAACTGTACTAATTGGTTAGGTTAAAGGAACTTTTCATATTTTTATATTGTATATCAGGTTCTAGCTTCAATTAGAGACTTGAACCAAATTGATATGATTTTTTCTAAATTAAGTTATGATTTTTCAAAGTTCGTCCAGAAAACTTGAGAACCAAATGATTAGCACCATGTTTTTTTTTATTTAAATATTTTGGTTCTATTAATGGTTCAAGCTCTTGATATGAGCCATTTGGACATTGTATATACTATAGTATATGGAAAAATATAGATAAAAGTAAGGTGTTACAGCTGCTGCCTTCACTGGCACCGTGTCCTGGATTTTAGAGCCATAGCGCCCCATGCTGATATTCCATATCAACAACTTTCGTACTCCGGGGTGAACTTCTGACACGCATAACTTTATACTCTGACCTCTGATTGACTTGATTCTAACTCCTACAAGTTAATCTAGTCCCAAACTAACCATCATTTTCACCTTAATCCAACTTCATATGGAGATTCTAGACCCTTAACACCGTTTTGGCTACTTATTAATCAAAACTCATCACTACCCACCTCCAATTGCCACCAAAGGCAACTGGTCGCTTAAAGACCATTCATACAGTTATGCGCATCTAAGTATCTGAAGGAATTATTGAGAAAGTTTGGCATGGAAAATGCTAAGTCAATGGAAACACCTATGGCTATTGCAACTAAGCTTGATATGGATGAAGGAGGAAAAATGTTTGACATAACTCAGTATAGAAGAATGATTGGATCTCTGCTATGCCTAACTGCCAGCAGACCTGACATCATGTTCAGTGTCTGTATGTGTGCAAGGTTCTAGTCATGTCCCAAAGAAATCCATGCAATTGCTGTGAAATGTATCTTCAGATATCTTATTGGAACATCACATATGGGTCTTTGGTATCCAAAGGGCAATGGAGAAGATCTCAAAGGATACACTGATACTAACTTTGCATGATCCAAAACTAACAAAAAAACACACAAGTGGAACATGTCAGTTTCTTGCAGGATCCTTAGTCTCATGGTTTAACAAGAAGCAAAATAGTGTGGCCTTATCTACGACAAAAGCTGAATATATTGCTACTAGAAGCTGTTGTGCCCAAATCATCTAGATGAAATAGCAACTTGAAGATCTTGAGATCGAGATGAAGGAAATACCAATAATATGTGACAACCAAGGTGCCGTTAACATCACAAAGAATCCTGTCATGCATTCAAGGACAAAACATATTGAAGTTAGGCACCACTTCATAAGGGATCATGTTTTGAAAGCAGAAATCATATTAGAATACATCTCTACAGAAGATCAAATTGCTGATATTTTGACAAAGCCTCTTTCAGAAGATAGGCATTGCAAAATTAGAAGAGAATTGAGTATGGTAAATCTCAATGAACTGTAAGTAAATCCTTGTGCAAATCTATTTTTAGAATTTCTGACATTAATTTAATTCTAACTTCAGCATCGGAGTAAGTTCAATTTAAGTTGCAGTTGCTTCTCATAAGGTTTAATGGCAATAAATCTGAAAAATGAAACACAACAGAATGGGACAGTCAAAAGATGAAAAAGAAGCAAGAAATCTGAGTTTCTGAGTTCATTCTGTAAGTTTATGAAGTTAAAATTCGCATTTTAGATGTGTAGCAGATGAATTTCCTTGATAAATTGTGCTTTTGAACAAGTTAGCATGCTTAACATTCAAATTTAGATGCCCATCAGACGAACTTCAGATTGTTTCACATTGTAATAGTTCTCGGTGGTCCCTCGAAATTCATCTATTGGTCTATGAAAGTTCGAATTTTCAAAAATAAAATTCCAATATTATCCTTGTCCAACATGAAGATTATACAAATTTCCTTTTCTCAAAATACGAATGTTGGAAACTCATTACAAAATATTGAAATTTGAATTTCTCACTCAAAATTCGTTTGTTGAAACATGCCCACATTATTGAATCTCTGAAAGACGAATTTTCATAATTAAAATTCGTCTGTTGATTGTTGTATTGATAATTGCTTAGTGTCTACTCTTCAAAATTCGAACTTTATTGAAACAAAGTTCATCTGTTCATCTTTTGCTGCTTGTATGAAGCCTCTGTCAGACGAACTTCCAGGAGAAAATTCATCTGTCAGTAAGCTTTACTCAAAGGGGATAACTTGTAACTGCCCAAAGTTTGAATTTTGACCCCTCAAAATTTGTCTGTCTTGCGGTTACACACGTTAAAACCAATGGTTATCCTCTGAACAGACACATCCCTATTCATCTCTCTCGTGGGTCTGCTCAAATTCTCTCATCAAAATCTTCATTTTCCACCGATTAATCTTTCACACCCTATATACTCATTCCTTGCATCATTCTGAATCATTCGTCCATAAAAATGGGAAGAGTGAAAAATCTAGAAGTTGGAAAGGGAGAGCTTGGTCAAAGAGAACCGTGAAATCCCAATATGCCTCAAAAGAGAGTGAGAAACTGAAAAGAAAAGGTGAATATAGCAAAGCAACCCCCTCTAAAAGGCAGAAAATAACACCAAAGGCTGATTTAAAGAAATCTGGGCCGTCTTCACTAAAAAAAATAGCACTTTGGCTCCTGCTGCTGTTGCTGTTGCTTCCACTTCCTCCTCCAGTATTGAATCTGGAGAATACGAGCTAACCACAGTACAATTATGGAGCAATGCTCATATTCAGGAGAAGTACACGACCAAGTTTGTGGGCAAGAAAGTAATCAAGCCTCACTGTGTAAATATGGAAGAATTTTTAATCTCTAACAACTTTGATGCTGGGTTGTGGATGATCAAATACAAAAATTTGTTAAAGATATTGGAAAGATACGATGATGAGGTAGTCAAGACTTAGTATGCCTCTCTGAAATACAACAGCAAGAAGAAAAAGTGGGAAGTCAGTCTGAGATCAAGGACCATCTGGATTGAAGATTGACATCATTGCTCCTGGGTATATGGATGAGGCAGAGACTGCTGATAAAGAAGGTAGCCCTTTCTTAAACTACAAGGAGAGCACAATCCTAAACACTTTGTTCAGAAGAAAGGAGAACATGCCACCCATAAACTTGTTCAAGCCCACTGACCTCAGTGCTCAAGTGAGAATCCTATACTACATTGTATCTAGGATTATCTTCAATAAAGGAGGTAGCTTCAATCTGATCATAAGGGCAGAGGCACATGTAATGGCAGCAATCATGCGTGGGAAGCTTATCAACATGGGACATATGATTCTCCAAGGCATGATCAAGGCTAGGGATCAGAGGAAAGACTCTACACTTCTTTATGCAACAATTATCTCGAAGATCCTTCAGTATGCCAGAATTCAGCATCTTGAGAAAAGGAAAGGAAAGCCTACTAAGATCTTCAAATAAGAAGAGCTACAAAGGAGAGGTATAGAGAAGAAGGATGGAAGATGGATTGGAAAAGGAGCTAGAAAATCTAAAGATCTCTTCTTTGATGAAGATGCCTCCCTGCAGCAAGAAGGTACCTCTAAGGCTCCTCCAAGACCCACACCTCACCTTCTCAACCTGTCCCATCTCCATCTCTGCCTGCTCAAATTCCATCTACTCCCTCCTCTCGTGCTAAACCAATCAAGATCACTGAGTTGTATGACAGTTTGTCTACACTCATACTCAGCATCAAGGATAAGTAAAATGCCAAGTTTGCTCATCTACAAGATCAGATCCACCAGTTGGCCAAGAACATAAAAGCGGTTGCTGATGCATATGAAGATATTAGGAGTGTCATTCCTGCCACATCAGCTCCACCTCAGCTGGGATTCTCTGAGCCTATTTTGTCTCCAACTCCTAAGCCTCCAAGCCCATTTGAGTTGGCCTCTCATGTTCCTGATGATGCTGCACAGGATACTGAGGCTGCTGGCACATTGAGCACACCATAGGCCTCTAGTAATGAAGCAAGTCCTGGTCCTCCCTTGGACTATGGCATGAAGGAAGAAGGACCTCAGGAACCAATCTTTCATGAGCCCATTCTAGCAGATGCTCAAGATTCAATCCTTTCACATCAAGAATCTGAGCAAGTTGAGAGACTGGTGGCAGCAATCACCGCTCACCATTCATGCAAGCTACCCTGAATGAAGAAAGGAGCATTGTGCCTTATGTTGATCTAGAAGCCATTGCACACAATGCTCTTTTGCAAGCTCAGATAAGAAGGCTTAAAGAGATGTTTCACCCTCCTGCTCCTTTACCTATTACATCTTATGGTCTCTCGGAGGCACGAAGGGCCCAATTGGCAGTTACAAGGCAAGAAATTTCTGAACTTCTTGAAATCTCTGAGGATAAAGACACAAGTTCTGAAGTTTCTGAGCCTTTGCCAAAGCTCAATCCTGAACTACCTTTTGTCCCTATACCTCTTCAAGCTATTCCAGTGTCTCAGATCCCTCCTCCTGCTAATTTTGTCCACCTTCCTGATGATGCCAAAAAGGGGGAAAAGATATCTGGGCAAACTGGAAAGTCTCCTGGCAAAACTTACAGCAAGAAGTCCAAGTCCAAGAAATAGTGTTTAGAAATTATGGATGCTTGGTTCTTCTTGTAGTATTTTGTAATGTTGTTTTGTTTTGTTTTTCTGTATTATGTGTTTGTTATAACTTGCAAAGTGACTTTTTGATGAAATGAAAATTTCTGTATTCAGATCTCTATCCTTGTGTTGAACTTTGAATGAATTAATGAATCTCTTTACTTGATCCACTGTACTTGATATCTTTTGAATTATAATGCATATATTGAGGGGGAGCTTATTAAAGAAAACCCAATTACTAATCCAGTTTGCAAGTTGTCATCATCAAAAAGGGGGAGAATGTTGAATCAAGTGTTTTGATAATTCCAAACCAACTTTCTAGAGCTCCGAGAGAAGATATCAAAGGTGCACAAATGATCTCAAATGGAGAAATTCAAGAAAAACCAGCACAAGAATAGATGTAGAATCTACAGCCATGATTAAATTGAGTAAAAGACTTTGAGTTGGCAAAAAGGATGTTTTAAAACTATGATTTTGTGTTAATTCATGAAATATTTGAAAAACACCCACTAACAGATGAAGTTTGAAACTTTTATATCAATATATTACTTTGAAAATTCAAACTTTGGCTTTGGAAATTCAAATTTCGTATTGAAAATGAACAAGTCTGGAAAAAGCCTTCACTGACAGACGAATTTTGACTTGAGAAATTTGAATTTTGAATCTTGTCTGAAAAGAGCTCTCTCTGATAGACAAACTTTGACTTTTAAAAATTCAAATTTCAGACAAAATATGGCTTATGAAAAATGAAAAATTCGTCTGAGGAAATGTCAAAGTTCATCTAAAAACTGAGTTTGGAAATAGTATCAAAATAGCTCACTGATAGACATACTTTGAACATGAAAATTTGAATTTCAAAAACAAATCTTGTCTCTGTTATGATGATATGTTGACATACGAATGATGATATTCAGAAATTCGAACTTTGAAGTAAGTCTGAAAAGAGCTCTCTCTGACAGAAGAACTTTGCATTCTGAAAATTCAAATTTCGAATAGATGAAGTATTATGTCTTATTGAACTACTCACTGATAGATGAATTTTGGGTATCAAAATTCGAATTTCGAAGGTACTATAGCAAAATGGAACTACTATTCACACGTTTAAGAAGAACTTTTTACTTGAAAATTCGTATGTTCCAATAATAGAAAACATTTTTCAAAGATCAAAATTTGAACTTTGCTTCATGACAGACGAACTTCGAATGTTCAATGTTAAAGTCTTTAGCTTTTAGTTTCTATGAAATTCGTCTATTGACCAACCAAAATTCAAACTTTGGATGTCAGAAGCATTAAATGTGGTTGGTAAACGGATAGTTTTTCAGAATAACCGTTGGGTAACTTCTCCAACGGATAGATTTTTTCTCTAACATATAGTTGAGACCTAAATCTATAAATATAACATCATTTGAAGTTGTGGGTAACGATTTTAACTTTATATATACTGAAACTCTGCCAAATCATCAACTCAAAGTCTCTTACTCTCACATACTTCATTCTTTGTACTCCAACTTTCATATACACTCTGATTAAGAGAGTTTATCCATTGTAAACAATCTTATCTTCATCTGGAAGAAAGATTTTCTTGTGAAGGGATATCACAAGGGATTGGGGAAGCACTTAGCTAGAGTGCAAATAGAGAAAGTGTGAGCCCTGAAAATAGAGCATCATTGTTGTACTGTGGCATTTGTAAGAAGCTCATTGAATTCTTGCAAAATAGTTGAAAATCTCAAGTAGTGAATTGAGGACTAGACATAGGTCAAGATTGAGAGATCAAACCAAGATAAACATCTGTGTCTTCCCTTCGCTATTACTACCTTTACTTGTTATATATTTATACTCTATTTTACTGTCACCTTACTTTCTTCACTTTATTGTCATTTTGCAGAAAATTTTAATCTTCCCAATTTACCCCCTTCTTGGGAAGCCAGCATATCCAACATTGGGACCCTGACTTGACCAAACAGGCTACAGGCCCTAAACCACACCAATCAACCCAATTCAAACTTTTATCATACATAACACATACATATGACATACACAACCACACATACATCCATCCATAACAATCCTTACAATCTATATCCATAACCATACATTCATTACAAACCATTCTATCCTACTTGGCACATGATACATATCCAAAATACATATAAACTACATAGACCTAGTATTCCCACATCCGCTACTACTCCTTCGGCTTCTCAAGACTAGTGCCAGAACATTTACCTGAAAGGTTAGTTCATGGGAGAGGGGTGCGAGATAATATCTCAATAACCTGGAATAATCACACACATACATATATACATATATCTCACGTAATTCATGAATGTAATGAAAAATGAATGGAATGTATGTCACCCTCGCAGGGACTCTCATCCTTATCCTCCCTAACACATATCACCCATCCTTATCCTCCATAACATGTATAATCCATCCTTATCCTCCCTAAGTTACAGAGTTGTTATCTCTAGTAGGCAAATTTTAGTTCTAAAATTCGAATTTCAGACTAAGCATAGTTAATGAAATTGTACAAAATTTGTATGAAACTTGGTCAAAATTCAAATGTTAGTTAAGACCAAAGTGAATTCAATATCATTGCCTCTAACAGACGAACTTTGGACATCAAAGTATAAAGTTTAAAATGAGAACTTGCAAGCCTCGTTAGAGCACACCTCTGACATATAAACTTTAAAGTTCAAAATTTGAATTTCGTTTATGAGAACTTTTGTATCGTGTTGAACATGTCTTTGATAGATAAATTTTAGCTTCTGAAATTTGAATTTCGAAAGCATTGTGAAAACTTGATACAACTGTTTAAACTCAATAGATGCACTTTCAATATGAAAATCCGCATAATCTAACATGAGATATCTTTGACAAACTTGAAATTCGAATGTCATAGTTGAACAGACGAATTTTGAAGTTCAATATTAAAGTTCTTAACTTTTTGTCTCTGTAAAATTCGTCTGTTGAACCCCCAAAATTGGAATTTTTGTGTGTCAGATGCATTAAATGTGGTTGGTGAACGGCTATTTCTACAGAGTAACTATTGTTAATATCTTTAACGACTAGATCTTGTATCTAACTATTGTTAATATCTTTAACGGCTAGATCTTGTATCTAACAATTAATTAAGTCACAAATCTATAAGTAGAACTTTATTTGAAGTTGTAGGTAACAAATTTAAGTTTGTCTTTACCAAAACTTTGCTGAATTTATTAAACAAAGCTTTTTCACCCACACATTGCATTTATTGTGCCATAATTGTTATATCTACTCTATTCTAGAAAGTATTCATTCTGTATAAAATCTTTTCTTTATCTGGAAGAAAGATTCTTTGTGAGAAGAATCACAAAAGATATTGGAAAACACTTGTTAGAGTGTTAAGTGAAAATTTCCAGTGTTCTTAGAACAGAGCACGTGTACTATCCTGAGGCATTGCAAGGAACCCGTTAAATTCTTGCAGATAGTGGAAAATCATAAATGATGACTTGAGGACTGAACGTAAGTCAAGCGGATAGAGTCAAATCAAGATAAATCTCTGAGTCTTATCTCACTCTATCTTACATTTATATTGGTTTTTATCATACTCTATTTTTCTCCAAGCTTTTGCTTTCACTGCTCAATTGTATTTTTGTAAAAAATTTTAAACTTCCTAATTCTTCCCCTATTGGAAAGCCAATATTCCTAACAATATTACTGCTGAAGTTAATTTTCTATTCATCTAAAATTGAAAATGAATCAATGACAAACCCATAAAGAGGCCCACGTGGGGCCTTGACCAAAAAATTATAATTATCTGGCTCGGACACAGGCCATCGATATTAGGATACATTATTTAGGGTCCGGCATGACCAGGTTAAATTGGAGATAAAAGTTGTGTTTTTAAAATATTTGTTATATTCGCTACCATATTTATTCTTTTTCAATTATTTATTACTTGGAATTCAGTCTTTTTTATTTAGAAAATTATTTGTTATTTTACAATTCTTTTCATTTTTTGGTAAAGATTATTCTTTTCATTCCTTTTTTTTTTTTACAAGGATTATTCTTCCGATTAGATTCTAGGGAAATTTTCAAATAGGTTCACGAAGCTAATATATTTCCAAATTGGTACCTCAGTTGAAGATCTCCTGTACATCAGTTGGTCATAGGTTCTGGTTCTAAAATTTGTTGCTCCGTAAAACTTAATTGGAACTTTCCTTAGATTTTATCCAAGAGTAGTACGGCAGTAACGGCACAAAGAAGCCAAAATTTTAACAAAACAAATCACACATTTTGAGAAGGCACAGTTCCGAGACAAAGCTACACGATTTGAGAGAACAATAGTAATTTTCAGTGTTTTAAATTCAAATTATAAATGTGTATATATGTGTGTGTATATATAGATTATATGTACAAAAATACTTATTTTACAAGTATGCTAAACATTTAAACGAATCCAAGTATCCAACCCATAATATATGAACTTCTTCTTGAACTCTATATCCCGATCTCTTGAATCATTCTTATGTTAAAGTGGCTAATTGAACCATGGAAAATGACAAAAGCAAATCATGTAGTCCCTTCATATAGGTTGTTTCAGATTTGATTCAAAGATGACACCATCTGCTAGAAATTTACTTACAAATCGAACTCAATTTCTCCAGACTTCTTAAAGCTATCCACCACTATTACAAATTCTGTTTTTAGCCACTTTACAAACTTGTTTGAAGTTCAAATTAGCCACTTTAACATAACCAATGATTTTCAGTCTGCGTGAAATAACCGTGAATAACAAAGAAAAAGGAATGGAGAGAGTAAATCATAATATTTAAATTCATCTACCAGTATATGAGCTACCAGTATATCTTGAAAATGTTGCTCTTGAGTATCAGTATTTTCATAACAAAAGTTTGGAGCATGTCGGAGTTCAAGAGATAACTGATTATCACAACTAATAGTTACCCTTGTATTGAACGAGTTCAAGAAATTACTTTATTACACATAATTTTTTTTTGGGGTATTAGCTAGGGACAGCAATAATTATATAAATTGTACACATAAAAGATCCATTTTACAATGCAAACAAACGAAAAATAAAACAGGATATTAATATAGTAGTTATCCTCAAACAGACTCTGAATTTTACCACTATAAACTATTGTATAGCAACTACCTAGGTGAGAGGGTAGTCATTGAATCAGATTGCCCAGAATAACTGATTGGATTGCTTGGTATACTATTGGATTTGGCATGATCCATCTCCATAGCTAAACATTCCATTAGTTCATGCAACACATAACTTATGTCTGGCCTTTGCTTGGACTCTGGTAAAGTGCATGACATGGCTATCTCAACAGCTTTCCATGCAGAAGCAACATGGAATTCACCTGTTAACCTTGGATCAACTAGAACTTGGATATCCCCACATTCAATTTTAGGACGAATCCAATCAGTAATAAAACAGATATTTCCAAGTTCTCTTCTCATTGGAGGATGGCCAGTGATTAGTTGAAGAAGAATGATTCCAAAACTATAAATATCACTTTTTTTATTTAGGTTTCCAGACTTCTGAAATCTGCAATGAAAACAATCAATTAGCCTACAGCAATTCTTTTTCCCTTCTTTGAATTAATATGCTCATACGTTTATTAAAAAAATCTTCAACAACTTCTCTGTAAATTGAATTTCAAAACCACAAGGAAACATAATGTTATAGTGTCTTGTAAAAATCAATAACAATTATCTTTTCAAGATAAAAAGCAATCACTTACTCAGGATCAATGTAACCAGGTGTACCAGCTGGTTGAGTTGATAAATGAGAATCTCTTTCATTTATAAACACTTTGGATAATCCAAAATCAGCAATCTTAGCCACCATAGATTTATTTAATAAAATGTTGGATGGCTTCAAGTCTCTATGAATTATAGGAGTCTCACAACCATTATGAAGATATTCCAATCCTACAAGTACATCAGATTATGCAAGGTAAAAAATGATTAGCAAGGAGAAAAGAGATTAGTAGTTCTCTAACCTTTTGCTGCATCCACTGCAACTTGAAGTCTCTCATTCCACTTGAAAACATTTGAGTTTTTCTCTATAGACATGAATTTGTCTCTCAACAAAGTGCCTCAGAATCAAAACATAAATATGATGATGTAGTTATTCAATAAAATATGAAATATGGAGCTGTTTTAGTGTTGGTTGGATAAATATTAGGAATTTGTTGAAAGAATGAGAATGTAATTTGAGAAAATTTGTTGGGTGACTAGCCCTAAAATGCTTAGATAGTTATTTCTTTAGTTTACTTTGTCATGTTGCCGTACTTTTCTGTAATTTTCTAAGAGGATGCTTAAGTTTCAAAAGATCATACCCAAGAGGTATTCATGATCCATTTTTTGTCAAGTGTATAGTTTGTTACTACAAGGTACTTGGACAATTAATCATTTTCATTGGTGTCAAAAGTGTTTAGCCGTTCAGATTCCAATACCTTGTGTGTACAATTTATTAGTCAATAAATTTCTTTCAAAGTTCTTCACGAAAAAAAATTGTCCTTTCAAAGTTTTCAAATTCCACAAGTTGTTGAAGGATGTACGAACTTTGCATTTATCATCAAACAATATGAAATATATAGATATATTCAAGCCAAGGAAACGACAATAAAATTACACCAAGAGTGATAGGATATAGAGAAGTTTTGATCACAACATAAGAGGAACCTGACAACAGTCGGCTGAGGTCTCCATAATCCATATATTCATAGATCAATGCTTTGGTGTCCTTTTCATCACAATATCCAACAAGTGAAACCAAGTTTCTATGATGAATAACTGTTAAGAGTTGAGCCTACAAGTTAAAACGTGGCTCTATCATAATTAAGAACATCATTCTGCAAGTGATTAAAAACTTTAAAAACCATTATTTGACTTTCATTTCTGACCTCTGATTGAAATTCCTTATATCCTTGCATTGATGATGGAGAAAGTAACTTAACTGCAACCTTTGTATCATCCTTTAAAGTACCAAGGTAAACTTTCCCGAACCCTCCTTCTCCAATAGTAGTTTTGAAATTGTTGGTGATATGGAGAACTTCAGAGTAAGAAAAAGATTGATTCTTTTGTCTTAGAACTTTTTTCTTCAAAGATTTAGTAGACAAAACTGCAATATTAAACCAAATGTTTGAGCCTTCAAGACTCTATAAAAAGGGGTAAACTTAGAACAAGGCATATTCAATAGTGCCGTGTAAAGACATTGTGAGGCTTAATAGGCAAATTTGTTGGAGGGCCCCATATGATTCATGAGTTCTTATCATTCTTCTAGCTTTCTATAGCTACGAAATCATTTATTCAACTTTTATAATCAAGTAATAACATTTCATATTCTCAATTGGTAATATTTTTAATTCAATTTAATCTATCTTGTAACATCGTTGATCCTACATAGGATTTGAAAATTTTTAATTTAAAAAAAAATTTCTTTCTCTAGTAGCAACCGTCACGAATATTGTCAATAATATTTTATAAATAATGCATATATTTAGAAAAAAATTTTTATATAGTTTAATACTTTTATTTGATTTACTAATTTTAAAAATAATTCAAGCTAACGATATTAGAACATTCTCTAAAATTTTAAAAAACTTTTAAGATTGAAACAAAATTTTTCATTTCATCATTATCTAAAGCTTTGAACTTTTGGGCTAAATAAAAAACAAAAAACGGTTTCATATTCTAAAAATTATTTAAATTGACTCCCAACAGAAGAAATAGATTATTCTAATATGTATAGAAACATATTGACTAGCAACCACACAAGATATAAGGAGGGGGATATAAGGGCTATTGCCTTGGCTGCTATACCTTAGCCCTAATATCGGAACCGATTAGTTTGTTTGGTGCAATAGGCTAAAGGCATACCCACCATTTTATGCATTCGGGAAGCATACAACAATTATTGCAATATAGTCTACCCACTTGAATATTAAAAAAAAAATAGTGTAGGTATAATACAATATAGTCACATTTTCAATGAAATGAAAACGTACTACATAAGAATCAATACCTCTTTTCTTTCTAAATCTCCAGATGACCAAAGCAACAATGACAATAACGATGACCAAAGCTACAACTGATGCAATAAGCGGAATTTCAGACTTGTGTTCGTTGCATGAATTTGTTTGGCAAAGACCTGGATTGTTGGCCACACTGGTAAAATAAAACAGGATTAGACTTACAGTGTAGGTGTAACACAATAATTTCTAATGCTTTTATAATACTCGATTTATTATATGAAAGTAGATTGCTTTGTGTTGAATAGGTTGATAGAAATTTGCTTAGTATCAATGTCAAGTAAGTGAAGAGAGTAAAAATGTCACTCTGCATTTTCACAGACGTTGGCTGTCATGAGAGTATTAATTTCTATAAATTACAGAGAGAATAAACATGTTACTAATTATAGAGAGAAGGTGTTCATAAACATTAGAGAGGTTGACATGTACTTTAGCTACTTATTGTTGATTTTAGACTTAACGATAATTAAGAGAAGACCTTTTATGTCCTGGTAAGATTTAGGTTCACCATGGTTTGGTAACCTACAGGTGGTTGTTATAATTTTTAAAGCCAGCTTGTGGGAACTAAATAAAGTGCAATTTGATAATGGAGACGAGTGAACCTGAGTTGCAAATTAGCCTTTTCTCTCAATGCCTTGGGAATTGAACCTGTGAGCTTGTTTCCTGTCACATTACTGCATGATAGGTAGAAAAGAAACGTAATTTAGAGATACACGATTTCACAATTCGAGCATGAAAGCTGCAATGCAATATTAGGATCTCACAGTAATTTCAAATTTGGAAGAGTTGCAAGAAATTCTGGCAATTGCCCAGTCAATTCGTTATTTGACAAATCCCTGTGTACAAGAGGTAAGTGTTGTCTACAATATATCTAACAACATGCACAATAATAATATTTGAATGTTCAGTGCTTGTCTTTTGTGACAACTTACAAGGACTCCAATTTTTCCAAAAAGGTGAACGATGAATCTATTTGTCCAGTGAGTTTGCTTGAGCTCAAGTTCCTACAATTTGTATATTGCAATTTTGCCACCATTATAAACAACCAGAGGAGAGAAACAAAAGGGAATCTGCTGCTTATAGGTTGAAATATCTCACTGAGATGTATCACCAAATCAAGGTGGCAAGCTTTTGCACATTTTATTACAAATATTAAATCCTCACACCATATTGTTCATACATTATGTTTGAGCATTTTACTATCTTCAACCGTTTGTATGCAAGATATTGTCCTTGAATATGTCACATATAACAAATCATAAAGTATAGTTGTACTTACAATGATAAGATATGCATATTGTTGCCAGAGCTACAATTTAGACCATCCCATGTGAAGTTATCTGGAACACATGGATCCCCTTGCCAACTGATTTTGGAGATCCCATAAGTGTGCTTGATTTCCATGATGGCATTGACTACATGATTTCCAATAATAAACAGAACTATCCAATGGAATTTTTTTTAAATATATTCATTTTATGAATACTACAAAGCTGAACAAAACGATAACTAAAACAATAAAGGAATGAACAATATAAAAATAAAGTAATACCGTCCTGTGTATTTGTAGGGGAATTTGGTTGTGGGACGAGCTGGTAAATTTCGAGGGCATTGAGGATTGGAGGAGCATCTGAATTAGCTCCTGCTGCGATTGTGAAGTTAATATATCCTTTAGTTATCTTGTCGGAACATAGGGTGACAGGCTTCAAGTATTCAAGTGTAACTTCTTGAAAGAGGGAATTTTCATTGCTAAAAGTGACATTGATAATCCTCTTGTGGCCTGAAGGAAGCTGCTGGATTTCAGCAAAGTGAAGAAACAAATAATGATATGGTTGATATTGGTATGTATCCATTCTCGGATATTCTACAGTTAAGGGCTTTGAATAATTCAAGGCCTGTGATGCAGTGCGGAATATTTCCGATGGTAGTTCATAAGCTGAGTCTTCTGGCCTTACTTGTACACTTGTTTCTAAGAGACTTGCATTTGACTGATACCACCAGTTAATACCAGCTATCCCCCACAAGCGGTCGTACACATCGTCCTTGTACCTGCATTTTCAAAAACAAGTAATCAAATTATTAATTTCATGTTTGAGAAGAGAGAAAAGACATTAAAATTATGAAGATAGGCATAAATTTTATAAATATCTCATTGATCCTCTTGAAATAAGTTACATAGAGCAATTAAATTTTATCATACCTTGTAAGTAACATTTAAAGACTATTTGAAAACAACATGCAGGATCAATCTAGTTTTTAATTTGTGCTGGACTTTTGTAAAATGTATGAAGTGTTAAATGTTAATTAGAGTGAATTTTATTTTAGGAAAAACTGATTATTTAGTCCTATAGTTTACATTAGTGATTTTACTCGAGGAAGTTTATTGATCTTATCCACTTTTTATATGTACTTTTTTTTGGACAAAATGGAAGGGAAAACCTCAACTTTGTATACGTGTTAGCTTATTGCAAATACTGTTTATGCTCCCTCTATTTTTAAATATAAATTACTTTTAACTATCTCACATATATTAAAAAAAAACTATTAAAGTGATTAAATTTCTCTTAAATTTTATTTATTTTCCATATTTACTCCTAATTAAATGATATATCTTTCCTATTATGAATTACATTGTTTTTTTTCAACATATTTATTGAGGGATATTTAGGACAAAAAATTATTTAATCATCTAAACATACTTATATTTTGGACCATGAAAATTCTTCGCTCAACGATTTATATTTGAAGCTGGAGAAAGTATATATAAACCTATAGTACATCTATGAAAATGCAGTGGAAGCATAAGAAATATTCCTAAATGTAGCATTAACTCAGTCCCTATAATTTAAAACATTTCATTTTACTCCTTAAAATGTTCACTGTATTAGTTAGTCCTGGTAGTTATATATAATTGGTAAAGAATTCCTAAAATTCTCACTATGAAAACATTGGAAATGGTGATCATAGGTGGTTGCCACATAAGATAGATGATGGCATTAGTGACATCTATTGGCCGGTTGACATAGCAATAGAAATATATTTTTACTTTCCTAAGCTCGAAGGGTTGCTGATTTGTTGTAATATCTCTAAAAGTTTAAATATAAAAAATGTATAAGGAATTTGAGAAATCAAATATACATCTTTAAGCATGAAACAGGGTAAAAATGTTATTTTTCTATGTTAGATAGAAAAATGAAAACAAATTACATTTTTACCTCTAGAAATAACATTTATTTCATTTTAGTCCAGATGAAATCACTTGGGAATGAAAGTGAAATTAAGCCTTAGGGAAAATTATAACTAGTGACCCAAAATGATTAAAAATTATAATTTTACTTTGAATTAGGGGTAATTTTATAAGTATGCAAAATTATTGTCAAAATGAAGCTCGCAACAAGATGAACCCAACAATCTCTATAATTGAGGCTAATTGACTAAGAATCAAGAAATAATCAGTGACACATGTTAAAAAGTATCTTTTTACTGATAAAGTTACTTCTAGATTAGCAAAAGGTAAAAAGGCACATAGTAAAGTAGATGGACATCGCAAAAATAGTTTTTTTTTTGGACAAGATAAATAAGAGTACCCAGATAAAAATTTAGAATGATCTTGTATCCCTTAAATAATAATATATCATAAAAAGTAACTTTATCGATATAGTTAAAAATTTACAAATACCAAATATATCTAGACTGAAAAAAATATACAGTATTTTACCAAATAATCCCTCCACATTGGTGTCAGATTTTTGCATATTTAGTATGTGATTTTTGTTCCAAAAACTTGTTCAAGAAGGCAAAATTTTTGGACAAAAAAGTAACTATATTTAGCCACCTATGGTTAAGTTAATTAAACCATGGTTAGTTGAGTTGGTTAATTAAGTTAGTCTCTCTCTTTCTTCTCATTCTAGGCATCATTTTCAGCAGCCTTAGAGAGAGAAGCTCCAAAAATTCTCAAGAGAAAAGAGAGGAAAAGAGAGGCAAGGTAGCAAGATTAAAGGTTCAAGTGTTGGTAAGTGTTCTAGTTATCTTGTACTTGTGTTTTCAAGTAGTTTGTGATAGTTTAATGAAGTAGTTTCTTTCATCTTCTCCATAGCAAGTTTCAGCCAGACCCTAAGCAAAAGAAAGAGGGTGAGTTTTGCATAATGAACCAAGGAGAAAGCTTGTATTAATCACTAAAAGCATGATTATGTAAGTTGTTTGAAGCAAATCAAGAAAAATCATCTTCTCTAGTTTTCTTCATGATTTCGGTGAGACTAGGGTTTGTTTTAGGAATAGAATTTCATGATTTTGACCCCAAAAATGGAATCCTTGGGTCCAAAATAGGCAGATACAACTGTGTTGTATAAGAAAAACTCAAAGGAAAGCAAAGTGAAATTTTGAAGTTTGAGTGAGTACTTTGTGAGTTTTGTAATATCCTAGATTTTATTATATATTAAATAATGCAGAAAATAGAGATGAAAAAATTTTAAAGTGCATATAGAATTATGAAAAATAAAAAGACACAAAAAAAGATGAAAAAGGGCAAAAAGTCAATATTCCAAGATAGACCTAAAAATGAAAAAATTATAGTTTTGTCCTAAGAAATAAGATAATCCTTAAAAGAAATGATTCTATTCCATTTAAAAATAGAGATGCTCCTTGGTAAAAATTACGAAAAATAACCCTAAAGAATTAAAAATTATAATTCTACTATGGGTCAAAGGCAATTTTGAAATTTTTGAAAATCCTATCAAAACGGAGCTCTCAATGAGCTGAATATAATGGAATATAGTTTAAAAACTAATTGAATTCATATAAATTTATAATTTCAATTGAAGGTTAAAAGTGATTTTTAATCTAAAGAAAAAAGGTTTATGAGTTTCATAAAAATGTACGGGTAAGGAGAACAAGATATAGATCCTCATAGATTTATTTGGGGATTAAAATAATGAATTTAATCCAAAATCAAATTTAGAACAATCCTTTAAGAACTAAGTGATAATTACAACAAAAGTATTTAATCAGTATAGGTAAATTTTATCTTAAGGGTTATTTTGAACTATTAAAAGTTATGAAACAAATTTTTGACCAAAATAACCCGAAGAGGCGTGATTTACTGCTGTTGGGAGGGAATTATTTCATTTCATTTTAAGTGGATTTTCATTAAAATTAACCAAGTTGGTTAACTAAACCTAAGTTACTATTCCCTTATTTGATATCTTTCCTCCCAATGTGTGGTTAAGCTCACTAAACACTCCTTCCTCCTTCATTTCATGTCAAGAACAAAGCAAGAAGAGTGAGAAAGAGAGCCAAAAACTGAAGGGAAAAAGGAAAGCTAGAAGGCAAAGATTGTAGAAAAAGTTCCAAGGTAATCTTGTATGCTTCCTATGCAAAGTTTGCAAGATTTTTATGCTAGTTTAGTGGAGTATTTTTCCTTCTTTTCTCCTCTAAGAATTCAGCCATGAAAGCTCTAGAGAGAGAAAGTGGAGCTTTTGTGAAATAAATTTAAGAAAAAACATAAACAGGTCACCAAAAGCAAGAAATCATAAATAGTCGCAAGATTCATGGAATAAATATTTTCCTACCATTTTCTTCTCATTTTTGACCAAGCTAGGGTTTACTCTAGGAATGTAATTTCAAAATTTTGACCCAAAAAATGGATTCCTTGGGCCAACATGTGTGTTATACAAAGAAAACTCAAAGGAAAACAAAGTGAAATTTTGAGTTCAAGTGTTCACTCTGTGAGGGAAGCTACTAAACCAGAAGCTTATGGCTTTGTTTTGTGATGTGATAAGGTTCAAGGAAGCAGTAGAAAGCCAGAGGAAAGATGTACAAAGCTTGGAAGGCAAAGGAACTCCCAAAAGTAGTTATTTTCCCTTTCATTGCTTTATGTTATCATAATTGTTTTCATGACCTAATGAATATGCCATATGTTTGTTTGAATAAAATGTGACAATTTGGTAATGTTAACTGGTTGATTGAAGGGTCTTGTGACCCTGGGATATCCATTTTATAAAGTGTTACCATGCCCAAAGTTTTATGAAAATTGTGATATACGGGGACTGATAAAGGCAGGGAGTGATCGCTAGTACAAGAAAAGGGGTATGAGATAAAAAGTGATAAGCACAGACAAGGAGCGACTCCTAGTAGGCTTCTAAGGGGGAGGGGCATATGAATGAATCGAATGCATACCAGAACGAGAGGGATTCAAAGACTGTATAGGTATGGGACTATATGGTTAAGGATAGCTTAAAGGAATTGATAGGTACTACCTATACTAACAATGTGCAACTACCTTTTCAGTAGCTTATCCCTTAAGAACTCCTCAGTTAAGCGTGCTTGACTTGGAGCAATTCTGAGCTGGGTGACCTCCTGGGAAGAAGGTGTGTGAGTGAGGATAAAGCACACCGAAAGAGTTTGTGTTAGTTTGTGGGGACAGTCGTCAATCCCAAAGAAGCAGCCGGACGTTACAGTTGGTATCAGAGCCCAGCCTCTCTCAGTACGGTATGGTTTAAAGACAAACCACATGGAAACTAGTGGGCATGTGACATCCAGGCACTGATAAGGCCGGAGAGTGATCACCAATGCAAAAAAAGGGGTGTGACATAAAAAGTGATGAGGCACGGACAAGGAGCAGTTCCTGGCAGGCTTCTAAGCGGGAGGGGCATATGAATAAATCGAATGCATATCGGAACGAGAGGGATCCAGAGACTGTGTAGCTATGGGACTATATGGTTAAAGATAGCTTAATGGAATTGATAGGTATTACCTATACCAACAAGGTGCACCTACCTTTTCGGTAGCCTATCCCTTAAGAACTCCTCAGTTAAGCGTACTTGACTTGAAGCAATTCTGGGATGGGCGGCCTCCCGGGAAAGAGGTGTGTGAGTGAGGACAAAGCGTACTGAAAAGGCTTGTGTTGGTTTATGGGGACAATCGTCAATCCCAAAGAAACGGCCTAACATTACAAAAATATTATGGCATAATATATTCTCATGCTTTTTATTAATGATTTAATGAAATGTGATGATAATGTGAATACATGATTGGGTATAAATATAAAATTCAATGAATATCATCCCTCCCTTACGCTATCCATGTCTAAGAACCAACTATGGCAAGGAATCAAGGAAGGCAAAGAGCATGCAAGAAGAGTTTTGATTATTAGATTATTATTGCAATTATTTGATAACTCTTTGCTACTTTATGAAAAATTGCACACGAGATTTTGAGGCTATGCTTGCAAGCTATCATGAGTCTCTAAGTCCCTTCAGATATTTAGTACCATTTTTGGAACAAGAACTATGGATGTATATTTGTGAAAGAATTGAGTTTTCAAAGTTAAGGGATAGAAACGGCTATTCTGACCTCTGTGCCGTGATTCTACTACTGTTTGGTTGAAATATTATAGAATACATGAAGGTTAAATATGCTCTTAAAGTAGACAGATATAGCTTTAAATGATCCAAAGGGTACTCAATTTGGATAATTGTGCAATTTTATATGATTTTTCAAAATTAGCCCAGAAATTAGGAAATTCTGAAAATGACAAAATAAACAGTAACAATTTTTGAAATTTATTATACTAATTGGTCAAGTCAACTCTCTAATTAATATTTTCCCATGTAGAAAATGTTTTTAGCTATTTTTAGAGACTTGAATCACTTATATACGATTTTTATAGAATTAATTATGATTTTTTAAAGTTCACCTGATAAAATGAAATTTACCAAATGAATAGTCCCAAATTTTGGAAAAATTTATTATGGTACTATTATGTGATTCAAGTTATTCAATGGACTTAAATATGATCTAATACATGGGAATTGAGCCTCAAGATCCAGATGTTACAAGTTTTAACCAAGAAGCAGTGATTTATGACCTTATTTTATGGTGTATTAGAGTTCAAGAAAGTTGTAGAAGATCAAAGGAAAGATATATAAAGTTTGGAGAGCAAAGTAATTGCCTAAGGTAGAAAACTGACCTATTCTTGCATTGTATTTTAATGAATTGTGATATTTTGAGTATATTAACTGAGTTGTTTGAAGGGTTTTGTGACCTTAGAAGGTCTAAAATATAAAATGAAAATCTACTAATTTTTTTGTAAAATATTGTGTCTTAAATATGCTAGAGTGTTTAATTAATGGTTTATGATGATTCCTTGTGCAATATGATAATATGAATGCATAAGTGGTAGTTGCTACTCAGATTAATTGAATCTTGTTCCTTTTCAAATGCTCACTATGTTTAGGTCCAAGACATGGTAAGATTACCCAAGAGGAGAAAGGAAAGGAGAAGCAAATTGTTGATTAAAATGAAATTTACCTTCATTGATCTTGTGTTTGGAATATTTGTGTAAAGTAATGTGTATGGTGCTAGATTTGTACCTTCATGTAATCATGCCAATGTAATGTATAGCAACTTATGAGACCAAGTTATAGATGTATGACTTTTATTTTGCAAAGTTGAAGATTGTAAATGGTCAATACAACCCTTGTATGGAAATTTGACCATTGTTTAGACCTTTCTATGTTTAATATATGAGTGTTATATATGAACAAAAACTAGACAAATAGAGCTTTAAATGGTCCAAAGAGCACTAAGTTTGGATGACTGTACGATCTTATATGTTTTTCAAAATTAAGGTCAAGAATCAAGAATTTCTAAAATGACCAAATCTACAATAATTTTTGGAAAAATAAGCTATGCAAATTGGCCCAATAATTGTTTTATTGGATATTGACCTGTGTAGAGGATTTTTCGCTATTTTCAGAGACTTGAATGATTTTAATTTGATTTTTATAGAATTAGTTATGAATTTTTAAAATGTTGAATTAGAAATTTTGATGATTCCAAACAACTAGAACTTGAAAGGAGAATATCAAAGGCGTATCAAAAGATCAAGTGAAAAAATCTAATGAAGAACACATGAAGATTTAGTTTTTAGGATTTCTTACTAGATTTAGTTTGGAAAAAGAATATGGCAAGAGTCAAAAGGATTAGAGATATGATCTTATCCTTAAAATTGACTATTGAACATGATACGTTCACTGTTATTAGTGCTTACGCACCTCAAATAAGGTCAAATGCACATATTAAGAATAAATTTTGGGAAGATTTGGAGGACTTGGTTCGAGACATCCCACAAAAGGAAAAGATTTTCATTGATAGGGACTTTAATGATCATGTTAGGAAAAAGACAAGGCAATATGTGGAAGTTCATGGTAATTTTGGTGTTGGAGAATTAAACGAGGAGTGGCATTCCATTCTTGATTTCTCAATGGCTTATAACCTCACAATTTTGAACATTTGTTTTAAGAAACAGGAGGAGCATTCAGTCACATATAATAGTAGAGCCCAAAAATCACAAATTGACTTCTTTTTGGTAAGGAATTCAAATGGAAGAGCATGTAAAGACTGCAAAATGATTCCTGGTGAAAGCTTAACTTCACAACATAGGGTCTTGGTCATTGATGTGCTAGTTAAGAGCCGTAAACTAAAAAAGTCGAAAAGCATTAAATCTTAGAATCAAGTGGTGGCAATTAAAAGGTGAACAACAATTGACCTTTACGAGAAAAGTATTGGAGGAAGGTAATTGGGACTCCCAAGGAAATGCTAACATCGTATGGAATGAGATAGCTAAAAAGATCAGAGATACCACTAAAGTAGTCTTGGGTGAATCCAAAGATTTTGGACTTAGAGATAAAGAATCTTGGTGGTGGAATGAGAGTGTGCAAGAGAAGGTTAAACATAAAAAAGAGTATTTAAAAGCCTTAGACTTGTGCAATAATGAGGAAAATTGGAAGAGTTATCACTTAGCTAGAAAAGAGACTAAGAAAGCAGTGAGCGAGACTCGATCTAAATCTTTTGAGGAATTCTATCAAGATTTAGGAACGAAAAATGGTGAACGCAAGATTTACAAAATTGCCAAAAATAGAGAAAGAAAGTCAAGAGATTTGGATCCAGTAAGATGTATCAAGAATGAGGAAGGAAAAGTTTTAGTTACCGATAATGATATCAAAGAAAGATAGGAGAATTACTTCTACAAACTCTTCAATAATGGATTGGATATGACTAGCGATACAGAAAATTTAACAACTCAGAAAGATGAATCGAATTTGAGTTTCTATCGTAGGATCCGAGTTGGAGAAGTAAAAGAAACCCTTAAGAAAAAGGATAATAGTAAGGCTATTGGCCTTAATGGTATTCCTATCGAAGTTTAGAAGTGCTTCAGAGAGAAGGGGGCTTTGTGGCTTACTAAGCTTTTAAACAGATTTTAAGGTAAAAAAAAAATATTAGAGGAATAGAGAAAGAGCACTTTGGTACCCATATATAAGAATAACGGGGATATTAAAAAATGTGCTAATTATCGGGGAATAAAACTCATGAGTCATAACATAAAACTTTGGGAGAAAGTGATTAAGCATAAACTAAGAAAAAAGTCTCATATTTCAGAAAATGAATTTGGATTTATGTCAGGACGGTCTACAATATAAGATATTTATTTATTAAGGGGTTTGATTGAAAGATATCAGAGTAAAGAGAGAGATATGCATATGGTTTTCATTGATTTGGAAAAATTCTATGATAGAGTACTAAGAGATGTATTATGGAAAGTAATGGAGAAGAAAGATGTTCATGTAATTTATATTTGAGCCATAAAAGATATGTATGAGGGGGCAACAATAAGCGTGAAAAGCCCTAGAGGTGAGACAAAGGATTTTCTTCTAAAGATAGATTTATATCAATGATCTTCCTTGAGTCTATAATTATTTGATTTGATTTTAAATGTTCTAACAAAACATATACAGGAGGAATTCCTAAGTGTATACTTTTCACCGATGATATAGTCTTAATTGAGGACTCAAGAGAAGAGATTAACTCTAAATTAGAGTTATGGAGACATACTTTGAAATCAAAAGGTTTTCTCTTGAATAGAAGTAAAACAAAATATATGCATTACAAATTCAACAAGAGGGCGGGTAGAAATAATTCAGAGATAAAAATTGGAGAGCAAACCATTCTAGAAGTGTCAAAGTTCAAATATTTAGGGTCAATTTTACAAAGTGTAGTGAAATTGATGGGGATGTTATACATAGGATACAAGTTAGGTGGTTAAAGTAGAGTAAAGCTTCAAGAGTTATTTGTGACCGTAAAGTATCTACAAAGCTTAAAGGAAAATTTTATTAAATTGCTATAGGGCCAGAGATACTATATAGTAGTGAATGTTGGTCTTTGAAAGGACAACAAGAGTATAAGATGGGAGTAGTAAAAATGAGAATGTTGATATGGATATGTGGTCATACAAGAATGGACAGATAAGAAATCAGTGTATACGAGGGAAAATAGAAGTAGCACCTATTGGAAAGAAAATGGTGGAAAAGCATTTAAGGTGATTTGGATATGTACAAAGAAGAAGACAAGAGGAGCCAATAAGGAAAGTTGATCAAATGATTTGGAGCCTTTTTCAAAAGGTATAAAGGAAGACCAAGAAGGACACTAAGAGAAGTTATAATGCATGACCTATTGATAAATGACTTATTTAAAGAGATTGTATTTGATAGAGTCAATTGGCATTATATGATCCATATAGTCGACCCCACTTAGTGGAAAAAGACTAATGTTATTGTCATTGTTGTTGTATACGTGGTAAAAAGCTTTGACTCGTACTTATTTATATTACTACAAGTTTTAAATGAATGATTTCAAAGTTATCCAATGTTAGCTTGTGTAAGAATTAAGAAATATTGGCTAACAAATGAAGTTTGTATTTGATTCAGGTGTATTTTGTGTAAAATTCAAACCTTGAGTAGTGAAAGTCAAAGTTACAGAGATTTTATCTCTAACAGATAAATTTTAGTTCTAAAATTTAAACTTTGGGCTAAACATTGTTAGTGAAAGGGTACAAAATTCGTATGAAACTTGGTCAAAAATCGAATGTTGGAGAAGTTCAAAGTGAGTTCACTATCACTACTTCTGACAACCAAACTTTGAGCTTCAAAATGCAAATTTCGAATTGAGAACTTGTGAGTCTCATTAGAGCATGTCTCTAATAGACAAACTTTATAGTTCAACATTAAACTTCACAAAGGGAAACTTTTGTACCATGTTGAACATGTCCCTGATAGATAAATTTTAACTTCTGAAATTTGAATTTCGAGTGCACTATGAAAACTTAAAATAACTGTTCAAACTCAACAGATATATTTTTAATATGAAATTTTGTATGATCTAACATAGGTTAACTTTGGCAAAACTGAAATTTGATAGTCACAGTTAAACAGACAAATTTTGAAAGTTCAATATTGAAGTCCTTAACTTTTTGTCTCTGTGAAAATCATCGGTTGAATCCCCAAAATTCGAATTTTGGTGCATCAGACGCATTAAATTCAATTGATGAACGGCTAATTTTGTAAAGTAATAATATCTCTAATGGCTAGATTTTGTGTTTAATGACTAGTTAAGTCATAAATCTATAAATAGAACTTTATTTGAAGTTATGGATAATGATTTTTAAGTCTATATTGCAAAAACTCTACTAGATTCATTGGTTAAAGCTTTTTCACTACGCACCATATTTATTGTACCATAAATTTTCATACCTACTTTATTTAATAGAGTTTTCATATCTGTACAAAATCTTATCTTCATATGGAAGAAAGATTCTTTGTGAGGGCAATCACAAAGAGAATTGGGAAAACACTTGTAAGAGTATTGAGTGAAATTTTCAGTGTTATTAGAACAGAGCATGTGGATTGTACTGTGATATTGCAAGGAGTCCACTGAATTCCAGCAGTTAGTGGAAAATCTCAAGTGGTGGCTTGAGAACTAGACGTAGGTCAAGTGGATTGAACTGAACTTGGATAAATCTCTAAGTTTTTCACTTTCCTTATCTCTTCCACATTCATACTTATTATTCTCTGTTTTTCTGTAAACTTTTACTTTTACTATTATACTTTATTTTTTAAAAAAAAATTTATACTTTCCAATACACCCCCTCTTAGAAAGCCAGCATTTCTAACACAAAGTTCAATCAGTAAAATAAAAAATACCAAATAAATAGTACCCGATTTCTTTGAAAATTCTATTTTGGCTTTCTTTTGATTCAAATTTCTAAACCATAATGAAATGACTCTATAATGGATTAATACATGGGAAAATGAGCCTAAGTTGAGGTGTGACATTTGTATTATCCCAAAATTTATCTATAAATTGTTATCGATTTATGATTAATAAATGGCATGAATGAGAATTTTCTGACATAATAGTTGATTTTTAGCCTTTAAAAATGCCAAGTGATGCTATTACACTAATTGGGCCTTTATTGGAAATAAATGAAAACTTTTTGTACTTAATTACAAATAAGTGGGTCTTAACTGTAAATATTTTTAAATTTTATTTTAGCAATAATTTAGCAAAATAGACTCCAGAATATTTTTATGGTACCTTAATTTATGTCTTCAAATATCGTTTTAATTGAAAAACTCAAAAGGAAACGAAATTGGGCCAATTAATGATTTATTCTAATTATTTTGAATTATATATTAACTAGTGCATAATTAAGAAAATTGGGTCATCAACGGGCAAGAAGAGAAAAATCCAAGTCCATAGAGGAAGAAAGTGCAACAATTAAATATTTTTGTGATCAAGTGCAGAGAGTTGCCCAAAAAGACCCAAAGGTTATTGAACCAAGTTGAACTATTTAGGCTTAATAAGCATAAATCTTCATTTTTATTGGACCAAATCAGTTTTCATGAATCCAAGAATATTAGGACAATTCATAATTGACTTTTTCTGGGCCTAATAGTGTGTTTAAAATTTTATTGAACAAAAACTATACACTTTAGGCTCAACAGCAGGACATATGCCTTAATTGGGCCAAAAACTCACACCTTGGCCCTAAAAGTATGAAGAAGTCTTCTTGAAGGTCCAAGAAGACAAAACTGACGTTCAAGCAAGAGGGAAATGAGTGAATTCAAAATGGACACCATGGCAAGAAGAGAAAGGAAGGAAAAATTAAGAAGAGGCGAGTTGTAAGGCCATGATAAAATCAAGAACATAGGTGTATGGCCATGATGTAATCAAGTTAAGATGGCATGAGAGGTTGGCAAATGAAACCATTGTGATTTAAGAATGAATTTTTCATGATTAAAGTATAGGATTTTGGCAAGTATCACAATGAGAGCCATTGGATCCAAGAGACTTTCCCTATATATAGGAAGGCACCCATCCCTTCCCAAACGACACCAAAGTGACAAGTTAGCCAAGAGAAAGAGAGGATGAGAGAGTGAGCAAAAGAAGGAGGAGAGGCTAGGCAAAGAAGGAAGGCCTTAGAAAGATCACCAAAGTAGCATCTATCCTAATTGTTGCATTTTATTTTTAGGTAATTGGTTTGATTTAGTTTTATGCTGTCATTGTTCTAAAAAATATATTTTAGTAGTATGACAGTTTTTTTGTTCAAATCAATGCCATGATTATGCTTAAAACAAAGTGCGAACATGCATGAATATATTTAAATTATGAACATGGCAAGAACATGAATTTATCTTAAATTGTTATGACAACTATATGAAATCTTGTTTTTATGTCAATTATTTAAATAATATTATGTTAGAAGGGATAATGATGCTATTGAGATTTACCTAAATCTCATTCCCTCTAATCTTTAACCATAAATAGGTACAAGTCATATAAAGGAGAAATAGACAAAGATGAAGCCATGAAGACCTAGTATCATTGTTATGATGATATTTTGAAAGCATGTTAGGAAATTATGTATTTAGAATTATGGATAATGACATGATGTAAAATGTATTTGACATGATTAATAATATATGAGATTATGTTTTGGAATGATTCATATATTGGTTTATTGCGCTATGGCATTTATTCTATTATTACTAAATGTATAGAAAGAGAAAGGTATTTATGATGTCCCCATGCTTAATAAGGGAATGACTTAGGAAAATAATGAAATATGATGAATAATTGATGATATTATAAAGAGGAAGTTTGAAACTTTAATTTACGACCAAGTTGACCCCATTTGGTTAGGTATAACATAAATTATGGAATTTTTAAAAGAAATGATTAAATTAAGACCAAGTTGACCCTATTTGGTTAGGAATAACATAAATTATGGAATTTTAAAAGAAATGCTTAAAATCTAAAAAAATTGTTGAACAGATGAACATTAAAATTTAACTAAAAAACTTTACAATTTGTTTGATAAATTTTCAATTGACTATTTTTCTATTATAGAGGACTTCAAGGGCTTCAAGAAAAAATGTGAACCACCTCAAAATAATTTTTGTAGAATTAATTATAAATTTTTAAAATTTAATAAAAAAAATCGAGGATTACCCACTGAATAGTAACCTGATAGAATTTTTTGTTAAGTTTTGATTTTGGCCCATTTCTTGCTTTCAAATGCATCCCAACGGAGATGAAAGTGAGATTTCTAATTTGAGGAGGGGTCAAATTAAAAATATCACAGCTAATGTTTATAAATAGGGTATATAATTCATAGATTGTTATCACCATAGAACTCAGTTAGATCCCTCCCTTATAGCAAACTATTAAAAAAAATCTGGATATTCAATCTGAAAAACTAACCCATGGAATTCTCAAACTCTCTTCTCTACTATATATTGATTTAAGCACGTTTTCATTTCAGTTTCTCTTATTCTTAAGATTTGACATGGGATTATATATATATTGAAATTTAAGTATTTGAATCCTTTTATTTGAATATAAATTTGATAGTTTTAGAATATTCAAATGTACCTGGTGAAAGAGGGTCGAAGCCCAGAGAAGTGGAGTCTTGACCGACGAATTAATGGAAGTGGAGCGGAGTAGAGAGAGTGGTTCAATGGCCTCAATTCCAAAGTGTTAATGAAAGGTGTGCCTTGTCCTTTGTTTGCTAGACACACTTGTACCATTTCTGTTGGAACCTGCTGGATTATTTCAGAGAAATAGAAGTTCATTCCTACGGTGTCCCAGTAATTGACCCCTAGGTAGAGGTCGAAAATTGGAACTTGGTTTTTCAAGTCATAGTTCTCATATGCAAATACAGCTCTAATCAAATACTTTTGCTTTTCCTTCTTCTCTTGCTTTGGTTTCAAAGTGTAACAGTTTCTTTCTCCCTTTGGAAAGCTTCTCAGCGTCATTAGCTGTCGTTCTATGGGTGGAGTTATGTAATCATTGTCCAAGCCAACATCAGCAGGTAGTTCATGATTGTTTCCGCTTCCAATAAAGGCTTCATCTGTCTGGTACCAAATACCTGTTTCTTCGTCCATGTAGTCTGTGTGCGCCCCACAGTCTATGCTTATGAAACCTGTACATGATTAGGTTTTAACAAATTGTGAAAAGCTTTTCCCCAAAGGCTCAGAGTGCTTGAGGCTATATGAAGGATGAATAATCCCACTGAGTACAAGCCAAGATCATAATTCTAAATAATGGACAAACAAAAAAACAAGTAGAATTCATAGCAATCACTACTAAAATCATGTGAGCAGCATATATTTTTTAATAAAATTTCCTTTGAGTTAAAATAAAAAATAAAAAAGCAGGACAAGTGCTCACCTGAATTATCACCAGCAACAACTTGTACTGTGTGGCTTACAATGAGCAATGAAACAAACACATACAAAACGAGAATCCGCAATGGTGTGTTCTTCATCATGTTTTCAAGAGTGGGGGACCTTGAATGATTGACACTGCTTTCAGAAGCATAAAAGGATTGAGTATAAATACTATGAAAAAAGACTCAAAGGTTTCAACAGTTCAACCTATATATCCTACATAACTTTTATTTAGTGATGTACTTGATCTAATTAGAATTAAGAGAAAATCCATTATTTGATTCTTATAATTTCTATTAATGTTTAATTTGGTGTTTCTGATTGCTTAATTTTTTGTTAAACTAGGTGACCTCTCCAATAATGTAGGAAATCTAAAACTTGAGTCATACTGATATAAAATAGTGAACATTATGACGTGGTATAAATTAAATTTATATTCATATTAAATTTTTATTAATTAATTTTCAATTTTTCTGAATTTTTTCTTACATTTTGGCATTTTAAATTTTTTTATAATTATAAATATGATTTTGAAAAATTAATAAACTACAAAAAATTAAAAATTACACTAAGTAAATAAATAGATTTTTTATTAATTCTAAAAGATTTAGGTTGCCAATGATGTGTTACCATAGTGATACCCTTATTGCTCCTAAAATCCTTCTCTTAGTATGTGAAAGGTTGCAAATTTGAATTTGTGAGTGAGTACGTTTGAGTTACACATTATTTAGTTGTCAGAAAATATTTAGTTTGACTTGGACTTGGGACTAGACCAAAACTTATTCTTTGGGCCAATGTCCCGGTGGGTTTCCTCTAATAATTTTCCCTTCTACCGTCTTCAATCCGCTAGCATCAAGTTTCTTTCATACAACATTATCCAAGGGTTTCTTTCATACAATTTGTTTGGTTTGAAATTCTGAACACGTACAATTTGTTAGAGCATTGCCCAACACGCAGTAGAGACGTTACCATCTATTGCATGACTTAAGTAAAAAAGCTTGACTTTAACAATTATTAAAACTTTATTCATGTTCTGTTAGAGTGATTCATAAAAATATATTCATGTTCGGTTAGAGTGGCTCATGATTTATTATCCTTTATCTTTATTTCTTACTCACTGTAGGACACGTATACCAGATGGTATCGCCAAAAATATATAAATATATCTAACAGTTATAAAATTAAAGGGGTTGATCGGCCGGCCGCCAAAGTCAAACGGTTACTGGTAACCAGTCAACAATGACTAGTTATAAGTTGTAAAATTAGAATGAGGGGATTTGCAACTCTCTTGTTCTGATTTTACAACTCTCATATTCTCATTTTTTACTTTTTTTTTTCAAATTTTAACATGAAATAATTGAATTTTAACTTTATAAATATCAAATTGGTTCTAGAAATTTATAACTTCTTACTTATATTTTGTAACTCTCATTTTTTTACAACTTATTTTTTGAATTTTAATATGAAACAATCAAATTTTAACTTTATAAGCATCAAATTAGGTATAAGTATTTGCAACTTCTTACTCATATTTTGCAACTTTCATGTTTTGATTTTACAACTTATTTTGTTGAATTTTTATATGTAGCAATCAAATTTTAACTTTATAAATATCAAATTGAGTTAAGCTATTTGCAATTTCTTACTCACATTTTCAACTCTCATATTTTAATTTTGCAACTTATTTTTCGAACTTTAATATGGAGCAATCATATTTTAACTTTATAAGTATCAAATTGGGTCAAGGTATTTACAACATTTTACTCACATTTTGCAACTTTTATATTCTGATTTATCAACTTATTTTCATAATTTTAATATCGAGTAATCAGATTTTAACCATATTAGAATGAAAATGACTATAAGGATTTGTAATTTTTTATTCATATTTTGCAACTCTGCTATTCTGATTTTACAACTTATAACTAGTCACCGTTGATCATTCACCGGTGACTGTTGACTAGTGTTAACCTATCATTGACAAAATCGCAAATAAAATTAAAGGAAACAACATAGAAATTGAACAGTTATAAAAGAAAGAGGTTTTTCACTCCTAATGCTGAACAGAATATATCTAACAACTACCCAAATAAATTTTTAAATAAAATGAAGATGCAAATGGAACAGAAAAAAATAAAAATGATTATGTTTGTTACCACATAGGAATGAATGAAATATTATTCTATTTGTATGTTTAGTTAAATAAAAGTAATATAAGAATAAATGTCATGCAAAAAATCCAAGCAAAATCTTTGGCTAAAGCGTAAATTTGCCCCGAAATATTTCCAAAGTTGCTATTGGTATCCTAAACTTTTTTTAGTGCAATACTATCTTCTATATTTTAAAATTGTAACCCTACCCTAACTAGTTAATGACATTAACTATTAAGTTTACTAACTATAACAATTGTACCAAATTCTTCCTATATGGTAGTGTAAGTAGCATCCTAATTGAAAAAATTTTCAAAATTTTAAAAAAGTACAAGAAAAATAGAAAAAGTGGTTTAAGTGAAGGAATTTGGCTCAAATTCATCGGTTCTAATACCCAAAAGGTATTAACTTCTAATCTAATAACCTAAAAAATTTTAAAAATTATTTTAAAAAAATCTTACATAACAGTTTACGTGGTATCTTAGTGGAAACGTAATGCACCAATTCAACCCAATTAATTCTAATTTCAGTGCAGATAATTATCATATCCCAAATTAAAAATATCAAAAGCTAATAAAATCAATTAATAAATATAAAGGAATAAATAAATAAATAAAATTATATGCAGATTTATCAGAAAAATAAACTAAAAAAATTCCCAAAAAATTGAAAAAAAATACAAGAAAAATAAAATATTGGTCAAAATGAAGGCATTTGACCTAAATACAATGGCTTTATTACCCAACAGGCATTTTCTTTTAAATATAAAACCTAAAAAATTATTTCATAAAATTTTATGTGATAGATTACGTACCATTCAAGTAGGAATAGAATACACCAAATTAAAATATATAAACTTAGTTTAACTAATTAATTTTAAGCACAAGTTGAAAACTGTAACCCTAATTAAAAATCTCATAAAAAAAAGTGTTATTAATAATTTTCATAAAAATGTATAAGTTTAAAAAATAATTAAAATTTATATAAATTTAATAATTAAAAATATCTTTGCTAATATATGTGATTTAGCTGTTTGTATAACGAGCGAGCAGTAGCTAGGTTTAGCTAGGAATTGGAAGTCTGAAATATGAAGACGCGTATCGGGGAATGTGTGTGGTGTAGTCGGTGGAAGATGTTGACAGATTGAAATTAAAAAATGGGGTTGGGAAATCGAAAAGAAAAGCAGAGGAGATCAGCCCTTTATCGTCGCCCATTCATTCAAGTCGTCTCACCAAGCGTGTAGAGAATCAATGAAGTTTGCAAATTCAGTTCTTGGTGGGCCTTCTTCAGTCCTCTCCTTTTCTTTTTTCTTCTTTAATGGACGAGATGTCGGTTCCATGATTTTTTTCAGTCAAACCGGCTACATCAATTTTGAAAAAATTAGTATTTTGTTCTGACTTGACTTTAATGAATAGTTATTTCTACTTCCTTTATTTTTATTTATAAAGTGTATTTTAAAAAATTTTTAATTATTTAAAATATAAATTATTTTATAATATTTAATTAGCATTAAATTATATTTTCTTAATTTTATCTAAAACATTTATAATGGGAAGAGAAACTAGGAGATATATAATTATAATAAAATTATAATTTAATGAGGGAAAAATTAGAAAGTTTTAATATTTTTTGAAAATTTTAAAAATATTAACTAATTATCTTAATTTGTATAAAATAATTAATAGTGACTTATAAATTAATTTTCTTTCCAATTCATAATATTGAATGTTTTATATGATAAGTTTTTTTGTATAGAATATAAAATATTAAATATTTTTTTATTTTATTTATGTCTTTAATTTTTTTTATTTTTTAGTTATAATCCTATAATAATAATAGAATAAAATATTTAATAAAATTAAACTAAAAAAAATTGACATTTTTTATATTAATTTCAATAAAAATATTTTTTAACATATATATAATTAATACCAAATACTTCAGAACGCGGACAAGAGCAAGTATGTCTTTAAGCAACCCATCATCAAAGTCCCACATGTTGACTTATGTGAACGAAGATTTTAGCCATTGTAAGTTTATTTTTTTAGGGCAACAAGCCATTGTAACTTTAATGAATAGTCTTTTACCAAAAAAAGACACTTTAATAAAAAGACATGCCTGTGACTTTTGTGAACAACCTATTCCATAGGTCTCATGTTGACTTATATGAACCGCAATTCTTATTTAGGGCTCGTTTGGTTTTTTATTTTGTAAAAATAAGTTAAGATAAATGAAGTTTGTAAAAATGAAGTTTAGATAAAATAAGTTTATTGAAAGTTATTATATTTGAATATTCTTTTTGTAAAAGTAAGTTTTGACAAAAAATCTGTTTGGATGATAGGGGTTAAAAGTATTTTTAGATGTATAATATAGAGTAAATTTGTTTCTCATTTTCCAAAACCCACATTTTGTTAACGGAAAAGTAACTTTTCTCCTTCTTTTCCAAAACCACAGTTTAACCTACTTTTCATTTTTCAAAAAGTCAGTTTGTGTTTCACATGTGTTTGGCCAAACACATCTTTTACAAAACCATGGTTAAAAATCATGGTTACGTTTTGCAAAAGGTGAACCAAACATACTCTTAGTTGGTAACAAAAGGACATAAATTCATGAAAAATCAAAATACATCATATAATACAAACATTGAAAACTATTATCTCTAATTCATATTATAAGATATTGAGATAATTTTTATGTATATTAAAAATTTTTTATTACATTCTTAAAATTTTTTAAAAAGCCAAAATTTTTAATTTTATTCCTATTAACTATATTTCTTTTAATAAATATAATATAAATTATAATACTAATAATATAATAAATAAGAGATAAAAATAACAAATCAGTACATAACACCTTATATTATAAATAAAAAAATCTCTCAAAACACTTTATAATATGTATGAGAGAAATTACATTCTAATCTCAAATATAAACAAATTTTGAAAGGGAATGTTGGCTCAAAATATGGGAGGAAAAATGTTAAATTCTGTAATAATAAATGTAGTATTTCAAAAAATAAATCTCATCAATGAATATTTATTAATTTAATGTAAAAGAAAAGCTTATGAATTGAGGGTAACTTTTCATTAAAAAAATATATTTTATTATAAATTGAATGAGTATAACTAGCTTTATTATTATGTGTAAAGTAAAAATTTTTTTTCGAGAGCGGAGGCAGTAATAGTCAAAATAACAACAAATAAATAGGGTCAGCAAATTTCCGGGATCATATCCTCAAGCTTCCCTCGTGATCCTGTCGAGGATATTGATAATGACCTCTAGATTTGAATTTGAAATTCTTAACTTCAAACTTGACCGAAGCCTCTTCCTGCGGGCGGTGCTATGTTTTGTCTTTGGTTGCCTGTCCATTCCCATTTCATGAGAAGAACTCTTACTAAGCTTTGGGGGTTCTTCGGGGTTCTGATTGATGACAGCAGTGTGTTTTCCTTTTTCCAGAGTGGTTGCAACTTTCACGACTTTGTAAGTGTTAGAGTGATTGACACCTATATTGTTTTTGCCTTCTGGTACCTTCGGAGCTTTCTCCTTTCCGGTGGACACCGTGTGAAGTGTGAACGAAGATTTTCGCCATTATATTGTTTTTGTATGAGCATTGCCCAACACGCAATTAAGTTGTCGCCATCTATATCACCGTCTCTACTGCATGAATAAAGCGAAAAGCTTTGGACTTTAGTGCTTGGGGTGATGCTTGAGTTATTAAAAAATTTATTCATTTTTTTGCCAGAAATATTTATTCATATTCGGTTTTTTTCGGCCGGAATTCATGTTCGGTTAGAGTAATTCATGATTTATATATTATCCTTAATCCTTTATCTTTATTTCTTAGTCACTGTAGGACACATACACCAGATATGGTACCTCCAAAAATATATATATATATTCATTTGAAAACATATAAACTTAAGTTTTTGAAAGAATTAAGAGACAATAACAATCTTAAAGAAAATTAATGGTAAACAACATAGACAGTGAACAGTTATGAAAGAAAGAGGTTTTTCACTCTTAAGTGGTGAACAGAATATCTCTAACTACTACCCAAATAAATTTTTAAATAAGATAAAAATAAAATGAAGATTCAAATGGAATAAAATAATTATGTTTGCTACCACACAGAAATGAAATGTTATTCTATTTGTATCTTTAGTTAAATAAAAGTAATAATAAATGTGATGGAAAAAAATCCAAGCAAAATCTTTGCATCTCGTCTAGCCTTTTCCCCTGAGATGCGGGATTGAGTTTTTCCTCATGAAAAGATGGTGGAAGAATAACCACATTGCTTGCACTCTTTGTATAGCTTAGGGTCAGTGTTATTAATATTAATATATTAATATTCTTGTAATTTCCCACAGGGTTGTGATTCTATAATCCCCTCTTATTTAATTAACATCTCGACCACATTTACGTTCCCTTGGCCTGTATTGGTTTCATAGTGCTTTGCCTGCAATGTTGAAGGTGTCATGCAATATTATAAAAACCAAATATTGGATATTGATTTAGTGAGACATAAGTGTTTTTTGGTTAAACCATAATCAAACTGTTATTGAATTGGTTGTAATTAAATTAATATTTTTTAACTTTATATTATATATTTTATATGAAAATAAATAATAAAAACAAAGATATAAAGTTAAATTTTAAATAACAATAAACTTAAATGAAATATAAAGAGTAAAAAAAGAAAATAAAATTAAAAAGCAAACTCTAAAGAAAAGAAGATGCATTTATTTATATTAATTGTTTTTTATAACTATTTATATTAAATATTTTATAGAACAATAAAACATATGAAGATTGCATGGTATAAAAAATAAATACTCCCTTTGGTTTTTAATATAATTAAGAGTCTTTTTCAAAATTTAATACAACATTAATATGTATTAAGGTTATTTTAGGAATATTGTAGCAATTTTTGACAAATTCAACACTGTAACTAATTTTAGCTATATTATTTAATCCACGTAAATTTGAATTAAAAGATTTTTATAAAAAAAAACGGGAGAAAATATAAAAATACTTTTATTATGTATTGGGAAGGGAATGTACAAGTAGCCAGGTTCAGCTAGGTATTCAAAGTCTAAAATCTAAAGACGCGTCTTGGTGAATCTGTGTGGTGTGATGGGTGGAAGATGTGATAGATTGAAATTTAGTAAATAATTTAGTAATTAATAAAAATATGAGTATATTTTATTATAATATTTTTATTTTTTAATACGTAAATCACTTACTAATAGTATCATTATTAAAGGTAAATTTATCAAAAGAAAATTAATATTATCTTAAAAATTATAAAATAATAATTATTTAAAAAAAATTTAAAATGTCAATTATTTCAAAATAAAGAAAATAAAAGAGAGGGTTAGGAAGTCAAAAAGAAAAGTTGAGGAAAATATCTCTTTCCTCTCCCATTCACTCAAGTTGCCTATGCAAGCGTAAAGCAGAATCAATGAAGTTTGCCCATCCAACATGCACGATGATTGATTTTGAAGTAATTTTATTCTTTGTGGGTCTTCTTCATACCTCTCCTTTTTTCTTCTTTAGTGGACCAAACATTGATTTACTAGTTTTCTGATTGACTCGGTCAATCTACACTGGTCAGCACAGATTTTGATTGATAACATTGGTATTTTGTATTAACTTGACTTTTATGAATACTCATGCCCATGTCTTTTCCATGTCTTTTGCATGTGAGTCCTGTATGTAGACTTATGTGAACCAAGATTTTAGCCATTGCAACTTTGATAAATAGTAATGTCTATGACTTTGCCATACATGATTTTTGGACCAAGAAAATAAGATATGTAGTTTTTTATATTAAAGTTGATTTTTTGGAGGAAGAATTGAATTTTCTTAACCAAGAACTATTTTTTTTCACAAAGAATCAACTTTGGTATCAAAAACTAAATATCTTCTTTTTTTTTGTCTCAAAACCCAATTATCTTGATTTTGTGAGCAACCTATCTCATAGGTCCTACATGTTGGCTTATGTGAACCAAGATTCTAGCCATTGTATAACTACTTTGTCTAAAATTAAAATATCATCATCTCTTCTATTTATTTATATAGATATAAATTAATACATACCTATAAATCTGTAAAAACTCTATTCTACAAAAAATCAAACTCTGCCTCGTGTAGGGATAAATTAATTATTTATATAGAGATATTTTTTTTTCTTTATAATTTATCATAAACTACTGTCTCTATTTTTTTTTCTGTAAATTGAAGAGTTTGCCTATAAGACACGAAAAAGCTTGAGAGTACAGAGTGAGTGAATTATGGTACACAAGTAACTTCTCAAATGTTTTTCCCAGAAAAAAAATAAATTAAGCTATTTAGAATTAGATAGTAGTTTATGATTCTAGACAGATGAATTCTTCGATCCATCTTTCATCCATAACCCAAAAAAAAAAAAATTCAGTGCCCTGATACAATCATGAATGTGCTCAATTTATGTATTTCAAATTAAGTAATACTATTAACATTCCTACCTTGTTCTAATGAATATCAGTTTTTCTTCGGCTAAAAAAATCTACTCCCTCCTATCTTTTCTATTATTGAAATTTTATGTGATTCTATATATAAGTTACTTTATATAGATTTCTACAGTATTAATTATTTTATTTTCAAAATATACTTATTTAATTATGAAAAAGAAAATGAATTTTTTAAATTTGTGGTATTTATTAGAAGTTAAATATGTAAATTATATTATTTTTAAGATAATTTAAAAAAAAACTACTCCCTCCTATCTTTTCTATTAATCACGTTATTGAAATTTTATGTGATTCTATATATAAGTTACTTTATATAGATTTTTAAATTATTAATTATTTTATTTTAAAAATATACTTATTTAATTATGAGAAAGAAAATAGATTCTTTAAATTTGTGGTATTTATTAGAAGTTAAATATGTAAATTATATTATTTTTAAGATAATTTTAATAATATAACAAATTTTCCTTGGTTTCAAATGAGATAGTTGAAAGTGACCTATATTAAGGATCGGGGGACTATAAATATTCTTATTATTTTACTTCCTCTTTGTGGATTATTCCTTTATATTTTTGTAAGCAACATTCCAATAAATGTATAATAAATTAGATTTAAATTTCAATTTATAAAGGGTTTGATTTTAATGTATATCCTGATAATTACTAATGTAAATTGTTAGCACCGTTGAAGAATGCATTGGACTGGGGATCCAGACCCCGAAATGCATGGGCTGGGAAAAGAGCAGCTGCATTAAGTGCTGTAGGAGGTGGGAGAAGAACACAGTATCATCTGAGGCAAATAATGGTGTTTCTTGATCTTCACTTGATCAACAAGCCTGAGTTGTACCTCAATGCCCATCGGCCTCCACGATGGCAACTTGGTTCATTCCGACACCAAGGACCAGCACAAGGAAGTGCTTCTGTCCATTCACATGTTCACGTTCAGACTCCATTGCAAGCACTGGGACTGTCTACTTCTCGGTAGCACAAGAGGAGAAGGGTGCTCAATTGCTTAATAAGCTATTTGTTGCTTCGTTCCTCTTTTGGTACAATATTTTTTTTCTTTATTTTAAAGTGGAGACTAAATTAAGAATTTATATAAGACATAGGATGACTTGCTTTCCCATAACATATCTGAATATAAATTTTTAACGTATAAAGTGGCCTTTTTGAAATAGCCAAATTTTTTGGCCAATTGTATTTCTTTTCGGCCTCCCAAGTTTCTTAGCCGGTTGAACTAGCCAATGGGTGAGCTATCATTTATCATGTTTGTGTTAATGTGTGTGTGTGTGTATTTATGTGTGTGTGAAATTATTTATCTATACTATACATTTTTACTAGAGAAAAATTAAAACAAAAAAAAAATCCAACAAGGGTACAGTATATCAAGCGCATTAGACCCTACATTTCTGGACTCTCTGCGATTTCATGAATGGTCGATATACACTTCTAGTGCTCCTTTCCCATCTCAAATTGATGCAATCCAAATCCAATTTGTACAGTTTTTTTTTTTTAAACAGTTTGTCAGGTTGATTACTACCAATGAGTATTCATATGGAAGAGATAATTGGATATGATCATATGACTCCGTGAAAACTCCTTCAACTTCAGCTATATATGATTAATACAATTGTTAGTCATGCTATGATATTTTGATCTTGCGAATGTATTACAAGTTGTGACAGTCAAGAAAATCACTTTATTAAAAAAAATATACTTGGCAGCAAAAATCTTACGGCGAAAAGCTTCAACCGTGGGATATTCAAGATCAATGCCAGACATTGGTAGAGGAGAACAAAGGGTATCCTAAAGACTGATCTTTTTAAAGTATAGAAACCACCTTAAAATCTCTTTTTCTTGTCTTCTTTTTTAAGTAAACAACCAAACATGTGATTTTGGCAATAATCAGATTTGCAGGGCCTAATGCTTACTGGGCTAGGATTTAGTGTACTGTTATTGGATTGTTTTTATTTCTCTCTAATAAAAATAGGGCCTAATGGTTACTGGCCGGGATACATTGTCCCCATGTTGAATTTTTTATCTCTCTCCAGTAAAAAAGTTTTGTTTAGCTTAGCCAAAAAAAAAAGTATAGTGTAGATAAATAATTCCATATGTATATATACTTTAACTAAAACATGATAAATGAAAGCTCACCAATGGGCTATTTCAACTGGCCCAGAAAATTGGTTATTTCAAAAAAGCCACTTCATATACTAAAAATTAATATTCAGAAATAGTATGGGAAATCAAATCATTTTATGTCTTAGATAAATTCTTACAAAATCAAAAAGGAAAGAAGCAACGTGTATCTTACAAAATGAAACCAAGTAATTAAGTAATTGAGCACCTTTCAATTTACCCTTGTGAATTTTCTATAACATAAGTCTTTCTTTATTTTTTTGGTCACAGTATCACCCTCATCCTGGCATTACAATTCAATTGGTTCAAACATATGCATTAACTGTAACCATGTTAGAGTTGGGAAATGGGCCACCTGCCCCAAAATAGGTTGGTCCATTACATTCTGGCAAAAAATGAGCTGGGCATGTGCCAATCTTTTTTTGACGGGTTGAGATTTGTCTAATCTATGACTGTCAAGGTGAACCCACCATATATATATATATATATATATTTTTTTTTTTCATTTTTTTTGACATTTGAATAATAACCTAAATCACCAATTTGAATTATAAAAAAATTACATGATTGGTTCATAATAAAATTAAAAATAGAAATCACATAAACCACTAATTTATCAAAATATATTAACACATACTAATTATCATACATGTAAGTATCACACTTCAACAACATTAAATATAAAGCATGGAAAAAAAATTAAATATAGTTAAATTGAGTTCAGAATTATAAATTTAAATTTTAATTACATAATTTGAATAAACTACACAAAACGAGGAAAAAACAAAGAAAATTTATGGAAGACTTTAATTACTGCTAATGAAATGCGCCACCTAGAGCTCCTAAATGTATTGAAATTCTCAGGGTTCTTAGAAAATTATTTAAAGTTAAACCTAGTTGATTACGTGATATGAATGTGTGGGAAATAATGCCTTTAAAAAACTCTAATTCCAAGAATAAGAAATACTAAAGAAAAAGAAAATAAGAGAATGGGAAGCATGTTTGGGTGGCTTTAACTTCTCTCTTTTAAAGAAATCATAACTAATTACTAATTAACTACATCATAACTAAGAACATCTAACAAATTTCTTCATAGGAAGATTATTATGTGCATTAAAATACAATTAGCATTTGTGCTTGATTCAGTTGGGCTTGAGTTTGGACAAGTTGTGCTTAAGCTTGCTTTTTATATTGTCCTTCATTATTAAAACTGAGTAACAAGCACCTCATTATTGAAAATTTCTTCAGTTTCATTCCGTGCCTCATCTTCTTATTCTCCTGATATAGTTTGTGAAGAGCAGAATTGGTGTGTGCCAATCGAATAAGCTAGGGATCTGCAGATCCATAACCGTGTCGAAAACATAAATTTAGTAGACAGATAAATATTACACTATATTGAAATATAGCTAGTCATTAATTAAAGAATGATTTCATAGTAAATATATATATTGATACTCATTAAAACAAAAAAGTATATTGACAGTATATATTAGTAGACAAAACGAGAACAATGATGAGTACCATGAAAGGATAAAGAGATTGAATCAAGAATAGTTTTAGCCCTGCCTTATAATATATATTTTTATAATAACTTATATAATTTTGGTGTTCTTTTTAGCAATAAAATACCCACTCCTAGTTCTACTTATTAGAGCAAATTTTGGTCATTTATATGAACCATTTAAAAACTTAAATGAAGTATTAATGATCTTTTTTTCCAAATTTATCCTTATATTAATACTCTTTGTTGCCGAAAAAAATGGGAGAATTATTGCAATAAATCTTATGGCTATAAAATTTGATTTAAGATATTTACTTAAGAATAAAAAATCAGATTATTATTCTAAGATTAATATTTAAATCTCTTGACATTGTTGGCCAAAAAAAAAATCCCTTGACATTGAATCTCGCTAATAAACTAATTTCTTAATTCTTAATTGATTATAATTAATAAGGATTAAGATTTAACTTAAATTTGAAAATTTATATTTATAAAAATCTGGGCATGAAAATTAGATAAACTAAAATTTATATTATAAGTAAAAAATTTGGATATGAAAATATATAGGGTATAAAACTTTTCTTTTGGTAAACATATATTGTATAATTAAACTTTAATCTCACCAACCAACTTATATCTTAATGAATTCTAATAGAAGGTTTGTGATAAATTGGCAAATTACATAATAATTCAAAAAGCTACAGCATAATTTACCTAATAAAAAAATGACAAAAATATATTTTTAGTCCCTTAAATTTATATCAAGTTTCATTTTAGTCATTTAATTTTATTAACTTTCTTTTAATCCTTTAACTTCTAAAACAAAGTCAAAGTTTCCTTTCTTTTAACACTGTTAAATGACTTAATGGAAAATACTTATATATAAGTTTTAAAGTAACTCAACAACCAAAAAATCTAACTCACTATTTTGTTTATTTATTAACTAATTTTATCTTACTTTTAAAATATTTTTAAAATCTTAAAATTAATTATCAAACATTATAAGAATCTTAGATTTGCTATACATACATAAAAACTTGCACTGTCAACACAAAATCATTATTTACAATTCCAAATTGCACTCTTATGCTAATATAGGAATCAGTAATCAATATTTACATTCTAAAATAGCAATTGTTTTAATATACGTATTAATGATACTTTATGCCGTAGGTTTTTAGTGTGATTTGAAAACATTTTTAGAGACCCTACGCTTGATTTTTTTTTTGCCACACAATACATAAAATAAAAAGACTATATTGCTATTTTAAATGACTAACAAAATTTTTATATAAACAAATTTAAATTTATTTAAATTTTTTTCTAAGTTTGTCTTTAAAAACTTCAAACCTAACATTTTTTTTGTTAAGTTAGTTAACAGTGTTAAGGTAAAGGAAGATTTGGACAACATTTTAAAAATTCAAGCACAAAAAAAATTATTAAAGTTAAAGGAGTAAATTGAAACTTGATATAAAGTTAAAGAACTAAATGTATTTTTTTGCCAAAAATAATTTAAAATTTTAATACATATTAAATTTAGATAAGGCAAAAGCATACTTTTGATCTCTCAAATTTACACAACATTTTATTTTGATCCTCTAATACATATTTTTTATGGGGTCCTAATTTGTTTTTATCCCTTCTTTTTAATTCTTTAATTTTTAAAATACATAAAAAATTTTCTATAATTAACACTGTTAATTATATTAATGAAAATGCTAATAAACCAAATCTTAGTGTTAATAAAGTATTTCCCAAAAGGTGACAAAGCATTTATATATTAATATGACCCATTTTCATTTAAAAAAAACTCATATTTATTTAAAGAAAAGGCCTATCTCGTCTCTTCTTCATCTAGTCAATTATCCCTTCTAATAATTAATATAATACTAATTTTTTGGCCAACAATATATAAAACTAATGGTTAATAGGTAGTATGTAATAAATTCACAAATTACATTATTTTAAAAATCCTGTAAAATTAACCCCAAACCAAGCATTAACTTAAATATTGAAAATTTTATAAATTACAAGAAATAAATTTTTAAATCATTTATTGAAATTTGATTATTAATTGATTGCAAATATTATAAACTCACATATTGAAATTTAATAGCGTTTTAAAATGAAGTAAAATTGTTGAAATTTTACCAACTGCAAGTTTTACATTAAAATATATTATATCCTGAAATTTTACAAAACAAAAATGAAACTTTTAAGTTTAAATTTGCCTCCGAGCAACATATCACATGGTGATTAATCACCAATTTTCTCACTCAAATATGTGATAAAATAATAAACCACACCATTATTGCAACGTACGAAAGGGTTTTAATTCTCTATCCATAAAGTTTCAAATATCCAATTCAGAATATGCGTTGTTTTTTTTTAGGCTACATCTAAAATATATGTTGTTAAACGTGCCAGTTTCGCATGTATAATTATGATAATCGCATCAACACTTGTATTTAAAAACATTAAAATTTTCTTGGCAAGAAAAAAAATTGAGGAGACAACTGCACAAAAAACTTTTAAGGACAGTTAAAAAGGACTTTCGCTGACAGTTTTTTTATAGTGGTAGATTTGACAATGGTAGAAAGTGACATTTTCTAGGATGGTTCCTTAGCCGTCCAAGAAATTGATATTCAAGGATGATTATAATAGCATCCGTCCTTAAAGAACGAAGAAAATAAAAATTAATTGTAAATCTTAATTGATATTCAAGAAGGGTTATAATAGTATCCATCCTTAAAGAACGAAGAAAATAAAAATTAATTGCAAATTTTAGTTGACTTTCAAGGATAGTTGAAAAATTAATTGCAAATATATGACTTTTAAGGACAATCATGTATATAACTATCCTTAATATCCTGTAGATTTTTGTATAACATATAAATTTGATTAAATACACCCATCATGCAAACACATTCATCCAAAATACCAGAATATATACATATCCAATTTACATCCAACCAACACCTAGGCTACTTTACATAGCCATTAACTCCCTAAAAACTATCTTTAATAATTACAAATATCCAACAAAAGTTCATGGACACCAAAAGAGATAACACTCAGCTTCAAAGTTCACTAAACTACAATTCAGTTAGTGGCAAGTCCCAAAAGTTAACATTAGAAGAAACTGAAAACTAACCCACATGTTCAATGTCTTTGACCTTTAAAGTGATGTTGTATTGGTTGATTGGCTAATTGGAAGCATATAGTTCGTGATGGGTGCTCCGGAGGCTTGAAGCATCATTATAAGTATGTATATGATTTTTCTACATATCGTGATATGTACACGACTAGACATGATAGTATATGATGATGATATACATATATTGATGTGACATGATGTGAATATATGAAGATGATCATATGGCATGAACATCACCACATAACATTATGAGGAAAAGGTGAATCGGGTTGTGATAATGATATATGATATATGATATGATGAGATATGATATGGATGAAATAAGAATGAGACCCCTGCAACAAAATTGCCTCCTATGGCCAAGAGGGAAAGCGGGTAGTGGATTGCACTTTTCCTAAATCGTCACCAGTTCTTGGTGGTAAGGGGAAGGAGAACCACGATCCCAGTGTTAGTGTTACCTTTGGCCGAGTATACTAGTGTGAGGTGAGCTTAGTGATATTCCAGAATCAGTCTTCTTCGATTGTTGGAAAGGAGTTACCTGCACGAAATGTCCTGTTATGACGCCAGCTCATGGTTCTAGCCGTGTGGGGGGAGACATGCATTTCATGATATTGGCATTGCACTACATCATTTCCATATGTGTGTAGTATTGATGATATTATAGTATGTGTATATTTATCCCAGTTACTGAGACATTGTCTCACATCCCTCCCATAACTACCATTTCAGGTGAAGACTCTGGTACTAGTTCGGGGAAGACCATGGAGTCATATGCCTCTCCACATTTGGGAATTTAAAGTAATTGGTAGTTGTTATCTAGTTTATTAATATTATGCCAAGTAAGTTGTTATAATCTGGTTGCCTATATGTGTATTCTAGGAATACAAAGATGTATGTGGTTATACATGTTTGGGTGAAGTGATGATGTTGTGTAGGTGATAATATGTGATGATTGTATAATGATGATATCAATGAGATTGGTAGTATAGGCTTGAAATAGGTGCTTGGGTGGTAGAATGGTCATATGATGGAGCCCTAAGTGGTTTTGGGCCTGGTATGTGAGTTTAGGACATATAGCCCACTGTATGATTATAGAGTTCAAGGGGGTCAATTCTCAAGAGAGAGGTTTTTCCAAGGTAAAACCTCATTCAACAGGTTGGTTGAATCAAATAGGACCTGTGTAAAAGGTCCTTGAGTGCCCAATTGGCTTCAGTGGCAAATGGAGGTATTAAGTTGAGTTATGGCTAAAAGTGGCCAAAATAGTGTTGCATATCCAAAATCTCCATACGGAGATGGTTTTGAGTGAAATTGGTGTTTATGGAAAGATTGTGACAAAATTGACCCGTATGAGTCAGAATCAAGTCAATCGAAGGTCAGACTAAGAAGTTGTTCACGACAAAAGTTTGCTCAGAAAATCAGGATTTTGCTGATATGAAATCTGATACGGGCGTCGTGGTGCTAGTTCCCTCTATCTTTAGAAATGGGAATCCAAAAGCTTCCAGGCAGTGACGGTGTTATAGCAAACTATGGCTTCAGCCCAGTTCTAGTGCTTTTTGAGTGTTTTTCAAGGTTTTGGTGTCATGAGAGTTAAAGTCAGGATGTATTGAGAGTAATTGGTCAAGACTAGAGGTTTTATTTGGTAGGGTGTTACAGACATGGAAGCATTCAATTATATAATGCTTTCTTAGCATGTAATATATTGTATCTCCACTGTTATTAGCTGACATGTAGATTGCTTTTCCAATTATTTGATGTTGTATTATTTTTATGGCTAGAGTCAATGTGTATAATTTATGATTTCCTACATTTAATCATTACTTAAAAGTGTTTTACTTTTATTATAATTTCTATGCATGCACGTGCAATTACTAATTTATACAATAATGTTTAGAATGTTTAATATTCATTTTTTTCTTTTAGTAAGTTGATTTATTGACTAATGGTTATGCATATAAATAATTACATAAGTAATATTGTATATGTATATATATGCTCCCTACGTCTCATATTATAAAATGTTTTTTTAAAAAAAGTACATAAATTAATGAAAGTAATTAAAGTTAGTTGAAAGTCTTAATTTTGTCAAAAAAATTGCTATCTTACAAAAAATGTCCTTCGTTAATTTCATTGACTTCTTTTATAAAGAGAGTTGAGTTAGTTGTCAAGTAAATTTATAAAGGTTATTATTAGAAAAAGTTCATAAATGCTTAACTAAATTCTATAAAATGTCTTATGAACTAAAGAAAGTTTGTAAAATGTTGGCAAGAAAACAAAGAAAGTTTGTAAAATATTTTATAATATGAAATGGAGAAAATATATTTCTGTACCCATATGTAAAATTTTAAAGATTATTTTATCCTCCATATCATATTAATTATATAATATCCAGTATATATTTACCCATATTGGGGCTACATAGTCACAAAATAAGATTTTGAGAAAGACAACTCAGCAACTCTTGTAACAACACTTATGATAATTGTTTTGGTATTGTGTGCAGAATCGGAGGAAACAAGATGAAAGAAGGTTTGAGTGGAGAAGAAAAGAGCTTTACGCCGCGGCAAGAAGTAAGGCCACTACGGCGAGAGCCAATTCCAATGGCTCTTTCCGGCTGAAAAACTAGTGGAGCCGCAGTGAGCTATCTGGAGCCACGGTGTAACATCCTACCTCCACTCATAACCAAAACTCATGAAAAACAACCAAACACAACCCAAACAACATCTTATAGCCACAAACCAGCGGAAATGAACCCCAAATTACCAAATTTTGGGCTGGGGTCGCGGCCGCTACAGTACCGCCGCGGCTCCAGCTTTCGCTGACACATGCTCGCTACAGGACGGCTGGCACCGCGGCCTGGACTTCTGGCGTCGCGGCGCCCCCTTGCTGATGTCCCACATCAGCATTTCAACACTTTGGGGCGAACTTCCGACGCGCATAACTTTATGCTCCGACCTCCGATTGACTTGATTCTAACTCTTACAAATCAATCTAGTCCCAATCTAACCACAGACACCACTTTCACCTCAATCCAACTCCGTGTGGAGATTCTGGACACCCGACACTGTTTTGGCCACTTATTGACCAAAACTCATTACTAACCAACCCCAATCATCACCAAAGACAACTGGTCACTCAGAGACCATTCATACAGGTCTTAAATCTCCAAACCAACTTGTCCAAAGAGGTTTCACCTCAAAGGAACCACTCCTATGAGTTTTGACCCCCTTGAACCTTAGCATGACAAGATGGGCTACATGCCCTAAAACACAACAACCAGGCCCAAGCTACTCTGGGCTCACGAATACTACCATACCAATTTCCAAATACATAACGCTCTCAAAACACCAGCATAACACATTCCACATAAACATAACCAAGCATACATTCACCCATAACAATCCTGTCAATCTCATACATTCACTACACAACTTCTACCCTACTTGGCACATAATACATTATCCAAAATTTACAAACACTACATAGACTTCCCACGTACATGGCTACTCTCTAGGCTTCACCGGACTAGAGCCAGAACCTTCACCTGAAAGGGTTAGTCATGGGAGAGGGTGGGGTGAGACAATGTCTCAGTAACCGGGATCAACAACACATAAACATATATATATATATACAGATATGAATCATATAATATATGAATGCAATGTAAAATGCATGATATGCATGTCGTCCTCTCCGGGACTTCTATCCTTATCCTCCCTAACACCCATATACATATAACCCATCCTTATTCTCCCTAACACACATATACAATATAACCCGTCCTTATTCTCCCTAACACATATATACAATCCACCCTTATCCTCCCTAACATATACATACATCACATACTCCAACCTTATTCTCCCTAATAATTTCATTTATCATCATATATCATACATCATCACCACTTTATCCATCATATATCTCGATGTAACAATAACAGGTGGTGATGCTAAGGTATCATCATCATCATCATGATCATCATAACGTCTATACCTCATATCATATCATGTCTACTATACGCATACCACGATATATAAAAACAACACACACACATATCACTATCGTGGTATGAAAAAGACATGCATATATACATAACTATACATACTATCATATAGAACCAAATAAACAAACACTCGGTTACCTCAGGTTGTCAATACCACGCTCAAGCAAGTTCCACACGCTTTTTTGAACACCAACATGCTTGAGCCCCACATGGTTAACCAATTAACCTTCATAATACATAATTCTCCCATTAACATAATATACCCATAATCACAATATCACAATTTGACCACTTTAGGCCTAAACCAAAGTTCCAACACCCCTTTCATGCGTCAATAAACTCTTAGGGACCCTTCAAATACTACTCAAACACATACATATCGGATTCCCAAGATCCCTAATTAGAAACATCCTAGGGTTAAGCTCAAATCACACATAAACCCTTCCAAACTCGAATCCAATCATCAAGAACATCAAAACACACTTTATTAACCTCATTTAAACCATTTCAATCGGTGGGTTTCGTCACAATCCGAGAACCCAACCTCAAAACCAAAAACCCCCATATTTCCATCGAACAAAAATGGAGAAGGAGGTGTAGAAGTAACTTACCAACTTAAATTCAAGTTCCCTCGACCTGAAATCACCCTTAGACGCCGAAAAATCAACCCTAGCACAGCTCTCTCACGATCTCCCTCGGTTTCCTTTTGTTTCTTTTCTGTCCGAGCGTCCGAAATGATCCGATTTTAAGCAAAAATCTCGACTCTCACCGCGGCTCCATACATCTAGCTGCAGCTCCTCCATAGAATTTCGAAAACCGCTATTGGAAGTCTCTCGCTGCGGCGGCTCTGCTCCTCGCCGCAGTGCAGAGCCCCTTTTTTTTGTTTCCTCTTGAACCATATCCGTCCTTCTTCCTCTGATCCTGAACACAAAACCAATAAAGATATCGTGAGGGGCGTTACACACGGCAAGAGTTGGGATTTTTGCTTAAATTTGAATCATTTTGGAAGATCAGAAAGAAAGAAAGAGAGGAGAAACTGAGGGAGCTCTGATAGGGTTTAAGATTTCCGGCCTTTGGAAGTGATTTTTGGACGTTGAAAGCTTGAATCTTGGTTCGTAAGTGATCCCTACTCCTCCCTCTCTATTTTCTTCGGTTTAAACTTGGGATTTTTTGGTTATATGTTGGGATTTCTGATTTGGGCCGAAATCCACTAATTGAAATAGATGAAATGGGATTAATAAAGTGTGTTTTGGTGTTCTTGTTGCTTGGGTGTGAGTTTTGAAGGGTTTATACATGTTTTAAGCTTAACCCTAGGTTTTCTTCAGTTAGGGCTCTTAGGAATCTAAAGTCTATGGGATTGATTGGTATTTGAATAGTTCCTATAAGTTTAATGATACATGAAAGTGGTGTTGGAACCTTGGGTTAGGCCTAAATGGTTGAATTGTGGTTTTTGATCAAGTTGTATAGTATGTTAATTGAGGTATTATGATATTGTTAAGGTTGTTGGCTAATTGGAGAAGGCTAGTCTTGGGATTGGTGTTCAAGAAGGCTTATGGAAGCACGTGTGTGTGGTATCAACAATCTGAGATAACCGGGTGTTTATATTACATCATATGTATTGTATGATATTACGTATATTTGTGTATATATGTATGTTTCTTTCATGCCATGATATTGATGTGTTTGTGTGTACGATTTTCTATATATTGTGATATGCACACAACTAGATGATGATTACATAGATGATGATTATGATGATAGCATATGTGATGATGATGTGATATGGCATGATGCATAGCATGACATTGAGATCATGATGATGATGATTATATGATAATACATGAGTATCACCACATAATATTGTGAGATTGTGATATGTTGGTTCGGGTGGTGATGATATATGATTATGGAGGATAAGGATATGATCCCTATTATAACATCCCTCGTGACTTTGTTTTAGCATGGTGTGCAGGATCAGAGGAAAATAGGATTGAGGAAGGTTCAAGTGGAGTCAGAAAGAGCTCCATGTCATGGCTTGCAGCAGGGCCGCGGCAGCGAGAGCAAGACTAGTAGCTCTTTCCAGCTGAAAACTAGTGGAGCTGTGGTGAGATTCGAGATTTTTATTTAAATTCAGATCATTTTGGATGATCGGAAAGAAAGAAAACAGAGGGAATGACGAGGAGCTCTGCTAGGGTTTGGAGTTTTCGGCCAGTGGGAGTCATTTTCTTCCTCTAGAAGCTTGGATTCAAGTTGTTAAGTAATTTCTACTCCTCCCCTTCCATTTTCTCTGGTTGAAACTTAAGGTTTTTCGGTTTTGAGTTAGGATCTTTGATTTTGGCCAAAATCCACCGATTGAAATGGATGAAATGGGGTTAAAGAAGTGTGTTTTGGTAGTCTTGTTGCTTGGATGTGAGTTTTGAAGGGTTTATGTATGATTTAAGCTTAGCCCTAGGTTGTTTTCGGTTAGGGCTCTTGGGAATCTGAAGTGTATGTATTTGAGTTGTGTTTGAATGGTCCCTAAGAGCTTATTGATGCATGAAAGGGGTGTTGAAACCTTGGGTTAGACCTAAAGTGGTTGAATTGTGGAATTTGGATATTTGGTATGTAATGTTAATTAAGGTATTATGGTATTGTTAAGGTTGTTTGACTACTTGGAGAAGGCTAGTCATGAGATTGGCGTTCAAGAAAGCTTGTGGAACTCATGTAAACGTGGTATGACAACCTGAGGCAACCGAGTGTTAATTTATATCATATTGTTGGTATTGTATAATAGTATGTATATCCATATATATATGCATGTTTCTTTCATACCATGATATTTATGTGTTTATGTGTACTGTTTTCAATATATATATCATAGTATGCACACAGCTAGAGGATGACTATGATGATTATGATAATGATATTGACATGACATGATATGATATGATGCATACATGACATTGTGATATGATGATGATGATACATGAGCATCACCACATGAGATTCTGAGGTTATGATATATGATAGATTTGGTGGTGATGATGATATGATATATGTTAGGGAGGATAAGGATGAAATATATATATATGTTAGAGAGGATAAGGATGAGATCCATGTGGCTAAATCACCTCCTATGGCCAGGAGGTGAAAGGCGCACAGTAGACTGCACCTTCCCTAAATCGCTGCCAATTCGTGGTGGGAAAGGGGAAGGAGATCCACGTCTAAACATTAGTGTTACCTTTGGCCGGGTGGACTAATAGGAGGTGAGCTTGGTGATATCCCGGAATCAGTTTTCACTAATTGTTGGAAGGGAATTACTTACACAAAATGTCTTGTTATGACGATAGCCCGTGGTTCTAGCTGTGTGCAAGGGAGATATGCATACCATCATTTCACATTGCATTCATGAGTTGCATGAGATATATATATATATATATTTGTGTGTGTGATTGTTCCTAGTTACTAAGATATTGTCTCACACCCCTCTCCCATAAACTAACTTTTTAGGTGAAGGTTCTGACACTAATTCTGAAAAGCCGTGAGAGTAGCTACGTACGTGGGAATAGTCTATGTGGTATTTGTAATTTGGATAATATATCTTGTGCTAAGTAGAATAGAAGATTTTGTAATGAATCTAAGACATTGAAAGGTATTGTTTGTGGTATGTATGTGTTATGTATGATGAAAGGTGTTTTTGGGCTTCGTTGGTGCGTTTTAGGGTCTGTAGCCTATTTTGTCAAGTTGGAGTCTCAAGGGGTCAAATCTTAAAGGAGTGGTTCCTTTAAAGTAAAATCTCTTTGGATAAGTTAGTTTGGGGGTTTTGGACCTTATGAATAGTCTTTGAGTGACCATTTGCATTTGATGACAATTGGAGATGGTTAGTGGTAAGTTTTGGTCAATAAGTGACCAAAATGGTGTTAGGAGTTCAAAATATCCACACGGAATTGGATTGAAGTGAAAGTAGTGTCTAGGGATGGTTTGAGACTAAATTGACTTGTAAGAATTGGAATCAAGTCAATCGGAGGTTGGAGCATAAAGTTATGCACGTCGGAAGTTTGCCCCGTGTTGAAATTTTGCTGGTGTGGAAATCAGCAGGGGGTGCCATGGTGCTAGGGTCCAAGCCGCGATGCCAGTGGAGGGCGAAGTAAGTGAAAACAAGGGAGGCTGGAGCCATGGCAGTGCTATAGCTACCGCGGCCCCAGCCCAGTTTTTGGTGTATTTCGGTTCGTTTCTGTTGTTCTAAAGTTGTGAGAAGTTGTTTTGAGATGTTTGGGTTCCGTTTGGTAGGATTTTGAAATTTTTGGTTGATTTTGGAGGTGTTAGGAGGTAGGGTGTTACACCTATAGCTAAATCCTCCCTCATGGCCAGGGGGAGTCAGGAGGTAGTGGATTGTACCTTCCCTAAATCACCACCAATTCAAGGTGGTCCAAGGAAGGAGAGCCACGGTCCGAGTACTAGTGTAACCTTTGGTCAGGTTGCATTAGTGTAAGGTGAGCTTGGTGATGTCTTGAAATTAGTCTTCACCATTTGATGGAAGGGAATTACCTATACGAAATGTCTTGTTATGATGACAGCTCATGGTTCTAGCTGTATGCCAGGGAGACATGAATTCCATTTTATATTGCATTTATGAGATTATATGATATATATGTATATGTGTGGTTGTTCCTAGTTATTGAGACATTATCTCAAATCCCTTTCTCATGAACTAACATTTCAGGTGACAATTCTGGCACTAGTCCTGAGAAGACAAGGGAGTAGCTGCAGATGTGGGAATACTAGGTCTATGTAGTGTATGTTTATTTGAATATGAACTTTGTGTCAAGTAGGATAAAATATTTTGTAATGGATGTATGATATTGATAAGGTTTGTTATGTATGGAGAATGAATGTGATGAGTATGATAGTTGTATTGTATATGATGTGTATAATGAATGGTGGTGTATGTGTGGTTCAGAGTGTTGGAATGTCAGTGTGGTAGTGTTTATAAGCTCAAAGGTGGAATTGGGCATTGTTGGTGTGTTTTAGGGTCTGTAACCCATTTGGTCAAATACAAGAAGGTCAAATCTCAAATGAATAGTTCCTTTAAGGTGAAACCTTTTTGAACAAATTGGTTTGGTGACTTTGAATGGTTCTGGTCGGTCAAATTTCCCTTGGTGGCAAATGGGAGTTGAAAGTTGTGAGTTTTGGTCAGAAAGTGGCGAAAATGGTGTCGGACTTCCAGATTCTCCATACAGAGTTGGATTGAAGTGAAATTAGTATTTATGATTAGTTTGGGACAAGATTGACCTATAGGAGTTGGAATCAGATCAAAAGAAGATTGGAGCTAAAAATTATACATGTCGAAAGTTTACCCCAGTGTTGAAAATTTGCTAGTATAGAAAACTAGCAGGGGGCGCCGCAGCACCAGGAAGAAGGCTGCGGCACCAAGACCTCTAGTAGTTAGTGAGAAATAGGAGAAGGCTAGAGCTGCAACGGTACTGTAGCAGCTGTAGCCCCAGCCCAATTTCTAGTGTTGTTTGGTGTTTTTCCACTACCCAGTGGTTTTGATAGGTTCATGTGAGATGTTTGGGTTGTATTTGGTTGGATTTTGAAGTTTGTGGTCAGTTCTAAAGGTGTTTGGGAGTAAGGTGTTATAGCTCCTCTATGTTGTCCTATCATTGCCAAGCGTATGCCATTAGCCACATTGGCTACATCTCAACACCATGAGCTGACATGGATGAATTTGGAAACGTATGCAAATTATGATGAGTAACTTTCAAATTGTTGAATAGAATAGGAAGTTGATTATAGAAAATTAAAAATATTTCAAAATAGGGATTAACATTAAATTAATATGCTAACTCTATAAACTAAATTATTTTATTCTTTTCAAGATTTTATGAAGAGAAAGAGATAAATCAATTGAGGAGCACTGGCTACGGCAATATATCTAAATTGTAATTAGTTCATTCGTTTTAAATTATAAGTAACTTTTAACTATGTTACATAGGCTAAGATGATTGGTTAAAATTAATTGAAATCGGTGGATATTTAAAAAATTACAATGACTTTCTAAATTACCTTTATTAAGTTATAACCCTATCTTAATTTTATCTCTATTTATCTCTCCAATATAACATTTTTTTATTATTCTTAAGAGGGGCATAAATGTAATTAGCAATTACTCCATTTGTTTTAAATTGTATATCACTTTTAACTATTTTATAAAATCCAAGATGGTTGGTTAAAATTAATTGGAATCATTGAGTTTTAAAAAAAATTACAATAACTTTTTAAATTATCTTTATTAAAGTATAATCGTATCTTAATTGTATTTCTGTTAACCTCTCCAATACAACTATTTTTATTATTCTTAAAAGGTGTAAAAATATAAAAATATTAACTACAGTATAATTTTTATAAAGTAACTTATATTTTAATCTTAAAAAAAAGTTATTTATAATTTGAAATTGATGGAGTAATAATGAGGTAGTATAATTAATTAATAATAAATTAATAAATAATAGAGATCATGGAAAAGGGGCTATCTGGAAACAATGACTGAATTCCACTCCATAAAATCCCCAATATGCCAATGCCCATGTGGGCATAGTGGCATGAAAGTGGCCCGCTAATGGAAAGTTCACGGATTCCATCCGGCTTGTTACATCATGTTGTAAGTCTAACCTTTGTAATGACAAAATTAAACCCCCTGATATCTTCCCCTTACGCCACAGAGAGTGCCCATCAACTATGTTAGATGCCAAGCCAACTTACCAGCAGATTCCCTTGCTTGCACGGCAGCCAATTCAGGAGATGACCAACTAATATATAAATATATATATATTTTAATCAACGGAAAATACGATTATAAAAGCTAGTTGCATGTGTCTTCCGAGTTTAATCCCAAAATATCATGCTCTGGAATTCCAACACAGAAAGGGGGATGCTGTAAAATTCAAAGATCATGATAACTAACAGAGATAAGCATTTTGAGCAAGGATGTTTGCACATTCATTAGCGTTCCTATACATAAAATTAACTGAGACTATCCACTCCCAAGATAGCATGTCCCCTCTTGCTGATGCTGTTAACATGCTTCTAGAAGATGTTTTGTGACTTAATAGCAATAAAGTATGGTTGTCATTTGATTGGTTATAGAATTCTTTTTTTTTTAATTACAAATTAACAACTACAAACAAAACAAAACAAAACAACTCCAAACATCCAAACCATTAGCAGTGTGCAAGTGAGTGCTCTGTGTGTTACAATAATCCAGAAACGGAGATAAACGGCTCCACCAAGATTGTAACATCCTACCTCCTAACACCTCCCGTGGTTAACTAACAACTTCAAAACTCTTACCAAACACAATCCTGATACCTTGAAACGACTCTACAAAACTTCAAACAGTGGAAATGACCCCCAAAATACCAAAAATAGGGCTAGGGCCGGGACCGCGACCGTTACAGTACCGCGGCCTGGACTCTGGCCTCCCTTGTTTCTCCATCACTTCTAGATTCACTAGTGCCGCGGCCTGGACTCTGGAGCCGCGACGCCTTATGCTGATATCCCATATCAGCAATTTCCACATTCTGGAGCGAACTTCTGACGCGCATAACTTTATGCTTCGACCTCCAATTAACTTGATTCCAACTCCTCTAAGTCAATCTAGTCCCCATCTATCCAAAGACACTACTTTCACCTCAATCCAATCCCGTATGGAGATTCTGGACCTTTAACACCATTTTGGCTACTCATTGACCAAAACTCACCACTAACCACATCCATTTGCCAACAAAGGCAGATGCACACTCAAAGACCACTCATACAGGTCCAAATCCCCCAAACCAACTTGTTCAAAGAGGTTTCACCTCAAAAGAACCATTCCTCTGAGATTTGACCCCTAGGAACCCAACTTGACAAACAGGCTGCAGGCCCTAAAACATAGCAACAAGGCCCCAAAACCATTCGAGCTCACCAACACTAACATACAGACTTCTCGACATCCAAAACCATGCAACCATACATACTACATACATAAATATACGTACATCCATCCATAACAATCCTTTATCAATTCCTTTAAGCTATCCTTTACAAACCATTCTATCCTACTTGGCACAAGGCACACTATCCAAAATACACACACTATATAGACCTAGTATTCCCACATACACAGCTACTCCCGCGTCTTCTCCGGACTAGTACCAGAACCGTCACCTGAAAGGTTAGTCATGGGAGAGGGGTATGAGACAATGTCTCAGTAACTGGGGATAACCACACACAATATATATATACTGACCCACACAATCGTGCAATGCAATGTTAATGAATAGTATGCATGTTCTCCCTCATACACGGCTAAAACCACGGGCTGTCGTCATCACAAGACATTTCAATAGATGATTCCCTTCCAACAGTCGGTGAAGATCGATTCTAGGACATCACCAAGCTCACCTTACTCTAATACAACCCGGCCAATGGTTACACTAAAGCTCGGACCGTGGCTCTCCTTCCTTGGACTATCACGAATTAATGGTGATTTAGGGAAAGTGCATCCCCAAATCCACTGCCACCTGGCTCTCCCAAGGAGAGAATTTATTGACAGGGATATTTCATCATATCATATTATCCTCTGCCGCCTGGCTCTCCCATGGAGAGGATTTAGCGACAGGGATCTTTATCATATTATCATCTCATCTCATATCATATCACCATCACCTCATCTTCAATCTCTCACTATGCAATCGTATGGTAATGATGTTAATGTCATGCCAACATGCCTCTATGCATATATATATATATACACCATTACCATCACAATCATCATATGAACATGCCAACATGCAATGGTATAGGGATGCTACATATCACAATATAAATATACAACCATCATACATCAACTAGTCGTGCATACCATGATATACAAGAAAACCAAACATATACGCAATCAATATCATGGTATAAAACGGAACATGCATATATATACAGATATACGTTCTATCATACCATACAAACAATACAATACAAACATACACCCGGTTACCTTAACTGTCGTTACCACACATACACGAGTTCCACAAGCTTCCTTGAACTGTTTAATACACGTGAACCCCTTCTCGATAGTTAACAACCTTCACAATACCACAATTCCTCCATTAACACAATATACCAATAAACCAAACATTACAATTCAACCACATTGACCTAACCCAAGGTTCCAACACCCTTTTCATGCATCAATAAGCTTTTAGGGATCACTCAAACACTACACAACCTCCAACACTTCGGATTCCCAAGAGCCCTAACCAAGAACAACATAAGGTTAAGCTCAAATTACATATACACCCTTCAAAACTCACATCTGAGCAACAAGAATACCAAAACACATTTCCTTAACCCCATTTCATCCATTCCAATCGGTGGATTTCATCCCCAAACTAGAAATCCAACCTTAACACCGAAAATCCCAAATTCTAACCGAAGAAAATGGAAAGGGAGGAGTAGAGAACACTTACCAACTTGAATCCAAGCTCTTGAGGTCCGAAAATCACTCCTAGAAGCCGGAAATCTCGAACTCTAGCACTGCTCCTCGCGTCTCCCTTGGTTTCCTCCGTTTCTTTCTTTCCCGATCGATTGAAATGATCCGGATTTAAATAAATTTCACGAATCTCGCCGCGGCTCCAGCAAGTTCAGTTGAACAATTGCCACTGGAAAGATTCTCACCGCGGCGTGGAGCTCTTTCAGACTCTACTTGAGCCTTCCTCCATCCTGTTTCCTTTGATCCTGAACACAATCTCAAAGAAGAAATCGTGAGGGGTGTTACAAAGATCTCCATAAGGAAGGAAGGAACTCGTTCTAGTCGCTAATAAAAAATCCCTAAAAATGAAACCACATCTTGTACAAGAGTTCCCAATCTCAGCTGCCTTCAAACCATCTTCACATGGAGATTTGCATGCTTGGGATTCACCATGATGATTGAGATCTGAAAAATTGAAGGCCCATAGGAATACAGGTTAGTGATCCATCTGATTGTTGATCTAAATTCTTTCCAGCAAAAAAGATTTCATTGTTAAAAACTCCACGCTTAATGTTGCTTCTTACATAAAAAATCTGCAGATTAAAGAAGCTTTTCGGTCTTCAATGATAACCATATCAATTCTGTAAATAGCCTGAGAAGGAGAGATTTCCTTATTCAGATGCTTTTTTTGATTCTATATTCCCATATAACTTGAGTGGGAGGCATTACAATTTTGATTTCCTCTACCGTCTTCATTGAAATTAAAGAACCAGTGAGCCAAATATGCTTTGAAAATGAAATTTTTTAACACCCCATATCTTTATCGATAGAGACGAAGTGAACCAGAATGCTCTTGCAAAATGGCAGTGCAAAAATCCAAAATTTCCTCCACATCTTGGCATTAAGGAATATGCATTATTTAGGCCCTGGCATGACAAGATTTAAAGTGGAGATAAAAGTTGTGATTTCGAAAATATTTATTATATTTGTTCCCATATTTATTCTTTCTTAATTATTTATTACATGGACTTCAGTAATTTTTTATTTAGAAAACCATTTATTATTTTACAATTCTTTTCATTTTTTTATAAGGATTATTCTTCCAACTAGATTTTAGAGAAATTTTCAAATGGGTTCACGAACCTAATACATTTTCTAATTGGTACCTCGGAGTCTTGTACCAGTTCTAAAATATGTTGCTCAGTAAAACTTATTTGGAAGTTTCCCTAGATTTTACCCCAGAGTAGTACTGCACAGAGTAGCCAAAATTTTAAGAAAACAAGTCATACATTTTGAGAAGCCACAATTCCGAGACAAAGCTACACGATTTGAGAGAACAATGTAATTTTCAGTGTTTGCAATTCAAATTATATATACGTGTGTGTGTGTATATAGACTCTATGTACAAAAATTCTTATTTTACTAGTCTACTAAACTGTTAAACGAATCCAAGTATCCAACCCATAATATACGAACTTTATGAATTCTATAACCCGATCTCTTGAATCATTCTTAGGGCCCACAGCATGTGAACACTTTGTCGGGTAATTCTTGTATGATACATCATTGAACCATGGAAAATGACAAAAGCAAATTATGCAGTCCCTTCATATAGGTTGCTTGAGATTTGGTTCAAAGATGACTCCATCTGCTAGAAATTTATTTACAAATTGAATTCAATTTCTCCAGACTTCTTAAAACAATCCACCACTATAGCAAATTCTGTTTATTTTTAGCCACTTCATAAACTTGTTTCAAGTTCGAATTAGACACTTTAACATAATTAATGGTTTCTTTATATGTGTAAAACAACTTTAAACAACAAAAACATTTGCATAAGAAAAATATTTAAATTCATCTAAGAAATGATAACATTAGCTACAATATATCTTCAGAACGTTGCTATTAAGTATATCAGTATTTACAAAACAATATTTTGGAGCATGTCTGAGTTCAAGAGATAACTGATTATCACAACTAATAGTTACCCTTGTATTGAACGAGTTCAAGAAATTACTTTATTACACATAACAATTTTTTTTTGGGGTATTAGCTAGGGAGAGCAATAATTATATAAATTGTGCACACAAAAGATAAAATTTACAATGCAAACAAACCAAAAATAAAACAGGATATTAATATAGTAGTTATTCTCAAACAAATATATATGAACTCTGGCTTTCACCTCAATAAACTATTGTACAGAAACTACCTAGGTGAAAGGGTGGTCATTGAATCAGATTGCCCAGAATAACTGACTGGATTGCTTGGTATACTATTGGATTTGGCATGATCCATCTCCATAGCTAAACATTCCATTAGTTCACGCAACACGTAACTTATGTCTGGCCTTTGCTTGGACTCTGGTAAAGTGCATGACATTGCTATCTCAACAGCTTTCCATACAGAAGCAACATGAAATTCACCTGTCAACCTTGGATCAGCTATGCTTTGGATATCCCCACATTCAATTTTAGGACGAATCCAATCAATAATAAAATAGATATTTCCAAGTTCTCTTCTCATTGGAGGATGGCCAGTGATTAGTTGGAGAAGAATGATTCCAAAACTATAAATATCACTTTTTTTATTTAGGTTTCCAGACTTCTGAAATCTGCAATGAAAACAATCAATTAGTCTACAGTAATTCTTTTTCCCTTCTTTGTATTAATATGCTCATATGTTTATTGAAAAATTTTACAGCAACATCTCTGTAAATTAAATTTCAAAACCACAAGGAAACATAACGTTATAGTGTCTTGTAAAAATTAGTAACAATTATCTTTTCAAGATAAAAAGCAATTACTTACTCAGGATCAATGTAACCAGGTGTACCAGCTGGTTGAGTTGATAAATGAGAATCTCTTTCATTTATAAACACTTTAGATAGTCCAAAATCAGCAATCTTGGCTACCATAGATTTGTTTAATAAAATGTTGGATGGCTTCAAGTCTCTATGAATTATAGGAGTCCTACAGCCATTATGAAGATATTCCAATCCTGCAAGTTCATAAGATTATGCAAGGTAACAAGTGACTATTAAGGAGAGAAGGGAGTACTAGTTCTCTCACCTTTTGCTTCATCCACTGCGACTTGAAGTCTCTCATTCCACTTGAAAACATTTGAGTTTTTCTCTACATATATGAATTTTTCTCTCAACAAAATGCCTCAGGAGTCAAAATATATATATGATGATGTAGTTATTTATGAAATATGGAGCTGTTTAGGTGTTGGTTGAATAAATGATGAGAAGTTGTTAAAAGAATGAGAATGAAATTTGGGAAAATTTGTTGAATGACTAGCCCCTAAAAAGAGTAGATAATAATTATTTCTTTTGTTTACTTCGTTAAGGTCCTCTATATTTGTGCAATTTTCTATGAGGATGCTTAAGTTTCCCCTCTTTTCCGTTGATATTAACTCTTGGCAAGATATAGGAAGCCAAATGCATGCTTCAAAAGATCATGCCCAAGAGGTATTCATGATCCAATTTTTTTTTTGTTAAGAGTATAGTTTGTTACTACAAGATACATGGACAATTAATCATTTTCATTGGAGTCAAAAGTGTTTAGCCATTCAGATCCCAATACCTTGTGTATACAATTTATTAGTCAATAAATTTCTTTCAAAGTTCTTCACCAAAAAAATTGTCCTTCCAAAGTTTTCTGATTCCACACTGTTGTTGAAGGATGTATGAACTTTGCATTTATCATCAAGCAATATGAAATATATGAAAATGTTCAAGCCAAGGAAACGACAATAAAAGTACACTAAGAGTGATAGGATATAGCGAAGTTTTGATCACAATATAAGAGGAACCTGACAACAGTCGACTAAGGTCTCCATAATCCATATATTCATAGATCAATGCTTTGGTGTCCTTTTCATCACAATATCCAACAAGTGAAACCAAGTTTCTATGATGAATAACTGTTAAGAGTTGAGCCTACAAGTTAAAACATGGTTCAATCATAATTAAAAACATCATTCTACAAGTCATTAAAACCTTTGAAAACCGTTATTTGACTTTCATTTCTAACCTCTGATTGAAATTCTTTATATCCTTGCATTGATGATGGAGAAAGTAACTTAACTGCAACCTTTGTATCATCCTTTAAAGTACCAAGGTAAACTTTCCCGAACCCTCCTTCTCCAATGGTAGTTTCGAAATTGTTGGTGATACGGAGAACATCAGAGTAAGAAAAAGATTGATTCTTTTGTCTTAGAACTTTTTTCTTCAAAGATTTAGTAGACAAAACTGCAATATTAAACCAAATGTTTGAGACTTCAAGACTCTATAAAAGTATAAAAGGGGTAAACTTAGAACCAGGCATATTTGATAGGGCCGTGTCAAGACATTTTGAGGTTTAATAGGCAAATTTGTTGAAGGGTCCTAAAATTATATCCAGCTCTTATATCATTCTTCTAGCTTTCCAACCTACGAAATCATTTATTCACGTTTAATAATCAAGTAATAATATTTCATATTCTAAATTGGTAATATGATTAATTCATTTAATCGATCTTGTAACATTGTTGATCCTATATAGGATTTGAAAATTTTTAATTTAAAATTTTTTTTTCTCTAGTAGCAACGGTCACGAATATTGACAAGCAACCACACAAGATACAAGGAGGGGGATATAAAGCTTATTTTCTTGGGGGTGTAAGGGCTATTGCCTAGGTTGCTATACCTTGGCTCTAATATCGGATCCGATTAGTTCGTTTGGTGCAATAGGCTAAAGGCCTAACCACCATTTTATGCATTCGGGAAGCATACAACAATTATTGCAATATAGTCTACCCACTTGAATATTAAAAAAAAAAATAGTGTAGGTTTAATACAATATAGTCACATTTTCAATGAAATGAAAACGTACTACATAAGAATCAATACCTCTTTTCTTTCTAAATCTCCAGATGACCAAAGCAACAATGACAATAACGATGACCAAAGCTACAACTGATGCAATAAGCGGAATTTCAGACTTGTGTTCTTTGCATGAATTTGTTTGGCAAAGACCTGGATTGTTGGCCACACTGGCAAAATAAAACAGGATTAGACTTACAGTGTAGGTGTAACACGATAATTTCTAATGCTTTTATAATACTCAATTTATTATATGAAAGTAGATTGCTTTCTGTTGAATAGGTTGATAGAAATTTGCTTAGTATCAATGTCAAGTAAGTGAAGAGAGTAAACATGTCACTGCATTTTCACAGACGTTGGCTGTCATGAGAGTATTAATTTCTATAAATTAGAGAGAGAATAAACATGTTACTAATTATAGAGAGAAGGTGTTCATAAACATTAGAGAGGTTGACATGTACTTTAGCTACTTATTGTTGATTTTAGACTTAACGATAATTAAAAGAAGACCTTTTATGTCCTGGTAAGATTTAGGTTCACCATGGTTTGGTAACCTACAGGAGGTTGTTATAATTTTTAAAGCCAGCTTGTGGGAACTAAATAAAGTGCAATTTAAAAATGGAGACGAGTGAACCTGAGTTGCAAATTAGCCTTTTCTCTCAATGCCTTGGGAATTGAACCCGTGAGGTTGTTTCCTATCACATTACTGCATGATAGGTAGAAAAAAAAATGTAATTTAGAGATACAGGATTTCAAAATTCGAGCATGAAAGCTGCAATGCAATATTAGGATCTCACATCAATTTCAAATTTTGAAGAGTTGCGAGAAATTCTGGCAATTGCCCAGTCAATTCATTATTCGACAAATCCCTGTGTACAAGAGGTAAGTGTTGTCTATAATATATCTAACAACATGCACAATAATAATATTTGAATGTTCAGTGCTTGTCTTTCGTGACAACTTACAAGGACTCCAATTTTTCCAAGAAGGCGAATGATGAATCTATTTGTCCAGTGAGTTTGCTTGAGCTTAAGTTCCTACAATTTGTATATTGCAATTTTGCCACCATTATAAACAACCAGAGGAGAGAAACAAAAGGGAATCTGCTGCTTATAGGTTGAAATATCTCACTGAGATGTACCACCAAATCAAGGTGGCAAGCTTTTGCACATTTTATTGCAAATATTAAATCCTCACACCATGTTGTTCATACATATTATGTTTGAGCATTTTACTCTCTTCAACTGTTTGTATGCAAGATATATATTGTCCTCGAATATGTCAGATATAACAAATCATAAAGTATTGTTGTACTTACAATGATAAGATCCGTATATTGTTGCCAGAGCTACAATGTAGACCATCCCATGTGAAGTTATCTGGAACACAAGGGTCCCCTTGCCAACTAATTTTGGAGATCCCATAAGTGTGCTTGATTTCCATGATGGCATTGACTACATGATTTCCAATAATAAACAGAACTATGCAGTTGAATTTTTTTTAAATATATTCATTTTATGAATACTGCAAATCTGAACAAAATGATAACTGAAACAATAAAGGAATGAACAATATCAAAATAAAAGTAATACCGTCCTGTGCATTTGTAGGGGAATTTGGTTGTGGGACGATTTGGTAAATTTCGAGGGCATTGAGGATTGGAGGAGCATCCGAATTAGCTCCTGCTGCGATTGTGAAATTAATATATCCTTTAGTTACCTTGTTGGAACATAGGGTGACAGGCTTCAAATATTCAAGTGTAACTTCTTGAAAGAGGGAGTTTTCATTGTCGAAAGTGACATTGATAATCCTCTTGTGGCCTGAAGGAAGCTGTTGGATTTCAGCAAAGTGAAGAAACAAATAATAATATGGTTCATATTGGTATGTATCCATTCTCGGATATTCTACAGTTAAGGGATTGGAATAATTCAAGGCCTGCGATGCAGTGCGGAATATTTCCGATGGCAGCTCATAAGCTGAGTCTTCTGGCCTTACTTGTACACTTGTTTTTAATTGACTTGTGTTTTGTTGATACCACCAGTTAATACTAGCTATCCCCCACAAGCGGTCGTACACATCATCCTTGTACCTGCATTTTCAAAAACAAGTAATCAAATTATTAATTTCATGTTTGAGAAGAGAGAAAAGACATTCAAATTATGAAGATATACATAAATTTTATAAATATCTCTTTGATCCTCTTGAAATAAGTTACATAGAGTAATTAAATTTTATCATACCTTATAAGTAACATTTAAAGAATATTTTCAAACAACATCAGGATCAGTCTAGTTTTTAATTTATGCTGGACTTTCGTAAAATGTATAAAGTGTTTAATGTTAATTAGAGTGAATTTTATTTTATGAAAAACTGATTAGTTTATATCTATTTTTAATTGCTGAAACATTAGAGTCAGAAGTGTCAAAGTTGACCATGCCACGTCAGAGTTAAATTCATAGTTATCAAGGTTTTTCCATGTCACGCATGTCTATACTCTTTCACATGATTTTACTTGAGGAAATCTATTGATCTTATCCATTTTGTTTGCGTTTTTTTTTTTTGACAAAATGGAAGGGGAAAACCCCAACTTTGTATACGTGTTAGCTTATTATAAACATTGCTTATACTACCTTCATTTTTATATATAAATTACTTATAACTATTTCATATATATTAAGAAAAGTTATTAAAGTAATTAGATTTCTCTAAAATTTTATTTTATTTTTTAGATTTATTCCTAATTAAATGATATATCTTTCCTATTATGAATTACATTATTTTTGTTCAACATATTTATTGAGGAATATTTAGAACAAAAAATTATTTAATGATCTAGACATACTTATATTTTAGACCATGAAAATTCTTCACTCAACGATTTATATTTGAAGCTGAAGGAAGTATATATAAACCTATCTATGAAAATGCAGTGGAAACATAAGAAATATTTCTAAATGTAGCATTAACTCAGTCCATATAATTTAAAACATTTCATTTTACTCCTCAAAGTATTGATTGTATTAGTTGGTCTTCTTAGTTATATATAATTTGTAAAAAATTCCTAAAATTATCAAGTATGAAAACATGGGAAATGGTGATCTTAGGTGGTGGCCAGATAAGATAGATGATAGTATTGATGATATCTATTGGATAATTGACATGACAATTGAAATATGTTTTTACTTTCCTAAATTTGAAAGGTTACTGATTTATTGTGATATCTTTAAAAGGCTAAATATAAAAAAATATATAAGAAATTTGAGAAAATGGATATACACCATTAATCATGAAATAGGGTAAAAAAATCTTTTTTTCAGGTTAGATAAAAAATGAGGAAATTACATTTTGTCCCATGTGAATAAAATTTATTTTGTTTTAGTCCCTTAAACAGGAAAATCATTTGGGAATTAAAGTGCAATTAAGCATCAGGAAAAATTACAAGTAGGGACTCAAAAGAATTAAAAATTATAATTTTACTCTAGATTAAGAGTAATTTTGTAAATATGTAAAATTACTGTCAAAATGAAACTCACAACGAGATGAACCCAACGATCTATAGCATTGAAGTTCACTGATTAACGATCAAGAAATAATCAGTGACACATGTTTAAAAGTAATTTTTTTATTGATAAAGTTACTTTTAGACAAAAGACAAAAAGGCATATAGTAAAGTAGATGGACATTACAAAAATAGTTTTTTTGGGGACGGATAAATTAGAGTACTCAGATAAAAATTTAGAATAATCTTGTATTTCTTAAATAATAATATATCATAAAAAGTAACTTTATCGGCATAGTTAAAAATTTACCGGTATCGGATATATTTGGACTAGAAAAAATACACAGTATTTTGTCAAATAATCCATCCCCATTGGTATCAGATTTGGCATATTTAGCATGTGATTTTTGTCCCAAAAACTTGTTCAAGAAGGCAAAATTTTTTGACAAAAAAGTAATTAACCATAGTTAGCCACCTATGGTTAAGTTAATTAAACCATGGTTAGTTGAGTTGGTTAATTGAGTTAGTCTCTCTCTTTTTCTCATTCTAGGCATGATTTTCAGCAGCCATTAGAGAGGGAAACTCCAAAAATTCTCAAGAAAAGAGATGAAAAGAGAAGACAAGATAGCAAGATTAAAAGTTCAATTGCTTGGTAAGTGTTCTAGTTGTCTTATACTTGTGTTTTCAAGTAGTTTGTGATAGTTTAATAGAGTATTTTCTTTCCTCTTCTGCTTAGCAAGTTTAGGCCAGATCATAGGTAAAAGAAAGATGATGAGTTTTGCACAATAAAGCTAGGAGAAAGCTTGGATTAGTCACTAAAAGCATGATTATGCAAGTTATTTGAAGTAAATCAAGACAAATCATCTTCTCCTAATTTCTTCATGATTTTGGTCAGACTAGGGTTTGCTTTAGGAATAAAATTTTATGATTTTGACATAAAAAACAGAAACTTTAGGTCCAAAATAGGTAAATATAGCTATATTGTATGAGAAAAACTCAACAAAAAGCAAAGTGAAATTTTAAAGTTCAAGTAAGCACTTTGTGAGTTTTGTAATATCCTAAATTTTATTGGATATTAAAAAAGTAGAAAATAGAAATGAAAAATATTTTAAAATGCATATAAAATTACAAAAAATGGAAAGACACAAAAAAAGATAAGAAAGGGCAAAAGGTCAATATTACAAGTTAGACCTAAAAAGGAGAAACTTATAGTTTTATCTCAAAAAATAAGAATTTTATGCGATATGATCCTTAAAAGAAAGAATTCTATTGAATTTAGTACTTTGTGAAAATTATGAAAAAGGACCCGAAAGAATTAAGAATTATAATTCTGTCGTGGGTCAAGGGCAATTTTGGAATTTTTGAAAATTCTATTAAAATAGAGATCTCAATGAGTTGATTTTAATGGAATACAGTTTAGAAACTAATTGAGTTTGTATGAATTTATAATTCCAATTAAAGATCAAAAGCAATTTTTTAATCTGAAAAGAGGTTTATGAGTTCCATAAAAATGTACGGGGTGAAGAGAAGATAATATGAATCCTCACAGATATATTTGGGGATCAAAATAATGAATTTAGTCCAAAATCAAATTTAGAACAATTCTGTACTAATTAAGTGACAATTACGATGAAAATATTTAATCGATACGGGTAAATTTTATCATTAAGGATTATTTCGGACTATTAAAAGTTATGAAACAAAATTTTTACTAAAATGCCCCTAAGAGGTGTGATTTACTGCCATGGGACATAGAGGAAATTATTTCATTTCATTTTAAGTGGATTTTCATTAAAATTAATCAAGTTGGTTAATTAAACCTAAGTTACTATTCCCTTATTTGACATCTTTCCTCCCAATGTGTGGTTAAGCTCACTTAACACTCCTTCCTCCTTCATTTCACGTCTGGAACAAAGCAAGAAGAGTAAGAGAGAGAGCCAAAAACTGAAGGGAAAAAGGAAAGCTAAAAGGCAAAAATTGAAGAGAAAGTTGCAAGGCAATCTTATATGCTTCCTATCCTAAGTTTGCAAGAATTTTATGCTAGTTTAGTGGAGTATTTTTCATCCTTTTCTCCTCTAAGAATTCAGCCATGAAAGCTCTAGAGAGAGAAAGTGAAGCTTTTGTGAAATAAATTTAAGAAAAAGCATAAACAAATCACTAGAAGTATGAAATCATAAATAGTTGTAAGATTCATGGAGTAAATATTTTTCTACCATTTTCTTCCCATTTTTGGCCAAGCTAGGGTTTACTCTAGTAATGAAATTCCAAAATTTTGACCCCAAAAATAGATTTCTTGGGTCCAAATTATACAAGAACAAGTGTGTTGTACAAAGAAAATTCAAAGAAAAACAAAGTGAATTTTTGAGTTAAAGTGTTCACTTTGTGAGGGAAGCCACTAAACCAAAAGCTTATGGATTTGTTTTGTGATGTATTAAGGTTCAAAGAAGTGGTAGAAAGCTAAAGGCAAGGTGTCCAAAGCTTGGAAGGCAAAGGATATAACAATCATCATTACATTATCCCGAACTTAGTCTCTAGCAAACGAAGTGTAACTGACAATGTGTACAGAACCAGATGGAGAAAAGATCAAAGTAGAGACAAAGAAGCTTCGTGCCGTGGTGAGATTCAGAGCCATCGTGGCAATCGATCTGCAATTTCGGGAATATTTTTTAGGCCGAGAGCACTCATGTTGGAAATTTCACTTAAATTAGAATCATTTTGGACAAACAGGCAAAAGAAAAATAGAGGAGAAAAGATTTTCAGCCTCTGGGAGCTTCAATCTTGATTGGTAAGTGATTCTTGATCCTTCCTCTCTATTTTTCTTTGGTTTTGAGTTAGATTTTTGGGTATATGTTGGGATTTTCGGTTTTAGCCGAAATCCACCTATTAAATAGATTAAATGGGATTAATGAAAGTTATTTGGTGTTTATGATGCTTGGGTATGAGTTTTAGAGGGAGTATAGATGATTTAAGATCAACCCTAGGTTATTTTTGGTTGAGGTAATTGGGAATCCAAAATGTGTGCGGTTGGTTAAAGTTTGAATGATCTTTAGGAGCTCAATGATGCATGAAAGTGGTGTTGGAATCTTGGGTTAGGCCTAAATAGTCAAATTGTGGTTTTTTGTCAAGTGGTATATTGTGTTAATTGAGATATTATGATATTGCAGCGGTTATTTGGTTGACTGGAAGAGTACAACTTGTGTTGAACAACCTAAGAATCTTATGGAATCGCTTGTGTGTGGCATTGACAGCTAGAGGTAACCAGGTGTTTGTATTATGTGAGTATATGTTAATATATATATATATATGCATGTTCCTTTTCATACCACGATATTGGTTATGTATGCGTATGGTTTTTCTGCGTACCGTGGTATGCACACGGCTAGTTGAGATAGGATGATTTTATATAATGTGTATGCATGATTTTGTAGCATCCCCATACCATTGCAAGCTAGCATATCCATATGATGATTGTGATGATATATATGTGTTTCGAGACATGTTGGCATGACAATTACATCATCACCATATAATTGCATAATGAGAGATTGATGTGGAGGTGATGATGATATGGGACATATGATGATGATATGATAAAGATCCTTGCCACTAAATCCTCTTTTTGGGAGAGTCAGGTGGTAGAGGATAAAATGATATGATGAAACATCCCTGTCAGTAAACTCTCTCCTATGACTAGGAGAGCAAGGTAGCAATGGATTTGGGAATACACCTTTCCTAAATCACCACCAATTCACGGTGGTCTACGGGAAGGAGAGCCACGATCTGAGCTGTAGTGGAACCTTTGGCCCGGTTGCATTTAGGTATGGTGAGCTTGGTAATGTCCCAGAATCAGTATTTACTGACTGTTGGAAGTGAATCATTTATTTGAAATGTCTTGTGATGATGACAACTCATGGTTCTAGCCGTGTATAAGGAAGAACATGCATACCATTCATTTACATTTCATTGTACCATGTACACAATTATGTGGATTAGTACATATATATTATGTGTGGTTGTTCCCGATTAGTGAGATTTTGTCTCACACCTCTTTCTCATGAACTAACATTTCAAGTGAAGATTTTGGTACTAATCCGGAGAAGATGAGAGAAGCATAGCCACTCTGGTATTAGGAATATCAAGTCATAGTAGTGTATATGTATATTATCTATGTATGTTGTGCCAAGTAGGATAGAACATTTGTAATTTAAGTGATGACAATGATGTTGTGATTATACTGGATAACATGAGATGATCATGGTATATGATATGGAATGAAGTTGACTATGATGAGTTTGATACTATGTGATGTGATGTATGCATGGTTTGAAGTGATGCTATGTCGGAATGGTAGTGTATGTAAGCCCAAAAGAGATTTTGGGCCTAGTATGTGAGTTCTGGGTATATAGCCCATTATGTGATTTGGGGGTTCAATTGGGTCAAATATCAAAGAAGTGGTTCCTTTGGGGTGAAACCTCTTTGGACAAGTTGTTTGAGTCATTTAGGACCAGTGTGAATGGTCCATAAAGCTCAAATTGCCTTTGGTGGCAATTGAAGAGCATAAGTGATGAGTTTTAGTCAAAATTAGCCAAAACGGTGTCGAGTGTCCAAAATCACCATACGGAGTTGGATTGGTGTGAAATTGGTGTCTTTGGATAGATTGAGACAAGATTGACTTGTAGGAGTTGAAATTAGGTCAATCGGAGGTAGAAGCATAAAGTTATACATGTAGAAAATTCACCTCGGAACTTTGAAATTCTGTTGATATGGTATCAGTAAGGGCGTTGCGGCACCAGATCCTCTGTTTTGAAAAAACTAAACTCGAGAGCATCGACGCCGCGGTGACACTATAGTGGCCACGGCTCTGCACTCTATTTTAGCCGTATTAGTGTTTTTTGGTGTTTTGTGGCGTTTTTACGCTGCTCTGATGTGTTGGGAGGTAAGGTCAAAGTGTTTTAGTTTTGTTTGGTTAGTTTTTTAAGTAATTGGTCAAGTTTGAAGGTGAGTTGGATAGGGTATGACAAAAGAACTCCCAAAGGTAGTTATTTTCCCTTTCATTGCTTTATGTTATCATAATTGTTTTCATGACTTAATGAATATGCCATATGTTTGTTTGAATACTATGTGATGATTTGGTAATGTTGGTTGGTTGATTGAATGGTTTTGTGACCCTAAGATATCCATTTTACAAGGTGTTACCAAGCCAAAAGTTTTATGAAAATGTTATGGCATAATATATTCTTTTGCTTTTTATTGATTATTTTATGAAATGTGATGATAATATAAATGTATGATTGGGTATAACTACTGAGATTCAATAAATCTCATCCCTCCCTTATGCTAACCATGTCTATGAACCAACTATGGCAAGGAATCAAGGAGGGCAAAAAGCATGGAAGAAGAGATTTGATTATTAGATTATTGTTGCAATTATTTGATAACTCTTTGCTACTTTATGAAAAATTGTATATGAAATTTTGAGGCATGCTTGCAAGATATCATGAGTCTGTAAGTCCCTTGAGATATTTAGTATCATTTTGGAACAAGAACTATAGATGTATATTTGTGAAAGAATTGAGTTTTCAAAGTTAAGGGATAGAAATAGCCATTCTAACCCCTGTGTAGTGATTCTACTACTGTTTGGTTGAAATATTATAGAATGTATGAATGTTAAATATGCCCTTAAATAGACAGATAGAGCTTTAAATGGTCCAAAGGGTACTCAATTTAAATAACTGTGCGATTTTATATGATTTTTCAAATTTAGCCTAGAAATCAGGAAATTCTAAAAATGACTAAATGAACAGTAATGATTTTCAAAATTTACTGTACTAATTGGTCAAGTCAATGCTCTAATTCATTCTTTTTCCATGTAGAAAATATTTTTAACTATTTTTTTATACTTAAATCACTTGTATACGATTTTTGTAGAATTAGTTATGATTTTTCAAAGTTCACCTGGTAAAATGGAATTTACCAAATGAATAGTACCAAAATTTGGAAAAACTTATCATGGTACTTTTATGTGATTCAAGTTATCCAATGGTCTTCAATGGACTTAAATATGATCTAATACATGGGAATTAGATAATATGTTATGATGTATTAGAGTTTAACCAAGAAGTAGTGGTTTATGACTTTATTTTATGATGTATTAGAGTTCAAGAAAGTTGTAGAAGATCAAAGGAAAGGTGTACAAAGTTTGGAGAGCAAAGAGATTGGCTAAGGTAGCAAATTAACCTATTCTTGCATTGTATTGTCATATGCCTTTGAATGATTTTGATGAAATGTCTATCGATTATTTTTATGATTTTGATATGTTGAGTATATTAGCTGAGTTGTTTAAGGGATTTTGTGACCCTGGGAGGTCTAAAATATAAAATGAAACTCTACAGAGTTTTTTGTAAAATATTGTGTCTTAAATGTGCTAAAGTGTTTAATTAATGCTTTATGATGATTTCTTGTGTAATATGATAATATGAATGCATAATTGGTGGTTGCTAATGAGATTCTTTGAATCTCATTCCTTTTCAAATGCTCACTATGTTTAGGTCCAAGCCATGGGAAGATTACTCAAGAGGTGAAAGGAAAGGAAAAGCAAATTATTGATTAAAATGAATTCACTTTCCTTGATCTTGTGTTTGGAATATTTGTGTAAAGTAATGTGTATGATGCTAGGTCTGTACCTTCATGTAATCATGTCACTTTAGGACCAATGTAATGTATAGCAAAGTATGAGACCAAGTTATAGATGTATGACTTTTATTTTGCTAAGTTGAAGATTATAAATGATCAATACAACCCTTGTATGGAAATTCAACTACTGTTTAGACCTTTCTATATTTAATATATGAGTGTTGTATATGGACAAAAACTAGACTGATAGAGCTTTAAAGAATCCATAGAGCACTCAATTTGGATGACTGTACACTTTTATATGATTTTTCAAAATTAAGATAAAAAATCAAGAATTTCTAAAATGACCAAATCTACAGTAACTTTTGAAAAAGTAAGTTGTACAAATTGGTCCAGTAATTGTTCTATTGGATATTTTTCCCATGTAGAGATTTTTAGCTATTTTTAGAGACTTGAATGATTTTAATACAATTTTTATAGAATTAATTATAAATTTTCAAAGTTCAGTCGATAAAATGAAAAATATCAAATGAAAAGTACCCGATTTCTTTGAAAATTCTGACTTGGCTTACTTTTGATTCAAACTTTTAAACCATGATGAAAGGACTCTATAATGAATCAATACATGGGAAAATGGGTCTAAGTTGAGGTGTGTCATTTGTAGTATCCCAAAATTTATCTATAAATTGTTATCGACTTATGACTGATAAATGGCATGAATGAGAATTTTCTGACGTAATAGTTGATTTTTAGTTTTTAAAAATACCAAGATGATGCTATTACACTAATCAGGCCTTTATTAGTAATAAATGAAAACTTTTTGAACTTAATTATAAATATTTGGATCTTAACTATAAATATTTTAAATTTTATTTTAGTAATAATTTAGCAAAATAGACTCTAAAATATTTTTATGGGACCTTAATGTATGTCTTTAGATATGGTTTTAATTGAAACGCTGAAAAGGAAATGAAATTGGGCCAATTAATGATATATTATAATTTTTTGAATTATTAATTAACTAGTGCATAACTAAGGACATTGGGCCATCAAAGGGCAAGAATAGAAAAATTCAAGTCCGTAAGAAGAAAATTGAACAATTGAATATTTTTGTCAAGCTTAGAAAGTTGTCCAAAAAGACCTAAAGGTTATTGAGCGAGATTAAACTATTTAGGCTTAACAATCATAAAAATATTCTTTTTTATTAGACCTAATCACTATTAATGAACCCCAAAATATTAGAATGTAACAACCCACATTGCACTACCCTGAACATAGTCTCTAGCTAACTAAGTGTAATTGGTGTTGTGTGTAGGACAAGAGGACCAAGACAGAGAAAAGAATTAAAGTGGAGAAAAAGGAGCTCCACGCTGTCGCGCAAGATAGGGCTACCGCAGCGAGCAAGCTACAATTTTGGAAGAATTGAACCCTAACCTTGTATTGTGTATGGGAGCATGGAATCTGAAGTGTATATGATTGATTAGAGTTTGAATGGGCTTTAAGAGCTCAATGATGCATGAAAGTGGTATTGGAACCTTGGGTTCAACCTATATAGTTGAATTGTGGTTTTTGGTCAAGCTATATATTATGTTAATTGAGGTATTATGGTATTGTAGAGGTTATTTGGTTGATTAGAGGAGTACCAGTCATGTTGAATAACTCAAGAAGCTCGTGGAATCATGTGTCTATGATATTGACAACTTAAGGTGGCCGGATGTTTGTATATTTGCATTATATGTTGATATATATATGTATGCTTGTCTCCATTCATACCACGATATTATTATGTATATGTGTATGGTTTTTCTATATATCATGGTATGCACACGGCTAAACAATATAGTATATGATGATGACAAGTATGACATCTTTGTATGATGTTATGGCATTCTCATATTAATGCATACTAGTATGACCATGATGATAATTGTGATGATGATTAGATATGTGCATTTCAAGGCATGTTAGCATGGCATATACATCACCAACCATGAGTATAGTGAGATATGGTTGATTGGAGGTGGTAATGATATGAGATATGATGATATACGATATGATGAAAGATCTTTGCCACTAAATCTTCTCCTTGGGAGAGCTAGGTGGCAGTGGACTATGATATATGATGATATATGTGATTAGGGAGGATAAGGATGGGATATCTGTCACAAAATCCTCTCTTATAGCCAAGAGAGCTAGGTGGCAATAGACTGCATCTTCTCTAAATTACCACCAATTTGTGGTGGTTCAAGGGAAGACTAGTTATGGCCCAATCACTAGTGTGACCTTTGGCCAGGTACACTAGTGTGGAGTGAGGTTGGTGATATCTCAGAATCAGTCTTTACCAGCTGTTGGAAGAGAATTACCTATTGAAATATCATATGATGACGTCAGCTCGTGGTTCTAGCCATGTTGAGGGAGACATGTATCAAAATATGCGTTGAGAACTTCATCTCATGATATTGGCATTGCACTGCATCATTTGCATATATGTGTAGTATTGATGATATTATAATATGTATATGATTGTCCCGGTTACTGAGACATTGTCTCACACCATCTTCCCATGACTAACCTTTCAGGTGATGACTCTAGTACTAGTAAAGAGAAGATCAAGGAGTGAGCGCTCTTTCCGTCTTCAGGAATTTCATGTATTGTTGGTAGTTTGTAATTTAGTTTATGTAATTATATGCCAAGTAGGTTGTACTTGAGTGTATTTCCTATTTCGAGTATTCCTAGGGAGTATTATTGGTATATAGTATAATAAGGTCTATATAAGTGTCTTGCGAGTATTATTTGTGTACCATGTTATGATAGAATGATTGTGATGATGAGAATTGGATAATATGGATGATGTGATGATATTGACGATGATGGTGGGTTTAGTGTAGTATACACTTACATGTAGTTCATAAGTATGTGATGATGGTGTGGACCCTAGTATGGATCACTATTGTTATGAGTGTGTCTGTGTTAGTTTGGTTGCATGAGTCTAAAGATGGTTTTGGGCCTAGTATGTGTGTTTTGGACAGGTAGCCCACTATGTGGAATTGGGGTTCAAGGGAGTCAGATCTTAGAGGAGTAGTTCGTTTGAGGCGAAACTTTCTTGGACCAATGGGTTGAGCCAAATAGGACCTGTATGAATGGTCTTCGAGTGCTAAATTGTCTCTGGTGACAAATTGAGGTATTAAGTTGTGAGTTTTGGCCAAAAAAGTGACCAGAATGGTGTTGGTTGTCCAAAATCGCCATATGGAGATAGATTAAGGTGGAATTGGTGTTTATGGAGAGATTAGGACAAGATTGATCTGTAGGAGTTCGAATCAGGTCAATCGGAGATTGAAACAAGAAGTTATGCGTGTCAAAAGTTCAGTAGCAAAACCAACAAATTGCTTATATGCAAACTAATGATGGCCCCGTGGTGCCAGAAGCTTGGCCATGGTGTCAAGCACCACTGGACAAATAAGGCCGCAACATCACTATAGCAAGCCATGACTCTACATAGTTCTAGTTCCACTCGAAGTTTTTCCATTGTTATGATGTTTTTGAAGATTAAGTCAAGGTGTTTAGGCTGTGTTTGGTTAGTGGTTGAAGTAATTGGGCAAGAATGAAAGTGTTAAAAAGTAGGGTGTTACATAGAACATTTCTTAATTGACTTAAATTATTTTTCTAGGCCCAATTGTGTATTTAAAATTTTATTGAACAAAAAATATATATTTTAGGCCCAATAGCATAACATATGTCTTAATTGGGCCAAGAATTCACCCCTTGGCCCTAAAAGTATGAAGAAGTCTTCTTGAAGATCAAAGAAGACAAAAGTGTCATTCAAGCAAGAGGGAAATGAGTGAATTCAAAGTGGACACCATGACAAGAAGGAAAAATTAAGGAGAGGCAAGTTGTAAGGCCATGATGAAATCAAGAACATGGGTGTATGGCCATGATGTAATCAAGTTAAGATGGCATGAGAGGTTGACAAATGGAACCATTGTGATTTAAGAATGAATTCGACATGATTAAAGGATAGGATTTTGGCAAGTGTCACAATGAGAGCCACTGGATCCAAGAGACTTTCCCTATATATAGGAAGGCACCCATCCCTTCACAAACCACACCAAAGGGACAAGTTAGCCAAGAGAAAGAGAGGAGGAGAGAGTGTGGGAAAGAAGGAGGAGAAGCTAGGCAAAGAAGGAAGGCCTTAGAGAGATCACCAAAGTAGCATCTATCCTAATTGTTACATTTCTTTTTTAGGTAATTGGTTTGATTTATTTTTATAATGTCATTGTTATGAAAAATATGTTTTAATAGTATGAAAGTTTTTATGTTCAAATCAATTCCATGATTATGCTTAAAACAAAGTATGAACATGCATGAATATGTTTTAATTATGAACATGGCAAGAACATGAATTGATCTTAAATTGTTATGGCAACTATATGAAATCTTGTTTTTATGTCAATTATTTAAATAATATTATGTTAGAATGGGAAAATGATGTTATTCAGATTTACCCAAACCTCATTCCCTCTAATCTCTAACCATGGATAGGTTCAAGTCAAATAAAGAAGAAATAGATAGAGATGAAACCATGAAGATGTAGTATCATTGTTATGATGATATTTTGAAAGTATGTTAGGAAATTATATATTCAGTTAGGAAATATTTTGAAAGTACTTGACATGATTAGCAATATATAAAATTATGTTTTGGAATGATTCATATATTGGTTTATTGCGTTATGGCATTTATTCTATTACTACTAAGTGTATAGAAAGAGAAAGGCATTTATCATGTCCCCATGCTTTATAGGGAAAGGACTTAGGAAAATAATGAAATATGATGAATAATTAATGATATTATAAAGAGGAAGTCCCAAACATTAATTTAAGACCATGTTGACCCTATTTGATTAGGTATAACATAAATTATGAAATTTTTAAGAGAAATAATTAAAATCTAAAAAATTTGTAACCAAATGAACAGTAAAATTCAGTAAAAAAACTGTACAATTTGTTTGATAAATTTTCAATTGACTATTTTTCTCTTATAGAGGGCTTTAAAAAAAAAATTTAAACCACCTCAAAATAATTTTTGTAGAATTAATTATGAATTTTTAAAATTTGATAAAAAAAAATCAAGAATTACCAACAAAATAGTAACTTGATAAGATTTTTTTGTTAAGTTTTGATTCTGGTCCATTTCTTGCTTTCAAATGCATCCCAATGGAGATCAAAGTGGGATTTCTAATTTAAGGAGGGGTCAAATTAAAAATATCACAACTAGTATTTATAAATAGGGTATATAGTTCACGGATTGTTATCACTATAGAACTCAGTTAGATCCCTCCCTTATAGCAAACTATTAAAAAAAATCTGGGATATTCAATCTGAAAAACTAACCCATGGAATTCTCAAACTCTCTTCTCTACTATACATTGATTTAAGCACGTTTTCATTTCCGTCCCTCTTATTCCTAAAATTTGACATGGGATTATATATATATATATATATATTGAAATTTAAGTATTTGAATCCTATTATTTGACTATAAATTTGATAGTTCTGGAATAGTCAAATGTACCTGGTAAAAGTGGGACGAAGCCCAGAGCCAAAGTGGAGTCTTGACCGAGCAATTAAGGGAAGTGGAGCGGAGTAGAGAGAGTAGTTCAATGGCCTCAATTCCAAAGTGTTGATGAAAGGTGTGCCTTGTCCTTTGTTTGCTAGACACACTTGTACCGTTTCTGTTGGAACCTGCTGGATTATTTCAGAGAAATAGATGTTGTATCTTACGGTGTCCCAGTAATTGACCCCTAGGTAGAGGTCGAAAATTGGAACTTGGTTTTTCAGGTCATAGTTCTCATATGCAAATGCAGCTCTAATCAAATACTTTTGCTTTTGCTTTTGTTTTTGCTTATTCTCTTGATTTGGTTTCAAAGTGTAACAGTTTCTTTCTCCCTCTGGAAAGGTTCTCAGATTCATTAGCTGTCTTTCTATGGTTGGACTTATGTAATCACTGTCCAAGCTAACGTAAGCAGGTAGTTCATGATTGGTTCCGCTTCCAATGAAGGCTTCATCTGTCTGGTACCAAATACCTGTTAGCTCGTCGACGTAGTCGGTGTGCGCCCCACAGTCAATGCTTATGAAACCTGTATATGATTAGGTTTTCATAAATCGTGAAATACTTTTCCCTGAAGACTCAGAGTGTACATGTTTGAGGCTATATAAAGGATGAACAATCCCACTGAGAACAAATCAAGATCATAATTCTAAACAATGAAAAAAAATTACACGTAGAATTCACAGCAATCACTACACAACTCATGTGAGCAGCATATATTTTTGAGTAAAGTTTCCTTTGAGTTAAAATAAAAAAAAAAAAAGCGGGACAAGTGCTCACCTGAACTATCACCAGCAACACCATGTACTGTATGGCTTGCAATGATCAATGAAACAAACACATACAAAACGAGAATCCGCAATGGTGTGTTCTTCATCATGTTTCAAGTTCATAGGAAAGAGGAAAAGAGAAATGAAGTAGGTACCTTCAAATGATTGGCAGTGCTTTCAGAAGCATAAAAGGAGTGAGTATAAATACTATGAAAAAATGACTCACAGGTTACAACTGTTCAACCTATCCTACATAACCATGACTTATAGATGATTGGACTTGGCTTAATTGGAATTACGAGAAAATCCATTATTTGATTCTTATAATTTCTATTTATGTTTAATTTGGTGTTTTTGATTACTTAATTTTTGTTAAACTAGGTGACCTCTCCAACAATGTAGGAAATCTAAAACTTGAGCCATACTGTTAATAGTGAACATTATGACGTGATATAAATTAAATTTATATTCATATTAAACTTTTATTAATTAATTTTCAATTCTTTCTGAATTTTTCTTACATTTTGGCATTTTAAATTTTTTTATAATTATAAATATGATTTCAAAAAATTAATAAACTGCAAAAAATTAAAAATTATACGAAGTAAATAAATAGATTTTGAATTAATTCTAAAAGATTTAGGTTGCCAATGATATGTTACCATAGTGATACCCTTATTGCTCCTAAAACCCTTCTCTTAGTGATACCCTTATTGCTCCAAAAATCCTTCTCTTAGTATGTGAAAGGTTACAAATTTGAACTTGTATTGTTGAGTTTACATTAGTTGTCAGAAAATATTTAGTTTGACATAGACTTGGGACTAGACCAAAACTTATTCTTTGGGCCAATGTCCCGGTCGGTTTCCTCTAATAATTTTCCGTTCTACCGTGTACAATCCGCTAGCATCAAGTTTCTTTCATACAACATTATCCAAGAGATTTCAATTTGTTTGGTTTGAAATTCTGAACACGTACAATTTGTTAGAGCATTGCCCAAGACGCAATAGAGACGTTACCTTCTATTGCATGACTTAAGTAAAAAGCTTGACTTTAACACTTGGGGCGATGCCTGAATTATTAAAACTTTATTCATATTTTTTTGCCAGAAAAATTTATTCATGTTCTGTTAGAGTGATTCATAAAAATTTATTCATGTTCGGTTAGAGTGATTCATGATTTATTATCCATTATCTTTATTTCTTACTCGCTGTAGGACACATATACCAGATGGTATCGCCAAAAATATATAAATATATACATATTCATTTGGAATCATATAAACTTATTTTTTTAAAAAAATTAGGAGACAATAAAAATCTTAAATAAAATTAAAGGAAACAACATAGAAGTTGAACAGTTATAAGAGAAAGAGGTTTTTCACTCTTAAGTGCTGAACAGAATATCTCTAACTACTACCCAAATAATTTTTTAAATAAAATGAAGATGCAAATGGAACAGAATAAAATAAAAATAATTATGTTTGTTACCACATAGAAATGAATGAAATATTATTCTATTTGTATGTTTAGTTCAATGAAAGCAATATAAGAATAAATGTGATGCAAAAAATCAAGCAAAATCTTTGGCTAAAGTGCAAATCTATCCCGAAATATTTCCAAAGTTACTATTGATATTCTAAATTTTTTTTGGCGCAATGCTATCTTCTATGTTTTAAACTTGTAACAATTTTACCCAACCCTAACTAGTTAATGACATTAAATGTTAAGTTTGCTAATTATACCGTTAATTGTTTCAAATTCTTCCTTTATAGTAGTCTAAGCAGCATCCAAATTGAAAAAATCTTTAAATTTGAAAAAATGCAAGAAAAATAGAAAAAGTTGTTTAAGTGAAAGAATTTGGCCAAAATACATCAGTTTTAATACTCAAAAGATATTAACTTTTAATTAAATAACCTAATAAATTTTAAAAATCATTTTATAAAAATTTTACATAACAGTCTACATGGCATCTTAGTAGAAACATAATGCACCAATTCAACCCTATTAATTCTAATCTCGGTGTGGAAACCGGAACCCTAATTATCATAACCCTAATTAAAAATATCGAAAGCTAATAAAAATAACTAATAAACACAAAGGAACAAATGAATAACAAAAATCATATGCAGATTTATGGGAAAAATAAACTAAAAAAATTCCCAAAATAATGGAAAAATCCTGAAAAATTAGACAAAAATGCAAGAAAAATAATATAGTGGTCGAAATGAAGGCATTTGACCTAAATACACTGGCTTTAATATCCATCAGGTATATTCTTTTAAATCAAAGACCTAAAAAACTATTAAAAATCATTTTATAAAATTCTATGCAACAGTTTATGTGGCATTCAAGTATAAATAAAATGCACCAAATTAAAATGCATAGACTCAATTCAACTAATTAATTTTCGGCACAGGTTGGAAACTGTAAGAAAATCTCAAAACCTAATAAAATTAAGTAATAAATACAAAGGAACAAACAAATAACAAAAATTATAGGTAAATTCATGGGAAAAGTAAACTAAAAAGTTACCAAAAAATCTTAAAAAATTTGGAAAAATACAAAAAAAAAATGGTATTGTGTGTCATTAATCCATCAATATTAAAGGGAATTAACTATTTTTTTAAATTATATTAGTTATTTGTTCCTCTTTTATATATATATATATATATATATATGAGACTAAAAGAAGTAACAATAAACTTAAATGATATATAAAGAATAAGAAAATAGAAGAAATTAAAATTAAAAAGTGAACTCTAAATAGAAGAAGATGCATTTATTTATATTAATTTTTTTATGACTATTTACATTAAATATTTTGGATAACAATAAAAAAGATGAAGATTGTATGATTGAAAATTGAATATAAAAACACTTTTCTTGGGGGAACGTGCCTCTCCCTCCTATGCATTTTATAAGTGATGTGTTTTTTTTATATCTAAATATAAGGTACATATTTTGGATGTACGGTGCATTTGTTATTTTACCAATTTTATCCTTGACATTGAATCTTTCATTTTCTCATGGCACATAATCGATTACATGATAATATTTTTAAACCTTAAATAGTAACAATTTAAAAAATATTTTGAAATTTTGACAAATCTAATGCTCCAAATAATACTCTTTATTTTTTTTATTAGATGTTTTTTTAAATTTTTTTGTTATTAATATAAGATACTTTTAAAATTGATTTAATCATTAAAAATTTTTTATCAAAAATACTCTTTAACTTAGAAAATAGTTAATGATATATTAAATATTATTTTTTTAAAAAAAATATTATTAATGAACTTCATAAAAAAAATAAGTAATTTTAAAAAATAATTAAAATTTTATATAAAATTAATTATATTTTAACTAAATTATATATATAAAGTTGGTTAAAAATATTTTATAAAAAAAAAAAAAAAGAAGAGGAGAATTTCCTAATATATGTGATTTAGCTGTTTGAATATGGAGCGAGTAGTAGCTAGGTTCAGCTAGGAATTGGAAGCCTAAAATCTGGAAGACGCGTATCGGTGAATGTGTTAGGAACTGGAAGTCTAAAATCCGAAGACGCGTATCGGGGAATGTGCGTGGTGTAGTCGGTGGCAGATGTGACAGATTGAAATTAAAAAATGGGGTTAGGAAATCGAAAAGAAAAGCAAAGGAGATTATCCCTTTCGTCGCCCATTCATTCAAGTCGTCTCTCCAAGCGTGTAGCAGAATCAATGAAGTTTGCTAATTCAGTTCTTGGTGGGCCTTCCTCAGTCCTCTCCTTTTCTTTTTTCTTCTTTAATGGACCAGATGTCGGGTCAATGATTTTTCAGTCAACCCGGCTACATCAATTTTGATTGATAAAATTAGTATTTTGTATTAACTTGACTTTAATGAATAGTTATATCTACTCCCTTTATTTTTATTTATGAAGTTTATTTTAAAATTTTTTTAATTATTTAAAATATAAATTATTTTATAATATTTAATTAGTATTAAATTATATTTTCTTAATTTTACCTGAAACATTTATAATGGGAAGAGAAATTAAGGGATATATAATTATAATAAAATTATAATTTAATAAGGGTAAGATTGAAAAGTTTTAATATTTTTTAAAAATTTTAAAAATCTTAACTAATCTTAACTAATTATCTTAATTTATGTAAAATAATTAAAAGTAACTTATAAATCAGTACTATTTCTAATCCATATTATAAACTATTTTATATGATAGATTTTTTGTATAAAATATAAAGTATTAGATATTTTTTTATGTATGTTTTTAATTTTTTTTTATTTTTCAGTTATAATTCTATAATAATAATAGAATAAGATATTTAATAAAATTAAATTAAAAAATATTAATATTTTTTATATTAATTTCAGTAAAAAACATTTTTTAACATATATATATATATATATAAAATTAATACAAAATACTTGGATAAGAGAAAGTACGTCTTTTAAGTAACCCATCACGTAAGTCCCACATGTTGACTTATGTGAACGAAGATTTTAGACATTATCAGTTTCTGTTTTTTTTAGGGCAACAAGCCATTGTAACTTTAATGAATAGTCTTTTACCAAAAAAAAAAACTTTAATGAATAGACATGCCTGTGACTTTTGTGAGCGACCTATTCCGTAGGTGTGGCATGCAAGTTGACATACGTGAACCAAAATTCTTGTTTATTTGGTAACAAAAAGGAAATAAATTCATGAAAAATCAATATACATCATACAATACGAAGATTGAAAACTACTCTCTCTGTTATAAGATGTTAAAAGACTTTTATTACATTCTTAAAATTTAAAAATAAAAGATAAATTTTTAGTTTTATTCTTATCAACTCTAGTCTTTTTAATAAATATAGTATAAGATATAATACTAGTAATATAATAAATGAGAGATAAAAATAATAAATTAGTATACGATATTTTATATTATGAATAAAAAAAATCTCTCAAGATATTTTATAATATAGATCAAATGAAGTGTATTCTAGTCTCAAATATAAATAAATTTTGAAAGAAAGTGTTAGTTCAAAATATAAGAGGAAAAATGTAAATTTATGTAATAATATATGTAGTAGTTCAAAAAATAAATCTCATCAATGAACATTTATTAATTTAATGTGAAAGAAAAAATTATGAATTGAGGGCAACTTTTTATTAAAAAAATATATTTGACTGAAATTAAATGGGTATAATTAACTTCATTGGTACGAGTAAAGTAAGAATTTTTTTTCTTGAGAGCGGAGTAATAGTCAAAATAACAACAAATAATTAGAGTTAGCAAATTTCAGGGATCCTGTCGAGGACATTGATAATGACTTCTAGAACTGAATTTGAAAATCTTAACTTCAAACTTGACCGAAGCCTCTTCCTGCGGACGGTGCTATGTTTTGTCTTTGGTTGCCTGTCGATTCCCATTTCATGAGAAGAACTCTTACTAAGCTTTGGGGGTTCTTCGGGGTTCTGAATGATGACAGCAGTGTGTTTTCCTTTTTCCAGAGTGGTTGCAACTTTTACGACTTTGTAAGTGTTAAGATTGATCGACACCTATATTGTTTTTGCCTTCTGGTACCTCCGGAGCTTTATCTTTTATCCTTTATCTCTTACTCACTGTAGGACACGTATACCGGATATGGTACCTCCAAAAATATATATATATATATATTCATTTGAAAACATGTAAACTTAAGTTCTTTAAAAAATTAAGAGACAATAAAAATATTAAAGAAAATTAAAGGTAAACAACATAGAAAGTGAATAGTTAGAAAAGACAGGTTTTTCACCCTTAAGTGGTGAACAGAATATCTCTAACTACTACACAAATAAATTTTTAAATAAAATAAAAATAAAATGAAGATTTAACTAGAATAAAATAATTATGTTTATTACCACATTGAAATGAATGAAATATTATTCTATTTGTATGTTTAGTTAAATAAAAGTAATATAAGGATAAACGTGATGCAAAAAATCCAAGCAAAATCTTTGCTTCTCGTCTAGCCTTTTCCCCTGAGATGCGGGATTGAGTTTTTCCCATGAAAAGATTGTGGAAGAATAACACATTGCTTGCACTCTGTATAGCTTAGGGTCAGTGTTATTAATATTAATATTCTTGTAATTTCCCAGAGAGTTGTGATTCTATAATCCCCTCTTATTTAATTAACATCTCGACCACATTTATGTTCCCTTGGCCTGTATTGATTTCATAGTGCTTTGCCTGCAATGTTGAAGGTGTTATGCAATATTATAAAAACCAGATATTGGATATTGAATTAGTGAGACATTAGTGTTTATTGGTTAAACCATAATTAAATTGTTATTGAACCGGTTATAATTAAATTAATATTTTTTTAACTTTGTGCATGTTAGTTATGTTATATGAAAATAAAAAATAAAAACAAAGATATAAAGATAAATTTTAAATAACAATAAACTTAAATGAAATATAAAGAGTCAAAAAAGAAATTAAAATTAAAAAAAACTAAAGAAAAGAGGATGCCTTTATTTATATTAATTCTTTTTTATAAATATTTATATTAAATATTTTATATAACAATAAAAAAGATGAAAATTGCATGATATAAAAAACAAATACTCTCTGGTTTTTAATATAAAAGTTTTTTCAAAATTTAATATAGCATTAATATGTATTAAGGTTATTTTAAAAATATTGTAGCAATTTTTGACATTCAATACTTCTAACTAATTTTAACTATATTTTTTAATCCACATAACTTGAGTTAAAAGACTCTTATAAAAATAATCTAAGAGATTATAAAATTACTTTTATTATGTATTGAAAAGGCAATGTACTGGTAGCGAGGTTCGGCTAGGTATTCAACGTCTAAAATCTAAAGACGCGTATTGGTGAATGCGTGTGGTGTGATGGGTGGAAGATGTGATTGGTTGATATTTTTCATTCCATTTTAAAAAAGTTGTCCTTTGAAATTAAGCATATTGAATAAGAAAACTAGAAAACAATTTAATAATTAGTAAAAATATGAATATATTTTATTATAATACCCTTATTTTTTAACACCTAAATCACTTACTAATTAATAGTATTATTATTAAGAAAAAATTTATCAAAAAATAATTAATGTTATCTTAAAAATTATAAATTGATAATTATTTTAAAATTAAAAAAACTCAAAATATTAATTATTTCAAAATAAAGGAACAGAAGAGAAGGTTAGGAAATAGAGCTAGGAAACGGGCCCGTGGCAAGCTACCAGAAAACGAGCTGGGGGCGGGTCGGCTCGTTTTCTGGCGGATTGGGATTTGTCCAGCCCATGATAGTTAAGGTGGATTGGCGAGTTAGCCCGCTAAATATTATATATGTATATAGATATATATATTTTTTTTCAATTTTTTTATATTTGAATAATAACCTAAATCACTAATATGAATCATAAAAAAATAACATGATTGATTCATAATTAAATAGAAAATACTTATATGTTTTTTCTTATGTGCTTTAAGTGTTGTTTTCCAATTAAAGATTAATATGTGGATTATTTTTTAATATATTGTAGATTTAAATTCTTAAATTTAAAAAAATTTGAAAGGTCTATCTGTTAAATTTTAATTGGTGAATAGTATGAAAAATATATAAAGAAAAATATATAAGTTTAGTCCAAATTAAATTAGAAATAAAAATCATATAAACTATCAATTTATCAAAATATATTAACACATATTAATCATTATTTATGTAAGTATTATAATCCAACAACATTAAATATGAAATATGGGAAAATTTCAACTCTAAGTATAAGACAATTCTAATTTCAAATTTCAATATTAAACAAAATATATATAAAGAAAAAAATAATTTGAAGGAAAAAAAAAAAAGCAAGCGGGCTGATCGGGCTAACCCGCGGGTTTGGCATGTTAGTCCACTTAACTCGCGGGTTAAGCGGTCCGAGCTGGAAATAGACTGCCTCAATATGGATTCTGTTTTTTTAAGTCCAGAACCACCATAAAATAAGTCAAAACGGGCCAACCAGCAGGTAGAAGCCCGCTTTCCCGCTCTACTTAAGAAGTCAAAAAGAAAAATCGAGGGAAATATCCTTTCCTCTCCCATTCACTCAAGTCGCCTATGCAAGCGTAAAGCAGAATCAATGAAGTTTGCCCATCCAACATGCTCGATGACTGATTTTGAAGTAATTTTATTCTTTGTGGTGGGTCTTCTTCACTCCTCTCCTTTTTTCTTCTTCGGTGGACTTCACACCAATTACTGATTTTTCGATTGAATCGATTGATCCGCACTGATCGACACAGATTTTGATTGATAACATTGGTATCTTGTATTAAGTTGACTTTTATGAATACTCATGCCTATGTGTCTTTTGTGAGCAACCTCTCATGTAGCTCCTGCATGTTGACTCATGTGAACCAAGATTTTAGCCATTGTATAGCTACTTTGTCTAAAATTAAAATATCCTCATCTCTTCTATTTATTTATATAGATACAAATTAATACACACCTATAAATCTGTAAAAACTCTATTCTACACAAAAATCAAACTCTGCCTCATGTAGGGATAAATTAATTATTTATATAGAGATATTTTTTATCTCTATAATTTATCAGAAACTACTATCTCTATTTTTTTTCTCTGTAAATTGCAGAGTTTGCCTATAAGACACGAAAAAGGTTGAGAGTACAGTGAGTGAATTATGGTACACAAGTAACTTCTCAAATGTTTTTTCCAGAAAAAAAATAAATTAAGCGATTTAAAATTAGATAGTAGTTTATGATTCTTGGCAGATGAATTCTTCTATCCATCCTTCATCCATAACAAAAAAACAAAAATTTCAGTGCCCTGATACAACTAGGAATGTGCTCAATGTAAGTATTTCAAATTAAGTAATACTATTAACATTCCTACCTTGTTCTAATGAATATCAGTTTTTCTTTAGCAAAAAAAAAAAACTACTTCCTCCATTCTTTTTTATTAGTCACATTCTAAAAGTTTTGTATGATCCTATATATAAGTTATTTTGAATTGATTTTTGAAATATTAATTATTTTATTTCAAAAATATTTTTATTCAATTATGAAAGAAAAAATAGATTGTTTAAATTTATGATATTTATTATGAGATAAAGATGAAAATTATATTATTTTTAAGACAATTTTAATGATGTAATCAATTTTTCTTAGTTCTGATCAAATAGTTAAAAGTGACTTATATTAAGGATCGAGAGAGTATTAATATTCTTATTATTTTACTTCCTATTTCTGGATTATTCCTTTATATTTTTGTAAGCAACATTCCAATCAATGTATAATAAATTAGATTTAAATTTCAATTTATAAAGGGTTTGATTTTGATATATATCCTGATAATTACTAATGTAAATTGTTAGCACCGTTGAAGAATGCATTGGACTGGGGGATCCAGACCCCGAAATGCATGGGCTGGGAAAACAGCAGCTGCAGTAAGTGTTGCAGGAGGCGGGAGAAGAGCACAGTATCATCTGACACAAATAAGGGTGTTTCTTGATCTTCACTTGATCAACAAGCCTGAGTTGTACCTCAATGCCCGCCGGCCTCCCAGAAAGTTCAACGACGATGGCATCTTGGTTGATTCCGAGACCCAGGACCAGCACAAGGAAGTGCTTCTGTCCCTCCACATGTTCAAGTTCAGACTCCATTGCAAGCACTGGGACTGTTTACTTCTTGGTAGCACAAGAGGAGAAAGGTGCTCCATTGCTTAATAAGCTTTCATTTTGGAAGTTATTTGTTGCTTCTTTCCTCTTTTGGTACAATGCTTTTTTTCTTTCTTTTAAAGTGGAGACTAAATTAAGAATTTATCTAAGACATAGGATGACTTGCTTTCCCATAACTTATCTGAAAATAAATTTTTAACGTATGAGTGACTTTTCTGAAATAGCCAGATTTTTTGGCCAATGGTTTTTTTTTTGGCCTCACAAGTTTTTTAGCCGGTTGAAATAGCCAATGGGTGAGCTATCATTAATCATGTTTGTGTTAATGTGTGTGTACATATATATGTGTGTGAAATTATTTATCTATACTATACATTTTTATTAGGGAAAAAAAAAAAAAATTCCAACAACGGTACAATATATCAAGGCCCGGTATGCAGTAGACCCTTCATATCTGATTATTAAAAAAAAAAAAGACATGTTTTGGTTGTTTAGTTATAAAAAAGGGGAGACAAAAAGAAAAAAGAATTATTTTTAATAAAAATCTTTTGTCAAAGGAGTTTCTTGTTCCAAAAACTTGACGGATCAACCAGTTCGATTAGTTAGAACGGGAATCGGTCTTATGTTCGGTCTAATTACAGATTCCAATTGCTTGTTTTCAAAACTGGTCAAATCGGTCACAAACCGATATAAAACCGGTTGAAGCGGTTCAATTTATTTATTTTTTAAAAACTATTTTTTAATTTTTTAGTTTTTAAGATAAAATAACATTAATTTTAGTATTAATTAGCATTAATTTTTTGTATAAATTTTTTTCTTTCTATATTATAATATTATATAAGTATTATTATGATACATAATTATTAATAATAATAAATTTACTTAACAAAAAATATAAAAATCAAATATTAATTGACTATTTTGAATTTAAAATATAATTATGGATGAATATTAATTTATTTAGATTTTAATATTAGATTGTTGTAACATCTAAATTTTTATGATTTTGTTTGAATTCTAGTTTAGAGAATTACTACATAATTAAAATTAAAAGAGCTTAAATATCTTATATAGATCAAACCAGAGACCAAATTGCAAAGAAAGTTGGATAGCATAATTAAAAATATTAATTATTAGCAAAAAGACAAAAAAAAGGGTCATAAATGTCATTTCCTCAAACAAATTATCTGTCAAGTATTTGCTAAGACTGATTATAGGAGATGATTCTGTTAGATAAGCTGGCTTCCCAAGAGGGGGGTGAATTGAGAAGATTAAAAGTTTTCTGCAAAACGTCAAGAAAGTGAAGAAAATAAAGTGTAATGGTAAAACAGAGTATAAGAGAATAAGCAGTAAATGTAGTAGTAAGGAAGAGAAGACTCAGATATTTATCCTGGTTTGGTCTCTTAACTTAACCTACGTCCAGTCCTCAAGACACCACTTGAGATTTTTTACTATTATGCAAGAATTAAGTAGGCTTCTTGCAAATGCCTCAGTACAAAGTTGATGCTCTGTTTCTAGAGCTCACACTTTCACTCTTTGCACTCTCACTTAGTGCTTCCCTAATCCCTTGTGATATCCCCTCACAAGAAATCTTTCTTCCAGATGAAGATAAGATTGTGTACAACTAATAAACTCTTTCAATCATAGTGAATATGAAAGTTAATGTACAAAGAATGAAGTATGCAAGGGTAAGAGACTTTAAGTAGATGATTTAGAAGAGTTTCAGTATATACAAAGTAATTTTGTTACCCACATCTTCAAATGAAATTATATTTATAGATTTTTACCTCAACTACACGTTAGAGACAAGATCTAGCCGTTAGAGACGTTATCCAACGGTTATACTAAGAAACTATCCGTTCACCAACCGCATTTAATGCTTCTGACACTCAAAGTTTGAATTTCAGTTGGTCAACAGACGAATTTCGCAGAAACCGAAAGTTATAGCCTTTAACGTTGAACTTTTGAAGTTCGTCTGTCATGAGGCAAAATTTGAATTTTCATCTTTAGAAAATGATTCTATGTTGGAACATATGAATTTTCATGTTCAAAGTTGTTCTGTTAAGTGTGAACAGTAGTTTCAATTTGCTACAGTGCCTTCGAAATTCGAATTTTGGAAACCCAAAATTTGTCTGTCAGAAGCTGGTTTACTAAGGCACAATAGTTCATCAATTCAACATTTGAATTTTGAAAGGGTAAAATTCGTTTGTTAGAGAGACCTCTTTCAGACTTGCTTTAGAATTCGAATTTATGAATACTATCATTCGTATATCAATATTTCATTATAATATACTCACAAGCTTTGTTTCTGAAATTCAAATTTTCATGTTCAAAGTTCGTCTGTCAGTGAGCAATTTTAAAACCCAATCTAAACTTTATTTCAGATGAACTTTGACATATTCTCAAACGAATTTTTCAATTTTCATAAGTTATATTTTATCTAAAATTCAAATTTTCAAAAGCCAAAATTCATCTGTTAGAAAAAGCTATTTTCAGACACGTATCAAAATTCAAATTTCTTAAGTCAAAATTCATCTGCCAGAGAAGTCTCTTTTCAGACTTGTTCATTTTCAACACGAAATTCGAATTTCCAAAGTCAAAGTTCAAATTTTCAAAATGACAAATCAGTATAAACCTTTCAAACTTCATCTGTTGGTGGGTGTTTTTCAAAAATTCAATGAATTAACCATAGAATTAAGGTTTTAAAACATATTTTTACCAAATCAAAGTCTTTTACTCAAATTAAAATATTACTAAATATTCTACATCTATCCTTGCACTGATTTCTCCAAAATATCATCACATAATCATTCATCATCACAATCATCCATATTATCATATAACAGACACAACATCACTCTCAAGATAATATGTTCATACATTCATAAATGCAACTCTACTTAACATAGGTCATTACATAAACTAAAGTGGCAAAACTACTGAATTACAATTGATACTCCTAAAGGAGGAGAGGCTTACGACTTCTTGGTTTTCTCCGGATTAGTTGTAACACCTTACTCTCAAATACCTCTTAACTTGACCAAAAATTTCAAAGTTTAACCAAATACAACGCAAACCTCTCTAAACAACTTCCCAAAACTTTAGAACAATAGAAACAAACCAAACTACACTAGAAATTGGGCTGGGGTCATGGCCATTATAGTATCGCCACTGCTCCGGCTTATCCCAGAAACTCATTATCTACTGTCTCCACTGGCACCGCGGCGTCTCCTGCTGGTTTTTATACCAGCAAAAATAACTTCTGGGGAGAACTTTCGATGCACATAACTTTATGTTTCGACCTCCAATTGACCTAATTCCAATTCCTACATGTCAATCTAGTCTCAATCTATCCATAGACACTAATTTCACCTTAGTATAACTCCATATGGAGATTCTGGATACCTGACATCGTTTTGGCCACTCTTTGACCAAAACTCACAACTCCCATTTACCACCAAAGGTAATTTAACCATCCAGGATTCTTTACATAGGTCCAAAACCACAAGGCCAACTTGTTCACAAATGTTTCACCTAAAAAAAACCATTCCTTTGATATTTCACCCCCTTGAACCTTATTTGACACAATGGGTTATAAGCCCTAAAACACACCGACAAGGCCCAATTCCATCTTTAGGCTCACAAACACTACCACACTGACTTCTCAACGCCCTGAACCACATATATACCACCACCCAACATACCTATCACAAACAACACAATTCCACATTTATAACATGCCAATAACAACAACTTCGTTACAGCAACAATATCAAACACCACTTAGTTACAAACCATATATTCTACTTGGCACAAGCTACATATCCAATAAATACACATGCATTATATAGACCTAATATTCCTACGTCAATTCTACTCTCTTATCTTCTCCGGACTAATGTCAGAATCATCACCTGAAATGTTAGTTCATGGGAGAGGGGTGTGAGACAATGTCTTAGTAACCAGGGACAACCACAAATACATATATGTATACATATATATAACTCATACAATCTCATGAATGCAATATGAAATGGAATGCATGTCTCCCTCGCACACAGTTAGAACCACGAGCTGTGGTCATAATAGCACATTTCGTATAGATAATTCCTTTCCAACATTCGGTGAAGACTGATTTTGGGATATCACCAAGCTCATCTTACACTAATGCAACCCGGCCAAAGATTATACTAGTGTTCAGACTGTGGCTCTCCTTCCTTTGGACCACCTCGAATTGATGGTAATTTAGGGAAGGTGTAGTCTACTACCGCCTAGCTCCCCTGGCTATAGGGGAGGATTTAGCGATAGGGATCCCATCCTTATCCTCTGTAATCATATATTATATCATCATATATCATATCGTCATCACCATCCAATCCGCCATATATTACAATCTCACAATGTCATGTGGTGATGTTCATGTCATATCATCGTATAATAATCATCATCATATCACAATGTCATGCATGCATCATGTCATGTCACATCAACATCATCATCTTTGATCATCATCATAATCTTCACCTAACTATGTGCATACCACAATATATAGAAAACAGTACATACAAACACATCTATATCGTGGTATGAAAGAAACATGTATATATACACAAACATATGAATATCATACAATACAAACATCCAGTTACCTCAGGTTGTCAATACCACACACACGCGCTCCCACAAGCTTTCTTGAATGTCAATCCCACAACTTGACCTCTTCGATTAGGCAACAATCTTAACAACATCATAATACCTCAATTAACACAATATACCATTGACCAAACGTCCAAATTCCACAATTCAACTACTTTAGGCCTAATCAAAGGTTCCACTACATTCATACATTATTAAGCTCCTATGAATCATTCAAACATCAATCAATCCCATACACCTCGGCTTCCCAAGCGCCTTAACCGAACACAACCTAGGGTTAAACTCAAATCATGCATAAATCATTCAAAACTCACACCTAAGCAACAAGAACACCAAATCACACTCCATTAACCCCATTTCATCCATTTTAATCGGTGGATTTCAGCCCAAACTGGAAATCCTAACATATAACCGAGAAATCCCAAGTTTAAACTAAAGAAAATGGAGAGAGAGGAGTAAAGGTTACTTACCAACCAAGATCCAAGCTTCAAGAGGTAAGAAATCACTCCCAGAGGCCGAAGATTATAAACCCTAGCAGAGCTCTCGCATTTTCCCTCCGTTTTCTTTCTTTTCCCTCGTGTTCAATGGACTAAAATGTTCTTGATTTAAACAAAATCCTCGACTCTCGCTGTGGCTCTAACACAGCTCGCCGTGGTGCCACCTTGTTTCAATCAAAAAATGCCACTAGACTCACTCTCGCCGCGGCAGCCTTACTTCTCTTTATGCATGGAGCTCAAATCTCCTCTACTTGAACATTCCTCCATCCTATTTCCTCTGGTTCTGCACACAATGCCAAAACAATGGCATAAGGGTTGTTACATTAGTGTTAGAGTCTTCACCTGAAATGTTAGCTAAAGAGGGTTTGAGGCAAAGTCTAAGTAACTGGGAACACAACCACACACAACCTATATAATCAGTCCACACAATACATATGGTGCAATGCAATGCAAAATGTCATGGTATACATGTCTCTCTCATACATAGTTAAAATCACGAGCTGTCATCATCACATGACATTTCAATAGCTAACTTCCTTTTAACAGTTGGTAAAGACTGATTCTGGGATATCACCAAGCTCACCTCACATTACTGTAACCCGGCCAAAGGTTACACTAGTGCTTGGACTGTGACTCCTTTTCCTGGACTACCTGAATTAGTGGTGATCTAGGAAAAGTGCAGTCTATTGCCACATGGCTCTCTGAGGAATGGGAGAAGATTTAGTGTAGGAACCTTTCTCCATATCATCATATCATATCATCATATCTTATCTCATCATCACCTCCCAATCTACCATTTCTCACAATGCTCATATAGTGATGATGTTCATGCCATGTCACAATGCAATAATCATTATTATCATACTCATCAATGTCATGCTATGAAATCACATGTAATCTCATGTTCATAATCATCTCATATCAATACCAAGGATCTAGACTCATGCCTCATCTAGCTGTGTGCATACCATGATATATAGAAAAAACCATACACACACACATAACAATATCATGGTATGAATGGAACCTGCATATATATATATACATACATAAATACAATCAACAATTAACATGTAACCATAGTACCCAGTTATCTGAAATCATTAACACCACACACAGGGGTTTAACCCATCATCTCAACACTGAACACAGGCCGAAACACCTCTAATTGGTCAAACAACTACTACAATATCATAACATTCTCAATCTATATAATACTCATAATAACCAAAATCCACAATTTAGCCATTCAAGCTTAACCCATAGTTCCAACAATATAATTACACGCTAATGAGCTTTAATTAATCATCCACATCATAATCATTCTCATATATTTTGGATTTCACATTCCCTTCGCAATTGCCAACCGAGGGTTCCACTCAAATTTATTACAATCTAACCAAAACTCAAACCCAAAGCATTAAAACACTAAATAATACTTCAACAGCATTAATACAAGCATTTTAATATGTTGAATCATCCATAAACTCAAAACCTAGCATACTCTCACCAATTCCAACCCAAAAACAAAAGAAAAAGAGAGGAGATTAGCTAGAATTCACTTTGTTGAAACTAGAGTTTTGATGATTCCAAACCAACATTCAAGAGCTTGGAATGAAGATATCAAAGGAGTCCAAAATGGTTCAAGTGAAGAAGTTCTGAGTAATCTGTGCAAAATTTGTTGTAGGATCATTAGATATATTTAAATATGGGTAAAAGACTTTGATTTGATGAAAAGATGTTTTAAAAACTTGATTTTAAGTTAAATCATGAAATATTTGAAAAATACCCACCAATAGACGAAGTTTGAAAAGTTTACATTGAACTGTCATATTGGAAATTCAAATTTTGAGTTAAAACTGAATAAGTTTGAAGAGATGTTTCTCTGACAGATGAATTTTGATTTTCCAAAATTCGAATTTTCATAAGTATATGAAAGAAGTTGTTGAGTAACAGATGAACTTTGGGTTTTGAACATTCGAATTTCAGACAAAATGAAATTTATGAAAACTTAAGAAATTCGTCTGAAACAATGTTAAAGTTCATCTAAAATCAAGATCATATTGAGTTTCAAAATTGCTCACTGACAGATGAACTTTGAACATGGAAATTCAAATTTCAGAAACTAAAGTTGTGAGTCTGTTAAAATGACATGATGATATATGAAGGACAGTGTTTGCAAATTCGAATGTTGAAGTAAGTTTGAAAAGAGGTCTCTCTGACAGATGAACTTCACTCTTTGAAAATTCAAATTTCAAAGGAAATGAACTACTGTGCCTTTTGAGCATGCTGCGGACAGACGAATTTTGGGGTTCTAAAATTCGAATTTTGATGGCACTGTAGCAAATTGAAAATACTATTCACACTTAACAGAAAAACTTTCTTCTTAAAAATTCGTATGTCACAACATAGAAACACTTTCTAAGTTTCAAAGTTTGAATTTCACTTCATGAACAGACGAACTTCAGTATTTCAGTGTTGGAAGCTTTAACCTTCAGTTCCTTTAAAATTCGGCTGTTGACCAACTAAAATTTGAATTTCAGTATGTCAGAAGCTTTAATGCGGTTGGTTAATGGATAGTTTTTCAGAGTAACCGTTGGATAACTTCTCCAATGGATAGATTTTGTCTCTAACGGACATTTGAGACCTAAATCTATAAATATAACATCATTTGAAGTTATGGGTAATGAATCAAACTTTGTATATACTGAAATTCTGCTAAATTTTCTACTTAAAGACTTTTACCCTCTTACTTCAATACTTGTACTTCAACTTTCATATTCACTCTATTCAAGAGAGTTTTATCTTTGTAAACAATTTAATCTTCATATGGAAGATAGACTTTCTTGTGAGGAGATATCACAAGGGGTTGTAAAGCACTTTGTGAAAGTGCAGAAAGTGATTGAGTGAGCTCTAGAAAATAGAGCACTGACGTTGTACTGTGGCACTTGCAAGAAGCCCGTTGAATTCTTACTAAATAGTGGAAAAGCTTAAGTGGTGATTTGAGGACTGGACGTAAGTTAAGTGGAGAGACCGAACCAGGATAAATTTCTGAGCCTTCTTCTCTTTTCTGCTTCTTTCACTGTTATTTATTTATACTCTGTTTTGCCTCCATATATTGCATTCTTCACCTCTTTGACATTTTGCAGAAAAGTTTAAACTTTCCAATTCACCCCCTATTGGGAAGCCAGCATAACTAACAAGTGGTATTAGAGCCCAGATTCCCAATCAAAGGATCTCACAGTCCGGGAATTACAATGGCTGGCTTTGGAGAGAGCATCTTACCAGAAGGCAACAACACAAATAGACCACTTGGCTTCAGTGGAGAACATTATGGGTACTGGAAGATGAGGATGCAAATTTATCTCCAGTCAATTGATCTGGACATCTGGTCAGTCATTCAGAAGGGAGATTTTATCCCAATGGTATTAGAAAAAGATGGAAAGTACAGAGAAAAGCCAGAAGCTGAATGGAATGAGGAGGACAGAAGAAGAGCCTTGCTGAATTTCAAAGAAAAATATTGTCTAGTCAGTGCCTTGAATCAGGATGAATTCTACAGAGTATCCCAATACTCCACTGCCAAGGAAATGTTGGACACCCTGCAAGTTGCTCATGAAGCGACAACTGGAGTCAGGGAAAACAAATTGAATACCTGCATTGGAGAATATAAGAGCTTCAGAATGGCTGAAGGAGAAACTGTAAAAGAGCTACAGAAGAGATTCACTCTCATTGTGAATCACCTAAAGAGCTTGGAAAAGGAGTACACTCAAACAGAGAAAGTAAGAAAGATTCTCAGAGCTCTCCCTCTGGAATGGCAACCCAAAGTAACAGCAATAGAGGAAGCCAGAGGAGAATTAATGGTCTCTGTCACAGCTCTACTCGGTAGCCTTGAGGAATATGAAGGAAAAATGAAAGCTCTCAAGGAAGCTGGACAAGACAAAAAGAAGAAAGGCCTTGCTCTCAAAGGTGCTGAAGAAAAGGAGGAAGAATCTGACGATGGAGAGGAGCTAGATGAAGAAATTTTGGCTATGATGGTCAGAAAATTCGAAAGATTCTACAGCAAGAAGAGAAACAAGAAAATCTTCAGGAAAGGAGCTGCTGGAGATAGCAAGAGGGAACAAAAAGAGCCTGTGACTTGCTATGAGTGCAAAAAGAAGGGACACATCAAATGGGATTGTCCATAGTTCCTCAAGAAGTAAGAGAAAGAAAAGAAAGCTGCTGATAAAGGCAAGAAGAAGAAAGCCTATATCTCATCAATATGGGGCAACAGCTCAGATGAGGAAGAAGATGAAGAAGATGAAATTGCCAACATATGTCTAATGGCACTTGCCTCTGAAGAAGCTGAAATTCCATGCAGCAGTGATCAGGAAGAAGAGGTATATGAATTTGAACCTTCCTATTCTGAATTACTGGATGCATTTCATGAGCTGCATGATGAGTTTGTTAAGGTTGCTAAAGAACTGAATGTAGTTAAGAAAAAGATCAACAAACTAGAATCCCAACAAAATATTTCTGAAACTGTTTCTCTACCTGTTTCTGAATCTATATGCTGCAAAACATGCATTGAACTGAGGCAAACCAATGAATATCTAGTGAAAAGCATGTCTAGGCTTACTAGGGGTAAAGATATGTTGTTTGCTTTAATGGGAAGCCAAAGAATATCACAAGGGAAAGCTGGACTTGGCTATGATCTATGTGCTGTTAAAGAAAAGATTAGGAAGAAAAATCAGAATGTATATATGAGACATTTTGTGTATGCTGATGGAAATAGAAAGAAAGATCATATGTCACATCAAATTGAATCATATAATCAACCAAAGCATGCAAAACAAAAATATTATCTGCATTGTTTTCTTCCTGCTTCTCAATCCAGCAGTCCCTTTACCACCTGTCATTTCTGTAACAAAAAGGGACATATTTCCAGTTCTTGTGCTATAAAGAAAAATGGACTTGACAGGAAGGTTAAGTGGGTTCCCAAGGGTACATCTGTATTTAGGGAAAAGACTACTAACAGAAAAGGACGCAAACAAATTTAGGTACCTAAAAGGAAAACTTGAACCTTATTTTGCAGGTCTGTCTCAAAGCTAAAAGGAGCAACAAATGGTATATGGACAGTGCCTGCTCAAGCCACATGATCGGTGACAAGGAGAAGTTCATTACCCTCAGAGACAAGAAAGGAGGAAATGTGACCTTTGGAGGTGATCAGTATGGCAGAATAGTTGGCATTGGCATTGTGGGCATGAATCCTGAAACATCCATTGAAGAGGTGCTGTTTGTAATAGGCCTCAACCATAATCTGCTGAGTGTGAGTCAAACATGTAACAAAGGAAATTGGATGCTGTTTGACTCAAAGTTTGCCTGATCATCAGAAAAAGTGATCACAAAGTAATCCTCAAAGGTCAAAGGGATGGTAACTGCTATATTATTGATCTTGATGAACTTCCTCCCTTAGATTCTGTTTGTTTAATTAATCAGAACAATGATAGTTGGCTATGGCATAGATGATTAGCTCATGTTAACATGAATCAGCTTTCAAAATTGGTTAAAAACGAGCTAGTCACTGGCATATCAAAAATTGCTTTTGAAAAGGATAAAGAATGTGATGCATGCTTAAAAGGAAAACAAACAAAATCTTCTTTTAAATCCAAAAACGTAGTCACCATAACTAGACCACTTGAACTACTGCATATGGACTTAATTGGACCTTCTGGGGTAAAAAGCATAGGTGGCAATCTGTATGTGCTTGTAATTGTGGATGATTACTCTGGATTTACATGGACATTATTTCTTTCCTCTAAAAGTGATACCTTTGATGCATTTGTAACCTTAACTAAGAAAGTGCAAAATGAGAAAGGTATTTCTATTGTGTCTATCAGGTCAGATCATGGAGGAGAGTTTGAAAACTCATACTTCCTGGAGTACTGCAATGAGCATGGAATTGATCGCAACTTCTTTGCTCCAAGAACTCCTCAACAAAATGGAGTAGTAGAAAGGAAGAACAGAACCATTGGAGAGATGGCTAGAGCTATGCTAAATGAAAAGGAACTATCTCAAGTGTTTTGGGCTGATGCAGTAAATACAGCAAGCTACATCATAAGTAGAGCCTACATCAGACCAATCCTTGGAAAGACTCCATACGAGCTGTACAAGGGAAGAAAGCCAAATCTGTCACATCTCCATGTGTTCGGGTGCAAATGCTTCATTCACAACAATGAAAAGGAGAATATGGGTAAGTTTGATGCCAAATCTGATGAAGGTATATTTCTGAGCTATTCTAGTAGAAGTAAGGCATATAGAGTTTTTAATAAAAGGTCTAATTCAGTAGAGGAATCTGTGCATGTAGTATTTATTAAAAATGAAACTGCTACTAAGTATGTTTCTGATGAAGATGATCTTGTTTCAAACTTTAGAAAGTTAGATATTTCTGATGAAGGTAAAAATGAATCTCCAAAAATATCTGAATCTGTTAACATGGAAGAAGATATTCATGAGAGGAATTTTGAAGATGAAAATATTGAAGAAATGTCTCAAGAACTCCCTAGAGCTTGGAGATATCAAAGGAATCATTCTGTTGATCAAGTAATAGGGAATGTTCAAGAGAGAGTTAGAACTAGAAAACAGTTAAGGGATCAAATGATTAATTATGCTTTCATCTCGCGAATTGAACCCAAATGTACTGAGGAAGCCTTAACTAATGAGTACTAGATTCTAGTCATGCAGGATGAACTAAATCAGTTTGAAAGAAATCAAGTTTAGGATTTAGTGCCTAGACCCAAAAATCATCCCATCATTGGTACAAAATGGGTTTTTAGAAATAAACTTGATGAATCAGGATCAATCATAAAAAACAAAGCTAGACTGGTTGCTAAAGGATATAATCAAGAAGAGGGAATTGATTTTGAAGAAACCTTTGCTCCAGTAGCTAGATTAGAAGCAATTAGAATTCTATTAGTATATGCATGCATGAAAAATATTTTGTTATATCAAATGGATGTGAAGAGTGCTTTTCTAAATGGATATATCATGGAAGAGGTCTATGTAGATCAACCTCCAGGTTTTGAGGATTCTACAAAACCAAACCATGTGTATAAACTGAAGAAAGCTCTTTACGGTTTACAACAAGCCCATAGAGCATGGTATGAAAGATTGAGTAATTTTCTAACTGGTAAGGGGTTTAATAGAGGAAAAATAGATACAACTTTATTCACTAAGAAAGAAAATAAAGATTTACTTATTGTTCAAATCTATGTTGATGATATTATATTTGGTGCTACTAATGAATGTCTTTGCAAGAATTTTTCTAAGTTAATACAGGGGGAATTCAAAATGTCCATGATGGGTGAACTCAACTTTTTCCTTGGATTGCAAATCAGACAGTGTGATAATGGTATCTTCCTCAACCAATCTAAGTATCTGAAGCAATTGCTGAAGAAGTTTGGAATGGAAAATGCCAAGCCAATGGGGACACCTATGGCTACTACAACCAAATTGGATATGGATGAAAAAGAGAAAATGTTTGACATAACTCAGTACAGAAGAATGATTGGATCCCTACTGTACCTAACTGCCAGTAGACCTGACATTATGTTTAGTATCTGTATGTGTGCAAAATTCCAATCATGTCCCAAAGAAACCCATGCAATTGCTGTAAAGCGCATCTTCAGATATCGCATTGGAACTTCACAGATGGGTCTTTGGTATCCTAAAGGCAATGGAGAAGATCTCAAAGGATACACTGATGCTGACTTTGCAGGATCCAAAACTAACAGAAAAAGCACAAGTGGAACATGTCAGTTTCTTGGAGGATCTTTGGTTTCATGGTTCAGCAAGAAGCAAAACAGTGTGGCCTTATCCACAGCAGAGGCTGAGTATGCTGCAGTTGGAAGCTGTTGTGCCCAAATCATCTGGATGAAACAGTAGCTTGAAGATCTTGAGATTGAGATGAAGGAAATACCAATCATGTGTGACAATCAAAGTGTCATTAATATCACAAAGAATCCTGTCATGCATTCAAGGACGAAACATATTGAAGTTAGACACCACTTCATAAGGGATCATGTTTTGAAGGGAGAAATCAGACTAGAGTACATCCTAACTGAAGATCAAGTAGCTGATTTACTGACAAAGCCTCTATCAGAAGACAAATATTGCAAAATAAGAAGAGAATTGGGCATGGTAAATCCCAATAACTGTAAGTAAATCCGTCTGTGATTCTGTTTTTAGATTTTCCAACATTGAATTAGTTCTAACTTTAGCATCGGAGTGTGTTTAATTTAAGTTGCAGGTGCTCCTCATGAGATTCAATGCCGATAAATCTGGAAAATGGGGCTTAGCAGAATGGAATGATCAAAAATTGAAGAAAATGACAGATATTCTGAGTTTCTGGATCCATTCTGTGAGTTTCTAAAGCTGAAATTCGTATATTGATTGTGTGTTAGACGAATTTCCTTGAAAAATTGAGTTTCTGAGGAAGTTAGCATGGTCAACATTCGAATTTGGATACCCAACAGACGAACTTCAGCCTGTTATAAGTTAAAACAGTTCTCGGTGAAACCTCGAAATTCGTTTGTTGGCCCTTCAAAATTCAAATTTTCAAAAAAAAAAATTTCAAAGTTTTGTTTGTCCAACATGTGATTATACTGATGTTTATCTTTTAACATACGAATGTTGGAAGACTTTTACAAAATGTAGAAATTCGAATTTCTAAGTTGAAAATTCGTCTGTTGAAACATGCTTCTCAATGTTGAATCTTTGAAAGATGAAGTTTTGTATGCTTAATTAGTCTGTTATTTGGTGGTTTGATTGCTGTTTGATGTTTATTCTTCGAAATTCGAACTTTATTGGAACAAAGTTTGTCTATTCATCGTGTGCTGCTTGAACTAAGCCACTGTCAGATGAACTTTCTGAAGGAAATTCGTCTGTCAATAAGCTTTGCTGAACGGTTTAACTTTTAACTGCTCGAAGTTCAAATTTTGACCCCTCAAAATTCGTCTGTCAGGCGGTTACATACATTAAAATCAACGATTTTCATTTGAATAGACGCAACCCTATTCCTATTCTCTCTGAGTCTGTTCTAATCTTCCATTCAATGCTCTTCAATTCAGATCAAAAACTATCATTTCCCACCTATTAAACTTCCTTTCACATCCTTTAAACTTGCTCTTTGCTCCATTCTGCAACATTCATCCACGAAAATGGCTAGAGTTAAGAATCCAGAAGCTGGCAAAGGAGAGGCTCATCCAAAACATTCAGTTAAATCTCAATATGCCACGAAGGAAGGAGAAAAACCGAAGAGAAAGGTCGAATCCAGCAAAGGAACTCCTTCCAAATGCTAGAAAACCACACCGAAGGGAGAATCAAAGAAGGCTGGACCCTCTTCCTCAAGGACAGCAGAACCTTCGGTCCCTGTTCCTGTTGTTGCTGAACCTATTGCTTCCACTTCATCCTCAAGTACTGAATCTGGGGAATATGAACTTACCACACTGCCATTATGGAGCACTCCACAGATTCAAAAGGAATACTCCACCAAGTTTGCCAACAAAAAGGTAATCAAGCCACATTGTGTAAACTTAGAAAATTTCTTAGTCTCTAATAGTTTTGATGCTGGTATATGGATGATGAGATACAAAAATCTATTGGAAGTATTGGAGAGATATAATGATGAAGTGATAAAAACTTAGTATGCCTCCTTAAAATACAACAGCAAGAAGAAGAAATGAGAGGTCAATCTGAGATCAAGGACCATCTGGCTCTCAAATGAAACCTTGAATGAAGTGTTAGAGATCCCAGGGCAAGATGGCCTCAAGATTGACATCATTGCCTCTGGATACATAGATGAGGCAGAAACTACTGATGAAGAAGGTGGCCCCTTTCTGAACTACAAGGAAAGCACAATTCTGATAACTTTATTCAGAAGAAGGGAAAACTGGCCATCCATAAACGTATTGAAGCCCATAGACCTCAGTTTTCAAGTGAGAATCCTGCACTACATAGTGTCCAGGATCATATTGAACAAAGGAGGCAGCTTCAATCTGATAACAAGGGCAGATGAACATATCATGGCAGCAATCATGCGTGGAAAGCTGATCAACATGGAACATATCATACTCCAACGCATGATCAAGGCAAGGGATCAGAGGAAGGACTCCACACTCCCCTATGCAGCTATCATTTCAAGAATTCTGCAATATGTCAGAATTCAGCATCTTGAGAAAGGGAAGGGGAAGCCCACTGAGATCTTCAAGGAAGAAGAACTGCAAAGAATGGGTATTGAAAAGGATGAAGGAAGATGGGTTGGAAAGGGAGCAGGAAGAACTGAGGATCTATTCTTTGTAATAGATGCCTCCCTACAGCAACAAGGAACTTCTGAGGCCCCTACAAGATCTGTACCTCAGCCTTCTCAGCTAGATCTATCTCCATCCAAGCCTACTCACACTCCAGCCACTCCCTCCTTTCGTGCCAAGCCAACCAAGATCACTGAGTTGTATGACAGTCTGTCTACACTCATTCTTAGCCTCAGGGATGAGGAAAATGCTAAATTTGCTCATCTGCAAAATCAGATTCATCAGTTGGCAACGAACATGAAAGTGGTTGCTGATGCCTATGAAGAAATTCGAAGTGCAATCCCTACCACATCACCTCCACCTCAGCCAGGGTTTTCTGTGCCTATCTAATCTCCAAACCCTGAGCCTCCAAGCCCCTTTGAGCTAGCCTCTTCTGACCATGATGATAATATAGATGGAGATGAGCCTGCTGGTACAATGAGGACACTAAGTCCTGGTCCACCCTTGGACTATGGTTTGGAAGAAGAAGGTCTTCAAGAAACAAGCCCTCATGAGCCTATGCAAGAAGATGCTCAAGATTCAATTCTGTCCATTCAATAATCTGAGCAAGTTGACAGACTGGTGGCAGCTATTCCACCTCTTCAGTGCAGGAGGGTGCCAGCAATGAAGAGAGAAACATTGTGCCTGTTGTTGATTATGAAGCTATTGCTTACAACGCTCTGCTGCAAGCTCAGAGGAGAAGGCTTGAAGAATTGTTTCGTCCTGATGAACCAGCCCTTCCTTCTCTCGCTGCTTATGGACTCTCAGAGGAATAAAGAGCTCAGTTGGCTCTTTCCAGACAGGCATTGCAGGAGTTGCTTGAGGTATCTGATGATGATGAAGAACCAAGTCTTGAGCATCCTGCACCAGTTAAACCAGAAATCCCCTTTGCTCCTGTGCCACTTCAAGCCATTCCAGTTTCTCAGATCCTTCCTCCGGTTGATTTTGTTGGCCTTCCTGATTATGCCAAAAAGGGGGAGAAGAAGAAGCAAACTAGAAAATCTGCTGCTGAGCCATCTGGGAAGACGTACAGCAAGAAGACCAAGCCAAAGAAGAAGTGATGGAAGGACTGCTTAGAACTTAGGCTTGAATCCTCTTGTTGTGCTGTCTGTTTTGATTATTTGTATTCTGTATTTAATTTGTGTATTTGAATGAACTCTGCTTAAATCTTGTCTCTGTAAAGCAACATTTGTTTAAATGAAAGAATTTCTTAGTTGCAATGATTTGCTCTTTAAATCTCTTCACATGGTTTACCATATATGATATCTTTTGAAATATAATGCATATGTTGAGGGGGAGCTTATTAAAGCAAACTCAAGGACTAATCTAGTTTGAAAGTTGTTTTGTCATCATCAAAAAGGGGGAGAATGTTGAAACTAGAGTTTTGATGATTCCAAACCAACATTCAAGAGCTTGGAATGGAGATATCAAAGGAGCCCAAAATGGTTCAAGTGAAGAAGTTCTGAGTAATCTGTGCAAAATTTGTTGTAGGATCATTAGATATGTTTAAATATGGGTAATAAACTTTGATTTGATGAAAAGATGTTTTAAAAACTTGATTTTAAGTTAAATCATGAAATATTTGAAAAATACCCACCAACAGACGAAGTTTGAAAAGTTTACATTGAACTGTCATATTGGAAATTCAAACTTTGGCTTTGGAAATTCGAATTTTGAGTTAAAACTAAATAAGTCTGAAGAGATGTCTCTCTGACAGACGAATTTCGATTTTCCAAAATTTGAATTTTCATAAGTATATGAAAGAAGCTGTTGAGTAACAGATGAACTTTGGGTTTTGAATATTCGAATTTCAGACAAAATGAAATTTATTAAAACTGAAGAAATTCGTCTGAAACAATGTTAAAGTTCATCTGAAATCAAGATCGTATTGAGTTTCAAAATTACTCACTGACAGACGAACTTTGAACACGGAAATTCAAATTTCAGAAGCTAAAGTTGTGAGTCTGTTAAAATGACATGATGACATACGAAGGACAGTGTTTGCAAATTCAAATGTTGAAGTAAGTCTGAAAAGAGGTCTCTCTGACAAACAAATTTCACTCTTTGAAAATTCAAATTTCAAAGGAAATGAAGTACTGTGCCTTTTGAGCCTGCTGCGGACAGACGAATTTTGGGGTTCCAAAATTCGAATTTTGAGGGCACTGTAGCAAATTGAAAACACTGTTCACACTTAACAGAAAAACTTTCTTCTTGAAAATTTGTATGTCACAAAATAGAAACACTTTTTAAGTTTCAAAGTTCGAATTTCACTTCATGAACAGACGAACTTCAGTATTTCGGCGTTGGAAGCTTTAACCTTCAGTTCCTTCGAAATTCATCTGTTGACCAACCAAAATTCGAATTTCAGTATGTCAGAAGCATTAAATGCGGTTGGTTAACGGATAGTTTTTCAGAGTAACCGTTGGATAACTTCTCCAACGGATAGATTTTGTCTCTAACGGACATTTGAGACCTAAATCTATAAATATAACATCATTTGAAGTTGTGGGTAACGAATCAAACTTTGTATATACTGAAATTCTACCAAATTTTCTACTCAAAGACTTTTACCCTCTTACTTCAATACTTATACTTCAACTTTCATATTCACTCTATTCAAGAGAGTTTCATCTTTGTAAACAATCTAATCTTCATCGGGAAGATAGACTTTCTTGTGAGGAGATATCACAAGGGGTTGTAAAGAACTTTGTGAAAGTGCAGAAAGTGATTAAGTGAGCTCTAGAAAACAGAGCACTGACGTTGTACTGTGGCACTTGCAAGAAGCCCGTTGAATTCTTGCTGAATAGTGGAAAATCTCAAGTAGTGACTTGGGGACTGGACGTAGGTCAAGTGGAGAGACCGAACCAGGATAAATTTCTGAGTCTTCTTCTCTTTTCTGCTTCTTTCACTGTTATTTATTTATACTCTGTTTTGCCTCCATATATTGCATTCTTCACCTCTTTGACATTTTGCAGAAAAGTTTAAACTTTCCAATTTCCCCCCCCTTCTTGGGAAGCCAGCCTAACTAACACACTTACTAATCAAGATTGAAGCTCCTAAAGGCTAGAAATCACCTCCTAAGATCAAGATTCTCAAACCCTAATGGAGCTTCTTCTTCCTCTTCAATTTTTCTTTCTTTTCCATCAATCGAAACTTGTTCAATTTAAACAAATTTTTGGTCTGGCGCTGCAGCGTGGAGCTCTTTGGTCTGAAAAATTTTCCAAGTTTTTAACTTGTTCACCGTGGCATGAAGTGCTTCTGCCTCCTTTTTGTTCTTCCTCCATCTTGGTTCTTCTAGTTTTACACATATCACTAAGTGTACCTCCCATTTCCTCGAGACTAAGTCTAGGATAGTATATTGAGGGTTGTTACAACTCTCATCCTGACATTACAATTCAATTGGTTTAAAGATATCCTTTGAGTGTAACCCTGTTAGATGCAAACATTTTAACGCTGGGAAACAGGCCAGCTTGATCTAGAATGGGCTGGTAAAAAACAAGTTGGGTGAGAGCCAGCCTGGTTTTTGGCTGGCTAGGATTTGCCTAACCCATGACTACCAAGGTGGACTTGCAAACCTGCCATATATTTATATATATATATTCCTAATTTTTTTTTGGCATTTGAATAATAACCTCAATTACTAATTTGAATAATAAAAAGCTACCATGATTAGTTCATAATAAAATTAGAAATAGAAGCCACATTAACCACGATTTCACCAAAATACATTAACACATACTAATCATCATTCCTGTAAGTATCACAATTCAACAACATTAAATATAAAGTATAGGGTAATTCCAACTTCAAGCATGAGATAATTTCAATTTCAAGTTCCAATATTAAACAAAACACACATTTAGAATAAAAAAAAGGTTAATCTAAAGAAGGAAAATTAAAAAAAAAACTGGGTTAGATGGGTTAACTCGCAAGTTTGGTGGGTTAGCCCACTTAAATAGTTTGAGTTGGAAATATACCACTTCCATATAGGCTCCAATTTTCCTAGCCCAAGACCGCATTAAAATGAGCTAATCTTGTGGGTTGAAACCCGTTTTAAGAGCTCTAACTTTAGTGCTCAAGTATACTTCATAAGAGTTGGAAGCAAAAAAAAAAAGGGGGGACAGTATAATTACCTTTATGAAGAATTTGATCTAGAAAATTAGCATTGGTTCTTTTCAGAAAGGGTCAATGGTTAAGTTTATTACTTGCAAACAAATTAAATAGAGTTAACTTGTGTTCAGAACTATAAATTTGAATTTTAATTACATAATTTAGATATACAGAACTAGGAAAAAAAAAGAAAATTTATGGAAGAATTTTATTAGCTGTTGCTAATGAAATGCGCCACTTGTAGCTCTATTGAAATTCTCATGGTTCTTCGAAAATGCGAAATCTAGAAATATACTTTTTGTGGTTGTAGAAGATGTTTTTTGTTGGAACCCCCTCCTTTTTCATTTTAAAAAAGATTGATTAGTTGTCCAATAAACAGTAACAATAATAGCAGTAATAGATAGTATTTAATGGCAGAAAATAACAAATAATTCCATATTTAACGTAAACCTAGTTGATTACATGATATCAATGTGTGGGAAATAATGCCCTTAAAAAACTCTAATCCCAAGAATAAGAAATACTCTATCTAGTTCTTAATATAAGATATTTTTAACTGAATCATACGGATTAAGGATGAGAGTTAAAATTAGTTAACTACTTCAATTTTTTCGAAAATCATAACATTTTTCCAAAAATACCCTTATTTAATTTCTTTCTCTCTATTTGGAATATATTAAATAGGAGTATTTTTTAAAAAATATATAATAAATATTATTTCATATACTGTAAAGTGTTTTATATTTAGGGTTAGGATAAAATTTCATATAATTAGGACCAGAGAAAGTAGTAAAGAAAAAGAAAAAGAGAATGAGAAGCACGATTTGGGGGCTTTATATAACTTCTCTCTTTTAAAGAAATCATAATTAATGACTAATTAATTACATCATAACTAACCACATCTAACCATTTTCTACATGGGAAGATTATTGCGTATATTAAAATACAATGAGCGCTTGTGCTTGATGCAGTTGGGCTTGAGTTTGGACAAGTTGTGCTTGAGCTTGCTTTTTATGTTGTCCTTCATTATTAAAACTGAGCAACAAGCACCTGATTGTTGAAAATTTCTTCAGTTTCATTCCATGCCTCATCTTCCTATTCTCCTAATATAGTTTGTCAAGAGTAGAAGTAGTGTGTGCCAATCGTATAAGCTAGGGATCCGCGGATCCATAACTGTGTTGAAAACATAAACTTAGTAGAGAGATAAATATTACACTATGTTGATATATAGCTAGTCATTAATTAAACAATGATTTCATAGTAAATATATATATATATATGTATCTATATTGATACTCATTAAAACAAAAAAAAATACATTGAAAAAGTAGACGAAACCACTGACAAGAGAAAAATGAAGAGTAGCATGAAAGGATAATGAGATTGAATCAAGAATAGTTTGTGTCTTGCCTTATAATATATATTTTTATAATAACTTATATAATTTTGATGTTCTTTTTGGAAATAAAATAGCCACTCCTGGTCTTATTTATTAGAGCAAATTTTGGTCATTTATATAAAGCATTTTAGAACTTAAATGAAGTAGTAACGAATCTTTTTTTTTCCAAATTTATCCTTATATGAATACTCTTTGTTGCCAAAAAAAGGGGGAGATTTATTGCAATAAATCTTGTGGCAATAAAATTTGACTTCGTATATTTACTTAAGAATAAAAAATCAGATTAATATTCTAAGATTAATATTTAAATCTCTTGACATTGTTGACCAAAAAAATCCCTTGACATCGAATCTCGCTAAATTCTTAATTGATTCTAATTACTAAGGATTAAGATTTAACTCAAATTTTCAAATTTATATTTATAAAAATCTGGATATGAAAATTGGGTAAACTAAAATTTATATTATAAGTAAAAAATTTGGATATGAAAATATATATGGTATAAAACTTATCTTTTGTTAAACATATACTGTATAATTAAACTTTAATCTCACCAATCAACTTATTTCTTAACGAATTCAAATAAAAGGTTTGTGATAAATTGGTAAATTACATAATAATTCAAAAAATTACAGCTTAATTTACCTAACAAAAAAATAATGACAAAAGTATACTTTTAATCTCTTAAGTTTATATTAAGTCTTATTTTAGTTTTTTAATTTTATTAACTTTCTTTTTTATCATTTAACTTCTAAAACAAAGTCAAAAGTTTCCTTTCTTTTTTTTTTTGATAATACAAAAGTTTCCTTTCTTTTAACACTGTTAAGTGACTTAACAGAAAATATTTATATGTAATTTTTAAAGCTAACTCAATAACCAAAACATCTAATTCACTATTATCTTTATTTATTAATTAATTTTTTCTTACTTTTAAAATATTTTTAAATCTTAAAATTAATTTTCAAACATTATAAGAGTCCTAGATTTGTTATACATACATAAAAACTTGTACTGTCAACAGAAAAATCATTATTTACAATTCCAAATTTCACTCTTATGCTGATATAGGAATCAGTAATCAAAATTTACATTCTAAAATAGCAATTTGTTCAATATTTGCATTAATGATACTTTATTCCGTAGCTTTTTAGTGTAATACAAAATTTTGTTGGTTAAAGTATATTTTTTCTCCTTTAATTTTGAGGTAAATTTCATTTCAATCATTTAATCTTATTATGTTTCATATTAATTCTTTCACTATTAACATGTAACTAAAGACTTCCTAATTTTTAATATCGTTAAATAAACTAACAGAAAATGATAATTTACCTATTTAAAAATCATATTATTAATATTATTATGTATTAATTAATATAAAAATTATTACAAAAATAATTTTAAGGACTACTTTAAAAATATTTTAACAGAAGAAGTTAAAGATTACAACCTTAAAATCAAAATTTCTATTTTTAGGTTTTAAATATTTATTTTAAGACATTAAAATATTTTTATTGTAAAAAATAAATATTTATTTTTTATACTTTACATTCTTAAGCTAAATTTTTTTAACTTATCAACTAGTCCAAAATAAATAAAAATTATTCATTTTAACATAATAATTTTAAACATTTTACCACAATATTTTAAAAATAATTTATTCTAAGGTTATAATTTTTAATGCATTAAATTAACATATTTTTTAACTTTTTTATTTTTTAAGGTGCTAATTATTTATTTTGAACCTAAAAATGATAACTATAATTATTATATTCATTAATGTATAATAATAGTAATTAGATGAACTTAAGTAAGTTTTCTATTAACTTGTTTAACGGTGTTAAATTTAGGAAGTTTTTGACCGCATCTTTAAAGTTAAAAGATTATAATGAAACTTTTAAAAATTATAGAACTAAAATGAAATCTATTTCAAAGTTAAGAGATCAAATGCATATTTTCACCAAAATTTGTAGAGACCCTATGTGTGATTTTTTTTTTTCTTGCCACACAATACATAAAATAAGAAAATATATTGCTATTTTAAATGACTAACAAAATTTTATATAAACAAATTTAAATTTATTTAAATATTTTTTTCAAAATTTGTCTTTAAAAACTATAAATATAACTTTTTTGTTAAGTTAGTTAACTGTATTAAGGTAGAGGAAGATTTGGACTATATTTTAAAATTTGACGGACAAAAAATAAGCATATTAAAGTTGAAGGACCAAATTGAAACTTGATGTAAAATTAAAGGACTAAATGTATTTCTTTCCCAAAAATAATTTAAAATTTTAATACATATTAAATTTCAGCAAGGCAAAAGCATGTTTGATCTCTTAAATTTATATTACATTTTATTTTGATCCTCTAATACATATTTTTTATGGGGTCCTAATTTGTTTTTCCCCCCTTCTTTTTAATCATTTAATTTTTAAGATACACAAAAATTTTCCTATAATTAACAATGTTAATTATATTAATGAAAATGCTGATAAAGCAAATCTCAGTGTTAATAAAGTATTTCCGAAATGCTGACAAATCATTAATATATTAATACGACCCATTTTCGTTAGAAAAAAAACAACTCATATTTATTTGAAGAAAAGGCCTATCTCGTCTCTTCTTCATCTGGTCAAAGATCCGTTCTAATAATTAATATAATACTAGTTTTTTGGCCAACAATATGTAATACTAATAGTTAATTGGTAGTATGCAATAAATTCACAAATTACATTATTTAAAAAATCCTGTAAAAATAACCCCAAACCAAGCATTAACTTAAAAATTGAAAAGCTAATAAATTGTAACAAATAAATTTTTAAATCATTTATTGAAATTTGATTATTTATTGATTGAAAATATTTGAAACTCACATATTGAAATTTAATAGTGTTTTAAAATGAAGTAAAATTATTGAAATTTTACCAACTCCAAGTTTTAAATTAAAATATATTATATCCTGAAATTTTACAAAAACAAAAATGAAACTTTTAAGTTTAAATTTGCCTCCGAGCAACATATCACATGGTGATTAATCACCAATTTTCTCACTCAAATATGTGATAAAATGATAAATCACGCCATTATTGCAACGTACGAAACGGGTTTTAATTTCACTATCCATAAAGTTTCAAATATCCAACTCAGTTTCTCAAATATATGTTGTTTTTTTTTGGCCACATCTAAAATATATATTGTTAAACGTGCCAGTTAAGGCATGTATAATTATGATAAACACATCAACATTTGTCTTTAACAACATTAAAATTTTCCTGGTTAGAAAAACAATTGAGGAGAAACAATATGACACAACGGGATATTTGGATCACATGCCAAGAATCATAAATTACAATAACATCGCTGACTGGTTTTAGTGGAAAGAGTTATGATTGATTAATCAAATACAAAAAAAAATTTATTTTTCATAAAATCTCTAAATAATTAATTACTTTTTTAAACAATTTGAAATCACTTTTTCAAAAAGTTTAAACAAACAAGCTTCTTTAAACAAAAAGCCACTTTTTTATAAATAAAACCTCCTAATATATACTCCTTACACCCTCTCCTTGCTGAATTCTTGAACTTATTAGAGAGACACTAATCTTGTGTAACATCTAAGACTTTACAACCTCAAACAATACTCAACTCAACCTTTAAACTGAAATGGGAGAAGAGGCAGAAGGGTGGCACCGTAGTGTGGGTCATTACTGGACCCAACTTGAAATCGGACAGAATAGCTTGGCACCGTGGCCATGGTTATGGTGCTACGGCACCAATGATAGAAATAACATAAGCAAATTGCTAATGCATTTGACCAACTTTTGGCATACATAACTTCGCATTCTAAACTCCAATTGACCTAATTTCAATGGCTATAGATCACTCTATTCCTATTCTAACCAAAGACACTAATCATACCTCAAGACACCTCTGTATGGAGATTTTATACACCAAAACCAAATTAGCCACTTTTGACCAAAATCAAGAACCAAACACCTCCAATGGCTACCAATGGGCAATTGGCAACCAAAGAACATTCCAACAAGTCATATAGACACAAGGAACATATCCAAGAAGATTTTAACCCAGAGAAATCACTTCTTCAAATTTTGACCCCATTGAACCCCAAATCAAGTTAATGGGCTATATGCCCATTACACACACCAAGGACCCAATGACAATATCGTGCTCACAAGACATACATACCCAAAGGGATTTAGAGTCACCAATCTCAACTCCAACACAACCAAATATTAGGAAGTTTAAACATCAAATAACACATATAGGACATATTTCACATTCAACATACCACTAACATAATCATAGGCCAATCAACACACAAAGGGCATACACCAAGCATAGAGAATATAAGAGGGGCCACACATCAGTTCTACCCTAGATAATAGAAATAAATCAAATACAAATAGTATTACACAATAGTATGTGTAGCACTTTACTAATGACATAACTAAAACAACAACAACAAGAAGGGGGTAAACCCCACTACCCATAAGTACTTTTAATCCTCTTTTCCCAAGCCCTTATTGATTTTTTCATTTCTAGTGTTGGATCCTTCACTTGGGAATTGTTAGCCACGGGGTGAGACATATGTCCCAATAACTATATAGGAGATTTACATGCAAATAGTATAAACATATAAACATGGCTCCATAACATAATTCAGATGCAAACTCATCACAAATGCATTATGCATGATATGCAGTCACTGAATTCATCAACACACGGCTAGAACCATGAGCAAGTTACTAGAACAAGGTTACCTGAACCAGTGGCTCCCTTCTAATGACCTATCACGGCTGATTCCAGTGTTACCACCTAGCTCTCCTCCCAATGGACATAAGCTGGCTAAAGGCCACTATACCAAAGGTTGGATCATGGTTCTCCTTTCCTTGAACTATTCGAATGGGTGGTTATTTAGAGAAACTGCACCCCAATTCATAGCCACTTGAGTCTCTTAGCCATAGGACGACTATTTAGTGATTGGAATAACATAAGCCGCACCACCTGAATACAAGGCATTGTGTGCTATTTAGCGAATTGACATACCACGTGGTATATATAGTATCATCACCCAAACCATATATCTCAACAATGCAAATCATGTGACAATAATGTATCATTTCTATCGTGCTAGCGTGCCACAAGATTGTATATAGTAAAGCATAAGGTGCATCATAACCATTAACATGTCAATATCATCATATTTGTTTTATTACATATTCATGAATACCAACAGTCATTTTTATCATAAAATAAGATAAGGATAGGAAACTCACTAGCCGTGCAGCTGTACATATCATGATATGAAAATGAATGACCATGTCCAAGTCATGAGGTATATCATGATATGAAAGGGCAAAACATATGCATAAAGCATGCATATTATAATATAAAAATGACTAAACATATATAATTAATTAGAAGACATGAAAAGAACACCTTGGTTACCTTAACTGTCGAACCTACTCGATACCTCGGTAGGCCAAAGAGAGCAACCACAACCAATTCAACATTTTCCAAACGTAATCCAGAGCTAAGAGATCCTACTTGAGTAATATTGCAACCTATACATCATCAAATTCTTATTACCATCACAAGTTCTGAATCTTTAGCATACATAATTACCAACCCAAACACAAACTTGATGGAAATAGAGCCTCCTTAAGTATACCCAAACATCAAAATGCCCAAAACAACTCATAGAACTATAATCATATCACTAAAGATTAAAATTCCCAATAATATCATTGGTTTAGGAAATATACCACTTAAACACTCAAAATCATTAACCCAGAGCTTAAACACACCCAACAACACATCAATGAAGAATTTAAACAAAAATTAATTAGTGGAAATATAATCCAAGTGGGAACCTTAGATTCAACCATGAAAAACTACTAAAAAATTTGAGGAAAATCGAAGAGGAGAGATAAGGGATGACTTACCAACAAGAATCAAGCCTCCAAAGTCCCAGATATTGAGCCACAAAGCCAAAAATTTGAAACCCTTGTGGAGTTCCCTCGTTTTTCTTTGTTTTTCTCTTCTTCTAGTGACTAGTTCAGCTTTTGATTTAAACCAAATTCGTGATAGGTACCATGGCACCACTTAAGCTTGCCGTGGTGTAAGACACTTTTATCTTGCCCTAGAAGCCCAATCCAAGCTCGTCCATTGTAGTGTCAATGCTCCTCGCCACGGTATCAATGCTCTATTCCTTTATTGTCCTTTTTTTTCTCAATTCTAATCTTTTCCTTCGGTCCTGCACCAATCGACAGAGTCCTTCTTAGGGATAATGTTTAAGGTCATTAAATCTTACTCCATCAACTCTGTTAGATGACAAGCTAACTTACTAGTAGATTGCCTTGCTCGCATGGTCGCCAACTTAGCATATGACCAATTATATATACATTTTGTTTTATTCAAAGGAAAGTTTGCAAATTAAAGAAGATAAAATTTATTTCACTAACCAGAACATTAGAAACTCCTAACTTAACCTTTTCTAAGATCCACTATAGTCCATCTCATTCTTTGAGTTGCTTTGCAAGCCTTTCGGGCTTGCGATCTCTGCTCTATAAATGCAATGTTTCCACCCAAGTTGATGAAGAAAACTGGATAATCATATTAGTCCTGTAAATAGCTAGAGAAGGAGAGATCACCTTGTTCAGATGCTTCTTTTAATTCCTACAATCCCAAATGACTTTGAGTAGTAGGCATTACATCTTGATTTCCTCTACCCCGTCTTCATTGAAATCAATGAACAAGTGAGCTAAATATGCATTTTGTGCTTTTTTTATTTCTGGTACTCCCTAAATAGAGGAAGGTTATGAATAAAATGCCACTCATAGCGTGATGCCATCTTAGATGTGTGAGTTTATATATTTTAGTTGTTTCGAGTTAAAAAAAACTTTTTACCTCTATATTATAATCTTTTATTTATTACTTTAAGAAGATTTAAACTCTCATCTTTACTTGTATTCTTATCCATTTCACTACCCAAATTAGCAGCCAACTTCAGGTGTCATCTAATGGAAGTATGGAATACTGCTGAAGTTAATTTATTGTTCATCTAAAATTGATAATAATTAACAAGTATCGTAAACCCATAAAAAGGGCCCCGGACGTGAGGCCTTGACCGAAAAATTATAATTATCTGGTCTGGACACAAGCCATCAATTTTGGTATACACAATTTAGGCCCTGGCATGACAAGGTTAAAGTGGAAGTAAAAGGTGTATTTTTGAAAATATTTATTATATTTGCAACCATATTTATTCTTTTTTATTATTTTTTGCGTAGAACTCTGATTAATTTTATTTATAAAATTATTTTTTATTTTATTATTCCTTTCATTTTTCAGTAAAGATTATTCTTGTCATTCTTTTTTATAAGGATTATTCTTCCAACTAGATTTTAGGGAAAATTTTAAATAGGTTCCACGGAGGAAATTTATTTCTAAATTGGTACCCTGGAAATAGAAATTTTAGTGCATCAGGTGGTCAAAGGTACCACTTCTAAAATATGTTGCTTTTGTGAAACTTAATTGAAATTTTCCCTAGAGTAATACTGCTCGGAGAAGCCAAAATTTTAACAAAACAAGTCACACATTTTGAGAACCCACAATTACGAGACAAAGCTATAAGATTTGAGAGAACAATTGTAATTATCAGTTTTGAATTCAAATTATATATGTGTGTATATGTATGTGAATATTGATATATATATATATGTCTGTATATATTATCAATATATATTGATTCCATGAGCAAAAACAAAATCTTATTTGTGAGGCCATAAGTTTGAATAGGCAGAACCAAATAAAAAAAATTCTTATTTTAATAGTTTGCTAAACTTCTAATCGAATCCATGTATCCAACCCATTATGTATGAACTTCTTCATGAACTCTATCATTCTCTTGAATTATTCTTAGAGCCCACAGCAAGTGAACACTTTGTTAGTAGAGCTGTTAAAATGGATTTCAACCTGCGAGTTGGGCTGTTTTAGCCCATTTTATGGCTGTCTTGAGTTAGAAAAATTGGAACTTTATCTCGCTTTTTTTTCTTTTTAAATTTCCCCCCTTTAATAGGCTAACTTGCCAAACCCATGCGCTAGCCCATTTATCTCGCTTTTTTTTCTTTTTAAATTTCCCCCCTTTAGATTAACCTCTTTTTTTTTTCTTTTTTGATTTCTTCATGTGTATTTTGTTCAATATTGGAATTTGAAATTGCAATTGCCTCATATTTGGAGTTGAAATTACCCTGTGCTTCATATTTAATGTGTCAAATTGTGATATACTTACGTGAATAATGATTAGTCTGCGTTAATGTATTTTGGTGAATTGATGATTTATATTTCTAATTTGAGTATGAACCAATTAGGTTATTTTTTATTATTCAAATGGGTGGTTTAGGTTATTATTTAAATGCCAAAAAAATTTAGGAATGTAAATATGAATATATAACGAGTTGACAGTTCTGAGTTAGGTCATTCTTAACCTACCATAAAATGTGCCAAACCACTCCTGTCCCACTTTCTAGCTAGCTAGCAGTGGGCTAGCCCATTTGGGGTAGGCTGGTTCATTTTGACATCTCTATTTGCTAGATAATTCTTGTATGCTTCATCATAAAGCCATGGAAAATGACAAAATCAAATTATTCAGTCCCTTCATATAGGTTGTTTGAGAATTGGTTCAAAGATGAGTCCATCTGCAAGAAATATATTTAGAAGTTGAATTCAATTTCTATAGACTTCTTAAAGCTATCCACCACTATTGCAAATTCTTTTTCTTTTTAGCCACTTTAAAAACTTGTTTGAAGTTCTTAACATGATCAATAATTTCTTGCTTTGTGTAAAACAATCCTGAACAACCAAAAAAAAATGAAATGGAGGGAGTAAATCATATTTTTTAAATTCATCTAAGAAATGATAACATTAGCTACCATTATACTTCAAAACGTTGCTCTTGAGTATATCAATATTTGCAAAACAATAGTTGGGAGTGTGTATGAGTTGAAGAGATAATCGATTATCACAACTAATAGTTACCTTTCTATTGAACCAGTTCAAGAACTTTCTTTATTGCACATGATAAGTTTTTTTCTTTTTTGGTATTATAGGGAGAGCAATAATTATATAAACTATTCACATTAAATTACCATTTTACAATACAAACAAACAAAAAATAAAAAAAATATTAATATAGTAGTCATCCTCAAACAAATATATGAACTTTGGCTTTTACCACAAAAAACTATTGTATGGCAACTACCTAGGTGAGAGTATGATCAATGAATTAGATTACCCAGAATAACTAATTAGATTGCTTGGTATATTATTGGATTTGGCATGTTCTATCTCCAAGGCTAAACATTTCGTTAGTTCATGCAACATGTAACTTATGTTTGGCCTTTGCTTGGACTCTGGTAAAGTGCATGACATTGCTATCTCAACAGCTTTCCATGTAGAAGCAACATGGAATTTACCTGTCAACCTTGGATCAACTATGCTCTGGATATCCCTATAACACCTGACTCCTAAAAGCCCTGAATTCAACTCCTAAAACATCAAAACACAGAAAAATTTGACATAGGACTAAAACAGGGCTAGGATATAATGAGCCAGAATGTAGTCATAGCTTGGAAGAGGCAGAACCACTTGTTGCCACGACCAAGCTTCTGGCATTGTGGCACCCATTGCTGATACCATATTAGCAATTTGTTGACTTTTTGGGCAAGCTTTCAATATGCATAACTTTACGCTCCAACCTTTGATGACTTGATTCCAACTCCTGCAAGTCACACTTTCTCCAATCTATCTATAGACAACAATTTTTCTCTAATCTATTCCCGTATGGAAATTTTAGACACTCATGACCAATTTGGTTACTTTTTAACTAAAACTCAAAACTTATAAGTCCCAATTGCCATTAAAGGCAATTTGGCATTTTGGAACCATTTCACAGGTCCCAATTGACACAACCAACTTATGCAAAGAAATTTCATCTTGGGAAAACCACTCCAACGAGATTTGACTCCCTTATTCCCCAAATTCACTTAATAGGCTCTATGCCTCAAAACATATCCAAGAACAAAAACCCCTTTGGGCTCACACATACGGTCATTTTTGGCTCATAACCACACACTCCAACCATCCTGACCCATATCTGGGTCTAAATCATCCTATCATAAACATATGAACTACACATGGGTGTATACCACACTATACCAACTATCATCGTCATCATCATTCTATCAAAATCATCTTTTCACATGCAAAGCAATACCCCAATATACTCATACAGGCAACCAAACAACAACAACAACCTACTTGGCACAATATTACATAAATTGAATAACCACTACCAGTTACACTTGAAATTCTCAAACGCGGAGAGACCCATGACTCCTTGGTCTTCTTTGGACTAGTACCAAAGTCTTCACTTGAAATGTTAGTCATAGGAGGGGGTGTGAGACTAGGTTTCAGTAACCAGGACAAACACACACACCAAAATATCATTAATATTACACATATATGCAAATGATATAGTGTAATGCCAAATGTCATGAAATGCATTTCTCCCTCAAACATGGCTAGAACCACGGGCTAGCGTCATCATAGGACACTTCAAATAGGTAATTCCCTTCCAACAGTAAGTGAAGACTAATTCCGGGATATCACCAAGCTCACCTCACATTAATGCACCTGGCCAAAGATCACACTAATTCTTAGGTCGTGCCTCTATTTCCCTTGGACCACCCCAAATTAGTGGTGATTTAGGAAAAGTGCAGTCCACTACCACCTAATTCTCTTGGCCATGTGAGAGGATTTAGTGGTAAGGATCCCATCCTATTACCATATCATATATGTATATTATCATATCATATCATATCTCATCATCATCACCTGATCCGCCATTCCTCACAATGCTCATGTGGTGATGATATTCATGCCATATCACAATGCGATAATCATCATTATCATACCATAAAAATCAATGTCATGCTAGCATGCTATGAAATCACATGTACACATCATACTCATCATCATTATATACAAGTACCTCATCTTGCCGTGTATATGCCATGATATGTAGGAAAACCATACACATACACATAATGATATCATGGTATGAATGAAAACATGCATATATATATATATACTCATATATACATATACATAAATCAACATAATACACATATACAAACACCCAGTTACTTTGGATTACCGACACCACGCACATAAGGGATTAGGCAAGTCTCCGAAGCACCCATCATGAACTACAAGCTTCCACTTAGTCAATCAACCACTACAAAATCATGATATCTTTAATTAACATAATACCCATAATAACTAAAAACACAATCTAGCCTTTCAAGATTATCCCAGAGTTTTGACACTATAAACACGCATTAACGATCTCCAATCAACTGTCCCCATCATAATCATTCACATACAATTCGGATGTCACACTCCCTCTATAATTTTCATTCTAGGGTTCCACTTAAACTCATCATAATCCCCTTAAAACTCATACTCAAACCTTCCAACACCACATGACACTTCTATAACATCAAAACAAGCATTTCATGATCAAAGTCAACCACTCGAGGATTCATCAATAAATCCAAAACCTAACATACTTCCACTGATTTCAAACCAAAAATGAAAGGAAAAAGAGGAGAGGAGAGGAGAGGAGATGAGATATCACTTACCAACCAAGATACAAGCTCTTAAGATCCGAAAACCACCTTCAAGAGTCGAAAAATCGGAGCCCTAGTGGAGTCCCTCCATTTCTCCCTCTGATTCTTCTTCCTTGTTCGATTGAAATTACTTCTAATTTATAGAAATTTTAGGTCTGGCACCACGGCATGGAGCCTTTCTGATAGAGATCCAAGAGATATTCAAAGGATTCATAGCTACTCATGGAAAGAGCTTATTTACCTTGATGGATTGGTTGCATCTCTAAGACCTAATCCAAGAACAAGCATGATGTTTACAAGTCTTAATCCAAGTTCAAATGAATTAATCCACCGAAAGACCACTTGCTTTGAAAACCTGGTTTTAGAGAGCCCATCGACAAAAGAGTTATTCAAGAGCTTACAAGAGTAATTTGGAGCCTATATTATCATAATGAAGGCCCAAAGACCTAATTTGCACATTAAGAAGTCTAATAAAGCCTTAATAGTTCATATTCAAACTCAAATACAAGTTCTTCTAGTCCATGAAATTAATGTGACGTGAATAGTATTTTGGGTTCATTAATTCGTTGTTTGATTTTATTTTGTTTTATATTTAATTGGGAAAAACTTGAATTATTTAAATAAACTCATTTGTTGAGTCTTTATTGGGTTCGTAATTGTATTTCCAATGGCCTAAATAGTGTTTTAAGAGTTTTAGGTCTATTATGACTACTTGGCCCTCAAGTAAATCATAAATTAAGTATGCTTTTGAGTAAAAGATGTCACTTTCTTTATGGCTCTTAAAAAGTGACATTTTGTACTTAATTTCTATGTTTATTGGGTATCATTTAGTGTTTTCTAGGATGTTCTTGTTTGATTAGTAAGTTGGAATATTCTAGAGTGTCTTAGTTTCCAAATAAGTGAGATATTTACAATCTTACAAGTTTAGTCTTAGAATTTAAGTAATTTCCTATTATTTAGAGTTCCTCAGCTTTAGGAATAATTAGTTACCTATTTTATGAGATCATCTAATCATTCTAGAAGGTTCTATGAGTTAATATAAATAGATGTATCTAGACCTGCATTTTTTACAAGTTGAATAAAATTTATTTTCCTTCAATTATTTTATGTGAGGATTATCTGAAATTGTGTTCTTTTGAGAACTCGTGACCTATCAACTAGGGTGATCAACTGAGTGGGCGTTATCGTTAGGGCTTAGGGACAAATTTCCTTGGTTCTAACATGTGATCATCTTCTTGTCTTTGTTCATGAGTGTTCGTTTTTGTTGTATTTTCTAGTTTGCTGGGTCATTTACCAAGAGGACCATATCACCTTTTGTCTGAAAAATCTATGCAAGTCTCAGCTCGCATGCTGTGGCGGCCTTGCTTCTTGCCAAAAAATCTATCCAAAAATTTTTTTGCTAGAAAAATTTATTCATGTTCAGTTAGATTGATTCATGATTTATTATCCTTTATCTTTTTTATTTGGATTAATGTGCAAATCTGCCCTTTCAAGTTTCCTCGAAATTTTCCTTTGATGTCTTAAACTTTTCTTTGGCACAATGTTGCCTTTAAAGTGTAAAAAATCATAGCAATTTCACTCTCATCATTAAAGTTAGTGATGTTGATGATTAAATTACAACCTGTACAACCAACTTTAACGACAATTATACCAAATCTTCCTATGTGGCATCTTGGTTGGAAAAAAAACAAAAAAAAAATCATAAAAATGCAAGAAAAATAAAAAAGGGTGTAAATAAAGGAAAATTGCCAAAATACATTGATTCTAGTACCCAAAGATATTAACTTTTAATTAGAGACCCAAAAAAACTATTAAAAAACATTTCATAAAATCTTACATGACAATCTACGTAGTATCCAAGTGGAAACATAATGAACCAAATTAAAAATACCAACTCAACCCAATCAATTTTGTCCTCAAGTCAGAAACGGAACCCTAATTAAAAATATGAAAACCCAATGAAATAAACTAAAAAACTAAAAAAAAAAATCACAAAAATCATGTATAGATTCATGGGAAAAAATATACTAAAAAATTATCAAAAAATGGAAAAATCTTAAAAAATTTGTAACAATGCAAGAAAATGTTGAAATGAATGAATTTAGCCAAAATACATTGGTTTTTATTAAGTTTTAATCAGACACCCCAAAAACTATTAAAAATCACAGGCAAAAAAAATCAGTCAAACTAATTACATTGGTTGGTTGACTTTGATCTTAGCTAGACTTTAATGTGAGTTTAATTTGTGATTTTTAATAGTTTTTAGGGGGTTTTTTATAAGAGCTTAGTACCCAATAAGTGTTGAAACCAATGTATTGTGATCAAATTCATTTATTTTGACCATTTTTCTATTTTTCTTGCATTTTTACGGTTTCTTTAGGATATTTCCATTTTCTTGGAAATTTTTTAATTTATTTTTTCATATGAATTTTGTAACGCCCTATTTCATGACATCCTAACTTAACCAAATAACTTCAAAGACCAATCAAACACAATCCATACATCTTAAAACAATTTTCCAAAACTTCAAAGTAGCGGAAAAACACCTGAAAGGCACCTGAACAGGATGAGGCCGCGACCTGATATAGTGGTACCGTGGCTCCAACCCTTCACAGATTCATTGACGCCTAGATTTATGGCGTCGTGGCCTTGGTATCAGAACTTGTATCAGCAAATTGTTGATTTGCTGGGCCAACTTCCAACCCACATAACTTCATGCTCCAATCTCCGATTGACCTGATTCCAACTCTTACAGGTTACTCTCGTCATTATCTAACCATGGTCACCAATTTCATTCAAATATAACTCTATTTGGTGTTTCTAGACACTCAATATCATTTTGACCCCTTTTTGATCAAAACTCACAACCTATTACCTCTAATTACCACCAAAGGCAAATGGACATCCAGAAACTCTTCACACAGGTCATATTTGGCTAAACCAACATGTCTAAGGAGGATTTACCCCAAAAAAACCTTTTCTTCGAGAGTTAACTCCCTTGAATCCCAAAATACATACATGGCCCAAAACCACCTTTGGGCTCATAGTTGACCATTCCAGCATACAAATACCTACTCATACATTAAGACACATACTGGGGTCCACTATCAACATCACTCATCATTACATCACATACATCTCTATACTCCTAGGACATTCACCCAAGCAACCAAACTATATCAATCTACTTGGCACAGAATTACATAAACTAAATTACAACCACTAATTATACTTGGAATTCCCGAAGACGGAATGGCTGTTAACTCCTTGCTCTTCTTTGAACTAATACCAGAGTCTTCATCTAAAAGGTTATTCATGGAGGGGGGTGTGAAATAATGTCTCAGTAACTGGGAATAACCACACACATAAATATAATATCATCAATACCACACACATATGCAAATAATGCAGTGCAATGCCAATGTCATGAGATGCATGCCTCAATGCATGTCCCGGTGCATGTCTCCCTTAACACGACTAGAACCACGAGCTAACGTCATCATATGACATTTTAATAGGTAATTCCCTTCCAATAGTCAGTGAAGACTGATTCTAGGACATCACCAAGCTTACCTCACACTAGTGTACCCGGCCCAAGGTCATACTAATGATTGGACTGTGGCTCTCCTTCCCTTGGACCACCGCTAATTGGTGGTGATTTAGGGAAGGTGCAATCCACTGTCGCCTAGCTCTCCTATGGCCATAGGAGAGGATTTAGCGACAGGGATCTCATCCTATCACCAAATCATATAATCATCATATCATATCATAGTCCACTGCCACCTGGTTCTCCTAATGAGAGGATTTAATGGCAGGGATCTTTTCACGTCATCATATCATATATCATCATATCTCATCTTATCACCACCACCCAATACACCACATCTCTCTATGCTCATGGGGTGGTGATGTACATGCCATGCTAATATGCCTCGAATCACGCACATGTATATATATATATCATCATCACAATTATCATCATGGTCATGCTAGCATGCAATGGTATGAGAATGCCACAGTCACATATACACATATACAAAATAATGCTCATCATCATCATAGATTCACATCACGTCACATCAATATATGTACATCATCATCATATACTATATCATCTAGCCGTATGCATACCACTATATATATAGTAAAAGCCATACACATACACATAACGATATCATGGTATGAACGGAGATATGTATATATATATATATCAACATAGAACACAAATACAAACATCTAGTTACCTCAAGTTGTCAGCACCATGTGCACAGGGCCTTAGGCAAGCCTTCAGAGCACCCCCAATCACGAACTATAAGCCTCCGATTAGTCAATCTACCATTACAACAATATAATACATTTCATTAACATAACTCTCATAATACTACAATCCACAATCTAGCTGACCAAGCTTAACCCGGAGTTCTAACAACACACACACATACCAATAAACCTTAAACAATCATTTAAACACACATCATTTTGGATTTCCACTTCTTTTCCCAAATTTCAACTTAGGGTTTAACTCAAATCCATCATAATCCATCCAAAACTCATACTCAAAGCTTCCTAACACCACAAAACACTCCTAGAACACAAAATCAAGCATTTTAACCGGTGGAAATTACTCAAACTAGAAATCCTAAGCTTCAACTCAACTTCCCCATCGAAAACATAGAAGAAAAGAGAAGAGAGAAGGCTGGAGATCACTTACCAACAAAGATTGAGGTCTCTTGAGTTCCAAAATGATCTCGCTTGGCCGAATTTCTCATGCCTTAGTGGAGCTCCTCTGTTTTCTCCTTCCGCGTTCAACTAAAATGTTCTCAATTTAAACAAATTTTTGGACTTCCACCGCAGCCCCAGAACAACTCGCTGCGGCCACATGGCTTTCAAAGAAAATATTCGAATCTGTAACTCTCTCGCTACGGCGGCTCTGCTTCTAGCCGTGGCGTGGATTTCCTTTCTGGTTCAGCTGAACCTTTCCCCCATCTTGCTTCCTTCGGTTCTGCACATAATACCAAAAGAAAGTCATTATGGGTGTTACAAATTTGTACATGACTTTTTGACACTTTTTGGATCATTTGTATTTATTAGTTGATTTTATTATATTAAGAGATTTTTAATTAGGGTTTTGGTAATTATCATTCCGGTTTCCCGCTTGAAACTGAAATTGATTGTGTTAAGTTGGTGCTTTTAATTTGGTGCATTTTGTTTTCACTTGGATGCCATGTAAGATTTTTATGAAATGTTTTCTTAATAGTTTTTTGGGTCTCTAATTAAAAGTTACGGTGTATTTTGGCAAAATTCCTTCTTTTAACTTTTTTTTTAATTTTCTTACATTTTTGTGATTTTTTCATGTTTTTATTCCAACTAGAATGCCATGTAAACTGCCACATAGGATGATTTCGTACAATTCGCGATACAACTAGCACTTTAATGGTCAACATCTTTGACTTTAACGACTAAGGCGAAATTGCTATGATTTTGACACTTAAAGAGCAAAAGACATTTTTGCCTTTTACCTTTCAATTTTAATTCCAATTACAAATTTTGGTAGTTTTAGGGAGTTAGGTGAATTATGGTTCCTTTTTCAAAATATCTTAATTCTTTGGTATTTATTTGGAATTTTCTCATTTTGAATTGTCCAAATTTTTTATTTTTTTTTTTTAAATAATAAAATTATTTTAAGAAAAAATGATAGTTATAAATTTATTTTTATTTTGGGTTTTATATTTAATAAAATAATATGTGTGTGTGTGTGTGAAAATATAATACTAAAATAAAATTGAATTTGACTATCTAGACGATCCAAATATGTGATGAGCATTTAGTGTTCATCACAATGATGAGCACCAAATATAAATTCTATACACTGAAATCACCATTACAAGGGTGAAGCAAAATCAATGAAGTTTGCTCGTCCAACATGCTTGATGATCCTTTTGAAATAATTTTATTCTCGGTGTTCTTCGCTCCTCTCCTTTTTTCTTCTTCAATAGATCATATGACACTGGTTGACAATCCACGTCAACTTTGATAACATTAGTATTTTGTATTAACTTGACTTTGGTGATGAATAGCCATGTCTATGTCTTTGAGCAACCTATCACGTAGGTCCCATATGTTGACTTTTGTGAACCAACACACTACACAGAACCCAAATTTACATCGGTTATTTTAGTCTTTTTAAATTGGTTTTAAAAGTGATGTAAAAGCAGACGATGTAGAAAAAACTATTTTTATATCGGTTTTTTAACCGATGTAAAAAAATTGCTTTTACATCCGTTTTTAATAGAAAAACCGATATAGAAAAATTGTTTTTACATTAGTTTTTAATACAAAACCAATATAGAAAAATATGCTTTTTATGTTGGTTATATTAAAAAATCGATGTAACTTTGAACTTTTTTTTTACACCAAAATAAGTGTAATCTATATCCAGACTTATATTTACAACCAAATTTCCAAAATAACTGAGCAAATTTTATAGCCATAATAGCTATAATGCCAAAAATGATTATTGAGTATGTATCTAAAGTGAACTTTTACTAGAATTATATCCCAAAAGATGGTTCAATACAATTAATGCAAATTGTATAATTCATGTAAGTCCTATACTAAAATATCATATTTTCAATATCACACTAAAATATCCTTAACTATTCCTAAAATACTAAACTAAAATAAATTAGCTATAGTAGTAAAACATATAGGTCTCTATATCTTATTTATATACTCAAAATATTGAACTAGAATAAAGCAACTACAGGTCTAGTAGTAAAATATTATGTCTTTGTCATTATCCTTGATTGTAGGAACGGTAACCACCACGTTAGTACTCCTACTTCCACTTTCTGTATCCCCATTTGATAGGATAAAAAGTTGAGAGACTCTTCTTTAAATATCAAAGGTATTGTATATAACCATATATTCAACATAAATAATTCAAGGAATAGGATAGTAAAAAATATATGGATTACAGTAACATAATTTCCATACTTACAAAATTCTCACAAAAAGCAAGTGAAAAAATGTATAACTTGCAACTAAAAACAAGAAATATCAAGCTTTATACGTAGGAGATACAAGTATAAATCATAAAGTACTTCAAATAATCAAATCAAGTTTACACACTTCAGCTAGATAACATTACCAAAGGTGGATTATTCATCATAAAGATATTTTAAAAAAAAACTTACTCATTTTGCTTGCGAGATACAAATCTAATTTTAGTAGAGTCATCACTAAATATTGGACCTCCCTATAGTTCTACAATAGCTAAAATTGAAACACAAAATTCAGGAAACAATCCATAATTACTTAAAGGAGATTGGTGTCCACAAGGTATCTTTAATTATAAAGAGCTATATTATAATTTCCATATTCAAGAGAAGTCAAGCCCCAAAATTTAATTAACAGAAATAAATCATTTGCATTAGTTCCATAATTTTCATAAAATACATTAATATTCTAAGTTATGGATAAATTTTAGCTGAATCTCTAATAATAGATCTCCCAAAAATTCTCTAACAACCAAGATTGAAATACCAATACAAAATAAGCTACCTTGAGCACATAAGCACCCTTGAGATAATAAATTTGGCTAAAATCCCCAATAGAAAATAAGCTCATTTTCAGAACAAGGAAATTAAAAGGATGGGTGTTTGCATGAATATAGAAATTAATTAAATTAACTAAAAAAAATAAATTCAACTAAAAATTAAGAAAAAAATAATATAAAAAAAAACTCACGCGGATGATAAAAACAGAGACCGATGGAGGGAGTAGAGGCGGAGCACAATGGTGACCCATGGAGAGAGTAGAGTGTGCGACAGAGACTGATGGAGGGAGTAAAGTGGACGACGGTGGCAATTGCGTAGGAGGGAGCTTCGATCTATTTGTGGGTTTCAATTGAGAAAGTGAGGACGAGTGCGAGAGGGAAGAAGCGTGGATGGTGATGACGTTCAAGAGAGAGGCAACTGCCGTGTGTGATAGGGAAGCAGTGTGGTGGTAATGGAGATATGGAGGCAATGGACGAGTGTGGGAGTGGCAAGCCAAGAGCAGTTTTAGAAGAAGAAGACCGCGTTTAGAGGTAGCTTAAATCTGAAACTTAATTTCGAGTTTTGATAAGGGAGGGAAATAGATAAAAACTAAAAGTTTTACATCGGTTTTTTATATAAAACCGATGTAATATTTTTTTTTTGAAAAATTTATATAGAAAACAGAAAGAAACTAAAAGTTTTACATCGGTTTTTTATATAAAACCGATGTAAATTTTTTTAAAAAAATGGAAAGAAATTAAAAGTTTTTACATTGGTTTTTTTATATAAAACCGATGTAAATTTTTTAAAAGAATTTATATAAAAAAGGAAGGAAATGTTCTATAAGAGAGAAAATTTACATCAATTTATTATAAAAAACCGATGTATAAATTTTTACATCGGTTTTTTATATAAAACCAATATAAATATTAAGAATATAATAAATAATAATTTTCCATTGATAAAATGATAAATCATACTTATATAGAAATATGTTAATATAAAAATCTAATCATAATCCTATATTTTTATATTACTTGCATATTTTTATTTAGTTTTATTAATTAAAGAATTAATATATTGTAGTATAAAAATCTAATATAATCATACAGTTCTTATATGTTGGACGGAAATAATTTATGCAGGAATTCAAATTTATATCAATTTTTTAAAAAAAAATTGGTGTAAATATCATATATAGATATATGAAAATATATTAATTTATACTTCTTTACAAATATTATAATATAAAAATCTAATTATAATCATATAGTATTACATATTTTTATTTATTTAACTTTAATATATCATTTTAATTCTTAAGAAAAGTATATTTCTATACAATTGAAAATTTAAGTTGATCATGTACTAAAAATATAAAGATAGAAAAAAAAATATAAAGACATGTTTATATCAGTTTCTCTTAAAAATTGAAATAAAAATTAAAAATAATAAAAAATATGTTAAAATATATTGTAATAGATTATGTAATGTAATTATATTTTTATTTATTTCCATTAATATAAACTTTATTAGGATAAACATATTTACATCGGTTTTATTAAAAAATTGATGTGAAAACATATAAAGCAATAAATTTATTTATAAAATTATCACCGATTATCATTTTATATCAATTTTTTTAATTGATATAAATAATTGATATAAAAATCATTTTTGTAGTAGTGCAAGATTTTAGCCATTTTAACTTTGATGAATAGTCATGCCCGCGACTCTTGTGAGCAACCTATTCTATTGGTCCTGCATGTTTATGTTGACTTAAGTGAACCAAGATTTTCTCTAGTAAAAGGAAATAAGTTCATGAAAAATCTAGATACATCATAAAGTACAAACATTGAAAACTACATCCTGACTATCCTCTCAAATAATAGTCAAAATAATAACCGATAAATAGAGTTAGCAAATATCAGGATCATATTCTCAGCTTTCCTCGTGATCCCGTTGAGGGCATCGATAATAACCACTATATTTGGATTTGAAATTCTTAACCTTCAAACTTGACTGGAGCTTCATCCCGTGAGAGGCGCTATGTTATATCTTCTGTTGCTTGTCGGTCCCAATTTCATGGGGTCCTGAATGATGACAGCAATGCGTTTTCCTTTGTCCAGAGGGTTGCAACTTGTACGACTTTGTGTGTTGGAGTGACTGACACCTATGATGTTTTTACCTTCTGGTACCTTCGGAGCATCTATTTCACTATCGAGTGTCAATCATCACTGCTATATGCTTGTCTCCTCCGAACCAAGTGGACACCATGTGCAGCAAGATTTTAGCCATTGTATGTTTACTTCGTCTCAAATCTAATTTTAGCCATTGTAACCATTATTTTACCCTTATTGGAGCTACATAGTCACAATGTCGGATTTTGGGAAAGGCAGCTTGACAGCTCCTCTGCGTTGCCCTCAGCAGCTCCTCTGTGTTGCTCTGTCATTGCCATGTGTATGTCATTAGCCACATCGGCTACTTCTCAACACCATGAGCTGACATGGCTGAATTTGGATACGTATGCAAAATTATGATGAGTAACTTTCAAATTGTTGAATAGAATAGGGAGTTGATTATAGAAAATTAAAAATATAGGTATATTTCAAAATAGAGATAAAACAATAAATTAATATGCTAACTCTGTAAACTAAATTGTTTTATTCTTTTCAAGCTTTTACGAAGAGAACGAGATAAATCAATTGAGAAGCACTGGTTGAGGCAATATATTTAAATTGTAATATTACTCCATTCGTTTTAAATTGTAAGTCACTTTTAATCATTTTATATAGGTTAAGATAATTGGTTAAAATTAATTGAAATCATTGAATTTTTTAAAATTACAATGACATTCTAAATTACCTTTATTAAATTGTAGCCCTATCTTAATTGTATCTTTATTAATCTCTCCAATATAACATTTTTTATTATTCTTAAGAGAGGTATAAATGTAATTAGCAATTACTCTATTTGTTTTAACTTGTAAGTCACTTTTAACTACTTTACAAAAACTAAGATGGTTAGTTAAAATTAATTGGAATCATTGGATTTTTAAAAAATTACAATAACTTTCTAAATTGCCTTTATTAAATTATAATCCTATCTTAATTATATTTCTCTTAACCTCTCTAATATAACTATTTTTATTATTCTTAAAAGGGGTAAAAATATAAAAATATTAAATACAGTATAAATTTTATAAAGTAACTTATATTTTGAATACTTTAGTCTTTAAAAAAAGTGACCTATAATTTGAAATTGATGAAGTAGCAATGAGGTAGAATAATTAATTAATAATAAATTAGTAAATAACAGAGATCATGAAAAAGGGGCTATTTGGAAACAATGACTGAATTCCACTTCATAAAACCCCCCATATGTCAATGCCCTTGCGGCATGAAAGTCGGCCACTAGTGGAAAGTTCACGGATTCCATCCCATATGTTACATCAAGTTGTAAGTTTAACCTTTGTAATGACAAAATAAAACCCCCTGATATCTTCCCCTTGCGCCACGGAGAGTATTGGTCATATACTCCATCAACTACGTTAGATGCCAAGCCAACTTGCCAGCAGATTCCCTTGCTCGCACGGCAGCCAATTCAGGAGATGACCAATTAATATATATATATATATATATTCTATTTTGAATCAAAGGAAAATACTATCATAAAAGCTAGTTACATGTGTCTTCCGAGTTTAATCCCAAAATATCATGCTCTAGAATCCCAACACAGAAAAGGGGATGCTGCAAAATACAAATATTATGATAGCAGAGATAAGCATTTTGAGCAAGGATGTTTGAGCATTCATTAACGTTCATATACATAAAATTAACTGAGACTATCCACTCCCAAGATAGCATGTCCCCTCTTGCTGATGCTGTTAACATGCTTCTAGAAGTTGTTTTGTGACTTAATAGCAACAAAGTACGGTTGTCATTTGATTGGTTATAGAATTTTTTTTTTGAATTACAAATTAACAACTACAAGCAAAATAAAACAAAACAACTCCAAACATCTAAACCATTAGCAGTGTGCAAGTGAGTGCTCTGTGTTAATTAGAAGGGATGAAACTTTGAAGTGTAGAAGAAAATGAGATTGGAGAAAAGGTTATGCACAAGTTTTCAAGGCATAGGCAACACTTTTCTTTAGGCTTAATTCACCCCCACCAAATTCCAAATCTTGAATACAACTTAGGTTAGTGACGAATTTCCTACAGGATACAATAAAGAGTCTTGAGTAGGTAATTTACTTCTAAAACTCAAGCCTAAATAACAATGACTTTTACAAAGTGGTAATTTATTTTTTATCTTTTTTGCACTAAAGATAAAGGCAAGTGAGTTTGTATATGCTAAAATAAGTGTGGATGAATAAAATTATAATTATTGAATGCTAGAAGATTGTTGACTATTTATAGGGAATGAGAAGGCACCTCTTAAAGCAACATGACTCTTTCAATAGAAGGACACATACATGAACCAATTTATGTACATTGTAATAATTCATGAATCTAGACAAAAAGTTATTTCCTTTCATATGATTAATGTATATATATTGTAATGATTCATGAATCTAGGTAAAAGTCACTTCTTTTCATACTTCATGAATCTTGTGATTTTCCATGAATCATCTCAGGAGTCATCATTAATTCATGAATCCTTTAAGAGACACATTTTTATTTTGAAAATTTTCTCACAATTCCCCCACCATTTTCAAAATGAATAATTTTTTTTTTAAATAACAAACTCTTATCACTTCGGAAATCTCATGTTTTCGGTAAAGGTGTCTTAAAGACTTGAACCTTTACTTAGTAAGATATGGTTTCACCGATCCAAATTAATATGGTAGACAAGCTTTGAATCAATTAAGCCATTTGAATAAGCATGCATAACTTACGCATAAGATTTAGGACCATTGTATGCCAATTTTAGTAGACACTTTTTAATATGGCATTGTGTCTTATATCCTTTTCATGAGAGTTTGAGAGTCAAGCCCTTTGACTCCCTAAAGCGGCCCCACTTCACTCTTATATAGGTAGACTCTGTTAAGAGTAACATCATTATAAGTACTCCAGCAAATATATGCTTACAGATCTATTAAGAGCTAAAGCTTAGCCTTTCTTTAAATCCATGGTAACGAAGTACTTTTCAACCTCAGAATGAATAGATAATATTTCATATACTTGCAATCACTCTAATAGTGTACTCTCACCTTTGAACCCAAAGCTTGACATTAATCAAGTGTGAGTAAGGTTTTCACTATTGGTGATTATGATTTAATGGGCTTCAATCCCATCCCCAATGATGTTTTCAACACCATATGCCTTGTTAGCCTTTTTGTCAAAGGATCTGCAAGATTTAACTCAGACATTTTATAACTGTTAATCATACCAAATTACATCATTTCAGTGCATTTTTCTTGAGTTAAGCATTCATATTTGTACATACTTGACACTCAGGATAGGAAAATGTATAAGTTCATCCTAATAATGCATGGTAGTATGTTTTTTCCTTGTTATGCATTATTTGATTCCCATGAAAGATTATAAATTCTCATCTTTGTTGCAGACCTCATGGGGAGAGTAGTGGAGCAACTAAGCCCCTTTGGTAGAGTTGGGAGACCAGGAAAAGAGGGAGAGAATATAACTTGAGAAAGATATGCGACAAAAGAAGGGAGTAGGCTTCTGAAAAAGACTACGCCGCGGCTTGATGGAATAAAATCATGGCCTAAGAGCAGACAGTGAGGAAAGACCACAGCCTGAGATTCCCACTTCGTGGCTTCATAATATGAGGCCACGGCCCCATGACAAACAGTGAGCCAAACAACACGGCTAGATGACATGAAGCCACGGCCTGGATCTTGTAGCCGTGGTGCCAACCCTTTGTCAACAAAATGCAAAGCTTCACTTAAACAGAGTATTTGAAGGGTTTGAGAGAAATATTCGAGGAGGTTGAGCTAGGGCATGAAGAGGATGTCCAGAACTCAACTTTGGGAGCTTGGGTGTGCTAGGGTTTGGCTTCTTAAAGGAGATTGAAGCTAGGGTTTGAAGGATTGAAGAGATTTTAGCTTTCCTCTTTGGTTTTCTTACATCTCCTTCTTCCTTTTCTTACTTATGTTCAATAATGATGTTGATTGAGGTATATTTTGTAATGATTTTATTGAACATGAGTGGCCAGTGCTCCATTTCTAGGATTATTCTAAACCCTTGTATGGATTAAATACTCATTTCTCTATTATATTTGTGATTAATGTCATCTTTATGTTGATTTAGCGCTATTCTTAATGCCTCTTATTGTTTGACCACCAATAAGATTGTCTGGTTTATTTAAGTTATGCTTGAGAAAGCTAGCTTATATAGAGAACTAGAGTTGGGTCATGTGAGAACTCGAATCTTGCTTTGTTGAGTGAAAAGTTGTGTTAGTGGGGTAGAGATATACTCACTAACCTCATATAGTTACTTAGGATTTGAATTGAATTTGAGAGTTTAATTAACTAGTTAAAAGATTACTTAATTAATTAAACTAAATAGCTATTTGGAGATTCGAGAGAGCACATATAGCTAAATTGGTATCCTGACTAACATAATCTTGCATCAAGAACAATTGTAAAAGAAGTTTAATTGGGTATTTATGAAATACAAGGGAGATGAATAATCCTAGGTCTTTTTGAATTCATAAAATCCTAGTTGTTGTTGTTGCTAATTTTATATACTTATCTTTCATAGCATAAGTTAATTAAATAGTTAACCTTTTAATTACTTTATTCAAATTAATTGAAAATGCAATGTCTAATGTTTGATCACTTTTAATCTAAGTCCCTGCGGAAACAATACTCACTCATTATTTTACTATTATCTCGGCCCGTACACTTGCAGTATAACCCGGTGGTGAACAATAACTAATAGAGATTACCCCATTCACAATTAAATCTTTCACATAGCTACGTCTTATTCCAATGTGTCGTGACTTTCCATTATAAACTTGGTTATAAGCCTTTGAAAGAGTAGATTGAATATCACAATAGATAGATATTTGTGCTATTAACTCATGATGGAATATATAATATAGGTTTATTTCCAAGAACTAGGGTTGTACATCAACCCACTAACCCGATCAAACCGGCTCGACCTGCTGTTATTTGGGTTCATAAAAATTGGGCCGATCTGGGTTGCGGGTTGAGCCATTGGGCTCAATCAACCTGGACCGGCCTGGTTAGTCTTATTAAATTATAAAAAAAAATTATTATATAACATCAATTGTAAAACCCAACTTTCCCAAGATTTTCTCTCACACTCACACGGTCGCTCCCTTTCTCTGGCTTTATACTCATGAGTCACGACTTCATCTTCTTTTCTCCTCACAGCGTCTTCTCTTCTTCTCATACCATCCCTCTTTCACTCTGAGTCATAGCCTCGCATAGCACTTCCAGATCCGATAGCCAACATTGCCATTAAGCTTCCCCCTCATGTTCCCTTCATCTCCTGTTGCTCCTCTATCGTTGTTACTGATCTTCCTCTTCAATTTCTTTGCTTGTTGAAATAAGGGATGAAGAAGATGGGAAAGAAGAAGATGACGGAGGAAAAAGAGGATGAAGACATATTCTCGCTTCAAAGGTTACATTGTTCTGCTTTTGCCTCTTGAGGCTTTTTTTTTTTTCCTTTTCTATGTTATGGTGACTCTTCCTAGAGTATAGATCTAGCTTTCGGCCAAAAAATAGATTACAGATGTTGCTTTTTTTTTGTTTCTAAAAAATTTTGTAATTTAATGGAGTTCTGGAGATTATTTTCTTCTCAAATTTGCCTTCTCTATAACTATGCCATCACAACCAGTAACCCAGTGCAGCTTGGTTTCTTGCCCTGGTCCAATGGAAAGAAAATCGGTCTGGGCTACGGGCTTATACAAACATGGGCCCGAACCGACCCGTGCACACCCCTACCAAGAACAGTACCCCCACCAAGAGTGTAAACCCATGCACTTGTAGAAGCATGGTCCTTTAGATAACTTACCCAACTATCATTTATATATCCTTCTAAAATTAAAGAATTACTACTACAGGTCAAACTACAGTGACTTTTCCTTTCAAGTAGCTATTGAATCTCAAATTTATATACATGTCATACAAGAAGATTATCTAAATTCACATGATCATTCATAAATTTGAATAAACATATTACATATTCATCTAAACATTCATTATGCATGTTCATTCACTTTTGAATGGTCACAACTTTTCAATGATATATCTTAAAGAAACACAACCGTATCAAAAACAATCATAATAAAAGTCACAAAATACTTTTTACAACCTTTAGCAAGCTAACCATGCATATTATCATAATTAATTCTAATACTTTAGAACCTTTTTTCTATTCTAGGAAAAATATTGTCTAGTTAATGAAATAATATATAATTCTTGATTTCTTATAGACTTTAGAATTAAGTCAATATTTATCATCTCATTTAATATAATTAATATGACATAAATGATATCATTATAAACTACAAGAGTCAATAATACAAGTATAATAATAAACATTATTATTAACTTAAGAAATTATTACATTTAAATATATTCCCACATAAATAACCTTTGCCTACAAATATTTCTCCCTTAGACTGAATAAACTTGTCTCCCTAAAAAATAGACTTAAACCCAAACTTATTAAGTAAGGGTACAGAAATTAAATTCTTTCTAACATTTGGTACATCATATACATCTGTTAAAGTAAGAGTTTTCCCATAAGTGAACTCAATTTCCACGGTCCCTTTGCCTTTAACATGGACACTTGATGCATTTCCCGTGTAGAGCAGATTTTCATCCTCTTCCTTGAATGTCTTGAAGAGATCCTTGTTCTTGCACACATGACAAGTTGCTCCATAATCCACCCATCATGATTCATTATTTTCAACCATGTTGATCTTATAAATAATAGCCACAAGATTGTCTTTTAAGGAAGAATTGTTTTCTTTCTTCTTTTTGAAGAAACGACATTCTTTCTTGTAATGACCAATCTTCCAACAAAAGTAACATTTACCCTTCTTTTTCTTGTTCTTATGGTCATTTTGTCCATGGGATTAGTCCTTTTCCTTCCCTTTTTTCTTAGAAGTCTTATTTGACTGTCCTTCCTCTACCACATGTACTTTCTCATGAGTATTAGTACCTTTAGTATCATCTTGTTTACGATACTCCTCTTCTAAAAAAAAAAGATTCCCCAATTGCTCAAGAGAAATATCTTCTTTTTTATGCTTAAGACTCTTTTTGAAGTCTTTCCATAAAGAAGGAAGTTTGTCTTGTTAGATTAGCTGACTTCCCAAGAGGGGGGTGAATTGGGAAGATAAAAAATTTTCTGCACAATATGAAGAAGGTGAAGAAAGTAATATATGATGATAAAACAGAGTATAAACAAATAACTGTAAAGGTGACAACAAAGAGAAGAAAACTCAGAAAATTTATCCTAGTTCGGTCTCTCCACTTGACCTACGTCCAGTCCTCAAGTCACCACTTGAGATTTTTCCACTATTCTGTAAGAATTCAGTGGACTTCTTGCAAATGCCTCAGTACAAAGATATTGTTCTGTTTCTAGAGCTCACTCTATCTCTCTGTGTACTCTTACAAAGTGCTCCCCAATCCCTTGTAATGTCCCCTCACAAGAAAATCTATCCTCCAGATGAAGATAAGATTGATTACAAATATCAAACTCTCTTAAATAGAGTGAATATGAAAGTTGAAGTACATAATATTGAAGTGAGAGAGTAAGAAACTTTGAATAAATGATTTGGCAGAGTTTCAGTATATACAAAGTTAAATTTGTTACCCCACAATTTCAAATGATGTTATATTTATAGATTTAGGTCTCAAATATCCGTTAGAGACAAAATCTATCCGTTGGAGAAGTTATCCAACGGTTACTCTGAAAAACTATCCGTTAACCAACCACATTTAATGCTTCTGACATACTGAAATTCGAATTTTGGTTCGTCAACAGACGAATTTCACAGATACTGAAGGTTAACAGCTTCAAGGTTGAAAGCCCAAAGTTTATCTGTCATGAAGTGAAATTCGAATTTTGATATTTGGAAAATGTTTCTGTGTTGTGACATATGAATTTTCAAGTGGAAAGTTTTTCTGTTAAGTGTGAACAGTATTTTCAATTTGCTACAGTGCCTTCAAAATTCGAATTTTGGAACCCTAAAATTCGTTTGTCCGTAGCTGGTCTGTAAGGCATTGTAGTTCATGTGATTCAAAGTTCGAATTTCCAAATGTTAAAGTTCGTCTGTTAGAGAGACCTCTTTTCAGACTAACTTCAAAATTCAAATTTATAAATACTGTCATTCGTATGTCAACATATCACTTTAACAGACTCACAAGCTTAGTTTCTGAAATTCGAATTTTCATGTTCAAAGTTCGTCTGTCAGTGAACAATTTTGAAATCCAACCTATACTTAGTTTCAGATGAACTTTGACATAATTTTAGACGAATTTCTTTAGTTTTCATAAGTTTCTTTTTGTCTGAAATTCTAATTTTTAAAACCCAAAGTTCATCTGTTACTTAAAGCTCCTTTCAAACACTTATCAAAATTCGAATTTTCCCAAGTCAAAATTCATCTGTCAGAGAACCATCTCCTTAGACTTATTTAGTTTAAACATGAAATTCGAATTTCCAAAGCCAAAGTTTGAATTTCCAAGATGACAGTTTAATATAAACCTTTCAAACTTCATCTGTTGGTGGGTATTTTTCAAATATTCCATGATTTAACATAGAATTAAGGTTTAAAACATCTTTTTACTAAATCAAAGTCTTTTACTCAAATAAAACACTACTAAACAACCTACATCTATTCTTTCACAGATTCTTCAGAATTTCTTCACTTGAATTCTTTTGGGCACCTTTGATATCTTTATTCCAAGCTCTTGAGGGTTGGTTTGTAATCATCAAAACTCTAGATTCAACATTCTCCCCCTTTTTGATGATGACAAAACAACTTACAGACTAGATTAGTACTTGGGTTTGCTTTAACAAGCTCCCCCTCAACATATGCATTATATTTCAAAAAATATCATATATAGTAAATCATGTGAAGAGATTCAAAGAACAAATCATTGCAACCAAGAAATTCTTTCACTTAATCAAATGTTGCTTTACAGAGGGACAAACTTATGCAAAGTTCTTCAAAATACACAAATTAAACACAAAATTCAAACACAGAATACAAACAAGCATCTGAAACTCAAACTCAAAAACAGCACTATAGAAGGATTCAAGTCTAAGTTCTAATCACTTCTTCTTTGGCTTAGTCTTCTTGCTATAAGTCTTTCCAGATGGCTCAGTAGTAGTCTTGCCAGTTTGCTTACTCTTCTCCCCCTTTTTGGCATCATCAGGAAGGTGAACAAAATTAGCCGGAGGAGGGATCTGAGAAACTGGAATAGCTTGGAGGGGCACAGGATCAAAAGGCAGATGAGGCTCAGAAGGCTCAGAGCTTGGATCCTTATCATCAGAGACCTCAAGCAGTTCTTGCATCTCATGCCTGGAAAGAGCCAATTGAGCTCTTTGTTCTTCTGAGAGACCATATGCAGAGAGAGATGAAGGAGCAGGGTCATCAGAACAAAACATTTCCTCAAGCCTTCTTCTCTGAGCTTGCAAGAGAGCATTGCGAGCAATAGCTTCAAAATCAACAACAGGCACAATGCTTCTCTCTTCATTGCTGGCAACCTCCAATATTGATGAAGTAGAAATGGCTGCCACTAGTCTTTCTACTTGCTTAGATTCTTGAGTGGAAAGAATTGAATCCTAAGCATCTTCTGGAATTGGCTCATGAGGGCTTGTTTCCTGAGATCCTTCTTCTTCCAAACCATAGTCTAAGGATGGACCAGGACTTGGTGTCCTCATTGTACCAGCAGGCTCAGCACCATCTACATCATCATCATGCTCAGAAGAGGCTAGCTCGAAGGGGCTTAGAGGTTTAGGAGTTAGAGACTGAACAGGTACAGAGAACCCTGGCTAAGGTGGAGCTGATGTGGTAGGAATTGCACTCCGAATATCTTCATAGGCATCAGCAACCACTTTCATGTTCTTTGCCAATAGATGAATCTGATCTTACAGATGAGCAAATTTGGCATTTTGCTCATCTCTGATGCTAAGAATGAGTGTAGACAGGCTGTCATACAACTCAGTGATCTTGGTTGGCCTGACACGAGAGGAGGGAGTAGATGGAATATGAGTAGGGTTGGATGGAGATGGCACAGGCAGAGAAGGCTGTGGTGTAGGTTTGGCAGGAGCCTCAGAAGTACCTTCTTACTGTTGGGAGGCACCTTCAATAAAGAAAAGATCTTCAGATTTTCCTCTGCCTTTCCCAATCCATCTTCCTTCATTTCTTTCAATCCCCATCCTTCGAAGTTCCTCCTCTTTGAAGATCTCATTGGGTTTCCCTTTTCCCTTCTCAAGATGCTGGATTCTAGCATATTGCAGAATTCTGGAAATGATAATTGCATAGGGGAGTGTGGAGTCCTTCCTCTGATCTCTTGCCTTGATCAAGCGTTGGAGTATGATATGTTACATGTTGATGAGCTTTCCACGCATGATTGCTGCCATCACATGTGCCTCTGCTCTTGTGATCAGGTTGAAGCTGCCTCCTTTGCTGAATATGATCATAGACACTATGTAGTGTATGATCCTCACTTGAGCATTGAGGTCTGTGGGCTTCAGCAAGTTGATGGTTAGCCTATTCTCCCTTCTTCTGAACAAGGTGTTCAGGATTGTGCTCTTCTTGTAGTTCAGAAAGGGGCCACCTTCTTCATCAGTAGTATCTGCCTCATCCATATATCCAGAGGCAGTGATGTCAATCTTGAGGCCGTCTTGCCCTGGGATTTCCAGCACTTCATTGAGAATCTCATCTGTGAGCCAGATGGTCCTAGATCTCAAATTGACCTTCCACTTCTTCTTCTTGCTGTTGTACTTCAAGGAGGCATACCATGTCTTTATCACTTCATCATCATACCTCTCCAATATCTCTAACAGATTTTTATATCTCAGCATCCATATTCCAGCATCAAAATTGTTAGAGACCAATAAATCTTCCAAGTTTACACAATGAGGCTTGATTACCTTTTTATTAGCAAACTTGGTCGAGTATTCTTCCTAAATCTGTGGAGTGCTCCATAATGGCAATGTGGTAAGTTAATATTCCCCAGATTTAGTACTGGAGGAGGAAGTGGAAGCAACAGTCTTAGCAGCAGTAGGAACAGGGACCGAAGGTTCTGCTTTCTTCGAGGAAGAGGGTCGAGCTTTCTTTGATTCACCCTTTGGTGTAGTTTTCTGATGTTTGGAAGGAGTTCCCTTGCTTGATTTGGCCTTTCTTTTCGGTTTTTCTCCTTCTTTTAAAGTATATTGTGATTTGACCGATCTCTTTGGGTGAGATTCTCCTTTTCCAGCTTCAGGATTCTTTACTCTTGCCATTTCCGTGGATAAATGTTTTAGAATGAAGCAAGGATTGGGTTTAAAGGGGGCGAAAATTAGTTTAAATGGTGGGAGATGAAGATTTTTGGTCAAAATTTAAGAGCATTGATGAGAGGATTTGAACAAACTCAGAGAGGAAAAGAGTAGGGTTGCGTCTGTTCAGTTGAAAATCGTCGGTTTTAATGTAAGTAACCGCCTGACAGACGAATTTTGAGTGGTCAAAATTTGAACTTCGAGCAGTTAAAAGTTAAACCGTTCAGCAAAGTTTACTGACAGATGAATTTTCTTCAGAACGTTCGTCTGACAGTGGTTTAGTTCAAGCAACACAAGATAAACAGACGAACTTTGTTTCAACAAAGTTCAAATTTTGAAGATCAAATATCAAGCAGCAATCAAATTAACAACTAACAAACGAATTATGCATATTAAACTTCATCTTTCAAGGATTCAACATTAAGAGCAAGTTTCAACAGACGAATTTTGAATCTGAAATTCGAATTTTTTTTACTTTGTGAAAGTTTTCCAACATTCGTATGTTAAGAGATAAACATTAGTATAATCATCATGTTGGACAAACATAACTTTGAAAATTTTGTTCTTGAAAATTCAAACTTTTAAGGTCCAACAGACGAATTTCAAGGCATCACCGAGAACTGTTCCAACTTATAACAGGCTGAAGTTTGTCTGTTGGGAATCCAAATTTGAATGTTGACCATGTTGACTTCTCATAAACTTAGTTTTTCAAGGAAATTTGTCTAACACACAATTAATATATGAATTTCAACTTTAAAAACTTACAAAATGGATCCAGAAACTTAGAATTATTGCCATTTTCTTCACTTTATTGATTGTTCCATTCTGGTGTGCTCCATTTTTTAGATTTATTGCCATTGAATCTCATGAGGAGCACCTGCAACTTAAATTAAACTTACTTCGATGCTAAAGTTAGAATTAATTCAATGTTGGAAAGTCTAAAAATAGAATTGCACACGGATTTACTTACATTTCATTAAGATTTACCATGCCCAATTCTCTCCTGATTTTGCAATGTCTATCTTTTGATAGAGGCTTTGTCAAGATATCTGCAACTTGGTCCTCTGTTGGGATATACTCCAATCTGATTTCTCCTTTCAAAACATGATTCCTTATGAAGTGGTGCCTGACTTCAATATGTTTTGTCCTTGAAGGCATGACAGGATTCTTTGTGATATTAATGGCACTTTGGTGGTCACACATGATTGGTATTTCCTTCATCTCAACCTCAAGATCTTCAAGCTGCTGTTTCATCCAGATTATTTGGGCACAACAGCTTCCAGTTGCAACATACTCAGCCTTTGCTGTGGATAAGGCCACACTATTTTGCTTCTTGCTAAACCATGAAACTAAGGATCCTCCAAGAAACTGACATGTTCCACTTGTGCTTTTTCTGTCAGTTTTGGATCCTGCAAAGTCAGCATCAATGTATCCTTTGAGATCTTCTCCATTGTCCTTTGGATACCAAAGTCTCATATGTGAGGTTCCAATAAGATATTTGAAGATACATTTCACAGCAGATGCATGGGTTTCCTTGAGACATGATTGGATTCTTGCACACATACAGACACTAAACATAATGTCAGGTCTGCTGGCAGTTAAGTACAGTAGGGATCCAATCATTCTTCTGTACTGAGTGATGTCAAATATTTTCCCTTTTTCATCCATATCCAGTTTGGTTGTAGTAGCCATAGGTGTTCCCATTGGCTTGGCATTCTCCATTCCAAACTTCTTTAGCAGTTCCTTTAGATACTTGGATTGGTTGAGGAAGATACCATCATTACACTTCCTGATTTGTAGTCTAAGGAAGAAGTTGAGTTCACCCATCATGGACATTTCGAATTCTCCCTGCATTAACTTATAAAAATTCTTGCAAAGAGATTCATTAGTAGCACCAAATATAATATCAACAACATAGATTTGAACAATAAGTAAATCTTTATTCTCTTTCTTAGTGAATAAAGTTATATCTACTTTTCCTCTATTAAACCCCTTATCAGTTAGAAAATTACTCAATCTTTCATACCATGCTCTAGGGGCTTGCTTCAAACCGTAAAGGGCTTTCTTCAGTTTATACACATGGTTTGGTTTTGTAGAGTCCTCAAAACCTGGAGGTTGGTCTACATAAACTTCTTCCATGATATATCCATTTAGAAAAGCACTCTTTACATCCATTTGATACAACAAAATATTTTTCATGCATGCATATACTAATAGAATTCTGATTGCTTCTAATCTAGCTACTGGAGTAAAGGTTTCCTCAAAATCAATACCTTTTTCTTGATTATATCCTTTAGCAACCGGTCTAGCTTTATTTCTAATAATTGATCCTGATTCATCAAGTTTATTTCTAAAAACCCATTTGGTACCAATGACAGGATGATTTTTGGGTCTAGGCACTAAATCCCAGACTTGATTTCTTTCAAATTGATTTAATTCATCCTGCATAGCCAAAATCTAGTACTCATCAGTTAAGGCTTCCTCAGTACATTTAAGTTCAATTTGTGAGATGAAAGCACAATTAATCATTTGATCCATTAACCGTTTTCTGGTTTTAACTCTCTCTTGAACGTTCCCTATCACTTGATCAACAGGATGATTTCTTTGATATCTCCAAGCTCTAGGGAGTTCTTGAGACATTTCTTCAATATTTTCATCTTCAAAATCTCTCTCCTGAATATCTTCTTCTATGTTAATAGATTCAGATATTTTTGGAGACTTAATTTTACCTTCATCAGAAATATCTAACTTTTTAAAGTTTGAAACAAGATCATTCTCATCAGTAGCATGTTTAGAAGCAGTTTCATTTTCAATAAAAACTACATGCACAGATTCTTCTACCAAATTAGACTTTTTATTGAAAACTCTATATGCTTTACTCCTACTAGAATAGCCCAGAAATATACCTTCATCAGATTTGGCATCAAACTTGCCCAGATTCTTCTTTCCATTGTTGTGAATGAAGCATTTGCAGCCGAACACATGGAGATGTGACAAATTTAGCTTTCTTCCCTTGTACAGCTCATAAGGAGTTTTCCCAAGGATTGGTCTGATGTAGGCTCTATTTATGATATAGCTTGCTGTATTCACTACATCAGCCCAAAATACTTGAGAAAGTTCCTTTTCATTCAGCATAGCTCTAGCCATCTCTCCAATAGTTCTGTTCTTTCTTTCTACTACTCCATTTTGTTGTGGAGTTCTTGGGGCTGAGAAGTTGTGGTCAATTCCATGCTCATTGCAATACTCCAGAAAGTATGAGTTCTCCAATTCTCCTCTATGATCTGACCTGATAGACACAATGGAAATACCTTTCTCATTTTGCACTTTCTTGGCTAAGGTTACAAATGCATCAAATGTATCACTTTTAGAGGAAAGAAACAATGTCCATGTAAACCTTGAGTAATCATCCACAATTACAAGCACATATAGTTTTCCACCAATGCCTTTTACCCTAGATGGACCAGTTAAGTCCATATGCAGTAGTTCTAGTGGTCTAGTTGTGGTGACTACGTTTTTGGGTTTTAAAGAAGATTTAGTTTATTTTCCTCTTAGGCATGCATCACATTCTTTGTCTTTTTCAAAAATAATTTTTGGTAGGCCAGTGACTAACTCATTTTTAACCAGTTTTGAAAGCTGATTCATGTTAACATGAACTAATCTTCTATGCCATAGCCAACTATCATTATCTTGACAAATCAAGCAAACAGAATCTAAAGGAGGAAGTTCATCAAGATCAATAGTATAGCAGTTACCATCCCTTTGAGCTTTGAGGATTACTTTGTGATCACTTTTTCTAATGACTAGGTAGAATTTTGAGTCAAACAATACCAAGTTTCCTTTGTCACATGTTTGGCTCACACTCAGCAGATTGTGGTTGAGGCCTATCAAAAATAGCACCTCTTCAATGGATGTTTCAGGATTCTTGCCCACAATGCCAATGCCAACTATTCTGCCATATTGATCACCTCCAAAAGTCATCTTTCCTCCTTTCTTGTCTCTAAGGGTGATGAACTTCTCCTTATCACCGGTCATGTGACTTGAGCAGGCACTGTCCATATACCATTTATTGTTCTTTCTAGCTTTGAGACAGACCTGCAAAACAAAGTTCATGTTTTCTTTTTAGGTACCCAAATTTGCTTGGGTTCTCTTCTGTCAATGGTCTTTTCCCTAGATACAAATGTTCATTTGGGAACCCATTTAACCTTCCTGTCAAGTTCATTTTTCTTTAAAGCACATGAGCTAGAAATATGCCCCTTTTTGTTACAGAAGTGACAGGTGGTAAGGGGACTGCTGGATTGAGAAGTAGGAAGAAAACAATGCAAATAATATTTTTGTTTAGCATGCCTTGGTTGATTATATGATTCAATGTGATGTGACATATGATCTTTCTTTCTATTTCCATTAGCATGCACAAAATGTCTCATGTACACATTCTGATTTTTCTTCCTAATCTTTTCTTTTACAGCACAAAGATCATAGCCAAGTCCAGCTTTTCCTTGTGATAATCTTTGACTTCCCATTAAAGCAAACAACATATCTTTACCTTTAGTAAGCCTAGACATGCTTTTCACTAGATATTCATTGGTTTGCTTTAGTTCAATGCATGATTTACAGCAAACAGATTCAGTAATAGGTAGAGGAGCAATTTCAGAAATGTTGCATTGAGATTCTAGTTTGTTAATCTTCTTCTTAGCTTGCTTCAATTCTTTAGCAATCTTGACAAACTCATCATGCAGCTCATGAAATGCATCCAGTAATTCAGAATAGGAAGGTTCAGATTCATATACCTCATCTTCTTGATCACTGCTGCATGAGATTTCAGCTTCTTCAGAGGCAAGTGCCATGAGACAGATGTTGGCAACTTCATCTTCATCATCTTCTTCTTTATCTGAGCTGTTGCCCCATATTGATGAGATGTAAGCTCTTTTCTTCTTGCCTTTGTCTGCAGCTTTCTTTTCTTTTTCTTGCTTCTTGAGAAATTGTGGATAATCCCATTTGATATGTCCTTGCTTTTTGCATTCATAGCAAGTGATAGGTTCTTTTGATTCCCTCTTTCTATCTTCAGCTGCTCCTTTCTTGAAGATTTTCTTATTTCTCTTTTTGCTGTAGAATCTTCCAAATTTTCTGACCATCATAGCTAGAGTTTCTTCATCCAGTTCCTCTCCATCGTCAGATTCCTCTTCCTTTTTTTCAGCAACTTTGAGAGCAAGGCCTTTCTTCTTTCTGTCTTGTCCAGCTTCCTTGAGAGCTTTCATTTTTCCTTCATACTCCTCGAGGCTGCCAAAGAGAGCTGTGACAGAGGCCATTGATTCTCCTCTGGCTTCCTCTATTGCTGTTACTTTAGGTTGTTATTCCAGAGGAAGAGCTCTGAGGATCTTTTGGACTTTCTCTGTTTGAGTGTACTCCTTTCCCAGACTCTTTAGTTGATTCACAATGAGGGTGAATCTTTTCTATATCTCTTTTATATTCTCTCCTTCAGCCATTCTGAAGCTTTCATATTCTCCTATGCATGTATTTAGTTTGTTTTCGCTGACTCTAATTGTTCCTTCATGAGTAATTTGCAGGGTGTCCCACATTCCCTTAGTAGTGGAGCATTGGGAGACTCTGTAGAATTCATCATGATTCAAAGCACTGACCAGATAGTGTTTTGCTTTAAAATTCAGCAAGACTCTTCTTCTATCTTCCTCATTCCATTCAGCTTCTGGCTTCTCTCTGTATTTTCCATCATCTTCCAAAGCCATTGGGACAAAATCTCCCTTCTGAATGACTAACCAAATGTCCAGATTAATTGACTGGAGATGGATTTACATCCTCATCTTCCAGTACCCATAGTGTTCTCCATTGAAGCCAGGTGGTCTATTTGTGTTGTTGCCTTCTGGTAATATACTTTCTCCAAAGCTAGCCATTTTAATTCCTGGACTGTGAGATCCTTTGATTGGGAATCCGGTCTCTGATAGCACTTGTTAGATTAGCTGGCTTCCCAAGAGGGGGGTGAATTGGGAAGATAAAAAATTTTCTGCACAATATCAAGAAGGTGAAGAAAGTAATATATGATGATAAAACAGAGTATAAACAAATAACTGTAAAGGTGACAGTAAAGAGAAGAAAACTCAGAAAATTTATCCTGGTTCGGTCTCTCCACTTGACCTACGTCCAGTCCCCAAGTCACTACTTGAGATTTTTCCACTATTCTGCAAGAATTCAGTGAGCTTCTTGCAAATGCCTCAGTACAAAGATGTTGCTCTGTTTCTAGAGCTCACTCTATCTCTCTGTGCACTCTTACAAAGTGCTCCCCAATCCCTTATGATGTCCCCTCACAAGAAAATCTATCTTCCATATGAAGATAAGATTAATTACAAAGATTAAACTCTCTTAAATAGAGTGAATATGAAAGTTGAAGTACAAAATATTGAAGTGAGAGAGTAAGAAACTTTGAGTAAATGATTTGGCAGAGTTTCAGTATATACAAAGTTAAATTCATTACCCAGAACTTCAAATGATGTTATATTTATAGATTTAGGTCTCAAATATCCGTTAGAGAAAAAATCTATCCGTTGGAGAAGTTATCCAATGGTTACTCTGAAAAACTATCCGTTAACCAACCACATTTAATGCTTCTGACATACTGAAATTCGAATTTTGGTTGGTCAACAGATGAATTTCACAGATACCAAAGGTTAATAGCTTCAACGTTGAAAGCCCAAAGTTCGTCTGTCATGAAGTGAAATTCGAATTTTGATATTTGGAAAATGTTTCTGTGTTGTGACATATGAATTTTCAAGTGGAAAGTTTTTCTGTTAAGTGTGAACAGTATTTTCAATTTGCTACAGTGCCTTCGAAATTTGAATTTTGGAACTCCAAAATTCGTCTGTCCGTAGCTGGTCTGTAAGGCATTGTAGTTCATGTGATTCAAAGTTTGAATTTCCAATGTTAAAGTTCGTCTGTCAGAGAAACCTCTTTTCAGACTAACTTCGAAATTCGAATTTATAAATACTATCATTCGTATATCAACATATCACTTTAACAGACTCACAAGTTTAGTTTCTGAAATTCGAATTTTTCATGTTCAAAGTTCGTCTATCAGTGAGCAATTTTGAAATCCAACCTATACTTAGTTTCAGATGAACTTTAACATAATTTCAGATGAATTTCTTTAGTTTTCATAAGTTTCTTTTTGTCTGAAATTCTAATTTTCAAAACCCAAAGTTCGTCTGTTGCTTAAAGCTTCTTTCAGACACTTATCAAAATTCGAATTTTCCTAAGTCAAAATTCGTCTGTTAGAGAACCATCTTCTTAGACTTATTCAGTTTAAACACGAAATTCGAATTTCCAAAACCAAAGTTCGAATTTCCAAAATGACAGTTTAATATAAACCTTTCAAACTTCATCTGTTGGTGGGTGTTTTTCAAATATTTCATGATTTAACATAGAATCAAGGTTTTAAAACATCTTTTTACCAAATCAAAGTCTTTTACTCAAATAAAACACTACTAAACAACCTACATCTATTCTTTCACAGATTCTTCAGAATTTCTTCACTTGAATTCTTTTGGGCACCTTTGATATCTTTATTCCAAACTCTTGAGGGTTAGTTTGGAATCATCAAAACTCTGGATTCAACATGTCTATGATTGAGGAGACAATGATGCTTTCATCTATATACATATTATGTTGTTTAAAATTATTCAAAATATGTTCAATTTCATGTAATTGTTCCATAACAAATTTTTCATCAGTCATTTTATAATTATTGAAACAAGTAACAAGAAATTTCTTACTTGTTGTATTCTCTTGCATGTACCTTGCCACTAGTTTCTCCCACAGTTCCTTTGCAGAAGTTGAGTACTCTTGATAAACATCAAAAAGGGAATCACCAAGTCTATTGAGAATGTATCCAATGCAGATGTAATCATCATTCTCCCATATTTACCTTTCTTTAACATCAGTCATAGTTTGTCCTTCTTTTTTTTCAGGCTTGGGAGTGGTGAGAACATAGGTCACCTTTAAAATAGTGAGTAGAAACTTCATCTTCTTTTGCCATCTCAGAAAATTGCCTCCTTCGAACCTTTCCAATTTCACAAAATTTGTAGTCAAATCCTTCAAAGAAGTCATTTGAATTCAACGATTTAAGCCTAAAGATTGTTAGAAGGGATGGAACTTTGAAGTGTAAAAGAAAATGAGATTGGAGAAAAGGTTGTGCACACGTCTTCAAGGCGTGAGCAACACTTTCCTTTAGGCTTAATTCGCCCCCATCAATTTCCAAATCTTGGGTATAATTTGGTTTAGTGACGAATTCCCTGCATGATACAATGAAGACCCTTGAGTAGGTGCTGTACTTCCAAAACTCAAACCTAGGGCTTTTACAAAGTGATAATTTACTTTTTATCCTTTGTGCACTATAGATAAAGGCAAGTGAGTTTGTATATATTGAAAAAAGTGTGGATGAATAAAATTGGAATTATCGAATGATGGAAGATTGTTGACTATTTATAGGGAATGAGAAGGCACCTCTTGAAGCTATATGACTCTTTCAATAAAAGGACACATTCATTAACCAATGTATGTATATTGTAATGATTCATGAATCTAGACAAAAAGTTATTTCCTTTCATATAATTAATGTATATACATTGTAATGATTCATGAATCTAGGTAAAAGTCACTTCTTTTCATATTTCATGAATCTTGTGATTTTCCATGAATTATCTTAAGAGTTATCATTAATTCATGAATCTTTTAAGAGACACCTTTTAATTTTGAAAATTTTCTCACACTGTGTGTTACAGTAATCCAGAAAAGGAGACAAACGGGTCCACCAAGATCTCCATAAGGAAGGAAGGAACTCGTTCTAGCTGCTAATAAAAAATCCCTAAAAATGAAACCACACTTTGTACAAGAGTTCCCAATCTCAGCTGCCTTTGAACCATCTTCACACGGAAATTTGCATGCTTGGGATTCACCATGATGATTGAGATCTGAAAAATTGAAGGCCCAAAGGAATTCAGGTTAGTGATCCATGTGATTGTTGATCTAAATTCTTCCAGAACAAAGATTTCATTCTTAAAACCTCGACGCTTAATGTTGCTTCTTACATAAAAAATCTGCAGAGTAAAGAAGTTTTTTGGTCTTCAATGATAACCATATCAGTTCTGTAAATAGCCTGAGAAGGAGATATTTCCTTGTCAGATGCTTGAGTGGGAGGCATTACAATTTTGATTTCCTCTACCCTGTCTTCATTGAAATTAATTAATCAGTGAGCCAAATATGCTTTGAAATTGAAATTGTTTAACACCCCATATCTTTATTGATAGAGACAAAGCGAACAAGAATGCTCTTGCTAAATGGCAGTGCAAAAATCCAAAATTTCCTCCACATCTTGGCATTAAGGAATATGCATTCTGTTGATTTCTTTATCACTGATGGTTTATCATTAACTAAACCGCTTTTTACCTCAATATTATCTTTTTTTTAAAATTATTTTAAGAAAATTTAAACATTGATCATTACTTATACTCTTATCCATTTTGCTACCCCAGTTAGCAGCTAACTTCAGGTGTCATCTAAGGCAACATTACTGCTGAAGTTAATTTTCTGTTCATCTAAAATTGAAAATGAATCGGTGGGAAACCCATAAAACGGGCCACGTGGGGGTCTTGACCGACAAGTTATAATTATCTGGGCCCAGACACAAGCCATATACATTATTTAGGCCCTGGCATGACAAGATTTAAAGTGGAGAAAAAAGCTGTATTTTCAAAAATACATATTACATTCGTTCCCATATTTATTCTTTTTTAATTATTTATTACGTGGAATTTAGTTATTTTTTATTTAAAAAATCATTTATTATTTTACAATTCTTTTCATTTTTGTGGTAAAGATTATTCTTTTCATTTTTTTTATAAGAATTATTCTTCCAACTAGATTTTAGGGAAATTTTCAAATAGGTTCACGAACCTAATATATTTTCAAATTGGTACCTCGGAGTCTTGTACATCAGTTGGTCATAGGTAACAGTTCTAAAATATGTTGCTCCGTAAAACTTACTTGGAAATTTCCCTAGATTTTACCCTAGAGTAGTACTGCACTGAGAAGCCAAAATTTTAAGAAAACAAGGCACATTTTGAGAAGCCACATTTCCGAGACAAAGCTACACGATTTGAGAGAACAATGTAATTTTTAGTGTTCGCAATTCAAATTATATATACTTGTGTATATATATATATAGATTCTATGTAAAAAAATTCTTATTTTACTACTTTACTAAACTTTTAAACGAATCCAAGTAACCCATAATATATGAACTTCTTCATGAACTCTATAACCCGATCTCTTGAATCATTCTTAGGGCCCACGGCATGTGGACACTTTGCCGGGTAATTCTTGTATGATACATCGTTGAACCATGGATAATGACAAAAGCAAATTATGCAGTCCGTTCATATAGGTTGTTTGATATTTGGTTCAAAGATGAATCCATCTGCTGGAAATTTATCAGCAAATTGAATTCAATTTCTCCAGATTTCTTAAAACAATCACTACAAAAAAATAGACTTTTGGTGACAATTTTTGACGGTGACAAAAAAAAAAATCATCGCTGAAAGTATGCTTTCAGTGACGACAAAAAAAGCTTTCAGCGATGACAGAAAAAGTTGTCATTGAAAGTATGACTTTTGGCGATGACCAAAAAAGTCATCGCCAAAAGTTACACTTTCAGCGATGACAAAGAAAAGTCATCGTCATAGGTATGACTTTCAGCAACGACTTTTTCTGTCATCACCAAAAGTCACACTTTCAGCGACGACTTTTTCTGTCATCGCCGAAAGTCATACTTTCAGCGGTAACTATGTAATGCCCCTCATAATATTTTTCTTGGCATTGTGTTCAGGACCGGAGGAATCAGGATGGAGGAAGGCTCAAGTGGAGTCTGGAAGAGCTCCACGCCGCGGCGAAGAGCAGGGCCTCCGCGGCCAGAAGCTTTCCAGTGGCGTTGTTCTAGAAAATTTGGTGGAGCCGCGGCGAGGAGTGTTGGAGCCGCGGCGAGAGTCGGAAAAAATTGTTTAAATCCAGATCAATCGGACGTGACAGAAAGAAAGGAAACGAAGGGAGCGACGCAGAGAGATGAGGAGCAGTGCTAGGGTTCGGCATTTTCGGTGTCCCGGAGTGTTTCTCGTCCATCGGGAGCTTGGATTCAAGTTGGTAAGCGTTCCCTACTCCTCTCTCTCCATTTTCTTCGGTTGAAATTTGGGATTTTCGGTTGTATGGTTGGATTTCCGGTTTGGGGTGAAATCCACCGATTGAAATGGATGTTTTGGGGTTAAGGAAGTGTGTTTTGATGTTCTTGTTGCTTGAATGTGAGTTTTGAAGGGATTATGTGTGTTTAGAGCTTAACCCTAGGTTGTCTTCGGTAATGGCTCTTAGGAATTCAAGGTGTCTGAGGTTGTGTGGTGTTTGAGTAATCCCTAAGAGCTTGTTGATGCATAAAAAGGGTGTTAGAACCTTGGGTTAAGTTAATGTGGTGGAATTGTGAGATTTGATTTGTTGGTATATTGTGCTAATGGAAGAATTGTGACATGATAAAGGTTGTTGGCTAATCGAAAGGGGTTCACGCGTACTGGACAGTTCAAGGAAGCTTGTGGAAATCGTGTGTGTGTGGTAACGACAATTGAGGTAACCGGGTGTTTACTTACATTGTATTGATTGTGTTATATGATAGTACGTGTATTTGTATATATATATGTATGTTTCATTCATACCACGATACTGGTGGGTTGTGTGTACTGTTGTTATATATATATATATCGTGGTATGTATATTGTTAGACGATGGTTATGACTATGATGATAATATGTGTGATGATGATATGATATATTGCATACATGACATTATGATGATGATATGATGATACATGAGCATCACCACATAACATTATGAGATTGTGATATATGGTGGATATGGTGGTGATGACGTGATGGTGGTATGATGTATGATGATGTATATATGTTAGGGAGAATAAGGTTGGATTATATATATATGTTAGGGAGGATAAGGATGGATAATATATATGTTAGGGAGGATAAGGATGGATGATATATGTGTTAGGGAGGATAAGGATGGAGTCCCTGTGAGGGTAACATGCATGTCATTCATTTCATATTGCATACCTGATTAGTGTGAGATATATGTATATATATATATATTTGTGTGTGTGGTTGTTGTTCCCGGTTACTGAGACATTGTCTCACCCCCTTTCCCATAAACTAACCTTTCAGGTGACGGTTCTGGCACTAGTCCGGAGAAGATGCGGGAGTAGCTGTGTACGTGGGAATAGTCTATGTAGCGTGTGTATGTTGTATTAGTATTTTGTGCCAAATAGGATAGCATGGTTTGTAATGGATAATGTTATGATTGAGACTGGCTATGTATGGATGTTTATATATGTGGTAGGTATGGTTGAATGTGTTGAGTAGTATGTGTGACAGTTTTGGTAAGTCCAGAGTGTTGTTGGGCCTTGTTGGTTTGTGTAAGGGCCTGTAGCCCATTTGATTAGGTTGGGTTCCAAGGGGTCAAATCTCAGAGGGGTGGTTCCTTTGAGGTAAAACCTCTTTGGACAGGTTGATTTGGGGGTTTTGGACCTGTATGAATGGTCTCTGAGCGACCAGTTGCCTTTGGTGGCAATTGGAGGTGGCTAGTGATAAGTTTTGGTCAATAAGTGGTCAAAACGGAGTCAAGGGTCCAGAATCTCCATACGGAGTTGGATTGAGGTAAAAGTGGTGTCCTTGGATAGATGGGGACTAGATTGACTTGTAGGAGTTGGAATCGAGTCAATCGGAGGTCGGAGCATAAAGTTATGCGCGTCAGAAGTTGGCCCCGGAGTGTTGAAATTGCTGATATGGTATATCAGCAGGGGGCGCCGCGGCGAGGGAAGGCAGGCCGCGGCGCCAGAGGAGACAGAAGTGATGTTGAGATAGGGGAGGCCGGAGCCGCGGCGGTATTGTAGCGACCGCGGCCCCAGCCCAGTTTTTGAATGTGGAGAGTTGTTTGAGATGTCAGGGTTGTGTAGCGTCAGATTTTGAAGTTTTCGGAATTGTTGGGAGGTGTCAGGAGGTAGGATGTTACAAACTACGTCACTGCAAAAGCTAATTTTTTGAATTTTTATTATTTTTACTTTAAAAATTAATAAATAACATATTGAAATAATAATTGTATTATGTTGATACAATTTTATAATAAAAAATAAGATATTCTACATATATTTTGTATTATAAAGAATATCTAATATCTTTGGTTAAAGTCAAAGTATTTTACTATTTCCTTTTATTTGAATTTTTTTTTGGTCAAATTCATTTGAATTATTTTAAACATTTTGAAAGTGTTTTGTTTCTGCTTGAGATTAAAGACTTGAATAGTCGAACTATTGAATCTATTCCACATTTATCTTCACTTTTCCTTCATCTTAATTAATGAAATATGTTATTCTTATTAGGATACTTTTTTTTTAAATTAATAGAGGGATTGATAACACTAAAAAAAGAGAATTAGGAGGACAAGCTAATATCTAATTATCTAATATGATCAATCCTATATTTGGAGAAATTTTTATTAGGTAAAGTAATTAATTGCTAATATATTTAACATATAAATTAATATTAATGTTATTTATTACTAATAACAATTAATGAAGCAGTAACATACCAAGACAATAATCAGTAGTTAATTGACTGAGTCAGACCAAGTTTCAAGCAACCTTCCCAGATCACTTGGTCTGACTCGACCTAAGGGTTTTTTATTGAATTTTTTATATTTATATGTATTTTCATCAAGTATTAAACATATTTTGTTGGAAATACTATAATAGCATAAGTTCAATTTTTCTAATTTTCTTTTAAAAAATAAAAATATAAAAAATGGATATATATAATACTCGACCAAAACTTCGAGTCAGACCACGAGTTGGTATAAAATCCGCTCCTACCCAATTCTATCCCACCTCTAATATATATTAAGCATATATAATATAATTTATCAAATAATATAATATATGATATATATTATATGATATGACTATGCGAAAAATAACATAAAATAATATAATATTAATAAATATGGATCATAAATATTATATATTTAAAAATAAAAATCAAATTTAAAAGTCAACTAGAAAACAATTTTTTTCTTGTCAAAGAAAAAAAAATATTTTTAGGAAAATTATTTAAGATTTTAAAATAAAAAATTATAATATAAATATTCATATAAATATAAATATATATATAAATAAAATATTTTATGAAATTAATATTTGAAAATAAAACAAATGTGTATTTTTTAATAATATATTGATTTATAAATATATGTGTGTATATTAGTATGTAGTTAAATAATATATATTTAATATTTCATATAAAGACTGTAGATACATTTCAGCTCAACTGGCAAAAGAGTGAATATAAGACTTTGGGAATAAGAGGTCATGAGTTTGAAACCTAAGTGAACATATTTGAAAGCATTATATGGCGTGGTGATGGTGTGGTGGTGACATGGTGTGGGCTTAGGGTGACGTGGTGATGACGTGGCGTGATGTAACGCCCCTCATGATATCTTTATTGGTTTTGTGTTCAGGATCAGAAGAAGTAGGACGGATATGATTGAAGAGGAAACAGGAAAGGGACTTCGTGCCGCGGCGAGGAGTAGAGCCGCCGCAGCGAGAGGCTCCCAGAAGCGTTTTCCAAAAATTCTATGGAGGAGCCGCGGCGAGAGTCGAGATTTTTGCTTAAAACCGAATCATTTCGGACGCTCGGACAGAAAAGAAACAAAAGGAAACCGAGGGAGATCGCGAGAGAGCTGAGCTAGGGTTTGAATCTCCGGTGTCCAGGGGTGATTTCAGACCGAGGGAGCTTGGATCTAAGTTGGTAAGTTACTTCTACACCTCCCTCTCCATTTTTGTTCGGTGGAAATATGGGATTTTTGGTTTTGAGGTTGGGTTTTCGGTTTGTGACGAAATCCACCGATTGAAATGGTTTAAATGAGGTTAATAAAGTGTGTTTTGATATTCTTGATGATTGGATTCGAGTTTGGAAGGGTTTATGTGTGATTTGAGCTTAACCCTGGGTTGTTTTCAGTTAGAACTCTTGGGAATCCGATATGTATGTGTTTGAGTAGTATTTGAAGGGTCCCTAAGAGTCTATTGATGCATGAAAGGGGTGTTGGAGCCTTGGGTTAGGCCTAAAAGTGGTTAAATTGTGATATTGTGATTGTGAATATATTATGTTAATGGGAGAATTATGCGTTATGAAGGTTATCTGGTTAGCTGTGTGGGGCTCAAGTGTATTAAAGTTCAAGAAAGCATGTGGAACTTGCGTGAGCACGGTATTGCCAACCTGAGGTAACCGGGGGTTTGTTTACGTGGTTTTATATGATAGTATGTATCTATATATATATATATGCATGTCTCTTTCATACCACGATAGTAATATGTTTGTGTGTTGTTATTATATATCGTGGTATGTGTATAGTAGATGATGTTTATGAGTATTGTGATGAGATATATGATGAGGACATTGATGTGATATGATGTGATGATCATGATGTTTATGATGATACATTAGCATCACCACATGTTACTGTTACACCGAGATATATGACGGATAAAGTGGTAATGATGTGATGATGTATGATATATGATGATAAATGAAATTGTTAGGGAGAATAAGGTTGGAGTATGTGATATTGTATATGTTAGGGAGGATAAGTGTAACACCTTACTTTTAGACTTATTTCCCATGAATTAGACTTCTTTTAAGTCTAATTATACTTGATTCTTAGCTTGAATCACATAGGAATGAAAATCAGAATTTCAAAAATTTTCAGTTACTATTCATATGGTAGTTTCCACTTTACCAACTGAACTTTAAAAATTCATAACTAATTCTAGAAAAATCATTTCATAGTGATTCAAGTCTTCAACAATAGATAAAAACCTTATTTACATGGAAAAAATATGAAACTGAGCATTTACTTGACCAATTTATACAGTTTATTCCTTAAATATTTACTGTATATTTGGTCATTTTCTCTTCCCCAGGATTTTGGCCTTATATTGAAAAATTCATATCTCATAATATCCTGAGCCAAATCATACATTCTTTATGTAATTGTAAAGCCCTGTGAGTCTATTTATATAAATATTTTTCTTCTACATTTATTCAACTTGCACCGGACATGGTGTTAACTTAAATCATAAAGGGTCAGAATTCCACTTTTGCTGGAACAGTTTTGGGAAAACCTCCATATCTCCTATCATATAGCTCCAATTACCTCCAAATTGGTGGCATATGAAACTTAAAACATATTCCTTTCCATAAATATAAACCACTGAATTTTTAGAGCTCTGCACGATTTATATTATCTTTTTAATTTTCCAGTACTTAACTTTCAGTTTCCAGTTTTCCCAATCTTTCTCTGTTCTGAACCCTAACTTAGAAAATTCACCATTAATTGTACACAACTCCAAATGGGGTGAATTAGGTGTCATATTAAAGCTGGAGATTCCCTCTATCTGGTATAAAAATATCATAAACTTACCCTCATATTAAGTATAGAATAAGGGCGAATGAAACAGACATGTTGGGAAAATGCCCTGTTTCAGTCCACATTGCAATTTCCTTGCCAAAACCCTTGCAAATGAACTCATTTTGGCATGTAACTTGGTAGAATATAACTTTATATCCCAACATACAGAACTGGAAATTTTCATGCATTTTCTACAACATTAACATATTATTCACTATTTTATAATTTCATACAAAGCAAGGCACAAATAACCATTCACCCTATAACACAATGGCTTGCAACATCATTTCCTTCTTCATGTCTTTTGCTCCTTCCTTAACTCTTTTGCATTGGTTCTCCCTAGCATGGTTAGTCATTGAAGGGGGGTGAGATTCAAAGAATCTCAGTAGCAATCACCATTCATGCAATCATATTATCACATTAAGCATATAATCATCATAAAACATCAAGTAAATGCTTTTAAACATTTATGCCATAATATTTTACAAAAATTTCGGCAGAGTTTCATTTTATATTTTGGACATCCCGGGGTCTCAAAACCCTCAATTAACTCAGCCAACATTCTCAAAGCATCACAATTGATCATAGCAAACAATAGGCAAGTCATCAAACTCATTGAAAATCACATGACAATATAAGGCAAGAATAAGTAAATTGCTACCTTCATGCTTTTTCTTACTCTTCAACTTGATACCAATGCTCCCACTAGCTTCCTTGGACTTCTTCAAGTCCTAATGCATCATCAGACAACTACTCAAGCTAATGGTTCCATGACTTGCTTAAAAAAAAATGTTCATGAACCCTAATTCTTCAAAAATTCACCAAAAATTCATTCCTAACTCAAAAATGATGAATTATACCTCTATTCCATGTAATTTTTCATGAGGAATCCAAATATGGCCTCAGAATTGCCAAATTCCATCTCTAGCTCGGTTACTGTTCATTCCGAATTAAGCTTCAAAATGCTAAAAATTTAACTTTCTTAATCTTAAGCTTTTTCTTGTACAACATACTTGTATCTACCTATATTGGACAAAAGGAATCCATTTTTGGGGTCAAAATCATGAAATTCTCTTTCATTTTCAAACCCTAAATAGGCAGAAAATTTCATAAATTTGTAGAAAAATATCTATCCGATTAAATTGCAATCTCATGGCATAATCTTGTTACTTAAGACCTATACATCATTTTTTATGGCTTGGTTTTTCCATGGCTTCACTTTCTCTCTCCTCTCTCTCTCTAGGCAGAAAATTTCAGAGGCAAAATAAGGAGAAGTACTCCATGAAATCCCACCAAACTCAAATATACATAAGATAATGACCATGAAAATCTACCTTAAAAATTTGGAGTCCAAAGCTTGCTTCTTGCTCTTCTTGCCCTTGAATTTTTTTTTTTTGTATGTTTCTCCTCCTTGCTGCAGTTCGGACGAGCCTGAAGAAGAAGATGAAGACTTGAAATGACTTAATCATAAAGTCATTCTTTTTTTTTTTTTTTTTTTACTTTTTGGCCTTTATTACTTTTCTTCTTAAAAAAAACTTTTGGAAATTCCACATGTGTCCCAATCTGAATTTCCACGTAATTCACTCCCTTTTTTGTCAAAAATTGCTTCAATAATTTTTATGGACCAAAATACCCTTTACCGATTAAATTTACCCGTACCGATTAAGTATTTTTACCAAAATCGTCATTAAATTGGTACAGGATTATCCAATAATTACTTTTGGTCCAAAATCATTATCTAGACCCAAAGTATATTTTATTAAGGTCCAATCATTGTCTTTGGATCAATACTGCATTTTCTTGCAGTCTAAACTGACTTTTATCGGGTAAAATATTAATATTAAACCCTAATTACCCAATAAATGTTATTTTGACCTTAATAAATTCCATAATATATTTCATTGGGTCTAACTCATTGAGAGCTTCATTTTGACCATAATTTTTCATATTTACGAAAATGCCCTTGACCTGGGGCTAATTTATAATTTTTAGAACTTTCGGGTCATTAGGTGTAATTTTCCCCAAGACATTTCTCATACTATTTTCACGTCATTTTTATGACTTTAAGGACATGGATGTCCTTTTAATAATTCTTTGGGGGAAAAAATATAATTTCTCATTTTTCCATCTAACCGGAAAAAATGACCTCTTTACCCTTCTTCATGCTTAACGGTGTCTCTCCGTTTTTTCCAATTCCTCATGCATTTTATAATATCAACTTTTTCATTTTTGGACCTTCAATTCATTATTCACATTTTACTTCTAATGTGGGAATGACCGTTTTGCCCTTAAGCCGGGTCAAAAATATAATTATCCATTCTTTCGGGACTTTCTTGTAATTTCACCCAAAGATCAATTTTTAATTATTTCATTTTTCACTATTCACATTAACTTTAAATTGGTCTATCTCTCAACCTGAACCTCCCAGGAATGCAATACTTATACCATTGCGCTCAGTTTGGAGCGGGCTTTCATTCAAGTGGTATATTGCATATTTTTTCGGGGTGAATTCTGGAATTAATTTCTGTCAAAGACCTTATAGAAAATTAATTCCAATTAAGGACCAAACATAACTTCTTCAGAAAATTAGATGAGAAATTAATTCCTTCTAAAGCCTAATTCTATATAACCTTTTCGTCTCACTTCATTTCTCATCTTTTATTCATTTTATAATATCCCATAAAAATAGGGATATTACAATAAGGGTGGATTGTATGGGTTAGGGAGGATAAGGATGGATTATATGTATACGTGTGTTAGGGAGGATAAGGATGAGATATTTGTATATGTGTGTTAGGGAGGATAAGGATGGGTTATGTGTATACTTGTGTTAGGGAGAATAAGGATGGAAGTCCCAGAGAGGACGACATGCATATCATGCATTTTACATTATATTCATATGTTACTTGATTCATATTTGTATATATATATATATATATCTATATGGTTATGTGTTATTAATCCCGGTTACTGAGACATTGTCTCACCCCACCACCTCCCATGACTAACCCTTTCAGGTGAAGGTTCTGGCTCTAGTCCGGTGAAGCAAAGAGAGTAGCTGTGTACGTGAGAAGTCTATGTAGTGTTTGTATTTTTGGTTAATGTATTATGTGCCAAGTAGGGTAGAAAGTGTGTATTGAATGTATGAGATTGACAGGATTGTTACGGATGAATGTATATTTGATTATGTTGTATGGAATGCGTTATGTTGGTGTGCTATGAGTGTTAGGTGTGTGGAAGTTTATATGGTAATATTTGTGAGCCCAGAGTGGCTTGGGCCTGGTTGTTGGGTGTTAAGGCATGTAGCCCATCTTATCATGTTGAGGTTCAAGGGGGTCAAAACTCAGAGGAGTGGTTCCTTTGAGGTGAAACCTCTTTGGACAGGTTGGTTTGGAGATTTACGACCTGTATGAATGGTCTCTGAGCGACCAGTTGCCTTTGGTGGCAATTGGAGGTGGCTAGTGATGAGTTTTGGTCAATAAGTGGCCAAAATGGTGTCAAGGGTCCAGAATCTCCATTCGGAGTTGGATTGAGGTAAAAGTGGTGTCCTTGGATAGATGGGGACTAGATTGACTTGTAGGAGTTGGATTCGAGTCAATCGGAGGTCGGAGCATAAAGTTATGCGCATCGGAAGTTCATCCCAAAGTGTTGAGGTACTGATGTGGGACATCAAAGGGGGCGCCGCGGCACCAGAAGTTCAGGCCGCGACGCCAGACGTCCAGTAGCGAGGTATGTTTCAGAGGCAGCTGGAGCCGTGGCGGTACTGTAGTGGCCGCGGCCCCAGCCCAAAACTTGGTATTTTGGGGTTCGTTTCCGCTGGTTTGAGACTGTGAGATGTTGTTTTGGTGTTGATTGGTTTGTGTTTGATTGTATTTCGTGATATTGGGTGATACTGGAGGTAGGATGTTACACGTGACCCTGAGGATGATGTGGCAATGGTGTTTAAAAGACTTTCGGCAAGCGACTAAATGTCCACCACGATCATAAATTCTGTTTTTTTTTTAGCCACTTTACAAACTTCTTTGAACTTCGAATTAGCCACTTTAACATAATTAATGATTTCTTTATATGTGTAAAACAACTTTAAACAACAAAAACATTTACATAACAAAAATATTTAAATTCATCTAGGAAATGATAACATGAGCTACAATATATCTTCAGAACATTGCTCTTAAGTGTATCAGTTTTGCAAAACAATATTTTGGAGCATGTCTGAGTTCATGAGAAAACTGATATCACAAGTAATAGTTACCTTTCTATTGAACGAGTTTAAGAAATTACTTTATTACACATAGCAAGTTTTTTTTTGGGCACTAGGGAGAGCAATAATTATATAAATTGTGCACACAAAAGATACATTTTACAATGCAAACAAACCAAAAATAAAACAGGATATTAATATAGTAGTTATTCTCAAACAAAAATATATGAACTCTAGCTTTCACCTCAATAAACTATTGTATAGCGACTACCTAGGTGAAAGGATGGTCATTGAATCAGATTGCCCAGAAAAACTGACTGGATTGCTTGGTATACTATTGGATTTGGCATGATCCATCTCCATAGCTAAACATTCCGTTAGTTCATGCAACACGTAACTTATGTCTGGCCTTTGCTTGGACTCTGGTAAAGTGCATGACATTGCTATCTCAACAGCTTTCCATACTGAAGCAACATGGAATTCACCTGTCAACCTTGGATCAACTATGCCTTGGATATCCCCACATTCAATTTTAGGATGAATCCAATCAATAATAAAATAGATATTTCCAAGTTCTCTTCTCATTGGAGGATGGCCAGTGATTAGTTGAAGAAGAATGATTCCAAAACTATAAATATCACTCTTTTTATTTAGGTTTCCAGACTTCTGAAATCTGCAATGAAAACAATCAATTAGTATACAGTAATTCTTTTTCCTTTTTTCCTTCTTTAGATTAATGTGCTCCTATGTTTACTAAAAAATTTTACACCAACTCTATAAATTGAATTTCAAATCCACAAGGAAACATAATGTTACACTACAAAAAAAAAGACCTTCAGTGACGACTTTCGGCGGCGACTAAAAGAGTCGCCGCTGAAAATACACTTTCAGCGGCGACCTTTTTCAGTCGCCGCTGAAAGTCAGTTTTTCAGCGGCGATCAAGCGAGTCGCCACTGAAAGTTCGACTTTCAGCGGCGATTGAGCAAGTTGCCGCTGAAAGATTGACTTTCAGCGGCGATCAACTGGGTCGCCACTGAAAGTTTGCCTTTCAGCGGCGACTGAAAAGGGTCGCCGCTGAAAGTCTGTCTTTCAGTGGCGATCAAGCGAAACGCCACTGAAAGTTCGACTTTCAGCGGCGATTGAGCAAGTTGCCGCTGAAAGTCAATCTTTCAGCGGCGATCAACCGAGTCGCCACTGAAAGTTCTCCTTTCAGCGGCGACTGAAAAAGGTCGCCGCTAAAAGTCAGTCTTTCAGCGGCAATTGAACAAGTTGCCGCCGAAAGTTGAACTTTCGGCGGCAACTTACTGATGTCGCCACTGAAAGTAAGACTTTCAGTGGCGACTTTTTAATGTCGCCGCTAAAGTTAATTTTGTGAATTTTTTCTATTTTCATTTTAAAAATTAATAAATGACATATTAAAATAATAATTGTGTTTTATTTATACATTTTTATTATAAGTAATTAGATATTTAATATATATTTTATATTATCTAGTATCTTTATTTAAAGATAAAGTATTTTACTATTTTTTTATGTAAAATATTCTGGACATTTTGAAAGTATTTTATCTCTACCGGAAATTAAAGATTTGAAATGTTGAATATTGAATTCTATCTATATTTATTTTTACTTTTCCTTTTCCTTATCCTAATTAATGAAATATGTTATTCTTATTAGGATAAATTTTTTTAATTCATAAAGGGATTGATAACTCCAAAAAAAAAATTAGGAAGATAAACTAATCCCTGATTATTTAATGTGATCAACCCTATATTTGGAGAAATTCTTATTAGGTTAATTTAATTTCTAATATTTTTAACATATAAATTAATATTAATATTATTTATTACCAATAATAATAAATATATATGTATATAAATAAAATATTTAATGATATTAATAATTGAAAATAAAATATATGTGTATTTTTTAATAATAATATTGATTTATAAATATATATGTGTGTATTAGTGTGTAGATAAACAATATATATTTAATATCTCATATAAAAACTGCAGGTGCATTTCAGCTCAACTGGCAGGAGAGTAAACACAAAGGCATTACAAGCAAGAGGTCATGGGTTCGAACCAAGGCGAACGCACATTTGAAACAAATATATGACGTGGCGGTGGTGACATGGGAGGTGACGTGGCGGCCGTTTGGTGGTGGTGACGTGGCGGCCGTCCGGCGGCGATGGTGATGCGGCGGCCGCCGGCAGTTGTCAGGCGGCCGTCCGGCGGCGGTTGTGACGTGGCGGCCGGCGGTGGCCGTCCGGAGGCGGTGGTGACGTGGCGGCCGACCGGCGGTGATGGTGACGTGGTGGGGTCCAGTGGTTGACAGAGTGATGACATGGCCAAATAACTTTCAGCGGCGACTAAATGTTGTCGCCAAATGAGAAATATTTGGCGGCGACAATTTATATTTTCAGCGACAACTTTTTTCGCCACTGAATGTCAACTTTTGGCGGCGACATTTTAATTGTCGCCAAACTTTCGGTAACGAGATTTGTGGCGGCGACATGGTGGCGACAAAAATGTCGCCGCTGAAAACTTTTGGCGGCGACATTCCTTCTTTCAGCGGCGACTTTTGTCGCCGCCGAAAGTCAAATTTTTTGTAGTGTTATATTGCCTTGTAAAAATTAGTAACAATTATCTTGTCATGATAATATGCAATCACTTACTCAGGATCAATGTAACCAGGTGTTCCAGCTGGTTGAGTTGATAAATGAGAATCTCTTTCACTTATAAACACTTTTGATAGTCCAAAATCAGCAATCTTAGCTACCATAGATTTGTTCAATAAAATGTTGGATGGCTTCAAGTCTCTATGGATTATAGGAGTCCTACAGCCATTATGAAGATATTCCAATCCTGCAAGTTCATAAAATTATGCAAAGTAAAAAGTGACTATTAAGGAGAGAAGGGATTACTAGTTCTCTCACCTTTTGCTGCATCCACTGCAACTTGAAGTCTCACATCCCACTTGAAAACAGTTGAGTTTTTCTCTACAAACACGAATTTTTCTCTTAACACGGTGCCTCAGGCGTCAAAACTTATATACGATGATGTAGTTATTCAATAAAATATGAAATATGGAGCTGTTTAAGTGTTGGTTGAATAAATGATAAGAATTTGTTAAAAGAATGAGAATGAAATTTGAGAAAATTTGTTGGATGACTAGCCCCTAAAAAGAGTAGATAATAATTATTTCTTTTGTTTACTTTGTTATGGTCCTCTACTTTTTCTGTAATTTTCTATGAGGATGCTTAAGTTTCCCCTCTTTTCCGTTGATATTAACTCTTGGCAAGATATAGGAAGCCAAATGCATGCTTCAAAAGATCATTTTTTTGTTAAGAGTATAGTTTGTTACTTCAAGATACTTGGACAATTAATCATTTTCATTGGAGTCAAAAGTGTTTAGCCGTTCAGATCCCAATACCCTATTTGTACAATTTATTAGTCAATAAATTTCTTGCGAAGTTCTTTACTAAAACAAATTGTCCTTCCAAAGTTTTCTGATTCCACCTGTTGTTGAAGGATGTACGAACTATGCATTTATCATCAACCAATATGAAATATAGGAATATATTCAAGATAAGGAAACGACAATAAAATTACACTAAGAGTGATAGGATATAGAGGAGTTTTGATCACAATATAAGAGGAACCTGACAACAGTCGGCTAAGGTCTCCATAATCCATATATTCATAGATCAATGCTTTGGCATCCTTTTCATCACAATATCCAACAAGTGAAACCAAGTTTCTATGATGAATAACTGTTAAGAGTTGAGCCTACAAGTTAAAACATAGCTCAATCATAATTAAGAACATCATTCTACAAGTGATTAAAAACTTTGAAAACCGTTATTTGACTTTCATTTCTTACCTCTGATTGAAATTCTTTATATCCTTGCATTGATGATGGAGAAAGTAACTTAACTGCAACCTTTGTATCATCTTTTAAAGTACCAAGGTAAACTTTCCCAAACCCTCCTTCTCCAATAGTAGTTTCAAAATTGTTGGTCATTCGGAGAACTTCAGCATAAGAAAAAGATTGATTCTTTTGTCTTAGAACTTTTTTCTTCCGAGATTCAGTAGACAAAGCTGCAGTATTAAACCAATTTTTTTTAGACTTCATGACTTCATGAAGGAGTAAAACCCACTTGAGCATAGAACAAGGCATATTATCCGTATCAAGACATTTTGGGGTCTGATAGGCAAAATTGTTGGAGAGCACTAATACTATTCATAAAATTCTAATATAATTCTTCTAGCTTTCCCAGCTACGAAATCATTTATCAAAGTTTTATAATCAAGTCATAATATTTCGTATTCTCAATTGGTAATATGATTCACCCATATAATCAATCTTGTAATATAGTTGATCACATATAGGATTTGAGTAATTTTAATTTTGAAAATTTTCTTTTAGTAGTAGTAACCGTCACAGACATTGTCAATAATATTCTATAAACAATCATGTATTTCAAAAACAAAATCTTCTGATATAGTTTAATGCTTTTATTTGAGTATTAATTTTTTTGTTGTTAACACCTGCTTCAATGCCTTTAATTAATTTGGAAAATAATTCATGATCATCAATATTAGAACATTCTCTAAAAATTAAAAAAAAAAACTTATTAAGATTGATACAATATTTTTCAACTCATCATTATCTAAAGTTTTCAATTTTTGGGCTAAATAAAAAAATGATTTCATGTTCTAAAAATTGTTCAAATTGACTCCCACTATATAAAAGACATACTCCCTCCGATTTTTTTTTTTTATAAGAGACCTTTTTTTTATTTTGTTCTTAATATAAGATACTTTTGAAATTGTCTAGATCATTAAAATTTTTACCCAAAATGTAATTTGATTGAAGTTAGCAATTGATATTAATGTGGATAATTATATCAAGAATTAATAATATATTAAATGTCATTCTCTTAAAGAGAAGAAAGATTGCTATTAATGAACTTCATTTAATGGGGATAATTTTAGAAAATAATTGAAATTGTATACAAATTCAATGAGATTAATCACCTTTAACTAAATTTCTTAATGCATATGAGGTTGGTTACAAGTCTTTAATAAAAACGATTGGAGGAAGTAGATTATTCTAATGTGTATAGAAACATATTGACAAGCAACCACACAAGATATATGAGGAGGGGGATATAAAGCTTATGTTTTAGGGGCTAAGGGCTATTGCCTAAGTTGCTATACCTTAGCCCAGATATCGGAACCGATTAGTCTGTTTGGTGCAATAGGTTAAAGGCATAACCACCATCTTATGCATTTGGGAAGCAAACAACAATTGCAATATAGTCTCACCACTTTAAAAAAAAAAAAAGAAATAGGGTGTCACATGTCCAATGAAATGAAAATGTACATAAGAATCAATACCTCTTTTCTTTCTAAATCTCCAGATCACTGAAGCAATAATGACAATAACGATGACCAAACCTGCAACAGACGCAATAAGTGGAGTTTCAGACTTGTGTTCTTTGCATGAATTTGTCTGGCAAAGACCAGGATTGTTGGCCACACTGGTAAAAAAAAAGAAGATTAGACTTACAGTGTACATATAACACAATAATTTCTACTGCTTTTATAAAACTCAATTTATTATATTACAGTAGATTGCTTTGTGTTGATTAGGTTGATAGAAATTTGCTTAGTATCAATGTCAAGTAAGTGAAGAGAGTAAACATGTCACTCTGCATTTTCACAGACGTTGGCTGTCGTGAGAGTGTGAACGTCAATGAACAAAATGTTAATTATAGAGAGAGTACAGGTGGAAATATCAAAGAGGTTGATACGTTAGTGACTTATTACTGATTCATAATTAACGATAATTAGGAGAAGACCTTTTACGTTCCTAGTAAGATTTAGGTTCAATTTAAGCCAGCTTGTGGGAACTAAATAAAATGGGATTTGATAATGGAGACGAGTAAACCTGAGTTGCAAATTAGCCTTTTCTCTCAAAGCCTTGGGAATTGAACCTGTGAGCTTGTTTCCTATCACATTACTGCAAGATAGGTGGAAAAAAATAAATGTAAGATTGAGATACAGGATTTCACAATTCGAGCATGAAAGCTGCAACACAATATTGGGGTCTCACATCAATTTCAAATTTGAAAGAGTTGCGAGAAATTCTGGTAATGGCCCAGTCAATTCATTATTCGACAAATCCCTGTGAACGAGAGGTAAGTGTTGTCTATAATATCTGACAACATGCACAATAATAATACTTGAATGGTCAGTGCCTGTCCTTTGTGACAACTTACAAGGACTCCAACTTTTCCAAATAGGTGAATGATGAATCTATTTGGCCAGTGAGTTTGCTTGAGCTCAAGTTCCTACAATTTGTATATTGCAACTTTGCCACCATTATGAACAACTATAGGAGAGAAACATAGGGAATCTACAGCTTATATGTTGAAATATCTAACTAATATATCACCAAATCAAGGTGGCAAGCTTTTGGATATTTTATTACAAATATGAAATCCTCGCATTATATTGTTCATACCTTATATTCGAGCATTTTACTGTCCTCTTCAATCGTTTGCATGCAAAATATGGTCCTTGAATACGTCAAATATAACAGATCATAGAGTACAATAATACTTACAATGAGAAAATCCGTATATTGTTGCCAGAGCTGCAATTTAGGCCATCCCATGCGAAGTTAGATGGAACACATGGGTCCCCTTGCCAACTAATTTTGGAGATCCCATAGATACGCTTGATTTCCATGATGGCACTGACTACATGATTTCCATTAATAAACAAAACTAACTAGTTGAGCTTTTTAAATATATTGATTTTATGAATACCGCAAAGCCAAACAAAATGATATATGAAACAATAAAGGAATAAACAATATAAAAATAAAAGCAATACCGTCCTGTGTATTTGTAGGGGAATTTGGTTGTGAGACGGGTCGGTAAAGTTCGAGGGCATTGAGGATAGGAAGAGCATCCGAATTAGCTGCTGCTGCAATTGTGAAGTTAGGATAACCTTTAGTTATCTTGTTGGAACGTAGAGTGACAGGCTTCAAGTATTCAAGTGTAACTTCCTGAAAGATGGAACTTTCATCTTCAAAAGTGACATTGATAATCCTCTTGTGGCCAGAAGGAAGCTGTTGAATTTCCGCAAAGTGAAGAAACAAATAGTATGGCTGATGTTGATATGTATAATAATTGGATCCGCCATATTGTATTGTTAGGGGATTGGAATAATTTAGGGCCTGTGATGCAGTGCACAATATTTCCGATGGCAGCTCATAAGTTGAGTCTTTTGGCCCTACTCGTACACTTGTTTTTAAGAGACTAGTTTTAATGGGACCCCACCAATTAACACCAACTATCTCCCACAAGCGGTCGTACACATCGTCCTTGTACCTGCATATATGTTCAAAAACAAGAGTAATCAAATTATTAATTTCATGTTTAGAAGAGAGAAAAGACATTCAAATTATGATAATATGCATAAATCTTATAAACATCGCTTCTAATCCTCTTGAAATAAGTTACATAGAGTAACTAAATTTTATTACACCTTATAGGTAACATTTAAAGAATATTAAAAAACAACATGCAGGGTTAGTCTAGCTTTTAATTTATGCTGGACTTTTGTAAAATGTATAAAGTATTAAATTTATACTCTCTCCGGTTCTATATATAGGATCTTTTATTCTAATCTTAAATATAAGACATTTACAATAAATAAGGTAATATTTATTATATATTTTCAAAAAATATTCCTATTTAATGTATCTAAAAAAAAGAAAGAAATTAAATAAGGGTAGTTTTGGAAAAATATTGGAATTTTCGGAGAAATCAAGGTATTTAATTAATTTTAATTCTAATTCTTAATCCGCGTGATTCAGTTAAAAGGATCTTATATTAAGGATCAAACGAAGTATTTTAGAGTGAATTTTATTTTAGAAAAATTTGATTATTTAGTCCTATAGTTTATATCAATTTTTAATTGTTGAAGCATTAGCGTTAGATGAGTCAAAGTTGACCATGCGACATGAGGGATAAATTCACAGTTAGCAAAGTTTTGCCATGTCAGCTATGTCACACGTCTACACTCTTTCGCATGATTTTGCTCGAGGTAGTCTATTGATATTATCTATTTTCTGTATGTGTCAGCTTATTACAAATGCTGCTTACTCTCGATCTTAAATATAAGTTATTTTTAATTATTTTACACATATTAAGAAAAGCTATTAAACTGATTAAATTTGCTTCAAATTTCATTTATTTTCCAAATTTACCCCTAAGTAAATGTTATATCTTTCCAATAATGAATTACATTATTTTTGTTCAATATATTTAATAAGGGGTATTAAGGAAAAATTGTTAAATCAAGTGTTTTAATGATTCTAAACCAACCAACCTGAGCTTGGAAAGAAGATATCAAAGTTGTACAAAAAATCTCAGGTGAAGAAATTTAAAAAAAATCAGCATAAGATTAGATATAGAAATTCTTACTGTGTTTAAATTGAGTAAAATACTTTGAACTTACAAAAGAATGTTTTAAAAATGTGATATTAAGATAATTCATGAAATTTTTGAAAAAGATTCACTAACAAATGAACTTTGAAGTGTTAAAATTGTTTTACTGTTTTGAAAATTTGAACTTTGGCATATGAAATTTGAACTTCGGAGTAAAAACATGTTTATTAGAAAAGAGCTTCTTCTGATAGACGAACTTTGATTTCAGAAATTCAAATTTTAAATTAAGTTTGATAAGAGCTCTTCATGACAGATAAACTTTGACTTTTGAAAATTTGAATTTTAGATTAAGAACAAATTGTGAAAAATGAAAAATTCATCTGAGGAAATGGTAAAGTACATTTGAATGTAAAGTTTAGAAAGAGTTTTAAGTTGGTCCTCTGACAGACGAACTTTAATTTTGGAAATTTGAACTTTGGAAGCACAGCTTGCAAGTCTGTTATAATAATCTTTTAATATACGAATTTTAGTTCTCAGAAATTCGAATTTTGAATTAAGTCTGATAAGAGCTTTTTCTGACAGATGAACTTTGACTTTTAAAATTCGAATTTTGAAAAAAAGAACTATTGTACTTTATTGAGCTGCCCACTGACAGACGAATTTTGGGCACCAAAATTCGAACTTCGAAGGCACTATAGCAATATGGAACAACTATTCACACTTACTAGAAGTATTTTAAACTTGAAAATTTGTATGTTCCAACATAGAAATATTTTCCAAAGATGAAAATTCGAACTTTGCTTTATAACAGATGAATTTCGAGGTTCAACGTTTAAGTCTTTAACTTTCGATTTCTGCGAAATTTGTCTATTAACATACCAAAATTCAAACTTTGAGTGTCAGACGCATTAAATGCGGTTGGTGAATAGATAGTTTTTTAGAGTAACCATTGGGTAACATCTCTAACGACTAGATCTTGTCTCTAACGTATAGTTAATACATAAATCTATAAATAGAACTTCATTTGAAGATGTGGGTAACAATTTTACATTATATATACAGAAACTCTGCTAAATTCTTAAGTCAAAGTCTTCTACTCTCACATACTTTATATTCTGTACTTCAACTTTCATATACACTCTAAATTAGAGAGTTCAATCACTATAATTAATTTTATCTTTATTTGGAAGAAAGATTTTCTTGTAAGAGGATATCACAAGGGATTTGGGAAACACTTAGTTAGAGTGCAAAGAGAAAAATTGTAAGCTCTTGGAACAAAGCATTAAGTTGTACTGAGACAATTATAAGAAGTCCACTTAATTCTTGCAAGATAGTGAAAAATCTCAAGTGGTAACTTGAGGACTGGACGTAGGTCAAAATTAAGAAACCGAACTAGGATAAACATCTATGTTTTCTCTTCTCTTAAACTACTTTCATTGTGTTATTCTTTTATACTCTATTTTTTACTGTCATCCTTGCTTTTATCACTCTCTTAACTTTTGCATAAAATTTTAATCTTCCCAATTCACCCTCCTCTTTGGAAACCAACATATCTAACAAAAATTATTTAATGATTCTCTGACATATATTTTAAACCATGAAAACTCTCCTCTTAACGATTTATATTTAAAATTAGAGAGCATATATATAAACCAATTGTACATCTCTTAAAATGCAATGGAAGCATATGAATCTTTCTCAATGCAGCATTAATTCAGTCCCTATAATTTAAAACATTTTTTTAAAGTAAAACATTTTCATTTTTTCCTTAAAGTTTTCACTGTTATATTAGTTAGTCCTCATAGTTATATACAATTTGTAAAAAGAAAAGGAAAATTCCTAAAATTGTCACATATGAGAACATGAGAAATGGTGATCTTAGGTCATGGACACATAAGTTACAAGATGGCAACAGTGGCATCTATTGGACAGTTGATGTGGCAATTAAAATATACTTTTCCAGGCTTGAAGGGCTGCTGATTTGTTTGTAATATTCTACAATTTATCTATAAGTTATCTTTAATTTATGACTAATAGAGGGCGTGAATGAAAATTTTATGAAATAATAATTGATTTTTAGGCTTTATAAATGTCAAAAATGATACTATTATATGAATTGGGCCCTTATTAGTAATAAAAGAAAAGTTTTAGTACTTAATTGCAAATATGCAAGTCCTTAATTGTAAATATTTTTAAGCTTTATTTTAGTAAGAATTTTGCAAAATGGACTCAACAATATTTTTAATAGGACCTTAATTTATATCTTTAGACCTAGTTTTAATGAAAAAACTCAAAAGGAATTGGAATTAGGCTAATTAATGATTTACTAGAATTATTTTGCATAAATAATTTACTAATTCATAATTAAGAAAATTGGGATATCAATGGTCAAGAATAGAAAAGCTCAAGTATATAATGGAAGAAAATGGAATAATTAAATGTCTTTGTCAAGCTTAGAAAATTGTCTAAAAAGGCCTAAATGTTATTAGGCCAAGTTGAACTATTTAGATCCAATATGCATGAAGCTTAATTTTTATTGGACCAAATAACTATTCATGAGCCCATGTTAGACAATTCTTAATAAACTTAAATTACATTCATAGGCCCAATAGTTTGTAGAATTTTTTTTTAAAAAAAAATATACATTTTAGATCCAATAGCATAGCATATGCCTTAATTGGGTCAAGAGCTAACACCTAAACCCAAAAAGTATGAAGAAGTCTTCTTGAATTTCGATGAAGACAAAAGCGGAAATCAAGGAGTGAAATGAGTGAATTTAAAGTGAACACACCCAGCCACACCAAAGTGACGTTTTAGCCAAAAGAAAGTGACGTCCTTAAAATATATTCAATATGTGAGACCATGTACACGTAAATATATATTGAAAAAAATGTGGCTATTATTTAATTAAATCTAAATAAAGTAGTATAATTTGAAATAAAATTTTAAGGCCTAGAAATATAAACGTCATGAAATTAATAATTGAGTTCAATGTGAAATATCTAATTTGATGAGAGGTCAAATTAAAAATATCGCAATTTATATAAGTAGGGGATGTAGTTTGTAGATTGTTACCACCATAGAACTTTAAGTGAACTTTAAGCCCTGTTTGGTTAGGGTTTTTTGAGGAAAGAGGAAGGGAAATGAGGAGATTTAATCCCGCTCCCTTGTTTGGTTCATAAATTTGGAGGGGATTTAATTTCCCTCAATCCCTTCCCCCATCTCTTTATTGATTCCCCCCAATTTGGGGTTTTTTGGAGGGGATTGAGTTTTATTACTCAATCTCTTCCAATCCCTTCTTGAACCAAACAAGATTTCATTGAAATCCCTCTAATTATTTCCTCTCGAATTCCACCAAGCAAAGAAATTTTAAAATCTCTCCAATTTCCTCCCTTCAATTCCCTTCATTAAAATTCTTTCAATCCTCTCCTCTCCCCTCAAATCTCCTCAGTTGAACCAAACACACTCTTAGCAAACTATTTTTAAGAAAATATATTCAATCTAAAAAACTAACCCATGGAATTCTCAAACTCTTCTCTGTATATATTGATTCAAGCACGCTTTCATTTCAAGCTCTCTTATTCTTAGGATTTGACATGGGATTATATATATATATATATATTGAAATTTAAGGATTTGAATCGTATTGTTTGAATATAAATGTGATAGTTTTGGAATATTCAAATGTACCTGGTGAAAGAGGGACGAAGCTCGGAGCCAAACTGGAGTCTTGACCAAAGCATTAAGGGAAGTGGATCGGAGTAGAGAGAGTAGTTCAATGGCCTCAATTCTAAAGTGTTAATGAAAGGTGTGCCTTGTCCTTTGTTTACCAGACACACTTGTACCATTTCTGTTGGAACCTGCTGGATTATTTCAGAGAAATAGAAGTTGTATCCTACGGTGTCCCAGTAATTGACCCCTAGGTAGAGGTCGAAAATTGGAACTTGGTTTTTCAAGTCATAGTTCTCATATGCAAATACAGCTCTAATCAAATACTTTTGATTTTGCTTCTTCTCTTGATTTGGTTTCAAAGTGTAACAGTTTCTTTCTCCCTCTGGAAAGCTTCTCAGCGTCATTAGCTGTCGTTCTATGGTTGGACTTCGATAATCATCGTCTAAGTTTACGTCAGCGGGTAGTTCATGTTTGGTTCCACTTCCAATGAAGGCATCATCTGTCTGGTACCAAATAGCCGTTACTTTATCCACATAGTCTGTGCGTGCCCCACAGTCTAAGCTTATGAAACCTGTACATATATTAATTGCATATTTTTAGGTTCCCCAATTATACCACAAACCATGTGTGAAGCTTCATATATCTAATTGAACCTGCATATATTAAACGGCAGTACTGTGACGTAGAGTATTTTAATTTTATTATGACAATTCACTTAATATAAATTGTCATTTACAGTTACTTAACGGGAAATGTTTTTTTTTTATTTGGAAATCCAAATCAGTCTTCTTATAGAGTTTTCAGTTCATCTTTTTCCCGTGCTCGATAAATTAAAAATAAGATTAAATTAAAAACTTCTCAGAGAATGAATCCGTATCATTCGGAAGTTACGAATAGGAGCTTATTAATGACACTCAGTGTAAAGTACAAAAGGCCTGCTGCTAGTTTTATTGAAAAAGTATGGAAAAAAATTAAAAGAAAATAAAAAGGGAAAAAAAGGTGCCAAGAAAAATGTTTTTTGACAGAAGGCATATCTTATGAATATTGTAATTCCGTATAAATTTTATATGTTAATTAAAGTGATGTTATTAATATTAATATTGATCAATTGATTATTGCAGAAGAGGGCAATGAAGGTTTAAAAGTACTCTTAAACCTTTTTATTTTACCAAATGAATTTATAAAACTAAAAAAATATCACCTAATGTGGGTGACAATCCGTAACATGCTTTCTAACATTTATAGTCTTAAACCTTTTTAAGCGAGGCTTTCATGAGAAGGTTTTCACAAATCGTGAATTTTTTTTCCCTGAAGGATCAGTGTTTGAGGCTATATATAAAAGATGAGCAAACCCACTAAGTACAAGTCAAGATCATATATAATTCTAAATAATGAAAAAAAAATACACGAGAATTCACAGCAGCAATCACTACTTAAGTCATGTGAGCAGCATATATTTTTGAATAAAATTTCCTTTGAGTTAAAATAAAAAGCAGGACAAGTGCATACCTAAATTACCACCAGCAATTTCTGGTACTGTGTGGCTTACAATGGGGAATGAAACAAACGCATACAAAACCAGAATCCAAGGTGGTGTGTTCTTCATCATGTTTTCAAGGATATAGGAAAGCGGAAAAGAGAGATAATGAACCTTATCTGATTGGCACTGCTTTCAGAGGCAGCAAAGGAGTGAGTATAAATATTATGTAAAAGGGACCCACAGCTTACAATAGCTCAACCTATCCTACAGAACCACAACTTATCTATGATTGGACTTGGTCCAACTAGAATTAAGAGAAAATTCATTTTTTGATTATATGAGACGTTTCTTATAAATTATAATTTATACCTTTTTCATTTCAGAATATATATATATATATCTATATGTGTGTGTGTGTGGTGTTTCTCAATTTTTTATTACAAATTATAAGAAACAAATGAGTTTTATTTAATTAATTAATATATTTTTTTCAATTTTACTTATAATTAAAGTATAGTTACTTTTATGATAAGAATTAAGTGAAAAGGAAATTTATTTATAATTTTAATTTATGAGAAGTATTAAATGAAAATATTTATGAAAAAAATTCTTTTCTTACATATATATTATGAGTGACTGTTTTTTTTTGTCATTCTAATGACATAATTATTTGTTTTTTTATATTTTGAAAAGAATGAAATATTAATGTTCAATTTGGTGTTTTTGATTTTTTTTGTTAAACTAGGTGGCCTCTCCAACAATGCAGGAAATTTAAAACTGGAGCCATATTGGTGTCGAATAGTGAATATTATGACAAGATATAAATTAAATTTATAATCATATTAAATTGTTATTAAATTTTCAATTCTTCTGAATTATTTCTTATACATTTTCGTATTTCAGAAATTGTTAAAAATTATAAAGTTGACTTCAAAAAAATAATAAACTACAAAAATTAAATAAGAAGTAAATAACCAGATTTTTTAATTAAATCTAAAAAATTTTGGTTGCCAATGATATGTTACTGTAGTGACACTGACACCTTTTGTTTTTTCATTGAAAGAGGAAAAACACGGGACTCTTAACAAGACTGTTGTGAAACCTTTACTGCTCCTAAAATGGGATGCATGTGACGATTTGGGAGTCAGCCGGCCTAAACTTTTTCCTTGGGCCAAGTTTTTAGTCAGTTTACTCTTATAATTTTCTTCTGGTATAATTAGGTTTTAGAACCAAAAAAAAAACTTGGTAAAAAAAGAACCAAAAAATAAAGATTCAAAAAATAAAGATACTTTATTTTTTGTATCAAATTAATTTTTTCTAAAAAAATTGATTCTAAATTTAAAAAATTCAATTTTTATCCAAAAAAATAATTTCAATATCAAAAACCAAATATCTTTATTTTGTAGTTCCAAAATCTCTTTTCTTTCCTGCCGTGTATAATCCGCTTAGCATCAAGTTTCTTTCATACAATTTGTTTGGTTTGAAATTCTGAACGCGTACAATTTGTTAGAGCATTGTCTAACGCGCAATTGAGATTTGACCATGTACATCATTGTCTCCTGCTTGACTAAAGTGATAAGCTTGTAATCGGGGGTGAATGGGTGATGCTTGAATTATTAAAAATTTGTTCATTTTTTGCCAGAAAAAATTATTATTATCCTTATCTTTATTTCTTATTAACTGTGGGACACATATAACGGATGGTGTAGGCAAAGAGAGAGAAGATATATATATATATATATTCATTTGAAAACATATAAACTTACTTTTTAAAAAAATTAAGAGACAATAAAAATCTTAAATAAAATTAAAGGTAAACAAAATAGAAGTTGAACAGTCATAAAAGAAAGAGGTTTTTCACTGAACAGAATACTCTAACTACTACCCAAATAATTTTTTTTAAATAAAATAAAAATAAAATGAAGAATCAAGATGCAAATGGAATAGAATAATTATGTTTGTTACGACATAGAAATGAATGAAATGTTATTCTATTTGTATGTTTGGTTAAATAATAAAAGTAATATAATGATAAATGTGATGCAAAAAATCCAAGCAAAATCTTTACATCTCGTCTAGCCTTTCCTCTGAGATGAGGGATTGATTTTTTCCCAGGTTTGTGGAAGAATAACCACAATGATTGCTCTCTTTGTATAGCTTAGGATCAGTACTGTTATTAATATGAATATTCTTGTAATTTCCCAGAGTTGTGATAACTGATTTCCTAGTGCTTTGCCCTGCAATCTCAAAGGTGTTATACAATATTATGAAAATTAGATTAGATATTGAATCAGTAAGATATTGATGTTTATTGGTTAAACCATAATCAAACTATTACTAAATTGATTATAATTAAATTAATATATTTTTAACTTTATGTTAGTTATTTTAGATAAAAATAAAAATAAAAGTAAAAACAAAGATATAAAGATAAATTTTAAATAACAGTAAACTTAAATGAAATATAAAGAGTAAAAAAAAGAAATTAAAATTAAAAAGTAAACTCTGAGGAAAGGAAGATGCATTTATTTATATTAATTGCTTTTATATAAATATTTATATTAAATATTTTAGAAAACAACAAAGAAGATGGAGTTTGTATGATATAAAAAATAAATACTCCCTTCACTTCTTAATATAAGAGTTTTTTTCAAAATTTAATGCAATATTAATGTGTGGTTTCCTCAAATGATCTAAATAGTTTTAACTTTTTCTCTCCAAGTATTAATATGTATATATGGAATAGATGTTAATGACTTTTATTAAGAATATGTTATAAGTATTATAATAATTTTTTACAAATTTAATACTTCTAATTAATTTTAACTAACTTCATTAATTCCTATCATATTAGTTAAAATACTCTTATACAAAGAACATAGGAGTGTATAAAAATGCTTTTATTGCCTATTGGGAGGGGAATGTACTAGTTGCTAGGTTCAGCTAGGCATTAAAAGTAAGAACGGAGGGGAGAATAAAATCTAAAGACGCTTATTGGTGAATGTGTGTGGAGTAGGGAGTGGAAGATGTAATAGATTGAAATGTTTTCATCTATTTTAAAATAATTATTACTTTAAAATTGTGTATATAGAATAAAAAAATTGTTAGATGATTTAGTAATTAGTAAAAATTTAAGTATATTTTACTATAATATTCTTATTTTTAAACATCTAAATTATTTATTAACAGTATTATTATTAAGGATAAATTTATTAAAAGATAATTAATGTTGTTTTAAAAATAGTAAGAATGATAATTATTTTAAAATAAAAAAGCTCAACAACACGATTTAAAATAATTTTATTCTTGGTGGGTCTTCTTTAGTGGACCAGACACTGATTTACTGGGTTTCTAATTGAGTCGGTCAATCCACACTGATCGGCACAGATTTTAATTGATAACATTGGTATTTTGTATTAACTTGACTTTTATGAATACTCATGCCTATTTCTTTTGTGATTAAACCATCATTTAAGTCCTGTATGTTGACTTATGTGCACTAATATTTTAGCCATTGCAACTTCGATGACTATCATTTAAGTCCTGTATGTTGAAAATCCAGTATGACTTTGTATTCTTTAATTTGCTGAGTACAAAATTTCCGATCCATGCGTTTAAAATAAAAAAGGGAAAAAGACAGTTCAGGATCTCCATACAAAAATATTGACAAATAAACAGTATCAGTGCTGAATCCAGTTGATTCGAGTTGAGAATTCAGTTTATAGGAATACTAAATTTTTAAACTGGATAATTGAAAAAGAATATCTCCATATAAAAACCCTTAAATATCTTTTTTCCAAATTAAAATGAACAGGCTTAATTGGTGGTCAATTATTTAGTTGGTAAATGTGCTGGTGGCAGGCATACTATTCAAATTGACCCGTGTAGCCCATATTTATACATCCCCCCTCCTTGTCAGGATACTGAAATTGGTAACTTGTTTTATATGAAACAGAAACGTTTGAACTCAAATGCCCCAATTGCTATAAATTTTCTAAGTATATAAATTGTTTTAATTTATTAAAATGAAAGTTTTAACTTTTTATATGGAAGAGCTCATATATTTATGCGGGGAGCTTCGATATATCCACAAATTCAAACTACTTAAAATAAGAAATTATTGTCTGCCAACGACTATATCCACATATGGATCAAGAATAATGCCAATTAATGAAAACATCTGTCTCCATTATGCGCATCGAAGTTTAGTTTTGCTCTTTTAGATGTATATATGCCATAAAGAAATGTTGGTGAATTACGTTTGAATAACTGGTCAATAAATAAATTAATTATTCTTCTAGGATTTTCAAATTACAAAAATTAAAAAAATCTTCTGATTTTGAAGTTAGGAAATCCCATTTATGCGCAAATTAGTTAAATTAAAAAAAATTTAACTTGCTTGAAAAATCTATTCCGAATAAAACAAATGGTGATATCTACAGTAATAATAATAATAAAAGGAGAGTCATAATAAAAATAATAAAAGTGAGAGAGGATCAAAACGTTGTTCTTGATGGCGTTTCAAAAGGTAAACCTTATCTCATGTTTTCTTGCTTCTGGGTGTGAGAGACGAGCCCCGGAAGAGCCAGAGGAGCGCGTGACATGACAAGAAAGAAATCGGAGGAAGCAAAGCATGAAAACGTAGTTGCTTCAATAGAGAAAGGCTTCGATCTATATAGGGGTTGGTCAGGGTAGAATGCGGCAGAGCTCAGAGGAGAGAAGGAGATTGAGAGTGATCAGAGAGACAAAAAAGGAGAGAACAGAGCAAATGAGAAGGAGAGTAAGAGAGACGCTGAAGAGATAGAAGGGTTGAGGGGAGTCAAAGAGGTTCAGATTTACAAAAAAAGGGGCTTCAAAGTGTGAGTCGATTTTTCCTTCTCCCATTTTACATCTAGTGTTTTTTTTCTTCCTGATGTTCATGGTTCCTAATCCTACTTCAAAACTGATTTAGTTCTTGGAGCATCAATACATGCTTTGAGTTCTCTTCGGGTTTGGAATCGTTTGTCTTGCCAAATTCTTGTGGTAGAATCTCTAGGAAATATGTGGTTGATGATTTTCTGTAGAATGTATGTGTGATGTTTGGAATAATACCTAAGTGAGACTGAAATTTGGAATTTGGCGTATTTTGCTGTTGGCTTGTTTTGTTTGTTCCAAGCTTGTGGCTAGATAATGTGACCCTTTTATGTGGTGAAGCTTTGAAACCTTTGAGCTCGGGGTGATCTTCCATAGGCACCCATGTTATATGGGGTACTGTATCTATGTTTCCAGTACATAGATATAGATATTGATGTAAGTTTAAAGCCGCATCCATTAAATTCAAGTTTTCATAACTTTTTCCCACCAATGCTGACAAGTAAGTTGGAATTCCCTATTATTGTAATCATCATTATTGATACAGTGATCCAATGTCACCATCTTATTATGATGATCAGGGGACGAAATTTTAACATCACATGCACCACACAATCTAACCTCTTCGACTAATAGACATAATAGACAGAAACCATGAGTCGCTTGCAACTCCATCTATTGCAGAGGGCCTCTGTATTTTGGCCCAAAAATGTATATTTGTATTGTTTTGGGAAAGGCAATGTCTCACTCAGTAGCTTATATTACACTTCACCTATTAATACTAATCAAAAGAACAATCTCAAGCTTTAAAAGCAGTTTAACGAACACATAAAAGCAGATTGACCAGTTCTTATCGCACAAAAATGGAGGACCAGAAAATGCCCTCTTGTACAGTGTAAATCCATCGCTCAAAGGTTTAACCATCACGGCAACATGTAAATCAAGCCACCACAATAAGAAAAAGCCAGACACTTACCAATGGAGGAGCAGAGAACAACTATTGCACAACCATCGAAGACAATCGCGCAAGTGAAAGACAATGATGGAGTTCGTGGGCTTACCTTGCTGGTCGGTCGAGCCTTGTCGGCGGGATCTCTCCTCCAGCTTCGACAAGACTCCTCCTTTTACTTCTCTTCATTTGCGGTTAGGGGTTGCTATCAGACTCAAGCTGCGATGTCCGACTCCTTTTGATCCCTTCATTCAGTTGTAAATAATTTTTTTTCAAAGGCTAGTCTGGTCATTTGGCCCCCCTATTGGCAATGTGACGATATTCACATTGCTTCCAGGTGGTGAAGATGTTCACATTAATTGAGGTGAATGGCTTCACCTCATGTAAATCTTCACCTTATTTTTGTCCAACCAAACAACCATAATGCATATCATTGTCTTGACTAAAGTGATAAGCTTGTAATTGGGGTGAATGGGTGACGCCTGAATTATTAAAAATTTATTCATTTTTTTCGAGAAAAAATTATTCATGTTTGGTTAGATGATTCTTCATTTATTATCGTTATCTTTATTTCTTACTTACTGTAGGACCATATACCTGATGGTGTTGCCAAAGAGAGAGATATATATGTATATAGATTCATTTGGAAACATATAAACTTATTTTTTTTTTAAATTAAGAGACAATAAAAATCTTAAATAAAATTAAATAAACAACTTCCAGTTATAAAAGTGGGGTTTTTCGCTCTTAAGCGGTGAACAGAATATCTCTAACTACTATCCAAATAAAATTTTTAAATAAAATGAAGAATCAAGATGCAAATGGAATAGGATAATTATGTTTGTTACCACATAGAAATGAATGAAATGTTATTCCATTTTTATGTTTGGTTAAATAATAAAAGTAATATAAGAATAAATGTGATGCAAAAAATCCAAGCAAAATCTTTGCATCTCGTCTAGCCTTTCCTCTGAGATGAGGGATTGATTTTTTCCCAGGTTTGTGGAAGAATAACCACAATGATTGCTCTCTTTGCACAGCTTAGGATCACTGTTGTTAATATGAATATTCTTGTAATTTCCCGCAGAGCTGTGATAACTGATTTCCTAGTGTTTTGCCCTGCAATCTCAGAGGTGTTATGGAATATTATGAAAATCTGATCGGATGTTAAATCAGTAAGATATTGATGTTTATTTGGTTAAACCATAATAAAACTGTTATTGAATTAATTGTAATTAAATTAATATATTTTTAACTTTATGTCAGATATTTTAGATAAAAATAAAAATAAAATAAAAAATAAAGATAAATTTTAAATAACAATAAACTTAGATGAAATATAAAGAGTAAAAAAAGGAATTAAAATTAAAAAGTAAACTCTGAAGAAAGGAAGATGCATTTATTTATATTAATTGTTTTTATATAAATATTTATATTAAATATTTTAGATAACAATAAAGAAGAAGAAGATTGTATGATATAAAAAATAAATACTTTCTCCACTTTTTAATATAAGATTTTTTTTTAAATTTAATGCAACATTAATATGTAGTTTCCACAAATATTTTTTATAGTTTTAACTTTTTCTCTCAACATATTAATATATATATATATGAGATTGATGCTAATAGCTTTTATTAGGAGTATATTATGAATATTATAGTAATTTTTTATAAATTTAATATTTCTGACAAAATTTAAATATATTTATTAATCTATATTATTTTAATTAAAATACTCGTATAAAAAAAACACAAGAGAGTATAAAAATGCTTTTATTACCTATTGCGAGGGGAATGTACTAGTTGCTAGGTTCAGCTAGCATTAAAAGTTGGAATGGAAGGGAGTATAAAATCTACAGATGCGTGTTGGTGAATGTGTGTGGCGTTGGGAGTGGGGGATGTAATAGACTGAAAATTTTCCATCTATTTTAAAATAGGTGTTACTTGAAATTGTGTATCTAGAATAAAAAAATTGTTAGATAATTTAGTAATCAGCAAAAATATGAATATATTTTACTAAGAGAAAAGGACTCGCAGGTTACAACAGTTCAACCTATCCTACATAACCACGACTTATCTATGGTTGGACTTGGTCCAATTAGAATTAAGAGAAAATTTGTTATTTGATTCTTATAATTTATATTAATATTTAATTTCATGTTTTTTTTTTGTTAAACTAGGTGACCTCCCCAACAATGTAGGAAATATAAAACTTGAGCTATACTGTCATCGAATAGTGAATATTATGACGTGATATGAATTAAATTTATATTGATATTGATTAATTTCTGAATTATTTCTTGCATTTTTGTATTTCAGAAATTGTTAAAAATTATAAAGATGATTTCAAAAAATTAATAAACTACAATTAAACGTATGATAAATAATAAGTAAATAAATGGATTTTTAATAAATTCTAAATGATTTAGGTTGCCAATGATATGTTACTATAGTGCGTGAAAGGTTACATATTTGAAATTTTGAACATATGAATGTGTGTAAATGGGATATGTGTGAGATGTACATAGATTCTCCCTACTAAAAAAAAAATAGGTTGACGCAGACTTAGACTTGGCCGGCCTAAACTTTTCCTTGGGTCAAATTTTCGGACGGTGCTTAGTATTAAGTTTCTTTCACACAACATTAACCACGAGATTAGACAATTTGTTTGGTTTGAAATTCTGAATATGTACAATTTGTTAGAGCATTGTTTACTATTATAAAATTCTTTTCTCCCGTGTAGAATCCGCTTAATATTAAAGTTTCTTTCACACAACATTGACCAAGAGCTTTCAATTTGTTTGGTTTGAAATTCTGACTATGTACAATTTGTTAGGGCATTGCCCAACATGCAACTGAGATATTACCACCTGTATATCATTGTCTACAGCTTGACTAAAGTGAAAGGCTGGACTTTAGTACGTACATGGTGTGATGCCCGAATTATTAAAAGTTTTTTTTTTCGCCAGAAAAATTTTTTCATATTCGGTTCATTGTTTTAAAGAACGAACCGGATAATTGAACTAATGAGGCCATCACCCAAAGAAATCACCAGCTCATTTTGTCGGTTGAATCGGTTTGGACCAGATTAAGACAATTTTGAGGAGGAATCGAGCAATGAACTGAAACCCGGAATGAGTTTAATAAAACCGCCCGGTCTGAAAATCAGAGAAGAAGGAGAAGCTTGTAGACAGATGGATGAAACAGTAGAGAGGAATAAGAACAAAAAAACCGAAAAGGAGAAGAAAAAAATCTCACTCTTTTCAAACCCTTTAATCTGTGACTGATCTGCTACATAAGGATGAAGGTGAAGCTAGAGAAGGCGATTAGACGGAGAAGGAAAGAACATCCTAATGAAGATGAAGCTGGAGAGAGCGATTAGATAGAGAAGGAACCGACATGGTGATGAAGATGAACGTTGAGATGGCAACAAGGCGGAGGGGAAGAAGCATCGAGAACAAGAATTTTTCAAATTTGTTTTTCTTCAAATCCCGCAATGGATAATAGCACTGTCACACTCCCCAGTAGGCCAGTACACGTCTCCTCTTTAATCTTTTTCTTGCACCACTCATTTTCATTTGCACAACCTTATCATAACCCAGAAAAATATCTGTGGCCTAAAAGCTGCTAATAGGATATCTAATGACCCTTTCCTGAAGGAAAACTATCATTAATATATTTTATACACGTAAATCTTAAAAGCTAGCCCTATTACAGGATGATATTTTATCTTTTTACCTATATTTTTAATATTATTTTCTCCTATTTATAAACATTATTATATTAGGATTTTTAAATTTTTTTAAAATATTTATCATTTTAAAATTTCAATAATATATTAATAATTTATTTTATTATTTTAATTTTTTATTAATATTAAATAAATAATTTAAGAAAGCATTTAACTAATATTATTTTGATAAAATATTACTAAATTTTATAATATTTTAGATTTTTTAATAATTTTTTTGATATGTGTGAAAAATTTGAAAGGGTCTTTTTTTTTTTATGAATTGGAGAAAGTATTTTATTATTATTCTTTAGATGATAATAAAATCTTTATCTATTGTTTCTTTTTTATAGTATATTTTTCTTCTTTATCTTTTTAATTCCTTTGATTATTTATTTTATTATTATTAATTCATTTGAAATTTATATTTTGTTTTTTATGTTTTATTAAAAATAATAATTGATCTATAATAAAAATTAATATAATTATTAAATTTATATTTGATAGCTTTTATTTTTGTTGTTCATGAAAGGTCAATAAGGAAAATCCTATTTCCCTTCCTATTTAAAAAATTAATTATAAAAATGAAAAATTGTATTATATTATGTAAACATTTTATAATGTTGTGATTATGTTATGTTATTACTTTTAATGAATGGACATATATTATTATTATTAATGAGTTTGTTAACTCATTATTATGAAATTAGACTATTTAAGTTTATTTTCAAATTTTTTAATAATTTAATATTTTATTTCTTATACATAAATTATTATATATATAATATTATGTTTTAATTATTATGCCATTAATTCAACCACTGGTTTAACTAGTTAAATTATGAAAACTATAATTTGATGGCATTTCCAGTTTAATATCTAGTTTAGACTTTAAAACATTGATTCCGTTAGGGTGATTCCTGATTTATTATCCTTAATTTTTATTTCTTACTTACTGTAGGATACATATACCACATGGTATTACCTAATATATTCATTTGAAAACATATAAACTTATTTTTTTAAAAATTAAGAGAAAATGAAAATCTTAAATAAAATTAAAGGTAAACAACAGAGAAGTTCAGCTCTTATAAAAGAAAGAGGTTTTTCACTCTTAAGTGGTCAACAGAACATCTCTAACTACTATCCAAATAAATTTTTTAATAAAATAAAAATAAAATGAAGATGACAATGGAATAGAATAATTATGTTTGTTACCACATAGAAATGAATGAAATGTTATTCTATTTGCATGTTTAGTTAAATAAAAGTAGTATAAGAATAAATGTGATGCAAAATATCCAAGCAAAATCTTTGCATCTCGTCTAGCGTTTTCCTATGAGATGATGGATTGATTTTTTCCCCATGAGAGGATTGTGGAAGAATAACCAAATTGATTGCTCTCTTTGTATAGCTTAGGATCAGTGTTATTAATATTAATATTCTTGTAATTTCCCTTAGAGTTGTGATTATTGATTTCATAGTGCTTTGCCCTGCAATCTCGAAGGTCTTATGTAATATTATGAAAATCATATTGGATATTGAATGAACAAGACATTAATGTTTATTGGTTAAAGCAAAATTAAACTATTATTGAACCGATTATAATTAAGTTAATATATTTTTAATTTTATGTTAGTTATTTTAGATAAAAATAAAAATGAAGATATAAAGATAAATTTTAAATAAAAAATAAACTTAAATGAAATATAAAGAGTTAAAAAAAGAAATTAAAATTAAAAAGTATACTCTGAAGAAAAGAAGATGCATTTATTTATATTAATTGTTTTAATATAACTATTTATATTTAGATAACAATAAAAAAGATGAAGATTGTATGATATAAAAAATAAATATTCTTTCCACTCAATTAAGAGTTTTTTTTTAATTTAATACAATACTAATATATGATTTCTACAAATATTTTAGATAGTTTTAATTTTATCTCTTCAAGTATTAATATGTTTATGTGGAATAAATATTAATAATTTTTACTAAAGATATTTTATAAATATTATAATAATTTTTTATGAATTCAATACTTTTAACCCATTTTAAATATCTCCACGTTATTTTAGTTAAAAAAAACTGTTATGAAAAGAAGCAAATGGAGTATAAAAATACTTTTATTGCCTGATGCGAGCAATGAATAAAAAATCGGACCGGATCGATTGGTTTAACCTGTTCGATCGGAAACTGGCTATGGTCTAGTCCGATAATAGATGAAAGTCAAGGGGTTTTAGAACTAGTCAGAAACCGGTCAAATCTATCAAAAACCGGTATAAAACCCTCTCTCCTTTTTTTTTTTTTTAATTTTTTAAATTTTTTAAAACAAAATAATATTATTTTAATACTAAGTTCCATTATTTTTAGTATAATTTTTTTATTTCTATATTATAATATATTATAAGTATTATTATAATACATAATTATTAATAATGATAAATTTACTTAATAAATAAGATAAAAATATAATATCAATTAACTATTTTAAATTCAAAATATAATTATAGATGAATATTAACTTGTTTATATTTTAATATTAAGTTGTAAAACTTATTAATAATATTTTTAATTTTCTATATATTATTAAATTTATTTTTTATTCTAAAAATATTAATTTTATGACTATAAATAAATATTTTTTTATATTTTTATCTATTTTATTAAAAATATATTAATTTATTTATAATAATTCTAATTTAATCATTTAACTTTAAATCGTTGCTTCATCTCATTATGATTGATCTAATTTTTAATTCCTGGAGAGGATTGTACTAGTTGATTGGTTCAGTTAGGTATTGGAAGTCTAAAATTTGAAGACACGTGTTGGTGAATGTGTGGTGTAGGGATTGGAAGATGTGACTGATTAAAATTTCTCAATTCATTTTAAAATAACAGGCACCTTCGGAATTGTGTATCTAGAGTAAGAAAATTATTAAGTATTTTAGCACTGTCATCATTTTAAAATATGGAACAAATTTAATGCTTTATAAATGTTAAGCTACTTTATGAATGTTAATAATTATTTAATTTTTTTAATTTTATTTTAATTATTATGAATGTTAATAATTATTTAATGTTTTTTTAATTTAATTCTTATTTGTAATAATTAAAAGAATTATGATTAAAAAGATTAAAAGAAATAATAGTAATTGAAATGAAGTAATTTAACGAGGATAATTTTATAAAATTATGATAATTTTTTATAAAATTAAAACACATAACTAATTTTTTTTATATATCTTGAATGTTCAAACACTTGACATTTACCTAAATCCTATGTCACTCCTATCACCTGAGTTAGTCTCGTGACAATACATAACTAATTTTAACTACCCTCTTCAGTAGGAGAAAGATAGTTAATTCCACTCTATATTTTGAAATTGAATGAGTAATTCATAAAAATATGAGTATATTTTATTATAATATTCTTATTTCTTAACTCCTAAATTATTTATTAATAATGTTATTACTAAAGATAAATTTGTTAAAAAATAATTAATATTATCTTAAAAATTAGTTCCTTTGTTTCTTAATATAAAGGATAAAAGATAAAATTACACAGATCAAGAAAAATAATAAATTTATCTGAAATATAAAATAGTTTTCAAAAACGTCCTCATTTAATATTAATAACTTTTACATCATGTAATTAATGCAAATAAAAAAATACTATATTAATTAGGGGTATTTTTGAAAAAAATTATTAAATACACCAGACAAACTCCCTTGCCCTTTATATTTTGAAACATAGATATTTTTTCACTTGTCCCTTATATTAAGGAATAGAGGGAGTATAATATAATAATTATTTTAAAATAAAAAAATTAAAGCATTAATTATTTTAAAATAAAGGGAATAAAAAAGATAGTTAGGTAAGCATAAAGAATGGTAGAGGAAAATATCCCTTTCTTCTTGCAGTCACTCAAGTTGCCAATGCAATCGTGAAGTAGAATCAATGAAGTTTGCTCATCCAACATGCTCGACGACTCGTTTTGAAATAATTTTATTCTCGGTGGATCTTCTTCACTCCTCTCCTTTTATTCACTTCTTCAACTGAGTAGGGACCAGACACCGGTTTATTGATTTTTCGATTGAATCAGTCGATTTGCACTGATAGGCACAGATTTGATTGATGACGTTGTTTTTTTGTACTAACTTGATTTTAATAAATGCTCAAGCCTATGTCTTTTGTGAGCGGCCTGTCATGTAGGTCCTGAATGTTGACCTATCATATAGACACAGATTTGATCGATAGCATTCGTATTTTGTACTAACTTGATTTTAATAAATGCTCAAGCCTATGTCTTTTGTGAGCAACTTATCACGTAGGTCCCGCATGATGACTTGTGTGAATCAAGATTTTTAGCCATCGTATAACCACTTTGTCCAAAATTCAAATATCATTATCTCTTCTATTTATTGATATAGGTATAAATTAAAATATGCTCATAAATCTGTAAAAACTCTATTCTACAGATGAATCAAAGCCTGCCTCATGCAGTGCTAAATTATTTATCCAGAGATATTAATTTATCATAAACTACTATCTCTGTTTTTTTCTGTAAATTGCAGAGTCCGCCTATAAGACACAGAAAAGTCTGAGAGCACAGAATGAGTGAATTATGATATACAAGTCACTTCTCAAATCTTTTTTCCTAGAAAAAATTAAGCAATTGAGAATTCTTCTGGGCATATGAATTCTTCTACCCAGCCTTCATCCATATTAAGAAATTCACTGCCCTGATACAATTAGGAGTGTGTCAATGTATGTATTTCAAATTAGGTACATACTCAGGCCAAAAAAGAAAAGAAAATTAGGTAGATACTACTATTATTCTTACTATAATTTTACTTTCTAGTTGTGGATGGATTATTCCTTTATATTTTCAGTAAATGTATAATACATTACAGTAAAATTTCAATTTATATAATCATATATTTGAATAAATGGAGGGTTTGATTGTAATATATATATATCCTTACATTTGCAAATATAAATTGTTAGCATCATTGAAGAATGCCTTGGACTGGGGATCCAGACCCCCAAATGTATGGGCTAGCATAACAGCAGTTGCAATAAGTGCTGTAGGAGGTGGGAGAAGAGCACAGTATCATCTCAGGCAAATAGGGGTGTTTCTTGATCTTCACTTCATCAACAAGCCTGAGTTCTACCTCAATGCCCCGGAAAGTTCAATGGCGATGGCAGCTTGGTTGATTGAGACCAAGGACCAGCTCAATCAGGAAGTGCTTCTGTCCCTCTACATGTTCACGCTCAAACTCCATGGCAAGCACTGAGACAGTTTACTTCTTGGTAGCACAGGAGAAGAAAGGTGCTCAGTTGCTTAATAAGCTTTCATTTTGGAAGTTATTTGTTGCTTCTTTCCTCTTTTGGTACAATGTTTTTTTCTTTCTTTTAAAGTGGAGACTAAATTAAGAATTCACCTAAGAGTAAGACATAGGATGACTTGCTTTCCCATAACATATCTGAATACAAATTTTTAACGCATGAAGTGGCTTTTTTGAAATAGCCAATCTTTTTGGCCAAATATTTTTTTTGGGCCTCACAAGTTTTTTAGGCGGTTGAAAAAGCCAATAGGTGAGTTATCATCTACCATGTTTTTGTTTATATATGTGTGTGTGTGTGAAATTATTAATCTATCTATACATTTTTACTAGAGAAAAATTAAAAAAAAATCTGACATGTGTACAATATATCCAGGGCCAGTAAGCATTAGGCCCTACATATCTGATTATTAAAAAAAAAAAAGACATGTTTGGTTGTTTAGTAATTAGTTATAAAAAAGGTGCGAGACAGAAAGAAAATGGATTATTTTTTAATAAAAATCTTTTGTCAGAGGGAGTTTCTTGTAATACTTGTCAAAATCAAAACTTTATAATTATTTTTAATTTTTCATTTCTATAAGAAAAGACACAATAATGATTTGGTATTTTATATTTTGTTTCTTTCATTTTATAAAAAAGGAATTTCTATTTATATCATTTGGATCTCATGTCAAAATTGTATTGTTGTCAGTAGGAGTGATCATGGGTCGGGTCGGGTCGGGTTTAGCCCCTATCCGATGCCCAGCCCGAAGTATCTCGGGCCAGTACCGGGCTGATCAGATACTATATATCTTTTTTTAAAATTAAAAAATAAAAAAATATATTTAATAATAAAAAATGTATTTATTTATACTTAAAAATAGATTTTCTTAAAAAATAATCTTAAAAAAAATAAAATTGTTCAAAATTTATGAATATTTAACCATTATACATTATTTTTACATAAATATTAAGTTAAAAAATTAATTCAAAATTTAAAAAAATTTGAAACATTGAAATCTTAAAAAAATTTTATAATATTTACATAGAAAATGCATTATATTAGATACATAAAGAAAAAAAAATTCTACAAAAATCAATTAAGATATATAAAAAACTAGAAAAAAATTAAAAATATATATATATAGGTCGGGCCGGACTAGGGTTAGAGTGTTTGGCCCTAACCCCGGCCCGGCAAGATTGGCCCGAAATGGCCGGGCCGGGCCAACGGGCATCGGGCTAACCTGTTCAGCCCTAGTTGTCAGCACTAGACTAGACCGATCGGCTCACCTAGGAGCTATTGTCTAATTCGGTCAAGACAAAAAGGATAACTGGTACTATTTGTGACATCCTAACACTCTTAAACCAAACTAGATACAAACATGTAGGGACAAAGTAGAAGAAGGTAGAACAACATGATAATGTTGCAACGATACTACCTGCATCATTACGTGAGGAGTTTTTGTGCAAAAGAAAGAGTGAAGTCTAAATGACATGGCATTGTAGCCATGGATCTAGTGTCATGGTGCCATTGATAGAAAATGAATCATCTATTTGTTGATACAATTGACTAACTTCTAATGTGCATAACCCCTCATTTTGACATCCGATTGACTTGATTCCAAATCTTATAAGTCACTCTATTCCTTGCTAATTACAGGTATAAACCAAGACTCAAAATATCTCTATATAGGGATTTTGGACACCCTAGACCAAAATCTTCATTTTTGAACTCAAACAAGGTGTCAAACACTATAAAACTCAAACCACCAGCTTTTTTACAACCAAAACATTTCTAACAAGTCACAATTGACCTAAGGCACATGTTTAAGAGGTTATCACTCTAGATAAAACCACTCATACAAGTTTTGACCCCCTTAACCCCCATTCGCACCAATAGATTAAATACTTGATTTGCACAATGAAGACCCACGAAGCTGACCAAACTCACATTCCCACCAAACATAACAGAAGGGAAATGGGATCACAAGTTCTAGGCCCAAAGCACCAAAGCAAAAAGAGTTGGACACTATCATTCACATTCAGGATACATTTGCTACATACCAAGACACACAGACTAATATGAGTCATAATTCATCACAAACTATAATTCAAAAAGTATGAGGGATTTTAGATGGATTACACATCATTCCGTCTTACAAAACACATGAACACACATCAAGTTACACATAGTATCGAACAAATATTACAATTCACACTTTATCAAAGAAAATATCCAAAAACAACAAAACAGGGGTCACAACCCCAAAAACCTATTAATATACTCTCAATCCTCCAAAGAGCTAAGCCTTCTCCTTACAAGTACTAGAGCCTTCACCTGGAATTGTTAATCATGAGATAAAACATAAGTTCCAGTAACCAGGGGTTTTACAACGTAAACAATACATGGTTCCAAAATGATACTTATATACCATGCTTATAATGAATTCATTGCATATGTTCTATAGATACAATTCACATCAATACACGACTAGAACTATGAGTTAGTTACCATGACAAAATAATCTTAACCAATGGCTCACTTCCTATAACTAGTAATGGCCGATTCCAGGGTCATCACCAAGCTCTCCCCCAATAGTCATGATCTAGTCAAAGGCCACAACACTAAAGGTTCAAGTTTCTATAAAAATGAAGCCCTCGATGAAACGGATTCAAAGGAATACTATTTTGAAATTAATTGAATTTGTATGAATTTATAATTATAATTGAAAATTAACGTGTGAATTTAATACTAAAAAAGAAATTAGGAATCCTATAAAATGCAGTATGGGAATAGGAACACTATATGAACCCCACCTACTTATATTATGAGACAAGAAAATGAATTTAGCCCAAAATTAAATTTAGAACAATCATGTAGCAATTAAAGTGATAATTAGCGAAAAAAATATTTAATCGGTACGGGTAAAATTTATCAGTAAAAGTTATTTTGGACTAATAAGATTTATGAAGCAATTTTCGACAAAAAAAAGTTTCCCAAGTGACGTGACATACAGCAGCTGGACATGGAGGAAATTTTATTAATTCATTTAATTGGATTATTTTATAAAATTAACCAAGATATATAGTTAACTAAGCCAACTTTACTATTCATTCATCTCATCTTTCTCCTCCATATGCATGGTTAAGGCACTCCTTCCTCTTCATTTTCACGTCTTAAATAGAAGCAAGAAGGGACAGAAAGAGCAAAAATTTCAAAGAGGAAAGGAAGAGCAAGGAAGCAAGAGTTGAAGACACAAGTTGTAAGGTAACTTTCTATGCTTCCTAACTTATGGTTTCAAGAGTTTTATGGTAACTTGAAGGAGTTTTTCCTCTCCCTCTCACCTTAAGTTTTAGCCATGGATGAATTTAGAGAGAGAAAGTTGAGTTATAGTAAAATAAACTTAGGAAAAAACATAAAATAAATAAGTGACTTGAAGCATGAGTATGTGAATAGGTTGCAAGTTGTTGAAGCAAATATTTTTCTCTCAATTTCTTTTCATTTTTTGTCAGACTTTGGGTTAGGATAAAGATGGAATTTCAAAATTTTGACTTCAAAAATGGATTCCTTGGGTCCGAAAGAGGTTGATACAAGTGTGTTGTATAAGAAAAAATAAAATGAATGCAAGATGGAATTTTTGGATTAATAAGCATACTTTGAGTGAGGACATAAAATCAGTGGCTATTGGCCTTATTTTATGATGCATTAAGGTTTAACAAAGTTGTGGAAGACCAAAGGAAAAGTGTACAAAACTTGGAAATCAAAGGAATTGCCTAATATGGCAAACTAACCTATTCTTGCATTGTATTGTCATATGCCTTTAAATGATTTTGATGAATTGTCTATGGATTGTTTGGATGAATTGTGATATTTTGAGTATATTGGCTAAGTTGTTTGAGGGTTTTATGACCCAAGGAGGTCCAAAATACAAAATAAAACCTCGCCAAATTTTTTATAAAATATTATGTCTGAAATGTGCTAAAGTGTCTATTTGATACCTAAAGTTGATTTTATATACAATGTGATAATATGAATGCATAATTGGTGGTTGTTACTGAGATTCTTTGAAACTCATTCCTCTCCAAATATTAACATTGTTTAGGTTTAAGCCATGGTAAGATTGCTCGAGAGAAGAAAGGTAAGGAAAGACAAGTTGACAATTAAAACGTCATTACTCCAAATAGTCCTTTATGTAAAATTATATGGGATCCTATAATTTTGTACCTTCATGTATTTATGTTCTCCTAGGTCTTATAGATAGTATTGTATGATGTTGGAACAAGTTATGGCCAAGCATGCACTATATGGCCTTTATTTTGCATAGTTAAGGGATGTTAATTGTCATTATGACCTATAGTTAAGAAACTAGTTACTGTTTAGACATTTTGTGTTTAAGTATTTTATATGTATAGAAACTAGACAGATAGAGAGTTAAGATGGTTTAAGGAGCACTCAATTTGGACAACTTTACAATTTTATATGATTTTCTAAAATTAGGCCAAAAATCCAAGAAATTGAAAAATGATCAAATCTACAGTAATTATATTTGAAATTGACTGTATCAATTGGATCTATCAATGCTTTATTACATATTTTTTTCATGTAAAGAATATTTTTAATTATTTTTAGAGACTTGCATTACTTATATATGATTTTTGTGGAATTAGTTATAAACTTCTAAAATTCACATGATAAAATGGAATTTATCAAATGAATAGTACCAAATTTGAAAAAAAATTATTATGACTTTTGATGTGATTCAAGTATATAATTGGATTTAAATGAGCATGATTATGACTTATTATATGGGAATTGAACCTAAGATTCCAAGTGTTACAACCATTAACTATACCAAATGCTTCCTACATAGTAGTCTGAATAGCATCATAATTGAAAAAATCTTGAAAAATTGAAAAATGCAAGAAAAATAAAAAAATGGTCTAAATGAAGAAATTTGACCAAAATACTCTGGTTCTAATACCCAAATGGGTATTAACTTTTAATTAAAGAACCTAAAAACTATTAAAAATCATTTCATTACGTAATATCTAAGTGAAAATATAATACACCAACTTAACCCAATTAATTATAACTCAATGTGGAAACTTGAGTCCTAATTATCAAAATCTTAATTAAAAATATCAAAAGCTAATCAACTCAACTAATAAATACAAAGGAATAAATAAATAACAAATGCCATGTCCAGATGGAAAAAATAAACTAAAAATTTTCAAGAAAATGGAAAAATCTTTAAAAATTAGAAAAAATGCAAAAAAAATTAAAAATAAAAAAGTGATTTTTTTTCCCAAAAAATGTGGTTGAAATGAAGGTATTTGGCCTAAATACACTAGTTTTAATACCTAACAGGAATTTTTTTTTTAAATCAAAGACCTAAATAACTATTAAAAACCATTTCATAAAATTCTATATAACAGTTTACATGGCATTTAAATAGGAATATAACACACCAAATTAAAATGCATAACTCAATTCAACTAATTTCGGGCGCCGGTTGGAAATCATAATCCTAATTAAAAATCTCAAAACCTAAAAAAATCAACTAATAAATATAAAAAATAAACAAATAACAAAAACCATATGTAGATTTATAAGAAAAACTAAACTAAAAAATAACCAAGAAAATGAACAAAAATCCTAAAAAATTCACAAAAAAGGCAAGAAAAATAGGAAAAAAATGGTATTGTGTGTCATTAATCCACTATTATTAATAGTGAATTTAATTGTATGCCATTAATTTCATGGTGGTATTAAGTTGAGGGTATTCTTGGAAAAAATTGAGACATATTTAAGGGGTTAACTGTTTTTCTTGAATTATGTTAATTATTTGTTTGTTATATATGAGACAAGAAGAAGTAACAATAAATTTTTTTTTGTGTTGGCTGCAATAAATAAAATATCAATATAAACTAATCCGAGTTGTGCCCGAGGACATTGTCCTTAAAAATTATTTCACCACAAGTCAGCAACTCTCCATGATTAAACGGATTCTTCTTACCAGAGCAAGACTTTATAATAGTAGAAATGAGACAAAGAGAAGCTCATAAGAGCAGAGAGGAAGAGAAGAGAGGCTTCAAAAGTTGTCTGGGAGCCCAATGCATCGAACCCTTTGGTGGAGCTTGGTATTTATAAGCTCTAGAAGGCACTTGATCGTTAGGCAGTAATTAAAATCATTAATAGCAATTATACTGTCAATTTTGAATGTTGGGAGACAAAGTGATTAAGCCGAATTTGTTTTTGAACATTGGACATAAAATGGCAATCGATTGGAGAAACAACAAAATAATGGTAAACTAATATTGAGGAAAGGTTCCATCGTTCCAGACATTAAATCCCAACGTTTCAGAAACTGAAGGCTTTAAATTCGAAATTGTTAAAAAAAAAGGTTTTCTGGTAAGTTAAAATATTTTAAATTTTTTAAAAAATATTTAAACAAAAATGCCCAATCCTGTGTTTAACTTATGCGTAGGGGGGAAATCAGAAATTTTGAACTATATTGACCCGTTGTTGTACACGCAAACCTACACCTTCTCTTGACTCTTTTACTAGCCCACCATCACACTTTAGTATTTATATACTAAGACTCTTTTTTGTTTAAGCAATGTGAGACTTCTTTTAACACACACACACACACACACACACACACAAAATACACTTATAGTCTAACAATCCCCCACATGTATGTTAAAAGGATCACTGTTATTTGAGCTTTGACATGAGTACAAACGTTTTAAATCTGGTGTCTTCGGACTATGAACCAGACCTAGGCCAATAATTCTTAGTACATAGAGATGTTAGTGAAACATACGTTTCTATGAACCAACAAATCTTTGTTGTGCATTAGAGGCCTTATTAGTCAGAATATACCCCCACAGTTTCTACTGTTAAAGGCGATTTTGCACTTTAAACGGTTATGCGCTTTCCTGGTGTTAAATGAATGTTCTAGAGACTTTGCCATGGTCTCATAAAAGCGGCCCCACTTCACATTCATCTTGGTGATTTCATCAAGTACATATGCAATGAATACACCATCCATAAGGAATATAAAATCATTAAGAGCTTTGTTCAACTTCTCCAATAATGCATTATAGCACTTTCTCAAAATCATAGGAAGGAACAACAATTTTAGTGCTAGCAAAATTAACACATGACTTGTTCTTACCCATATGAACCTCCTTCATGGGATTTTCAATCACAAAGGTTGGGTTACTATAATTGTTAATTTCAGATTGGGTTAAGTCTCATTCCCCTCAATATTTCAATAACTTGTTTCTTCTCCAGGGGTTTTGTTAATGGATCTACCAAATTCACTTCTGATCTCACATAATCAATTGAGATTACACCATTTTTTAATAGCTGCCTTATAATATCATGCCTCAATCGAATATTTATACTCTTGTCGTTAAAGACTTTGTTTTTAGTCGTAGTTATAGCCGATTGGCTGTCACAATATAAAGATGCCAAAGATGTTGGTTTTTCACCTAACGGAATGTCGGCTAAGAAGTTTTTCAACCACTCAGCTTCATTACCAGCCAACTCCATTGCAATAAACTCAGAATCTCTTGAGGATTTGGTTAAGATATTTTGCTTGGCTAACTTCCAGGTTACTGCACCACCACCAAGTGTGAATATGTAACCACTTGTGGATTTGGTCTCATCTGAATCTAAGATCCAGTTAGTATCACTGTATCCTTCTAATATAGCGGAAAATCCACTATAAAATATACCATAATTCATGATACCTCTTAAATATCTCATAACTTTGACAAAAGCTAACCAATGGTCATCACCTGAACAGTGGGTATATTTGCTGAATCTACAAATAGCATATGCTATATCAAGTCTAGTAAAATTCATTAAATGCAATAGACTCCCAATAATCTGTACATACTCAGATTGAGCCACTGGATCATCTTTATGTTTTACTAATTTTGTGCTAGAATAATAAGGAGTGCTTAAAGAAGTATCATCAAAATATCCAAACTTTCTAAGAATTTTTTCAACATAATGTTTTTGAGATAATAAAATGTCACATTCACTCCTTATAGTTTTAAGACCTAAAATCACTTTTACTTCACCGATATCTTTTTTATCAAAATTTGATGCTAAGAAACTTTTAGTTTCTTCCACTACATCCAGACTAGTACCAAAGATAAGCATATCATTCACATATAAACAAATAATTACACAATCACTATTTATTATTTTCGTGTAAACACATATTTCCACTTCAACAATAGAAAAACCATTACTTAACAATACTTGATCAAGTTTCTTATGCCAATGTTTAGGCACTTGTTTCAAACCATACAAAGATTTAATAAGTTTAGACACTTTGTTTTCTTACCCAGGAATAACACATCCTTCAAGTTATTTCATATAAATCTCTTCTTCTAAATCACCATTTAAGAAAGTTATTTTAACATCCATTAGATGAATATAGAGCTTATGAATTGAAGACAAAGCAATCAAAATTCTTATTAAAGAAATCTTTGTAACAGGAGAAAAAGTATCAAAGTAATCAATATTTTGTTTTTGTGAAAAATATTTGACTACCAGTCTTACTTTATATTTACCAATAGATCTATCAGGATTATACTTCTTTTGAAAAACCCATTTGCACTCAATAGGTTTTGCTCTTGGAGGCAAGTCTACTAAAACCCATGTTTTATTTTGGTTAAGAGAATTAATTTCAGCTTCAATTGCCTCTTTCTAAAACTTAGCGTTAGGAGAAGAAATAGCTTCATAAAAATTTGAGAGTTCTTCTTGAACTAAATAAGTGTAAAAATCATTTCTAAAAGAAGTGTCTTTTCTTTGTCTCTTACTTCTCCTTAAACTTTCAACCAAATTTTCATTTGAGATATTGTCATGAAAAGAAGGTAGATTTTTAACTTTTTGAGAAATATGCTAAACTTTTAAAGGAAAAATATTTTCAAAAAATTCTACATCTTCAGTCTCAATAATAGCATTGTGATCCAAAACATCACTTTTCAAAATCAAAAATATGTGAGCGATGCTTTGTTCATCATAACCAATAAATATACAATTAGAGGTTTTAGAACAAATCTTTCTCTTTTTAGGTTCAGGTAACAAAACCTTTGCAAGACACCTCCACACTTTTAAATAATTTAAGTTTGGTATAAAACCTTTTCACAATTCATACGGTGTCTTATTTAATTTTTTATAAGGAATCCTATTTTGCAAAAAATAAATAGATAATAAAGCTTCACCCCACAAATTATCTGATGTAGATGAACTTACTAGTAAAGCATTCATTATCTCTTTTAAAGTTATATTTTTTCTTTTAGCAACACCATTAGATTCAGGTGAATATAAATGAGTTACTTCATAAATAATTTCCTCTTTTGCACAAAAGTCATTAAATAAAACAAATTCTCCTCCACTATCCGACTCGACCCTTTTAATTTTTCTATTTAATTGGTTTTCAACATCTACCTTATATAAAAGAAATTTATCAAAAGCTTCATTTTTATTTCTCAATAAATACACTTTAGTATATCTTGAAAAATCATCAATAAATGTTACAAAAAATCTTTTTCCACCTTTTGTCATAGTTTGTTTCAAATCACCCAAATCAGTGTGTATTAAAGAAAGTAACTCAGCTTCTCTTTGGGTAGAAAAATGAGACTTTTTGGTTAATTTAGCCTCAACACAAATTTCACATTTATTTAAAAAATTATTTTGGTCATAGTGATTAAATCAAGTTTATGCATTTTCTTTAAATATTGTTTGCTAACGTATCCTAAATGTGTATGCCACAAATCAAAAGAATCAATTATAAACACATACGAATAAGCAGAAGATGATGCATTCTCATTCATTTCAACATTAAGAACAAATAGTCCCTTATTGCAATAAACCTTCCCAACAAACACATTGTTCTTTGTCATTACAATCTTATCAGATTCAAATGATACTTTAACCCCAGCTTTTCCTAACATAGCTACAGAGACTAAGTTTGCTCTAACATCAGGCACATGAAGAACATTATTCAGAGACAAGGTCTTTCTAGATATGAGCTTGAGTTTAACCTTTCCGTTCCCAAGAACTTTGGTAGTTCAAAAATTAGTAAGGTAAACGTAATCTTCTCCTTCCTTTACAAGATTGTAGGAGGTGAACATCTCTTTGTTAGAACAAATATGCCTGATAGCCCCAGAGTCTACCACTCATTTCTTCACGTCAAAAATAATGAGAGCTTGAGAAACAACTACAACAATAATCTCATCATCATTACTGTCATCTCCTTGAACCAAATTTGCACTTGCCTTGGGAGGATTATCATCTTTAGCTCTCTTCCTGCATTGAGCAGCATTATGGCCTAGTTTTCCATAGACAAAAAGTTTCCTTTCTTATTGAACTTGGGGTTAGAATCTTTGGGTTTGTAATTAGGCTTTGTCTTAAAATTATTCTTTGATGTAGAACCATACCTTTTGTTGCGAGGCTTTGTCTCCACCAGATTTGCTTTGGAAGCCAACTCCTTTCCTTTTTACAGCTCGACTTTCGCCCCGGTTAGTATCCTCGATGATAATGTGAGTGATGAAATCTGACAGAGATAGTTGCTTTTGTTTGTGTTTCAGTTGTTGTTTGTAGTCATTCCATGATTCTGGTAGCTTCTCGATCAATATCCTAGCAATGAACTCATCAGAAAGGTTGATTTTTTCAGCACGCAGCTCTTCCAGTAGCTTACGGTGCTCATGGATTTGCATCTTGATATCCTTGTCCTCTGTCATCTCCCATTTGTAGAAGTTTCCAACAACAAACTTTTGTTTGCCAGCATTATCAATAGTATATTTAGCAACTAGTGAGTCCCATATTGTGTTTGCTTCCTTGTAGACATAGTACACATCGAACAGATCATTAGATAAAGTACTGATAATTGTGTGTCTACAGATCTTATTTGTATGTTCCCAAGTAGTTTTCTAGTTTTGGTCAGCATCAAGAGTAGGTTGAGATTGGGTCAACACCATTGCAACTCCATGCATGTCCAGGATAGATCCGCTCCTACCACCTTTTGAAATTATTCCCGTCAAACACCTCAATTTTGGATATGTCTGAAAATGGCTTGGGCATCGGTATGGTGGGAACAGTAGTAGGAATGTAGCCTCTAGAACCACCAGAACTTACAATCACAACATTAACATGATCAATAGGGTATGACTCCATAATAACTCTTAAGATTATTGGCTACAATAAACAAAATATCAGTATAAACTAATCCGAGTCGTGCTCGAGGACAATGTCCTTAAAAGTTATTCCGTCACAAGTCGGCAACTCCTTAGGATTAAACGGATTTTTCTTGTTCGAGCAAGGCTTTAGAACAGTAGAAAGCAGACAGAGTGAAGCTCAGGAGAGCAAAGAGGAAGAGAGGAGAGGCTCCGAAAGTTGTCCATGAGCTCAATGTATCAAACCCTTTGATGGAACTTGATATTTATAGGCTCAAAAAGGCACTTGATCGTTTGGCAGTAATTAAAATAGTTAATGGCAATTATACCGTCAGTTTTAGATGTTGGGAGACAAAGTGACCATTATACCATCAGTTTTGAACGTTGGGAGACAAAGTGATTAAGCTGAATCTGTTTCTGAACGTTGGACATAAAATGACAATCAGTTGGAGGAACAACAAAATAATGGTAAATTAATACTAAAGAAAGGCTCCAATGTTCCAAACATTAAATCCTGACGTTCCAAAAATTGAAGGCTTCGAATTTAAAACTATTAAAAAATAAGGTTTTCTGGTAAGTTAAAATATTTTAAAATTTTCAAAAAATATTTAAACAAAAAATGCCCAATCCTATGTTTGACTCACGCGCAGGGGGAAATCAAAGATTTTGAACTATGTTGGACAATTGTTATCTCGTTGTTACGTGCATGAGTCACTCCTTCTCTTGGTCTTTTTATTAGTCCACCATCACACCTCAGTATTTATACGCTAAGACCCTCTTTTGTTTAAGTAATGTGAGACTTCTTTTAACACACACATAAAATACACTTATATTCTAACATTTTGGACCAACGAAGTAACAATCAACTTAAATGATATATAAAGAGTAAAAAATAAAAGAAATTAAAATTAAAAAGTAAACTCTAAATAAAAGAAGATGCATTTATTTATATTAATTTTTATGACTAGTCATATTAAATATTTTGGATAACAAAATAAAAAGATGAAGATTGAATGACTAAAAAATGAATATAAAAATACATTTATTGGGGAGGGAATGTACCACTCCTCTGTTGCTTTTTATAAAATATGTTTTTTTCTACCTAAATATAAGATGTACGATGCATTTATTTTTTACTAATTTTATCCTTGACATTAAGTGCTTCATTTTTTCATGTTATGGCACATAATTAATTAAATAATAATATTTTAAAACTTTAAATAGAAACATTTTATAAGATTATTTTAAAATTTTGATAAATTTAATATTTTAAATAATATTTCTTAATTTATGTAATTTAGCTATTTTGTATAACCAACTAATAACAGCTAGTTCAACTAGGAATTGGAAGTCTAAAATCTGAAGAGTATGTTTGGTAGGAGGGATGGAAAAGGAAGGGAGGAGAAATTTTAATGAAGGGAAGGAGAGATGAGATATGGAGAGAAGAGAAGGGAAATGAAGGGAAGGGAAGAAATTTTAATAATTTCTTATTTGCTTCAGGAGATGAGGGGAGGGGAGGGAGGGAAGTTAATAATAATTTGATCATTTTACTCTTGAAATTAAAGAAATTTTCTATTATTTTTTTGAGTATAAAAAATTTCAGTGTTGAGTATAAAATTATGCTTTAATATTTTATACTAATACTCATAATTTTATATTCAAAATTGAAGTTTTTTATATTCACGTTTTGAGATATGAGATTTGAATGTAATATTTTTTGATATTAGGAATAAATAATTTTATATTTTAATGATTTTTTAATAGTTTTTTATTTTTTAAAATAATTTTTTATTTATAAAAAAAATTAAAAAAAAAACTATCTCATCCCACGAGGATCAATTTGAGGAGAAGGAGAGAAGAGTCTCAAAGAACGGAGAGTTACTTTTATGTAATGGATATAAATAATAGAGGGGAGGGAACCCCCCCTCCCCCTGTACCAAACGGGGAAGGCGCGTATCGGTGAATGTGTGTGGTGTACTGGGTGCAAGATGTGACAGATTGAAATTAAAAAATGGGGTTAGGGAATCGAAAAGAAAAGCAGAGGAGATTTTCCCTTTCATCGCCCATTCGCTCAAGTCGTCTCTCCAAGCGTAAAGCAGAATCAAGAAGTTTGCTAATTTAGTGCCAGTTTGGCAACACGTTCATAACTTAATTTGGAACAATAAACTTGATTCGATGCATTAAAAATGTGTTTGTCTCATTTTTTTTTGTTCTTGTTCAAGAATCATTTTCAAGCTAAAACAAAGTTTTAGCATAAATAGATATAGATATGCTTATGTGTTCTGCTTTTTTATTTCTATTTGTATTTATTTTAAAATCTGATAGAAATAAATTAATAAAAATAAAAAAAAATTGAGAAAAAATTTCTCCAATCTATTAACTAAAATGCTCATTCAAAATTTAAATTTTCATAGATTATGACCTACAAAAAAATCTTATATCAAATAGACTATATTTCCAATTAAATAAATATAAATTAAATTTTAATTCAAGAAAATTAAATTAATCATGAGATAAAGTTTAAATTTAAATTTAAGAAAAATTATTACGCTAAAAGTACTTTTAATTAAAATTATTCAAACATAATCACTTTTATTAAAATTAATTTTTAAGTAAATCATTCAAATATAAATACGTTAGCCTAAAATTAATTTTTATCATAATCACATTTTAAAATCAATTCTACTTAAACCCCATTTTAACTAACAACTAAACAGAACCCTTAACATATTTAATGACTCGTTTGAAACAATTTTATTCTTGATGGATCTTCTTGAATCCACTCCCTTTTTTTTCTTCTTTAATGGACCATATGTCAGTTCACTAATTTTTCAGTCAAACTGGCTGCATTGATTTTGATAAAATTAATATTTTGTATTAACTTGACTTTAATGAACAGTCATCTACTTCTTCTTCTTTTATTTATAAAGCATATTTTAAAATTTTTTTTAACTCTTCAAAATAAAAATTAAATTACAATATCCAATAAGCATTAAATTACATTTTTTTAATTTTATCTAAAGTATTTATAATAGAAAAAATTGAGAAATATATAATTATGATAAAATTATAATTTAAAAAGGATAATATTAGAAAATTTTAATATTTTTTAAAAATTTTAAAAATCCTAACTAATCCTAACTATTTATTTTAATCTGTATAAGATAAATAAAAATACTTATAAATCACAAGAAGAGAATATGTAACTAATCTTAACTATTTAGTAGGTCCATAGACATATGTGAACAAGGATTTGAGCCACTGTAACTTTAATGAATATCCTTTTACCAAAAAAAAAACTTTAATAAATAATTAAATAGTCATGCATCTGACTTTTGTGAGAAACCTATTCTGCAGATCCCGCATGTAGACTTATGAACCAAGATTTTTTGTTCGGCAAAAAGAAATAAATTCATGAAAAATCAAAATACATCATACAAAATAAATATTAAAAATTATTCTTTTCGATCCTAAGATATTAAAATCACTTTCACATATACTAAAAATTTTTATATTTTTAAACTTTTTTAAAAATAAAAAATTTTCAATTTTATCTATATTAATTTAACATAAATTACAATACTAGTAATACAAATGAGAAATAAAAACAACAAATCAGTACATGGCACCTTAATATGCATGGAGGGAGTATATTCTGATTTCAAATATACAAAAATTTTGAAGGGGAAGGTTGGTTTAAAATATAAAAGAACAAAATGTAAATTTCTATAATAATAAATGTAGCATTTCAAAAAAATATGCCTCATCAATGAGCATTTATTAATTTAGTATAAAAAACCATTAATTGAGAATAATTTTTTTTTTTAAAAAATATATTTTACAAATGAAATGAGTATAATTAATTTCATTATTATGTTTAAAGTAAGTTTTTTTTTATATTTGTGATCGGAGGGAACATTAGAGATAATAACAACAAATAAATAGAGTTAGAAAATTTGAGGGATCGTATCCTCAGCTTCCCTCGTGATCCTGTCGAGGGCACTGTTAATGACTTTATAGAATTGAATTCAAAATTCTCAACTTCAAACTTGACTGGAGCTTGTTTTTGTTGGAGTTGCTATGTTTTATCTTCGGTTGCTTGTCCATTCCCATTTCATGAGTAGAACTCTTACTCAGCTTTGGGGGTTCATCGGGGTTCTGAATGATGACAACAGTGTGTTTTCCTTTTTCCAGAGTGGTTCATCGGAATTGCTTTTACAATTTTGGTACCTTCGGAGCTTCTATTTCACTGTCGATCATCACTGCCGTATGCTTGTCTCCTTCCAATTAAGGGGTTACTTGGTATAAAGGAAGCAGGAAGGGGAAGTGCAATATCTCCGGAAGTAGGGTAATTAGTATTGCTTGGTTTGAAAAAAATTTGAAAGTTCCTTGGAATGTGGGTTTAATTTAGAAAGTTTTGCTTTCCGAGCAAACCCCTGAAAAGTTTTACTTCTTGAATATTTTATAATGATTTTCTAAAAAGGCCCTTAGTTCATTAATCCATTTTCTTAATAAAAAGGGTATTTTTATATTTAACATCAAAATATAATATATTTCTTTTAAAATATAATTAAAACTTCCCGAAAATTTAAAAAAAATCAAGCAAATTATATATGGACATTTCTCGGTTAACTTCTTAAGAAATAAACTTCCCGGAAAGCTACTTCTCTTGTAGTATACCAAGCGACCCCTAAGTAAACATAATGTGAACCAAGATTTTAGCCATTGTATAACTACTTTGTCTCAAATTAAAATATATGTCATTATCTCTTCTATTTATTTAGACAAAGAAAAATTAATAAACACCTTTAAATCTATAAAATATCTATTCTATAGAAAAATCAAAAGTCTTCCTTTTTGCATGAACCCCCAATATCATGAATCTACCTACTTTAACTAGAGAATTTATTAAAATTTAAAGTAATTTAGATTAAGTTAGGTATGATTTTTTCAGATAACAAACTCAAAAACCAAAGTTTCATTCGAGGAGTTTAATTAAATAAATTAGGTCTAAAAAGTTAGGGATAATGACACAAGAAATGTAAGTTTGTGGAGTTTCTCTTTTCAATAATTTTTCCAAATCTCTCTTACGTTAAAAACACCACACAAAATTTTAATTTCAGAAGATGCAAATCCCTTTTTTTCCTCATCCAAATAAAACTGGAACAATTTCCCGTTTATCTTTAGGAGACCTTCCCTGACCATGTGGGTAATATGGTATTCTATAGTTCACAAAATTTTAACAATAAAATTTGGCCAAAATTTATTTTTTTAACAATAACTGAGTACGATTCAAGCAAACAATAACTATAACTGATATCAATTTTAGTGTTTAAGATTCTGCTGTTGCATTCTGCATTTTCAAGGGATGGCTCAAGAGCCAAACGTTCCTTTAGATCACTTACTATTTAACATATATTAGGCTTTTGCATTGTAGGTGATGGAACACAAGACATGGCTACCTCTAAGAACTTGTATGTTGAATTAGAATTGGATCCATAATGGTTTGGCTGCCGAAGACGAAGATTCACTGGGGACGAGCAGGAGGAGTCACAAATAAAGGGTTGGGCATTGCGTCGTCGTTTGGATTGCTCAATCTTGAACCGCGAAAATGATCATACCATGTCTTGATTCTCGAGAATCATACAGCATATGGTTCATTTATGTACCCCCCTCTATATCGTTTTATCTAAAAAATTTTTTGTTTTCCTCTGCAGTCATTTTAAAATAATATTAATTATCACTTTTCTATTTATACTCTCATATATTATCTTAGAAGTAAAAAATTAATATTAATTACTCTTTTTTATCTATTAATGCATATTAGTAAATTTGAAATGAACTCTAATATATTAATTATATTACTTAATCCATGTGATAACATATTAATTAAAATTTCAAGACAATATTAATTACTAATTTTTCACTTACACACACATCTATCATTTTAAAAGTAAAAAATAACATTAATTACTTTTTTTATCTATTTAATCATTTTAATAAATTTGAAAGGAACTCTATCCTATTAATTATTTTTTTAATTTGTGTGGTAAAACCGTAATCCACATTTAAAAAACAATGAAGGTGGAATCAAGTAGCTGCAAAAAAACATGAATTTCTGTTGAGAATCAATAGCCCATGCTAATTTGGTCAGATGACAGACCCCTTCGCATAGATCTGGGCCTAGCCGCCATCAGCCCAACGCATTACAGACCTTTTCAGTTTTGGGCTGCCCATAAAAGGTTTTTTCAGACAATATTGCTTCCTTTACAACAAAGGTCCGTAGTTGAAACTGTTGGATTTTTGCCAGCATTGGGCTCAATAATGGCAGACTTAGGGCCCGTGAGAGTCACCCCTCTTCCCTAACTCTCCTTGATGTAACAGAGATTTCCTACAAAAACAAAAAAAGGAAAAACAGAGATTGGCAAACGAATGAGAATGTCTTGCATGGCATTACAAGACTAATATCTACTGTATGAAACTGTACTTGTGAAACAGCGAGCTTTTATTCATTCTGTTGCTTTTACTTAATTTAATTTTTATGAGTTCAATTTTTTTCTCAATTTCTAATTTCTAATAAAGTGTTAATCACATATTTATCAACGATAGATCACTATTGTCAATGTGTCATACATTTAGTATTTTCTTACATTTTCTTATTATTGATTTTTTATTTTATAATACACTAATACAAAAAATTAGGGCTACATTAATTTATTCTGGTCACAAGATATATATTAATTTAATAAAAACCGATTGGACTACTATTAATAGGATTCCCACACTTTTTTCTTTTCTTTGTATTTGTATCAAGCTAGAGAATCATCAGCTTTTCCAATTTCTTCTTCGGCCTAAATGAAGGGTTTGGCATTTGTGGCGTTTGGATTGCCTAGTCTCGACCCGCGAAACTAATCATATCATGGTGATCCTGTATAAAATCACGTCCGTTGGTTTTATTAGTTGGGGTGGATGGCTAGCCACGTTAGAGACCCATCGTGTACACGAACCTCAACAGTGCCAATGCTTTTTTGGTGGCGTATTTCCGGAGTTCCTTCCCCTTCGGGAGGATCACCCTAAAAAGCTGTGGGCTTGCCATTGAATTTAAGTAGGGAAAGCGTATGCTAATCTAATCTAAATAATTTAAATTTGATTAACGGTTTTAATTTCAAATATTTTGTTCCCTATTTTTTATTAAAATATTACTTATTTAGAAATCTAATTTTTTCTATCTTTGTTAAAATTAACAAATTATAATAAAAGTAAAAAATAAATCTGAACCATTTTATTTTAAATGGTATAGATTTATAATTAATGGATAATACAAAGGGTCCACTTGGTACATTTACTGGGAAGCCGGAAAATTTATATTTAATTTACTTGTTTTATTATTTTAATTCTTGGGAAATATAAATTAATTTTTTTTAAAATATTATTATTATATTTTAGTGTTAAAGCTATAAATATCATTTTTATTAAAAAAATGGATTAAAGTCAGGATATTCTAAAAGAAAAATTTACAAATCATCTAAGAAGTAAACTTCTTGAGTTAAGCTCAAATTCCTAAAAATTTATATATATATATATATATATTTTTTTTTACTCTAATAGTAGCTGATAATTCTACGTCCTTCCCTTACTTACCCTTGCCAAGTAACTCAATTTTCTGGGCAACCTATCAATCTTTACTTCTACCCACAGATGGCCGATCTACCTATAGTATGTAGTCCCTTTTCCTATTCAGTTCATTTATTTTCTCAGGTGAATCTAAAAATATTAAGAATAAAAAAATTAAATTAATAATAATAACTAGTAAAAATATTTTTTACCACTGAAAATAGATTTTGCTATTATATTTATATATATATATATAATTTTTTAAAGCGAATATTCAACTGCCAAACAATGCAGGAAATTTCGTGGGCCAAAAAAAACCAAAAAAAAAAAATCCATCTAATTAGTTTTGTTCAGATAAATTTAAATTTATATGGATTCAAATAAAAGATAATTCTTTTTCATTTTGTCTCTCTTCTTTTATTTATTTATTTTGTTTGGAGAACTAAGGATATTCTAAAAACTGATCTCTTTAAGCCTAGAAACCACTTTAAATGGGTTTTGCCTGTCATCTTTTTTAACTAAACTACGTAACATATGTTTTCGGTAATAATCAGATTTGAAGGGCGTAATGCTTACTGGGCGGGGATATATTGTACCGTTGTTGAATTGTTTTTATTTCTCTCTAGTAAAAATTGGGCCTAATGCTTACTGGGCCAGGATACATTGTCCCTATGTTGATTTTTTTTTACTCCAGTAAAAATGTATTTTGTAGCTTACCAAACAAATAATGTATAGTGTAGATATATAATTCCATATGTAGATATATTATAACAAGAGCATGAGAAATGACAGCTCACCAATTGGCTATTTCAACTGGCCAAGAAAATTGGCTATTTCAGAAAAGCCACATCATATCTTAAAAATTTGTATTCAGAAATATTATAGGAAATCAAATCATTTTATGTCTTAGATAAATTCTTACAATATCAAAAAGGAAAGAAAAACAACATATAACTTACAAAATGAAACCAAGTTATTAGGTGATTGAGCACCTTTCTTGTGCTGCTAATAAAGTAAACAGTTTTAGTTGGCAAAAAATAAAGTAAACAGTTTTAGTGCTTGCGTTGACTGGGTATTGCCTTTTATAAAGTAAACTGGTGAGTTTGATGATTTTGAAACAAATATTGATGCAATAACATGGAATCTTTATTAATTGAAATTGTAATAGTTCATACTTATTTTTATGATTCTTGTTTATAATTGGAGAACATGAAGGATATGTCACTTAAAAACAAAACAAAATTAAATTAAATTAAGATTTTTACAAGTTCAATGCATAGAGTCCCACAAAAAAAAAAATGCAAGCAAGTAAACTATTGATATAGAATGTCTATTTTATTGTGCCACGCTATTTTGCACTTGTCAATTTTGTGTAACACAAGTCCTTTTTTTTTTTTGGTCACAGTATCACCCTCATTCTGACATTACAATTCAGTTGGTTCATACATATCCGTTGAATAAAACCCTGTTAGATGTGTACTTTGGTATCTCATGTATACTTCATAACAAGAGTTGGAAGCAAAAAAAGGGACAATGAAATTACCTTTTAGAAGAATTTGATCCAGAAAATTAGTATTGGTTCTTTTAAAAAATATTCAATAATTAAGTTTTTTACTTGCAAACAAATTAAATATAGTAAAATTCTGTTCAGAATTATAAATTTTAATTTTGATTACATAATTTAAATAACATAGACAAAACTAGAAAAAAGAAAATTTATGGAAGACTTTAATTATTTGTTGCTAATGAAATGCACCACTTGCAGCTCCTAGATGTATGGACATTCTAAGGTTCTTAGAAAATTATTTAAAGTAAACCTAGATGATTACATGATATTAATGTGTGGGAAATAATGCCCTCCAAAAACTCTTATTCTAGGAAAAAGAAAACAAGAGAATGGGAAACACATTCCGGGTGACTTAACTTCTCTCTTTCAATGACATCATAACTAATTACTGATTAATCACATCTAACCATTTTCTGCCTGGGAAGATTATTACTATATTAAAATACAATGTGCGCTTCTGCTTGAGTTTTGACAAGTTGTGCTTGAGCTTGCTCTTTATATTGTAATTCATTATTAAAACTCAGCAACAAGCACTTGATTGTTGAAAATATCTTTAGTGCCTAGCACAAGCCATTCATTTCATGCCTCTCATTTTCATATTTTCCTGATAGAGTTTGTCAAGAGCAGAAGTGGTGTGTGCCAATCATGTAAGCTATCCATAACTGTGCTGTAAACATAAACATTGTAGGAAGAGAGATATTGCACTATATTGATATATATCTAGTCATTAATTAAAGAATGATTTGATAGTATACATATACTCATTAAAACAAAAAGGTATATTGCCAATATATATTAGCAAACTACGAAACCATTGAAAAGAGAACAATGAAGAGTACCGTGAAAGGATAATGAAAATTGAATCAAGAATAGTTGCAGTCTTGCAGAAAAACAAATTAAAAGGGAACAACGAAGAGAGTACTATGAAAGGATAACAAAATTGAATCGAGAATAGTTGCACTCTTGTAGAAAAACAAATTAAGGATTGAATGAAGAGTAGTTGTATTCTTGCTTTATACCTGAAGACCTCGATCAGGGTCAGAGAAGTAAGAGTGAGGTAATTATACCTGGAGACTTCGATTGCTTTAAATAAGCATGGAAGGAGAATGAAGCATTTTGGAAGAAATATGCATTTGTTGACTTAAATATACTACTTATAGTCGGTCCCACGCATAGAGGATTCTTCGGTTGGATTTAGTCACAATGACGTCAAAAGGGAGCGAATAAAGTTAAAAATTAAGAAAAAATATTTTATGAGGTTAATACTAATATTTATTCAATATTTCATCAATCACGTCGACTCAATTGCGTTAAATATTAGAAGATCAAATTATCATGAAAACAAACCAAGTGAAATGCAGCTATTTTAGTTTCAATTTCATTAACAAAAAAATCTCTCAAATTGTTTACAGAAGATAGGGACTTTTATAGAATTAAGCCCACAAACAAAAGATACCCAAGATATCCTAATTAACAAACTAAACCTAACAAACTAACAACTAATTATTGTTAATTACATCATAACTAAGCACTTCTAACTATTTTATACATGCGAAGATTATTACGTATATTAAAATACAACTATAAAATTGAAACAATTTGAACATTCGCTTAAGCATAATAAGATGACAAAGACAATGCACTGTATATGAATGGTTCACTAGGACATGTAGGATAAACAAGATAATTCCAGCCTCAACCAGTAGAAAATAAAATAAGCAAATGACTTAAGAAAGAAAAAGAATTAAGACTAATATAACTAATAAAGATAAAACCCCATTCCTTAACAGTCCATCATCAGACAGAACTTCTCAACTTATAATTTGTAAACATGAGAATAAAATGCACTTTTAATATCCGCCCATGAACTTTTCACATGCACGATTTTGTCTTCCACTGCACTGGTTCTATGTAATAATCACAAAAAGTAAAATTGGACCTAATATAAATTTTTATAATAAGTAATATGATTTTGATATTCTTTTTGGCAATAAAATACCCCCTCTTGGTCCTACTTACAAGGTAGAATTTTAGAGCAAATTTTTGTCCTTTATAAAAAACATTTTAGAAGTCTAATAAAGTATTAATGAATCTTTTGCCAAATTTACCCTTTATATAAATACTTTTTGTTGTAAAAATATTTGGAGATTTAAGGCAATAAATCATATGGCAATAAAATTTGACTTCATATATTTGCTTAAAAATAAAAAAATCATAGATTAAGATTGAAATCTCTTGACATTTAAATCTTTTGATATTGTTGGCCAAAAAAGAAAATTTCTTGACATTGAATCTTGCTAATCAACTAGTCTCTTGATTCTTCATCGATTCTACTTAATAAGGATTAAGATTTAACTCAAATTTTCAAATTTATATTTATAAAAATTTGGATATGAAAATTTGATTAACTAAAATTTATATTATAAGTAAGAAAGTTTGGATATGAAAAATATATATATATTGATTGTATAAAACTTTTCTTTTGTAAACATATATTGTATGATAAAATTTTAATCTCACCAATCAACTTATTTCTTAATGGATTCTAAGAAAGGGTTTGTGATAAATTGGCAAATTACATAATAATTCAAGAAAATTACAGATTAATCTGCCCAACAAAAATTAATTTAAAATTTTAATAAGTATTAATTAAATTTAGGCAAGATAAACACATATTTTTATTCTTAACTTTACACTGAATTTCATTTTGATCATCTAACTTTATTTGATTTCTTTTTAGGGAAATAGACAAATGAGGATCTATAAGAAAAATATTTCCTATATAGGAACCCACTTGAGCATGGCCAAGTGGAATGAATTATATGCTCAAGTAGGGTCGTTGTGTGGAATATTTTTTGTATGGGTCCTAATTTGTCTTTGACCATTTTTATAAATCCTTTAATTCTTAAAATACATAAAAATTTTCCTATCATTAGTATCATTAATTATATTAATGAAAAATGCTGACAAAATAAATCTCAATGTTATCAAAGTATTTCTCGAATGCTAACAAAGCATTTACATATACTATAAAGATGCAGGGATGTTTGACGGTACAAATATCTAGGTTAGGTTTTGTTTTGAAGTTGTTAATTTGTAATTATTATTTTAAGTTAATTTATAAATATTTAAAGCAAAGATAATGAATAAATAATGATATTAGTGAGTGAGATATTAAAATTGTTGTGCCAACATTAGAAAATGAGTGGTTAACAATTAGAAAATACTTTGTTAGCATTAATTTACAGTGTTAGGAATAGGGAAAATTTTAATTATATTTTAAAAATTAAAGAATTAAAAAAAACTGAATAAAGTTAAAGTACCAAAGTCAAATCTATAATAAAGTTAAGAGATCAAAAGTGTATTTTTATCTAATCAATATATGTTACTTTAGCATGCACTTGGGCCAAAATACACAAGATTTAATGCTCTATTGGTCTCCTTCATAGGCATATTGGATTATTGGACCTTCGTTATGATGATATAGGTTATAAATAACTCTTGTAGAAGCTTATGTGGGCCTCTTGAAAATGGGGCTTCAAAAATTAGGTCTTTGTAACATATGACCTTCCGATGGATTCATTCATTAATCATGTTACTTAGCTTACAGTCTACTTATACTTGCGCACTAAATAACATCTAAGTTATTTGATTACTAAGTAACATCCCAGTTACTTAGAGACCAAGTAACATGATAAATCTTGGTGGTAGGCTTGATGATAAGTTTGGTGGCCATTGAATAGATCATACTGTGTTTATATTGGTTTCAATTTCATGTATCGTTTAATGATTTTTTCGGGATTGTGTTTATCATTAAAAAAAAAGTATTAAGAATAATGATTGCATTTTAACAACAACAAAAAATTATGAATTATCCTCTTCACTACCATGTTTTGAACTCAATATGTTTAAATTTTAAATCAATGATTGGATTATATTTGAAATTTGTCATGAACTATAAGTAATCAACTCAACATGAAATCTTCTTTAGTTGACAAATTACCCAATTAATAAGAATTGATCATGATCAGTGTCAAATCTATCTAAATAATTTTGAGTTAAATTTTCAATATTTGAATTAGTTAATTACTAAAATTCAAAATTAAATATTTCTATTTAACTGAAAAAAATTAAATAAGGTGATAAAGTAAGATGCCTGATTAAATGCAGAATTATTTCAGTTAAGTTGTAATATAATTTTTTAAATTCCAACTTAATTTAGTACAAAATTACATGCATCCATCAACATTAAACCATTTACATCAACAACTTAATGCCTTTCATTTTATTGGTTCATATTTTTTATATTTAAAAATATTTTATTATTAATTAAAAGCTGATTTTTTTTCAAATTTATGGAAATTTAATATACTGTTAAGCAATTCAGCTTACAAAAAATGCATCATTTTCAGTTTTTGATTATTATAAGCTGCGTTAAACACTGTAACGTATAAGCCTAAAAGAAAAAAGAAACCACATGGTACCAATGGGTATTGGACATAGTGGAAGATATTAGTGTCACTTAATTATGATATTTTGGATTTAAGACTATATAAATATAAAAACACTTTTGGTAGAGCTCCTCCACCTTGAATGGGGTCAAACCATAGCTCGATTTGATTTAGTCAAAGTCTAAAGTGGCATCAAAATATAGGATAATTATTAAAAAAGAAAAAAACATTACACCGTATAATACATTTCATTTTATAAGTTAAGATATCCAAGGCATTTTTTTAAGTGCATTTCATTTCATGAAATCATATTTTTAATATTTATAAATAGTTGGTTATAAAGTTTATTAGTGTTTAATTTTTTAAATTAAATTGGAACTATCACGTTAATTTGGAATTTCGTTTTGTGTTTAGCGATTGAAATTAAAATTTTGAAATTAAACTAATTATGGTAGTTCATAATTCCTACTACTATTTGAACAACTAAATTTTTCTCCCCCGTATATATAATTAATTTATAATTTATAATTAAATAATACAAAAAAATTAAAAACCCTAAGATAATATACTGTTTATGTTATAAAAAATGCATATATATGAAATGCATAAATTATTAACATTAAACAGAAGAATTAGATATTGATAAAGAATTAAATTTAAGAGCAACAATAAAACATTAAAATTGTAGACCATAGCGTACCAAGCTATGAGTTTTTATGTTTTGGTCCGAAGCTATGAGCAGTGAATTGAGACTGCGGACAACATATTATCAAAACATATATTTCAAATTAAAATGTAAAAGTATAATTACAAATTCAATTATTATAGAGACAGTGTTAAAGGTAATAGCACTGAAATTATTTTGCTGTGACAGTAATGAGCACATTAAAATTTAGTCAAAATTTTAGACATTTTGCTGTACATGGATAAGATTAACGTTAATTTAGAATTCATGCAATTCTATAAAATTGAGACTCGAGAACTACTTCGGAATACGATGAAGTTCTTAAATAACTGATGCTAGACAATATTATATCCCCATCATTAAAAAAAAAAACGATCCTCATATTTTTTACAAAATTAACAAAATATAGAGCTACATATCGATCGCAAGCTAACTAATAAACATAATGAAACTATAATGATAGAATCCATGATTGTTGGTTGGAAATTTAGCTTCAATATTTGACACAAATAGTAGTCAGAAAAATATTCTCTACTGATTTACAATTGAGGAGTACACGGGTATATATATAGGCTACCCTAGGAGCTAAAAAATAAATACAGAATATTTATAATAAATGTAGGGATTATAATCCCTGATTCTATGAAAGATAAGAATAGAAAAGAATCAATAAATATAATCTGAATAATATCCTAAAATATTTTAATATCTTCTAACACTCCCCCTCAAGCTAGTGAGTGGATATTCGCCAATCCCAACTTGATGATCAAGTTCTGAAAATAAACACTAGACAATCCTTTGTGAGAATATCAGCAAGTTGCTCTCCGGCAGGAACAAATGATATACAAATTAAACCAATATCCAGCTTCTCCTTTATAAAATAACGATCTACCTCAATATGCTTGGCCCGGTCATGTTGTACTGGATTGAGAGCAATATTAATTACTGATTTATTATCACAGTAAAGCTTCATCGTACCGTTCCCTTTAACCTTCAAATCTTCCAAGATTATCTTTATCCATAATAGCTCACAGATTCCAAGGGCCATTGCTCTGAATTCAGCTTCTGCACTAGATCTAGCAACCACATTCTGTTTCTTGCTTCTCCAAGTGACAAGGTTTTCACCGAGAAAAGTACAGTAACCTGTCGTTGACCTTCAATCAACCATGGAACTTGCATAATCTGCATCAGTATAGACTTCAAGAGTTAATCTATTTCCTCTTTTGAATAAGATTCCTTTTCCTGGGGTACCTTTCAAGTATTATAGAATTCGATGTACAGCTCGAAGATGTGATTCTTTAGGAGTATGCATAAATTGGCTCACAACACTTACAGCATAAGCTATGTCAAGCATAGTATGAGACAGATATATTAGTTTGTCAACAAGCCTCTGATATGATCCCACATCAACAGTTGTATCATCTGGGAAGTCACAAAGTTTGTGATTAATTTCTATTGGGGTATCTATCGGTTTACATCCAAATTTACCTGTCTCAGTTAATAAATCAAGAGTATATTCTGCTGTGATATAAAGATTCATTGCTTTGAATTAGCAACTTCAATTCCTAGGAAGTACTTAAGCCTCCCTAATTCTTTAATTTCAAACTCTTGCATCAACTGCTTCCTTAAGAAATTAATTCCTTTCATGTCATTTCCTGTGACTATAATATCATCAACATAGATTAGTAACACTGTCACTCCCCCTGAAGCCAAATGTCTGATAAATAGAGTGTGATCACCTTGACTTTGCTTGTACCCCATACTAAGCATGACTTTTGTAAATCTCCCAAACTATGCTCTTGGAGAATGTTTGAGCTCATAAAGTACCTTTTTAAGTCTGCAAACTGTATCAGATGTAAGTTGAGAATGAAATCCCGGTGGAACCTCCATATAGATCTCCTCTTCTAAATCACCATGTAAGAAGCTATTTTTAACATTGAATTGCAGTAATTGCCAATCTCGAATAGCAGCAATAGACAGTAAAATCTAGACTGTATTTATTTTTGCAATAGGGGAAAAAGTCTCCACATAATCTATACCATAGGTTTGAATATATCTTTTCACAACTAACCGTGCCTTCTATCTTTCTAAGGAACCATCAAAGTTGAACTTAGTTGTGAAGACCCAGCGGCACCCAACTGGTTTCTTACCTCTTGGCAACTAACCAGGTCTCATGTCTTGTTTTTCTCCAGGGCTTCCATCTCCACTTTCATTGCTTGTACCCAATTTTCATTTACCAATGCCTCAAATAAAGTTTTAGGATTGGAAATATTATTTAAATTTGCAAGAAAGGTTCTATGGCTGCAAGACAAATTGTTATAAGAAATGAAAGATGACAAAGGATATAATGGACGTTTTGTGCAACTGCGAGTACCTTTGCGTAAGGCAATAGGAAGATCATCATCTATATTTTCAGCGATATTTTCAAGGGAAGGAGTTACCTCTGTGCCTTCAGGAACAAGTGCCAATTCAGAAGATTGAACTTGCTCTGGTTGAGATGTCTCTTTCCTGCGAGAGTAAACTTGTAAAAGACAAGTGGAGAGTAGGGGCTGTTGAGAATCATAGGAACTAGAAGGTCCAAAGGAGTCATTTGGTATTTCAAGAAAGAAGTGATCTTGACTCTGGTTATCAGGAAAGACAGTTCTCTCTGGAAGAATATTATAAAAATAGGACTCACACTCAGAAAAAGTCACATCAGCTGAGACATAGAATCTTTTTGAAGGAGGATGATAGCATTTGTATCCTTTCTGAGTAGGAGAATAACCAATGAACACACATTTTAGGACCCGAGGACCAAGTTTGGTCCGATTTTGAGAATGCACATGAACAAACGCAACACAACCAAATATTCTTGGGATGAGATTATTCGAAGCTTTGAAGTTAGGGAAGAAGTGAGTGAGAAGTTGTATATGACTTTTTGAACCAAGAGTCTGTGTGGGAAGCCTGTTGATTATATAACTTGCAGTTAAAATTGTTTCCCCCCAATAATGTTTAGGGACATTATTTTGAAATAGCAAGGCTCTTGTGATGGCTAGGAGATGACTATTTTTCCTTTCAGCAACCCCATTTTGTTGTGGAGTATTAACACAAGAAGACTCATGAATAATTCCTTAAATATAAAAAAGGTTCGATAAAGATTGATTCAAAAAAAAAATTTGCATTGTCAGAACGAAATCTCTGTATCCCAAACCCAAATTGAGTTTTGATTATATTATAAAAGGATGGAAATATAGAGCTTACATCAGATTTTTATTTCAAAAATATAGATCCAAGTTACACGAGTGCAATCATCAATAAAGAACACAAGCCATCGAGATCCAGAAATATTAGGAATATTTGAAAGACCCCAAATATCACTATGAATTAAATTAAAAGGAACAGAAGCTTTTTCATTATTAATAGGAAATGAAGATTATTTGTGTTTAGCAAATTCACAAACATCACAATGAAAGGGCTCAACATCTCGGTCTTTAAATAAAGAAGGAAACATTATTTTAATAACATGAAAAGAAGGATGACCAAAACGGTGATGATGAAACCAAATGTAATCTTTATTCAAATTGAACTCTTTGGGATGAAAGGAAGAGGAAGACAGACTTTGAAATCCATCACGTCCAATGCACTCATCAAGGAAATAAAGTCCATCTTTTTCTTTAGCAAGTCCAATCTTCTGCCTCGTGCCCAGCTCTTGAATTTCACAATAGGTAGAAAAGAATAAAACACAACAATTAGAATCACTGGTAAGTTTTTTGACAGATATAAGATTGGTACAAAGCTTAGGAATGTGCAAAACATTTCTCAAGATGAAAGATGGACTTAAACGGATATCACCTTGACCAGCAACAGTAAGAACAGAACCATCAGCTATTATAACTTTTCTGGTACTAGGACATGGATTATAAGAGATAAATTTTTTTGAAGAATTTGTCATATGGTTATTAGCTCTAGAATCCATAATCCATGAGTCAAGAAAAACCTTATTTGAGACAGTAACAGCAGATGACAATTAAGTAATAATAGATGAAGGTTCAATAGAAATACTTGAGAACACTAAAGAATATGTACCTGAAGTACTAGTAGTATTTTTCTCCAGTGATTCCAGTAAATTCCTTAATTTTTTAATCTCATCCTTAAGATCAGGTGAAATACATATAACTCGCATGAACGAAGGCAAAATGTTCCATGTCGTGCCAACATATTACTATCCAATCATTATTATTATCATAATCATTAATGTCATGCTAGCATGTAATCACATGAATATGTTCACAATTCTTACACATATATATATATATAACGCCATGTTATCAACATCACATACAAGGGATAAGGATTAAAGTACATATACCTCAACTAGCCATGTACATATCACAATGACAAAAAGGCCACATATACACACAAATAATATCGTGGTATATAAAGAAACATGTATATATATATAAACATACAACCAATACTTAACACACATACATATATACCCGGTTACCTCAAATTGTCAACACCACACATATGGGTTTAGGAAGTTGTCTTAATACCGATCATGAACCAAATGTCTTCGTTCAATCCAACAACCACTACAGTATTATAATGTTTTCAATTAACACATTGCATAAATTAACCAAAATTCATAATTCAACCATTTAACCTTTACCCAGAGTTCCAGCAACATAAACACATATCCATGAGCTCCAAATGATCTTCACAATCACGATGAGTCACATACAATTCGGACTCCATACATCCTCAACCATAATCAACCTACTGTTTAAGACAAGTCCTATATAATCCCTCATAAACTCACATCTAAACATTAACAACATTAAACAACACTTCATTGATCTATTTACCTGCATTTTAATTGGTAGGGTTTGGCCAAACAAGAATTGTTAAGCATGAATCCGAATTTCAACTTCAAAACCGAAGAGAGGAGAGAGGAGGGAGAGTAAGAATCACTTACCAACCCTAGCAGAGCTCCTCCGATCTCCATCAATCTCTTCCACTCTATTCGATTGAATCTCGCCCGATTTAAAGAATTTTGGGACTCACGCTGCTACGGATGATAAGCTCGCCGTGGTGTGAGACCCTTCTATTTAAAAATACTAAAGCTCCCAATTTCGTTCACCATGATGGCCTTATTTCTTGCCGCGGTGTAGAGTGCTTCTACTTCCTTTTGTTTTTCCTCCATCCTGGTTCTTCTAGTACACAACGCCAAGTACACTTCCTATTAGTTCGAGGTTAAATTTAGGCTAGTGTAATAAGAGTTGTTACACCATAGTTGAGGTAACTTACACTTTTTAGAGACAACTAGTCCCCATAACTAAACAAGATATAAGAAAAAAAAGAAGAAAGTTTAATGGTTTCCAATAAAAAAAGCATTAAAAATACAAATTTACTATATTTATATCATATCAACTAAGCTATTGAAAAATAAAAAAGAATTGAGTAAATCTAAAAATTATGATTATTTTAAATAACTAAATTTTTTATTATATTACCCATATTTATTAGTATCAGGATTAATAAAACATATTAAATTTTATAAAATACTCAATATCTTAATTTCTTAAAATTTATTATATTTTGAGTTTTTATATTATTTTAAAGAAACAAAATATGCTATATATTACAATAATTTTTATATATTAATAAATAATATATACACACACATTATATTTAAAATGTAAAAAATAAATTGGATACATTATATCCAAGAAAAATGTGTGCAATGTCCTGATAATCATGTTATTCTGTGTGATTTTTTTAATATATAACTATATAAATACTCTCTTTGGCCTTGCTCAAATAAGAGTTTTAATGGTCTAAAATATAATGTTTGTTTAGATCATTAAATAATTTTTTTCATAATTCTCTTCATCTATTATATATTTAAAAGTAGGGCTCATAGTTAAAATTATAGCGCGCCACCTTAGCATGATAGAAAAAATAGTAATATTTGTTGTGTCATCCTATGTAGATGTTGATTTGTCTTCTTTCATCATCAAACCAAATCATTATTTTAATTCAATATATATTGAGGTGATTAATGCTTATAAACTCTATTTCCCTTAAATGACATATTGTCATTGAATATTGTTTTTAATTATTGTTAAAACTTTTGAATTCAAATTTGTAATCTGGAATACAAAAATGGTCAGATTTATATTATTAATTACTTCCTCAATCAGTTTTTGTATGATATAAAAGCTAAACCATGCAATTAATGGATATGATGTGATTTCTTTTGCCAATTTCATTAATTGCGTTGATACATATCACATCAAATATTATATATTTTGTTATTTAATTTTAATGTGCATTGATCTTTTTTACTATAAATAGACTATCATAATTAACATCCATCATCTCGAATTCAAATATGCACATTGTTGCTTTTGGTAAATTATCATTTTAAAGCATCGAAAGTTTGTTTCTTTATTTTATTTTATTTATTTCTTATTGTATAATTATTCTCTTTTTTTTTTTATGTAGGATTAGTATTGTATGATTGAGTTGTTTGAGAATGATAGGCGTTTGCCTGAAAATATGATGGTGCAAATTCTTTCATACTAAATTCCTATCGATTTAAATCAGAATCGTTTAATGTGTAAAAATTGATTTATCAATGTACTTGATCCATTTTTCATCAAATATTTATTTAATAATTTAAATCAATTGTTCGAGACTCCTCAAGTATATATATAGTTGTTTTTTATTAGTAATATTTCTTATTTATTTTTTTTGTGATTTGAGTCAATTGTTTTTCACATGGTACATATACAATGATAGCCATAGTAGAAGGGATTGATGTACAGCATAAGTGGTTCTGTAAGTTATGCTAGAGGTATTTAATGTGGGTTTTTATATATCTAATAAGTTATTTTTGTAGAAAAATTACAACAAAGGTTTATATTCCTTTAAGTTCAAATTATTTTATTATTATTCTATTTTTTATTTGAATGTATTTATTCTATAATAATTTAATAAAGGCTTATAATACGGTTCTATCGTGTTAAATTTTATAATTTTGTTATATCAAATATTAGTATATAATATGATATAGTATACAATCCAATATAATTTAAGCATTTAATTGTAATGAAATCTGAGAGGTTATTGATATATCATTTCCCTTCAAAGCGGTGTATGTTTATTTACATTAATATATTATATTGTATTATATATTAATAATTTTTATGTTAGAAATTAGTAATTAGTCATTTATAATTCTCTTTTAATGATGATGGAAAGTCATATTTGGATCAAATCTCACATTTATGTAATTATGTGTTTTACCAACTTGAGAAAATGGTTAAGATTATGATTCAAATCAATATTTAATTGCATTGATTAATTGATGAATTCTTGGCCATAAATACATTATCGTTTTTGTTCTCCATCGTATCATTCAACCTCAGTGTCATATTGTGATAGCTTTTGTTTTCATTCTTTTTTTTTTATGATGAAGAAGGCTGTTGCTTCTAAATTTAATGCTATCAAAATAAAAATTAGGGTTAATAGTTTATGAATAATGCCCCGCCACCATTTTTCAATGAATATTCATAATATTTAATTTCTATTTTGATATGATTTGATTCATTTATTTTTTGTTATATAAGTGAGCTCTATTTTTTTTTAATGAGCTTAGTTTGGAAGAACAAGAATGAAGTCAGATGCAAATGTATCCATCAACACAAGCTCATGGGAATTGGGTCAAGGAAGCTGTGATTGCATTAGTGAATGAAGGATAACCAATCATACAATGGTAAACAGGGTTTAAGTTCTGTTCCTATTTTGTTAAAGCCTAGAGTTTCAAATTTTCTTGGGTTTTTAGATTTTTTTTAGTTGAAATAATCCTTCTTTTAGTTGCTTTGATCTTTGCATTTTTCTTGGTAAAATTTACAAATATGCGACTCCATTTTGATTTTCAATTGATGGGGTGGTTGTTTGTTGCGATAATTGCCATGCATTATAGCTTGAGGAAGGCAAGAACATTGATTTCAGCTTACACATAGATTACATATAGAGTTGTCGCGGTGAGACACTCATGATATTTCAAAATTTTCTGGGTCGAGAGTACTTGCGCGACTGCAAGCTTATTGGCGCTGCAGCGAGAGTCACAAAATTTCTTTAAATCAAAAGGGTTCCAGTCAGATGAAATAGAAAGAAAATTGAAGAAGAAGGAGTTTTTCTGCTAAGGCTCAACGATTTTGACCTAAGGGAGTGATTTATTAATTCTAGAAGCTTCAATTTCAATGGGTATGAGAATCTACATCCTTCCTTCTCTTTTTTCTCTTCGATTTTTGGGATGAAATTTGGATATATGTGTGAGGGGTTGGTTTGGTTGGATTCCCACTAATTAAAATGCTTGTATTGGTGTTGTGGAATAGTTGTTAGTGTTGCTAAGGCATGAGAATGGGTTTTGAGATGATATAGTGATGTGTATGCCCAACCCTATGTTGGAAAATTGTGAAAGGAAATGGGAATCCGAATTGTATGTGAATAATTGTGATTGAGATGATCATTAGGTACTCATTGAGGTGTAATTATGTTGTTGGAACTATGGATTAAGCTTGAATGGCTAAATTGTAGATTTCGATTTTTATGAGTATTATGTTAATTAGAGGTATTATGATGTTGTAGTGGTTGTTTGGCTAATTGGAAGTATATGGTTCATGATGGGTGCTTCAGAGGTTTGCCCAATTACCCTATGTGTGTTGCATTGACAACTTGAGGTAACTGTGTGTTTGTGTTTATATATTTATTGTTGATTGTATTTATATATGTATATATATATGTATGTTCCGTTTATACCACGATATTGTTATGTGTTTGTGTATGACTTCTTCTACATATCGTGGTATGCACACGGCTAGATGATGAATAAGTCTAGATACCTTGTATTGGTATATGATGATGATGAACATGATGTTATATGTGATTCCATAGCATGCTAGCATGACATCAATGAGTGTGATAATAATTCGATAGTGACATACACATGTTGACATGGTATGAACATCATCACCACATAAGTATTGTGAGATATGGTAAATTGGGAGGTGATGGTGAGATGAGATATGATGATATGATATATGATATGGAGAAGGATCTTTGCCACTAAATCCTCTCCTATAGCTCAAGAGCCAGGTGGCAGTGAGTTGCACCTTCCCTAAATCACCATCAATTCGAGTTGTCCAGGGGAAGGATAGCCACGGTCCAAGCATTAGTGTGACCTTTGGCCGGGTGTATTAACGTGAGGTGAGATTGGTAATGTCCCAGAATCAGTCTTCACTAACTATTGGAAATGTCTTGTGATGATGTTAGCCCGTGGTTCTAGCCATATATGAGGAAGACATGTATACCATAACATTCTGCATCGCATTTATTATTTTTATATATGTGTGGCATTGATGATATTGTTGTACGTATGTATTTGTCTTGGTTACTGAGACTTTTGTCTCACACCTGTTGTGGTTAATATTTCAGGAAAAGACTCTAGTACTAGTCTAAAGAAGGCTAAGAAGTCTTAGTTCCCTCCATGGCTCGGGAATAAGTGCACTAGTATCCCGTGTGTATAATGGTTTGTTTTTGTATTCATTTGTGCCAAGTAGTTTTCGTTGTGTGGACAACATGTTGATGGCATCCTAGGAGCATTGTGATGCATGTGAATATGTACGTTTGATGTGGTATTGTGATACTAAGGAAATGATGAGGAATGTTTTGGTATGGCTAGTATATGTGTGGTAGAGTGATTTTGGGACTCAGTATGGGTCAACTGGTGGGTATGTTGTTTATGCCTATTTAAGGGCAGTTTGGTATGTTGTATTGTAAGCCTAATATGGCTCTAGGCCTTGTGTATGAGTTTTGGGGTATATAGCCCATCACGTTGATTTGGAGTTCAAGGGGGTCAAAACTCGAATGAATAGTTTCTTCGGAGAGAAACCTCCTTGGACAAGTTGGTTGTATCAATTAGGACCTGTGTGAATGGTCCTGAGATGCCAAATTACCTTTGGTGGCAGTTAGAGAGTATAAATGGTGAGTTTTGGCCAAAAACTGACCAAATCGGTCACAAGCAGCCAAAATCTCGATACAAATATGAATTGAGGTGAAATTGATATCTTTTGATAGATTGGGATATGTGTGACTTGTAAGAGTTGGAATCAGGTCAATCAGAGGTCAGAGTACCAAATTGTGTGCATCGGAAGTTCGCTTGAAAAATTAGCAATTTACTCATACAAGATCTAATACGGGCATTACAGCACCAGAAGCTTGGCTGCAGTGCCAAGTGCTACTTCCTCTCCCAAGCCTCGACTACACTGTAGCTTGCCACGACTCAGCTATGCTTTGGTATTGTTCAGAGGTTTTCTCTATTATTGATGTTTTAGGAGTTGTTTTTCGGGGCTTTTAAGAGTATGTTGTTACAATGGTATTTCCATTGCAAAGTCTGAATTGGATTATTATTTGGAAGAAGCAACACTTCAGCCTCACTTATTTCCAGAATTAGATGTCTTGAATTATTGGAAAACTAATAAAGACCAATTTCCTATTCTTTCAAGGAGGGCATGTGATATTCTTAGTATTCCAATCACCATTATGGCTAGTGAATCGGCCTTTAGTATTGGATCACGTGTTCTCACAAAGTATCAATTTTCTCTTCTTCAAGACAATGTTCAAGCTCTTATTTACACTTGTAATTGGTTGCTTGAATTTGGAACTAATGGTAACATACTTATATTGTCATTTATTTTACATATTTATATACTTATTTTTATCAAAAGCATTCAAGTATACAAATAATATTTAATAATATATATCTTTATTTTATTGTTTGCTATGGATGATGATGAAGAGAATGAAGATGGTATAAAGATTGATATTCTTCATCAAGATAAAGCAGCTTCAAATGTGGTCATTGATGATGATTGATGATATTGAAAATTGAAAATGATTTTAGTATGAGGAGAATTTCAGCAACTTGTGTTTTTAACTTATTATATATTAAGACTTGACTTTGTTTTGGATTTGGACATTTGGTCTTGTCTTAGATTGTAATTTTAGTTGTATTTTATTTTGTTAGATTAAATGTCATTTGTGTTAATGTTATTACTATATTAATTAATGTATCAAATAGGCAAATCATGTATGTAATCTTTTAGTTGATGGTAGTAAGTAGGAGGAAGTTAATGGTTTAACCAAATAGGAGGGAGAAAAGAATGGGCTGACCTGTTTAGTTCGCTAACCCCGTGTATGGTGAGACGGGCTTGAGATTTCTAGGCCCATCCTTGTGAGTGCCTCAACCCACCCTGCCCTGCCTAAAAGTTGGCTAGTAGCAGGCCTACTCATTTATGACGGGCTGACCCGCTTTATCACCTTTAGTTCCACTGTTTGTTCCAAGCTTTCTTGACTAAGTTGTAGTGCATGAACTAAAGCTTATGAATGAGTAAATGGACAATCACAGACAACACAAATCACAATAGCCTCTGATCCAACACCATAAATCCTTCCCTTTGTTGGACACCAGCAACTTTGCTCCAAACTAACATCTCTTAGAGCGAAAATTCTTCAATTCTTCATTGTTGTCAACATTTTCAACCTTTGACATGTCACATAGTGAATCTCACAATTCACTTTCAAACTTCTCCCAAAAATAAGATGCTCATCATTAATGTAATAAAATCACTCATAACAATGGCGAGGGTAACTAAAACAATCATTCTGTTCTGTTTCAAGAACTTTTTTAAATTACCCATAATTAGAAAATACCAAATATTCTCATTTTAGCAACACACAGAATCATCTCGGCTGCGCTTGCTTTTAGAAATTTTAACTCAACATTTTCTTAATTGCATTTGGTTTTGTGAGTCACCTTTTCTCTTGTCAAACAATTCTTACTTTTGCAATATTATTCATCAATTTCTCTTCTCTTGCCCATATATATTTGATAATTTATTTGCTAGTCTATCAATTTATATGTGCTTATGTCTTAAAGTCCCTTATAATATCAGATGATATACTACTTCAATTACCAAAACGATCAAATGATATTACTTCACCTCTTAGATGAAATTAAATTGTTTGAAAATTGATATTGTAATTTTTCTGTTTTAAAAATAAAAGGAAAAAATTGGGCGTACTAAAAGCTTAAAGCTGTGTATATAAAGCTGTGTATATTAATTTATTGGGTTAGTCTGGATTATTCACTACTAAGGAAATGTAATTTATTAGTCACTCATATGAAACAAAAGTCCCCTTCACAGCCCTTCCACTGCCGCAAGCTGGAAGTCTGAAACATATTGTGCATGTTTCATATCTTATGCTATGTTTGTTAGAAATAATGTTGATTTCAAGAAACGAAAAAGGAGAAAAAAATCCATTTTAATATGTTTAGCAGCTAATTATAATTTTTTCATTGAAAATCTCAATTCTTTTGTAACCAATAATAACTTTTCATGGAAAATCACATACATTAAATAGATTTTCTCTCTCCTCTCCGACCTTCTTTCTTCTAGATGTAGCATAATTTTGCATAAAATATTTTCATTGTTAAACAGAAGAATGGAGTGTTGAATGAAGACAGATGTTCACAAAATAAGTAGTTTGTAAGCGGGGCATGAGATTTTCAGTGTCAGTTTTTCATTTTGCTTCCTAAATACACAAAAATATTTAGGATCATTTTTCTCCGAATGAAAATTGAGAAAATGACTTCGGCCATACCCACCGTTGTTTCACCAAAAAAGTTGAGAAAATGAAATTAATGAAAGGAAAGAAGTGATGTCTTCAACTAGATAAATAGTAAAACCTAACAATGATTGAATTTAATTTTTTTTTAAATAATGATATCAATATATCTATGGAGGATATAGGAAGCCACATTTTTATAAGACGTAAACAGGTTTCATATATACAAGGGTTATATGTCTTAAATAAATTATTTTAATTATTTTTATGTATAACTTAAATAAAAATTGTTTTCAATGCAATGCAATGGTTATATGTCTTTATTAATATTTTAATTTTATCCTAACCGATCATTTTTTTATTAAATTTTTTTTCAAAAATTCTTTAAATAACTTTCATTATTTATCTCTCTCAAATAGTGATATTGAGATTAATACAAATGTAACTTTTTAATTCCTTTTGTGAATTAAAAATAACATTTGTATTAATCTTAAAAACCTTTAAAGTTTTAGTGAAGACATTTTGGTATTCATATTTAAGAATTAAGAGGAAGAAATGTTAACAGAAGAAATGAATACTTCAACTGAATATCAAAATATTAGACTCATATCCAAAAGCATATTTCTTATACATAATATTATTAATATTACTTAAAATGGCTGCCAGTGTTGAAAAAGTTTTTAATAATTTTGCCTTAGGCCCCGATATTTCTTGACACGTTTGACTAAAACAAAAAAAAATACACTGAATGAAACCACTAAAAAGAGATTGAATGAAAGGATAAATAGAATGAATACAAATTAAAGACATTAAACCATGAAAAATAATTATTTTTTTAATGAAAAGGGGATTATATTAATGACAAAAAAGTGCAAACAGGCGTCCTAATAAAAGGGAGATACCTGAACAAGATATAACATGTATAAAAGGAAAGAGAACAAAAACATATTAGTGCAGAAGAGTGGTGAAAGAATAAGTAGATTGAACAAAGAAAAGGTGAAGTGTGAAAAACAAATTGAAGAGATTGACAAAATAGTTATCAAAAACAGAAATGAAGAATTGGTAGCTACTCAATTTGAAAAATTTACATGTTATACTCTTGAGTTTTAGTATTTTAACACCACTAATACTAATATTTTGACCCCATTATTTCAAATTTTAAATATATTTGAGTTTAAATTTTTTTAGGTATATGATTCAAAAATTTTTAAAGATTTTATTAAATCCAATAAATACAAAGTTGAATTGATTTGCAAGAAAAGAGCTCAAATCAGTGAGACTATCATCCTATCAAGAGAGCCTAAATAATTTTCATAAAAAATGTTAATTTATTTTTCTAAACTTGAGCCTAGTTGATAATTAACTTAAGATTTACATCATTGGTATGTATAGCAATGTTGAATTTACATTAATTAATTGAGATAAAAAGACATGTTGTTTATTTAATAATTTATCTTTTTTTAAAGTTAACAATGATTTTGCTTATGACCACAACTTCTGTAGTAGTGCAACAATCATAAAAAGAGCATTTTCTGTAGTAGTGCAAAAATCATAGAAAGAGCATTTTCTGCTATAAATATTGTGAAAACTTGATTGCATAACCAAATGGGAGATGAATTAATAAATGATTATCTAGTGATTCTTATTAAGAGATATTTTTTTTTTTGTATCTGACAATAAGTTTATTGTTTAAAGGTTTCAAAATATAAAATCATGCATTGAACAAATATGATTTTATATGAAAAAATTTTATATATTTTACCTTATGATAAAAGTTATTATAATTTATTAAGAAAAAATATCATCACCACTGACTTAGGATGCCAAATCTGCCACTGTTTACATTATACGTACCTGAAGACCTCTCAGTCAAAGAAATGTGAGAGCAAGCCTAAAGACTTCAAGTGCGGTAAATAAACGCCAAAGGAGGGTGAGCAAAGAAACAAGGCAGTCATTCAACTTCATATATCCTAGGGTGTTACGCACTAGAGATAGAGGGTCATCATGTGGAGGGTCCACATGAAGAAACTTGCACCTTTTAGAGATGATTCACTACTACAAAAATGGGCATTTGGAACATTTCCTAAACATTTCACATGTGACATTTCGAAACATTTCATATGTGACATTTCCTGAAAAATTCTGGAACACTTCGGGCCTGTTTGACAATGTTTTCTGTTTTCTTGTTCTCAAAACAGTTTTGTAAAACTGTTTTCGAGAATAAGTTTTGAAAACAAGAAAACAAAAAAATCTGTTTGAATAGTTGTTCTCAAAATCATAACTAATGAGTGATAGATGAGTTATTCAAAATTTATAACTTTACCATTAGTGAGGTGGATGTTTTTCACCTTTTCTCGTGTTTTCCAGAACAAAAACTACAAAACATCTTAAAGTTGTTCTGCGTTTTCTGTTCTTTTATTTTTTTATTTTCCAGAACAGTTTATAAAAAACAGATTTACCAAACAAGTTTTCTGAGTTTTCTATTTCTGAAAACAGAAAAACTGTTTCGGAAACACGACTTAAACAGGCCCTTCAATTTTTGTTGGAATTGTTTCCAAAGACTAGTTTCCGGACACGGTTTCAACTGAAAAACGCTTCCGAATCCCAGTTTTGTGGTGCGCTTTTAGGTGTGAAACTATCCCAACACTTGCTTCCGGGAACGTTTGTTAACACGAAGCATGTTTGAATATCAGTCTTTGGACACGTTTCTAGACTAAAACATTCCCAAAACTTTTTTTGTTTTTAAAAACAAAATTTCATAGTTTGAAGTGAGTATATGCAAGTGGTTCTAAAAATTCATTGTCAAGTCTTGTAGAATTCACGATACTCATTCTTTTGAAGATCCTTTGGATTCCGCATCTATAAAGAGTGTGACAAAAGATGATCAATTAGAGATGTATTATAAATGAGGAAAAGAAAAATGTTAATGCAAATCACTAGTTCATACTGCAGCCAAAATTAGATTACTCATTGAAACAATACCAAAGCTCCAACAGTTGGGCTTTTATTAATAGAATATTATAAAAGCTAAAAAATGAAGTGTTAAATAATATAGGATCATATATTTTAGCAACATCTGTATGTAATTGTGTCTAGATAGTGAAAATTCAGAGCCAACAAGCCCATGCTATAAAGTCCTAGGTAATTGTGACCTACACCAATCTATCGTTTAAAAGCTCCAAGGTGACAGAAAATTTGCGCAAAAAAAAAAGTTCTCTCACAAATCCAATAACGTCTATCAAAAAAAAAGTTCTCTCACAAATCCAATAACGTCTATCAACATTTTCATTTGCTGTTTTAAGCTTAGCGCGCGCGCGCACACACACATATATATATATTCATCTTAACAGAAGAAGCAAGTACCTATTTATATTATAGATTATGTATTATTATATATATGTGCTTTAAATTTACTTTTTTCCTTCACCTTTCAAGTACTACTCAAGAATTATGACGTACTAAACATTAATCGGGCATGTTCGTTGCTTTCCCATGTTGATCTCTCAAAGGTAAACTCCAGGTTTAAATTCTCAGAGTCATTTAAGCCTCTTAACTGTATCAATCAGAGAGCAAGTCATAACCAGAAAAGTCAACTAAACATAACTATAAATGTCAAGAATTTGACACCAGACCCACGAGTAGTTACAGTAATGTGAAAAGCAGTTAATGTAGTGCCTGAAAAGAAAAGAGAGGAGAGAGTAGGTTAACAAGTTATGAACCTCATAAATTCATAAGTTCATCACCAGTAAGCAGAAATTTTCATAACACAGCACAGTTTTAAGTTGCAACTATATATTCCCAGCAAAATTCAATGTCAACATAAACAAAGCATTGAAAAACATAATCACATATTAGCTCAGGCCCCAAAAACAAATTTTTTTTCACATCAGAATTCCACCAAGTCAAGATCAGTACTTTACCCAATTGATTCTTAGTACCTAAAAATTTATGATCATGACAAAGCAAAAGTGCATTCCTTAAACTCCCATCATGTTTAAGCTCATATCCCCAACCAATTACAGAAAAATCACTGAAATTACGAATTAAAACATCCATTAGAGCAAACAAGGGTGTGGAATTTCACACCAGCTCGATATAGAGTTTCTTTTTTAGGTGGAAAGTATGAGATCTATTTTAACTAAACCTTTAAAATTCAACAGGTTTATATAAAAAAATATTCCATCCTAATAAAGCGCACACACAGCCAACAACCAAGTACTTGAAAGGGCAAGGTTACAAAAAAAAAAATTAAAGAAAGGAGCTCATTTCAAATCTTCAATCGAAGGATGTTATATAATATATGAGAATGCAATTCAAACCTCATATAGACTGAAGGAGAACTTTTCCATTGTCTGGTTCTTGCATAACCCAAAAACATACATTATTTACAATCTAGAGAACTTCTACATTACAGTAGACATCTATACACACATATAATGTAAACACATAAACATAAAGCGGGATTTGATGTCATCATTGAGTAACCATGTCATCCAGACACTAATTTTTAAACTTGCATTATGTAGACATATAAGAATATGGCCTTCCTCATTGAAAAACCAAAATTTTCAATATAAGCCTCAGCATACTTCGAAGAAAACTTTATAGCTATTGAAAATTACTAACTTCTGATCAAAGCACAATCAAATAAAAAAGTTTGTAGAAATACATATTCTCATGCAAAAGTAAAAAAACAAAGCACTACACGATATCAAGATAACATATGCCAGAAACCAGAATCAAATAAAATTAAAAGATATTAAAATAAACCTCACTACATGGTTCAATCGGCAAGAGATAAGCTATAAGAGGAATTTCCAAACATTGAAGCCTGCTTCCAATAAAGCGAGACTGTCAATGTTCACCTCCTAACAACTAAACTTGCAAAAACGGCCTTAGAAGTAAAGATTGGGGGCAGTGAGTGAGTGGATCAAATAATAAGAAACGAGCAAAATAAAGCCAGATCTCATTATTCATGGATCAACAACAACAACAACAGAGGCAGCGTCACAAAACAAAAGCTGTGCTTAGAAACTCATTATTGTTGAAATACTTTGACTGCAATGCTTTTAAGAAACTAGACCATTAAATCAAACACAACTCTAGGAAATATCACAGACACACTGCATCCACACATGAAAGTAGAAATCAAAATTTTTGCTCTACCAAGGGCTAAGTAAAATAATTCAAATAGAAAATATCACAAACATGCCAATCAAAGAGGTAATGCAAAGATTAAAATCGAAAATTCAAATAAAATGGGCTAATGAAGCTTAAGTCAATAGTTTGATTTGAATGATTGGAAACCAGAATCGAGGCATTTTAGAGACAGAAGAGTTGCGAAAACGAACCTTGTCTTGGTGCTGCTTGTACAACAAACTCCCTTTGAAACCCAGCTGCTATAAAGCTTAGTTACCAGATCTGCAACCACGAAGAATTATGAAATAGCTTGAAATGGTAAAGAACAACGATGAAGCACAAAGGAATGCTAGCTAGGGGAACGGTGTTGTGCACAATGAGGGAAGAGGGAGAAGGTACGGTGGACAGAGTGGGGAGTGGGGATGACGACGAGAAAGACATCGAAGTGGTTTTCCAAAAGAAAGGAGAGGAAGTTGGGGAGTAAGAAGCCGCGGGGATTGGTGACCATGTGAAAATAGCAGCAGGGATTCTTGACAACGGAGATGGTGGATTTGCAGCGAAGAACCGCTGCCTCCGACAACCGCTTCGGTGAGACGTCGATGGGTTGATCTGAAAATGAGTGAGGGAGCGGAAGAGTTTGAAGGGGAGAGAGGAAGATTTTCTCGATCTAAAAATGAGATTGGTTTTTGTTTTTTTCAGATGTTCAAAAATTTAAAAAACAAAATTGAATGAGGGAACGCTTCTTGAAAGAAAAGTTCCCCAAAGTGTACAGCCTTCGGGAACCTTTGTTCACTTAAGCGTTACTGAAGGTCTTTCTGAAAATTTATGCTCGAGGTTAGCCGTTGAGGGAACGCTTTAATTTTTGGACGTTCTCGAAGGTTCACCTTGGGAAACGTTTGAAAGACAAATGTTTCCGAAGGTCTTTGCGAACACGCTTTTTAATAAAACGTTCTCGAATGTGCGTTCCTTAAGCTGAACTCCGTAGTAGTGATTAGTCCCCGCAACCAAACAAGGTTAATACGTATTTATATCTCAAAGACATAACAGAGACACAAGTCACCTGTTGACATGGGTGAGGACCGCGTAGAGATGTCATGCCAAGAAGTTTACTCTCTTCATTTTATTCAAATTATAGAATATTAAATATTTATTTTATTTTTTTCTATTCTTTATTTATAATCTTATAATAATAATAGAATAAAATATTTAATAAGAATAAAATAAAAAATATTGTTACTTTTTATATTGATTTCAAGTGAAAAAATAATTTTTTTAATATGCATATAATTGATATAAAATATCTTATAATGTGAATAGAAGAGAGTAAGTGTTTTCAATTAAAAAAAAGCATTAAAACAAAAAATTTACTGTATTTATATCATATCACCAACCAAGTTGTTGAAAAATAATACAATTGAATGAATATAAAAATTATGATTATTTTAAATAACTAAAATTTTTTGTTATATTTCCTGTATTTATTAATAAAACATTTTAAATTTAAAAAATCACTTAGTAGTTAATATCTTAATTTCTTAAAATTTATTATATTTTGAGTTTTTATATATGTTTTGAAGAAATAAAATATGCTGTATATTATTATTGCAATAATTTTTATATATTAATAAAATAATATATATATATATATATATACACACATCTATAACCTTTATAATCTAGAATCAAAAAGCAGTATTCACCTAGATTCATATTACTGTTGAATTTACGGCACAAAAAAACTTTATATATATATATATATATATTTTCCCTCCCTCCATGACATGGGAACCAAAAGGAAAAGAACACCACGCATGAGCACTGACAATGAATTATCATGTTAGAAAAAATTACTCTTGTAGACCCTTATTAAATTGACATATTATATCCTAATAATATTTTTAAATATAAAAATAGGATTATTAAATTTAACTTAAAATTTGAATTAAATTTACATATTAAACAATGAAATAAAATACTAACAATCTCTCAAATATTATTTTAAAATAAAATTAATTTATTCATTTTTTTAATCCAACTATATTAAATCTTTATGATTAATTTCTAATTGATAATATTTTTATGTTTAGTTTTATTTTAAATCTTTTCACCTAATAACTATTTAATATTATTTTAAATATTACTTATATTCAATATTATCAATTAAACTAATCATATAAGTTAACCAGTTTGATAGAAAATACTTAAATAATTTATTTTTGTATTTTAGATTAAATTTTACATTTCTTTTCAATTTTGTAAAATTACACCTATACAGATGATTCATTTCCCTTTTACTGCTTCATTTCTCTTCTCTTTCTCCAGAAATCTCTATTCCTTTTCTTTTGTTATTAACTTTTTAAATTCTATCTCTCTCTTTTTGTTCTTACAAAATTACCACTCTTTTATTTTCAGCTTCTCCTAATATATATGCAGGCATGTGATCAATTGTTAACAGCAACTGCGATGTGATTTCAATTTCTTCTTCAAATTGATTTAATTGATTTGAAATATATAATATTCATTTCCTTGTTCCTTTCTCTTGCTCTATTTTAGATCCCTCCCTTCTGTGCAATATACCCATTGTGAATTTACCATCCGTGCCTTCACCGTGCCCCACGAACCGTCATCTGTCGTTCTCTTGAGTGAACTCCAACACGCTCATGACCGGAGTAGGAAGAAGATGATCCTCCACTCCTCTTTCTTCTTTTCCTTTTTCTACTTTCTTTATGGTCATTATTTTCATTTCTTTTTCCAGATTCGGTCGAAATTGGAGCAGAGGCAAAGCACTGCCACTGAGCTGGGTCTCGGGGAGAGAAATTCTCTTCTTTTCATCAAATGTGCTTCCTTTTTCTCATCTTTATCACTCATTAAAGATTTGGTGGCTTGGAAATTGTGTGTTTGTGATGATATACAAACTAATATACATTGTTCATCGACTTCGACTCCGTCTATGGCTAATGGGATATTTTCCCGTCCAGTCTTTTTTAAACTTTGTGTATTTGTATTATGTTTATCTTTGTATTAAGTGAACATTCAAAATCTAATTTTTATGATTTTATCTTCTCCTTTTTAGCCAACGAGATTTGATTTCTATCTATTTACGGTAGATTAGTTTTGATGAATCACAAGGAAGATTATATTTGCTATTGGGGATTGCCTCGTGCAGATTCGATCTTTTATTGTTTATGTGCTGCCATGGTATTGTTGCATGTTGTTAAATTTAGGTTGGAAAAGAGAACACTTTTTCCGTTCAGAAGAATGAATAAATTAGCTGAATTAGTTATCTGGCACCAAGATAATTATTGAACCGTGTATTTAAGAATATGCTTTGGTGGGAGTGGAAAGCGTATGATTATGATGTTACACGAGATGTATAAAGTTCGGTGGTCGTATTTCTGGAAAAATGGGATAGGAGAGTCTCACTCTTAAACCGTAGCTGCTCTCTCCATGCTCTATCCTATCCACAAATGGAAGCTTCACCATTTTCCGCCAAAATCTGCATGGCTTCGTCCCCTCAGGATCTTCATTTTGAGTAAGCTTTTAGTATTTGCTGCGAAGGTTAAAAATGAGCCTGTCACTGCCTCGACTATCAATCCTAGCTTTGTGGACCCAGTTCGTGTAGTTCTCACTGGTTTGAGGAATTTTGGTTTGAGTAATTTCCATATTGCTGTTAAGGCATGGTTCAGTCGACTGCTACAGGAACTTGAAGATGTAACAAGTGTTTATCGTGTAGTAGATGCTGTGATTTATGTTATCTTGCAGTTTTTTCACGATTAATCATTGTTCGTGAGAGTAGTAGTTTATTATTCAATACTACTATAAAGATTTTTAATCTTTTTGATGATTAAGGAATAATTATACATTATAAATTGTTATGCAGAAAGCTTAATAATTCTGGAATTTGGTTTAGTTATAGAGATCAATAGCAAGATTGAGACAGGAATCATCGTTTGCGAGGGAACAAATTAATATAAATCTGTGTCCATTCACATTCCGCTAAGATAGGAGAAGAAAAGTAATGAACACTCCCATGAAATATATGTTTCTTCATAAATGCTGGATGAATAATTAATCGCTGCGTGTGCTTCTATGAAGAAAAAATTAGTGAGCAAATGAAATAACTTTTTATCTGTTTTCCTCTTTTATTTAGCTTTTCAGAATCAATTTGTTAGCATCATTTTTCTTTTTCAGATGAGTATACTTTTTAGGCGAAACCACACTTTTAGTCTCTAGTCTCACAATGTTACAGTAGATTTCATCTTGGTCTCTTAATTTTATTTTATTTTTTTTTTAATTTTTTAATTTTCAAAATATAATCAAGTATTTTCCTATTACTATCATCGTTAATTATATTAATAGAAATACTGACAAAATATTATTTAACGTTGACATGTCAATTTTTACTGTCAAGTCATCAATATTTTTCATTAATCTTAAATTTAAAATATTTTTTAATTAAATTAAAAAATTATAAATAAATATTTATAAATAAAAACTTCTAAACAAAACCTTAATCTTAGATTTTTTTTATAAAAAATAAGTTAGATAAATATGTAAGTATTTAGAAAATATTTTATTAGTATTTAAAAATGATTAATCAGTATTTTCTACTAATACAGTTAACCGTGTTAATTATAAGAAAAATTTTGATTATATTTTAAAAGTTAAAGGATTAAAAAGAAACAAAATAAAGTTGAAGGATCAAAATGAAATTTAGTGTAAAGTTAAGAAATTAAAAATATATTTTTACCTGCTTTTTACTTATCTCCATATTTACATAAATAAACATTTTTGCATTTCGAACAACAAAGGTTATTATATATTCAGTATGTGGCTCCAAATTTCACTTCTAACCAAAGAAACGTATGCCAAAGATTTACTTCCAAATATACTGAAAAAGTATTTACTGACGTTTACTTTTCATCTACTTCTTTTTTTTAATATTCTCTCTAATTCTTAATAATTCTTAATATAAGACCCTCTTAATCGAATCACGTGGATTAAAAATTAAAATTAAAACTAATAAATTACCTCAATTTTTTTAAAAATTCTAATATTTTTTTAAAATTATTCTTATTTAATCTTTTTCTCTTTCTCTTTAGATATATTAAATAAAAATATTTTTTAAAAATATATAATAAATATATTGTCAGAGATTTGGAGTCATTATACTGTCAACTTTGAAGGAAAAAAAAGTTTTAATTATTGCTTTTTTTTTTCCTTTGGCCTGACATGACAATTTCTGTATAAATATTAAATTATCTATTTGTAGGAGTAATCCGGCAGAATCTTGGAAAATATTTTCTTTGGAACATAATATATAAATTTAATTTGGGTATAAATTAGAAATTTGAAAAAAATCAAATTTTTTATTAAAAATAAAAATAAAAATAAAAATAAAAATAATTTTATAATGTTTGAAAATATCTTGGGCATAATATACCCAAAAAAAAATGAAATCTAAATTTTTCATTAAAAATAAAAATAAAATAAAATAATTTGATAGTATTTTAAAATTAAGAGCAAGGCGCACGACAGATTGGTTTTAATGAACCACAAGGAAGATCATACTCAGGGGTAAGAAAACTCAATTGGATTGAAATATGCTTGTCACATTTTTTCATCGGTGACCCATTTGCACTACCCTTCTCCCTCTCTCTTCTTCTTTCCTTCTACCATCTCCACCCTTTTCCCCCTTCACTGGCCTGCACCCCTTAGTCATCTTCCAATGGTGAGTTTCTTGCTCATGATCGGCCACATATTCTGACGTCCTCCATTGAAATCCCAAGCGATTCTAGGATTTGTATATTGATATTAATATATAGTTTGACTTTTTATTTTGATTCTAGATTTGGATTTTTTTAGTTAAAGGACTTCGATTTTGTTTCAGCAGGAAAAAATAAATGAGGATGAAAAAAAATAAAGGATTTGTATTTGCCACCCCCTTTATCAGCACAGTATATTAAATATTGTCACACCCGAAGATGCGACGCGGAAGGCGCGGGAAACGAAAATAAAAAGGAAAAGGGAGAAATCGGCCCGCCAGACGGAAGGCCGATTTCGAGGGGAGTCGCCACCAAAATTTTAAGGGAAATTTTGGAAAACCGAAATAAAAAACAAAAAGGGATAAGGATAGTCTACGAATCGGAGTTGGGTTCGGGAGTACAATTGTGAGTGGGAAAGGTGTTAGGCACCCCCACAACACCCGTTCCTAAGAACGGTTACCTTAGATTGATCATGCAATTTTTATGGCTTTTAAAAATTATTTTGGTTGCTCTTTTACCACTCACATGCAAAAATAAATATAAAAATAAGAAAAATGTAAAAATGTAAATAAAGAATAAAAATGAAAATATGAGAGGTTGGAAAAAACAAAATAAGAGAAAAATATTATTTATTTACAAAAGTGGACTTGACCCAGAATGAGAGTCTGGGGCCTACGTACCCTGTGATAGGGATCAAAGTCGACGTAATTCGGACCAAAAAAAGCATGTCCCTGGGTTGGTATTTTTTTATTATATATTTTCTTTGAAAAGAGAGATTCATAGAAAATAATTTTGTCTTTCCACAAATAAAACAATTTTCAGGATTGGTTGGTATGTTTTAATTTGTAAAAGACAGATTAATCTCCATTATTCGCTCTTTTCATTTTTATTATATATTTTTTTTATTTAATCAATTTCTAAAAGAGAAAATATATTTTTCCTCAATTTAAAAAAAAATAGGATTAAAATTATTTGGGATTTTGAACATTTTATTTGAAAATAAAATATTTGAAAACAATTTTATAATAAAATCAATTGGCTTATATGGTGACTTTATCACTCACATTTACCCATTGATACCTAAGTGTCCACGGTAATGTTACTCGAGACAAAAGGCACAAAAAGTTCGAAAGAAAATAAATAATAATTTTTTTGTACAACTATTTTTTTGTTTTCTTTTTATTATAAAAATCATCTTAACACCTATTTACTTTTAAAAAAAAAATTAAAAAATGTGATCATTACGTATATTTTGAAAAACAATGATCAGCATATGTGGTGACTTTATCACTCACAAGTTACTGATTAACACTTAAATACCCACGGTGTTACCACTCGAAGTAGATAAGCGGAACGGATAAGGACTTGGAAGGGAACGAATAACTTTGGTTTTAACCATTTTATTTTATCCTTTTATTATGAAACGATAATAAAAATGAATAAATAAAACATGGAAGGAAAATAAAAAATAAAAAAAAATGATAAAATTCTCTTACTAAAAAAATAAAAAACAAAACATCAAGAAGAATTTAACACACCATCATTATGTATATTTCTAAAGAGAAATAATCAACATATGCGGCGATTTTGTCGCTCACAAATTGCTGATTAATACTTAATCCTCCACGGTGTTACCACTCATGGTAAATAACTAGAGAAAATAAAAACTTGGCGATACATGAATGATCCTTGTCCAAATTATTTTTAACTCTTTATTGCAAATCATACAACAAAAATGTTTTTAGAAAATAAGTGTATATATATATATATATATATTTTTTTTGTCATTTTTTTTCAGTTACTTATTTAAAGAGATGCACCTATTTTTTTTTTAAAAAAATACTTGGAAAAAGAGATTTAAGATAAAATTGATACATTCAAGATATATTATTTATCTATTTATTTTAAGATTATTTGTATTACTCTTTATTTATAAATCGTTTGCATTTTCTTAAGAAAATAAATAATTAAAGACCATTCTCGAAAACTTGGAAAATAAAATAGAATAATTAAGGTAACATTTTTATCTATTTTTTTTTTCAAAAGTCAATTTCCAAATAAAACCAAATAGCATATATGGTGATTTGGTCACTCATAATTTACTGATTGGTGTCTAAATGCTCAAAAGACAACTACTCAAAGCATAAAGATAAAGAAAATTTGCAAATGAGACTTGTACTTATTTATTATTATTTTTTTTAATTTCAAAAGTCAATTTCCAAATAAAACCAAATAGCATATATGGTGATTTGGTCACTTATAATTTACTGATTGGTGTCTAAACGCTCAAAAGACAACTACTCAAAGTATAAAGATAAAGAAAATTTGCGAATGAGACTTGTACTTATTTAAATTACTTATTACTTATTTTACCTATCTATTGTTATTATTAAAAATAAGGAACCATTGAAACTCAAAACATTTGAAGGTTAACCAATGTAAGCACCATGACAACTTCTTACTCATGGCACCCTTTGACTGACATATTACTTACCCACAGAGACTTAGTCCCTCGGGGTAAACTCTAAAACTTTCTCTTTTTCATGACATTACATTTACTCCTCTCTCCCTCTCTTATTATTATCACATTTTACTATTGTAGCAATGATACTTATCCTGTTAATATTTCAGGCGTAATGCAATAAACACCACTTAATGTCATACAAAACATAAAGGCAAATGTTACCATAACAACATAATCCAGATAACTCTCAAGAAAATTGAAAATAACAACACTGCATTTGGTGAATATGCCATGGAAAGTAGAGTGCATAACCCTAGGGCCAGTAACACCATTCCTAATTGACTCGTAGGAACTTATCCCAAACTGTGAAGGTGGAATGCTATAACCCTATTTTGAAAGATCCATTTGAAAATAATCCTTCATGAACAAAGTGAAGAAAAACAATCTTTAGCCCCACATGCTTGGGCTAAAATACCAGTAAACATTTGGTTTTCCTACTCAACTTTACAACAAAATAAGGTAGCCTAGCCTTTTAACACAAAACCCAATACCAAATTCATATAGATCACGAAGCAAAATTCTAAAGTCCTGAAAACATTGGTCTTTTTTCTTCTTCCCCCAAATATTTCAAGCGTGCTGCAACAAATCAAGGAAAGAAACAACACGAAGCTCACTGGCCCAGGGTTTCTTTCCTCAGCACTTTATCTCATCAAACCTATACACTATACATATCCAGTGCGTAAAAAGGCAGCTGACTTCTGCTACAAAGAACCCAAATAACCAAGCCTAATCTCCCCAATATTAACAATTGAAACAGAACCTCCAACAAAACACAGAGATTTTCTGGATACAAAATTTTCTAGCACCCCTCAATAGGACCAGAAGTTAGATGTCCCATAATCTCTAGATCAAATTTCAAGCAATGGGACCTTACGAAGCCAAACAAATCTCGAACACATTGACTCACTAAATGTATACCCTATCAACTATCAAAATCACGTGAAATTCATCATCAAAACTATGCATCATTATAGCAACAGACAACAAACCAACTTCACAAAACAAACAAACCAAAAAAAAACCCATCTAATGTCAAACAAAACAGAGCGTCCGAATCTGGCAGACAAAATAGAGCACCCAACACAGAACCTAAAATTCCTCAACCTACTATCTGAAACTAAGCCTAAGCATTACCAGTCAGAACACTCTTTTGGATCTTTAATTCGTCCTCCTGCAGCTCCCCCTCTGTCTTCTAGCTCTTCACCTTCGGCTTCCTCTGTCTCTGGGAATTCCTCTTCACCGCTTCCTTCAGCTTCCTCTTCCCTCTCACAATGTCTCTTAGGATTTTTCAATGTCCAAAAAAAATCCCCCTTCTGGCAATTGCCTTCCCTCGGCTTTTATAGTGCTCTTGCGAGTAGCCTGCAAAAGCGCGTGACTGTTCCTCCAACCGTACCTCATCCCTCTGCCCACGTTCTCTGTTGCACCTTCATCCCAAAAATTTTCACCTCCACTACCCTGCTATACGGGGTACGGAGTAGTGGAGGGATTGTGTGGTGTGTATCCAACCTGCATTTTTTGCCCCCTCTGATTTTCTGATCCCTTCGGTCTCTCCATCTCTTTCATTGCTCAAGCCCCTGTCCTTCGTGCCTCTCACCCGCGTCCTTCTGTGTCCTTTGCCCGGGCCCTGAATTAGGGGTCCCCCTGTACTGAGCCCTAAAGGGCTCTCTCCGTGGACCTCCGCGGCTCTCTCCTCTGCCCAAACTTTTCTGATTTCCTTCGGCCACTGCCTCCGGTTCTTTCCCTTCTCCAAATCTGCACCTCCTCTTGGCTCCTCCGTTTGTCACTCTCACTCCCACGGTTTCTTTCTCAGTCTCTCACGCTCTCTCTTCTCAGTTCCTCTGTTTCTCTTTGCAGCTCTCTCGCTCTCGGCCTGCCCCCTGGAGCTCGCGACTGCCTTTTCTCTCATGCTCTCTCAGTTCTCGGTCTCTCTCACGCTCACGGCAGCCTTCCCCCTCTGGATCTCACTCACCTTCGGCTTCCTCGCGGCCAAGCTTCTCGTTCTTTCCTTTACCGAGCCCCAAGGGCTATGCCCTTGGGTTTGATCCACGAGCCCTCACTTGGGCTCGTGGTGCTTTGGGCTGAATGATTTCAGCCCAATGCGGTCCCTTCCCTTTTATTTTTTTAAATTTTGGGCTTCAGGCTGACTTTTGGCCTGAAGCCCCCTTTTCTCTTTTTTTTTTTTTAAATTTTTGGGCTGAACTTAGACCTAAAGTCTTTTTTTTATTATTATTTATTGTTTACTTATTTATATTTTTCTGTTTATTATATATTTTTTATTATTTTATTTTGTTTTTTCTTTTTTTACTTTCTAAAAAAAAGAATTTTCTTAATAATAATTTTTTCATATTTTATAAGAATGCTCGGATAAAATGGGGTGTTTACAAATATATAAACAAAAATTCTTACCTACCTCCATACTTTTTTCTTAATTAAAAATTTAAATTTACTTTTCCCACACGTTAGACCGACAGTAACACAGAAGATGGTTTTTCAGATTTCACGAAATGAAATTTTAAATTTAAGAAAACGCAGAAAAAAATTAAGAGCAAGGCATATGGCATGTCAGTAATAGTAAAGCATAATTTTTTTTACCTCTTCCCATCACTTTTAATATTGTTAGATTGGACATTAGTACCTAAATTACAAAAAAATCCATTTTATGAGAGTGAACAAGTTGTATATAAAGTTGCAAAAGAAATTTTAGAGTGACATTTATTTAACTTACTACTTTCATTTATTATATCACAAATAATTAAAAAACAAATATTGACAATATTATAAAACTAATTAGTTCAATTATCACAACCATAAATAATATCTTTAAATCTAATATATTTAAATCACATGATAAACTAATTATTTCAATCCAAGCTCCCACGTATGCCACCCCTTGACAGATCAGTTTAAATCATTCCCCGCGTTAATATCAATGACTTTTCCTTCAATTAAATATGTAAATAGAAAAGTATTGTGTGCCCTTTTTTTCGGCCAAAGAAAACTGTCCGCTCTTATAAAAGCATTATTAAAAACTTCAGATCAAATGTATGGCTTTCATTCAGTGGCTCAGGGAGTCAAGGGCATCAATGACTCTTATATCCATTCCTCATGAAGGGCCTTTTTGTCTCTTAGGATATGATTGGAGGCAGAAACCTTTTTAATGGAAATAAAAATAAGAATGGAAATGGTAAAGAGAATGAAAATGAATTTTAAAAGTATGTTTTGTGTAGAAGAAAAAATGAATGGAATTTCAAAATAAGTTTTATTTGATATGTTAGAAAAGAGTTTTTTGAGAAATATATAATAAATAAATAAATAAATTATTTACCAATATATGTTGTGTCAGAAAGAATTTATCAATCTATATTAATAAAAATCGATAATAAGAAAATCGACAAACGCGCAGTGAATAAATCGATCACGGGATACATGACTTTTTTTTTAAATAAAAAAGAAAGTCGATTGGTAGTCAATCGACTTGTTGGTCAGTGGGATAAACAAGTCTCAAGCAAGTCGATTGATTATTAATTGACTTGTTTTTATTTTTTTTTTGTCACCAGACTTTTTTTTTTACATATATATATATATATGTGTCTGTTCCATTATAATAATAAGACGTGTTTTTTTTTACAAAATTTTATTTTAAAAAAATTAGGAATATAATAAATTATTTTTAATATAATAGATTATTTTTAATATGTGATAAAAATCCTTCAATTACTTTATAATATAATATATAACAAGAATACAATAATTTAATGTGTATAATGATTAGAATTAATGATTTTTATAATTATGAAAAAAATAATAGTTTAGAAAATAAAAAAATTGGGATTCATTAGTTAATCAATTTTTTAAATAAAGAAAGCAAGTTCATTGTGTAGGCCATTGACTTACTAATGGGTAATTTTTTAAAAAAAGAAAAAGATATTTCAAGACATGTAATAAAAAATATTTCCAAATCATTAGTTTTAGTTAAAGAGTTAATTTATCTCAATTGAAAATTTAATTTATATGACATGAAAATTTTTAAATTGGGTTCTGATTGAGAAATATTATTAATTCTGGGTAATTACTTGTTGTTTCCCCCTTTTTTGTTTTACCATTCAAAAGCAAGTCTTTTGTTTTTTTTTAATAAATGAATTTTATTTTAATGAACTTCCTTTTATATTTTTTTTTAAATTTTTTTAGACATTGTCTTTCTATCTATCTCAGGTGATTTTTTTTCTCATAATATGTAGTAATTTATTATTTTTATCTTTTATTTATTATATTATTAGTGTTGTAAATTATGTTATATTTAATGAAATGAGTGAAATTAATAGAAGTAAAATTTGAAATTTTTATTTTTTTAATTTAAAAATGTAATAAATATTTTTTAATATATGTAAAATCTCTCTTATTATCTTATAATATGGGATAAAGAGAGTAATAAAAATATAATGATTTTGTTTGTATAATGATCAGAATGAATTATTTTTATAATAAATAGAAAAAAATAGCTTATAGTAAAAATTATAACTAGTTTATTATTAGGAGATAATTTTTGGTAAATAAATCTATTAAATATCAAATAGTGTGTTTTTATTTTTTTAAAAATAAAGTATAGAAAACGCAGTAAATATTTCAAAAGAAAATGAAAACTAAGAGGAGTTGGAATGAGAGCCAAAACGATAAAATGAAGAAACTGTAACATGAATATTTAAGTAGATAGCTATTGTTTCTGTAGAATAACGGAGGATGCATTATTTTTTCAAATAATTACTGAAGTACATATTAGATGTTGCATGCAGAAATTCTCTGCCTTTCTGCATGCAATGTCTATCATAAGTCATAAGAAATTAAAAAAAAAAAAAGAAACTTCAAATGTCTTTCACGCAATATCAATTATGAGAAACAAAAAGTTAAAAAAAAAATTTGAAACGTTTTACACTCAAAAGCATGCCTGTAAAATGAGCATAAGAAAGGGGAATGAGAAGGGGGATCTGAACTAGACAAAATTTGCAAGCTATAAAAAAATTTGGTAAAAAAAATATCATTCAAGAATCTAGTCAGGAGTGGAATCTGACCAAATTATATGATACGTATAGACCCGTGAATCAACATGCTTCATGCTTCATTTAGAAGAGAAAGTGTACTTGACTCCATCAATTAAAAAATTAAAAAATAATAATAGTAAAATGAAGAGGAAATTCTATACTTTATTTTTTTAAAAAATAAAAATACACTATTTAATATTTAATAGATTTATTTACCAAAAATTATCTCCTAATAATAAACTAGTTATAATTTTTATTATAAGCTATTTTTTCTATTTATTATAAAAATAATTCATTTTAATCATTATATAAACAAAATTATTATATTTTTATTACTCTCTTTGTCCTATATTATAAGATAATAAGAAAGATTTTACGTATATTAAGAAACATTTATTACATTTTTAAATTAAAAAAATAAAAATTTCAAATTTTACTTCTATTAATTTCATTCATTTCATTAAATATAACATAATTTACAACACTAATAATATAATAAATAAGGGATAAAAATAATAAATTACTACATATTATAAGAAAAAAATCGCCTGAGATAGATAGAAAAACGATGTCTAAAAAAATTTTTAAAAAAATAAAAAGAAGTTCATTAAAATAAAATTCATGTACCCAATCGACTTGCTTTTGAATGGTAAAAAAAGGGGGCAAACAACAAGTAATTACTCAAAACTAACAATATTTCTCAATCAGAACCTAATTTAAAAATTTCCATGTCATATAAATTAAATTTTCAATTGAGATAAATCAACTCTTCAACTAAAACTAATGATTTGGAAATATTTTTTATTACATGTCTTGAAATATCTTTTTCTTTTTTAAAAAATTACCCATTAGTAAGTCAATGGCCTACATAATGGACTTACTTTCTTTATTTTAAAAAAATTAATTAACTAATAAATCCCAATTTTTTTATTTTCTAAACTATTATTTTTTTCATAATTATAAAAATCATTAATTCTAATCATTATACACATTAAATTATTATATTCTTGTTATATATTATATTATAAAGTAATTGAAGGATTTTTATCACATATTAAAAATAATCTATTATATTAAAAATAATTTATTATATTCCTAATTTTTTTAAAATAAAATTATGTAAAAAAAAACACATCTTATTATCATAACAGAACATATATATATATATATATATGTAAAAAAAAAAAAGGTCTAGTGACAAAAAATTAAAAATAAAAAATAAAAGTAAGTCAATTAATAATTAATCGACTTAGTTGGGACTTATTTATTCCACTGTTCTATGAACAAATCGATTAGTTACCAATCGATTTTTTTTTATTTATACAAAAAGTCATGTATCTAGTGATTGATTTATTCACAGTGTGTTTATCAATTTTCTGATCATCAATTTTTATTAATATAAATTAATAAATTCTTTCAGACACAATATATATTGATAAATAATTTATTTATTTATTATATTTTACTCAAAAATAACTTTAGAAAAATGTATGAAATGAAAGATTTAAAAATTAAATAGACAAAAATACCCTCTCCTTCTTCATCGGACAAAAATCTTCCCCAAATCAAATGCACCCAGCCCAGAAAATCAACAAAACAAAAGAACATAATTGAAGAGATGATAAACATATTTAAAAATTATAAATCTAATCAAATAGATAAAAAAAAATATGAACAGCACTCTGTCTTCGAACAATACCATCCACCTCCATTACATCACCGAATGGCTGAATGGAAAAAAAAAAAAAAAAGCTCAGCTAGCCACTCAACAGCAAGAGCAATTTTGAATCATACAATTAAAAAAAACCCAAAAAAAATGAAGGAGACTCAGATCTGTCTTCCACCAAAAAAATGTTCTAAATTTGTGGTTTTCATCACAGGAGGGAGGGAGTAATGACGAACGAAAAAAATGAAGCCGCCTCAGACCCACGAGGTTCGACTTTCAAATCTGGGTAGAATTGCAAAAGTTCACAGTGGATGGAGAGTGAGGGGGAGTGCTAGTGCCGGCGGCAGTCCTTCCCAAGTATGAAATCGACGGCGAACAAAGATCGAACTATTGCTTGACGAGATGGCGCACCTCCCCCGTCTTTGTCGAGATGTTTCTGTTGATGGCCGACGTGATGCTCCACCATGGAATGTTGTTCCACTGGATGGGATGGGTTCTCCGAGGGTATTATGGGACACAATCAGTCCTTCCCAAGTATGAATTTGACAGCGAACAGAGATCGAACTATTGCTTGACGAGATGGCGCACCTTCCTCCATCAGTCCTTCCCAAGTATTAAAGATGTTTCTGTTGATAACCAACGTGATGCTTTACCGTGGAATGTTGCTCGATGGGATGGGATGGGTTCTTCGAGGGTATTATGGGACACAAAAATACGGTTCCCGAGGATGTGAGAATCCCTGATGGAAGAGACGTTGTCATCTTTAATGGAAAATCTGGTTCCGAGGAAGCATTTTTACTGCACACCGAACCAAGTATTCTGGCCTTCCCATTGCAAATTCTTTTTCCGTCAGGCAAATTCTTTTATACTAAACGGGCCCTTAGGAAATTGTCAAATCTAATTAATAATGCTGTCCATATAGGAACAGAAACCGAAACTCCCTCCCATGCCCACATAAATCTGTCGTTTTTTTTTCATTCTCTATACCATTTTTCCATTCTCCTATTTTATTTTTGGTCGAGTTGAGTTAAAATTATAACCCACACACTTTGGGCTTTGGTAGTAAATTGTAAATTATTTTTTTTGGGTCCCATTTTATTTTTCTCTCTTTTATTTCTTTCAAATTTTGTTACACTATAAATTGGAGAAGCAACTCTTTTTTTTTTTTTTCATAGAAGAAGTCATTTTAAATTAAAAAGTAAAATAATATGGAACTCATTGAATGAGGGTACTGTTATCCCAGAAAGCTTTTTTTTTTCCTTGCCAACTATTCTCTTAGAAAGACTAAATGCGCACCGACACGTGTCAGTAGTTCAGAACTATTTCTTTCTTCATTCATTACTGATTTACTCTTTCATAGACTACAGACAGGATATGAATACTTCCAGTTCGGATCCCTTCTTGATCTGTCCTCCATTTTCACAACCAAAAAAAAAAATCAAGATTGCCTTCTCTTTAAAAAAAAAAAAAAAGGCAACACAAAGTATTTGCAGATTGCAAACTAACAAGAAAACAATTAGGTAAGGAACATGCTTAGAGAAATCACGTCAACGCTAGCTTGATAAAGAGATTAGCAAATATTAGCTTCATAAAAATCCTAACAATGAATATTGGTAAATATCAGTACAGTAACTGAAACCTTTTCTATAATAAAGTCAGTAATTTTAGGATGTTCATATCATAATTTTTTATCGTTGCAGTTTTTTACTGGGAGTGGGTACAATTGAACTCACACTCAATCTTGGAAGATATACTTTTCCACTGGAGATCTCTCCTTCTGCTAACAATAATATAGTTTTATTTACAAAGATGCTATTATAACTTTATTTGATGAATATTTTATACATTTCAGTGTGAAATATTATTTGGCAAACGGTGCATAAAAAAGATGTGAAAATATAAATATTAAAACTTATGTATTTTGACAGGCATTTAAGTTTATCGCTGATTATATATCCATAAAAAAGTTATAAAAGCACAAATATTTCATCCATTTCAATCTCTCTCTCTCTCTCTCTCTCACACACACACAGCCGATGGTTCTAAAACAATGGGCCAACAGAAATTGGGAAATCTGCCATAAAAGGAGTCATTCGGCCTTATCCGTGGTTGCAGCTGCACCTTCAGGGTCGGGTTCTTCGAAACTTAATTTTTCTCCTCCCTTTTTGTTCATTATATTATTTTTGTTTATAATTCTCAAGAGAAAAAATCTACTTTTCAGTGCTGTTTTGCTCAAGGTAATAATATACTTTTCATTTTCTTAGGTTGAAGATATTGGAACCTTCCAGAAAGATATTGGATCACGGTGTATGTGATTTTTTTAATTAATATTTCAACTTGTGCAGGTGTACGTAGTTCATACACTTATTTTTTTTTTAATTAATATTTCAGCTTGTGTAGGCGTAGTTCATGCTTGGTGATGTGTCCAACTTGCCTTTGCACTGGGATGATGATGGCAAGTGATCATGACCTGCGAATTGATCCCACTAACATGCTGCCAAATTTTTTAGTGAAAATACAATGCAAATACCAATTCACACAGGAATATTGACTATACATTGGTAGCTCATTTGGTCTAATGATGTAATGAAAAGTGTAAAAATGATATAATATAATGATAATTATATATGAATTTGTTTGATATGATATTAGAAATGTTAGGAATGAGAGTAATAAATTTATTTTTTATATTTATTTTAATAAAATTTAAAGTAAATTGACAAACATGCCCTTAAAAAAAACACACCTGCTCAAAAATCAACCATCCCCTCCGTCTCTTCCTTCGTCTTTGTTGTCGGCAACCAAAAATTAAAATCTCAACCATGAAACCAAGCAAATTCCACCAACAAATTACAAAAATGTTATAGAAATCATAAACTACGAAACCCATCAACAAATTTCAACGGTGGTCCATGGAAGACCTTCTTTTAGGTTCTTTTACAGATCTAGAAGCATGGTGGATCCGTAAATCCAGTACAATGAGAACCATAATCATAAATCGAAGCTAGCAAGTTTTGGCGGAAGGTTACAAGATGATGGATATGAGATTTGTGAGATTTGAGGTTGAAAACAGCTATCATGGTCCGTGGTTGACAAGAATGAAGATTGGAGATGAGTGACGCCAAGCTCGGTGATAGTAAAGAGAAGGTAGATTTGGAGGTCCAATAGTGTAGATCTGGATGGAGGTGGAGGTAGACAAAGGTGACAAATACGATGACCATGTTGGAAATTTCAACATACACGCAGTAGAAGACTATCAAAAAATTCCCTCTCATGAATTTATCGACGTTGTTTAGATTGAGATATAGAAAAAGAATTTACCTCCGATATGTCCCTTGGTATTCTTTTTTCATTTTGTTAGACCCCAGGAACTAACGCGACTGCTCAAAAATCAACCATCCCCTTCGTCTCTTCCCTCGTCTTTGTTGCTGGCAACCAAAAATTAAAATCTCAACCATGAAACCAAGCAAATTCCACCAACAAATTACAAAAATGTTATAGAAATCATAAACTATGAAACCCATCAACAAATTTCAACGGTGGTCCATGGAAGACCTTCTTTTAGGTTCTTCTACAGATCTAGAAGCATGGCGGATCTGCAAATCCAGTACAATGAGAACCATATTCATAAATCGAAGCTAGCAAGTTTTGGCGGAAGGTTACAAGACGATGGATATGAGATTTGAGGATGAAAACGGCTATAATGGTCCGTGGTTGACAAGAATGAAGATTGGAGATGAGTGATGCCAAGCTTGGTCATACTGAAGAGAAGGTAGATTTGGAGGTCCAATAGTGTAAATCTGAATGGAGGTGGAGGTAGACAAAGGTGCCAAAGATGATGACCGTATTAGGAATTTCAATATACACACAGCGAAAAATTATCAAGAAATTCCCTTTCATGGATTTGTCAATGTTGTTTAGATTGAGATCTAGAAAAAAAATTTACCTCCGGTGCATCCCTTGGTGTTCTTTTTCATTTCGTTGAACCCTAGAAACTAACGCGATTGATCAGCTTCTTCTACCGATATCCACACAAACGGTGAGTCCAACTCCCATTGTCTGTCCAGTACAACTCCGCTGTTCATCCATACAGACCACTGTTTGTACATACAATCTTGCCATCTGTCTATACAGCCACGTCGTTTATCCGTACAGTCCGCTGTCTATCGGTACAATCTCACCGCCTGCCCGTACAGCCCCACTGTTGGTACGTACAACCCGCTGTTTGTCTGTACAGTCTCATTGTTCATCGTTCTTCCATACAGTCTCACTCTCTGCTGCTTTCTCTTTAGGGTGATTCAAATTGTGTTGTTTTCTGTACCCTAGTCTATATCAATATATAGATATGATTCAGTATTTATTTAATTTAAATCAATACAATAACAACATTAGTCTTATATCACTATGTGGGGTCAATTACATGGAACATATGACGCCAATGGGCCCTATCAAACGACATCTCCTAAGATAAATCATTTCTCAAAAGATCATTCCTTATAACTTTCCTCAGTATCATTTTTGGTCTTCCTCTACTCCTTTTGATCAGGCTTTAGGCCATTTGATCAACTCTCTTTACTGGCTCCTTTTGCCCTCTTCTTTATACATACCCAAACCACCTCAAACGATTTTCCACCATTTTCTTCTTGATAGGTGCTACCACAACTTTCCTTTGTATACAGTCATTTCGTATTTTATCCAATTTTGTATGACCACACATCAATCTCAACATTCTCATCTTTGCTACTTCCATCCTATGCTCTTGTTGTCCCTTTAAAGCCCAACATTCGCTACCATATAGAATTACTGGCCTTATAGCTATTTTATAAAATTTTCCTTTAAGCTTAGTAGGTACCTTGCGGTCACAAATAACTCTTATTACTTTCCTCCATATTAACCACCCAGCTTGTATCCTATATATAACATCCACATCAATTTCACTATCATTATATAAAATCGACCCCAAATATCTAAACTTTGACACTTTATGAATGATTTGCTCTCCAATTTTTACCTCTGAATTATTTCTAATTGGCATCTTATTAAATTTGCAATGTATATATTCCGTCTTGCTTCTACTTGAACGGAAACCTTTTGATTCCAAAGTGTGTCTCCATAATTCAAGTTTAGAGTTGACCTCTTCTCTTGAGTCCTCAATTAAAACTATATCATCCACGAAGAGCATACACTTTAAAATTTCTTCCTATATATGTTTTGTAAGAACATCTAAAACCAGATCAAATAAATATAGACTCAAGGAAGATCCTCTATGTAAGCCTATTGTTATAGGGAAGCCCTTTGTCACACCTCCAGAAGTTCTCACACTTGTTGTTACCCCCCTCATACATATTCTTTATGGCTAGAATATAAGCCACACGGACACCTTTCTTCTCAATTACTTTCCACAATACATCTATTGGTACTCTATCATACGTTTTTTCAAATCAATGAAAATTATATGCAAGTCTCTTTCTTTACTCCGGTATCTTTCAATCAAACCCCTTAATAAATAAATAGCATCTGTTGTAGACCGTCCTAACATAAATCCAAATTAGTTTTCTGAAATATGAGACTCTTTTTTGAGTCTATGCTCAATCACCCTTTCCCAAAGTTTCATGATGTGACTCATGAGTTTTATTCCCCGATAATTAGCATAATTCTGAATATTCCCCTTGTTCTTGTATATGGGCACTAGAGTGCTCTTTTTCCATTCCTATGGCATTTTCTTGGACCTTAAAATCTCGTTAAATAACTTAGTAAGCCACCAAATCCCCTTCTCTCCTAAGCACTTCGAAACTTCGATAGGAATACCATCGGGACTAATGCCTTTACCATTATCTATTCTCTTAAGAGTTTCTTTTACCTCTCCAACCCGAATCCTACGATAGAAATTTAAATTGAGATCATCTTCATGGGTTGTTAATCCTTCAGTATCAATAGTCATATCCAATCCATCATTAAAAAGTTTATAAATGTAGCTCTCCCATCTTTCTTTGATATCATTATCTGCAACTAAAATTTTTCCTTCCTTATCCTTAATGCATCTTACTTGGTCTAAATCTCTTGACTTTCTTTCCCTTCTCTTGGCAATTTTGTAAATATTACGTTCACTATTCTTTGTTCCTAAATCCTGGTAGAATTCCTCAAAAACTTTAGATTTAGCCTCGCTCACTGCTTTTTTAGTCTCCTTTTTAGCCAACCGATAACATTTCCAATTTTTATCGTTATTACATAGATGCAGGGCTTTGAAACACTCTTTACTATATTTGACCTTCTCTTGCACACTCTCATTCCACCACCAAGATTCTTTATTCTTAGGTCCAAAACCTTTGGATTCACCCAATATTACTTTAGCGGTATCCCTGATCCTTTTAGCTATTTCTTCCCACAAGATGTTAGCACTTCCTTGCAAGTCCCACTTACCTTTCTCCATAACTTTACTCGTAAAGGTCACTTGTTTCTCACCTTTTAGTTGCCACCACTTAATCCTAGGATTTAAAGCTTTTTGACTTTTCAGTTTACGGTTTTTAACTAGCACATCAAGAATCAAAACCTTATGTTGTGAAGTTAAACTTTCACCAAGGATTACTTTGCAGTCTTTACAAGTTGTTTTATCTGAGTTTCTTACCAAAAAGAAGTCAATTTGTGACCTTTGGACTCCACTCTTATATGTAATTAAATGCTCATCTCACTTTTTGAAACATGTGTTTATAATTGTGAGGTTGTAAGCCATTGAAAAATTAAGAATGGAATGTCCCTCCTCATTTACTTCTCCAAAGCCATAACCACCGTGAGCTCCTATATATTACCTTGTCTCTTTTCCCACATGACCATTAAAGTTCCCCTCAATGAGGATATTTTCCTCTTGTGGGATATCTTGAATCAAGCCCTCCAAATTTTCCCAAAACTTTTCCTTAATATGTGTGTCCAACCTTACTTGAGGTGCATAAGTACTAATAATATTGAGAGTATCATATCCAATAGTCAATTTTAAGGATAAGATCCTATCAATAATCCTTCTGAATCCTACCACATTCTTTTTCCAATCTTTGTCTACAATAATATCAACTTCATTCCTTACTCTAATATTCCCTACGTACCAACGTTTATAACCAGTAGTGTCTAACTTCTTAATATTTTCTCCCACCCATTTAGTTTTTTGAAGGCATAATATGTTAATTCTCCTTCGAATCATAGTATCCACCACATTCATAGATTTACCTATTAACGTACAAATATTTCAAAAACCAAATATAATCTTACTTTTTCTAGGTTAACTTCTTTACCCACATCTGTCCAGCATGATGTAGGAACCCTTACTCATTTAACACTACACTCAAGCGCTGATATAGCGGCTTTAGCTCATTTGACACTACAATCAAGTCATACAGTGTGTTACTTCTGAACAATGACTTAGCCTTAGCACATATACGTCTCTGATCCATGTCATAAAGATTCAACAGACTTTTACGTTGGCTGTCGATGGCCTAACACAACCCTTCTCCTTTACCCGGACTTGGGATTGGCTATGACACTACATAAGCAAAGTTATTTAATTTAAATCAATAATTTAAACTAAATTAAATATTAATTAAATGGATTAGTTTGAATTTAAATCTATCTAATAGATTAAATTTAAACTAACTATCTAATATATATCCAAAATCAAATCTAGATTTAATTTATGATCTAAATCAAATTTAGATTATTAGTTTAAATTCAAATTTAGAATCCAATCTAAATCATATTTTGATTATGACATTAGTATAAATTTAAATCTATTAAATTTAAAACTAATTAATTTGAACAATACATATATTTCGAAATATATATCAAATATATAATATATCAAACACATATATATTTCAAATTTTAATATATATATATATCAAATATACATATAATTCTATTACCCTAAATTGAATATTAAATTTATTTAATCTAAATACATTTTAGATTCAATGAATTTGGGCATTCTAACTCAAGTTAACCCGTTCTTGTGGGTAACCCTATAGACCTATATGATGTTGGCAGTGTGCTAATAACACTATTGGACCTACAAGTCACAAGTGGCCTCTAGTAAGACATTGTAACTACCCAAATCATATAAGATTGGTGATCTGATACAACCTATCATATAACCCGATCACATCCCTTTTATCTCATGATATATAGGTCAAGTATCAGGTATGGAAACGCCATCCTCATTTTACTCGACTATTACTTTCTTGATCTCCAAGCAGACTGACAGAACAAATGAAAACTCTTCCATTCGAGTACGGCCATGTATTTCTCAATCTCACTCATCAAGGGGCCTAGATAAATCTCTCCATTAATTAGAGGGATAAATTCCATCTTCCTCCACACGAGTTCCACCATGCCCGACCATAGACTTTATGATCTCCCAATTAAAGGTAACTGTCACACCCGGAAATGCGACGAGGATGGCGCGGGGAATGAAAATAAAAAGAAAAAGGATGAAATCGGCCCGCCTGACGGAAGGCCGATTTCGGAGGGAGTCGCCACCAAAATTTTGAGGAAAATTTTGGAAAATCGGAATAAAAACAAAAAGGGATAAGGATGGTCTGCGAATCGGAGTTGGGTTCGGGAGTACGATTGTGAGTGGGGAAGGTGTTAGGCGCCCCCACAACACCCGTTCCTAGGAACTGTTACCTTAGGCTGATCATGCAATTTTTATGCCTTTTACAAATTATTTTAATTGCCCCTTTACCATTCACATGTAAAAATAAATATAAAAATAAGAAAAATGTAAAAATGTAAATAAAGAATAAAAATGAAAATATGAGAGGTTGGAAAAAACAAAATAAGAGAAAAATATTATTTATTTACAAATGTGGACTTGACCCAGAATTAGAGTCTGGGGCCTACGTACCCTGCGATAGAGATCAAAGTCGACGTAGTTCGGACTAGAAATACGTGTCACTGTGTTGGTATTTTTTATTTTACATATTCTTTGAAAAGAGAGGTTTATAGAAAATAATTTGTCTTTCCACAAAGAAAACAATTTTTAGAATTGATTAGTGTGTTTTAATTTGTAAAAGATAAATTAATTTCCATTACTTGCTCTTTTCACTTATTTATTATTATTATTTTTTTTTGTTTAATCAATTTCTAAAAGACAAAATATGTTTTTACTCATTTTAGAAAATATGATTAAAATTGTATGCAATTTTAAACACTTTATTTTGATTAAAAAATGATATATTTGAAAACAATTTTATCTTCACAAAATAAAATCAATTGGCTCATGTGGTGACTTTATCACTCGCAATACACCGATTGATATCTGAATGTCCACGGTGGTGTCACTCGAGACAAGAAGGCATAAAAATCTAAAGAAGACAATTTATTAATTTTTAATAATTTTTTTTTGTACAAATTATTTTTTTATTTTTCTTTTTATTATAAAAATCCTTTTAACACCTAAAAAAATAAAAAAAAATGTGATCATTACATATATTTTTAAAGAAATAATAATCAGCATATGTGGTGACTTTATCACTCACAAGTTACTGATTTTCACTTGTATGCTCACGGTGATGCCACTCGTGGCAAATGGCAAAAGGCATAGATAAAATTGAAATAAATGAAATCATTTTTGTATTAAATTATAAAAATAAATATTATTATGGTTATTTTAAAAAAAGCGATAAAAGAAATTTAAAAATATGACTTTTACATATATATTCATATATTATTTATTTTTATTTGTTTATTTGTTTTATTATTTTTTTTTTAAGAAAAAGAATCAATTAGGATCTGTGGTGACTTTATCACTTACAGCTCGCTAATTAACACCTAAATGCCCACGGTGTTATCACTCGGAACATAAAGGCAAAAATTAAAATTTGAAATAAAAGGCTCTCATTGAATCATTTATTTTTACTTTCAATAAAAAAAAATAAACCATTGGTGCTCATAAATATTAAAAAAAATTTAACCCACCTTTATACCATGGCAGCTCCTCACTCATGGTACAATTGACTGACACTTTATAGGCATACGGGGAGTTGGTCCCTCGTGGCCGACTCAAAAGGTGAAAAGAATAAAATTCCATAGTCAAATAAAAACCAAAATCAGAAATAAAAACAACAATCAAACACAATTTATCAATGTGTGTGCAATGCTTAAATAATAATTTATTTCAAAATAAAATTACAAGAGATAAAGAGAGAAAAATTAAACTGTTTTCTCCTTTTAACTACTCGTTGCTTTGATGAAGGTGATTCACTCTTTCCAAGATTGATCTCACACTCTTCACTCATACCCTCCTCCATACTTTGAAGATGACGCCCTCATTTCCATGCTTGACTTGATGATGTAGACCCTCATGTTACCCAAAAGAACATACATAAAGAAGGTACGTAGCATTACACATTATGATCCATTAATTACTCAACAATTAGGTCACAGGATCCAAATTTAGAGACCAAATTTTTATGCAAATGCCAACTAAGGCAGCTAAAACTAAATGACGCCCTTATATTTGAACCACCTCTTCCCCACACACATCACGCCATGCTTGCATAACTAAAGATGATATAAGAGAGGTAAGTATCATGGCAACTCCCGTGTAGGAAGCTATGCAACCATATCATCAAACAAGGTTTATTAGGGGTGCGCCAATGAACCATGCATTGTATCATTGTATGTGTTACTGAATTTTATAATAAAGCCCTTCAAGCTTTAAACGAATCAGAAAGTGACGACTGAATATGACTACCCGATGATGCAAACGCAAGCATGAATAGAACAAAGGATCATTCAAACAAAACTTCAGTTTGACCTATTAATGTATGCACTCATAGCTATGCATCTTAGAATTTTCAAACCAATGAGGGAAGTACCCCAATAGGACATATAAGTGAGTTCCAAGTCATGCTAAAACACCAAGAATCAAGCATCAACTGTGAGTCAACTTCCCCCAGGGTTCCCATGAGACTCTTTTTGTACCCACACTAATCAGTCAACAGTTTGGAATACATAGCTTGAAGCAAGACGTGAGAAAAATAATAAACACATTCCAAGTAGGCTTCAACAGGCAATCTAGACAAAACCATGAGTACCTAAACAGTTTCACCATACAGCTCAGCATCCAGTAAATGTTCATTCACATTAGCAGATCCACAAAGAGGCCAAGACTATCAAACAAAACAGAGTAATTAAAAGCTGAGTTTATGGATTAGATTTCTATGCTCCGTGATATTTGGATCTCTACCAAACTATTCTTCACCCAAAGGAGGCATGAAATAGGAGCTTGAATTGCAATGGCACATATTTAAAGCAAAGCCATTATCCCAAGTCCAACCACTTCATTTGATCAAATTTTTCAAATAGAACCTACAATCAAGACCTGATGCTAAACCACAAACATCACGGAGCTTAGAAAAGACCTGGAAGACATGATACTTAAATGCAACAAACATGGCATACCATCATTTACGCAATGTGAAGTCTACAACTTGAAGGAATAACTTGGGTAACAGGACCCATGATTCAGTATATAATTATATACGTGTGTGTATTTTATAAAAGGACAAGAGATCAGTTCAAATAGGAAATCTACGCAGAGCAAACTCAAGGTCACAGTGAAACAAACCACCATTCAAAAATGAAAGGGGAGTGGGACACAGTCAGAAGGAATATTGTATTCAGATTCGAAGATTACCGATAGGAAGCCCTAGGTAATCAGATCCGTCGCTGCCCCCGAGTTCAAGGTGACCCCGGCCGCTCGAATTCAACCTTTGACCTTCACTCCGTTCAACTTCGTGCCTTCACACCCTATTACCTCCCTCACTCACTCATGCTCCGCTTCTCTCTGTCTCAGCTGTCTCCCTCTATTTTTTTTTTAGCTGCCCTCTCAGTTTCTGTCTTCCTCTCGCGGTCCTCACTCCCTTCTCGGTCCCCCACCTTCTTTCTTCAGCCGTGGCTCCCTCTCCGTGGTTTCCTTCGGCCACCCTTTCCTCTTTTCTCTGCTCCCGCGGCTCCAGATCTCACCCTCTCCCACCATGCTCTGCTTTCTCTCGTGCCTTCATTGTGCAGCTCCCTCGGTTTCCTCAGCTCGTTCTCGGGTGCCAACCTTCCCTTCTTCAGACTCACGCCTCCTCTTCCTCTATTTCAGATCTCCCTCAGTTCTCGGTCTCTCTCAAGCTTCCTCTGTTCTCCGCCCTCTCTTTTTCTCCCTCGGCCGTGTCCCTCTCCCCGATTTAGACACCCTCAGTCTCCATTTTTCCCGGCCACGCTCCCTCTCTCCTTTCTTTTTTTTCTTCGGCTTCTGCGTCCCTCTCTCTTTTTTTTCTCAGTCGCCTCTCCTTGCTCCCCGCGGCTAGCCTGTCGCTCTTCCTTCTTCTGCTCTCGGTTCAAGTCCCTCGTCTCCCTCAGTTTCCCGGCGTCTTCACCTCAGCTCCCTCGGTTTCTCTCTTGCGGCTAGCTATCCTTTTTCCTTTCCTCAGTTGCCTGCTGCCCTAAACACTCAGGGCATAGCTATTTGGGTCCAAGCCCACGAGCCCTCAATCGGGCTTGTGGTATCTTGGGCCCAAAATACAACTCTCCTCCCCCTTTTTTTTTTTTATCTATATATGTTTTTTTTATTTTTTTTGTTTGTTTGTTTTTATTCATTTTTTTATCTTTATTTTTATTTTCTTTTGTTTCCTTTTTTTTTGTGTCTTTTCGTTTTTTATTTGTATTATTGTTATTTATTTATTATTTTATTTTATTATTATTATTATTTTTTATTTTATTTTTTTTATTTTTTTGTAAAATGTCCGGACAAAATACGGTGTTCACAGTAACTTTTAACTATGCCAAAGTATAGTGTTCTCCATGTAGGAAACCATGATGATCTCAGGTTTGAGGGCTTAATGATACGGTTATATATGAGATATTTTATGACTTGATCCATGTAGCTATCTCATGACAGGTCGATCCAACGTCTATTCTCTAACAGGAACTTATGATTTTGATTTGTATGTTCATACATAATTATCAATCAAAATCATACTAGACTTAGTTCATCATTGTTCTCATTAAGATGATTGACTAGGGATATTTAGGATAAAATAATTTATCTCATGATATTATTATAAAGAAAAACATGTAAACAATATAAATAATGTAAGAAAAAAAAACACCTTTTTTTTATATTGAAATACAATGTCCATAATACAATGATTGGCCTAGGGTACAATCTCCAACAGACTAGGGACACCTATGACAATGAGGATGACCGGATCTGAGTTGAAGCTGAAGGTGGAAATGACAGAAGTGAGATGGCAATAGGGGAAGATCAAAGGTGTGTGAGGTTGGAGGGTGGGGAAAGATGAAGCATGGAGAAGATGAAGATGAGGATGAAGCACGGCAATGAAGGTGTCATTTCTTTTGTTTATGAACGGCAATATGATCCTTTTGAACTCATTACAGGCATGTAATGCCCAAACCTCAGCTTTTGGTGACTATTGCTAATTTCATGAATTTAAGTAATCAGCACTACATGTGTAATCTTCTTTTGTCCTACCAAACAAAACCATTCAGATAATATAAAGCTCATTACATTACATGATTATCGAATCAAATAGGGTGTGATAGGAAAAGGAGGCAATATTCCTACTACTCTATACCACTATATATTCTAACAAATATTTGAATCAAAAGAACATGAACAAGTAAAATACAAGCTAAATCAAAAAGATGAGAATATAAATTAGTTAATAGCTTCATTGCATACTTCACAAAGAGAAGCGGTTCAATACCTAATTGAAGACTAAATATGTGTAACAAAGTAAAATTATACCTTAAATTCAAAATAACAATTCAATTTTTAGTATGAAAAGAATAACTCCCCATTTAATGCACAGGATAATACCGAATAATTTCTAATGGTATGACCTTAGCTTAAATAAAAAAATATTAATAAATAAAAAATTAAGAAGCTCAATTGGAACTATGCTTTTTTAAATTTTGCACAATTCCTAATATAAATATACCTTTTTACACTTAAAACCATTTTCTTCGAACATATAAAACAAGTCCTGGTTAAATTTCAAACATATCAAAAATGCTGCCCACGCATTGTGCGGGATCATAACTTCTAGTTATATTTAAATTGTAAAAATACACTGGATACAATATATCCAAAATAAAAAATAAAAAAAATGTGTGGTGATCAACGGAGGTTAGATCTAGTGGAAGGAGTTAGTCACTCATAACGTAAAGAACCAAGATTCGAATTTCTACTGGAAGAGATGTCCACATTTAGTACATGACAATATCTCAAATAGGATTACCTCCAATAGAAAAATATCTGTAGTTTTTATAAAAAAATGTGTAATGTCCTAATAATCATGTTGTGCATTTTTTAATATAGAACTATATAAATACTCTCTTCAGTCTTGCTCAAATAAAAGTTTTTATAATCTAAAATATAATGTATGTTTAGATCATTGAATAATTTTTTTCATAAATATCCTTCAATAATTATAAAATGAAAGTGATTACTATACAAAAGACTAAGTTATGATTGGAAAGCTATAATATTCAATTAGAGGCATATCTGAAAAATAAATTAAATTTAGAAAAATTTAAGGTGTTTTAACTTTTCTTACTATTCAGGAACTATTTAAGAGGAAGTTATATTTGAGATGCAGTATAAATATAATTTAATAGGGAAATAAATCTGAATGAAGAGCGAAAAACATGAATCAATCACAGTGGGGAGAGCGACCCTTAACCCGGGAGGAGGGTCGCTTTTGGCCAACCTGCTTACGTCATGATGAGCATGTGGCGTTGTTCTTTGGCTTTACATTTTGGAGTCAATAGAGTGGCATTCTTGTGCGCTAAGAGATATGGTAGCATCATTACTCCCTCCAATTTAAATATATATCTTTTTTGATAAAATATATATAAATAAAAAAAAAGAGTTAAATTATTTAAATTTATTAAAAATTTATATTTTTTTTAACACTATCCTTAATAAATATAATTTCTAAATTAACTTTCTCTTTTATGAGTTAATTAATGACAAGAATAAATTAAAAAAATCATTAATACTTTTGACTTTACCTAAATATAACTTATATTTTGATTCAAAAAAATATTTTAAAAGAGAATTTATATTTTGAATAATAGAGTATCGTTTAAGACATTGGATGTGTTTATTGTTCAAGTTTCTTCTTTTATTCTAGCTTATGTTGGAACAAGACATGGGGTGTCTCCGGCCATCTTTGGTGCTGCCAACTGGTGCCACTTCTTTTTTTTTTTTTAAGATCAAAGCTTACATATGAAAATTAATACTCCCTCTAATTCTTAATATAAGATCTTTTTAACTGAATCATGAGAATTAAGAATTAAAATTAAAACTAATTAACTACTTTGATTTCTTCGAAAATTCCAATATTTTTTCAAAATTACCCTTATTTAATCTATTTCTCTTTTTTTTTATATATTAAATAGGAGTATTTTTTGAAAATGTATAATAAATATTACCTTATATATTATAAATGGTCTTATATTTAGGATTAGAATAAAAGATCCTATATATAGGACCTGAAGGAGTAAGTCTTTGAGTTGTGCATTCCTATAATTGTGCAGTTTTGAAATTTTTTAAATTTGAAAAATATAAAGTACTAGACTGTAGCTCTGCAATTATGCAGTTAAATAGTATGAGAGAAAAGAAGCATAGAAAATAATAAAAACTATACAATTACATGATTGCATGATTTCGGGAGACTATTTTTTTCATTCGTAAACCTGGACCTCAAAAAAGTAAAAAAAAAAAATTAAAAAAAGGGTGGCAGCACTAAAATGGCAGGAGAGGCCCCATGTCCTCTGGAACATCATGTTATTTTTATTTTTATTTTATTTTATTTTCTGATATTTTTCATGTGTGTTCCCTTTTATTTGATAAATTATTAATCGCTAAAAAGGATTGAAGAATTTGCTTCCACCTAAGTGTTTTTCTTCGTTCAACACATCCAGCTGTTAGGTTAGTGTAACATAAAAATTGAAATATAAAATACTCATTATTTTTTTTTAATTATTATTACTCACTGTAATTGTTTATTATTATTTTTAAGAGTATTTTTTTATAATTAGAGATGTTTTTATCTATGAATTTATTTTTTTCATATATTTTATTTTATTTCATTTTGTGTGCTAAACATTCTTTAGTTTCTAATATCATGAGTTTAAGAAAAATGACATTTGTCAACATGACATAACGTAAAACTGAATCAACAAGGTCCAAGGGAAGGGGATGTCACTCTTCAAGAAACACCACACCGCTAGATAACTGACAACTGAAAATAAAAAAACAGAAACACAGGCAGCTACTTCTTCAATATCCATTTTATTTTTTTTTTGTTAAAAACTATACAAGACAGAGATCATCAAGAATTGGCAACATTATTTTATTCTGCACAAAACTATAAAACCGCTCAAGGATGCAAGAAAGATTTTTCAAGCAGTTCAATTTGAATAATATTGATAATTAATTATTTAGCATCAAAGGCTATATTGAGTATTAACAATTATTTTATGTTTCTGTAGAAAAGAGTAATTTATAAATTAGAAATACCACCACACAACTGAATCGCTCAAAAACTTGTTTTACTTTAAAGAAAGGGCACAACACCTGCATTATAAATAAATAAATTTAAAACTTGTTTTAAATACAATTTAATTTAATGTAATCATGCATTCAAACCTGTGGAACAACCACGTGTATTGAGCACTCCAGTGCCCAATCCAACATATGTATTCAAAACAAGTTAATAAATAAGTTTAAATAAATGTGTTAAAAATTTTAAGATCATAAAATTAATTAACTTTGTAATATGATCAAAATTAATAAAATTTATAATATAATAAAAGCTTAAAAATAAAAATATACGTATTAATATTGTTTCTTACATAAGTATTTAAATAATTCTTAAATATTATTTGTTTAGAGGAGCATTTTGGTCCAATAAAAAGTTAAATAGATTTAACGATCAATTAATGGTTGGGCAGATGAAAAAGAAATCTTCAAACCACAAAGAGAGGTTTGCATAATATAAATTCTGATTTTAGAAAACGTCTATATATGCTTTTAAAATAGAAAGAAGGTGTTTGCAATTAAAGTAAAATGGCGGAGAGATTATTGCATTGTACTCTAAAAGTATACTCCTTCCAATGAAATAATTGAATCAAATACCTAAATTATAGTAAAATTTAATGGTGTCTAACCAAAATATTTTTGACTTAAATACTAAAAAATTGACCGGTACTTCACCTATTGTCACACTCGAAAAAATGCAATGGAAGAAAAAAAGAGAACAAATCTAGTTTTCGAGTGAAAACCGACTTGTGAGGAGTCGCCACCAAAATTTTAAGGAAAATCTTGGGAAACCAAATTAAAGAGGAAAAGGATAGTCTACGTTAACAGAGTTGGATTCGGGAGTCGATTGTGTGTGGGAAAGGTGTTAGGCATCCCACGGCACTCGTTCCTAGGAACGATTACCTTACATTGATTGTGTAAATTAATATGGCTTAAAATATATTTTAGTTTTCCTTTTATTATTCACATGCGAAAAAAAGGGTAGAGAAGAAGAAAATTTGAAAATTTTGGAAAATAAATTAAATTAAAATTGGGGATATTTAAGCAGAATGAGGAAAAGAAATTGAGAAAATAAATTGGAAGACATTTATTAAATTAAGGGAAAAAACACCAAATAAATTAGAAAGTATTTATTTATTTACAAAGGCGGACTTGACCCAGAATCAGAGCCTGGAGCCTACATACCCTGTGATGAGGATCAAAGTCCACCTAGTTTGGGACTAAAAATGCGTGTCAGTTGGTTGATATATATTTTTTTTATTTTAAAAATTCTGCGTAATTTTGTAATAAGAGAAAGTTGATTGAAAATAATTTACCTTTTTTGCAAACAAAACAATTTTCTGAGATTGAATTGGTGCATTTTAATTTATAAAAAGATAATTTAATTCCATTTTACTTACTCTCATTTTATTTTGTTTGAAGATATTTTATTTTATTTTATTTTATTATTATTTTTAAAAATGCATTTATTTGATTGTTGAAAAGCATCCTATTCTGTACTTTTGAATTTTTTCTTTAAAAAGAGAAAACCGATCCACCTGTTACAGACTCGCAGTCGTACCCAATAGATCAGTTCCTTAATTACCTGCGAAAGTTCTAAATCTCGCGGTATAAAGGTTTTATTGTAATTTTAAGGTAATAATTAAAAAAATACTATTATTGTTTATGATAAAACTTGAGAACTTGTTATACTATTATTATTATTCATCCTTTATAAAATAAGATTATTTTCTTAAAAGAAAGTTCAATTGGTACGTCTACGTAGATTCGCAACCTTACGTGATAACACAGTTAATCAGAATACCTGTGTGGGTTTTGGGAACCTCACGTGGTGTGGTTACTAAAATCCGTCATTACTATTATTATTTTTAGAAAATCACTAAACATTATTATTTATTTAAAATATTTCAAAATGTATATTTTGTTGAAAAATTATATGACTAAAAGTCATTTACAACTCACTCATCTAGATCATATGCCTATGTGGACTTGCAGACTCACGCGGTAACATGATTAATTAATATGCTTGCGTGGATTCAAAAGCCTCACGTGGCACAATTATAAGCAATTATTTATTTATTCGTTTACTAGTTTTTTTGTTATAGAAAAATAAATTTTTGGTAAAGATCGGTGGGGTCTATTAGGTGTATACATTTATAAAGTACTCATGAACCTCGTGGGCCTCTAGGAACAAAATGCAATCAAGGACTAAATGATATCCACATTCCCATATCCCCATTCTCAAATCCCAATAAGAATGATAACGACTTGTACAATGCAAGACATGCTAAATACATGGAAAACACCTCCTCTGATCAAACAAACCCTCACAAGCATTTTAGCACATAGAAGGCACACTTTAAATATGATTACAGAAGCTAATTCACCGTTCTATCCTGAACGTCAAATGTGAGAACTTGACGATGACACCAAGCTTCATTTGAAAGTCAGAGTTTGAAGTGGTATGTAAGAAAATCAATAATATGAAGCTTTAATTACAGATTTGCAGAATCAATGGGCTTAACGTCCCTACGTTCTTCCATGCCCGAGTTTAACGAAATCATGGTCAGAATTAACTAATATGAGTGCCCATACATATACCCGTGAAATGATTCAATGTAATCAAATCTGCAAGTCTTTAATCACTAAACTCATATACTCATCATCCAAAGCAGTAATCCAAGCCCAAACAGGAAAAGGCAAGCAGCAGGGGAGAGACCAAAATCAAAGAGTGTATCACTACATTGAGAAGGATCAAAAGGGAGAAGAGAAGGATGTGAAATTACTACCTCTAGAGGGTCTCAGATGCCTTTTTCGATTTTGTAGCTTGACCGAACTCCCCTAGCGTCATGCTCGATCCCTTCGGTTGCTTCCTCGGTCCCCTCCTACTCGGCATCCCTCTATTTCTCCCTTCGTGCTCGACATCCCTCTGTTCTCGCCCCCTCATGCTCGGCATCCCTCTGTTTTCTTCTTCGTGCTCGGCATCCCTCTGTTCTCGGTTCAGCCTCTAGTTCCCTCTCCCTCCATTTTCGGTTCAGACTCTAGTCTTTTCCCCATCATCCTCTACCTCCTTCTTGTCTCACCGTCATGACCGAGCTTCCCCCTCCGTTCACTCCATCGTGCTCGGCCTCTAATTCTCCCAGCCTCTTTCGGTCTCTGCGGCTTTGGTTGCTTTCCGGTGGAGCGTGGTTCTGGTTTCTTTCCTCCTTCCCTCCTTTCTTTCCCCGCGGCTCTGCCTCCCCTTTTAACTGCATCGCCCTCTGCCCTTCTCGCGTGCTCCCTCTCCATTTTCCTTACGTGCACGCTTTCGGTTTCCGCAGCCCTCCTGTGCCTTCTTTTTCTTTTCAGTCTTCGTTTCCTTTTTTCTTTCGCCCAGACCGCTTTCGGCTCCCTGCTTTCTTTTCTTCGTGATAGCTTCCGTGTTCAGACTGCTCCTCCCCTTCTCACGCCTGCAGCCTCCTCTTTTTCTTTTGCTTTTGATGCCTACTGCCCTAAACATTTAGGGCCTAGCAATTCGGTGGCCCAGGTCCACGAGCCTTCAATTGGGCTCGTGGTATCCTGGGCTTTCATTTCTTTTTTTTTTTACCTTTTTTTTTATACATATTATTATTTATTATTTTATTTTATTATTTTTTTAATTAGTTTTTATTTTGTCATTTTATTTTATTTCATTTTACTATTATTATTTTTTGTCATTTTTTATAAAATACCCGGACAAAATGGGGTGTTCACACCTATCATTATATTTAATGAAGAGTAAAATAGTACTCCATATGTTTCTTTTTAACTATCACTTTTTAAGAAGATTTTGGTTCCTTTTTTTATATCATTTTCAAATTTCAAGACAGTATTGATTGTTATTTTTCTAACTATACTCTCATCTGTTATTTTAAAAATTAAAGATGATATTAATTATTCTTTTTAATGTATCTATTTCTTTAAAGGTGAATTTGGAAATTCAAAGTGAATTATAACATATTAATTGCATTTCTTAAATCACTGTAAGGGACTAAAAATAGTAATTAATGCTTAATTAGTGATCTAAAATAAGATAAATTGAGACACTATAATTTTCTAAAATAGAAAATAAAATACGGCGGAGGGAATAGTATAAAAAGAAGCATATACTTTAAACATTGAAATAAATTTACTAGAGCCTAGAGGTGGTAAATTTGATACAATTAAATTGTTAAAAGATGCATTTATATATCTTTTTTTGTTTAAATACCACTTAATATCCTAAAACTTTGTATCTATATTTGAGATGCAATGATATTATTGTATATAATACCATCAATATTCCTGCATCTGCCTCAAAATAATTATTGTTTATAATCAATTAATATTAATGTTGTTTTCACGTAATTAAAATGCATGTCCAGAATTCTACTTGTCGAAGTAAAGCATTACATATTAAATCAAGGAAACATGGACAACTAATTATCTCCCATACTTCAACTTACATCATCAAGCTCATTCTACCATCTTCTTCAGGTCGGCTTAGGACACTGGACTCCTGGTCAAATCTGTCAATTAGCTGTGGTCCTCAATGAAGGATAGAGTAATACTGCTCCACAAAGCATTGGCCATATAAGCATGGACCAGGCACTTACTATTTCACAAAACCAAATCATAGGCCATAATAAACAATGAAATTAATAAAAAGAGATATAAACTCTTCATTCAGAGTTTAAACAAATACAACGCAATGCTATTACACTAAACGCTCCGTCAATAAAACTTATATCACTTAATATCCTACAACATAACAGTAGCTGAATTATATATGTCTATAAAGAAAGAATGTCACTCTAATAAGAAATTATTGTGATAATTTTAATTTCCCCCTGCAATAACAAACGAAAAAGAAAACACCAATAGAAACAAAATTTATGGATTCCGGCATTTAATTCACTAATGATGATGATATATAAAAAATTATCATTCAGGAAAGAAAGCAAAACAAAAGGGGATAAGAAAAAAAAAAGGAAGACAGTGTGATGATTGTGTCTCACACATCAACAGAGTGAAATACATGGTTCTTTTCTGGCCAAGAAAATTGCATTGTTCTTTATAGAGTAGTTCTTTTGTTTAGTGTTGTAAGAATTAGGTTGGATTGACTTGTTTGATAAGGATCCGGTACTAGGTCCGGTCCAAATGAAGGTGATAATCAGCCAGTTTAAAAATTAGTGAAACTGCCCTTGAATTGGTCTAAGTTTTAATGCTATTTTTCAAAAAAATTAAATTACTCTCCAATAATCAGATTAGTGGACACTACATTCTTTTTTCGATCATTAGATTTTTATAGTAGTAAAGGTTAAATTTGAACTGTTTAGAGAGTCCAAATATGTAATAGAAAAACCCACATTCTCATCTATATGGAGAATTAAAATTCTCAAATCATATTTCATATTTATAATAACCTAAAGTTAACCATGAATAAATACGTGTTAACATAAATAACCAATTTTGCAAAGAATTTTATCCTAGTTTTTGTCTTTAGTCTTAGCAATGTGCAATAATCAATAAGAAAACAATTCTATAAATTAAACCTAACATTAATTTAAGGGTATTTTTGTTGGCTACAAGGTTTCACAGAGTATTTTGATAACAACAAAATCTTAAATTTTAAATAATAAGTATATTTATTTATTTCTTTTGATAAGTTGTGTTAAGATTAATTTATAAATTGAAGTTTGAAAATATGTTGGCACATGAAAGTTTAAGAAATGGATATTTAATTAGAATGAGAAATTACATGTCAGCTAAATTTTATTATATATATTTTGCCTACACAAGAGTATTGGACATTATAAAAAGGGTTTGTTGAAAAGTCAAATACTTTATGTTCTAATGCTTCGTTAATTGGGTATATGAATGGAGACAAATAGCCTCATATTCTTGTGCCAGTAACAGGAGTCTTTATGATTTTAAAAAAAATGGAAATCAGTTTTTTATTTTTTTTGCCACAACGGTGAAAGGAAGGAAATGAAGCTTTGTGACAGATTTTTTATGTCTCATCTCTCTGGCTCTCATGTCGGCAAACCACTGAAGAAGCGAAAGGAAAGGAATTTTTTTATCACCCTCACATTAGAAGAAAGGAGAATACCAAAAGATCCAAAATATCAGCAAGGTTTTCTCTAATTGGATTCATTCTATTACTCTCTCTTAGAATCACAAATCACCATAAGAGAATAAAGAAAGGAAATGGGTCAGATGTGTTAATCTCTTTCAACAGGAAAATTCCTAATCTTCCTCCTCTCCGATGTCTTGGTTGATGATACACATTTGTGAGAGGTCCCTGATATGGAAAATGGCCATAGAGAAGAATCATGAAGATATGGTGGTAATGTTTATTTGATTAAATGAATCCTCAACTGTTGGAAGAATAGAGAATAAAAAGGGGATTCAGAGAAGAAGTTAGAAGTTAGCATCAGAATCTCAATTCACAAGGCCAATTGATTTTTAAATTTTGGAATGATTTTTTACTCTCATGAACTCTCTCGCCTCTCACTTTTCGCCAATCATCGGATCCGAATAACCCACATCAAAAGCGTCAGAAATACTAATCGACGTTGACTTACGGAAAAATATTAAAGAATCTGAAAATATCATGTTCAAAGATTTTTTAATTTTTAATTTTTAACTGGTATAATAAGAGGAAAATCAAACAAAAATATTACTGAAGATAATAAAAATAAAAGTATTGATTTGAATTAAAAGTAAAAGAGTTGATTGTATTATAAATCGAATCTTAATATTATATATTAGTAAATTATATATATATATATTGGTGAAATACATATATTTTTTGTTATCAGATAAAAATATTTTCATAAAGATTTATTAAAATTCCACTCGTAGAAAAAAAATTAAAATTAAAATTCCATGGCAATTTTTCAAAAAAAAATCCACGGAAAATTATTTAAAAGGACTACGCCAATTAAAAAGCCAAAATCAAAATAAGTGAAGATTAGATAGAAATAAACCGAGCTAAAACACATTCATATCAACAAATAAATCTATTCCGTCAAAAGACCGAGAGACTATTCCTTTTTTCTGTGTGCAGTGCTCTCGTCCCTTCTGCTTATCTTTTTTCTCCCTTTTATTGACCTGCTTCTGACCGTTAAGGTTTAACCATCTTCTCCCTATAATCCCTAATTTATCGGGATATTTCATAAATGATCATCATGGAGTATCGCGCTCTCTTTGCATGATCCCTGATTTTTCGTCTTACAGTTATGATTCCATAACTGTTATGATCTCATAACTGTTACTCCTAGCCGGGTGTTTTCGAGGTAAAACAGTTTTCGTGGAGAAACCCGTATATGGCCGAGATGTTGTTTAGTCAAACGATTATTTGGCTATACGATTACTCGGCCTTATCGTTCGATAACCGATGTATTACTCGGTTTGTTGCGCTTAAGCTCGGCATCCGAATTATAGCTCGGTGTATATGAGCCCCGAAAGCGAGGCTTCGAAGGGGCGTTCATCCACCTCGGACTTGTAATCTCGGCACACTTGTTTTGGCCCGCACACTAGCCCCCCGAGCCTCGAGTCCAATTTGGACGAGAGGGCTTTGAATCACGTGACCGACTAAAGACTGGTTTTTTGAATTTGAATCGTTCCAGTCCCCTAGGGCTTCCAGGACCTTCCCAGAGGCTCTTTGACGTTTCGGTTTCTGAAATAGTAATGCACCTACGCGTACGGCTGCACGCGGCGTTATTTAATGCTGCGTCCTTTCGTCAGCCGAAGCACGTCCCCCAATGGTGACGATTGGCTCCCTAAAGTCATGATTAATTTGCTCGTTTCGAGGAGGAGTTTTCACTATATACGTGTAGGACTTGGGTGCTCATCCTTTTACTTCAATCTGCATTTGCTTTTCTTCATTGTCTTTGGCCTCCTTTTCCTTGCCCCTTTCGTCATTTTCTCAGGTACGCCCTCTTCTGTTTTTCCCCCTTTTCTCAATTACGCACTATTCTATATCTTTCCCAACCATCATGGGTTCAAACCAAGCATCTGAGGCATCGACTGAGTCGTCCTCTCATCGAATCTTGGTTGAGAGGGAGGTTATGGGCATCGGGGAAGAACCTTCGCCGTCAAACCCTTCCTTTCCTAGCACGGAGTTGAATTTTCGTCTGGCCGACCTTCCGGCTGAAAGGGAAGCTTCATCTTCGGCTACTGCCGTGCAGGTGGCCGTACAAAAGCCACGAACAGTTGTCTCAAGAGTTCAGAGAGACCCAATCCCCGACATTCGACTTCCGGGATATTATTGGGTGAAAGGAGAAGTTGGATCCTACCACTCTAGATTTTGGACTGCCGAATCAATTGTGGAACTTAGGAAGTCGATCTCTCTGACTAGCACACGAACAGAGGAGGCCGTGATTGCCGAGCCGTGTGCTGAAGATGAGCATGTTTTCCTGTCAGCGTTACCGGTGCAAGCACATTTTACATATATGTATAAGACATTATTCGAGTCACTGGGAGTTGGCCTTTCTTTCTCAGACTTTGAGTGCGCTGTTTTAAAGGCACTGAACGTCGCTCCAACTCAGTTTCATCCCAATAGCTGGGCGTTTCTAAAGGCTTTCGAGGTCTTGTGTAAAAAATTAAACATGACGCCGACCGCTCCGAAATTCCTTTACTACTACCAGATCCGATTTGGAGATAAGATCAGTTGGATCTCCCTTAGTGGTATGAATAGGAGGGGGATAATCGGTCCTTATACCTCGTCATACAAAGACTTCAAAGGAAGTTTCTTCAAGGTGCGCCCAACCGAGGGTTACTCGGAAATGTTCTTCGATGAGGGGGGCGACCCAGGTTTCCTCTATACTGGACTCGAACTCCCATCAAGTTCCAGTCTTGGTGTTATGAGGCTATATCAGCATTTGAAAAGGCGGATGTCGACAAGTTGAATAAATTACCTCGCCCCCTGAACTGCAAAATCTTACTTAGACTACCTTACTCTTCAACCCCCAATAAAGATTTTAAACGTGAGTGCCGATTTTCTTTTATCTTCTGCTGCCATACTTGTTCCAGCTTTTAATATACATTTTCCATTTTGCAGTGGTGATGGGGAAGTTCAACTGGCGTTCAATAAAGAACATGGCTCCATCAGCAAGACCTATTGCCGAGAATCTGCAGGCTCGCCCTGATAAAGAGGAGAGAGGGCGTGCCGAAGTAATGACGACAGCTGAGGTTGTTGAGATTCACTCTCCTTCACGAAGCCCCCCGAGCAAACGTGCTCGACTTCCAACCGCCGACGAGGAGCTTATATCTTCGGTTCGCCGATCTCCCCTATCGTCTCCCGTTAGACGCTCGCCTTCGGGCATTGATCCAAACATTGCCAAATTTTTCAGGAGTGGCATCCAGGAGGTCGGGGACAAGGAAATTTTGCAGCAATTTGGTCCCAAGGCTGTTTTGGAATCCCTGTCGGCTATGTGCCAGCGCGCCGCGACCATGGCCTCGCTTTGTGGGGAGGAATTTGAGGAGAGCGACCATAGTCTAAAAGCTGTTAAGGCCGAGCTTCTGGAAGCAACCAATGCGAAGGACAAGGCTTCCTCGGAGCTCGCCGATGCTTCAAAGTCTCAAGCAGCTCTCCTTCTGCAAGTGGAGGAGCTGAAAGGATCCCTCGCTGATGCCGAGTTGAAGCTGCAAGCAGTCGAAAAGGAGCGGGATGTCCTGACGACTGAGATTGCTTGGGCAAGGAACGTTGAAGCCGAATCCTCGGCCCTCGCTGCTAACTTGCAGAAGGATTTGGAACATGCGAGGAAGAAGCAGGCCGAGCTTGAGGCTGACGTTTAGGAAGTCGTGCAACAGATAATGAAAGAGCACATAGAGGGCTTCCATAAAGCACTTCGTCAGGTGCATCTCTTCCTGCCGAAAATTGAGCTCTCGGCATTTGATGTAAATAAAGACGTCAAAGATGGTGCGCTTGTGGATGAAGAGGAATTGTAGGATACTAAAAAGGGGAATGTTCCTACTGCTGCGGACTGTTCACCTCCTTGATTGTCTATTTCTTTTCTTTACTTTGACGTCTTGCGCAAACTTATTTTTAATCAATGATAACAGTCTTACTTTTCTTCTCGGTTCCTAACGACTTGACTGCGTTCAATCTTTTGGACTAAGTTTAACATAATCTCTTAGTTCGATCTCGACTAAGATTTAATTCAGCCTTTCGGTTCATACTTGACCGAGTTTTAGTTGAGGACCTCGGTTCGTACTTGACCGAGTTTCAATTCCTCGATTCATACTTGACCGAGTTTTTAACAAATTTTTGGTTCAAACTTGACCAAGTTTAATTCGAGTGGTCGGTTCATACTTAACCGAATTTTAACTTAACACCTCGGTTCATACTTGACTGAATTTTATCCGCCTCCCCGGTTCATACTTGACTAAGATTTAATTCTGTTTCTCTCGGTTCACACTTGACCAAGGTTAATGAACGTAATCATGACAAAGAATTTCTTCTATTGAAGTAGGTAGGCGTGCCTCATTAAAACCTTCTCGGCCAAAACCCTTTTTCGCATATTATATGGGACAAAAGACCGAGTTAGGAAAAAGAGTACATCACCCCCTTTGTATACATCAACTAACTGAAATAATTTTTGAGGTGAGAGGCATTCCATGTTCTAAGGATTGCTTCTCCTGACAGCTTTTCTAATCTATATGCTCCATTGCCCAACGCTTCAGTAACTCGGTAAGGCCCTTCCCAATTTGTAGCTAGTTTTCCCCCGCCGATGTTTGTTAATGGTGCCGAATTATATCATTTCATTGCATTTTCCTTGAGTTATGCATTCATATATGTAGATACTTGATACTCAGGATAGGAAATTATTGAGTGTAATCCTAATAATGCATAATAGTATATTTTTGTCTTATTATGCATTATTTTATATCCAGAAAAGTTTTTAAAATCTCTTCTTTGTTGTAGGAATCATGGGATTGTAGGAATCACGGGAGAACGGAGATCAGAGAAGGAAATGCTTCTGGAGCTCACCACGCCGCGGCTATGGTGTATGAGGCCGCGGCCTCAGGACAAGCAATGAGCAAAACAACACATCCGAATGGTATGAGGCCGCGGCCAGGATTATGTAGCCGCGGCGTGAACCCCTCGTCAGCAAAACGCAAAGCTTCACTCGAACGCAGTATTAGAGGAGAGCGAGGACACGAACAAGAAGGAGCTGGGGAGAAAAGAAGCTAGGGCACGAAGAGACGAAGGGAACTCATTCTGGGGAGCTAGGGTATGCTGGAATTTGAATCTTTGAAGGAGCTTGAAGTTGGGATTTGAAGTTCTAAGCCGATTTCAGCATCCTTCCTTGATTTTCTTGCAATTACTTCCTCCTCGTTTGACTCTTGTTCAATAATAATATTGATTGAGATATATGTTTTGATGATGTTGTTGAACATGAGTGGCTAGTGTTTCACTTCTAGGATTATTCTGAACTCTTGTATGGATTGAACACTCATTTCTCTATTATAATTATAATTAATGCAATCTTTATGTTGATTTAACTCTACTCTTAATGCTTCTTATTGTTTGGCCATCAATAAGATTGTTTAGTTTATTTAAGTTATGCTTGAGAAAGTTAACTTATATAGAGAACTTGAGTTAGGTCAGATGAGAACTTAAATCTTGCTTTGTTGAGTGCTAAGTTGTGTTAGTGGGGTAGAGATACACTCACTAACCTCATATAGTTACTTAGGATTTGGATTGAGTATGAAGGTTGAATTAACTAGTAAGAGATTATCTAATTAATTACACTAATAGCTATTTGGAGACTCGAGAGAGCACAATTAGTTAAATTGGTATCCTGACTACATAATCTTGTATTAAAAATAATTGTAAAAAGAGTTTAAGTGGGTGTTCATGAAATACAAGGGGAATGAATAATCCTAGATCTCCCTGAATTCCTTAAGTTCTACGTGTCCGTGTTGTTAATTTTATACGCTTGTCTTGCATAGTTAAAGTTAATTGAATAGTGAACTTCTAAATTACTTTGCTCAAATTAATCGGAAATGCGATGTCTAATGTTTGACCGCTTTTTAATCTAAGTCCCTGTGGAAACGATACTCACTCATCGCTTTACTATAACTCGGCCCGTACGCTTGCGGTATAATCTGGTGATGAACAAGTTTTTGGCGCCGTTGCCGGGGATTTAGCATCAAAAGTTCTTTGGTCAACCTTAGACTTGTGTTAGTAGATTAAGTTTGAGTTGTAAATAGGGAAATAGATACTTTGTGTAGTTTAGACTCATATACTCTTTATTTTTATTAGCTTGATACTTGTTTGTTGTTTTTGGCTTGTAGGTACCTATCTCACGCGCATGCAAGGCTTGGATCCCGACAGATTTGAAGTGGTTCTGGAGGGTGAAAATATCTTTGAAGGAGGTACTCCTAATACTCATACTCCGGACCCTTAAGAAACTCCAACCATGAATGACGGTGAGGCAGATGAAAATGATGTCCGGACTCTTGATGACTTTATCAGTAGAGAGAATGAGGGCTATCATTCTAGTATCCGCATGCCGGATATCCAAGCTCGGAATTTTGAAGTCAAGCAAACGATGCTGCAGTTACTACAAATGAATGGGCAATTTGGTGGAACATACGTGGAGGATCCCAATGCTCATTTGACGACTTTTGTGGAGGTGTGTGACTCATTCAAGCAAAATGGTGTTTCTAAGGATGTTTTGAGATTGAGGCTCTTCCCCTTGTCATTAAGAGATAAAGCAAAGGCATGGCTCAATTCTCTTCTAGAGCAATCTATTGATAATTGGGATGAGTTAGCAAGGAGATTCAGAGCGAGATTCTTTCCTAGGGGCCGTAGAGCCTCTCTTAGGGGTGAACTTCTATCCTTTGAGCAAGAGCCGAGTGAACTCTTCCATGAAGCTTGGGAGCGATTTAAAGATAAAATGAAGCAATGCCCCAATCACGCACAGCAAAAATGGGTGTTACTTGAAGCTTTTTGGAACGGCCTTGATGATGATTCTTTGAATATGCTAGATGCGGCATCTAATGGGACTATTGGAAACATGACAGTGAATGAGCTCTACAAATTGTATGAGAATCTTGCTGCAAACACAATGCAAAAAGCCAATAGAAGGAGAACCATAAAGAAGAAAGATTATTCACAAGCCTCTAGCTCCACAAATGAAATCCTAGATCATTTGAATGCTTTGAATCGGAGGTTTGACAATTTGGAGATGCAAGTAAAGAGAGGAAATGCGATGGGGGTTAATGCCATTCACTCTCCTATGGGTTGTGAGCAATGCGGGGAAGGACATGGCACGGAGCAATGTCCTTATGCTATGGAGAATGTGAACTACTTGAACAACTTTCAAAGAGGGCCAAACAATCCGCAAAACAATCCTTTCTCACAAACCTATAATCCGGGGTGGCGAAATCACCCTAACTTCTCTTGGAGTCAAGGACAAAAGGTGAACCAACCATCCTCATCCGGCATACGACCTAACCATCCTCCCGGTTTCCAACCTCAAGCTAGGCAATTCCCCATTAAGGAGGAAGAATCTAAAATGGAGAAAATATTGTCTCAAATTCTAGCCAACCAAGAAACTGCTAGAGCAGAAACCAAGGCCACTTTTGCAATACATGAGACGGCAATTAAGAATCTTGAAGTGCAAATGGGTAGTATGGCTTCTCAATTGAATGCTTTGCAAAAAGGTGGGCTACCTAGTGACACAATTCCTAATCCAAGGAGAGAGGGCAAGGAGGAATGTAAGGCGGTCACCTTGAGGAGTGGTAAACAATTGCCTGAAGCCATTGATCATAGGGTGAACTATGGAGGTGATGAGGGAGTGGTTGTGCAAGAGGAGAATGAGAGCGAGAAAGAAGAATTTGTGAAAAATAGTGGGGAAGAAAATGGCATTGAGGGAGACAAAAGAGAGGTAGAGAGAAAAGATGACAACGATGGTGAAAAATTGAGTGGAGAGAAAAGAAAGCAAGAAGAGATCATCCAAAAAGTGACACCTCCTCTACCTTTCCCCCGAAGGTTCAAGAAGCAAAAAGAAGATAAACAATTCAAGAAATTCTTAGATATCTTCAAGCAGTTGCATATTAATCTTCCTCTAACTGATGCTTTAGAGCAAATGCCCGCATATGTGAAGTTCTTGAAAGACATGCTGTCAAAGAAGAGAAGATTTAATGAGTTCGAAACGGTAGCTTTGACCAAAAGTTGCACCGATATCATCAAAAATTTACCACAGAAGTTGAGTGATCCGGGTAGCTTTGTGGTTCCATGTGAAATGGGTAAAATGACCATCAGGAAGGCCCTATGTGATTTGGGCTCTAGTGTGAATCTCTTGCCTCTTTCTGTCTTCAAGAAAATGCAATTGGGTGAGGCAAGACCAACTACTGTGACTTTGCAGTTGGCGGATAGAAGCTTGGTTTACCCGAAGGGGATCATTGAGGATGTGCTTGTGAAAGTGGGTAATTTTATCTTTCCCGCGGATTTCATCATTCTAGACTGTGAAGTGGATCGGGAGATGCCCCTCATTCTAGGGCGTCCTTTCTTAGCCACTGGTAGAGCCCTCATTGATGTGGAAAAGGGTGAGATTACATGGAGAGTTGGTGAAGAAAAGTTGACATTTAACATGTTCAAGGCCATTAAGGCACATAATGAACCGGAAGAATGTTTCTTTACTGACGTCATTGATCAAGTGGTGCATGAGGAATTCCACAAGTCAATCACGCAAGACCCTTTGGAAGCTCTATTAATTGGGGGTAAAATGGAAGGAGAAGAATTTGAAGAATGCTTAGCTCTGTTGAATGCCTCTCCAACCATCTCTAAAAGTCAAATTGCATTTGGGTCTCTAGAGGCTACGTCTCATGAAAAACCTTCTTTGAAGCCATCTCTTGTTGATCCACCCACTCTTGAGTTGAAAGCACTCCTACCCCACTTGAAATATGTTTATTTGGGAGGAGACAATACATTGCCTGTCATAATTGCCTCTGATTTGAATGAAGATCAGGAGAGGCAACTCTTAAATGTCTTGAGGGCATATAAGCGGGCTATTGGGTGGACCATTGCGGATATAAAAGGGATTAGTCCATCAATCTGTATGCACAAAATTTTCTTGGAGGACAACCACAAGACATCCATTGAGCATCAACGAAGGTTAAATCCCATCATGAAGGATGTGGTGAAGAAGGAGATTTTGAAGTGGTTAGATGCAGGGATTGTGTATCCTATCTCGGATAGTTCTTGGGTGAGCCCAGTCCAATGTGTACCCAAAAAAGGGGGCATGACTGTAGTGGCTAACACCCACAATGAACTTATTCCTACTCGCACTGTCACTAGTTGGAGAGTGTGCATGGACTACCGCAAGCTAAATGCAGCCACACGGAAAGATCACTTTCCCCTACCTTTCATTGATCAAATGCTAGATAGATTGGCTGGCAAGGACTTCTTCTGTTTCTTAGATGGCTATTCGGGATATAATCAAATTGCCATTGCTCCAGAGGACCAAGAAAAGACCACCTTCACTTGTCCTTATGGCACATTTGCATTTAGGAGGATGCCCTTTGGTCTGTGTAATGCACCAGCAACTTTTCAAAGATGTATGATGTCCATTTTCACTGACATGATTGAAAAGACTATGGAGGTATTTATGGATGATTTCTCGGTGTTCGGGGAATCTTTTGAGGAATGCCTTTACAATCTCGCGGATGTCTTAAAAAGATGTGAAGAAACCAATCTTGTGCTCAATTGGGAGAAATGCCATTTCATGGTGCGTGAAGGCATTGTACTAGGCCATAAGGTGTCCAAAAATGGCCTGGAAGTGGACAAAGCAAAGATTGAGGTGATTAAGCAATTACCCCCACCCATTAATGTGAAGGGCATTCGAAGCTTTCTTGGACATGCGGGTTTTTATCGTCGTTTCATTAAAGACTTCTCCAAGATAGCTAAACCTCTATGCCTCTTATTGGAGAAAGATGTGGAGTTCAAATTCGATGACAATTGTCTCGAGGCTTTTCACGAGCTCAAAAGACGATTAATAGAGGCACCGGTCATTGTAGCTCCTGAGTGGGACCTTCCATTCGATGTCATGTGTGATGCTAGTGACTTTGCCGTGGGGGCTGTTTTGGGTCAGAAAAAAGACAAGATGTTCCACCCCATTTACTACGCTAGCAAGACTCTTGATGATGCTCAAGAGAATTACACACCCACAGAGAAGGAGATGCTAGCCATAGTATTTGCTTTTGGCAAATTCAGGCCATATCTTGTTGGTGCTAAGGTAACAGTATTCACTGATCATTCCGCTATTAAGTATCTATTTAGCAAGAAGGAGTCAAAGGGGAGGTTGATAAGATGGGTTTTATTGCTGCAAGAGTTTGACTTAGAGATTGTTGACAAAAAGGGCTTAGAAAACCAAGTGGCGGACCATCTATCTAGATTGGACAGCAATGCACAAGTTGATTATGAAGGTGCTATTCATGAGAAATTTCCTGATGAACAACTCTTTGCTGTTGAGGATGTAGTGGATCCATGGTATGCTGACATTGTAAACTATTTAGCATGTGAAGTGACACCTCCTGATTTGAAGCTCTATCAATTGAAGAAATTCCTTCATGAAGCGAAATACTATATTTGGGATGAGCCTTACCTCTTTAGGCGATGTGCAGATTCATTGATTAGACGATGTGTCCCAGAGAGTGAGCAACAAGCAATACTTCATGGCTGTCATGATTCTGAATATGGAGGTCATTTCGGGGGGGAGAAAACAGCAGCCAAGGTGCTTCAATGCGGTTTCTTCTGGCCAACTCTATTTAAGGACTCATATGAGTTTGTGATTAAATGTGATAGATGTCAAAGGGTTGGGAACATCTCTAGGAGAAATGAAATGCCACTCACCAACATATTAGAAGTAGAGTTATTTGATGTTTGGGGGATAGACTTTATGGGACCACTTCCCAAGTCCTTCAATAATCAATATATTCTCGTGGCAGTGGATTATGTCTCCAAATGGGTGGAAGCCACCGCTTGTGTGGCCAATGATGCTAAAACGGTGCTTAAGTTTTTGAAGAAGCACATCTTCACCAGATTTGGGACTCCACGAGCCATTATCAGTGATGGTGGTACTCATTTCTGTAATAGCCAATTTCGAGCACTCTTGAGAAAATATGGTGTGAAGCACAAGATAGCTCTTGCATACCACCCTCAGTCTAATGGGCAAGCTGAAATTTCAAATCGAGAGATCAAAACCATTCTCGAGAAGACTGTGGGTGTAACAAGAAGGGATTGGGCTATTAAACTTGATGATGCATTGTGGGCATATCGCACGGCCTATAAAACTCCCATTGGGATGTCACCATATCGACTTGTCTTTGGCAAAGCTTGTCACTTGCCTGTAGAGTTGGAGCATAGTGCTTATTGGGCCATAAAAAGGCTAAATTTTGATTTGAAGGCAACTGGTGAAAGAAGATTACTGTAGTTGAGTGAACTTGAAGAATTCCGTCTCAATGCCTACGAAAGTTCAAGGTTGTATAAAGAGAGAACAAAGAAGATGCATGATCAGAGAATTCTGCCCAAAGCATTTGTACCAGGCCAGAAAGTGCTCTTATACAACTCGAGGCTCAAATTATTTCCAGGCAAGCTCAAATCTAGGTGGTCTGGCCCATTCACTGTAGTTCAAACTTTTTCTCATGGAGCTGTAGAACTTGAAGGACAAGATGGTGCGAAATTTAAGGTCAATGGCCAGAGATTAAAGCATTATTGGGGCGGAGAGGTGGATCGTCAAACCTCTACACTCCATCTGTCGGAGCATAGCTAGAGTGGCGAAGGGTCGGGCTGGCGACTATAAAACTAGCGCTTCTTGGGAAGCAACCCAAGCCCTGTAACTTTATCAAGTTGTTGTAGTGTTAGATATGTGTTTTATGCAGTAGGTTTTCTGTTTCTCCTTGGTTTTGGTTTTAATGTAGGTAGGGTAAGTGCAGCTACTTTGGACTCCAGGGAAACGACTTCATGACAAATAGCAACGAAGTACTGAAGTGGAGATGACACAGCAATAGGGAGTTCACTAAACTAAACTCTTATTTCAAATCCTATTTCTGCAAGTACTGCTGATAGCTAAGTTTTGTAGACTGATTCGGAGCAAATTAATGAATGATCAAAGTTTGAGCATGAACAATTTTGCATGATTGAAAATTGCTAAGCTGTAATGGAATTGAATAGGATTTGAAATATGGCATGTGCTCTTGTTTGCCATTGTGTGCATATCTTAACTGTTGTAAACATGGATGAGGTGAGGAATGTGTTAAGTGTGTTTACTGCTGCTTTGCTGAGACTCAGAAAGATTGTCACGCCGCGGCCTGATATTACATAGCCGCGGCTAAAAAGAAACAGAGAGGACCTAATTCTGGGTGTCTCCACGCCGCGGCCAAACAACCATAGCCGCGGCTAAAAATTTCCAGAAACAAGAAATTCTGGGTATCTCCACGCCGCGGCCAAAAAAATCATGGCCGCGGCTAAAAAGTTCCAGAGACGTGAATTTCTGGGTCTTCAAGCCGCGGCCCAAAAACCATGGCCGCGGCTAAAAAGTTCCAGGAGTGGCCTAATATCTTGTTTCGCCGCGGCCTGAGATTACATGGCCGCGGCGTAATGCTTCCAGTGGCCGTGAACCACGATTCACGCCGCGGCCATTTGTTTTAAGCCGCGGCGAGACCTGACAGAAGACTAAAAAGACAGCCTTCCCCGCGTGTTCTGAACCCTAAATTCATTTGATCCCCTCGAGCCGCAGACTCTCTCCTTACCTCCATCTCCGGCCTCCGGTCCCTGCCCCCTCAATCCCTCACCCAAACCCTCTCCCTCGGACTTCATCACCACCACCACCTGCTGAGGAGCATACGATGGAGCGCTTATTTCTTTATCTGCAGCAGGTCCATCAGGACGTCCGGCACATCAGTACCTCTCAAGCCAGAATGGATAGAAACATCCGGCGGCTGGCCCAGCATTTGCAGGTCCCTCTATCCCCGGAGGACACAGCAGGACCGTCAGGGCATGGGGAGATGCCCGGAGCACAGGACCCCACAGATGACAGCTAGCACTAGACTTTTCTTTTGCCTTGTCCTGTTTTTACTCTTTGTTTAGAACTTTTATTCCTGGTCTTTTAGTTGTCGTCCATTATTTGTGTTGCAGTTTTCATCACTTTCTGCGAACCTTATGGATTAATAGTTTCACATAGTCGAGACATCATTTGATGTGCTTTGTTATTGCTTTAACTGCTTTTGCCTATTCTTTTTGTCCTTTCATGCAGTTTTATCTGTTTGTATTGTGATACTGTATGAGAGATGCCTCTCATTTTACCCCGGTGCATTAGTCCTGACATTGAGGACAATGTCCCAATTAAGTTTGGGGGTGAGGGATGTTTTTGTTTGTTGGGCTGAAGTGATGTGGCTTTAAACTTTTACTATTACCCTTCCTCCTTCCATTTTTTACTTTGAGCTAGATTGTTGAGTTATCTTTTGAATTGAATGCATGAATCCAATGATTGTGGGGTGTTTAAATTATAGATGGCTCAGGAAGGGTATGTAATGCTTATAGCTACTTGAATTACAATATCAATTTCTTGTTTTGTGGTGATTTTGAAGAAAATTTCTGCACACAATAATTGAGGAATCATTTGAATGCTGGTATTAAGAGAGAACAGCAGCAAATTGATGTGTATAGACTGTTTGAATGTCATTACTCTAGAACCTATCTTGGAACCTCTTGAGGCTAATCGAGAACTTCATGTATTTTTGGGAAATGATTTGGGCATTCTTTAAAATACGTTTGAGCCTTTCATGCCTACCATGAGAAATATTTAATCACTTGATCTCCACTTGAACTGTAAATTGAAAAACCATGTGAATTTTCTTTTTGGAACCCTACATGAAACCTTACCCACTTAGCCCGAAAAACCATAAATTACCCTTAATCTTGAGATAATTGAGAAGTCATGAGTGGTGATTAGAGATGGTGATGGGATAGAAAATGATGTAAACTGTATATTTGGGCACAGGGTCACCTTAGTTGTGTACGGTTATATTAGTTGCACTCTCTTAATGCAAAAAAAAAAAAAAACCTATATTCAGAGAGGAGCAAAAGTCTAAGAATGTTTGGGGTGCAAATGTTCATTAAGAGATAAGTTTGGGGGAGTTGTTACTTGACTTCATATAGTGTCTCAAAGTTCAAGATAAGGAAGAGAGATGATATGTAATACATCATTTATCTCAAGATATTTGCAATCCCTCTGACCTCTTCATTTCAGTAAGCTATTAAACCTGGCCACGTTACAAGCTTAAAAGTCCCATTGATCTCAAAGGTATATGGTGGTTATCTTATAAGTGGAGAGGGGAGAAAAGGTTAGGCATATGAAGTGTTGATGTTGAAGCATTTTGTTTATGCAGATTGGAGTGCTGCTTTTAATCTTGATTCTTGCAAGAAAGTGGCTCTTTGATTAATCACACACACACCCTTTGAAATTTCAATAAAACTGGTTATTGGATTGAAAGTCGTGTAGCTATGGTCATTTGACTCATTCTTTTGTTATTTATCTTCAGTGGCACTTGATGAGGAGAAAGTTCATGCTACCATAGTAATTAGATAACTTATGCAATCTAGCTGGTTTTTCTTAGTCAGTCTACTCGAGGACGAGTAATTGTTTAAGTTTGGGGGTGTGTTAATGGTGCCGAATTATATCATTTCAGTGCATTTTCCTTGAGTTATGCATTCATATATGTAGATACTTGATACTCAGGATAGGAAATTATTGAGTGTAATCCTAATAATGCATAATAGTATATTTTTGTCTTATTATGCATTATTTTATATCCAGAAAAGTTTTTAAAAGCTCTTCTTTGTTGTAGGAATCATGGGATTGTAGGAATCACGGGAGAACGGAGATCAGAGAAGGAAATGCTTCTGGAGCTCACCACGCCGCGGCTATAGTGTATGAGGCCGCGGCCTCAGGACAAGCAGTGAGCAAAACAACACATCCGAATGGTATGAGGCCGCGGCCAGGATTATGTAGCCGCGGCGTGAACCCCTCGTCAGCAAAACGCAAAGCTTCACTCGAACGCAGTATTAGAGGAGAGCGAGGACACGAACAAGAAGGAGCTGGGGAGAAAAGAAGCTAGGGCACGAAGGGACGAAGGGAACTCATTCTGGGGAGCTAGGGTATGCTGGAATTTGAATCTTTGAAGGAGCTTGAAGCTGGGATTTGAAGTTCTAAGTGTTGAATCAAGAGTTTTGATGATGTTAAAACCAACACCCAAGAGCTTGGATTGAAGATATCAAAGAAGAACAAAGCTGGTTCAAGTGAAGATTATCTGAGTATATGTTGTTAGATCTTTTGTAGGATCTTTAGTTTTTGATATAATTGGGTAAAAGATTTTGATTTGAAGAAAAGATGTTTTCAAACTTTGATTTTATGTTAAATCTTTGAACATTTGAAAAATACCTTCAAACAGACGAAGGTTGAAAGTTTAAACTGAACTGTCAAGTTAGAAATTCGAACTTTGCCTTTGGAAATTCGAATTTCAAGCTAAAACTGAATAAGTCTGAAGAGACTGCTCTCTGTCAGACGAATTTTGGTGGTTCAAAATTCGAATTTTCATCTAGTCTGAAAAGAGGCCTTTTGTAACAGACGAACTTCACACTTTCAAAATTCGAATTTCAAGTAAAATGAAGTTTGTAAAAATCAAAGAAATTCGTCTGAAACTATGATAAAGTGCATCTGAAATCAAAACGAAATTCAGTTTGAAAAATGCTCTCTGACAGACGAATTTTGAAGTTGCAACATTCGAATTTTCATATAAGTCTGAAAGATGCTTCTTTACAACAGACGAACTTTGGGTTCTCAAAATTCGAATTTCAAGCAAAACAAAATTTGAGAAAACTGAAGAAATTCGTCTGTAACTATGTTAAAGTTCATCTGAGATCAAAAGTGATTTAAGTTTCAAAACTACTCTCTGACAGACGAACTTTGAACATTGAAATTCGAATTTCAGAAGCTAAGTTCTTAAGTCTATTGAAATGAAACATTGACATACGAATGATAAGAACTTGCAACATTCGAATGACAAGATGAGTCTGAAAAGAGTTTCTCTGACAGACGAATTTTGCCTTTCCAAAATTCGAATTTCAAAGAAAGTTATCTACTGTGTCCCTTTTTAGTTCAATGAACAGACGAATTTTGGGGATCCAAAATTCGAATTTCGAAGGCACTGTAGAAAATTGAAAACACTGTTCATACTTAACCGAAAAACTTTCTTCTTGAAAATTCGTATGTCACATTGTGAAAATGTTTTGTAAGTTTCAAAATTCGAATTTCACTTTATGAACAGACGAACTTCGTGCTGTAACGTTGGAAGCTTTAATCTACGATTCCTTCGAAATTCGTCTGTTGGCCAACCAAAATTCGAATTTCAGTATGTCAGAAACATTAAATGCGGTTGGTAAACGGATAGTTTTTTTAGAGTAACCGTTGAATAACTTCTCCAACGGATAGATTTAGTCTCTAACGGATATTTGAGACCTAAATCTATAAATACAACATCATTTGAAGTTATGGGTAACGAATCAAACTTGTATATACTGAATCTCTGCTGAATTTTCTTCTCAAAAGCTTTTACCCTCTTAACTTCCAGACTTGCACCTAAACTTTCATATCTACTCCTTTCAAGAGAGTTATTTCATTGTAATCAATCTACTCTTCATCTGGAAGATAGATTTACTTGTGAGGGATATTCACAAGGGGATTGGGAAGCACACAGTGTAAGTGCTTGGAGAGTTTGAGAGAGCTCAAAAACAGAGCAAACTCGTGTACTGTGGCCTTTGCAAGAAGCCCATTGAAATTCTTGCTGTATAGTAGATAAATCCCAAGAGGTGTCTTGGGGACTGGATGTAGGTCAAGTGGAAGGACCGAACCAGGATAAATTACTGAGTCTTCTTCTCCCTATCTTTACTTTTCAGCTTGCTCTGTTTTACGCATTGTTTTCATTATACTGTGATATCTTCACTTACTTCACTTTGTGCAGAAAAATTTCAATCTTCCCAATTCACCCCCCCTCTTGGGAAGTCAGCCTTGCTAACACTAAGCCGATTTCAGCATCCTTCCTTGATTTTCTTGCAATTACTTCCTCCTCGTTTGACTCTTGTTCAATAATAATATTGATTGAGATATATGTTTTGATGATGTTGTTGAACATGAGTGGCTAGTGTTTCACTTCTAGGATTATTCTGAACTCTTGAATGGATTGAACACTCATTTCTCTATTATAATTATAATTAATGCAATCTTTATGTTGATTTAACTCTACTCTTAATGCTTCTTATTGTTTGGCCATCAATAAGATTGTTTAGTTTATTTAAGTTATGCTTGAGAAAGTTAACTTATATAGAGAACTTGAGTTAGGTCAGATGAGAACTTAAATCTTGCTTTGTTAAGTGCTAAGTTGTGTTAGTGGGGTAGAGATACACTCACTAACCTCATATAGTTACTTAGGATTTGGATTGAGTATGAAGGTTGAATTAACTAGTAAGAGATTATCTAATTAATTACACTAACAGCTATTTGGAGACTCGAGAGAGCACAATTAGTTAAATTGGTATCCTGACTACATAATCTTGTATTAAAAATAATTGTAAAAAGAGTTTAAGTGGGTGTTCATGAAATACAAGGGGAATGAATAATCCTAGATCTCCCTGAATTCCTTAAGTTCTACGTGTCCGTGTTGTTAATTTTATACGCTTGTCTTGCATAGTTAAAGTTAATTGAATAGTGAACTTCTAAATTACTTTGCTCAAATTAATCGGAAATGCGATGTCTAATGTTTGACCGCTTTTTAATCTAAGTCCCTGTGGAAACGATACTCACTCATCGCTTTACTATACCTCGGCCCGTACGCTTGCGGTATAATCTAGTGATGAACAATGTTCTTCCTTGCTTCGCTCTGCTTTCTCCAAACGAGATCTCCGCCAACAAAACTCCTCGGCTTAAGCCGAGAATTATAACGCCGAGCCACTCTTTGCTTACAAGCTTCTTCTTGTATACGTGCATTTTCCCTGACTTCCTCAGATAGATCTAGTTCGACTTCCATGTTTTCCTGGTTTATATGTTGATTGGGGAGTATTCGCCTAAAGGACGGCTCTCCCACTTCCACAGGGATCATTGCGTCAACTCCAAAAGTCAACCTAAAAGGGGTTTCCTTGGTGCTTAACTGAGGCGTGCAACGATAGGCCCAGAGGATGCTTGGTAATTCCTCGGCCCAGGCCCCCTTCGCTCTTCCCAATCTCTTCTTGAGTTCTCCGAGTATAACCTTGTTCGCCGCTTCTGCCTGTCCATTTGTTTGGGGATGCTTGACCGAAGACACTCGATGCTTGATACCGAGTTGTTCATAGAATTGTTTTAGGTTTCCATCAACAAACTGCCTCCCATTATTAGTAACCACCAAGTAAGGAATCCCATACCGACAGACAATATTCCTCCATACAAATTTCTGTATTTGCTGTGCCGTGATCTTAGCTAACGATTCCGCCTCAATCCATTTAGTGAAGTAGTCTATGCCAACTAGTAAGAACTTGACCTGCCCTTTACCCATCGGGAAAGGTCCAAGAATATCCATTCCCCACACCATGAACGGCCACGGAGACGTCAGTGTGTGCAATTCTTCCGGCGGTGCATGGCGTAGATTGCCAAACCTTTGGCACTCATTACACTTCTTACTATACTCGGTGCAATCAGCTCACATAATGGGCCAATAATAGCCGGCCCGAATTACTCTCGCTGCCATAGATCTTCCACCAGTATGTATCCCACACACTCCTTCATGAATTTCGCTCATAACATATTTCACCTGTTCAGGAGTGAGGCATTTTAAGAGGGGGGTTGAGAATCCTCACCTGTATAAGTCTTTTCCCATTATTATGTAATGGGAGGACTTCATCTATAGTCTCCTTGCTTCGTTCTGGTCGTTGGGTAAAATTCCTTCAGCCAGATAGTTCCACATAGGGGTCATCCAGTCTTGGTCCGGGCTACTTCCGACCATAACCTTCTCAAGATCAACACTGGGCTGATATATTGTCTCCCTGATGATCGTCTCATGCTGCCCGAGCCTTTTGACATTAGCCAATCTGGATAGCAAATCAGCTCAGGAGTTCTCTTCTCTTGGAATGTGCTCAATCGCGAATTCATCAAAGCATTCAACCAAGTGTTTCACCTTATTCAAGTACTTTGCCAACTGTGGGTCTTTGGCCTGGTAAGCTCCCGAGACTTGTTCAGAAACCAGCTGTGAATCACTCCGACACCTAACTTGGCTCGCTCCCACCTCTCTTGCTAAATTTAACCCAGCAATGAGAGCTTCATACTCGGCCTGGTTATTCGTGACTGGGAAGTCGATCTTAAGAGACTGCTCCAAAGTTATCCCTCCGGGGTCTTCCAAAATGATTCCCGCTCCACTCCCCTTGGTATTGGACGAGCCATCCACATAGAGTATCCATTGGTCCCCGCCTTTGGAATTTTCAGGTGGGGTAAGTTCGGCGACAAATTCAGATAGACATTGGGCCTTAATTGGCCCTCTCGGCTCATATCTTATGCCGAACTCTGACAACTCGACTGACCACTAGATCATTCGGCCTGCTAACTCAGGTTTCCTTAAGACCTGTTTTACGGGGTGATCAGTCTTTAACACAACCTCGTGACTTTGGAAATAAGGTCACAACCTTTTCGCCGATATGACCAAAGCCAGAGCTAACTTTTCAATAGTCTGATACCTCGATTCTGCGTTGTGCAATACTCGGCTGATGAAGTATACCGGTATTTGCTGCCTGCCTATTTCTTGCACAATCACCGAGCTAATTGCATGCTCAGACACCGACATATACAGCAGCAACTCCTTGTCAGGAACCGGACGATTAAGGATCGGAGGTGCTGAAAAGAAGCCTTTGAAACTTTGAAACGCCTGCTCACATTCCTCACTCCACTCATACCGCTCAGCCTTCTTAAGTAACTTAAAGAATGGCCTAGCTTTCTCCGCTAATCTCGGTATGAAGCAGGATAGTGATGCTAACCGCCCTGTCAGTTTCTGCAGTTCTTTTATGTTTTGGGGGCTTCTCATGTCAATAATAGCTCGGCATTTATCGGGATTGGCTTCAATACCCCAATGTGTTAACATGAATCCTAAGAATTTCCCCCCGTTGACTCCGAATACGCACTTCTCAGGATTTAACCTCATATTGTACTTTGGTATTCTTCCGAACACCTAGCCAAGGTCGGCAGCATGCTTAGAGGGATCTTCGGACTTCACTACCATGTCGTCAACATATACTTCCAGGTTTCTCCCGATCTGTTCCTGAAATATTTTATCCATCAACTGTTGGTAGGTAGCCCCAGTATTCTTCAATTCGAACGGCATCACCTGATAGCAATAATTAGCATTCTCAGTCATAAACGCGGTTTTCACCTCGTCAGGGGGTACATCCTTATCTGATTATACCCGGAGTAGGCATCTAGAAAGCTGAGTAGGCCACAGCCTGACGCTCCATCTACAAGCTGATCTATGCTGGGGAGGGGGTATGTATCTTTCGAGCATGACTTGTTTAGGTCAGTGTAATCCGTGCACATTCTCCACCTTCCATTAGCCTTTTTAACGAGCACCACATTGGCCAACCATGTTGTATATTCAATTTCTCGGATGAACCCAGCATCAATCAGCTTTACCGTTTCTTCCCTCATTGCCTTCTGCCTTTCCTCGCCTACCCACCTCTTCCTTTGCGCTATCGGCTTAGCTTCAGGGTATACCGGCAGTTTATGGCATAAAAAATTTGGATCAATTCCCGGCATGTCTGGAGAAGTCCATGCGAACAAATCAGCATTGTCCTTGAGCATCCTTGTTATTTGCTCCTTTGTTTCTCCTCTGAGTTGACTTCCAAGATTAGTGCACCGATCTTCACCGGCGAGCTGAAATTTTTGTAATTCTTCAATAGGCCTTGGCCTTTGATTCTGCACATCAAGTCGAGGATCAAGCTCCACCAAGCTTACTGATGTTGTATCTTTCCTCGTATTCCCACCATTGCCAACTACCCTTCCCCTGGCGACTTTGTAAGCTTGGTGGAGCTTGATCCTCGACTTGATATGCAGGATCAAAGGCCAAGGCCTATTGAAGAATTACAAAAATTTCAGCTCGCCGGTGAAGATCGGTGCACTAATCTTGGAAGTCAACTCAGAGGAGAAACAAATGAGCAAATAACAAGGATGCTCAAGGACAATGCTGATTTGTTCGCATGGACTTCTTCAGACATGCCGGGAATTGATCCAAATTTTTTATGCCACAAACTGCTGGTATACCCTGAAGCTAAGCCGATAGCGCAAAGGAAGAGGCGGGTAGGCGAGGAAAGGCGGAAGGCAATGAGGGAAGAAACGGTAAAGCTGATTGATGCTGGGTTCATCCGAGAAATTGAATATATAACATGGTTGGCCAATGTGGTGCTCGTTAAAAAGGCTAATGGAAGGTGGAGAATGTGCACGGATTACACTGACCTAAACAAGTCATGCCCGAAAGATACATACCCCCTCCCCAGCATAGATCGGCTTGTAGATGGAGCGTCAGGCTGTGGCCTACTCAGCTTTCTGGATGCCTACTCCGGGTATAATCAGATAAGGATGTACCCCCCTGACGAGGCGAAAACCGCGTTTATGACTGAGAACGCTAATTATTGCTATCAGGTGATGCCGTTCGAATTGAAGAATGCTGGGGCTACCTACCAACGGTTGATGGATAAAATATTTCAGGAACAGATCGGGAGAAACCTGGAAGTATATGTTGACGACATGGTAGTGAAGTCCGAAGATCCCTCCAAGCATGCTGCCGACCTTGGCGAGGTGTTCGGAAGAATACGGAAGTACAATATGAGTTTAAATCCTGAGAAGTGCGTATTCGGAGTCAACGGGGGAAAATTCTTAGGATTCATGTTAACACATCGGGGTATTGAAGCCAATCCCGATAAATGCCGAGCTATTATTGACATGAGAAGCCCCCAAAACATAAAAGAACTGCAGAAACTGACAGGGCGATTAGCATCACTATCCCGCTTCATACCGAGGTTAGCGGAGAAAGCTAGGCCGTTCTTTAAGTTACTTAAGAAGGCTGAGCGGTATGAGTGGAGTGAGGAATGTGAGCAGGCGTTTCAAAGTTTCAAAGGCTTCTTTTCAGCACCTCCGATCCTTAATCGTCCGGTTCCTGACAAGGAGTTGCTGCTGTATATGTTGGTGTCCGAGCATGCAATTAGCTCGATGATTGTGCAAGAAATAGGCAGGCAGCAAATACTGGTATACTTCATCAGCTGAGTATTGCACAACGCAGAATCGAGGTATTAGACTATTGAAAAGTTAGCTCTGGTTTTGGTCATATCGGCGAGAAGGTTGCGACCTTATTTCCAAAGTCACGAGGTTGTTGTAAAGACTGATCACCCCGTAAAGCAGGTCCTAAGGAAACCTGAGTTAGCAGGCCGAATGATCTCGTGGTCAGTCGAGTTATCAGAGTTCGGCATAAGATATGAGCCAAGAGGGCCAAATAAGGCGCAATGTCTATCTGATTTTGTCGCCAAACTTACCCCACCTGAAAATTCCAAAGGCGGGGACCAATGGATGCTCTATGTGGATGGCTCGTCCAATACCAAGGGGAGTGGAGCGGGAATCATTTTGGAAGGCCCCGAAGGGATAACTTTGGAGCAGTCTCTTAAGATCGACTTCCCAGTCACGAATAACCAGGCCGAGTATGAAGCTCTCATTGCTGGGTTAAATTTAGCTAGAGAGGTGGGAGCAAGCCAAGTTAGGTGTCGGAGTGATTCACAGCTGATTTCTGAACAAGTCTCGGGAGCTTACCAGGCCAAAGACCCACAGTTGGCAAAGTACTTGAACAAGGTGAAACACTTGGTTGAATGCTTTGATGAATTCGCGATTGAGCACATTCCAAGAGAAGATAACTCCCGAGCTGATTTGCTATCCAGATTGGCTAATGTCAAAAGGCTCGGGCAGCATGAGACGATCATCAGGGAGACAATATATCAGCCCAGTGTTGATCTTGAGAAGGTTATGGTCGGAAGTAGCCTGGACCAGGACTGGATGACCCCTATTTGGAATTATCTGGCTGAAGGGATTTTACCCAACGACCAGAACGAAGCAAGGAGAGTAAAGATGAAGTCCTCCCATTACATAATAATGGGAAAAGACTTATACATGCGAGGATTCTCAACCCCCCTCTTAAAATGCCTCACTCCTGAACAAGTGAAATATGTTATGAGCGAAATTCATGAAGGAGTGTGTGGGATGCATACTGGTGGAAGATCTATGGCAGCGAGAGTAATTCGGGCCGGCTATTATTGACCCATTATGCGAGCTGATTGCACCGAGTATAGTAAGAAGTGTAATGAGTGCCAAAGGTTTGGCAATCTACGCCATGCACCGCCGGAAGAATTGCACACACTGACGTCTCTGTGGCCGTTCATGGTGTGGGAAATGGATATTCTTGGACCTTTCCCGATGGGTAAAGGGCAGGTCAAGTTCTTATTAGTTGGCATAGACTACTTCACTAAATGGATTGAGGCGGAATCGTTAGCTAAGATCACGACACAGCAAATACAGAAATTTGTATAGAGGAATATTGTCTGTCGGTATGGGATTCCTTACTTGGTGGTTACTGATAATGGGAGGCAGTTTGTTGATGGAAACCTAAAACAATTCTATGAACAGCTCAGTATCAAGCATCGAGTGTCTTCGGTCGAGCATCCCCAAACAAATGGACAGGCAAAAGCGGCGAACAGGGTTATCCTCGGAGAACTCAAGAAGAGATTGGGAAGAGCGAAGGGGGCCTAGGCCAAGGAATTACCAAGCATCCTCTGGGCCTATCGTTGCACGCCTCAGTCAAGCACCAAGGAAACCCCTTTTAGGTTGACTTTTGGAGTTGACGCAATGATCCCTGTGGAAGTGGGAGAGTCGTCCTTTAGGCGAATACTCCCCAATCAACATATAAACCAGGAAAACATGGAAGTCGAACTAGATCTATCCGAGAAGGTCAGGAAAAATGCACGTATACAAGAAGCTTGTAAGCAAAGAGTGGCTCGGCGTTATAATTCTCGACTTAAGCCGAGGAGTTTTGTTGGCGGAGATCTCGTTTGGAGAAAGCAGAGCGAAGCAAGGAAGAACATCGGCGGGGGAAAACTAGCTGCAAATTGGGAAGGGCCTTACCGAGTTACTAAAGCGTTAGGCAATGGAGCATATAGATTAGAAAAGCTGTCAGGAGAAGCAATCCCTAGAACATGGAATGCCTCTCACCTCAAAAATTATTTCAGTTAGTTGATGTATACAAGGGGGCGATGTACTTTTTTTCCTAACTCGGTCTTTTGTTCCAAATAATATGTGAAAAAGGGTTTTGGCCGAGAAGGTTTTAATGAGGCACGCCTACCTACTTCAATAGAAGAAATTCTTTGTCATGATTACGTTCATTAACCTTGGTCAAGTGTGAACCGAGAGAAACAGAATTAAATCTTGGTCAAGTATGAACCGGGGAGGCGGATAAAATTCAGTCAAGTATGAACTGAGGTGTTAAGTTAAAATTCGGTCAAGTATGAACCGACCACTAGAATTAAACTTGGTCAAGTTTGAACCAAAAATTTGTTAAAAACTCGGTCAAGTATGAACCGAGGTCCCCAACTAAAACTCAGTCAAGTATGAACCGAAAGGCTGAATTAAATCTTAGTCGAGATCGAACTAAGAGATTATGTTAAACTTAGTCCAAAAGATTGAACGTAGTCAGGTCGTTAGGAACCGAGAAGAAAAGTAAGACTGTTATCATTGACTAAAAATAAGTTTGAGCAAGACGTCAAAGTAAAGAAAAGAAATAGACAATCAAGGAGGTGAACAGTCCGCAGCAGTAGGAACATTCCCCTTTTTAGTATCCTACAATTCCTCCTCATCCACAAGCGCACCATCTTTGACGTCTTTATTTACATCAAATGCCGAGAGCTCAATTTTCGGCAGGAAGAGATGCACCTGACGAAGTGCTTTATGGAAGCCCTCTACGTGCTCTTTCATTATCTGTTGCACGGCTTCCTGAACGTCAGCCTCAAGCTCGGCCTGCTTCTTCCTCGCATGTTCCAAATCCTTCTGCAAGTTAGCAGCGAGGGCCGAGGATTCGGCTTCAACGTTCCTTGCCCAAGCAATCTCAGTCATCAGGACATCCCGCTCCTTTTCGACTGCTTGCAGCTTCAACTCGGCATCAGCGAGGGATCCTTTCAGCTCCTCCACTTGCAGAAGGAGAGCTGCTTGAGACTTTGAAGCATCGGCGAGCTCCGAGGAAGCCTTGTCCTTCGCATTGGTTGCTTCCAGAAGCTCGGCCTTAACAGCTTTTAGACAATGGTCGTTCTCCTCAAATTCCTCCCCACAGAGCGAGGCCATGGTCGTGGCGCGCTGGCACATAGTCGACAGGGATTCCAAAATAGCCTTGGGACCAAATCGCTGCAAAATTTCCTTGTCCCCGACCTCCTGGATGCCACTCCCGAAAAATTTGGCAATGTTTGGATCAATGCCCGAAGGCGAGCGTCTAACGGGAGACGGTAGGGGAGATCGGCAAACCGAAGATATAAGCTCCTCGCCGGCGGTTGGAAGTCGAGCACGTTTGCTCGGGGGGCTTCGTGAAGGAGAGTGAATCTCAACAACCTCAGCTATCGTCATTACTTCGGTACGCCCTCTCTCTTCTTTATCAGGGCGAGCCCGCAGATTCTCGGCAATAGGTCCTGCTGATGGAGCCATGTTCTTTATTGAACACCAGTTGAACTTCCCCATCACCACTGCAAAATGGAAAATGTATATTAAAAGCTGAAACAAGTATGGCAGCAGAAGATAAAAGAAAATCGGCACTCACGTTTAAAATCTTTATTGGGGGTTGAAGAGTAAGGGAGTCTAAGTAAGATTTTGCAGTTCAGGAGGCGAGGTGATTTATTCAACTTGTCGACATACGCCTTTTCGGATGCTGACATAGCCTCATAACACCAAGACTGGAACTTGATGGGAGTTCGAGTCCAGTATAGAGGAAACCTGGGTCGCCCCCCTCATCGAAGAACATTTCCGAGTAACCCTCGGCTGGGCGCACCTTGAAGAAACTTCCTTTGAAGTCTTTGTATGATGAGGTATAAGGACCGATTATCCCCCTCCTATTCATACCACTAAGGGAGATCCAGCCGATCTTATCTCCAAATCGGATCTGGTAGTAGTAGAGGAATTTCGGAGCGGTCGGCGTCATGTTTAATTTTTTACACAAGACCTCGAAAGCCTTTAGAAACGCCCAGCTATTGGGATGAAGCTGAGTTGGAGCGACGTTCAGTGCCTTTAAAACAGCACACTCGAAGTCTGAGAAAGGAAGGCCAACTCCCAGTGACTCGAATAATGTCTTATACATATATGTAAAATGTGCTTGCACCGGCAACGCTGACAGGAAAACATGCTCATCTTCAGCACACGGCTCGGCAATCACTGCCTCCTCTGTTCGTGTGCTAGTCAAAGAGATCGACCTCCTCAGTTCCACAATTGATTCGGCAGTTCAAAATCTAGAGTGGTAGGATCCAACTTCTCCTTTCACCCAATAATATCCCGGAAGTCGAATGTCGGGGATTGGGTCTCTCTGAACTTTTGAGACAACTTTTCGTGGCTTTTGTACGGCCACCTACACGGCAGTAGCCGAAGATGAAGCTTCCCTTTCAGCCGGAAGGTCGGCCAGACAAAAATTCAACTCCGTGCTAGGAAAGGAAGGGTTTGACGGCGAAGGTTCTTCCCCGATGCCCATAACCTCCCTTTCAACCAAGATTCGATGAGAGGACGACCCAGTCGATGCCTCAGATCCTTGGTTTGAACTCATGATGGTTGGGAAAGATATAGAATAGTGCGTAATTGAGAAAATGGGGAAAAACAGAAGAGGGCGTACCTGAGAAAATAATGAAAGGGGCAAGGAAAAGGAGGCCAAAGACGATGAAGAAAAGCAAATGCAAATTGAAGTAAAAGGATGAGCACCCAAGTCCTACACGTATATAGTGAAAACTCCTCCTCGAAACGAGCAAATTAATCATGACTTTATGGAGCCAATCGTCACCATTGGGGGACGTGCTTCGGCTGACGAAAGGACGCAGCATTAAATAACACCGCGTGCAGCCGTACACGTAGGTGCATTACTATTTCAGAAACCGAAACGTCAAAGAGCCTCTGGGAAGGTCCTGGAAGCCCTAGGGGACTGGAACGATTCAAATTCAAAAAATCAGTCTTTAGTCGGTCACGTGATTCAGAGCCCTCTCGTCCAAATTAGACTCGAGGCTCGGGGGGCTAGTGTGCGGGCCAAAACAAGTGTGCCGAGATTACAAGTCCGAGGTGGATGGACGCCCCTTTGAAGCCTCGCTTTCCGGGCTCATATACACCGAGCTATAATTCGGATGCCGAGCTTAAGCGCAACGAACTGAGTAATACATCGGTTATCGAACGATAAGGCCGAGTAATCGTATAGCCAAATGATCATCCGACTAAACAACATCTCGGCCATATACGGGTTTCTCCACGAAAACTATTTTACCTCGAAAACACCCGGCTAGGAGTAACAGTTATGAGATCATAACAGTTATGGAATCATAACTGTAAGATAAAAAATCAGGGATCATGCAAAGAGAGCGCGATACTCCATGATGATCATTTATGAAATATCCCGATAAATTAGAGATTACAGGGAGAAGATGGTTAAACCTTAATGGTCAGAAGCAGGTCAATAAAAGGGAGAAAAAAGATAAGCAGAAGGGACGAGAGCACTACACACAGAAAAAAGGAATAGTCTCTCGGTCTTTTGACGGAACCGAAAGCATAATATACGACTAGATGTCTCAAACAATTGACGCATTGTAATGGTGTAACTCAACAATAAAGTTACGTAAATGGCATATGCAGATCTGATATGATTCTCAGTTGACAATCTAAAATTATGCTTCTTCAAACCACACATCATTTTCCAAAATCTTTACAGCCTAGCAAAATAATACAAATCAATCAAAATAATGTCAAGAAACATACCACATCAGTAAGAATAGATCATCAATATAAGTGTGGGAAGGATATAAGGAATCTACTCTGATATCAAATTGATATAAGACAGGGTAGAGGTAGTTCTAGGACTTATTTATAAAGTCTCAAATCATAATCTAACTGAAATCCTAAAATAGTTTAAATTTAAAAGATAAATACTAAACTAAACTATATCTTAAAATATAAGATAAAGATAAATCTAACAAAATAATCAAATCTTAAAAGATAAAATAAATTCAAAATAAATTAAATCTAAATAGCCTAATCATCATTTAAAATTCTAATTATTCAATTATCCTTTCCATATCAGTAGCACTTAACTGAAAAGAGACAATTAATTGCCTATAATTACATAAAAACAATGATATTCTTTATGTACGTAAGAGATGATGAAGCAAAGATAACATCACGATTCAAGGGAGATAAAGTGCCAAGATTTACTAATAGCTCATCAACCGGTACAGATAATTTACGTGAAACAATATATTCCCTGGGCAGTTGTAATCTTATGGATGACAGATGTCGCAAAGTGCAAGTGTCATTGTTGAGTAAAGTAATCAAGCAAGCTAGCAGAGAGGCAACATCAATTAATTTCATGTGCAATACACCTCAAATATCGATCAAAACTAAGCCATACAAAATTTGACTCCAGGTTAATAATTTATTTTCAATTGGTGAAAAGAAGTTACATAACCTGCCCCCTCTCCCCCAAGATTCGAACTCAGAACAACGTGAAGCATTACTGTCAGCAAAACTACTCATGCCAAGTTACAAGATCACATTATAAGTGCAGGAAAAAATTACATGGACTACGCATTTGACAGGGATTGCAACAAGACCAATCAACAAATGAAATTCCTATAGTCCTTGTGAGCAAATGGATGTAGCCGTCTATCAAATGTTCAGGTTTAAGAATCTTTCATTTTTATTTTTTCAAACCCACTTAGCTGAATGGCACTAAGCTGCTCCTGACCCAGAGACGGACTTCAATTATTTTCAAAGCCCCCTTCATTGGAGTTCCATTGTTTTAGAAAAGGCCCATGCTTCTTTTTATACACTTGATTGATATTCAATAGAAGTTTCATTGGTTGCTTTGTTCAATAAAATTTATAATAGGAAAGGAAATAACAATAATAATAATAAATTACTAGTGAATCAGCTAGTTTGTAAATTGGACTTCCTCAATATAGAAGATAAGACCACCTACATCTTTCAGACGTCCTTTATACCGGATGATAAACCCGTGGAGACAGGATAGAATAAAACAGGATAGAATGAAAAGGATCCATTCCTCTGACAAAATGATTCAAAAGAACTTCTGAAGTTCCAGCAATGATCATCCCTCCTCCACTTGCTACAGCTGTAGCTTTCAGTTTCCCATCCTGTAAAGGCAAAGACAGGTATATGATTATTTAGCTACAATGTATTGAGTGAAATGCTGAAAAGGTGTGAAAGACACTGGAGCAAATTAAAATTATTTAGACCAAGTTATTTAGCTCTACTCGTATGTCTTGCTATACTTGTAAACAGATTGCCCATTGCACAATATACTTCAAAGTAAAAACTATCAAAAAGACCCTCCTCATCAACTTATAGTGTGGTAAAAATAAACAGTCCTCTAGTTTCACTGAACCTAGAAAATAGCTAGTTGAAAGTATGAAGGATGCTAATTATGTAATGGATCATTCATGCTAGATTAAATTAGTCTCACCAAGTGCAAAACATACTTGACTAAGAAAAAACTCAGGTAATGCCAGAAGTTTCACCCTCTTTCTATATCAGATTAATCTGGAAGTAATGATTTCTTTGGTCAATAAACAACGGAATTTATCAACTGGCAGGAATTGTTCCAAGTTAACCAGTAGAACGCAGCAACATAAGTGGCTAGGGGCGCTCACCCTTGTGGTGCCTGTCATGCCTCAATCCGAATTAATCTAGACTCCATTAAAGTTCTTACAACTCGAGTGAGGCAGGCTCAGGATACTGGGTGCTCACTCAAAAAAAAAAAAAACAACAGAATTTCAAAATTTGGTCATCTGAACATCCTAGTATGTAGTATAGGGAAATTGTCTAGCATGCAAAAAAAAAAAATCCCCTTAATTGAACCTAGAAAAAATTGAAGCGTATTCAGGCTAATGATACCAAATTACAGGACAGGACTTCAGCAACTGAAACCGACAGTGCTATGTTCTTTATGCCATTAAATTCAGTTTAAGCTACTGATTTGCTTGTAGAAGAATTCAGGGAAAAATAACACCATAGGACCTTTCTTTCAAAATCTAAACACCATCATATCATCATTTAATGATGAGACCAAGATTCAAACACACAAATTACTACCCAACTAATATCAAAAAATAAAAGAGAAAAGAAAATATTACCATAGTTTTCAAGAATGAAAAGAATTTGTTGCGTCTCATCAGCATAGTTGCATGTTTCTTCCTGACTCTGAAGAATTTGGGTGCCTACTTACTACAGTTGTGGATGCAGAGATGAAAGCCAAAGCTCTGTCCTTTCAGACCTTCTCAGGAAAGAGAAAGGTACAAATGGAACACAGACGAAAGTGTATATATATCTAACACCCTGACTCTACGAGAGTGTACCTACGAGTGACTGAACTAATGGTGACAATACATTCAGTATAAGTAAAATATATACTCTAATAGATGGATCATTAGTCATCACAAGTCCCAAAAATTACTATTGCTATTCAGACGTCAAAAAATAAAATGGCTGGAAAGACCAAATAAGGCATGCACTAATTGTTACAAAAATCACCAAATAAAACAACAGTCTTGCAAAAAAAATTATATCAAGAAGAATTTTTTGAGGATAACAGGACATTACACAGAAAAATTCAACAAAAAGGAGTCATCAGCTTAAAAGAGCTTTCTAATTCCACTGTAAATCCACAAAGGAAAACCCACTGACCACAGAAATTTTTCCCAGCAAAGGTTCCAAGAATATTAGACAGATACAAACTGTCTCTTAAGTGTGTAGACAAGCAACTTTACTATTATATAAAGAACAGATGTCCCGGATGAAATTTAACCCTCAATTTCACTTTTAATGTCTACATATGATTTTTATTATTTAATAAAAAGAAAGAAAAAGAAAAAGAAAAGAGTCCCAATGTATGCTGCACATTATGATTTTCGTAAGGCCCTGCAATGAAACACTGATAAAGGAATGAAACCTATATCAATAAAAGGTCATGCTATCTCGGTTCCTTAACTAATATACTTCTCTTGACTATAAAATTTTAACAAATGAAGTCTACCTTAAAAACTTTTTTTGACATAAATTAAAAAGTAATGTTAGCCTCTCAGAATCCCAACGCATCCATTCTATTTACCAAGATAAATAAGAATTAAGAAGCCACTATGAAGCTACCTCCTGGGAAGCCGATGTTTGAAGAAGGCTCCATGGGAAGCATACCACTGCATCTTCCCGCCATAGTCAACATCTGAAGCAACATAGTACCGGTTAAATACCAAGAATATCTGATACTTTGAAATCAAAACAAACTTCAAATTAGCGAAACCAAGAATGACAGAAGATAAAAGGTCCTTCAGCCTTTGTCGTTTGATGCCGCCGCAGCCGAACAGCCCTGCCTCGTCTTCGTCAAACTTCCTTTTCCCAACAGCTCCGGAATGAAATGGAGAGATCGCCACCGGGGAGGAAGAAGGTCACCGTCACCAGACCACGGCCACCATCATCAACGCATAGCTGTAACATCCTCGCACCAGATACCGGTCATCGACGGGTGGCTCAGAGGAAGAAATTATGAAGAATAATGAAAGAAGGAAGAAAAAAAAAAACAGAGGAGGAGGATCGAAATAGAATAAAAAGGGATGAGTAAAATTGAGTTGGCGTGGGATGTTGATGTGAGAAGAATTGAGTTGGAAACAGATGCAGCAGAGGCAGTGGATTTAGACTCGTGAGGGGACTAGTGACTCAGCAAAAAAATATTTTGTACTTTTAATTGTCTAAAAAAAAAAACACTATTTGCTTATTATTGTAAAATTGATTTTGAGTTACTATGCCTAAGATTACTTTTAAACAAATGTTTGCCACATTTAGTAAATGGAAATTATAGGAGAATTTGTTAGTTTAATCTTGATTATTTTACAGTCAGGAATACCGTTTTTAACTTGCAAGCCAACATGTTTGACCCATAAAAAACTTAGATAAGTCAAAAATACTGCAAGTTTTTATAGTAGAGCAAAACTTTTGACTGCCCACGTAACTTGTGAGTTAGCCTATTTTTATTTTTTATTTTTTGTTTATCTACAAATATTAATAATTATTAATAAAGTAAAAACTACAAATTAAAACTTCTAAAAGGAAGAAAAGAAACTCTGGCACTTAAAATCTCTTCCCGATTGGCTAAATGGAATTTTGCTTCTATGTGTCTTTGAAGTTTCGTCATGAGTTAGCTTTTTCATTACAAAATTTATTACCATTATATGTATTTAAGACTTTGGCTATCATAGTTTTCTAGGACAAAATATTACTAAAGGTATTCATAAGTCGCACCAATTCGAATATTACCTTGACTCGGTGTTCAACCTAAAATGCCTGAGAGACAAAAATTGACCCATCGGCTAACCCAACCTGAGATGGCCTAGTGCATGACTAGGTTGGGACCGAGCCACTATAAGGCCAAGTTGGCCCTAATTGAAGTAAAAACTGAAAAAAAAAATAAACAAATAATAATTGATTTAATTTATTAGCCAAAATATGTAATTACTTTCATAAAAAAATATATTTTTAATAGGAAATAATATTTAGATCAAATGTAACATTTATTAAAATCATAAATATTAAACAGTTATATATTATTTATTTTTATATAATATTAAGTTAAGAAATAAATTAAAAATAAAATTAAAGAATGGAATAATAAAATGTCCTTATCATAATTAAAAATCAATTTATTACATGTGGTACAATAAAAAAAATAATTATATATAATTATTCAATATTTGTCAAAAAATAAAAATGAAAAATTGAAACATGTGTATATATATATATATATCGTGCCGAACTAGCCCAAACCTATGCCTAGCACAAGCATCAGCCCAACTCATTATCCCTCTATCTCAATTTTTTTTTAGGTTAATATTTTTTAATTTCTATCCAGGCTCAGCCAAACCCAAAATAGTCAAGACATACCGAGCTGCTAGGGCCATTGGTCATGACGAACAACCTAAATATTACTAATATTAATGTATTGTATTATGGCTATGGATTTATAATTTAAAAACATCTACAAAAGGAGTAAAAGAGAGAGAAAGAAAGAAAGAAGGGTTTTTGGCCACTAATGCAGAATTCTGAACCACACGAATTGTTTTAATTGCCCTGTCCTAGCGAGCAAGCCCGTATTCCCAGCTAAATTGATTAAATCGATTCATTAAATTCTCATTATGATAATTGCAAATACTTGAAATTTAAATGCTCATAATTTGATAATTGTGATAAGTATGCATTTAATTTAACGAGTATTTAAAGCATCCTTTATAATTGTTGTGTGTATTATTGTATTTGATAGAATCACATATAAATTTAAAATATCAATTCCTTATTTTTGGTAAAAAAAAAAAGATTTGAAATATCAATTCCAATTAAATGTGTAATTATAATTTATTTTTGTTCACATGGAGATAATTATAATTACACATTTGATTAAGATGAAATATATATGGCTTATGTTTTCTAAGTAGCTCTAAACCAAAGGCATTAAAAAACACAAATGCATTTTAGTTTCATTAATTTATTAATCAAAATTTGCACATTTGCAATTTAATTGTGTAAGGAGAATTTTTAATTAATTAGTCTTGTATATGATTCAGTTAATAAGTGAATTAAGTAACTCTCATTGTGTGATAGTTATATAAGTGCATATATATGTTCAATGATGGGACTGCAAGATTGCTAAGCTGCTAGATTTAGTCTCCTCTAGTCACTGTAGAGTGTTTTGATTATATAAAGTTAAATAATAATATAACTATATAAAGTTAAATGGTGATGCACATAAAGGAGAAGATAATTTGAATGAGAGCATGCATTAAAAAAAATAATAATACATCACATGCCTCATGTAAGCCATATCACATTAGGATAAGAATTGTGATTAATCATCTCAACATATATATATATCGCCTACAATTTTGATGAAATTGATTAATATTACAAATAAACATTTAAGATTTATTCATAAAAATGATTTTTCATGAAATAAGGATACTATTAGTAATACATGAAAGGTAATGCTCACAATTTCGGGGGACTAATTGCCATGATTCATATAGTTTTTAATGGAAAATAAAATTAAAATTTAAAATAAAGATATTTTGAATTAATTTTAATTTATTAGGATTTAGATTTTATATTCTATCTTAATTAGTAAGTTATTATGTTTTCAAAATTATTAATTTTTAAAAAAATTTCAAATAAATTAGATTCCTGCAAATTTAAGCAGATAATAGATTAACTTAGTCATTATTTTATTTTTATCTTTATTTAAATTTAAATTTAATTTTAAATTTAATAATTGATTATAGCTAAGAATATTAAATAGAATGCAAAAAGTAGCCGAGAACCTGAGACTAATCAACAGTTTTAATCACTGAGTCTAAAAAATTTTCCTTAATATTATTTTTTCTAGCTTTTCTTTCCTGATTTCACCCCTAATATTTAAATTAAATTGAGTAATTTTAAAGATATCTGGAAAAATGACAATTTAAAACCAAAATATTCAATTAATGTCATTTTAAGATCAAAACATTTCAAAATGACAACTGTTGAATCAAGAGTTTTGATGATTTCAAACCAACACTCAAGAGCTCGGATTGAAGATATCAAAGGAGATCAAAGTTGTTTTAAGTGAAGATTTTTTGAGAATTTGCTGTTAGATCTTTTGTAGGATCCTTAGTTTTAGTTATGATTGGGTAAAAGATTTTGATTTGAAGAAAAGATGTTTTCAAACCTTGATTTTGTGTTAAATCTTGACTTATTTGAAAAACACCCACAAACAGACGAAGTTTGAAAGTTTAAACTTAACTGTCAAGTTGGAAATTCGAACTTTGCTTTGGGAAATTCGAATTTCGAGCTAAAACTGAATAAGTCTGAAAAGATGGCTCTCTGTCAGACGAATTTTGGTTTTTCAAAATTCGAATTTTCATACAAATCTGAAAGAAGTCTCTTTGGTAATAGACGAACTTCACACTTTGAAAATTCGAATTTCAAGTAAAATGAAGTTTGTGAAAACCAAAGAAATTCGTCTGAAACTATGATAAAGTGCATCTGAAATCAAAAGAAATTGAGTTTGATAAATGCTCTCTGACAGACGAATTTTGACTTCCCAACATTCGAATTTTCATCTAAGTCTGAAAGAAGTTTTCTTGAAACAGACGAACTTTGGATCTTCAAAATTCGAATTTCAGACAAAACAAAACTTGAGAAAATAGAAGAAATTCGTCTGAAACCATGTTAAAATTCATCTGAGATCAAGAATGATTTAAGTTTCAAAACTACTCTCTAACAGACGAACTTCACTCTTCAACATTCGAATTTCGAAGAAAGTGAACTACTGTATCTCCTTTTCACATACTGGGAACAGACAAATTTTGGGCTTCCAAAATTCGAATTTTGAAGGCATTGTAGAAAATTGAAAACACTGTTCACACTTAACCGAAAAACTTTCTTCTTGAAAATTCGTATGTCACATTGTGAAAATTTTTTGTAAGTTTCAAAATTTGAATTTCACTTCATGAACAGACGAACTTCGTGTTGTAACGTTGAAAGCTTTAACCTTCGGTTCCTTCGAAATTCGTCTGTTGATCAACCAAAATTTGAATTTCAGTATGTCAGAAGCATTAAATGCGGTTGGTTAACGGATAGTTTTTCAGAGTAACCATTGGATAACTTTTCCAACGGATAGATTAAGTCTCTAACAGACATTTGAGACTAAAATCTATAAATACAACAACATTTGAAGTTGTGGGTAACGAATCAAACTTGTATATACCGAATTTCTGCTGAATTTTCTTCTCAAAAGCTTTTACCTTCTCAACTTCAATATCTGTACTTTAACCTTCATATCTACTCTATTCAAGAGAGTTATATCATTGTAAATATTCTACTCTTCATCTGGAAGTTAGATTTACTTGTGAGGGGAAATCACAAGGGGATTGGGAAGCACATTGTGAAAGTGCTTAGAGTGTTTGAGAGAGCTTCAGAAACAGAGCACACTCGTGTACTGTGGCATTAGTAAGAAGCCCGTTGAATTCTTGCTGTATAGTGGAAAAATCTCAAGAGTTGCCTTGAGGACTGGACGTAGGTCAAGTGGATAGACCGAACCAGGATAAATTACTGAGTCTTCTACTTCCTATCTTTACTTTTCAGCTTGCTCTGTTTTATACGTTGCTTTCATTACACTGTGTTATCTTCACCCATTTTACTTTGTGCAGAAAAATTTCAATCTTTCCAATTCACCCCCCCTCTTGGGAAGTTAGCCTTGCTAACAATTGGTATCAGAGCCTGGTTTCCCATTCAAAGGATTTTACAGTCCGGGAACAAAGATGGCTGGCTTTGGAGAGAGTATACTTCCTGAAGGGAATAACACTAACAGACCACCAGGCTTCAGTGGAGAGCATTATGGGTACTGGAAGATGAGGATGCAGATCTACCTACAATCAATTGATCTTGACATTTGGTCAGTCATTGAGAAAGGAGATTTCATCCCAATGACTCTAACTGAAGATGGAAGACACAAAGAGAAGCTGGAAGCAGAGTGGAATGATGAAGACAAAAGGAGAGTCCTACTGAATTTCAAAGCAAAGCATTGTTTAGTTAGTACCTTGAACCAGGATGAATTCTACAGAGTCTCGCAATGCACCACTGCAAAAGGAATGTGGGATACTCTGCAGATCGCATATGAAGGAACATCTGGAGTCAGGGAGAACAGACTGAACACATGCATTGGAGAGTATGAAAGCTTCAGAATGGCTGAAGGAGAAATTGTAAAGGAGCTCCAAAAGAGATTCACTCTCATTGTAAATTAACTGAAAAGCCTGGGAAAGGAATACACTCAGTCTGAAAAAGTAAGAAAGATACTCAAAGCTCTCCCTCTGGAATGGCAGCCCAAGATGACAGTAATAGAGGAAGCCAGAGGAGAATCAATGGCATCTGTCACAGCTCTCTTTGGCAGTCTTGAGGAGTATGAAGGAAAAATCAAAGCTCTCAAGGAAGTTGGGCTAGACAGAAAGAAGAAAGGCCTTGCCCTCAAAGCTGCTGATGAAAAGGAAGAAGAATCTAACGAAGGAGATGAGCTGGATGAAGAAACTCTGGCTATGATGGTCAGAAAATTCGGAAGATTCTACAACAAGAAGAAGAACAAGAAATTCTTCAAGAAGGGAGCAGCTGGTGAAAGCAAGAGAGAGCGAAAAGAGCCTGTGACTTGCTATGAGTGCAAGAAGCAGGGACACATCAAATGGGATTGTCCTCAATTCCTCAAAAAGCAAGAAAGAGAAAAGAAAGTTGCTGACCAAGGGAAGAAGAAGAAAGCCTACATCTCTTCAATATGGGGCAACAGCTCAGATGAGGAAGAAGAAGATGAGGATGAGATCGCCAACATCTGCCTGATGGCACTTGCTTCTGAAGAAGCCGATCCCTCATGCAGCAGTGATCAGGAAGAAGAGGTATATGAATCTAAACTTTCCTATTCTGAGTTACTTGATGCATTTCATGAGCTTCATGATGAGTTTATTAAAATTGCTAAAGAACTGAAATTGGCAAAGAAAAAGATAAATAAGCTGGAATCTCAAAGCATAGTTTCTGAAATTGCCTCTTTACCTACTGCTGAATATGTTTGCTGCACTTCATGCACTGAACTTAAGCAAAACTAATGATTATTTAGTTAAAAGTATGTCTAGGCTCACTAGAGGTAAAGATATGTTATTTGCCTTGATGGGGAGCCAAAGAATATCACAAAGAAAAGCTGGTCTTGGCTATGATCCATGTGCTATCAAGGAAAAGATTAGGATGAAAAACCAGAATACTTACATGAGACATTTTGTGCATGCTGAGAGTAACAGAAAGAAAGATCATATATCATCTTGCATTGAAACATATAATCAACCAAAGCATGCAAGACAAAAGTATTATCTGCATTGTTTTCTTCCTGCCACTCAATCTAGCAGTCCCTTCATTACCTGTCATTTCTGTAATAAAAAGGGACATATTTCCAGTTCTTGTGCATTGAAGAAAAATGGCCTTGGCAGGAAAGTTAAATGGGTTCCCAAAGTTGCATCTGCATCTAGGGAAAAATCTACTGACCAAAAAGGACCCAAGAAAATTTGGGTACCTAAAAAGAAAACATAAATATTGTTTTGCAGGTCTGTCTCAAAGCTAATAAGAACAACAAATGGTATATGGACAGTGCCTGCTTAAGCCACATGACTGGAGATAAGGAGAAGTTCATCACCCTTAGAGACAAGAAAGCAGGGAAGGTGACCTTTGGAGGTGATCAATATGGCAAAATCGTTGGCATTGACATTGTGGGGAAAAATCCAGAAACATCCATTGAAGAGGTGCTGTTTGTAATTGGCCTCAACCACAATTTGCTGAGCGTGAGTCAGACCTGTGACAGAGGAAACTGGGTGCTGTTTGACTCAAAGTTTTACCTGGTCATCAGAAAAAGTGATCACAAAGTAATCCTCAAAGCTCAACGGGATGGTAACTGTTATACTATTGACCTTGATGAACTTCCTCCCTTGGATTCTGTATGCTTAATTAGTCAGGATAATGATAGTTGGTTGTGGCATAAGAGATTAGCTCATGTTAACATGAATCAATTGTCTAAACTAGTTAAAAATGAGCTAGTAACTGGCCTACCAAAAATATCTTTTGAGAAAGACAAAGAATGTGATGCATGCATAAGAGGGAAACAAAATAAATCATCTTTTAAATCTAAAAATGCAGTTACCACAACTAGACCACATGAATTGCTGCATATGGACTTAATTGGACCATCTAGGGTGAAAAGTCTCGGTGGTAACCTGTATGTGCTTGTAATTGTAGATGATTATTCTAGATATACTTGGACATTATTTCTCTCTTCTAAAAGTGATACCTTTAATGCATTTGTAACCTTAGCTAAGAAAGTGCAAAATGAGAAAGGTATTTCTATTGTGTCAATCAGGTCAGACCATGGAGGAAAGTTTGAAAATGCATACTTCCTGGAGTACTGCAATGAGCATGGGATTGACCACAACTTCTCAGCTCCAAGGACCCCTCAACAGAATGGGGTAGTAGAAAGGAAAAACAAAACCATTGGAGAAATGGCCAGAGCTATGCTGAATGAGAAGGAACTCTCTCAAGTGTTTTGGGCTAATGCAGTAAATACAGCAAGCTACATCATAAATAGAGCCTACATCAGACCAATCCTTGGGAAGACTCCATACAAGCTTTACAAGGGAAGAAAGCCAAATCTGTCCCATCTCCATGTGTTCGGATGCAAATGCTTCATTCATAACAATGGGAAAGAAAATCTGGGTAAGTTTGATGCCAAATCTGATGAAGGTATATTTCTAGGTTATTCTAGTAGGAGTAAGGCATATAGAGTTTATAATAAAAGATCAAATGTGGTAGAAGAATCTGTGCATGTGGTTTTCATTGAAAATGAAACTGTTTCAAAACATGTTACCAATGAGGATGATCTTGCTTTTAACTTTGAAAAATTGGGCATTTCTGATAAAAGTAAAACTGAACCTCCAAAGATATCTGAATCTGTTAACATAGAGGAAGATATCCAAGAGCAAAAGTTTGATGAAGAAATTAATGAAGAAACATCTCAAGAACTCCCTAGAGCTTGGAGATATCAAAGGAATCATCCTGTTGATCAAGTAATAGGAAATGTTCAAGAGAGAGTCAAAACCAGAAAACAGTTAAGGGATCAAATGCTCAACTGCGCTTTCATTTCTCAAATTGAACCTAAATGTACTAAAGAAGCCTTAACTGATGATTACTGGATTTTAGCTATGCAAGATGAACTAAATCAGTTTGAAAGAAATCAAGTTTGGGATTTAGTGCCTAGGCCCAAAAATCATCCTGTTATTGGTACCAAATGGTTTTTCAGAAATAAACTGGATGAATCTGGAACAATAATCAGAAATAAAGCTAGACTGGTTGCTAAAGGGTATAATTAGGAAGAAGGTATTGATTTTGAAGAACCTTTGCACCAGTAGCTAGACTAGAGGCTATAAGAATACTGCTAGCATATGCATGCATGAAAAACATTTTACTATATCAAATGGATGTAAAGAGTGCCTTTCTAAATGGATATATCATGGAAGAGGTTTATGTAGATCAACCTCCAGGTTTTAAAGATTCTACTAAATCAAACCATGTTTATAAACTGAAGAAGGCTCTTTATGGTTTAAAACAAGCCCCTAGAGCATGGTATGCGAGACTGAGCAATTTTCTAACTGAAAAGGGGTTTAATAGAGGCAAAGTTGACACAACTTTATTCACTAAGAAAGAAAATAAAGATTTACTAATTGTTCAAATCTATGTTGATGATATTATTTTTGGTGCTACTAATGAAACTCTTTGCAAGAAATTTTCTGAGTTAATGCAGGGAGAATTCGAGATGTCCATGATGGGTGAACTTAACTTCTTCCTTGGACTGCAAATCAGATAGCTTGATGATGGTATCTTTCTCAGTCAATCCAAGTATCTAAAGGAGCTGCTAAAGAAGTTTGGAATGGAGAATGCCAAGCCAATGGGAACACCTATGGCTACTGCAACCAAACTGGACATGGATGAGAATGGGAAGATGTTTGACATTACTCAGTACAGGAGAATGATTGGATCCCTGCTGTACTTGACTGCCAGCAGACCTGACATTATGTTCAGTGTCTGTATGTGTGCCAGGTTCCAATCATGTCCCAAGGAGACCCATGCAACAGCTGTGAAGAGAATTTTCAGATATCTTATTAGAACATCACAGATGGGTCTCTGGTATCCAAAGGGCAATGGAGAAGATCTCAAAGGATACACTAATGCTGATTTTGCAAGATCCAAAACTGACAGAAAAAGCACAAGTGGAACATGTCAGTTTCTTGGAGGATCCCTGGTTTCATGGTTCAGCAAAAAGCAAAATAGTGTGGCCCTATCCACTGCAGAAGCTGAGTATGTTGCAGCTGGAAGCTGTTGTGCCCAAGTCATCTGGATGAAGCAGCAGCTTGAAGATCTTGAGGTTAAAATGAAAGAGATACCAATCATGTGTGACAACCAAAGTGCCATAAATATCACCAAGAATCCTGTCATGCATTCAAGGACGAAACATATTGAAGTTAGGCACCACTTCATAAGGGATCATGTTCTGAAAGGAGAAGTTAAGCTGAAATACATCCCAACAGAGAATCAAGTTACTGACATACTCACAAAGCCTCTATCAGAAGACAGGCATTGCAGAATAAGAAGAGAATTGGGTATGGTAAATCTCAGTGAACTGTAAGTTATTCTTGTGTAATCTTGTTTTCAAAGGTTTCAACTTTAAGATTAATTCTAACTTTAGCATCGGAGTATGTTTAATTTAAGCTGCAGGTGCTCCTCACAAGATTCAATGGCAATAAACTTGAAGATTGGAGCACATCAGAATAGAACAACCAGAAAGTAAAGTAAATGATGAGAATTCTGAGTTCTGGATCCATTCTGTAAGTTTTCAATAAGATGAAATTCGTATTTTAATGAGTGTTAGACGTATTTTGCCTCATAAACCGTGTTTTTGAACTAGTCAACATGGTCAACATTCGAATTTCTGTTTACCAACAGATGAACTTCGGCCTATTAGCCTTGGAACAGTTCTCAGTGATGCCTCAAAATTTGTCTGTTGGATCTTTGAAATTCGAATTTTCAAAAACAAAAATCTCAAAGTTATGTTTGTCCATCACTGTTGTACGAATTATCACTTCTTGAAATACAAATGTTGGACAACCTTTACAAAAGGTGAAAAATGCGAATTTTCAGTTCAAAATTTGTCTGTTGAATCATGTTCTTCATGTTGAATGCTTGAAAGATGAAGTTTTGCTTGCTTAATTCGTCTGTTGATTGTTGTTTTGTTTATTACCTGATGTTTGCTCATCAACATTCGAACTTTGTTGGAACAAAATTCATCTGTTATGTTTGTTCTACTTGTTCCAAGCCACTGTCAGACAAACTTTCAGGATGAAAATTCGTCTGTCAGTAAGCTTTGCTGAACGGTTTAACTTGTAACTACCTGAAGTTCAAATTTTGACCCCTCAAAATTCGTTTGTCAGACGGTTACATACGTTAAATCCGATGGTTTTCCAATGAACAGACGCAACCCTATTTGTAACTCCTCTGAGTTTGTTCTGATCCTCTCTTCAATCCTCTTAACTTCTGTCCAAAAATCGTCATTCTTCACCGTTTAAACTTCCATTTGCATCCTATAAACCAAATCTAAGCCACATTCAGCATCATTCAACACGGAAATGGCAAGAGTGAAAAATCCTGGAGCAGGAAAAGCTGAGGCTCGGCCAAAGAGAACGGTCAAATCTCAATATGCTACAAAGGAAGGAGAGAAATCCAAGAGAAAGGCCTAACCCAGTAAAGCAATTCCTTCCAAATGCCAAAAATCTTCATCTAAGGCAGATTCACAGAAAGCAGGACCCTCCTCACCAAAAACTGCAGAACCTTCGGTTCCAGTTCCTTCTGTCCCTGCTATTGCTTCCTCTTCTTCTACTGAATCTGGAGAGTATGAAATGACTACACTGCCACTGTGGAGCACTCCTGAGATTCAAGAAGAGTACACTACCAAGTTTTCCAACAAGAAGGTAATCAAGCCTCACTATGTGAATATGGAACAATTCTTAATATCTAACAACTTTGATGCTGGAATATGGTTGTTAAGATATAAGAATCTGTTGGAAATTGCTGAAAAATATGATGATGAGGTAGTAAAGACTTGGTATGCCTCTCTTCAATACAACAGCAAGAAAATGAAATGGGAGGTCAACTTGAGATCAAGGACCATTTGGCTTGCTGATGAAACCTTCAATGAGGTGCTGGAAATTCCAGGACAAGATGGGCTGAAAGTTGACATGACAGCCTCTGGGTATATGGATGAGGCAAGCACAGTTGATGAAGAAGGTGGATCCTTTTTGAACTACAAGGAGAGCACCATCTTGGACACCCTATTCAGGAGAAGGGAGAATAGGCCAACAATAAATCAGTTGAAGCCCACAGACCTCAGTGTACAAGTAAGAATCTTGCACTACATAGTGTCCAGGATCATATTCAACAAGGGTGGAAGCTTCAATTTGATAACAAGGGCAGAGGCTCATGTGATGATTGCTATCATACGTGGGAAGCTGATTAATTTGGGTCATATCATCCTCCAGCGAATGATAAAGGCAAGGGATCAGAGGAAGGATTCCACACTCCCCTATGCAGCAATTATTTCAAGAATCCTGCAGTATGCCAAGATTCAACACATTGAAAAGGGGAAAGGGAAACTCACAGAGGCATTTAAAGAAGAAGAACTGCAAAGGATGGGTATTGAAAGAGATGAAGGAAGATGGGTTGGAAAGGGAGCAGGGAAATCTGAAGATTTGTTCTTTACTGCTAATGCTTCCCTCCAACAAGAAGGCACTTCTGAGGCCCCTGGCAGATCTGTACCTCAGCCTTCTCAGCCTATTCCATCTCCCTCCAGGCCTACTCACCCTCCTTCCACTCCCTCCTCACAGGCCAAGCCAACCAAGATCATTGAGTTGTTTGACAGTCTGTCAACACTCATTCTCAGCATTAGGGATGAGCAAAATGCCAAATTTGCTCATCTACAAGATCAGATCCAACAGTTGGCTGTAAACATGAAGGTGGTGGCTGATGCTTATGAAGAGATCAGAAATGCAATTCCTTCCACTTCAACTCCACCTCAGCCTGGTATCCCTGAGCCTACTCTGTCTCCAACTCCTGAGCCTCCAAGCCCCTTCGAGATTGCCTCCTCTGACCATGATGATGACACAGATGGTGCTGGTGCAATGAGGACACCAAGTCCTGGTCCACCCCTGGACTATGGATTGGAAGAAGAAGGACTTCAGCAGACAAGCCCTCTTGAGCCTATGCGAGAAAATGCTCCGGATTCAATTCTGTCCATTCAAGAATCAGAGCAAGTTGAAAGACTGGTTGCAGCCATTTCAACCTCTTCTATGCCAGGAGAAGCAAGCAATGAGGAAAGGAGCATTGTACCTGTTGTTGATTATCTTGCCATTGCTCACAATGCTCTACTGCAAGCTCAAAGGAGAAGGCTGGAAGAAATGTTTTCTCCTACTGAACCAGCCTCTCATTCTCTTGCTGCTTATGGGCTATCAGAGGAACAGAGAGCTCGACTAGCTCTTTCCAGGCAGGAAATGCAAGAGCTGCTTGAGGTCTCTGATGATGATGATGATGAAGAACCTAGCCCTGAGCCTCCTGCACCAGTTCAGCCAGAGATTCCTTTTGCTCCTGTCCCTCTTCGTGTTGTTCCTATCTCTCAGATTCCTCCTCCAATGGACTTTGTTGGGCTTTCTGATGATGCCAAAAAGGGGGAGAAGATAAAGCAAACTGGGACCAAGCAAGCTGGAAAATCTGCTGAGCCATCTGGAAAAGGAAAGATATACAGCAAGAAGACTAAGCCGAAAAAGAAGTGATTGATTAGATCTTAGGCTGAATCTTCCTGTTGTATTTTGTTGTGATTGATTTTGTTTTTGTTTTTGATGATTATTTTCTATGTTTTAAGAACTGATCTTTGATTAAAGTATGTATTGCAACCATTGATTGAATGAATAAACTTCTTAGTTGCAATGTTTTGTGCCTTGAATCTCTTCACTTAATCTGTTGAAAATGATATCTTATGAACTGTAATGCATATATTGAGGGGGAGCTTGTGAAAGCAAACCCAAGTACTAATCCAGTTTGTGAGTTGTTTTGTCATCATCAAAAAGGGGGAGAATGTTAAATCAAGAGTTTTGATGATTCCAAACCAACACTCAAAAGCTCGGATTGAAGATATCAAAGGAGATCAAAGTTGTTTTGAGTGAAGATTTTCTGAGAATTTGCTGTTAGATCTTTTGTAGGATCCTTAGTTTTAGTTATGATTGGGTAAAAGATTTTGATTTGAAGAAAAGATGTTTTCAAACCTTGATTTTGTGTTAAATCTTGACTTATTTGAAAAACACCCACAAACAGACGAAGTTTGAAAGTTTAAACTTAACTGTCAAGTTGGAAATTCGAACTTTGCTTTGGGAAATTCGAATTTTGAGCTAAAACTGAATAAGTCTGAAGAGATGGCTCTCTGTCAGACGAATTTTGGTTTTTCAAAATTCGAATTTTCATACAAATCTGAAAGAAGTCTCTTTGGTAACAGACTAACTTCACACTTTCAAAATTCGAATTTCAAGTAAAATGAAGTTTGTGAAAACCAAAGAAATTCGTCTAAAACTATGATAAAGTGCATCTGAAATCAAAAGAAATTGAGTTTGATAAATGCTCTTTGACAGACGAATTTTGACTTCCCAACATTCGAATTTTCATCTAAGTCTGAAAGAAGTTTTCTTGAAACAGATGAACTTTGGATCTTCAAAATTCGAATTTCAGACAAAACAAAACTTGAGAAAAATAGAAGAAATTCGTCTGAAACCATGTTAAAGTTCATCTGAGATCAAGAATGATTTAAGTTTTAAAACTACTCTCTGACAGACGAACTTCACTCTTCAACATTCGAATTTCGAAGAAAGTGAACTACTGTGCCTCCTTTTCACGTACTGGGAACAGACGAATTTTGGGCTTCCAAAATTCGAATTTCGAAGGCACTGTAGAAAATTGAAAACACTGTTCACACTTAACCGAAAAAATTTCTTCTTGAAAATTTGTATGTCACATTGTGAAAATGTTTTGTAAGTTTCAAAATTCGAATTTCACTTCATGAACAGACGAACTTCGTGCTATAACATTGAAAGCTTTAACCTTCGGTTCCTTCAAAATTCGTCTGTTGATCAACCAAAATTCAAATTTCAGTATGTCAGAAGCATTAAATGCGGTTGGTTAACAGATAGTTTTTCAGAGTAACCGTTGGATAACTTTTCCAACGGATAGATTAAGTCTCTAACGGATATTTGAGACCAAAATCTATAAATACAACAACATTTGAAGTTGTGGGTAACGAATCAAACTTGTATATATCGAATTTCTGCTGAATTTTCTTCTCAAAAGCTTTTACCCTCTCAACTTCAATATCTGTACTTTAACCTTCATATCTACTCTATTCAAGAGAGTTATATCATTGTAAACATTCTACTCTTCATCTGGAAATTAGATTTACTTGTGAGGGGAAATCACAAGGGGATTGGGAAGCACATTGTGAAAGTGCTTAGAGTGTTTGAGAGAGCTCCAGAAATAGAGCACACTCGTGTACTGTGGCATTAGCAAGAAGCCCGTTGAATTCTTACTGTATAGTGGAAAAATCTCAAGAGTTGCCTTGAGGACTGGACGTAGGTCAAGTGGATAGACCGAACCAGGATAAATTACTGAGTCTTCTACTTCCTATCTTTACTTTTCAGCTTGCTCTGTTTTATACGTTGCTTTCATTACATTGTGTTATCTTCACCCATTTCACTTTGTGAAGAAAAATTTCAATCTTCCCAATTCACCTCCCCTCTTGGGAAGTCAGCTTTGCTAACAACAACAAGAGATTATGGTATTAAATTAATCAAAATTTTAAATATAAAATAACCTAAATATCTTTGTTAAAAAGTTTAACATTTACCTCCGGCGATTTACTACTCAAGTTCTAAAATTTGACACTGAATTTTCCTAATTTTACACTAAACACATTATGATCACTTAAAAGTTCAACTTATTGTCCCAAAATTTGATATTCAACTCCCTCGATTTACTATTCAGATTCCAGAATTTGACACTAAATTATTCCAATTTTACACTGGACATATTATGATCAGCAAAAAATTCAACTATTCATCCCAGAATTTGACAATCAACTCCAACGATTTACTACTCAAGTTCTAAAATTTGACACTGAGTTTCCCTGGGTTTACATTGGACATATTATGATTACCAAAGAATTCAACTGATCAGTCCTAGAGTTTGACACTTAACTCCCGCAATTTACTACTCACAATTTGACACTGAACTTTCCCAATTTTACAATGAACATATTATGATCACCAAAGAATTCAACTGATCAGTTCTGGAGCTTAACACATAGCTCCCGCGATTTACTACTCAGATTTCACGATTTGACACTGAGTTTCTCCGATTTTACACTAAACTTACTCAGTCAAAACTTAAGTAATAAAAAATGAAAACTGAGTATCAAACTTTTTAATAAGGGTATTTAGGTTATTTCCCATTTAAAATTTTGATCAACATGAGACTATATTCTCTTTCTATCATTTTAAAATATTTTAACCCTAAAATGACATTATTTAAATATTTTGGTCTTCAAACGTTATTTTCCCATATCATATCAGTAAAGTATGACAAGAGATATTTCATAAATCTTCTATTGTTACTTAAATTGCGAAAAGAAAAAATCATGCATAAAATTTACACAGTAATTTGAAATTGTTTCACAAAAAATCTCTTATTTCTTATGAAACTCAAAAGATCTGAATGAAGAAAAGTCACTATATAGTTCTTGAGATGAGGGTGAAGAAAAAAATGGGATTAAGTTGACAAATTAATTATAAATCACTTATATTCACTCAGGTAAGACAAAAATTATTATTCACTGAGCTTTTTATTTTTGACCAGAATTATTCACTATGCTATAATATTGTTTTTGCGGGGTTGGGGAATGGGGCTCTTTAGAAGTCAGAAGGTCAACGGCCCCTTCTCTCTCTCGGTTCAATTTCAATAAATAAGTATACATAAATATTAAAATAAAATCTAGAATCAGAAGAGGCAAAACTTGGATGGCAACCTGCCCGAATTGTCTGTTCTGTGATCTAATTACTTCCACTAGCCCGCAAACGTTTTTCACGTTCCAAACCTTCCCAAAATTATAAGTTCAATGACCGAAATAGCAATCCAAAGAGTCACATAGTTGCAAGCAAGATCTTCTCAGATTTTAGGTTTTAAATCTATCTATATATTATTTCAAGTGTCCTTTGTCTATACGTATATACAGTATTGCATAGTTTTATATTATTTAATACCTACATAAAAAATTAGGACTGTATACCAATATGCATACAAATAAAAAAGAAGGCATTGAATATATATATATATATTTCTATCTGTTATATGACTTCTATTTTATCTCAAAAATTTAAATTTCTACTACTAAAAAATCGAATCATAAAGTGAAATACCTGTGCTATACATTGACTAAAGTAAATTAGAGAGAGAGAGACAGAGAGACATAGCAAAATTAAAAGAGGAAGATTTGGCGAAGAATGGAACTAAATTTAAATTTAAAATTTATTATTGCAGTATCTAATATTAAAATAAAACGGAAACTGTTGGTCGAAATTGGTCTAGCCTACCTTGAACAGGCCCAAAAGAGAAAATAAATTAAAACCGACAAAATTGGTACTTCAATTGATTGAACCAGTTACTCGATATTCCTAAACTATGATATAAAATTTTACACATATCTATATCTGTCAATATTTGAATAACCGGACAAAACCGAGGTCGGCTTCACCAGTAACCGATTAATCAGATCCTGATTCGATCTGAAAACTTTCAAAAATCAGACATGCAATAAATCGGTCAAAAATTAGAAAACCCTGTTGTGCGGGCCTAAATGAGCATGCCGAGATTACAAGTCCGAGGTGGATGGATGCCCCTTTGTCTCACTTTCTGGGCTCATATACACCGAGCTATAATTCGGAGGCCGAGCTTAAGCGCGAAGAGCCGAGTAATACCTCGGTTATTGAATGATAGGGTCAAATGATCGTCCGACTGAACAACATCTCGGATGTGTAGCCGACTACGGGTTTTTCCACGGAAACTGTATTGCCCCAAAAACACCAGATGAGGAGTAACAGTTATGGAATCATAGCTGTTATGGAATCATAACCGCAGGACGAAAAATCAGGGATCATGCGAAAAGAGCGTGATACTCCATAATGATCATTTGTGAAATATCCCGATAAATTAGGGATTATAGGGATAAGGTGAAAAAACCTTAACGGTCAAAAACCTGAACGGTCAGAGAAGGTCAATAAAAAAGTAAAGAGGATAAGCAGAAAGGCAGATTGCACTACACAAACGCCAGGTGGAATAGTCTCTCGATTTTTTGACGGAACATTTTTGGCGCCCACCGTGGGGCTGAGGAAAACTATCCCACCATCACCAAGAATCATGGTGCGAACCAGGAGCAGCGCGGGTGCAGGAGAACGACGCTCTGAAGACAGGCCTTCTTTGGAGGACCATCCTGTCATCCGGGCAATGCGTGAGGAGATGAAGGCTTTAAGAAAGGAGAATGAGGAGATGCGTGAAAGGAACAGACAATTGGAGCAGGAACGCTATCACGAAAGTACTTCTTTTCCTCGAGGAGGGGAACGGGGGAATGTCAACAGGGAAGCTCAGCGGTCACATCATGAAGGAAGCCGACGGGAGGAAACACACCATTCAGAGACCAACATTGACAATTTGCGAGGGGACAAGCAGGCTGCCCGGAGACATCCGTTCGTTGATGGTATCATGGAGATGCCATTGCCAAAAGGATGGAAGGGTTTAAACTTAGAAAGATATGATGGTACTACTGATCCTGATGAGCATGTCGATGCGTATGTCACGCAGGTGAATCTGTTCACAAATGAAGATGCAGTATTATGTAGGGTTTTCCCTACGTCTTTAAAAGGAGCGGCTCTGAGTTGGTATACCCGGCTCCAACCACGATCTATCAATTGCTTTGAAACTTTAGTTAATAAATTCAAAGCGCAATACACGACAAGCCGACCCCACCAGCTTACATCGGCTGCGTTGGTAAACTTACGACAGGAGAAGGATGAGTCCTTAAGGAGTTTCATGAAGCGTTTTTCTTCAGTCTCGGTAAAGATCCGAGATCTAAATCCTGAGGTAGCTATGCACACGATGTTGATGGCTCTCAAGCCGGGACCGTTTGCTGACCACCTATGTCGAAAACCACCTTCCGACATGGATGAGCTTAGAAATCGTGCGGCCGGATATATACAAATGGAGGAGGTCTCAAAGTTTAGAAATAAGGTCAGGACTGATCTGGATAGGCGAACGGACTCAAGCAGTCGTGGAAGTCTGAGGCTGACATTAGAGAAGGGGAAGTTTAAAAGAGAGGGTGTTAGTCGGGGACCGAAGTATGATTTCTACACCCCACTAAACACCAGCCGTGCTCGAATTTTGGATGAAGCTTGTAATACCGAATTGATACGGCTCCCAGCTCCAGGACACACCCCGGAGACGGCAGATCAGTCAAAACATTGCAGGTACCATCGCAATTATGGTCATACCACGGAAGAGTGTTGGACATTACGGAACAAGATTGAGGAGCTGATCCAGGCCGGGCATCTCAGCAACTTCGTACAAAGGGGTAATGGAAGTCGACCCTCCTATGGGCGAGGCCGAGGGGGAGGTCAAGTCCGGGCTCAAGTGGAACATCGGCAATCGAACAAAGAAGGAGTGCAGCCAGACGACACTCGAATCACGGAAGGAAACAGAATCAGAGGGGTTATTAATACTATAGCAGGAGGGTTTGCCGGAGGAGGAGCAACCAGCTCGGCCAGGAGAAGACACTTGAGGAACATTCGGGCAGTAAATGCGACAATGCATCGAGTTCCTCGGAGTTCTCCACCCATCACCTTTTCGGATGAGGATTTCCAGGGAGTTGATCCTAATCAGGATGACCCCATGGTAATTTCAGTGGAGGTGGCCAATTATGTCGTCAGGAAAACACTGATAGACCAGGGGAGCTCTGCCGATATATTGTATTATTCTACCTTCCAGAAGCTCGGGATACCTGAGGAAACGATCAAGCCTTATCACGATCCGTTGGTCGGTTTTGCCGGAGAACAGGTTCACACCCGAGGATACGTGGAGCTGTTGACCACCTTCCGCGGAGATCTCGGATCAAAAACCATTATGGTCAGGTACCTTATAATTGATGCAGTAACTTCTTACAATATCTTGATAGGTAGACCTGCGTTAAACGAGCTCGGCGCCGTGGTTTCCACTCTGCATCTCACAATGAAGTTTCCCTCGGCGACCGGAAACATAATTGCAATAAAAGCTTACCAAAAGGTGGCAAGACAATGCTATTTGGATAGCCTAAAAGTTACCAGAGGAAGGGTGGTTGGTAGCAGTGGACATACGAAAAAGGATACAACATCAGTGGGCTTGGTGGAGCTTGATCCTCGAATTGATGTACAGGACCAAAGGCCGAAACCTATTGAAGAATTACAGAAATTTCAGCTCGCCGGTGAAGAACGGTGCACTAACCTTGGAAGTAAACTTGGAGGTGAGGTCAAGGAGCAGATAACAAAGATGCTGAAGGACAATGCTGATTTGTTCGCATGGACTTCTTCAGACATGCTGGGAATTGATCCCAATTTTCTATGTCATAAACTGGCGGTGTACCCAGAAGCTAAGCCGATAGTGCAAAGGAAAAGGCGGGTAGGCGAGGAAAGGCGGAGGGCAATGAAGGAAGAAACTGCAAAGTTGATTGATGCTGGGTTCATCCGAGAAATTGAATATACAACGTGGTTGGCCAATGTGGTGCTCGTTAAGAAGGCTAATGGAAGGTGGAGAATGTGCACGGATTATACCGACCTAAACAAGTCATGCCCGAAAGATACATACCCCCTCCCGAGCATAGATCGGCTTGTAGATGGAGCATCAGGATGTGGCCTACTCAGTTTTCTGGATGCCTACTCCGGGTATAATCAGATAAGGATGTACCCCCCTGACGAGGAAAAAACCGCGTTCATGACTGAGGACGCTAATTATTGTTATCAGGTGATGCCGTTTGGACTGAAGAATGCTGGGGCTACTTACCAACGGTTGATGGATAAAATATTTCAGGAACAGATTGGAAGAAACCTGGAAGTATATGTTGACGACATGGTAGTGAAGTCCGAAGATCCCTCCAAGCATGCTGCCGACCTTGGAGAGGTGTTCGGAAGAATACGGAAGTACAACATGAGGTTAAATCCTGAGAAATGCGTATTCGGAGTTAACGGGGGGAAATTCTTAGGGTTCATGTTAACGCATCGGGGTATTGAAGCCAATCCCGACAAATGCCGAGCTATTATTGACATGAGAAGCCCCCAAAACATAAAAGAAGTGCAGAAACTGACGGGGCGACTAGCATCACTATCACGCTTTATACCGAGGCTAGCGGAGAAAGCTAGGCCATTCTTCAAGTTGCTTAAAAAGGCCGCGCGGTACGAGTGAAATGAGGAATGCGAGCAGGCGTTTCAGAATTTCAAAGGCTTCTTCTCGGCACCTCCGATACTTAATCGGCCGACTCCTAACAAAGAATTACTATTGTATATATCGGTGACCGAACATGCAATTAGCTCGGTGATGGTACAAGAAATGGGCTGGCAGCAGATACCGGTATACTTCATCAGCCGAATACTACACGACGCTGAAACGAGGTATCAGACTATTGAAAAGTTAGCCCTGACTCTGGTCACATCGGCGAGAAGGTTACGACCTTATTTTCAAAGTCATGAGGTTATTGTGAAAACCGACCACCCTGTAAAGCAAGTCTTGAGGAAACCCGAATTAGCCGGACGAATGATCTCGTGGTCAGTCGAGTTGTCAGAGTTTGGTATAAGATACGAGCCTAGAGGGCCAATTAAGGCGCAATGTTTGTCTGATTTTGTCGCCGAACTTACTCCATCCGTCGATTCCAAAGACGGGGTTCGATGGACACTTTATGTAGATGGCTCCTCTAACACTAAAGGGAGCGGTGCGGGAATCATTCTGGAAGGTCCTGGTGGACTAATTTTGGAACAGTCTCTTAAAATCGACTTCTCAGTCACCAACAACCAGGCCGAATACGAAGCTCTTATTGCCGGGTTAAAACTAGCTAAAGAAGTGGGAGCGAGGCAAGTTAGGTGTCGGAGTGACTCACAGTTGGTTTCTGAACAAGTCTCGGGGGCTTATCAGGCTAAAGATCCACAGCTGGCAAAGTACTTGGACAAGGTAAAACGATTGGAAGAATGCTTTGAAGAATTTGCGATTGAGCACATTCCAAGAGAGGAGAACTCTCGAGCTGACCTGCTGTCCAGATTGGCTAATGTCAAAAAGCTCGGACAACATGAGACGATCATCAGGGAAACAATACATCAGCCCAGTATCGATCTTGATGAAGTTATGATCGGAGACAACATGGATCGGGACTGGATGACCCCTATTTGGAATTATCTAGCGGAAGGGACCTTACCCAGCAACCAGAATGAAGCAAGGAGGTTGAAGATGAAATCTTCCCATTACATAATAATGGGAGGAGACTTATACAGGCGAGGATTCTCAACTCCCCTCTTAAAATGCCTCTCTCTTGAACAGGCTAACTATGTTATGAGTGAAATCCATGAAGGAGTGTGTGGGATGCATACTGGTGGAAGATCTATGGTAGCAAGAGTAATCCGGGCCGGTTATTATTGGCCCACTATGCGAGCTGATTGTACCGAGTATAGTAAGAAGTGTAATGAGTGCCAAAGGTTTGGTAGTCTGCGCCATGCACCGCCGGAAGAATTGCACACAATGATGTCTCCGTGGCCATTCATGGTCTGGGGAATGGATATTCTTGGACCTTTCCAGATGGGTAAAGGGCAGGTCAAGTTCTTACTAGTGGGCATAGACTACTTCACTAAATGGATTGAGGCGGAATCATTAGCTAAGATCACGGCACAGCAAGTACAGAAATTTGTATGGAGGAATATTATCTGTCGGTATGGGATTCCTCACTCGGTGGTTACGGATAATGGAAGGCAGTTTGTTGATAGAAACCTGAAGCAATTCTATGAACAGCTCGGTATTAAGCATCGAGTATCTTCAGTCGAGCATCCCCAAACCAACGGGCAGGTAGAAGCGGCAAACAAGGTTATCCTCGGAGAACTCAAGAAGAGATTGGGAAGAGCGAAGGGGGCCTGGGCCGAGGAATTACCGAGCATCCTCTGGGCCTATCGTTGCACTCCTCAGTCAAGCACCAAAGAAACTCCTTTTAGGTTGACTTTTGGAGCAGACGCAATGATCCCGGTGGAAGTAGGAGAGCCGTCCTTTAGACGAATACTTCCCGACCAACATATGAATCAGGAAAGCATGGAAGTTGAACTAGATCTATCCGAAGAGGTCAGGGAAAACGCACGTATACAGGAAGAAGCTTGTAAGCAAAGAGCAGCTCGGCGTTATAATTCTCGGCTTAAGCCAAGGAGTTTTGTTACTGGAGATCTCGTCTGGAGAAAGCAGAGTGAAGCAAGGAAGAACATCGGTGAGGGAAAGCTAGCGGCAAATTGGGAAGGGCCTTACCGAGTTACTGAAGCGTTGGGCAATGGAGCATATAGGTTAGAAAAGCTGTCAGGAGAAGCAATCCCTAGGACATGGAATGCTTCTCACCTCAAAAATTATTTCAGTTAGTTGATGTATACAAGGAAGGTGATGTACTCTTTTTCCTAACTCGGTCTTTTGTCCCAAAATATGCAAAAGAGGGTTTTGGCCGAGAAGGTTTTAACGAGGCACGCCTATCTGTTTTAATAAAGGGAAATTCTTTTTCATGGTTATGTTTATTAGCCTCGGTCAAGTGTGAATCGAGGAAATGAAAATTTGGTCAAGTATGAACCGAGGTCTACAACCAATACTCAGTCAAGTGTGAATCGAGGAAATGAAAATTCGGTCAAGTATGAACCGAGGTCTACAACCAATACTCGGTCAAGTGTGAATCGAGGAAATGAAAATTCGGTCAAGTATGAACCGAGGTCTACAACCAATACTCGGTCAAGTGTGAATCGAGGAAATAAGAATCGGTCAAGTATGAATCGAGCATTCGAATTAAATTTGGTCAAGTCTGAACCAAAAATTTGTTCAAAAATCGGTCAAGTATGAACCGAGCATTCTAATAAAATTTGGTCAAGTTTGAACCAAATTTTTGTTAAAAACTCGGTCAAGTGTGAACCGGCGAATTGAAACTTGGTCAAGTATGAACCAAGGTTTCTATCATAAACTCGGTCGAAAATGAACTGAGGATAAATTAAATCCTAGTCGAGAACGAACTGCGGGATTATATTAAACTTTTTTGAAAGCGGTTAGGTCGTCAGGAACTGGCAAAAGATTGTTATCATTGCTTAGAAATAAGTCTGAACAATACATCAAAGTAAAGAAAAGAAATAGACAGTCAAGAAGATGGGCAGTCCGAAGCTGTAGGAATATCCTACAATTCTTCCTCGTCCACAAGCATACCATCTTTGACGTCTTTATTTACATCAAATGCCGAGAGCTCAATTTTCGGCAGGAAAAGATGCACCTGACGAAGTGCTTTATGGAAGCCCTCTATGTGCTCCTTCATTATTTGTTGCACGGCTTCCTGAACGTCAGCCTCAAGCTCGGCCTGTTTTTTCTTAGCTTGTTCCAAATCCTTCTGCAAATTAGCAGCAAGGGCCGAGGATTCGGCTTCAACGCTCTTTGCCCAAGCAACTTCAGTCGTCAGGGCATCCCGCTCTTTTTCGACCACTTGTATTTTCATCTCGGCATCAGCAAGGGATTTTTTCAGCTCCTCCACTTGCAGAAGGAGAGCTGCTTGAGACTTTGCAGCCTCGGCGAGTTCTGAAGAAGCCTTGTCTTTTGCATTGGTTGTTTCCAGAAGCTCGCCTTTAGCAGCTTTCAGGCGACGGTCACTCTCCTCAAACTCCTCCCCACAGAGTGAGGCCATAGTCGCAGCACGCAGGTACATAGCTGACACAGAATCCAAAACAGCCTTGGGGCCCAATTGTTGCAAAGCTTCTTTGTCCCCAATTTCCTGGATGCCGCTCCCAAAAAACCTGGCAATGTTCGGATCAATCCTCGAAGGTGAGCGTCTAATGGGAGACGGAAGGAGAGGTGAGCGAATTGAAGAAACAGGCTCCTCGTCGGTGGACGGAAGCCGAGCGCGTTTGCTTGGGGGGCTGTGTGGAGAGGAGGTGATTTCCACAACTTCCGGCGTCGTCATTATTTCGGCATGCCCTCTCTTCTCTTTATCAGGGCGAGTCTGTAAGTCCTCGGTAGAAGGTCCTGCTGATGGGGCCATGTTCTTTATTGATCGCCAGTTGAACTTCCCCATCACCACTGCAGAGTAGAAAGTATGTATTAAAAACTCAAACAAGTATGGCAGCATAAGAAAAAAGAAGCTTAGCACTCACGTGAAAGATCTTTATTAGGAGTTGAAGAATAGGGGAGCCTAAGTAAGATTTTACAGTTCAAGGGCCGAGGTAATTTATTTAACTTGTCGACATCCACTTTTTCGGATGCCGACATATCCTCATAGCACCAAGACTGGAATTTGATCGGAGTCCGAGTCCAGTATAGAGGAAACCTGGGTCGTCCCTCCTCATTGAAAAACATCTCCGAGTAACCCTCGGCCGGGCGCACCTTAAAGAAACTTCCTTTGAAGTCTTTATAGGATGAGGTATATGGACCGATTATTCCCTTTTTATTCATACCACTGAGAGAAATCCAGCCGATCTTATTTCCAAATCGGATCTGGTAGAAGTAGAGAAATTTTGGAGCGGTCGGTGTCATGTTCAGTTTTCTGCATAGGACTTCGAAAGCCTTTAAAAACGCCCAGCTGTTGGGATGAAGCTGAGTCGGAGCGACGTTCAACGCCCTTAAAACAGCGCACTCAAACTCCGAGAAAGGAAGGCCAACTCCCAGTGACTCAAATAATGTTTTATACATATAAGTAAAATGTGTTTGCCCTCGTTGTGCCGACATAAAAACGTGTTCATCTTCTGTACACGGCTCGGCGACCACGGCCTCCTCAGTTTATCTGCTAGACAGAGAGATGGATTTCCTCATTTCCATGATCGATTCAACAGTCCGAAATTTAGAGTGATAAGATCCAACTTCTCCCTTAACCCAATAATATCCCGGAAGTTGAATGTCGGGAACTGGATCTTTTCGCACCCTTGAAGTGATTTTTCGCGGGTTTGGTACGGTTACTTGAGCAGCAGTGGCCGAAGATGAAGCTTCCCTTTCAGTCGGGAGGTCGGCCAGACGAAAATTCAGCTCCCCGCTTGGAAAGGAGGAATTTGATGGTGAAGGGTCCTCTCCGATGCCTATAACTTCCCTCTCAACCAAGATTCGATGAGGGGACGACCCAGCTGATGACTCAGATCCTCGGCTTGAACTCATAATGATAGAGAAAAATATGGAATAGAGCGTAGTAACTGAGAAAAAGGGGGAGTATAGAAGAGGACGTACCTGGAAAAAGACGAAAAGGGCGATAAAAAGGAGGTTAGAGATGACGGAAAGATTCAGAAAGGGATGAAAAGCAAATGAAGTTTAAAGTGAAAGGATGAACATTCGAGTCCTACACGTATATAGTGAAAACCCCTTCTCGAAAACAAGCAGATTAATCATGACTTTGGGGAGCCAATCGTCACCATTGGGGAACGTGCTATGACTGACGAAAAGACGCAGCATTAAATAACGCTGCACGTAGCCGTACGTGTAAGCACGTTACCGTTTCAGAAACCGAAACGACAAAGAGCCTCTGGAAAGGTTTTGGAAGCCCTAGGGGATTGGAACGATTCAAATTCTAAAAAATTAGTCTTTAGTCAGTCACGTGATTCGGAGCCCTCTTGTCCAAATTGGACTCGAGGCTCGGGGGGCTAGTGTGCGGGCCTAAATGAGCATGCCGAGATTACAAGTCCGAGGTGGATGGATGCCCCTTTGTCTCACTTTCCGGGCTCATATACACCGAGCTATAATTCGGAGGCCGAGCTTAAGCGCGAAGAGCCGAGTAATACCTCGGTTATTGAATGATAGGGTCAAATGATCGTCCGACTGAACAACTTCTCGGACGTGTAGCCGACTACGGGTTTTTCCACGGAAACTGTATTGCCCCAAAAACACCAGATGAGGAGTAACAGTTATGGAATCATAGCTGTTATGGAATCATAACCGCAGGACGAAAAATCAGGGATCATGCGAAAAGAGCGTGATACTCCATAATGATCATTTGTGAAATATCCCGATAAATTAGGGATTATAGGGATAAGGTGAAAAAACCTTAACGGTCAAAAACCTGAACGGTCAGAGAAGGTCAATAAAAAAGGAAAGAGGATAAGCAGAAAGGCAGATTGCACTACACAAACGCCAGGTGGAATAGTCTCTCGGTTTTTTGACGGAACACCTGTCAAAACTCACATGAACAAGAAATTAACCAAAAGAAATCAACCAAACAATTCATCAAACTCTGATACACCAGTGATCCTTTCGCTATCTAAGTCTACTATCACAAAAATAGCATACACCTATAATGCTTCTTGCTTTATTTTTAATGTTTGATGAATTAATGATTGTTGTAAACTTCCAAATAACATGTTGATTTGGCCCAATTTTCTGACGCAATGATACACACACTGACACCTTCCTTCACCCCATCTTCCATACAGCCAAACAACTATGTCCATGAGGGCATATTGAACCTCTCAGGATATGTTTACAATACCTCGGTCGTATTTCAGCCAAAGAGTGAGCATAACTGCAATTATTGCCTAAATAGCAATGACGACGTTCCTCAACACTACGGCAGATTTGAGTCCTGTAGACCAAAGGATTGTTATCCTGTCCGACAAAAAAGGGGAAATCAAAATGGATATAAAACCACGCAATTCCAAAAATAGATCACCAAAAAAAAATTGCATTAGTTAAAACATAAAAGCTTTCAAAAGAAATCATATCAACCCCAGATTGTATGTATTTATTACAGAATGTATGTAACAGAGTTGGTGTAATAACTACATTCCACCCATCCCATCAATTGAAACTAATTTCATGGAACATTACCTGGAAAGTGGTTGGACCGTGCATGCGAGCAGGGCCCAAATCATTTTGTAAATCAGAATACAAGCCCAAAGGGCTTGGCATGTTAGGAGGGCCCACATTCACTGGCCCACCATGGGCCAAATTACCCACAAACTGCAGTACAAAATGAAATTTCAAAATCAGCTAAACCTCCGTGAGCAGATGCTTATATATATCTAGAGCTTCCAAAAGGGATATATTGCGAATGATACTGAAATAAAGTCCAATCTTCTTTCAAAGATAACCCATACTGAGCTCTGCACTAAAGTCCAATTTCTTCTTAAAGAAATACAAATAAACTATCACTATTACAATAACGTTACCTGGAACGTGTTTGGATCATGCATAGGAGCAGAGACCAAATTGTTTTGTAAATCTGAATGAAAGCCCAAAGGGCTTGGCAAGGTAGGAGGGCCCACATTCAATGGCCCACCATACTGATATGGCATAGTGGGGGCCAAATTGACAGGATGCTGCAACGCAAAATAATATTCCAAAATCAGCTCGACCTCCGAGAGCAGATGCTTTTATATATATATATATATCTAGAGCTTCATAAAGAGATATATTGCGAAATATACTGAAATTTTTCTTCCAAATTCATAGACAACTCATTCCGAGCTCTAAACTAAAGTCCAATTTCATCTTCAATAAAAAAAAAATCACTATTACAAGCATGTTATCTGGCTTGGACCTTGCATGGGATCACTTGAAGTGGCCAGGGGACCCAAATTGTGTGGTAACTCAGAATGCATGGGAGGGGGCCCCATGGGGGCAGGAAACGGTCGAAAATGAGCAATGGTGTTCATTTTATTTTGTTACAAAAGAAGAAATCTACGGATTAAATCATTTTGGTACTTCCAAAATGAGCTAAAGAGAAAAATCGTATATATCTTGTCAGTAAGAATGACACTACATGAACTTATTGGCTCCTTTGCATCTACCCGACACCATGCTAAAAAGAATTAAGAGATGAGAACTAACTCAAAATACACACACTTTTATCATAGTATATGTTACCTCTCATGGTCCCCCATCAGTGTAGTGTTTTTTTACTTTTTCTTCAATGGTTGATGTAAACCCTAAGTGATATAGTTATATATGTGTGCATTTGATGTATTGGTTGAAGCATACTCACTAATTTAATTATCTTGATACAATTCAAATCTCCTATTACTGTGGACCACTACCGCCTGTACTTTTCTACTAATCTTAATTAGTATTTTATTACTAGTTTCATTATCTCTTCTGCTACTCTCTATATATAACCCATCATTTTGTCTCCAATGTATCTCAAAGAATATCTCTCTCTTCCTATGTCCTTTCCATCCCTCTCTTTCTGTGAGAAGTGCGACTAGGCACTTATCATCAACCAATAGATCTAGATTTTTTTTTGTTACAAAAGGGAAATCAATAGACTAAAATATTTTGGGACAAAATTAAAACATAGTTCAGCTGGTTTACCGACAGAATCTTGTGCAGCCTGAAGTAGAAATTGGCTTTCCGTTTGGAGATTCTTGTACTCCTCTTTCAATTTCCCATTTTCTTCTGCCAATGCCCCATTCTCCCCCTTCAATTTAGTGTTTTCCTTGTTCAGAGCATCATTTTCCCCCTTCAAAATCTCCAGCGTTCTCTGTAATTCAAGAAATGAGTCACCTACCGGCAAATGTCCCACAAAATTTTTGTTGGAATTTCCAGAATCCCCTATGCCTAACGGAAAGAAAGATTGGCAAGATATTAAAGAGCTATACAGATAAAAGGAATTAGGAAGAATTTCTCTACCTCAAAGACGTAAAGAGAGAGCGCAAATTGTGACATCCGAGCGCTGATGAGGGTGAGGAGTGATCGCTAGTGTAAGAAAAGGGATGTGAGACTAAAAGTGATGAGGCACGGACAAGGAACGACTCCTAGCAGGCTTCTAAACAAAAGGAGCATATGAATGAATCGAATGCATACTGAAACGAGAGGGATTTTAAGACTGTATAGGTATGGGACTGTACGATTAAGGATAGCTTAAAGGAATTGATAGGTACTACCTATACCAACAAGGTGTACCTACATTTTCGGTAGTCTATCCCTTAAAAACTCCTCAGTTAAGCGTGCTTGACTTGGAGCAATTCTAGGATGGGTGATCTTTTGGGAAGGAGGTGTGTGAGTGAGGACAAAACACACCGAAAGAGCTTGTGTTAGTTTGTGAGGATAGTCATCAATCTCAAAGAAGTGACCGGATGTTACAATTGGTATCAGAGCCTGGCTTCTCTCAGTACGGTATGGTTCGAGGACGAACCACATTAAGGTTGGTGGGCATGTGTCATCCAGGCACTAATAAGGGCGGGGAGTGATCGCTAGTGCAAGAAAATGGGTGTGAGACAAAAAGTGATGAGGCACGGACAAGGAGCGGCTCCTGGCAGGCTTCAAAGCGAAAGGGGCATATGAATGAATCGAATGCATATTGGAATGGGAGGGATTTTAAGACTGTATAGGTATGAGACTGTACGATTAAAAATAGCTTAAAGGAATTGATAGGTACTACCTATACCAACAAGGTGTATCTACATTTTCGGTAGTCTATCCCTTAAAAACTCCTCAGTTAAGCGTGCTTGACTTGGAGCAATTCTAGGATGGGTGATCTTTTGGGAAGGAGGTGTGTGAGTGAGGACAAAACATACTGAAAGAGCTTGTGTTAGTTTGTGAGGATAGTCATCAATCTCAAAGAAGCGACCGGATGTTACAATTGGTATCAGAGCCTAGCTTCTCTAGTACAGTATGGTTCGAGGATGAACCACATTCAGGCTGGTGGGCATGTGTCATCCGGGCACTAATGAGAGCGGAGAGTGATCGCTAATGCAAGAAAAGGGGTGTGAGACAAAAAGTGATGAGGCACAGACAAAGAACGGCTCCTAGCAGGCTTCTAAGCGAAAGGGGCATATGAATGAATTGAATGCATACTAGAATGAGAGGGATTTTAAGACTATATAGGTATGAGACTGTACGGTTAAGGATAGCTTAAAGGAATTGACAGGTACTACCTATACCAATAAGGTGTACCTACATTTTCGGCAGTCTATCCCTTAAAAACTCCTCAGTTAAGCGTGCTTGACTTAGAGCAATTTCGTGATGGATAATTTTTTGGGAAGGAAGTGTGAGTGAGGACAAAGCACACCAAAAGAACTTGTGTTAGTTTGTGGGGATAGTCATCAATCTCAAAAAAATGACCAGATGTTACAATTGGTATCAGAGCCTGGCCTCTCTCAGTATTGTATGGTTTGATGACAAACCACATTGAGACTAGTGGGCATGTGACATCCGGGCACTGTTGAGGACAGGGAGTGATCGCTAGTGCAAGAAAAGAGGTGTGAGACAAAAAGTGATGAGGTACGGATAAGGAGCGGCTCCTGGCAGGCTTCTAAGTGAAAAGGGCATATGAATGAATCGAATGCATACTGGAACGAAAGGGATTTTAGGACTGTATAGGTATGGGACTGTACGGTTAAGGATAATTTAAAGGAATTGATAGGTACTACCTATACCAACAAGGTGCACTTACCTTTTCGGTAGCCTATCCCTTAAAAACTCCTCAATTAAGCGTGCTTGACTTGGAGCAATTCTGGGATGGGTGATCTTTTGGGAAGGAGGTATGTGAGTGAGGACAAAGCACACCGAAAAAGCTTGTGTTAGTTTGTGGGGATAGTCATCAATCTCAAAGAAGCGACTGGACGTTACAATTGGTATTAGAGCTTGGCCTCTCTTAGTACTGTATGGTTCGATGATGAACCACATTGAGGCTGGTGGGCATGTGACATCCGTACACTGATGAGGGCGGGGAGTGATCGCTAGTGCAAGAAAAAAGGTGTGAGACAAAAAGTGATGAGGCACGGACAAGGAGCGGCTCCTGGCAGGCTTCTAAGTGAAAAGGGCATATGAATGAATCGAATGCATACTAGAACGAGAGAGATTTTAAGACTGTATAGGTGTGGGACTGTACGATTAAGGATAGTTTAAAGGAATTGATAGGTACTACATATACCAATAAGGTGTACCTACCTTTTCGGTAGCCTATGTTGAATCTAGAGTTTTGATGATTCCAAACCAACATTCAAGAGCTTAGAATGAAGATATCAAAGGAGCTCAAAATGTTTCAAGTGAAGAAGTTCTGAGTAATCTGTGCAAGATTTGTTGTAGGATCATTAGTTATGTTTTAAATATGGGTAAAAGACTTTGATTTGATGAAAAGATGTTTTAAAAACTTGATTTTATGTTAAATCATGAAATATTTAAAAAATACCCACCAACAGATGAAGTTTGAAAAGTTTACATTGAACTGTCATATTAGAAATTCGAACTTTGCCTTTGGAAATTTGAATTTCGAGTTAAAACTAAATAAGTCTGAAGAGATGCTTCTCTGACAGACGAATTTTGATTTTCCAAAATTTGAATTTTTATAAGTGTCTGAAAGAAGCTGTTGAGAAACAGATAAACTTTGAGTTTTGAACATTCAAATTTCAGACAAAATGAAACTTATGAAAACTGAAGAAATTCTTCTGAAACAATGTTAAAGTTCATCTGAAATCAAAATTATATTGAGTTTCAAAGATTGCTCACTGACAGACGAACTTTGAACATGGAAATTCGAATTTCAGAAGCTAAAGTTGTGAGTCTATTGAAATGATATGATGACATATGAAGGACAGTGTTTACAAATTCGAATGTTGAAGTAAATCTGAAAAGAGGTCTCTCTGACAGACGAACTTCACTCTTTTAAAATTCGAATTTCGAAAGAAAATGAACTACTGTGCTTTTTGAGCATGCTACGGACAGACAAATTTTGGGTTTCCAAAATTCGAATTTTGAGGGCACTGTAGCAAATTGAAAATACTGTTCACACATAACAGAAAAACTTTCTTCTTGAAAATTCGTATGTCACAACATGGAAACACTTTCTAAGTTTCAAAATTCGAATTTCACTTCATGAACAGACGAACTTCAGTATTTCAACATTGGAAGCTTTAACCTTCGGTTCCTTCAAAATTCGTCTGTTGGCCAACCGAAATTTGAATTTCAGTATGTCAGAAGCATTAAATGCGATTGGTTAACGGATAGTTTTTCAAAGTAACCGTTGGATAACTTCTCCAACGGATAGATTTTGTCTCTAATGGACATTTGAGACCTAAATCTATAAATATAACATCATTTGAAATTGTGGGTAACGAATTAAACTTTGTATATACTGAAACTCTGCCAAATCTTCTACTCAAAGACTTTTACCCTCTTACTTCAATACTTCTACTTCAACTTTCATATTCACTCTATTCAAGAGATTTTTATCTTTGTAAACAATCTAATCTTTATCTGGAAGATAGATTTTCTTGTGAGGAGATATCACAAGGGATTGTAAAGCACTTTGTGAAAGTGCAGAAAGTGATTGATTGAGCTCTAGAAAATAGAGCACTGACATTGTACTGTGGCATTTGCAAGAAGCCCGTTGAATTCTTGCTGAATAGTGAAAAATCTCAAGTGGTGTCTTGGGGACTGGATGTAGGTCAAGAGGAGAGACCGAACCAGGATAAATATCAGAGTTTTTCTTCTCTCTATCACTACTCTTTCATCTTACTGCTTTATACTCTGTTTTTCTGTCATACCTTGCTTTCTTCATTGTTTTCACCTTGTGCAGGAAATTTTTAACCTTCCCAATTCACCCCCCCTCTTGGAAAGTCAGCCTAACTAACAAGTGGTATTAAAGCCCGGATTCCCAATCAAAGGATCTCACAGTCTGGGGAATTACAATGGCTGGCTTTAGAGAAAGTATATTACCAGTAGGCAATAACACAAATAGACCATCTGGCTTCAGTGGAGAACACTATGGGTACTGGAAGATAAGAATACAAATTTATCTCCAGTCAATCGATCTGGACATCTGGTCAGTCATTCAGAAGGGAGACTTTGTCCCAATGGCTTTAGAAGATAATGGAAAGTACAGAGAAAAGCCAGAAGCTGAATGGAATGAAGAAGACAGAAGGAGAGTCTTGTTGAACTTCAAGGCAAAACACTATTTAGTCAGTGCCTTGAATCAAGACGAATTCTACAGAGTCTCACAATGCTCCACTGCCAAGGAAATGTGGGACACCCTGCAGATTGCTCATGAAGGAACAACTAGAGTCAGGGAAAATAAACTGAATACTTGCATTAGAGAATATGAAAGCTTTAGAATGGCTGAAGGAGAAACTGTAAAAGAGCTACAAAAGAGATTCACTCTCATTGTGAATCAACTAAAGAGCCTAAGAAAGGAGTACACTCAAACAGAGAAAGTAAGGAAGATTCTCAGAGCTCTCCCTCTGGAATGGCAACCCAAAGTAACAGCAATAGAGGAAGCCAGAGAAGAATCAATGGCCTCTGTCACAGCTCTATTCGGTAGCCTTGAGGAATATGAAGGAAAAATGAAAGCTCTCAAGGAAGCTGGACAAGACAGAAAGAAGAAAGGTCTTGTTCTTAAAGCTACTGAAGAAAAGGAAGAAGAATCTGACGATGGAGATGAGCTGGATGAAGAAACTCTGGCTATGATGGTTAGAAAATTCGGAAGATTCTACAGCAAGAAGAGAAACAAGAAAATCTTTAAGAAAGGAGTAGCTGGAGACAGCAAGAAAGAAGCAAAAGAGCCTGTGACTTGCTATGAGTGCAAAAAGTAGGGACGCATCAAATGGGATTGTCCACAATTCCTCAAGAAGCAAGACAAAGAAAAGAAAGCTGCTGACAAAGGGAAGAGGAAGAAAGCCTACATCTCATCAATATGGGGCAATAGCTCAGATGAGGAAGAAGATGAAGAAGATGAAATTGCCAACATATGTCTGATGGCACTTGCCTCTGAAGAAGCTGAAATTCCATGTAGCAGTGATCAAGAAGAAGAGATATATAAATCTGAACCTTCATATTCTGAATTACTGGATGCATTTCATGAGCTGCATGATGAGTTTGTTAAGGTTGCTAAAGAACTGAAACTAGCTAAGAAAAAGATTAATAAACTAGAATCTCAAAGCAACATCTCTGAAATTGCTCCTCTACCTATTGCTGAATTTGTCTGCTGTAAATCATGCACTGATCTAAAGCAAACCAAAAAATATTTAGTGAAAAGCATGTCTAGACTTACTAGAGGTAAAGATATGTTGTTTGCTTTAATAGGGAGCCAAAGAATATTATAAGGAAAAGCTGGACTTAACTATGATCCATGTGCTATTAAAGAAAAGATAAGGAAGAAAAATCAGAATGTATATATGAGACATTTTGTGCATGCTGATGGAGATAGAAACAAAAATAATATGTCACCTCCCATTGAATCATATAATCAACTAAGGCATGCAAAACAAAAGTATTATTTGCATTGTTTTCTTCCTGCTTCTCAATCCAGCAGTCCCTTTACCACCTGTCATTTCTGTAACAAAAAGGGACATATTTCCAGTTCTTGTGCTATAAAGAAAAATGGACTTGACAAGAAGGTCAAATGGGTTCCCAAGGGTACATCTGTGTCTAGGGAAAAGACTACTAACAGAAAAGGACCCAAACAAATTTGGGTACTTAAAAGGAAAATATAAACCTTGTTTTGCAGGTCTGTCTCAAAGCTAAAAGGAGCAACAAATGGTATATGGACAGTGCCTGCTCAAGCCACATGACCGGTGACAAGGAGAAGTTCATCACCCTTAGAGACAAGAAAGGAGGAAAGGTGATTTTTGGAGGTGATCAATATGGCAAAATTGTCAGCATTGGCATTGTGGGCAAAAATCCTGAAACATCCATTGAAGAGGTGCTGTTTGTGATTGGCCTCAACCACAATCTGTTAAGTGTGAGTCAGACATGTGATAGAGGAAACTGGGTACTATTTGACTCAAAGTTTTACCTGGTCATCAGAAAAAGTGATCACAAAGTAATCCTCAAAGCTCAAAGGGATGGTAACTACTATACTATTGATCTTGATGAACTTCCTCCCTTAGATTTTGTTTGTTGGATTAGTCAGGATAATGATAGTTGGTTGTGGCATAGAAGATTAGCTCATGTTAACATGAATTAACTTTCTAAACTGGTTAAAAATGAGTTAGTCACTGGCCTACCTAAAATCTCTTTTGAGAAAGACAAAGAATGTGATGCATGCTTAAAAGGAAAACAAACTAAATCTTCTTTTAAATCTAAAAACGTAGTCACCACAACTAGACCACTTGAACTACTGCATATGGACTTAATTGGACCATCCAGGGTAAAAAGCATTGGTGGTAATCTGTATGTGCTTGTAATTGTGGATGATTACTCTAGATTTACATGGACATTATTTCTTTCCTCTAAAAGTGATACCTTTGATGCATATGTAACCTTAGCTAAGAAAGTGCAAAATGAGAAAGGTATTTCTATTGTGTCTATCAGATCAGATCATAGAGGAGAGTTTGAAAACTCATACTTCCTAGAGTACTGCAATGAGCATGGAATTGATCACAACTTCTCAGCTCCAAGAACTCCTCAACAGAATGGAGTAGTAGAAAGGAAGAACAGAACCATTGGAGAGATGGCTAGAGCTATGCTGAATGAAAAGGAACTATCTCAAGTGTTTTGGGCTGATGCAGTAAATACAGCAAGCTACATCATAAATAGAGCTTACATCAGACTAATCCTTGGAAAGACTCCTTATGAGCTCTACAAGGGGAGAAAGCCAAATTTGTCACATCTCCATGTGTTCAGCTGCAAATGCTTCATTCACAACAATAGAAAGGAGAATCTGGGTAAGTTTGATGCCAAATCTGATGAAGGTATATTTCTGAGCTATTCTAGTAGAAGTAAGGCATATAGAGTTTTCAATAAAAAGTCTAATTTGGTAGAAGAATCTGTGCATGTAGTATTTTATTGAACATGAAACTACTTCTAAACATGCTACTGATGAGAATGATCTTATTTCAAACTTTAAAAGGTTAGATATCTCTGATGAAGGTATAATTGAACCTTCAAAAATATCTGAATCTATTAATATAGAGGAAGATATTCAGGAGAAAAATTTTGAAGAAGAAAATAATGAAGAAATGTATCAAGAACTTACTAGAGCTTGGAGATATCAAAGGAATCATCCTGTTGATCAAGTGATTGAGAATGTTCAAGAGAGAGTTAGAACCAGAAAACAGTTAAGGGAGCAAATGATTAATTGTGCTTTTATCTCACAAATTGAACCTAAATGTACTGAGGAAGCCTTAACTGATGAGTACTAGATTCTAGCCATGCATGATGAATTAAATCAGTTTGAAAGAAATCAAGTCTGGGATTTAGTGCCTAGACCCAAAAATCATCCTGTCATTGGTACCAAATGGGTTTTTAGAAATAAACTTGATGAATCAGGATCAATCATCAGAAACAAAGTTAGACTGGTTGCTAAAGGATATAATCAAGAAGAGGGCATTGATTTGGAGGAAACCTTTGCTCCAGTAGCTAGATTAGAAGCAATTAGAATTCTACTAGCATATGCATGCATGAAAAATATTTTGTTATATCAAATGAATGTGAAAAGTGCTTTTCTAAATGGATATATCATGGAAGAGGTTTATGTACATCAACCTCCAGGTTTTGAGGATTCTACAAATCCAAACCATGTTTATAAACTGAAGAAAGTTCTTTACGGTTTGAAGCAAGCCCCTAGAGCATGGTATGATTGAGTAATTTTCTAACTGAAAAGGGGTTCAACAGAGGAAAAGTAGATACAACTTTATTTACTAAGAAAGAAAATAAAGATTTACTTATTGTTCAAATCTATGTTGATGACATTATATTTGGTGCTACTAATGAATCTCTTTGTAAGAATTTTTCTAAGTTAATGCAGGAGGAATTCGAAATATCCATGATGGGTGAACTCAACTTCTTCCTTGGATTGCAAATCAGACAGTGTGATGATGGTATCTTCCTCAACCAATCCAAGTATCTGAAGGAATTGCTAAAGAAGTTTGGAATGGAAAATGCTAAACCAATGGGGACACCTATGGCTACTACAACCAAGCTGGATATGGATGAAAAAGGGAAAATGTTTAACATAACTTAGTACAAAAGAATGATTGGATCCCTACTGTACCTAACTGCTAGCAGACCTGACATTATGTTTAGTGTCTGTATGTGTGCAAGATTTCAATCATGTCCCAAGGAGACCCATGCAACTGCTGTGAAACGTATCTTCAGATATCTAATTGGAACTTCACAGATGGGTCTTTGGTATCCTAAGGGTAATGGAGAAGATCTAAAGGGTACACTGATGCTGACTTTGCAGGATCCAAAACTGACAGAAAAAGCACAAGTGGAACATGTCAGTTTTTTGGAGGATCCTTGGTTTCATGGTTAAGCAAGAAGCAAAACAGTGTGGCCTTATCCACAGCAGAGGCTGAGTATGTTGCAACTGGAAGCTGTTGTGCCCAAATCATCTGGATGAAGCAGCAGCTTGAAGATCTTGAGGTTGAGATGAAGGAAATACCAATCATGTGTGACAATCAAAGTGCTATTAATATCACAAAGAATCCTGTCATGCATTCCAGGATAAAACATATTGAAGTTAGGTACCACTTCATAAGGGATCATATTTTTAAAAAGAGATCAGACTAGAGTACATCCCAACTGAAGATCGAGTAGCTGATATACTGACAAAGCCTCTATCATAAGATAGACATTGCAAAATAAGAAGAGAATTGGGCATGGTAAATCTCAATGAACTGTAAGTAAATCCGTGTGTAATTCTGTTTTTAAATTTTCCAACATTGGATTAGTTTTAACTTTAGCATCGGAGTATGTTCAATTTAAGTTGCAGAAGCTCCTCAGGAGATTCAATGCTAATAAATCTGAAAAATGGAGCTTACCATAATGGAACAGTCAAAAAGTAAAGAAAATGGCAGAAATTCTGAGTTTCTGGATCCATTCTGTAAGTTTTTAAAGCTGAAATTCGTATATTGATTGTGTGTTAGACGAATTTCCTTGAAAAATTAAGTTTCTGAGGAAGTCAGCATGGTCAACATTCGAATTTGGATACCTAACAGACGAACTTCAGCCTGTTATAAGCTAGAACAGTTCTCGGTGAAGCCTCGAAATTCGTCTGTTGGCCCTTCAAAATTCAAATTTTCAAGAACAAAAATTTTAAAGTTTTGTTTGTCCAACATGTGATTATACTAATATTTATCTCTTAACATACGAATGTTAGAAAACTTTTACAAAGTGTAGAAATTCGAATTTCTAATTTGAAAATTCGTCTGTTGAAACATGCTTCTCAATGTTGAATCTTTGAAAGATGAAGTTTTATGCTTAATTCGTCTGTTGTTTAGTGATTTGATTGCTGTTTGATGTTTACCCTTCAAAATTCGAACTTTGTTGGAACAAAGTTCGTCTGTTCATCTTGTGTTGCTTGAACCAAGCCACTGTCAGATGAACTTTCTGAAGAAAATTCATCTGTCAGTAAGCTTTGCTGAACGATTTAACTCTTAACTGCTTGAAGTTCGAATTTTGACCCCTCAAAATTCTTCTGTTAGGCGGTTACATATGTTAAAACTGGCGGTTTTCATTTGAACAGACACAGCCCTATTCCTATTCTCAATAAGTTTGTTCTAATCCTCCATTCAATGCTCTTCAATTCTGACCAAAAACCATCATCTCCCATCGATTAAACTTTTTTTCACATCCTTTAAACCTATTCTTTGCTCCATTCTGCAATATTCATCCGCAAAAATGGCAAGAGTCAAGAATCCTGAAGCTGGCAAAGGTGAGGCTCATCCAAAACGTTTGGTCAAATCACAATATGCCACCAAGGAAGGAGAAAAACCAAAGAGAAAGGCTGAATCCAGCAAGGGAACTCCTTCCAAATGCCAAAAAACTACACCCAAGGGAGAATCAAAAAAGGCTAGACCCTCTTCCTCGAAGATAGCAGAACCTTCGGTCCTTGTTCCTGCTGCTGCTGAGAATATTGCTTCCACTTCATCCTCAAGCACTCAATCTGGAGAATATCAACTTACTACACTACCATTATGGAGCACTTCACAGATTCAGGAAGAATATTCAACCAAGTTTGCAAACAAAAAGGTAATCAAGCCACATTGTGTGAACTTAGAAGAATTTTTAATCTCTAACAACTTTGATGCTGGGATATGGTTGTTGAGATATAAGAATTTGTTGGAGATATTAGAGAGATATGATGATGAGGTAGTGAAGTCATGGTATGCCTCCCTAAAGTACAATAGCAAGAAGAAGAAGTGGGAAGTCAATATGAGATCTAGGACCATCTGGCTCACTGATGAGACATTTACTGAGGTATTGGAGGTCCCAGGGCAAGATGGGCTCAAGATTGATATCACTGCCTCTGGATACATGGATAAGGCAGATACTGCTGATGAAGAAGGTGGCCCCCTTTTGAGCTACAAGGAAAGCACAATCCTGAACACTTTTTTCAGAAGAAGAGAAAATAGGCCAACCATAAATTTACTGAAGCCCACAGACCTCAATGTTCAAGTGAGAATCTTGCACTGCATAATGTCCAGGATCATATTCAACAAATGAGGCAGCTTCAATCTGATAACAAGGGCAGAGGCACATGTCATGGCAGCAATCATGCGTGGAAAGTAGATCAACATGGGACATACCATACTCCAACGCATGATCAAGGCAAGGGATCAGAGGAAAGACTCCACATTCCCCTATGCAGCTATCATCTCCAGAATTCTAGAATATGCCAGAATTCAGCATCTTGAGAAGGGGAAAGGGAAGCCCACTGAGATCTTCAAGGAGGAAGAACTGCAAAGAATGGGAATTGAAAAAGGATAAAGGAAGATGGGTTGGAAAGGGAGCAAGAAGAACTGAAGATCTATTCTTTGTTACAGATGCCTCCCTACAGCAAGAAGGCACCTCTGAGGCCCCTGCAAGATCTGTACCTCAGCCTTCTCAGCCAGTTCCATCTCCATCCAAGCCTACTCACATTCCTTTCACTCCCTCCTCTCGTGCTAAGCCAACCAAGATCACTGAGTTATATGACAGCTTGTCTACACTCATACTCAGTATCCGAGATGAGCAAAATGCCAAATTTTCTCATCTACAAGATCAGATTCACCAGTTGGCCACAAACATGAAAGTGGTTGCTGATGCATATGAAGATATTAGAAGTGCAATTCCTGCCACATCAGCTCCACCTCAGCCAGGGTTCTCTGTGCCTGTTCAATCTCCAACCCCTGAGTCTCCAAGCCCCTTCGAGATAGCTTCCTCTGAGCATGATGATGTTGATACTGTTGGTGCAATGAGGACTCCAAGTCCTGGTCCACCCTTGGACTATGGCATAGAAGAAAAGGGTCTTTAGGAAACCAGTCCTCATGAGCCTACTCCAGCAGATGCTCAGGAATCAATTCTTTCCACTCAAGAGTCTGAGCAAGTTGAAAGGCTAGTGATAGCCATCTCTGCTTCACCATTCCTGTAGACTGTCCTAAATGAGGAAATGAGCATTGTGCCTGTTGTTGATTTCAAAGCTATTGCTCACAATGCTCTGCTGCAAGCTCAGAGGAGAAGGCTTGAAGAAATGTTTCATCCTGATGAACCAGCTCCTCCTTCTCTTGCTGCTTATGGACTTTTAGAGGAACAGAGAGCTCAATTGGCTCTTTCCAGGCAGGAAATGCAAGAGTTGCTTGAGGTCTCTGATGATGATAATGAAGCAAGTCCTGAGCCCTCTGAGCCTCCTGCACCAGTTGAACCAGAAATCCCTTTTGCTCCTGTGCCACTTCAAGCCATTCCCATTTCTCAGATCCCTCCTCTGGTTGATTTTGTTGGCCTTCCTGATGATGCCAAAAAGGGGGAGAAGAAAAAGCAAACTGGAAAATCTGCTGCTGAGCCATCTGGGAAGACGTACAACAAGAAGACCAAGCTAAAGAAGAAGTAATGGAAGGACTGCTTAGAACTTAGGCTTGAGTCCTCTTGATGTGCTGTATTGAGTTTCTGATGTTTGTTTTGTTTGATTGTTTGTACTTTGTGTTTTGAAATTGGTTTCTGAAGTACTTTTTACTTTAATTGGTTTCTGTAAAGCAACAATTATTGAAATGAATGAATTCCTTGGTTGCAATGATTTGTACTTATCACTTCTTGAATCTCTTCACTGATGTGCTATATATGATATCTTTTGAAATATAATGCATATGTTGAGGGGGAGCTTGCTAAAGCAGACCCAAGTACTAATCCAGTTTGAAAGTTGTTTTGTCATCATCAAAAAGGGAGAGAATGTTGAATCTAGAGTTTTGATGATTCCAAACCAACATTCAAGAGCTTGGAATGAAGATATCAAAGGAGCTCAAAATGTTTCAAGTGAAGAAGTTCTGAGTAATCTGTGCAAGATTTGTTGTAGGATCATTAGTTATGTTTTAAATATGGATAAAAGACTTTGATTTGATGAAAAGATGTTTTAAAAACTTGATTTTATGTTAAATCATGAAATATTTGAAAAATACCCATCAACAGATGAAGTTTGAAAAGTTTACATTGAACTGTCATATTGGAAATTCGAACTTTGCCTTTGGAAATTCGAACTTCAAGCTAAAACTAAATAAGTCTGAAGAGATGCTTCTCTGACAGACGAATTTTGATTTTCCAAAATTTGAATTTTTATAAGTGTCTGAAAGAAGCTGTTGAGAAACAGATGAACTTTGAGTTTTGAACATTCAAATTTCAGACAAAATGAAACTTATGAAAACTGAAGAAATTCTTCTAAAACAATGTTAAAGTTCATCTGAAATCAAGATTATATTGAGTTTCAAAGATTGCTCACTGACAGACGAACTTTGAACATGGAAATTCGAATTTCAGAAGCTAAAGTTGTGAGTTTGTTGAAATGATATGATGACATATGAAGGACAGTGTTTACAAATTCGAATGTTGAAGTAAATCTGAAAAGAGGTCTCTCTGACAGACGAACTTCACTCTTTTAAAATTTGAATTTCAAAAGAAAATGAACTACTATGCTTCTTGAGCATGCTACAGACAGACAAATTTTGGGTTTCCAAAATTTGAATTTTGAGGGTACTGTAGCAAATTGAAAATACTGTTCACACCTAACAGACATTTAAGACCTAAATCTATAAATATAAAATCATTTGAAGTTGTGGGTAATGAATTAAACTTTGTATATACTGAAACTCTGCCAAATCTTCTACTCAAAGACTTTTACCCTCTTACTTCAATACTTGTACTTCAACTTTCATATTCACTCTATTCAAGAGAGCTTTATCTTTGTAAACAATCTAATCTTTATCTGGAAGATAGATTTTCTTGTGAGGAGATATCACAAGGGATTGTAAAACACTTTGTGAAAGTACAGAAAGTGATTGAGTGAGCTCTAAAAAACAGAGCACTGACGTTGTACTGTGGCATTTGCAAGAAGCCCGTTGAATTCTTGCTGAATAGTGGAAAATCTCAAGTGGTGTATTGGGGACTAGATGTAGGTCAAGAGGAGAGACCGAACCAAGATAAATATCAGAGTTTTTCTTCTCTCTTTCACTACTCTTTCATCTTACTGCTTTATACTCTGTTTTTTCTGTCATACCTTGCTTTCTTCATTGTTTTCACCTTGTGCAGAAAATTTTTAATCTTCCCAATTCACCCCCTCTTGGGAAGTCAGATTAACTAACAGCCTATCCCTTAAAAACTCCTCAGTTAAGTGTGCTTGACTTGGAGCAATTCTAGGATGGGTGATCTTTTGGGAAAGAGGTGTGTGAGTAAGGACAAAGCACACCAAAAGAGTTTGTGTTAGTTTGTAGGGATAGTCATCAATCTCAAAGAAGCGGTCGGACGTTACAGTGGCCCAAAACTATTGCTCTTATAACAAAACCATAAAGTTGATAAAGGTCCTATGGAGCGGCTTGACATCCAATGATGTCACGTGGGAGACAGAAGAATCCATGTAAAGGAAGTATCCAGAGATATTTGCTTACGGTAAGAGTTCAAATTTCGAGGACAAATTTTTATTGGGAGGGGAGAGTGTAACACCCCTCACGATTTCTTTCTTGGCATTGTGTTTAAGACCAGAAAAAATAGGACAAAGGAAGGCTCAAGTGGAGTCTGGAAGAGCTCCACGCCGGGACGAGAAGCAGGGCCGCCGTTGCTAGAACCATTCCAGTGGCGTTGTTTCAACTGAAACTGGTGGAGCCACGGCGAGGATCGAGAATTTTATTTAAATCCGGATCATTTTGGACTATCGAAAAGAAAGAAAACGGAGGGAGCGATGAGGAGCAGTGCTAGGGTTCGCTATTTTCGGCCATTGGGAGTTATTTTCAGCCTATGGAAGCTTGGATTCAAGTTGGTAAGCATTCTCTACTCCTCCCTCTCCATTTTCTTCGGTTGGAATTTGGGGTTTTAAGGTTGGATTTTAGGTTCTGGCTGAAATCTACTGATTGAAAAGGATGAAATGAGATTAATGAAGTGTGTTTTAATATTCTTATTGCTTGGATATGAGTTTTGAAGGGTTTATACATGATTTGAGCTTAACCCTAGGTTATTTTCTATTATAGCTCTTGGGAATCCGAGTTATATGGAATTGTGTGATGTTTGAATGGTTCCTAGGAGCTTAATGATGTATGAAAGGGGTGTTGGAACCTTGGGTTAGGCCTAAAGTGGTTGAATTGTGGTTTTTGCTAAATGGTATATTGTGTTAATGGAAGAATTGTGTTATTATAAAGGTTGTTTGGTTAATCGAGAGGGATTCACGCGTGTTGGACAATTCGAGAAGTTCGTGGAACTCACATGTGTGGTATTGATAACCTGAGATAACCGGGTGTTTGTTATATTGTATTATCGATATTGTATGATAATACGTATAGTTGTGTATATATATATATATGTATGTTTATTTCATACCACGATATTGATATGTTTGTGTGTACTATTTTTATATATCATATTATGCACATAGTTAGATGATGAGATATGTGATGATGACATTGATATGATATGACATGAGGCATACATGACATTGTGATGATTATGATGATAATGATATGATGATACATGAGTATCACCAGATGACATTGTGAGACTATGATTTATGGCAGATGGAGTAGTGATGATGTGATGATGATATGATGTATAATGATATATGTATATGTTAGGGAGGATAAGGATTGATTATATGTGTTAGAGAGAATAAAGATGGGAGTCCCTGCGAGGACGACATGCATTTCACATTGTATTCATGAATTGTGTGAGATATATGTATATATTTATGTGTGTATAGTTGTTCTTGGTTACTGAGATATTGTCTCACACCCCTCTCCCATGAACTAACCTTTCAGGTGACGATTTTGGCACTAGTCCTGAGAAGCCGCGAGAGTAGCTATGTACATGAAAATAGTCTATGTAGTATTTGTATTTGGATAATGTATCTTGTGCCAAGTAAGATAAAAGGTTTTGTAATGAATGTATAACATTGACAATATTGTTATGGATGATAGTATGTATGATTATGTATGTTGGGTGTATGTGTTATGTATGATGAGAGTTGGAATTAGGTTTGACTGGTGTGTTTTAGGGCCTGTAGCCCATTTTGTTGGGTAAGGGTTCCAAGGGGTCAAATCTCAAAGGAGTGGTTCCTTTAAGGTGAAATCTCTTTAGACAAGTTGTTTTGAGGGTTTTGGACCTGTATGATTGGTTTCTGAGCTACCAGTTGCCTTTGGTGGCAATTGGAGTAGTTAGTAGTGAGTTTTGGTCAATAAGTGGTCAAAACAGTGTCAAGGGTCCAGAATCTCCATACAGAGTTGGATTGAGGTGAAAGTGGTGTCTATGGTTAGATTGTGACTAGATTGACTTGTAAAAGTTGGAATCAAGTCAATCGGAGGTCGAAACATAAAGTTATACATGTCAAAAGTTCACCTCGGAGTATGAAAGTTGCTGATATAGAATAGCAGCATGGGTCGCTACCGCTCCAGAGTCCTGGCTGCGGCGCCAGCAAAGACAGAAGCGATGAAGAAACAGGGGAGGCCAGAGCCACAGCAGTACTGTAGTGGCCGTAGCCCCAGCCCAGTTTTTGGTCTTTATGGGTTCATTTCCGCTATTTTTAAGCATTGGAGAGTTGTTTTGAGGTGTCAGGGTTGTGTTTAGTTGAATTTCAAAGTTTTTGGCAGGTCTGGAGATGTCAAGAGGTAAGGTGTTACACAAATTCTCTTGGTAATAAGAAAGGAGATGCAGGAGAGCCTAAACTATAATGCGAGTTGTAATAAGAGAGTTCTATTATAAAATGACTTTAAATGAAATATTTAAAGGGAGGATTAGAGGGAAGATCTCAGACAAAAGTAAATGAATCCAAACTTAATTTAAAAAATAAAATAAATGTGAAGGGTGGTTTTTTTCGTTGGCCAAGTCCAGGTGGATTTAGACTTAAAGGGAATAGAAGTTTAATTTAAAACTCATCAAAACTATCGTAACTACCCGTAGTTACCAATGGGCCGGTGAAACCCCAGTCTAGATAAAACAAGACAACCGCCATGTTTCAAACAGAAACACGCTCGCCGCCATCAATGGAAGAGAGTCATCAATCCAGCACCTTGCTCAGTAGGAGCCTCAAGACGGTGCCTCGACCTCCTTCAACCCGACGGCTACCCAAATCTGATCACTGGAAAGTAGATTTTTACTTTTCAATGCTTTGTAGATCTAGTGACTAAAGGTAGGACGGCACCAGTCTCTTCGCCCACAAAGGTGTCGTGATGGGTTTTCAGCTTCGGTTGATCCACTTTCAAGGTTCAATTGCAGCATCTCTGTGCTGATTCGCGTTCGTTTTCATTAAGCTCAGCCCGATCTTGATGTCTGGGTAGTGAGAAGAGAGAAGCTGAGAAAATGAAATCAAAATGGTGAAAGGTAAATATCCACACATTGCTAATAGTTGTAAGATACAATTAGATAGTTAGGTGGGTGGGTCCCACAAGAAAAGAGATAGGAAAAAAGCAAAATAGAGAAGACACGTGGAAACAATCAAAGTAATATAGAAAGACATGTGAATGTATCTGCGTAAAGCCCCAAAAAAGAAAAGAAAGCCAGAATAATATGATAGTGATGATTGATTGTTTTAATTTAAATAATTATATATGGAAAAAATATTTGTATTATATATTAAAAAGGTTAAATCAAATGGTAATTGGAATTTGACAACTTAACAAAATTAAAAATATAATTGTAGTCCTCAACCCTGATGTCCCGTTTGGTTCGCAAAAGTGATTTTAAAGGAAGTGAAAGTAGAAATGGAAGTGGAAATGAAAGAGGAAGTGGAGTTTAAAAATGTGTTTGGTAAATGAATGGAACTCTAATATAGATTTTATTATATATATTTATAATATGAAATTACGACAATACCCTTGACAAAATAAGAAAATACCTAGGCCTGACTAACTCCAAACACCAATCAAAATAGAGCTGCCGTCGATGACTGCTAGCTACCATCGTGAAGAACAGAAATTAGCCATGGCCACCATCGGGCCACCAGTAACAGAAATGGAACAATCAAACCAATATGGGGAAAAAATAAAACTAATAACAAAGGCTCAGACCACCATCAAACACTTGGCCACTGTTGGACCACCATTTTCGCCGGCCAAATCACCTTCATTTTGAAAACTAGAACTACTTACAACAATGGCATTCTCCTTCACTAGACCCACTCGTTGCTTCGATTTTCAATCTTCTCCATCCTCAATCCCTCCTAGTTTACCAGTAAAAAAACCCTTCAATGGTTAAGTCTTAGATCGACGACATCTTTTTCTTCGTCCCTGGCTTCCATTGAAGAAATATAGGTTCATTGGTAAACCTCAAACCCTCTCCTTCATCGTTGATTCCTCCTCATCGCCGTTGAAGAAACATGGGTTCGGTGGCTAAAATAATGTCGCCGTTGATTCCTCTATCGTCGAAGGGTGGAAAGTAATGGCTGAAATGGAAGATGGGTTAATGTGGTTTTTTAATGCAAGGGCAAAAACGTCTTTTGGACCCAGTTCCATGGAAGCCATCAGACTTCCTTGCCTCCAACGATAGAACTCACTTCCAGCCATTTAGCTGGAACTCAGCTTCCTAAGGAAGCAGGCTTCCATCACACCAAACATACAATGTCAAGGAATCCAATTCCATTTCCATTTCTCTTATGTCAGTTCATGCGTACCAACCGAGGCATGAGGGAATCTTTCATATTGTACACTCTCTTGTAAATCATACCCTCAAGGCCAATGGTATCTTGATTTTAACTTAAGATACTAGTCATTTGGCCTTTGTATACTGTTGTAAATATGTTTTTGATTGAATAAATTCCCTTTTCACTAAAAAAAAAATATAATTGTAGTCTTATATGCCAGCCCCAAGATCGTTGAACACGAATAAAAATTAAAAAATAGGCTAATTAAAAAAATAAAACTTAAAAAATAGGCTAATTGAAAGAAAAAGAGTGTGTTAAACTCGATGTAACACAAGCTCAACTCGCAATAGGATTACTTAGAAACGACGTCAACAATATAAGCCAAACCCAATAGGTAAACCCATTTAGCTTGATAAAAATGGCGGACTAAGCTTTAAAAATAGTAGTCCAAATATAAAGTAGGCAGAGCCCAAGCGAGCTACAAGTGGCTCGTTTGGCCATTTTTTTTTGTTTAAAATGTTAAAAAATCACACTATTCTATTAATTGATTATGTATAAATTATAAAATTTAAACATTATATTGGTTTTTACAGAATAATAATGATAATTAGTTATATTAATTTGAATAATTATATGCAAAAATTAAAATATATATAAAATATATTTTAAAAATACAGGTTTTCAGGCCAATATGTAAACCCATTAAACACATGTCAAGCTTAAAAAACAAAGCTCATTTTGCAATCCAACTTTTTGGGCCTAGGGTGTGACAGGCTAGCCCAAATTGCTAACTTTAGAATTACCTTGTATGGGCTGAGCCGATCCATATCCCAAGAGAGCTCTCCTCTAATGGTCCACCAGTGCAATAATTTGGTGATAGTAGTAGCTATCAATGTCGCTGTATTGGTCAATGAAATTCAATTGCAAATATATGGTTATCATTTGCAAATACAAAAACAACACTTTCAAACGATTGACTCAAAAACCTATATCTATTTATTTCCGAATATATTATCATCTATGACCAAACTTGGCACTTTATATACAACATGAGAGACATGAAGCAAGCAAGAACACATATAGCAATTTTTAATGAAAATGTTTATTTCCATTGTTGCAAGCATGAAATCCACTTGGCGAAGGAGAGCAATCAATAGAAATGCCCATTAGAAATTACAATCATATCCCCTAAAAAAAGAAATATTTTTAAAAAAATGAAAAAGAAGAGGTAAAAATCAAGGCCATTGTACTGGTCAACTAAATTTAATTGCAAATATATGATCGTCAGTCGCAAATATAAGAACAATACTTGCAAACCACTAATTCAAATCTAAAATGGGGGAAAACGACATACTATGTTCACAATAGCAAGTTGTCAATGGTAAAGGGAGCCAAAGACCTACAATGCAAAGAGGAGGGGAGAAGCAGGGATGGATCCAAGAAAAATATTAAGGGCATCAAAAAATTTAAATAAGCACGACAAAACTCATCATGTTTTTCAACATGATATTTTCAAAGGGAATACAGTATTTTAAATTGATTTTTTTATAAATTAATATACATTTCCTCCTTACCCACTTTTGACACTTTAAGTTAAGGCTCCTCACCATTGATCAATACAAATTATGCTAAATGAGGATGAGCTTATTCACTAATTTAAATAGTTTGACAAGTTTTTCTTTTAGAAAATTATGAATAGTTCTGATTTTTTCCATAAGAAAAATTTCTATATAATCATAATAATGGCAAAATTAATTAGCATTAAAAATAACATAATAAACCAAAAAAAAAAAGACACTAAAGGTAATTTGAATTATATAAACTGAGAATATGGAACAAGTAAATATTCACTAACGCACACTAATTGAAGGAATGGGGAGGTTAAAGGGGATTTGGGGGGCGGGGGGAACAATAATAATTTTTATGGTATATTTTTTTCTTAACAAAATTATATATCATATACTGATGTAAACAACCAATTCGATGTGGGGGGCCAAGCACCCCTGCTTGCCTCTCCCTAAATCCGTCCATGGGGAGCAGGGAGGGATCTACGGCACTAAGATCTCCCACCATGCTCAATCTTAAAGGAGACCAGATTTTTGAAACTTCAGATTGATAAATCTCCAAATCTAAGATTGTATTCTCATATGGCAAGCTTCAGCTTCAGAGCTCCAATGGTGGAAGAGGTGGCCGACAAAGTGAGAAGAAGATGAAGATCTGGTCTAGTCATCGGGAAGAGAAGGTGATGATAGGAGACAACAGTGGGGTGGGAGAGAAAACGATAAGTTGTCACAGGATGGAGGAGGGGAGATTAGAGGAAGGGGCAAAGGTGATGGAGGAGAAGAAGAAGAATGAGGTAGAGAGGGGGAGAGAAGGGAGGGAGGAGGAAGGAAGGAGAATAAGGGGTAAAATAGTTGTTTCACATGTAAAAAATAATTTCAAATAGGTATATTGGTATCTTATAGTAATTTCATAAGTTTAAGATATGTTTTTGAAAATTTTTGTCTCCAAAGGTATTTATATGTTCTTTTCCCATTAAATAATTTTAAAAATTATTGTTCACATTACAAAAACAATTGGAATCTCAAAATTCCAATTCAATCTTACTTATAACCTTTAAAATGATATTAATTAAAAATGTTATAAAAATAAATTAATAATTGTCCTAAATTACATAAATTAATATATTAATTGAAAGATTATGAAAGTGGTTAGTTATAACTCATTATAACCTCAACAAATTATTTGTTACACAATTGAATAAAATTTCAAGTTTGGCATTCGTTATGACGCAATGTTACTTTTTTTTGTTAAAAATTTTATTTTATTGAATTTTCAACTCATTAAATCAAATTTTATTAATTGAAAATTTTTTACTCATTTCATATCTTCACCCAAATTTATCTTATTTGAATTATTACATATGCAAAGTTCAAATTAACAGGAATCACTGAAAACATCCATTAAATGATATCTAGTCATCAACAATTAATTTAACTTTGAATTTAATTAGATAATTTAGAAGATTTTACTCCACAAATTTAAAACGCATAAATATTTGAATGTTAAAAAAATATAAAAATATATGAATAATTCTCGACTAATAATATATATGTTAAATAATTAATTATGATTAATAGCATGTTATAAGATTCAATCATCATAATTTTAATTATAAAATTAAATAATAGATCATGTGTATAACTAAGATTCAATCAACTTGATGTTTAATTATGATTATAAGTTTATATTTAAATTCAAAAATTTAAATTCTAAGATATGACTAAGAATTCAAACCGTGTTGGTTAAATATTTGCAAAGATTAATCTAATTTAAAAATCATATTAGCTAAGATTATATTAGCTATATTCCCAAATAATGTGCATGTTTTCTTATTAATATAAGCTAGATACTATTTATATAAAAAATCTTCATTTAATATGTGTGTGTGTATCTTATTTTATTGTGATTATACAGAATGTATGCTTACTGCTTTGTTGTGCTAAAAATGAATCAATGAATCATTTTTTTTTATTGTGAGCAGTCTAAGGAGTTTACAACGTTATTAATTTTTTTATTTTAAATTTCAATAATATTTAAATCAACTTCCCTATTTTTTATCATATTAAATCTAAATGAATTTAGTGATCAATTTAAAAAATTACTATAATCACCAATTTGATGAAGAATTGTGCTCCAGTTAACCAAAACTTGTGGTGTTTAAATTTGATAGTTGAATATTGCAATAATTTGGATCTCTATTTGAGTTATACTTAAATTTCTAAATATTTTAAGGTATTTAGATATACTGAAATAAAAGTACTCGTATGTATATAATAAATTGCTTTACCAATATTTAGTCCAAAGTTTGAAGATTGAATTGTTGAAGTTATAAAATTTATACAAATTGAAAAATAAAATCTATATATAATTTTAGGTATTTAAATTTATACAAATATATGAACTCATATATCTACCATATAGAGAGAAAGAGAGAGAGAGGGGCAACATATGGATGAATAAGCAAAGGAAAAGAAAACTTTAGTGGACATGTAACTTCATTCCATCTCCAAAAGCTTCGAAACTGATTGCCCCTATAACTGACAATATACAATATACCAAATCATATCTCTATAATGTACCTCTTTCGACTCATTATATGAAAATTGTGATCATCTATTTTTTTCCCACCCTTTTGCTTCACCATTGGGGATTATAATTAAATTCATTTAACGCCACATTTTGGTCTATTTGCTTGGATTAATTGGTTTTGGACCAAACTCATTGTCCACATGGTGAACATCAATGGCAACTGATTCTTCCATTTTACATTTTGGATTCCATCCGGTTAAAAATACATAACAAAAATAATATAAAAAGAGAAATCAAATGGAGAGATCATGAGAGTATTATTGAATGGGATAAAGTGAAATATATATATATATATATAGGGAGGTTAAAATTACCTAGGGCAACATGACTTAGTATTATAGAATGCTATCATGCCTGAATATAGAGTGATCACCTAATTTATAGACAGTGTACATGCATAAAGATTCAATCCAGAGGGAGGTATTGCTTTATAATCGGAGATAAATTAGGATAAAATCTAAAATATTGGATGATATACATAGTAAAAAAATTTAAACTAACAGTTAGGAATACATGAGATAATCAGGATAAAATATTTGAAGATATATATACATACTTAAAATAGAAATTAATAGTTGAAATTACACAAGATCTTATTCAGCATGACTACATGGAAGGCTATTATTTTGACATGTCATTCCAGCGACAATCGCTGTATAATATATATAGATTCTTTTTAGTAATTTCATTTTTTGGAACAAGAGAAGAATTATGAATTTTCAATGTTTATTATTTTTTAATTTAAAAATTTATATGGATTTCTAGAAAAAAAAAGCTATTTTATATTTTACTTTAGTTTAAATTTTTTTATGATAAACTTAAATAAATTCAAATACATTTTTTTCAATTAAGAACTCCCCAAATTAAACTTACTTTGTTCAAAAGAATTAAAATTTAATTACATTTACTACTACAAATTTCATATAGGCATGTTTTTATAAAAGTCATATCAAAAACTATCTTTGGATCTTTGGGTATGTTTATAATAAAAACCATATGCAAACACTGACATTTTGGTAGCCCCAACACTTACATTTGGTACGCTCCTTATGAAAAGCGCACCCAAATATGTTGACCTAAATACAAATGGTACGCCTTGTTTAAAAGCATACCCAAATAATTGAGTCTTTTAACACGTACCAAAAATTCATTAAAAATCTACAGTGTTTCTGAACCCCTCGACATAAACCCCCTTCCATCTACAGTGTTTCTAAACCCCTCGACATAACCCCCCTCCCATCAGAAAAAATATACTCATTTGTCTTCTGAACCGAAAGCTCTCCCCCCCTCTTCCATCTTTTTCGCATGAAAGTCGAAACTCGCCGTCGGTCTTCCTCTGCGTTTCAGCCGGTTGCCTCCTTGGTTTGGCCGCGCCATTCATTCTCTCTTCCTCCATATTCCGGCACTCCCCACTCTTCCTCTTCACAGCTCTTGCGTGGGTTAGCAGATATAGTTGGGTCGCCTGTGGTTGCGCAATCTACTGCTTCCTCTCGTCATTGGGTTATCGGAGCTCACGCGTGGGTCTGTGTCTCCAGCCATGGGTCTTCTCCATCTCTGCATCGAGATAGATGAGTGTCCTGATGCCTTTTTTTTTTCCCTTGCTGTGTCGATTTCTAATTCTTTGCCATTGAGATTCATGGGCACATTTTACATGTATATGTCTATATAACTAATTCTAGATCGTGGCTGGGGCTTTAAGAATTTGAGTTAGCTTCGTGGGTCCTCAGCGTTGTCCCTAGCAAGTTGAAGCCTTGGAGGAAAAGACGCACAAATTGAAGAAGGAAAGAGAACTAAATAGAGTGGAAGGGGATAGAATTAGCAGCAAGGTTCCTTGAGTAATGATTCCATACTCTTACTAGTCTAATCCTTGGTGCTAGATTAGGAGTATTATAAAATAGAACTAAGTTGTTCAGCACAAATAGAGTGAAAATGCACGACTTTCCTCCTCTCATTGTCTTACTTACTTTTGATTACTTTTTTATTTTGATATACTCCAATACATCTATGTGTCTACAATATATAGGATTTCAACTATATGGGAACTAAAATATGCAATTTGAAGTGATAAGGTTCCTTGGGTAATAATTCTACACTCTTACTAGTCTCATCCTTGTTGCTAACTTAGGACCTAAATTAAAAGAAAGATATCATTATCAGAGAGGAAAAGTACATTTGTTGAAGATTGCTCATATCCCTACCATAAAGATTATGATCCTTGAGATGTTGTGAAGAATCAAGGGTTGAGCTTTGAAATTTAGAGATAGTTAAGCATTTTAGTATCCATCAACATTTTGTTTTCTTTCTTTTTTCATTCACATTGCACATGATAATGTTGGTATTCTCTTGTTCTTGGCATGGATCAACACCTTATGACTAGATCTTGCATATACCAAATATAGGTGAACTCCTAAAATTTGCTTAACCAGGGCCTTCAACACTTCTGCAATATATCTTTTTTAACTTTGAATTGGAAGCTGTTATATTACTTACAATCATGTGAAATATGTGATTTGACTTATATTTATGTGATTTCTTATCAGTAAATAGTATTTGTTGCTATGGTTGTTTGACTAAAGTTGGAACAAACCACTTTACAATTTTCTTTTACTATATTTTTTTCCAATTATTTTCAAATGGATATTACTTTTTTTAGTAACTTATCCTAGAATTACATTAACAGAATGATTAAAACAGAGAAGATGGAACTGGGTACTTGAGGCATTGGGAATTAACTCTGATGATACCAATATTTTCTAGACTAACTTAATGTTTTCCACTGATTTACTGCTCTCTGTTTCACTGATTTGATACTTTACAGGTTCTCCACTTGCCCCATTTTCTTTGGACAAAATAAGTACCCCAATAATATCTAGTCAGAGATATCACACGGTTCTACAAATATAATATAATGACAGATCAAGTGCATCTCTTTTTCTAAGTATTTAGTTGGTTTAAGCTTGCAGGGTCCATTCACCCATCACAAAGTTCTTTTTTTTTTTTTTTTAATTTTTCATTGCTTTCTAATCTTCATCTCTTACTGGTAATAAATGTAGCATTTAATACACACAGTTTCATGACCACCTTCATTTTATTTATCTCTCACATTATATCAAGTAATAATCCTACATCAAAGAGACTCTATGCTCTCTGCAAATGTTGTGCTTCAAATCAAAGAGCGAAAAAACTTGATGGAGACAAGGGCAGTAGTTTTTAGTTTCTATATTGCAGCCTTTGTAATTAATAGATTATAAGAGTCTTAGTCATTTTAACCTGTTTGTTTATAGTTATTTTCTTGCTTATAATTTGTTTCTTTCATAGCGTTATATTTAGACTGCTCCATTGTTATTCTGCCTTGGTTTGGTTTTTATTTCAATTGTCTTTTCTGCCATCTGAAATGGTTGTTTTATGGAGGCAGGACTGATATCTATTTCTTTTTTTGGCTTCTATACATGTAGAGCATTTGAAGAGCACAATGCCACAGATGCATGGTGGAACATGACACGGTGAAATTAATATATTGCATAATGCATAATGATCACAATTCTCCTATCTCAGTCCCCATCACAATGTCATTGAAGCTCTTTTATATTACAATTTGCAGGCTTCGTAGTTGAAGCCTTCTGTTCTTATTTGATTTTGAATTTTTAGTTTTATCCTTCATTTATTCAAATTGCTTCCATTTATTGTGCATATGCTTGGAATATGGACGTCTTGATGAGTTAAATTGTTATGTTCTTATTTATGGCTGTTATAATTATGTGTTGCCCCCTTGCAGAGAAAGTTTGTATGAAGATGAGGAGTTTGATCAACATCAGAGGTAACTTGTTACACTTGTATCAAAGATATTACTGCTCTGCTGAATATTGAACTAGCATATTTAGGGAGTTCAAGTTCTATTAATTGAAATATTTCCCTTGGAATATCTTGGCATTTATAATGTTTTAGTTAACTAAGGAATAAAGGATGAACATATGGGGAATAATTCATTCATCATAATATTCAATTTTCAAGAAATAAGTGTTTGTTTTTTTGTTTTCAATTTCATCTGTTGCTTCGTCATGGGACTTATGTTTTCTTACCTATACAATTTTAATCTCTGTTAGATGTTTCAGAGGATTCTGACTATGTGCATACTCTTCTTGGTAAGAAATATAGTCTCACTTATTTCAGCTGTGAAATGTAAATTATATGCCAAAACTATAACACCCCTTTTAAGTTACCTTTCTTTTTATAACCATGTAAATTACCATTGAATATTCTCTCAAAATCTCAACTGATAAGAACACTTCATTTTACTTCTCAGTTAGCTTTTCTCTTATCATGCATAATATGGTTCTCCTTTTCTATCAACTAAGTTGCCCAAGTTGGTTGCTTTTACCTTTTCTATCAACTACTTTCTTACACATTTAAGATATTTCTGGTTATTGGTGGCGGTAGAACTCATGATTAAATGAGATAATTTCTGGCTTGGATAATTCATTCATGGTGTTTTGCATTTGGGTGCAGACTTCATGCTACCTCCATGCCAAGTATAGGTCTAGTGAATCAAGAACATACAAGCAAAATGGTTTGTCTTCATATCCTAAAATTCTGTGATTCTCTGAACTTTATTTCAATTCTAAGCTTTTTGTTTATTTTACTCCTTTAAAGTAAAAGAAAGAAATGAAAAGGAAGAAGATGGTGACAAGACGAGAGGAGTGTTTTTGTTTTTGTTTTTTTGAGGGGGGATGGTGTCAGTCCGTGTGAGGTTGGTTTTTCCAATCTGTGCTTTGTTAGTGCAATGCAATTGTCCAAAATTGAAAATTAGTCCAATTAATGAAAAGGCATACTTATGAGACACTTTTCTGTTTTGAATTTTGAATGTGGCAATGTGTTTTATCCCAAGAAAAAAAAATCATAACAGCAAGTTGCATGTATCTTGATATTTCTTTATCCTCACTGATGGCTTTCCATGTATCTCAACTCTACATTGTTGATATATATATATATTTTGGTTTTCATAGAGTTTCCTAGTGTTACTCAAGATTTACCTTTTTGTATGTGTGTGTATTTGTTTTTTTTCTTTTTCTCTATCTTCCTTGAACTAACAATTGTAATTTTGTATTGTAGTTTCCAATTGAGTGCTCTCGACCCTGGATGTTGGTGGATTGTGTACTTGAGTCAGCAAATGTGGGCTTCTGGAGAGTGTTCTGATGCAATTTGACATCAATAATGATTCAGCCAAGCAAGCATTGGTGATCCCTTTTCTATTAATATACTCATATATATATTTTATTTGGTTCTATTTACTTTTTCCATATAAAATATATACACACACATTCACGTACTCGTATATATATATATCATTTCGTTCTAATATAAATTTTCTTGCAATATAATTGTGAGTTAACTTTATTGGTCTCTTTTCATAGTTACTGTTCCATTTTGAGACTTAAAGGACTTATTTTGCTCACATATATGTCCAAGCTTTGACATTTCCAATCAGAAAGTTACATCAATATTATAATAGGTATGTATTGCTTTATAAAACTTGCACTCCTTCTTCCCCCCTCTATTGTTGGGTTATTAGCCAAAGGATGCTGTGAAAATTTTTTATTGTTGGACAATGAAATTTGTGCCCATGATCATACACTCTGGTAATTTTTAGATTTTTTGAACTCTTATTTTTAACCTTTTAGTATAATATTGGAGGAAGGTAATTTGTTTTCATTGGCTTTCTAATATTTTTATGTGCTTGTTAATATCTATGAATTACAGACTTTCATGCTATTTATGTCTAGATTTGAGAAGATATGAGGCAAAAAATAAAGTTATTAACTTAAAGGGAATTGCAAGTGACATTAGGCACAACAATCTCTCAAGGTATGCTAATCTTACATTCAAACTTTATGACATTTTTTTCTTGTTTTATATGTGTTAAAAATGTTGTCATGTTTCATTTTTACACGAATTGCATTTAAACTTTCTAGTCAACAATTATGTCTTGAATTTTATAATTTAGAAATTGATCCTTTACTGTGGAATTGCTTAATAAATGAAAAAGGTGTATTGTAAATTTATATTAACAGGTTGAAAAGGGAAGAAAACAAAAATGCAAATTTAAAAAAAAAAAAGAAGCTTTGGACATGCTTTTAGTAATAATTGTACCTAATGACAAGACTTTGGGTATGTTCATAAACAAAAGCGTACCCTAAGACTTGTCCGCGGGTGTGCTTTTCTGTGGAAAGGTACCCAATGACGATACTTTTCATATGCTTTTGAACAAAAGCATACCCAAATATCATCCTATGGTACCTGAGCCTTTGTCGCTAGGACATGACCGGTGTTTGGGCACACTTCACGCTTCTTGAAGCGTACGCAGAGACTTTTGGAGCAATCACATTAGGGTATGCTTCACAGCGTACCAAAAAGCAAAAAATAAGTATACCTAAAAGTAATTTCTGTAATAGTGATTATAACCTATTATTTTAAAAATATGTACATAATTTACTCTAGAAACATGTAAGACTTCCAAGTTTTTAATTCAAACATATAAATCATACAAAGAAGTCAATTCATTAATTTTTGAGTTCTTAAATGATCTTTCAATTTGATGCATCCTTTTAATTATTTATGGCCATGATTTTGGTATTTTATTTACTTATTTTCTTCTATGAACAGAGATAATTCTTATGGGTGAGGAAACAATGAAAAATGTTTACATTTTTTTCTGTAAAAATTAGGGGTGGGGAAAAAAACCCGAACCTAGTCCAACTCGAAGAAGCCCAACCAGAAAAAACCCAGTCTTTTCAACCCGCTACTAAAACCCAATGTTTGGGTCAGGCCATTTGACCGGGTAAGACTAGGCTTCAGGTAACCTTGTCAGACTGGTCTTACCTGGCCCGAGGGTGTATATAAATTTTTTTTATATAATATTTCCAATTTAAAAAATATTAAGAAGTTGGGAATATTTTGGAAAAAATATACAAAAACTTGGAAGTAAAACTTTTATAAGTTTTAGTCAAGAAATATAACTTCACAAGGTGAGATCCAACTTTTCATAACTTGAATTTTTTTTTAATTAACACTGAATAATCTATTTCTCGAGAAATTTAAATTCATTTATATTTCCTATACCAAATAACCACTTAACATTTTATTCACCAATTTAATTGATAATATAATATTTAAATTTTCTTTTATTGGGATAAGTATATATGATTATAACTTAAAATCAAATTTGATTGTTCTCAAATTAATAACAATTACACTTTTCATTTAAATAAATTCATAAGGGTAATATTACAAAAAATCATCCTATTCTATTCATTTTATAATATATTTTAAACAATAATTAAATAAAACATTTTTGTTTCATAAAACTCTCAAACAATGAAATATTTAATTTCCTTTCACCCTTTTCATTTTATTCTACCCAATTGTATTAATAATCATTTTATTCATTTCATCCTAAATTCTCAAAGGTATCCTTATATATTTATATTGATTTTTAAAATAATGTTGTTATGGTTTTTTCTTTTTTTTCTTTTTATTTTTTGTTAAGAAGCAACCTGAATTTTTCTTTAAAAAAAAGGGTCAAAACCCGGTCCAGCCCAAGCCGGACCAGTTTGACCCGATCTGACCCGACCCCCCACAAGACCAGACCACGGGCTAATAAAAAACCCGGTCCAACCCGGTCTCCACCCACCCCTAGTAAAAATGTATGATATATGAGATTGGCACATCATGTTTACCCTTTAAACATGATTTCAAATAATATATTAATAGTAGTAATTATTATTATTATTGTTGTTGTTTCTGAAATACAACTCCACCTATGAAGGTTTCATAGCCGATCCAAAACCCAAGTAAAAGAGGAGGGTTGTGTTAGACCCTCAATAGGCAATGTAAAATTCTGTCGAATCTCTGTGACATAGATCAACGGTGTTATGGTACTAATGCTAAGTTGTTACCCAGAAGTGATGCGATATATGACTTAAATACAGTGTCAAATGAGTTAGAACCATTACATTGATGTTCTGGTGTAGTGTTAAATGAGTAAGATTTCTTACATCAGTCTAGTCAAATATGGGTTAAGAAGTTAGTCAATGAGAGTAAGATAAGGTTCAATTCTTGGAATATTGGAACTCTACTAAGTAAATCTATGGAAGCAGTGGATGTTATAATTTGGAGAAGAATTAACATCTCGTGTCTTCAAGATACTAAATAGGTGGGAGAAAATGTAACGTCTGGCCACTTCTTTGGGATTGACGACTATCCCCACAAACCAACACAAGCTCTTTCGGTGTGTTTTGTCCTCCCTCACACACCTCCTTTCCAGGAGGTCACCTATCGCAAAATTGCTCCAAGTCAAGCACACTTAATTGAGGAGTTCTTAAGGGATAGGCTACTAAAAAGGTAGATGCACCTTATTAGTATAGATAGTACTTATCAATTCCTTTAAGCTATCCTTAAAGTCTCTGGATCCCTCTCGTTCCGGTATGCTTTCGGTTCATTCATATGCCCCTCCTACTCAGAAGCCTGCCAAGAGTCGTTCCTTGTCCGTGCTTCATCACTTTTTATCTCACACCCCCCTTCTTGCACTGGCAATCACTCCCCGCTCTCATCAGTGCCCGGATGTCACATGCCCACCAGCTTCCGTGTGGTTCGTCCTCAAACCATACCGTATTGAGAGAGGCTAGACTTTGATACCAACTGTAACGTTCGGCCGCTTTTTTGAGATTAACGACTGTCCCCACAAACCAACACAAGCCCTTTTGGTGTGCTTTATCCTCACTCACACATCTCCTTCCCAGAAGGTCACCTATCCCAGAATTGCTTCAAGTCAAGCACGCTTAACTGATGAGTTCTTAAGGGATAAGCTATCGAAAAGGTAGGTGCACCTTGTTAGTATAGGTAGTACTTATCAATTCCTTTAAGCTATCCTTAACTGTATAGTCACATACCTATACAGTCTCTAGATCCCTCTCGTTCCGGTATGCATTCGATTCATTTATATGCCCCTCCTGCTTAGAACCTGTCAGGAGCCGCTCCTTGTCCGTGTCTCATCACTTTTTATCTCACACCCCCCATCTTGCACCGGCGATCACTCCCCCTCCCTTATCAACGCCCGGATGTCACAGAAAAGGTTAAAGAGCTTGATACTGTTGTCTTTAAACTTTGGTACACCAGAAAGGTTCGAGTAAGGAATAAGGTTGGCATTACTGTCGACAAGGATTGGAAGAAGAATAAGGTGGAGATCAAAAGGATTGAAAATAGAATTTTATCTATAAAAATGACTAATGGACATGATACTTTCAACGTTATTAATGCTTATACAATCCAAGTAGGGTCGAAAGCACATATTAAGGAAAAATTTTGGGAAAATTTGGACAGGTTGGTTGGAGACATCCCATATGAGAAAAAGATTTTCATTAGCGGGAACCTTAATGGTCATGTTGGCAATGAGACAAGGTAGTATGTAGGAGCTCATAGTGGTTTTGGTTTTGGAGAACTAAATGAGGAGGAACATTATATTCTTGATTTTTCAATGGATTATAACTTCACGATTGTAAATACTTGTTTCAAGAAACAGAATGAGCATTTAGTTATGTACAAGAGTAGAGCCCTAAGGTCACAAATTGATTTATTTTTCGTAAGGAAGTCAAATAGAAGAGCCTGTAAAAGTTGTATAGTGATCTTTAGTGAAAGCTTAACTTTACAGTATAAGGTCTTGATCCTTGATGTATTGCTTAAGTGTCGTGAACAGAAAAATCGAAAAGTCATATATCATAAGATCGAGTGGTGGAGCTAAAAGGTGAGAAACAATTGACCTTTAAGATAAAAGTATAGGTGGGAAGCAATTGGGATTCATAAGGAAGTGTCAACCTCTTATGGGATGAGATGGCTATAGGGAGCAGGGAAACCACTAAAGTAGTCCTAGGCGAATCAAAAGGATTTGGTCTTACAGATAAAGAATCTTGGTGATAAAATGAAAATATGAAGAAAAAGATCTAACACAAGAGAGTATTTCAAAGCCCTGCATATGGGCAATAACAATGAAAATTAGGAAAGTTATCGGATGGCTAGAAAGGACACTAAGAAGGCAATGACTGAAGTACAATTAAAGATTTTGAGGAATTCTACTAAAATTTAGAAACGAAAAATGGTGAATGAAAGATTTACAAAATTGCCAACAATAGAGAAAGAAAATCAAGATATTTGGATCAAGTAAGGTGTATTAAGGATAAAAAAGGAGAAGTTTTGATTATAGATGATGATATCAATGAAAGATGGGAGAGTTATTTTTGTAAGCTTTTTAATGGTATGTTGGGCATAACTAGTGATATGAAGGGATTAATAGCCCATGAAGACGAATTAAATTTGACCTTTTATCATTGGATTCGGGTAGAAGAAATAAAAGAAGCTCTTAAAAGAATAAATAAAGGTAAAGCCATTGGCCTTGATAGTATTCTTATTAAAGTTTTGAAGTACTTAAAAGACAAAGGTATTTTGTGTCTCACTAAGCTATTTAATAAGATTTTGATATCAATGAAAATGCGCGAGGAATGGAGAAAAAGTATTTTGGTACCTATATGCAAAAATAAGGGGATATTCAAAACTGTACAAATTATTGAGTAATAAAGCTTATCAGTAACATCATGAAATTATAGGAAAGAGTAATTGAGCACAAATTAAGAAATGAAACCTATATTTTAAAAAACCAATTTAAATTTAGGTCAAGACGGTCTACAATAGAGACTATTTATCTCTCAATGGGTTAGATGGAAATATATCGAACTAAAGAAAGAAATTTACATATGGTTTTTATTGATTTAAAAAAAACCCATGATAGAGTATCAATAAATGTGTTGTGGAAAGTCTTGGAGACGGAATGTATTCTCATGACTTATATTCAAACCATGAAGGATATATATATATAAGGGAGCAACAATAAGTGTAACAATTCCTAAAGATGAAACTAAGGACTTTCCTATAAAGATAAGTTTATCTAATCGGTATAGTTAACCAACTCAACCTAGCAGAAGTCTCAATTTTCAGTAACAAAAGTTTGATAGCTTTTATTTTGAGAAAATCCTTCAAGCCAAGTTTTGACTATAGTATTCAGAGAGCCAATTAGACCAGACAAATTTGTTTTACTTTGTTTTGTAGTTCATGTACTGTCTTTTCTGATTCATCACAGATGTAACAGCCCTCTGTTTTAGTGATATTAGTAAAAACCAATCTTAGTTCTTCATTTAGTTGCTTAAGCTTTTCAATTGAAATGGTTCTTCACACAGTATCCAAATTTCCAGAGTAAATGATCAAAAGCTGGATCATTGTTTGCATTCTCTTCATTAAACTTACTTTTCAGCTAAGAGAGGGAATAAATAGTAGGTGGGGCCTACTCCCTATCTTTTCTCTCCCCAATAATGGAGGAGATCTACTCTGAAATATTACAGGTGGAATTTTTTACAGCTCAACATCACGTGATTAAGTCTTACAAAAACTTTTATTGAACACTTAAGAAACTTAATCTAAATCTAGTCTCTCTAATTTTGTTTCCATGTTGATAGCAATCAATGGCACCTATATTTTCTGATTACATGTGCTCTGTGTTTCGCAGGTACTCCGTTAGTTTAGGTGTAAGCATGCCAACAAGAGCAGAATTAGCAGTGAGAAAAAGTGATTGTGACACTCAGCTGATAGGAGAACCCACAGGGGAGTTCTATGAAATCGTCATCTTCTTTGGTATCATAGACATATTACAGGACTATGATATCAGGAAGAAGCTGGAGCATGCTTACAAATCAATGCACTACGATTCGACCTCAATCTCTGTGGTTGATCCGAGACTATACTCAAAGCGATTTCATCTTCAAAGTTTTTGTAGAAGATACAGATTGAGGGTATAGTTTTGATGATGCTAGCAATATTTAATCAATCCTGCAACTTGTGGTCAATTATTATGTATATTCAGTTTATGAGGAGAACAACACAACTAACTAGCAATTGGAGGGCGTTTTGTGGATTTCCCCCTCTATTTTCTCATCATCATCATCATTTTCTCAGGTTTTAGGGGTTTAGTTTAATTATTGTCAAAAGCAAATGTATTTTGTAGAATAGGTCAATGGTGTTTAGAGTTATTATTCTTGAAGCCTTTCCAAAGTGTAAACGAATGAAGAAATGGGTGTAAGTGTAACAAGTCATGACATTGGAACTCATTCTTTTAGTTCAATTCTTCCTTGTTTGAGCTTCTGGGATCTCAGTGGTCAGTGCTGAATCCAAATGTACAGGAGATGAAGTTAAGGAGAGTGATTAGTAATTTTAGGTGAAAAACTAGTGTGACTAGATCCATGAATTACCAAGTTAATATTTCAAAAAGGTGTCATCTCAAGTTTTCTCACTTTCCATAACTCATGAGTAGTATGAATTGTTTTATATAAATATTTACATATTTAGATTAGGCATGCTTACCTTTTGGAGAAGGTCGTGATTCTTAATTAAATTAGCAGATTGTGTTGTGTTGTGTGATGATGATTCTATTGCATTTTATAGGTCTCTTCTCATCTCTTGTTTGTGAACAAGAAGGTTTGGCAGCTTATGCAAACAATAAATAAATAAATAAAAATGATAGAAGTTTGACCCATTGGTGTATAGAATAAAACTGAATGAAATAGAAAGTAAAATAAACATAATTGAGAAAATGAAAATGACTTTATTCTTACTTTTAAAAATAATGTAAAGAATTAAAATTATTAAATAGTTGTTATCTTTACATTATAAATTATTAATACAAAGAATCTCTTTTCATTAGTGTACCAAACGCCGAACTATTATTGTCTATTGATACAAATAGTGAAATGAAATAAAATAAAAAATAAAAAAAATTTGAGAATGAAAAATATGATGAAATTTTTTATGGAAGGAGATATTCTTGTTAAAAAATATGTTTGAATTAACAAAGGGTGTTTCAATAAAGAAAATTAAAATTGAACTAAAGTGTGGTCGCAAGATTATCATTTTATCTCATATATATAGTTGATGTTTGGCGACTGGGAGGATGATCCAAGAAATGGGAGATGGAACATGAATAATAAGGTAATTAATCCCTTTTCTATCTGAACAAAAATTTGATAGTCTACATGAATACAAAAAATGGTTTAAAAAAAAAAAGAATCTTAATGCCAAGTTTTAACAAGGTAAGCCATGTGCAGAAAATATTGCATCCATTAGAGATTGAACAATGGGCTATGGTGAACTTAGGGATTGTGCCGTGATCAAACTTACCACATATGCTTTTTGATGTTGGCCCCCTCATGACCAAATCCTGGTTTCGCCCCAGTTTTTATGTTACTTTTTCTTCATTATTATGAAATAAAGTAAGTCTGCACAGCATGTGTATTTAAAATAGATAAAATACTTAATTTTTGGATCTAGTTGTAATATTTTAATTCAGGAATATAGTTTTCGGCTCGTTTATTAAGCTTTGTTATAGTATTTTCTGATTTTAAGAAGTCAGTCAAGAAATGGTGTTCTCAGTTTTGGGCCTGCAAAACAACCAAGTTAGGATAAACCTGAGTTAGTCATGCTTAAAAAATTAATTCTTCCCCGTTCACAAAAAAAAAAATTGTCCCAGTAGTACTAGAGATTTCTTTGAAGAAATAGTGTTTTCCGCATTATGCAATTTTATATTAGATTTAAAAAAATTCAAAATTTTATTTTCTTTTTAACTTTTTTTTTTGGAAAAAATGAAAAAAAATTATTTGTAATAGAAAACTTCAAGAAAAATAATAATCAATTTATTTAATAAAAAAAAAAAGTAGATCATTCATATTTCATAGCACAGAAGAAGGTAACTTTGACCGTTCTAGAGAACACTGCGCGGATGAAAGATCATTTGTATATCCTTACATTTCTTCTTTACCCAAAAGAAAATATATTAAATTAATGTTTTCTTTTGTTTTGCTAAAATAAACTGAGCTATTGAGGTGGATCCACTAATATCAATGCCCTCATAACCCAATAAGTCCAGTTATTTGTAAAGTAGAAACAAATTCAAAGAGAAAATTGATCAAAAACTAAAAAATCTAATGAAATATGAAGATTTTAAGAATTTCAGATATTGATACCATAAAAGAGAGATCAATTATCTTAATAAGTTAATATATATCCTTTAAAAAACACAAAAAAAATAGTGATATTCACTAATTGAATAAATTCTGAATATTATTAAATTATCTTAATTGTATGTACAAAATATGTTTATAAATATGCAAATAGATATCTTAAAATAATTATAAATATTTAAGACTTAAATAATTCTAATAAATCATAAAAAGATAGTTGATTATCTAATGGTGTAAAACTAAAAACGGAAATACTAAAGAAAATAATAAAAATAATATTTTAATTATAATACTACTAAATATTTCTTAAAGATAAGGTCTATCTAATAGAATTTAAATTAAACTAATTTAAATTTAAGATTTGATCGCATGGAATATAAGTTAAAAGTCACAGAATATCATAATCTAATTTAAATCAAATTAAACCAAATCAAAATAAATCAAAACAAAAAGATAATCCTAAATTAATCTAAATAAGACTTAGGACTTGGGTTTCTCTCTCCATTTAGACTTCAAAAATATTATGATCTTCTTTGGAATAGATAGAGATGTTATTAATCTTGCATGAGTCATTCCGGCATATATCTGGACTCAAACAGGTATGATTAAAGTCTTGTTTAACTTCTCTAAGTGTATATTAGTACTTTAGGCCTTCAATATAATGGAATGTGCTCCAAAAAATGTTTTTAATATATTAAATGATCCTCTTAATAATGTGCTTCTTAAAACAAAGTCCAACACATAAGTTGGATCATACAATGTGTTAATTGAGCCATTCATCAACTATTATATAATTAACAAAAAAATGTGAGATAATTTCACTACCAAGAGGGGCGCATTAGAGATAGCCAAAATTTGTGTGTAATTAGCCTAAAATCTAAGTATTTAGAAGCGGATTAGAGATGTTTTGGAGTTAAAGGTGTCTCTATATATAGCGACGCTAAATAAATCAGTCACTAACAAATAATAAAAAAAATTAAATAAAATGATAGAGAGGAAATATATCCATCTTTAAAATTACATAGGTTTAAAAAAGAATAAAAAAATCCGTCTCCAAATTTATATGGGAAAAAAATCGATATTTGTGATATACAAATTTCATGTTTGTTGCTAAAAAATACTAAAAAATTTTTTATAAGCACTAAGAGTATTATTTAAACAACAAGTAAAAACTAATAATCCCTTTGAAGTGTAGAGATCGCTAAAATAAATCAATGGGAGCTTGATCAAGTGGTAAGGAACTTGATTAGCTTTCCTTGGGATCGAGGTTTCGATTCCTGAGGAGTGCAGCAACCTTAAAAAAATTAAGCCCTCAAAGAGGTCTTCCTATTGGTACCCATAAATTATCGTAAGATCCTACACAGCGGGGTTCAAATTAGTCTGAGATAGACAATAAATTTAGGATACCCCAGGATAGCGATAATATAGTATACAAAAAAAAAAGATCGTTGAAATAAATTTTGTTTTTCTTAATGAGATATTTTCTAGATACACAACTAAAAGTAGTTAAATAGAGATGAATTTATTTTTAATATTGTCTCCAAAAGTCTTTTTTTTTTTTTAACAATTTGATTCTCCTTTTTTTCTATTTACTTAGATTAAAACCTACCAAATCTAGCAGCCAAATAAGTACCAAAATTTCCATAATAATCACAAAAAAAATTTAAAAATGACCAACAAAGCTTCATAATAACAAAACCCCATCCTCATATAACATATTATGCTGGCAAAAGTGTCAAATATAATACAATAATATCATTATTCTTATTCCACTGAATGAATTCATTACATATTTTTTTGTCAAATATGGTAATTATCAAATATATAACAAATATCAACGTCCATCCTACAATCATCATCCTACAAGAGCAGCTTGACCATGTCCGGATCATTAGCTGTAGGGCCTTTATTCGAGTAGTAACGTTTATAGGCGCATTAATTCCAAAGTGCTAGAAAGTACCACAAACATGGTCTCATCGTTTAATTTCATTCAACTCCTACGTCAATTTATATTTTCTCTTGTTCTTATTATAAGATATTTTTAACTACCGCACGTGAATTAAAAAAAATTAATTATAGTCTAAAATTAATAAAAAAAATTCTAACATTCCCATTTTACCTTTAAAGAGAGAATAAAAATATATTAAATTAATAATGATAATAGAAGGAGAGAGAAGTTAATTGATACTTGTAATAAAAATATTCAATAGGGACAAAATTAAGACTAAAATTAAATTTATTACTTAACATCTTATATTTTGGACCAGACAAGTTTTCTAAATAATACCCTATAATAGGACCCAAAGGGAGTATGTATGTGCATTTATGCTCTCAGTTTAAAACAAACAGTTCAGGCCCCAAAAAAAAAGTTTAGAACAAACAGAAGCATATATAGGACAACCCAAAAAAAGCATAACAGCACCAACTTTCTATAACAACAATATCATATTGGCAACACTAATTCAGTTCAATATATATAACTGAGCAAGTGATCAATATAATGTCAGTCAAAAATTCAGCATAATTATTTCACCTAAAACTATTTCAACTTTCCAACTATAGTTCAAAATTAAATTCACAAAAGAAGGATATAAGAATGTTTCCTTGCAAGCAATTTCCAACTTGATTAAGGAAAAACTATAGATTAAAGAAAAATACAACAAAAAACAATTTTATCCTACTAAGTAAGGTTAATTATATAAATTATATAACATCATATTAGATTTTATCAAAAACATACTCTTCACATATATATATATATATATGTGTCATTTACCCAGAGATCACTCTTTATAATTCCCTTAAATATGTTCTTTGATCCCCTTTACATCTTTTCACAGACTAGGCCAGCTTTACGATCAAGTCCAAGTCATCTTCATCATCTTCTTATCTCTTTCTTATTATCTTCTTCTTTTTATTGTTAATTTTGAAGTAGATATTACTTTATATAATTTGACCTAAATGAAGATGTGACCTGGATAAATGGTGTCTGTAATTAAATTAATGCGCCAGTTTATTTTGTATATATACCGAATTAATTTGAAGAAAGTTTTTTAGGGAAAATTAGTTAAGTGCATAAGCAACGTCTCAACCTTTACATGAAAAAACCTTAAACATGAGCCATTTAAGAAGTGAATAACAGAGCCAAAATGTGAAACCAACCAATTCAAACTTGATGTGGACTTGAACATTTTTGTGTTGCCAGTCAGGTTGTGTTTGTTTAGGGGGATAGCATAAACTTGGGTTTAGCTAGCAGCGGCTTACACGTTTTCCTCTTTTGCCAATAAAATTCTATTTGTTCAAAGCTTAACATATTCCAACACACAAACAAATTTTACACTATTTTGAGCTACTTTTTGCTCTATTATTTTACATCAATAATATATTATAACAATAATAGTTCGATAATATATTATTATTATTATTAATATTTAATGAATCAATGGAGAATAACGAATTATTATATGAAGCGAATTATTCATATATGGTATAGAGATTCCAGACATTAAAGAAAATGTAGTTTACTACTTTCATTTATTAAATGAGCAACATATTAAATTTTTATCTACATCAAAACATAAAAAAAATATAAAAACTGCTTCTTTCAACAAAACTGAGCTATCTTTCAACAAAAATTTGTATCCATCTGTCTATCGTTATTATCAACAGCGTTATATATGACCCCAAAAAAAAAGGTCAAACGGTGTTATTTTTTTAATTAAAAAAGAAGAAAATTCATTTTTTCGGTCCTAAAGTGATTGCATCACTCATTACATTACATACAATACACATATGATAAAAATACGGCTCAAAGTTGATCTGTCAATTATTTTGATGATAAATATTAATCTTAAGGGTTATGCAATTATGCTTATTTGATTGTTATGAAATTATTGAAGCCTATTATTCTAGCACAAGTAATCTCTAGTACTATCAATTGATAGAAAGTTTTCATCTCATAAATTTTGTGGGGCAAAAAAAAAATTCTCATAAATTTATATTATACCATCACACTATAGGCTACTATAATTTGTTATTACTACAAATAAGACTAAGATTAGAGTCTATATAGTGTTGAACATTACTTGCTAAAACCAATTTTGATGCTTGATCAACTTCATATTGTTATATCTGATATGCAGAGCAAGCAAGGAATGAAAATTATTATTATTGGTCCTAACCGAATTCCAATATACATAACATCAAATATAGTCTATTGGGTAGCTTTCAACAATTTATTGTAACAATATATTTTGTTGTATTTAAAGTGAGCCATTGATTTTTTTTTTTGGGGCCAAAATTGAGTGGTGGATCTTGATATGGTGCATTTCACTATTTATAAGTGTTGTTTTTGTGAGGAAATAGGGTCATAATAGTCATTTTTTATATTTATCTTTTGGACCAATTCATTTTGTTGTATTGTAGTTTGATAATTATTAGTCAAAATTTTTTAATATTCATATTTTGTTTTTTTCACATCTATATACTTTTTTTCTACATAATATTAGCAGCACAATATGCACTGCATAGATGTAAACATTAGTATATAATACAAAGTATGATGAGGCCACACTGTTAATAAAGTAAATAGTACGGCTCCATTTTAGGTTTCATGTCCTTCTTTTTTTTCTTTTTTATTATTTAGGTGAGTCCTATATTTTGAGTAAAGAGAGTTAGTGATGAGATTTTTTTAAACTTAATACTATCTTTATTTTAGTTTATAATATACTTTTAACTACCGCATATGGATTAAAATAATAATTAGTAACTAAAAATTTTTTTCATTTTTTCTCAAATTACCTTCATTAAATACATTAAAAATAAAATATTTTAATAATAAATAAATATTTGAGCATATTAATCAGGAACAATCTTAAAAAGAAAAAAAAAGTACACTATATAATCTATAAAATATATTATACAATGAAATATAAATTTTTTAAAAAATATATTATATAATAGGATGGGAGGAAATATCTTTTAAAACTAAATATAATATCTCCTAGAATATAATTTTTTATTAAAATTGGTTATGCCCATGAGAGCAAGCCCACCAATTTTCTGAATGCACTTCTTTTCGCGGGGATGGCTCGAAAATCCTTAACTTATTTGGTCCTTTTTCGAAACACAGCTTCATTTTATCGAAAAACCTGACGCCGAATCCATCAATCCCACTCTTTTTGTCTCATATGCCACGTGGTGATAACTGAATTGTGACGTTTTGATTGGTGCAATCCCATGAAAAACGCTGTCATTTCCTCCACTTTCATCTCTCCTTCTTCTTCTCCATTTTCGTCTTCTTCTTTATCATTGATAGGTACACCTATTATATATTATAAAATAAAGATAAAAAAATACATCTACTACGACTACCACTTCGACGGGCTCTAAACAAAATCTTATTTATATATTTTAAATAATATTTATTTTTTATATATATTTTTATTTTTTTAAATTTAATATAATGATAAATATAGAAATAAAAATTATATATATTTATAAAAAATTATGATTTAATTGTTTAGATCTTCAATGATATTTATATAAGATATATATGGAAATAAAATATCATATATATTTGTAAAAAAAATCACGATTTAATTATCTAAATTTACAATAAAATTTATATAAATTTACATTATGTGACTTTTTTTACGCCACTATAAGATCATTTTTAGTTCAAGTGACACGCTTGAAAGTAAAATTTTATCACATATATTTTTGCAATTTTTTATGGCAATGTTCACTTTTTTTATATATTTAATCTTCTTTATATAATACAATTGTTGATTTTAAGGATAGTTTAAATATAAAAGTAACCACTTTCTATTCCATTTTTCCAATTTTGAATTAGTTCATCTTACTATTTTCTATTCTTTATTTTTACATCATTTTTTCTCTAAATTCTAAAAGAATTTTATAATTAATAATTATAGAAGATTCTTACACTTGTATATATCAGGATATATTACTATATCAAAATGTACAACAAGCTGTTCTAGAATGTTTCAAGACTTCTAGAAAGTTTGGCATGCATAGTATTATCAGGAATAGACTATGTAATTAATATGGATTTACAAACTTATGTTCTATCATCTTCGTTAACAATTATTTTTATGTATTTCTTACTTATACTTATCGGTCTTCTTACATAACTGGATGTAAGGAAAATTAATAAATAAGTAAACCACCAAGATCATCAGTCTCCACATTATTATATTTAATAATAAGAAATATATATTCATATATATTTAATATTCATATTTCTTATTTATTTTTCACATCTATATATATATATATGTTGATTTTATAAGCAATATATGACTTCCCGTGCCTGATCATCACATGGAAGCCAATTCTAGTTTTCATTCATACAGCAGCACCACCTTTTTTACATGTCTTCGTCTTGTGTGAGTGTGAAGAATAGGAATAGGATTAATTGCGCTGCTAGACGGCACAACACACTGATGAAAGTTTTCAACCTGAGGAAAGAAGAAGCACCCAAAACTCACGTCCAAAGGCTGAGAAACACGAGAAAATTAAAAAAAAAAGTAAAAAGAGTTCAATGTTTATGAAAATTTAGAATTTAGAATTTTTCTTTTTTATCCTGTTTAGTATGCCAACCCCTCAAACCCTAGGTGTAGACAAATATGAGAAAATAGGTACGGCAGCTGAGGTACTTATGAAGCTCTTTTCCTAGAGGCAGCTGAAGGTTGAAAAGAAGGAACAAGGCGCGATTAAACCTTTTAAATTTTAAAATTCTTTTTAACAATATGACTTGTTTATGGCCGAAGAATCAAATCATCAGTTCAAAACAAAAAAAAACAGAGAAACTGTAACAACTCATTGCGAAATTGGGTTGGTCCAAGAAAATCGATTCAGCCCGACAATTGTTGGTCCATGTGGGCTACGCAGAAAATGAAAGTGAAAACAGCTATTTTGTGCAACTTGGACTGGCTAGTTTATAGAGTCCAGCCCAATACCAACTGAGTCATCCCAACCTCAGAACCTGGCCTGGCCCGGGAAAAAGAATCTTTTTCAATTATATCTAATTCATTTGCCTTTGTTAAAAAAAAGAAAAAGAAAACTTTTGTTTTTCATGATATTTATAGATAAAATTAATAGTTGTGTGACTTGCGTCACATAATTCACATAATTATATTTTAAAGGCTCTTCAATATATGGAATATCGTTTAAGGTGGAAAATCAAGGAGAAAATGGTGGAAAATCGCTTAAAGTGGTTTGGGCATGCACAAAGAAGAGGGCAAGAGGAGCCAGTGAAGAGAGTTGATCAAATGGCGTGGAGTCTGATCAAAAGGTGTAGAGGAAGATTAAAAAAAACATTAAGGGAAGTTATAAAGAATAACCTTTTCAAGAAATGATTTATCTAAAGAGGTGGTGCTTGATAGAGCTTATTGGTGTCGTTTGATCCATATAACCCACCTCACATAGTAGAATAAGGCTATTGTTGTTGTTATTGTTCAACATATGGAATAGAATGAAATGAATAAAAATTACCTGGTCAAAAAATTGTAATAAAATTACATTTATAAATGAAAATGACATTTATATTTTAATTGGAAAATATAATGAAAATAAATTAATAATTTAATAGGTACTAATAATGGACGAAAACTATATTATGTATTTGGAGAAATTTCGAATGCTATTTACTTCTTAGATTGTTAGATGATTGAAAACATTTAAAAAAAAGGATAGTATTTTTAGTTAATTCTTCTTGACTTATCCAATCTTGACTTGATATAGATTTAGTGTATGTTTGGTTTCACTCATGATAATTAATTATAGTTCAAAATCAATTACTTAGAACTAATAATTTGTTGCTTTTATTTAAAGATAATCATGTGGCTCAAAATTGATTATGTTAAGTAATATTTCCTCTATTCCCTATTACAAGTCACTTTTAACTAATTTATACATATTAAGATAAGTAGTTGAAAGTAATTAAAATTCTTGAACTTTATAAAATTTATCATAACTTTACAATATTACCTCCATTGATTATAACTCATCTATTTATAAATTTCTTAATCTCTTTCCACCATAATTTTTAATAAGGGGCAAACGTGAAAAACAGTATTTAATATTCAAAATATGGCTTATATTTTATATATATGAATTCTTTTCAAAATTATCTTATAATAAGGAATAAGAACAATTACCAAATAAGTTATTAGCCTAGCCAAATAAACATTAAGCTTGCCCCGAGCCGAACCGAGCCAAGCTGAAGCCAGAAAAAGCTGGCCTGACAATGTTTGAGAGCAGCAAAGAGTTAAGATAACGTCGGACCGGACTTGTGTTCACCCTACTTTGCACCATTCTCTCCGGTTATAATTTATAATTTTGGATTCTACACAAACTTTTTTTTTTCCAACTTCGATTCTATACTAAAAAACTTAAGACTTCCATTTCGTGTTTATAGAAAAATATTAGTTGAGACATTCAAATGTAACACATTAAATAAGAATAACTTAATTTGCTCAAGCTAAGAATCTCCTTTAATTTAAAAAAAATTAAATCAAATCTTTGAAAGATTAAATTTTTAAAATGAATAACATTTTAAATATAAATAAAGAATTTTTTTGAAAAATTATAATGGTTGAATATAATTAATTATAGATGCATATAAAAGTGTAAAGTATTTAAGACATATCCTAAATACAAAAAGAACTAGATTTAATATAAGAGAAAACAACTAGAGAAAAATGAGTAAAACCATTGACATATTCGCAATCAGCAATAATTAATTGTGCAACAAGCAATATTAAAAAATTGAATCTAACACGTTGATTAGTAGATAAAATGCATATATATATATATATAGAAAAGCAAAGAACAGCTTCCCAAATATATATTTACATATATGTGTGTGTGTGTGTGCTAACCACGATTCTAAACATGTAACCACATTGATTAGTAGATAAAATGCATTTGCTTCTGCGGCCACAAAAATCCTATATGTACAAGAGGAACACGATTGAAACACTTATCAGTGACTAACGAATGAATATATAATAACTAAGTATCTCATTACCTTAATTTTCATGTTAGATGGAAAACTAAAGATCAGAAAGTTACCGTCGGTATATGGTAAACTTTCTACGTGCAGTGAGAAGGTAGATTGCTGTCAAATTTATATATATACTAAATCAGTTACCAAAAGTAATCATCTCTAAAGTTTTAACACGTGACACTTTCTTATTTGAAATTATTATTGATATAATAATTTCATCACAATGCATTTAAGTCATATTAAAAACAATTCAAAATCTAATAACACCACAAAACATTAAAAAAACTATTAGAATTAAAAATATGAACTTAAAAATTACTATTTACAAATCATCTTTTTAATTTTTTATACATTTTATATCTACATATATATGACAAAAGTCTTTTTTTTTTGCCAAATTACTTTCAAAAATTGAAAAAATTAATTTCAATAAAATCATAGTCATGATCTCCATTACTTTTTTATATGTTTTCATATAAAAATATTGTTGGAACATGCATTAAGAAAAAATAATGAAACTTTATTTATTAAAAACAATCATTATGAGATGATAATCTCTATGATTATTTGATATAAGCTTTCATATAAAAAAAATTCTATTGGAACACCAATTAAGAAAAAAAATACTAAACAATTTTTATTAAGAAAAATTATTATTATAAGATGATTGCATATAATTGACATATTTACATTCAAAAGTTAAAAATTTTAATTATGATAAAATCATAGTAATAACCTCCATAATTCTTTTGATATAATATAGTCGGAATATAATTATAAACAAATACTGTATATTTTTTATTAAAAAATATTGTTTTATGATTATATAATCTATATATATAACACTAAATCAACTGCCACAAGCAGCACTCTCAACACTAGAAATAAAACAATTTTTGTATTATTACTTGATCAAAAAAAATTGACATCACTTAGTGGAATAAGGCTAATATTGTTATTATTGTACTTGACAATAAAAAATAAATGAGTTTATCTTTGAAAACAATAGATTTGTAAATATTCAAAAAAAAATTATAAAGGGTTTGCATAAATTGAGACATGACATAGTTGGAGAAACCATTTTTTTTAATTGCAGAGGCTTTGAAGAAACTAGCCTTAGTATAATAAATAATGAGGTTACAAGAGAAATTGCAATGGATTAAAAGTTGAGCAACAAAAAGTAATTCAAAATAAATGTAGCAACATTGTTGTGAGTGATTGGAATGGAGATTTTTTTAGTACAATAATTTTTTTGTCCTAAACATATATAGTAAATTGAAAACCAGTCAACTTTAATGTTTTTTTTAATTAGAAATCAGATAGTAATATATAATTAATTCAGAATTAATTATTAAATATTTTTATATGTAAAATTTTTTTAATTGATTCAATAGTTATTAGACAATACTTTTAAATTACATGTTTAGATAAATATTCAGCAAAAAAAAATTAATTTTGAATATTTTTTAATTATTTCTTTTTAAATGCAATCCCCAAATCAAATAATTTGTTATGACCTTATTTTTTGTTTTAGTAAATTTATTATCTATTATACTATTAAATATATATATATATATATCCGCTAAATATACTTAGAGCCCATTTGTTTTATCTTTTTTAATAAAACTATCCCTTTTTTATAAAAAAATAATTTTAAAATTTTTTATGATGTTTACTTAAATTTTTAAAAATAATTCAAATTAAAAAAAATTTCTAATTACTTAAAAAAAGTTATAGTAAATGATAGAGAAAAGTGAAAAAGATGAGATTATATTTTTTATCGATTAAAACTAACTATACAAGATTATAAAAATAAAAAGATTTACCTATATGAGAAAATATCATATATGCATATGCATCCCCTACTTCCTCTTCTATATTTTCTCACCTATTATAGTTGCCAAACAAACCAAAAAGTGATTTTTTTATTTTAACTAAATACAAAATAATTTTTATTTTTCATAGCATATGAAGTATATAGAGTTTTGAAAATCTTAATTGTATATTTAGATGGAAAATCAACAAAACTTGTATTGGGAAATTTTCATTTTCAATAATTTACAATGATAATGTTTTATGTTATGCATTATAAATAGATTGAATAAGGATGACATTTTATTATTATAACTGATTGTATATATTATATATTAACATATGTATTAAAAGTTAATTATTCATTTATTATAATATTATACCAGATGAATATATGAAGTTATATGAATTAATTTTAATTTGTCATGTGAAAAGGGAACATTCCGTACATCGCATGGGTGCTACCTAGTTAGAACAATAAGCAAGTCCTTTCTAATTAACATGAAATGGATAATTATTACACTTTAATTTTAATTAAAGCTCATGATGTGTCGATATAAATAAAGTGATTGGACACCTCTAAATTAATTCTGTGATATTCGCTATGCATTTTTAATTCAGCATTGTTGTGATCAATAAAGCCCTCAATTACACCATAATATCAACATTATAAACAATGAGAAAATATTTGATTAAATGCACTTAAAGTGAAAAGGAGTAGGAATCATGTAATGATGCCTTCAACAGCTTTTTTTTTTTTTTGACAAAATTACCTTCTTCAAACACATTTTCATTCGCCAATGGCCTAATATCCTAATAACTTCGGTACCTCTGAATGAAGGAAGATTGTGGGATCAAGTCGTACTTATGATATGATTCCCTTGTCGGTGTGTGAGTGTGTATATTAAAGTTGTTTTGAATAAAAAATATATATTTTCATTCTTAATTAATATCAACATTATAAATTATATTTCCAATGTACACAATTTCTTAAAAAAAATATGTAATATATGCACTTATATTTAGTGGTAATGATTTGTTTTACATAAATGACTATATGTTATATAAAATTGAGCATAATTGTAAAAATTAAATATAATAAAATAAATTAATCTCTCTCCATATACATATATAATTTAATATTTTTTCCATTGCTTTATTTCCACAAAGGTCTCACATAAATCAGAAAATCAAATTTAAAACTTTTAAGTTATTATCTATGAATCGCATGGGGAAAATTTTTTAGTTAGTTAATATAAATTGGATTCCCTACCTAATATAACTTGTTATTAATTATATTGACAGAATTTATTTAATAATATTTTACTTATAAAATCATTTAGAAATTCAAGAGCAGAAGAAAAAATTTTAAGAGTACAATAGATATAATTATATTTTTGTTACTTGGTTAAAAAAAAACTTAAAAGTTCAGAAAAAGTTAGATATAACTAGGGAGGTTCTATTTCCTAAATGTTTTATATTATTTGTCCAAAAAATTCCTTAATTTTTTAATTCATTTTCTTGATAAAAAAAGTGTTTATGTATTTAATATTAAGACATAGTATATTTATTTTAGAAATAATTTGAAACTTCCAAAAAATAAAAATTAGAACAAGCAAATTATACACGAACTTTTAAGAAAACTTTGTGGCAAGTATACCAAATAACCCTAAGACATTATTTTAACATGATAACAATAATCAAAATATAAGAGTCTTCCAAAAATAATAATGAGAATGTAATGATAATAATATAAATATATTACAAAGTTGGGCATATGCATGACAAGAAAGCTGGATAATAATATGACATTATCTTAAGTTCCTGCGATTTATATTAAATAATTATTTTTCCTTTTTGGCCGGGGAAAATCATATATTTCTTGTAAGGTTAGCTAATTATCAAGGGGGGTGAATTGGGTGATATAATATTTTTTTTCTTTTTGGATCACAATCCAATTTCACTAAGAGTGCAGTAAAACAGAGATAAACAGAAAGAGTTGTATGCAGCAACTGAATAGAGAAGATGAAGAACAATACACAACAATTTATACTAGTTCAACCCAACCACTTGGCCTATATCCAGTTCCCAAGCCACTACTTGAGATTTTCCACTATATTTCACAGGTTTGATCCGGACACCTGTGAAGCCTTAGTACATCCCACAAGTTTCAGTAGGCACTTGTGAAGCCACTCTCCCTATACCCTTACAAGATGTATAAATCTCTTAGTGTTTCCCCACACTAAGATTCTGTAACATCCTACCTCGATTAATACCCAATATCACGAAATACAATCAAACCCAAACCAATCAACACCAAAACAACATCTCACAGTCTCAAACCAGCGAAAACGAAACCCAAAATACCAAGTTTTGGGCTGGGGCCGCGGCCACTACAGTACCGCCGCGGCTCCAGCTCCCTCTGAAACATACCTCGCTACTGGACATCTGGCGTCGCGGCCTGGAATTCTGGCGTCGCGGCGCCCCCTTCTGATGTCCCACATCAGCACCTCAACACTTTGGGGCGAACTTCCGACGCACATAACTTTATGCTCCGACCTCCGATTGACTCGAATCCAACTCCTACAAGTCAATCTAGTCCCCATCTATCCAAGGACACCACTTTTACCTCAATCCAACTCCGAATGGAGATTCTGGACCCTTGACACCGTTTTGGCCACTTATTGACCAAAACTCACTACTAGCCACCTCCAATTGCCACCAAAGGCAACTGGTCGCTCAGAGACCATTCATACAGGTCATAAATCTCCAAACCAACCTGTCCAAAGAGGTTTCACCTCAAAGGAACCACTCCTCTGAGTTTTGACCCCCTTGAACCTCAACATGATAAGATGGGCTATATGCCCTAACACCCAACAACCAGGCCCAAGCCACTCTGGGCTCACAAATGTTACCATATAAATTTCCACACACCTAACACTCTTAGCACACCAACATAACGCATTCCATAAAACATAATCAAACATACATTCATCCATAACAATCCTGTCAATCTCATACATTCAATACACACTTTCTACCCTACTTGGCACATAATACATTAACAAAAAATACAAACACTACATAGACTTCCCACGTACACAGCTACTCTCTTTGCTTCACCGGATTAGAGCCAGAACCTTCACCTGAAAGGGTTAGTCATGGGAGAGGGTGGGGTGAGACAATGTCTCAGTAACCGGGATTAACAATACATAACCATATAGATATATATATATATATACAAATATGAATCAAGTAACATATGAATACAATGTAAAATGCATGATATGCATGTCGTCCTCTCTGGGACTTCCATCCTTATTCTCCCTAACACAAGTATACACATAACCCATCCTTATCCTCCCTAACACACATATACAAATATCCCATCCTTATCCTCCCTAACACACGTATACATATAATCCATCCTTATCCTCCCTAACCCATACAATCCACCCTTATCCTCCCTAACATATACAATATCACATACTCCAACCTTATTCTCCCTAACAATTTCATTTATCATCATATATCATACATCATCACATCATCACCACTTTATCCGTCATATATCTCGGTGTAACAGTAACATGTGGTGATGCTAATGTATCATCATAAACATCATGATCATCACATCATATCACATCAATGTCCTCATCACAACACTCATAAACATCATCTACTATACACATACCACGATATATAATAACAACACACAAACATATCACTATCGTGGTATGAAAGAGACATGCATATATATATATAGATACATACTATCATATAAAACCACGTAAACAAACCCCTGGTTACCTCAGGTTGGCAATACCGCGCTCACGCAAGTTCCACACGCTTTCTTGAACTTCAATATACTTGAGCCCCACACAGCTAACCAGATAACCTTCATAACGCATGTCACACCCGGAAATGCGACACGGATGGCGTGGGAAAAGGAAAAAAGGAGAAACCGGCCCGCACGGTGGGAGGCCGGTTTCGAGAGGGAGTCGCCACCAAAATTTTAAGGGAAATTTTGGAAAACCGAATAACAAAAACAAAAAGGGACAAGGATTGGTCTGCGAATCAAAGTTGGGTTCGGGAGTACGATTGTGAGTGGGGAAGGTGTTAGGCACCCCCACAACACCCGTTCCTAAGAACGGTTACCTTAGGTTGATCATGCAATTTTTATGGCTTTTTACAAATTTAGTTTGGTTGCCCTTTTACCATTCACATGCAAAAATAAATAAATATAAAAATAAGGAAAATGTAAGATAAAAATAAAGAAAAAAAATGAAAATATGAAAAGTTAGAAAAAAAATAAATTAAGGAAAAAAAACATCAAATGAATAAGAAAATATTTATTTATTTACAAAGGTGGACTTGAAGAAATAAATTGGTAAATATTTATTAAATTAAGAGAAAAAAACACCAAATAAACCAGAAAATATTTATTTATTTACAAAGGTGGACTTGACCCAGAATGAGAGTCTGGGGCCTACGTACCCTGCGATAGGGATCAAAGTCGATGTAGTTCGGACTAAAAGTACGTGTCACTGAGTTTGTATTTTTATTATATATTTTCTTTGAAAAGAGAGGTTAATAGAAAATAATTTGTCTTTACACAAAGAAAACAATTTTCAGAATTGGTTGGTATTTTTTAATTTGTAAAAGACAGACTAATTTCCATTATTTGCTCTTTTCATTTTTTATTATATATTTTTTGTTTAATCAATTTCTAAAAGAGAAAATATGTTTTTACTCAATTTAGAAAATATGATTAAAATTATATGCAATTTTAAATATTTTATTTTGATTTGGAAAGAAAATATTTAGAAACAATTTTATTTTTACAAAATAAAACCAATTGGCTCATGTGGTGACTTTATCACTCACAATATACAATTGATACCTAAATGTCCACGGTGGTGCCACTCGAGACAAAAGGCACAAAAAGAGTTTAAAAGAAAATAAATAATTCTTTGTACAAATTATTTTTTGTTTTCTTTTTATTATAAAAATCGTTTTAACACCTATTTATTTATATAAAAAAAATGTGATCATTACGTATGTTTTGAAAAATAATAATCAGTATATGTGATGACTTTATCACTCACAAGTTACTGATTTACGCTTACATGCTCACGGTGTTACCACTCGGAGTAGATAAGTAAAACAGATAAGGACTTGAAAGGAAACGAATAACTTTGGTTTCAATCATTTGGTTATTATTATTATCTTTATTATGAGATGAAAAAGGCAATAAAAATGAATAGGAAAATAAATAATTTTGGCAAGAATTATTTTATGGAAATAGATAAAAAGCATTAAGAAGAATTCAAAATGTCTCACTATGTATATTTTTAAAAAGAAATAATCAACATATGTGGCGACTTTATCACTCACAAATTGCTGATTAATACTTAAATACCTACGGTGTTACCACTCGAGGCAAAAAGTGAAAAGGATAAAAGCCTAGAGAAAAATGACTAATTTTTGTTTAAATTATTTTTATTTCTTTATTTAAATTATGAAATGAAAAATGCAATTAGAGAATCCTTTTATTTTTTAGCAATTAAATTCTTTTTTTTTTGTTTGAAGTGAATTTTTAAACAAAAATCAATCATTCCCTGTGGTGACTTTATCACTCGCAGCTCACTGATTGGTACCTAAATGTCCACGGTAGCGTTACTCGAGACAAAAAGGCACAAAAAGTTCAAAGGAAAACAAATAATTGTCTGTACAAATCATTTTTGTTTTGTTTTTTTTTTATTATAAAAATCATTTTAGCGCCTATTTATTTATATAAAAAAAAAATCAAAGAATGTGATCATTACGTATGTTTTGGAAAATAATAATCAGCATATGTGGTGACTTAATCACTCACAAGTTACTGATTAATGTTTGCATGCTCACGGTGTTACTACTCAGAGCAGAAAATGCCAGAAAAATTTAAATGAAAAACAAACAGCGTATATGGTGACTTGATCACTCATAATTTGCTGATTTATGCTTGTATGCTCAAGGTGATGCCACTCGTGACAAAAGGCAAAAAAGAAATCATTTTTATATTAAGTTATAAAAATGAATGTTTTGTAAAAAGAAAAGCGGTAAAGAGAATTTACAACTACGACTTTTATGTATATATTCATATATTATTTATTTTTATTTGTTTTATTTTATTTCATTTTTTTATTTTTTATTTTTTAGAAAAAGAGTCAATTAGGATCTGTGGTGACTTTATCACTCACAGCTCGCTAATTAATACCTAAATGCCCACGGTGTTACCACTCGAAACATAAAGGTCAAAATAAAAATTTAAAAGAAATTAAAAACATAACTTTTATATATATATATATATATATTCATATACCCTACACCCTAAGGAGAACACACAACTGAATTTTCTCTAATACTTCTGCATCCATAATAGAAAAGGTGTTTCTTATGAAAACTTGTCCAAATTTCCAACCATTCTCATGGCATTCATACATAAGACATAATCTCAGATTTTCAACACAACACAATGTCTACGTAAGAACATTCGCTACCCAACACAAACAAAAGATTTTCTTTACAGCTAATGAACTATGCAATCACTACCATAACTTCAGCAGGTATTCCCCAAAGAGACCATGCATCATACCTCAAGGTATGACATACTAGGCCTAAGTTCATGCTCAAACATGTCCAACGCACAACCCTAAAGCTCAGAGACAAACCAAAAAAAACACAACGGAAAGAGAATCCTTAAACAAGAATCTCCCACATACAAACAATAATGCCCTATATATGTCTACAAGTTCATTTTGGGAAGAAACAGTGGCGTAACAACTCAATAGTAAGGTATTAAATCAGCAAACTATATGATAAAACCAGATCCGATAAAGGAACAAAGCACGATAAAAGCAAACATTACCAAACTAACAATGCTAATGCTTGTATGCGTTCCTTGTGTTGCTGCGATGGCCAAATGATTCGCCTCGGCACTGTCTTACTCCAGCATTCGGATTCTCTTCCCTTCCTCTTCAATTTTTGGCCGTCTACTCCTCTGCTTTTCGGAGCATATCACCTTGGTCTCTTCCCCCGTGGCCTCCCTCTGTTTTTTTCTCGGCCTCCCTCTATTCGTCTCTTCCTCTCAGCCCCCCTCTGTTTTTCTTTTCTCGGCCTCCCTCGGTCCTCGGTCCTCGGTCCCCTCTTCGTGTTCGGCCGAGCCTTGAGGGCCCCCTCTGGTTCAGCCTCCAGATCTCCTCCAGGTCTTTCCCTTCTCTCCTCGTGTCTCCCTCTCTCCAACTCTCTTCCCCCTTTCCTCCGCGACTGCCCCCCTCTCAGCTCGCGGTCAACTCCCTCACCCTCGGTCTCAGCTCTCCCTCGGTCTCATTTTTCTTTTCCTTTTCACCACCGCCCCCTCTGTTTTTTCTCCGGCCAAGCTCCCTCTCCTCCTCTCTTTCCTCTCGGTGGCTCCCAGCCCTCTCGGCCTCAAGCTCACGGCTGCCTTCCCCCACGGTCTCCCCTCCTTCTTCTCTCTTCTTTTTTCTCCTCTCCTCGCGGCCAGCTCCCCTTCTTTTTTTTTTTTCTCTCTCGTGCTCTGCTCCCTGTTTCATTTTTTCAGTCTTCGCACGTCCCTCCTTTCAGTGCTCGGCTCCCCCTCCAGTTCTCCAGCCGCGGTTCCTCCCTCCTTCCTTCGTGTTTCCCCCTCCAGTTCTCCAGCCGCGGTTCCTCCCTCCTTCCTTCGTGTCTCCCCCTCCAGTTCTCCAGCCGCGGTTCCTCTCTCCTGCCCGAAGCTCCCCCATCCTTTTCTACGCGTGATACCTGAGCCCTAAAGGGCTCAGGTAATTTTTGGGCCTGAGCCCTCACATGGGCTCAGGTCCACTTTCCAGCCCAAAGTAAAAAATCTTTTTTTCTTTCCTTCTTTTTTTTTTTTGATATACTTTTTGTTATATTATTGTTTTATTATATATTTATTCTATTTTATTTTATTTTATTTTGGATCATAAGGGATTAGATTTGGAGAATATTTCGTTTTCTGTATTTTTCTTTTATTTTAGAAAATATGCATTCAAATTGGGATTAAAAGGAAATTTGTGTCATTTTCTTATTTTCCAATTTTTCAATTTTTTAGAAAATCCGGACAAAATACGGTGTTCACAACGCATAATTCTCCCATTAACATAATATACTCACAATCACAATATCACAATTTAACCACTTTTAGGCCTAACCCAAGGCTCCAACACCCCTTTCGTGCATCAATAGACTCTTAGGGACCCTTCAAATACTACTCAAACACATACATATCGGATTCCCAAGAGTTCTAACCGAAAACAACCCAGGGTTAAGCTCAAATCACACATAAACCCTTTCAAACTCGAATCCAATCATCAAGAACATCAAAACACACTTTATTAACCTCATTTAAACCACTTCAATCGGTGGATTTCATCACAAATCGAAAACCCAACCTCAAAACCAAAAACCCCATATTTCCACCAAACAAAAACGGAGAGGAAGGTGTAGAAGTAACTTACCAACTTAGATCCAAGCTCCCTCGGTCTGAAATCACCCCTGGACACCGGAGATTCGAACCCTAGCTCAGCTCTCTCGCGATCTCCCTCGGTTTCCTTTTGTTTCTTTTCTGTCCGTGCGTCCGAAATGATTCGGTTTTAAGCAAAAATCTCGACTCTCGCCGCGGCTCCCCCATAGAATTTTTGGAAAACACTTCTGGGAGCCTCTCGCTGCGGCGGCTCTACTCCTCGCCGCGGCGCGAAGTCCCTTTCCTATTTCCTCTTCAATCATATCCGTCCTACTTCTTCTGATCCTGAACACAAAACCAATAAAGATATCATGAGGGGCGTTACAGATTCTACCCAGAATATGTAGAAAGATATGTTTACAGAATGAAAACTCTCTTGAAAAATAGATCATATATTGAAAACTCACTCTATTGAGGTAGGTTTTTCCAACAATGCTGAGATAGAAAGATTTTACAAATTGTTGCAGCATTTTTGCATAAACTCTTTTAAGATTGTTACACATAAGTTCAAATTATGTTGAATCAAGTGTTTTGATAATTCCAAACCAACCTTCAAGAGCTTGGAGAGAAGATATCAAAAGTGCACAAAAGATCTCAAGTGAAGAAATTCAAGAAAAACCAGTATAAGAATAGATGTAGAATCTCTAACAGTGTTTAAATTGAGTAAAAGACTTTGAATTGGCAAAAAGATGTTTTAAAACTATGATTTTATGTTAATTCATGGAATATTTGAAAAACACTCATCAACAGACGAAGTTTGAAAGGTTAATACTGATATGTTGTTTTAAAAATTTGAACTTTACCTTTGGAAATTCGAATTTCGAATTAAAAATGAACAAGTCTGAAAAGAGTCTTCTCTGACAGACAAACTTTGACTGCAAAAACTTGAACTTTGAAACAAGTCTGATAAGTGCCTTCTCTGACAGACGAACTTTAGCTTTCGAAAATTCGAATTTCTGACAAAACACAATTCATGAAAAATGAAAAATTCGTCTGAGAATATGTCAAAGTTCATCTAAAAACAATGTTTAAAAAGAGTTCCAAGATAACCCACTGACAAATGAACTTTAATATTAAAAAATTCAAATTTCAGTGACAAAGCTTGCAAGTCTGTTACGACAATCTGTTGTCATACAAATATTGGTATTTAGAAATTTGAATTTTGAACTAAGTCTGATAAGAGTTTTCTCTGATAGACAAACTTTGAATCTTGAAAATTCGAATTTCGAAAAGATGAACTATTGTGCCTCATTGAGCTGCTCATTGACAAACGAATTTTGGGCACCAAAATTCAAACTTCGAAAGCACTGTAGCAATTCGGGACTACTGTTCACACTTTTAAGAAGAACTTTTTAACTTGAAAATTCGTATGTTCCAATACAGAAAAATTTCTCAATGATGAAAATTTGAACTTTGCTTTACAATAGACAAACTTTGAAATTTAACATTGAAGTCTTTAGCTTTTGATCTCTGTAAATTCGTCTGTTGACCAACCAAAATTCGAACTTTGAATGTCAGAAACATTAAATGCGGTTGGTGAACAGATAGTTTTTCAGAGTAACCGTTGGGTAACTTCTCCAACAGATAGATTTTGTCTCTAATGTATAATTAAGACCTAAATCTATAAATATAACATTATTTGAAGTTGTGGGTAATGGTTTTAATATTGTATATATTGAAACTCTATCAAATTCTCAACTCAAAGTCTTTTATTCTCATACTTCAGTCTTCTGCACTTAAACTTTCATATACACTCTAAATTAAAGAGTTCATTCTTTGTAATTAATCTTATCTTCATCTGAAAGAAAGATTTTCTTGTGAGAGAATATCACAAGAGATTTGGGAAGCACTTGGCTAAAGTCCAGAAAGAGAACTTGTAAGCTCTAAGAACAGAGCATCAAAACTATACTGAAGCAATTGCAAGAAGCCCACTGAATTCTTGCAGGATTATTGAAAATCTCAAGTGGTTGCTTGGGGACTGGACGTAAGTCAAGATAGAGAGATCGAACCAAGATAAATATCTGTGTCAATCCTTCTCCTTTACTGCTCTTACATTGCTATTATATTGTACTCTATTTTATAGTCTTGTTTGTCTTCATTATATGCTTGACTTTTGCAGAAACTTTTAATCTTCCCAATTCACCCCCCTCTTGGGAAGCCAGCTTATCTAACAAATGATATTCTATTTATAGATTTGTAGTGTGACTAGATGTTAGACACAAGATCTAGTTGTTAAAGACGTTACCCAACAGTTACTCTATAAAACTAGTCGTTCACCAATCACATTTAATGCGTTGACACTCTGAAATTCGAATTTTGGGTGTCAAGAGACAAATTTTGCAGATACCGTAAGCTAAAGACTTTAACGTTGAGCTTCAAAATTTGTCTGTTCAAAGGTGAAATTCGAATTTTCATCTTAACAAATATTTCCAATGTTAGAACATACGAATTTTTAAGTTTAAAGTTCTTCTGGTAAGTGTGAACAATTGTTCCATATTGCTACAATGCCTTCGAAGTTCGAATTTTGATACCCAAAATTCGTCTGTCAATGAGCAACTCAATATAGTACAAGTTCTTCCTTTCGAAATTCGAATTTTGGTTGCAAAAATTCGTTTGTTCACTATTCCAGAAGTATTTCCACATTCTGGAGATTCAAAATTTGAATTTTTAAAGCCAAAATTCATCTGTTAGACTTGAAGTTCGAATTTCAGAAGCCAAAATTCGTCTATCAATGGCAAGCTCAACATGACACAAAAGTTCTTTTCAAAATTCGAATTTCAAAGACCCGAAATTCGTCTATTGAAGACGGAACCTCTATAACTTCGAACTTTATACTGTAGATAGTTTTGCAGAAACTATAACTCTCTCATTTTAATTCCAAATTAAATAATGACCTATGGTTGGAAAGCTCTCAATATCTAATTTCAAATGCAATAAGTTTCACTTCAAAAACAAATGTATTCTGTGAGATATGATCAAAATAATGATAGGAGATTAAAACTGAAAATCCATATCTCACTACTCAACTTTAAATGACCATAACTTTTTTATATGACCTTTATTTTGAGTGAATTAACCTTCTTTGAAAAGTTTATTAAGTCTAGTTTCATATGGAAAAAGTTTTACATCAAAGTCATATGTATTTTGAGAGATGTATTAAAAATACTAATCGAAGGTCAAACTCTAGATTCTTGAAAACTAGATTTCACTATGTTTAAAAGTAAGGATATATTACTTTGATACCCAAAACTTCTTGAGTTAATTAAATGTAATTGTAAATCATTGAGTTTTATTCTAAAGTTTGTATTTTGAAATCCAAAGTTCGTCTATCAGAGGGAATATTTTTAAACCCTTTCAGTGCTTAATTATCAAACGAACTTTGTCATAACTTCAGATGAATTTTACACATTTTACTAACTATACTTGACTCAAAATTCGAATTTCAACACTTGAAATTCATCTATCAAGGGTGATATCTCTGGAACTTCAAATTTCAATCAGCAAAGTTTGTATTTTCACAAAGTATATGAAGTTTAACTTCTTAAAATTCGTCTGTCAGTCAGAGTTTTTCATATCTAACATATACTAACATCAGATTTACTTAATATAACTCATTTAAAACATATGGTAACAAAATTAAATAATTTTCAAAGATTAATCTCACCTCAAGACCTAAGTGAAAACAAAATATACCTAGCGACTAGGTCTTCAAATATTGAATTACACCTCCACTTGGTCATTTCCTTCTTGGCATGCTCCCTTCTGATCTTCCATTTTTGGAGCATCATTTCTCTTCTTCTTTCTTGAGTGAGGCATGATATTGATTTCCATTTTTGTATTTCAATGCTCACTCTTATTACTTGGACCAACATACATTTTATATATTACACTTACAAGCTAAGTAGTTAATCCAATTTATATATCCAACTTATGTTATTCATTGTAAAAATATAGTGAATATATTTGCACATAGCATGATATATATATTATAACCATAATTAAATACATGCTATTGTATATTTACTTCTTTAAGGAACATTATATATGTCAGATACATATGATGCATTTGTTCATTATTACTCTATATTTGTCATCATCAAAACTAAGGGTGTGCATGGGCCGGGTTAGGCCGGACTTCACCCCCGCCCGATGCCAGACCCATGCACACCCAGGCTAGGTACCGGGCCGGGTCTGGCCGGTACCACATGATTTTTTAAACTATTAAAAATAAAATAAAAACTAACTTTATGTATTAATGAAAAATTTTTAATTATTAATATAAAAGTAGATTTTTTTAAAAATATAATGTTATGATAGAAATTAATTTTCTTAAAAATTATAAATTTTTACAACTATACATTATTTTCATATAATATTAAATTAAGAAATCAATTTAAAATTTTACATAAAATTAAAATATAAAAAACTTACAAAGTTTTTCATAGTAATCAAATAATAAATGTATTATATAAGATATATAGAAAAAATCTTATAAAATCAATTGATATATACAAAATAATATATTTTTAAAAAAAACATATATCTATATATAGTTCGGGTTGGGTCGGACAAAACGACCTAACCCGAAGCCCGGCCCGATTGGCCCAATAGGACCGGGTTGGACCAAGCCAACTGGACCATGAGTTTTTTGCACAGACCTAATCAAAACTTATATTATACTAAACCTTATATTTCTTTTCTTAAAAAAAATTCAAATTTAAATGATATATCAAGTTAGCACTCATTAAGATTGTGTGATCCTTTTTGAAAAGTTTTAAAAGAAATAACAAAATCATTAAAATTATCTTCAAATTTATAAATTTTATTTTTAATTTTAATGACATAAATTAAAAAAGTTTAAAAAAAAGATAAAAGAAAACTTTCAATAAAAAAATTAACTATTTGTTGCTAATTAAATGCGCAACTTGTCGCTTCCATAACTAAGTTCTATATTAGTATATAACTACATGATCATTTTATAGAGTTTGATAAAGAAAACCATGGATAAGTCATTATATTTTATTGCATAAATTATAATTATAAATTGAATAAATTAAAAATACAAATCACGAAATTATTAAAATAAATGTTATATAAATTACAAAATTAAATTCTTTGAATCTAATGTCAAGATAATTGAGTGAAAGAAGAAATTGTATATTTTTAAAAAAAAAAAGAATCCATTGGCTCTTTTCTCGAGAATCATATCCTTTTAGCCACACCCTCTACAAACTTCTCTTGAGCAGTATCAGTATCTCCACCGATCACACAGTTCAATAGTTGTGAAAGGTTCAAAATTTTGAAATGCATAATGAAGAACTGAAGATGAAGCAAGCTCTCCCGGTCGGCCCTATCTCAACTCTCATCCCTTTTCCTTCCCCAAATAACCACCTTTCAAACCCCTGCCCACTACCAAAATTAAAAAAACATTTGAATTAATGTAACATTTTTATTTTGCTATAGTGGTATTATTATGGGTCACAAATGTCTTTAGTGATGCTTTTAGAAATGCCACTAAAATAAGTGACGCTTATGTTGTAGTGGTGTTTCCTCAAAATGTTAAAAATACTAATGCTTCATGGAGAATAGTATTGTTTAAAAACGCCACAAATTGTTGCGTTTCTAGGATAGTTTGTGAAGTTTATAAAGACCATAAGAAACACCACTTTAAATGTCACAATGTGTGACATTTTATAAATTCCAATGTTGCGTTTAATTATAGTAGTGCAAAAAATGCCATTATTTGTAGCTTTTTTATTTTTTATTCATAACAAAATAAAATCTTATGTAAAATTTTGTTTAAAATAAAAAATTTCCTTGCAGATTAAAATAATTAAATTATTTTAAAAAAAAATTATGTAAATTTGTTTAGAGGTATAAATTTTGATATGTTAACCTTTTGTGATTAAATATTATTTATGTATTAATTAAACTTTTAATCCATTATTTTTATCCTAAAAATATTACTCATAGAAATAAATAAAATAACATTATGAATCATATGAGTCCTCCTGAAATATTTTCCATCTCAATTTATCATCAAATTTGGAGGTTCAATCGCTTCTGAACCACATACTAATTTTTATTGTTCAGCCATTGAACCTTATCCCGATCTATGGTTTGATTGCATTTTCAACCCCTGTTCTTAGTGCAAAGCTCAATATTTTCACGAGACAATGTCTGAAACCATCAAGAAGAAGTTGATTATACGTATTTGCAGGTCATCAATTTTTTTATTAATCAATGTCTGTTTGTTCAAGTGACAAAAAATTTAGTTTTCTTTGTTCTTTTTTCCTTGGCCTCAAGTTTTCTTTGTTAAATTTAAACCTTAAGCTTGGGAATGAAAAAGAATAGACGTTAAGGCAAATGTGTTTTCTTAATAAATTTACCTAATTTGACTGACAAAAGCTCAAATTAGCTTATAGAGATTTAAATATTTAATAAAAAGTGCATTATTCATAAAGTAAAAAATAATTTCATTCATAAAAATTATAAATATTATTAACAGTTAATCTCATGTAATTACATGAGAATTCTTGTGAGGCATAAAACTTCTAAAACAAATTAAAAGAAATCGTGAAGTAACATATAAATTGATAGACGAAAAAGGTTATGAAAGATGTATTTGATAAGATAAATAAAAGATGTATGTGATAATTTAAATAAACTACTGAATCTTTGAGGCAAGTCTCATTCACTCTTATAATCGTCATTAATCAACATGTATATCATATAAAAATTACAGGCAATCACGCTATTTATAAACCATCAATCTTTTAGAAATGCAATTTTACCATCAAGTTAATTTAAGAGAAATATTAATTAATTTGCCTAAATGTTAATTTAAGAGATATTTAAGACATGTCCCATGGGGGACATCGATAAAATTGGAAGAAACATACAAGACGCAATTTAACTATTAAATTAATGTTTTCTGTTGTTTTGCTAAAATAATCTTTGAGCTATTATATAGTTGACCAAAAAATGTGAGATAATTTCACTACAAAAAGGAGAATTTAGAGACAGCCAAAATTTGTATATAATTAGCTTAAGATCTATCTCTAACCCTTTGCTTGGCAGAGAAAAAAAGAGGAGAAGAGGGAGAAGTATGAAGGAAAACTGGATAAAAAATTGTATTTTTCTTTACTTAGCAATGGAGAGAAAAGTTGGGTGAGAGAAAATTGATAAAAAATAACACATGAATCTCACATATTTTTCTCATAAAATAAAGGGATTTTGGAGAGAAAATTCTCCTTCAAACATTACTCCCAATTTTTTTCATTTTCCTATTGTCTTTTTTAATTTTAGCATTATTTTAAAATTTCTGAAATCAACGTATAAAAATATAATTTTAAAAAATAAAAAATAAAGATTGGATTAAATAATTTTTAATTTAGAATAAAATTAATTTTTTTAAAATTTTATTTATTAACATAATATGAAAATTATATAAATAATATAGTAGAATAGCAAGTTTTATTATATGTAAATATTTTTTAAAAAATAATAAAGGCATTATTGTTAATTTAAAATTAGTCACTTTTTTCTCCTTTTTTATTTTCTTCTGTTCAGTCAACCATATAAAGAGAAAATCACTCTCATCTACTTTTTTCTTCTCTCCTCAACCTTAGCCAAATGGAGAGTAAGTATTTAGAAATAAATTAGAGATGTACTTAAAGGAGTCTCTAAATATGGCGATGCTGAATAATTAGAGAGGGATTAATTGATTCATCTCTGATCTCAAGAAAAATCTGTCACTAAGAAATAATAAAACAAAAAGTTGAATAAAATGATAGAGAAGAAATATAGTTGTCTTTAAAATTAGAGGTAAACAAAACCCGTTTCTAAATTTAGAGGCGGAAAAAAATCCATATTTGTTAAAGACAAACTTTGTGTTTGTCGCTAAAAAAATATTGGAAATTTTTTATAAGTACTAGTATATCCCCCAACTGACAATGGAAAATTAATCACTTTGGAGTGTAAAGATTACCAAAGTGTATTTTACTTCTCTTAATAAAACATTTTCTATATACACAATCAAAAATATATAATTATGTAGAGATGGGGATTAGTTTTTGTTTCTCATTCTGTCTCCGAAATTTTTTTTAATAATTTGATTCTCTTTTTTTCCTATTTACTATAAATTAAAACCTACCAAATTTAGTGGCCAAAAAAAACTAAATTTTCCATAATAATCACAGAAAATTTTAAAAATGACCAACAAAGGTTCATAATAACAAAACCCCATCCTCATCTATATATATATATATATATATAACATATTATGATGGCAAAAGTGTCAAATATAATAATTATTCAACGTATATAAAACATTCTTCCTCCTATTCATATTATAACAGATTTTCAACTAATTTACATTTTTTAAGAAAATTTAATTATAAACTTTAAATTTATAAAAAAAATCCTTAACATCTCACTTTCACCCATATTAATTACTAAATTCCACTCTTATCTTTTTTCAACTTACAAAACAAGTAATAAATGAATAGAGATAAAAAACTAAACTACTACTAAAAATTAATAAAACACTTTATATTTTGAATCAATTAAATATTTTAAAAGGTTCCTTATAATATGAATCAACAGAGTGTATAATAAGAGTGTGTCAAATGTAACAAATGTCATCTGTCATCCTACAAGCAGCTTGCCCATGTGCGGGTTCATTAGCGTTTGGGCCTTGAGCATAGAGCCGGCAAAATGGGTTAGGCTCAATAGGCTAGCCCAAATGGTCCGACAAAACGGATGGGCCAAACTTTAAAATCATAGGCCCGAAGGGAAAACGAGCTTTTTGGGCCGGGCCTGTGACGGGCCAGGCCGGGCCGATTAGCCCATTTTCCCTTTTCTTTTTATTTAAAATATTAAAAAATATATTATTTTATTAATTAATGATGTGTAAATTGTAAAATTTAAATATTAAATTAATTTTTTGTGAATGATAATGATAATTAGTTGTATTAATTTAAAAAATTATATGAAAATTTTTTTAAACAAAATTTAAAAATATATATATGAAAAATATTTTTTAAAAATATACAGGCCCGCGGGTCCGTGCCATAGGGGCTCGGGCTTTACAAGCCGAGTCCGTTTGGCAATCTGGGCTTTTTGGCCTAACCCGAGGCAGACCGGCCCGGATTACAAGCTCTACTTGAGAAGGAACGTTTATAGGCGCATCAATTCCAAAGTGCTAGAGATAGAGAGTACCACACACATGATCTTATTGTTTAATTTCACTCAATTTCTACGTAAACTTATATAAGGAAGCCATTTATAATTCTTCTACATGAACCAAAAATCAAAAGAAACATTACACAATGAAGAGAGTAATTTAGGTAATAAATTAAGGGAGACCAAAAAGGGGCAACCAATTTACCTTGAACTCTTCAAACCACACCATTGAGACCAAGTTTTAAAGTAAAGCCCTTTTGACAGCAAAAGAAAGCATCATATATATATATAGTGCACGTGAATTTATCCTCTCAGTTTAAAACAAACAGTTCAGGCCAAAAAAAAAAAACAATATCATATTGGCAACACTAATTCAGTTCAATATATATAATTGACCAAGTGATCAGTATAATGTCAGTCAAAAATTCAGCATAATTATTTCACCTAATACTATTCCAAGTTTCCAACTATAGTTCAAAATTAAATTCACAAAAGAAGGATATAAGAATGTTTCCTTGTAAGCAATTTCCAACTTGATGAAGGAAAAACTATAGATTAAAGAAAAATATAACAAACAGTTTTATCCTACTAAATGAGATTAATTGTATAAATTATGCAACCTCATATAAGGTTTTATCAAAAACTTCATATATATATATATATACATATATATACACACACATGAGTCATTCACTCTTTATAACTTATTTACTCTTTATAACTTCCTTAAATATGTTCTTCGATCCCCTTTATATCTTTCACTAGACTAAAGGTTTTACGATCAAATTCAGGTCATGTTCATCATCTTCTTATCTCTTTTCTTATTATCTTCGTCTTTTTATTGTTAATTTTGAAGTAGATATTACTTTAACTTGGCCTAAATGAAGATGTGACATGAATAAATGGTGTCTGTAATTAAATTAATGCGCCAGTTTATTTTGTATATATACGGAATTAATTTGAAGAAAGTATTTTAGGGAAAATTAGTTAAGTGCATAAGCAACGTCTCAACCTTTACATGAAAAAACCTTCAACATGAGCCACTTGAGAAGTGAATAACAGAGCCAAAATGTGAAACCAACCAATTCAAACTTGATGTGGACTTGAACATTTTTGTGTTGCCAGTCAGGTTGTGTTTGTTTAGGGGGATAGCATAAACTTGGGTTTAGCTAGCAGCGGCTTACACGTTTTCCTCTTTTGCCAATAAAATTCTATTTGTTCAAAGCTTAACATATTCCAACACACAAACAAATTTTACACTATTTTGAGCTACTTTTTGCTCTATTATTTTAGATCAATAATATATTATAACAATAATAGTTCGATAATATATTATTATTATTATTATTATTTAATGAATCAATCAAGAATAACAAATTATTATATGAAGCGAATTATTCATATATGGTATAGAGATTCCAGACATTAAAGAAAATGTAGTTTACTACTTTCATTTATTAAATGAGCAACATATTAAATTTTTATCTACATCAAAATATAAAAAAATATATATAAAAACTGCTTCTTTCAACGAATTTGTATCCATCTATCTATCGTTATTATCAACAGCGTTATATATGACCCCCAAAAAAATGTCAAACGGTGTTATTTTTTTAATTAAAAAAGAAGAAGATCCATTTTTTGGGTCCTAAAGTGATTGCATCACACATTACATACAACACACATACTTCGCCATAAAAACTATTATAGTATGTTACTATGCTAAAAATCATTTGAAATTGTAAAGAATTGATTTAAAAAAAGACGAGGAGGAGGAGGAGGAGTTGGGGCACAATAGATTTATTTAGATTATAAATAATAGAATGTGTTTTAAGTGAAGGAAGAGGAAAAGAAAAAAAAATTTGAGTACGAATGAAGAGACAAGAAGACATCCAATCCAGATCCACTATGCCTTGTTTGGTATCTATTACGATTTCTGTCCTTTTTTTTTTAAAATAAGGGGGAATTATATTTGAAGACCAACATAGTAACTTAATTACAAAATAACACCCTTTTACCACTTATTTTTCTAATTGTAGTATTTAGTATTTTAGATTTTAACATTTTTTTTAACTAAGATCTTTCTTTATAATTAATTCAGCCTACCAGTTCCTATATCTAATTCCCCCTTTAAATAATGCCTATGGTATTTTTATGATCAATATTCAATAATATTTAATTTTTATTATATCAGGAAGATTTGAATGTTTGATTATTATTCAGTCTACCTTATCCTTACCACTTCTACCGACAATGGTTGATGGTTAAGTGTAAAAAATTTAATACCCTAGAAATAAGAGGATTTAAATATTTTGGATATAAAAAATAGTTTATTTAAAGAGTTATTTTTATTTTAGGCTAACAATATCTAAATTTAATATGATAGCCACAAAAGTACTAAATACTAAAAAGTTGTATAAAAAACTTTTTTTATGCTCAAAATCAATTAGTATATTTTATGGTATTTCATTTTATGTACTAAATGAACTCTTTTAATTCATAAAAATAAATATACAATGTATTTTGTTCTTTTCATTTCCCAAGTAATATACTTAAGCTATTTTTTTTTTTGGCTCCACCGAATATCCTTCTGTTGTCTGATTTGAGTACCAAAAAGTTGTAATTATATTATATTGTATTGCATAACATTATTAAATTTGAACAGAATGACTTTAAAAATAAAATAACGAATATCATATTGCATAACATTATTAAATTTGAACAGAATGACTTTAAAAATAAAATAACGAATATCATACATATTCATTGAGGGACTCAAAATTGTACGAAGCCTATAAGTAGGGTTAAGGTATCAATCGACAAAAAGGCCACTGTGTGTCTGACAGTAGCTACCCCAACGGGAGACCACTTTCCAAACATTGTTGACCTTCCCCGACCTTTAATATGCGTGTGTGAGTCGGTATATTATATAAATATATATATCTATTTTGTAACCGAAAACATGGATTATCCGATAAGTTAACTCGTTCAATTCGGTAAAATGGGTGAATTAAGTTTTAAAAATGAAAGCATGAATAAAAAATGGTTTTTTTGGCCCACCTGCTTAAATCCGCTCTATGATGGATCAACCTGTTTTCTTTTTTTATTTTAAATGTTAAAAATTATGTTAATTTATTTATTAATTATATATAAATTATTAAATTTAAATATTATGTTAATAATAATTAGTTATATTAATTTAAATAATTATATAAAAAAATAAAAAAATATTAAAAAGAAGAGCTTTTAAATCTGAGCCCGTTTAATAAAATTGACTTTTCAATTGACTCATTTTAGATCCGACTCATTTTACCAACTCTATTCATAACTTTATTTTGTAGTACCAACTCCATTCACAACTTTTATATATATGATACAGGAATACACTTTTTTTTTCCAGATTTGGCAAATAAGGATTTTACCAAAAAATGTGTCAATATCAATAATCACAATAAAATTTATACAAAGTCATAGTAGTATTTAAAATGATATAAATAATACAATTCATTTTTCCTATTTCAAGTGATGCATGGGATTCCACCTAAACTAGAATGGACCAAAGAGTGATGATGGAGGGAGTAGCTAGCCACAACGGAGGAGGCTGTGTTGATAGCAAAAGAAGAAGCGATAGCTAGTAATTGTGGATTGCAAACAGCTCTAATCACCGGCGAATTCAGGCTTATATCCGGTGACGGGGCATAATTTATAGACCAATTCAATGAAAGTGTAGAGTGATTCAATCCAATAGGATATATATTAATATTAATATTAAATTTACTTACAAGTATAAATAATACAATTCATTTTTTAAGCTGATACAATGGAACCTACAAGTTATACTAAAGAAGTCAATAAGACAATTAATTTTTTTATCGTGCTTTTCAGGTCGCATATATTTTAAGAATAAAAGTAGAATTTATAACTATATTATAACTAAACTTAAAACTTTGATCTCACTATTATAATTTATTTTTATATTTAAAATTTATAAATTAAAAATAAGAAAAAAACTTGATTAAAATGGACTTAGGAAGATTTGATTTGTAGTTATATATATGTATGTATGTATGTTATATTTTAATTAAGGAAGAACAAAGATTTGAGTGATCAATGAACTTGTAATGCGGGCTTTGACATTACTAATAAGTCTGAATTATGAGTACGTGTATGTTTCTATATATAAATATCCTCATATTATATGGGAATAAGTTTGATATGATAATTTTGTGGGTGACCAGATAAAAAGAAGGCTTGAAAGATTAAATTAAAAAATATTTCATTTTTAAGAAATTAAAATATGATTTACTGATTTTTAAATTCAATAACGTGTGACCTCCACTTTTAATCATGGACTAAACCCAGTATTCAGGGCAAAAGCCCAGGGAAGATTATTCCTTTTTTTTTTTTTTAGTAATTTCCAGTATCCAATTATCACTTTAAATTTTAACTAATAAAGATCAAATTACAGTTAGACCCATGCAATAGAAACTCTCTCAAAATATTTTTTATATTTACACGATCTCAAATCTAAAATATCATGTTTAAGCATCAGACTATTCTTTTAAATATAAACTATCTATTTTTTTTTTAATACACGGGCCAAAAATAAGTTTGACTTTATAAGACATCTTCCTAATTGGTACATTTACAGAATCTAAAAAATAAGTTACAATGCACATCACTTATCAGTAATGCTTTTTTTTTTTTTTGGCAAATTCTGTATATATACCTACATGAAATCTGATGAGACCTAGCAAAGCGCCGTACCCAGTACCACCTGATATTGCTGTTTTTTTTTTTTAATAAATTTTCAATCTGCATGTATAATTTTAAAACCCTGTAAATCTAAGATACTTTCTAGTTTTATATTATATGTCGATATTTTATTTACTCTCCTCAGTCCTCATCATGTTATTGAATCAAAGTGGTAGCTTAACATTTCTTGTTTGAAAATATGAAGTCAAAATTATAAATTATGTGTAAATAATTTTTAAAATTTTAAAAATATGATTGTCAACTCTCCAAACGAAAAATTATACGCGAGTAGTTCTTGTATTTAATATAAGAGCGTGACACGTCAAACATTATTTATACAAAAAATTAATATTAACAATTTTATAAATTAATTGTCAAGTTTAGAAAATAGATGAACACGCCTACCTATAAGATTTTTTTCGGGCCAATCAAACTTATAAAATTAGATAAAATCATCTAATATGACTAATAAGATTGAAGTTACTCTTTTATATATGTAAATAAATATTCAAACTTATAAAGTGCAATAATATTTAATATTCATAAATAATATGACTAATTTCATATTTTATACTGGTTTCATTTCTACTTTTCGTTAAATTTATTCAACCAAAAATTGGTTAAAAATAATAATAATTGAAAAAAAAAAGAAGTAAATCTTGACAAGCCTAAGAGGGGACTTTATTAATTAAAAATAATAAAACATGATAATGAGGTAATGAGTGAGTGGTGAGGGTGACATGGACGAGAAAAGGACAAGTGTCACCTTTAGGTGCATCCACCTGCCACATTTTGTGGGTTCCACGCGCTTTGGTTTTGTGGTTTTACACTCCCTACCTGCGTTGCACGTTTGGGATCATCCGTCGCATTCACAACGTTACAAGTAATAATTAAATTAAATTAATTAAAATAAAACATTATAAAAAGTGCTGGTGATATAATATTAAAAAAATACTCTTAAAAAGTTTAAAATTTATATAATTGAGTATTAACAAGTTTTAAAATTAAAATTTATGACAAAAATAATTATATTAATTATATATAATTTAAATAAAAACACTGTATAATTACTGTTTTCATTAGTTTATATTCAATTTTAAATTTTTTTGAAACTTGTACAATGTTTTACAAGTTGAACCTAGTTATAAGAATAAATTATAAATTATATTTTTAAAATTTATTTTTTATGTTCTTCAAATTTCTAATTGACCTTCTCAATATTTCAAAGATTATTTTTTAAGATTAATAATACATATAATATATTTTTTGTATAATTGAATTTCGTGGTCTTTAGAAAAGTTTAGTTTCCTGTCAATTTTAAAAATTTAGGACTTCAAATATTATTTTATCTTACTATTTAAAAATACTTTAAAATTAAAGACTCTAAATTTTATGGATGGTGGTCTCTTTGTAACATTTATATGTAGAACAAATATGGCGGTCAATTATTTGCCTTTTATACTTCAAGGGAAATTTGTTTCTACTGCTAGTGGGATACTCATTGTTGCATTGAAAAAAAAAAAAAAAGAAAAGCTACTTTATATTTTAGTTAAACTTAAATTTTTAAAAAATAAATTTGAATAAATTTAAATATATCTCACTTTATGGTCCAAACAATATTCAATTAAAAAATCTTCAAATCGTAATTAGGAAAAAATAGTCTTCTAATCAAATTTACTTTGTGCAGAAGAATTAAGATGAAATCATATTGTAACCTATTATTTTAAATATATATATATTACTCTAGAAACATGTAAGACTTATAAGTTTTTAATTCAATGATATAAATTATACAAATAAGTAAATTAATTAATTAATTTTTCAGTTCTTAAATGACTTTTCAACCCAATGCATCATTTTAATTATTTACTATTCTGATTTTGGTAATTTATTTACTTATTTTGCTTTATGAACAGAGATAGTTCCTATAGATGAGGGCGCAATGAAAACTGTTTATATACATTCTGAAATTCAGAATATTAATTTTGCATAAAAAATGAATGATATAATGGACTGGCATACCATATTTACACTTTAATAATAATAATAATAATAATAATATTATTATTATTATTATTATTATTATTATTAAAATAGCTGTTGTTGCTGTTTTTCTTATAATTGTTTCTTAAACACCTTTATTGATTATATTCCATCTATATTTATTCATGTTTTTCTCTTAATTGTTTTATATTTCCTCTAATTCTTGATATAAAATTATTTTAACTAAATTACATGAATTAAGTAAGAGAATTAAAATTAATTAACTATTTTAATTTTTTTAAAACTACTCTTATTTAATCTTCTTATCTCTTTTTTTAAAATGAATTAAATATGTATATTCTTTGAAAATATATAATAAATAATATTTCGTATTCTAAAATAAGACTTATAATTATGATCACAAAAAGATGCCCTATATTTAGAATTAAAGGAAGTAAAATAAAAAGCTTTAAAGAGATAGAAAATTATGTGATTTTTTACTTTTTTTGCCAAGGAAAATTATATGAATTTAATGATTGCTGTATATGATATCTGTAAGTATTATTAGCTCCACCAGCTCATCAAAAGTTAACCACCTTATAGTCATTATCTTTATACTCTTTCTAACTTGTAATCATGCTTTGAACTACCTTCATCAAACACATATTTTCATTCTTAAATTATATCTCCAGTGTACATAATTTTAATTTTTTTAAAATTTTATATAAATATATCTTCTTTTTTTTTTTTTTTGAGGAAATCCAATACACTCTTGCAATTTCAGAGTAGAAAGTACAGAACATGAAGAAACTTTTTATTGCGTTGGCTTTGTCTATAATATAGAAAGAAACACAGCCGTGTTTGGTAGGTTTTCACAGAAAAATAAATTGTAGAGGATTGGATAAGGACCAAAGAAAAATATTATTATAATTTTCTAATTAACAAATAAGAGTTAAAATTAGGACTAACTATGATACTAATTATGGTATAGACATCCTCATCACTGTCACTTTGTCATTCTTCCATCTGTCTGGTCTGCTAGTACTTTTAGGAGCCAAAATCGGAACCAATACTCCAACGGCGTGAATCTCTTCGGTCCAAACCCAACTGAACAATCAAAACAAACAGAAAAGTTGAAATTTTATTAAAAATTAATTAATTAATAAAAAGAATAAAAAAAAGAGAAAAAATAATAATAAAAAAAAAAGAAGTAGAAAAAAAATATTTGCACAAAAATAAAGAAGAAAAGCTAGTCATTGGTTCAAACGACCCTTTTGCTTTCCCCGTCAATCAAACAGCACCATTTTTCTTTTCTTTCAAAATCTGTGCACAAAACAGAACAACCCATAAACATACACACAAACCCACATAAGGAAGAAGCAGATATCAGGGGAATTTTTAATTTTTAATCTATTTTTTTCAAGATTTTGATTCCTTCCATTGTTTGTTTTATTCCTCTGCTTTCTGGGTTTGCTTTTCATATGGTTTTCGAAACTCTGCTCTTGAAGATTGCCGTTGTTCATAGATATAAATATTGATATTTTCATCTGGGCATCGATGGATGAAGGCCAGTAGGCATGGGAATGTGAGAAAGAATCGAAGAAAGTTGAGTTTTCTGAAAGAATGAGCAGAGAGCTAAATGGCATTTTGAGGACTTGGGAAGCAACGGTTCGCAAATCGGTTGGTCACAAGAAGACAAGCGGCCTCTTCACGCCAATGTCTGTCGCTCATGTCGACGATGACGAGGAGGAGCTCGAACCAGGACAGGTTCACCATGTTGAGAAAATTTTCTCCAATGGCGATTTCTACACTGGCCAATGGCTCGATAATTTCCCTCAAGGTAATGGAAAGTACGTGTGGACTGATGGGTGTACGTATGTTGGTGAATGGCGAAAAGGTAAGAAAATGGGCCAGGGAAGGTTCAGTTGGCCCAGTGGTGCAACCTATGATGGTGAATTCAAGAATGAGTTCATGGATGGTAAGGGTACTTACGCAGGTTTTTATGGGGATACCTATAAGGGTTCATGGGTGATGAATTTCAAACATGGTGAAGGGATTGAAAGTTATCCTAGTGGGGATTACTATGAAGGTGAGTGGGTTAAAGGGTTGCAAGATGGGCGTGGGAAGTACCATTGGGTCGATGGGAATCATTATTTTGGGCAATGGAAGAATGGGATGTTTCATGGGACTGGTAAAATGGTTTGGAGCAATGGGAATAGTTTTGAAGGGTGTTGGGAAGATGGGGTTCCTAAAGGAAATGGTACATTCAAGTTGGTTAATGGGGATATGTATGTTGGTTTTTGGAGTAGTGATCCAGGTGAGAGGGATGTGAATTGTCAAAGATCTGATGGTTCTGATGGCAATCTGGAATGGGATCCTCAGGAGGTGTATTCAGTGCACTTGAAGAGTTGCAAGATTAGTCCTTGTGAGAAGCTTTTGATTTATCCTTCACAAAAGATTATAAACATCTCTGGGGCTGAGGGAGATGTCTTGCAGAAGCAGTCAATTAATGGAAGGCTTAGTAATAACAGTAGAGAAGATATGGGGGGCCCTAATCTTGAGGGATCTATCGCAAGGGGACGCAAACCTCCACCTTTGAGATTGAAGGCTCCAAAGAGACAAGGGGTGACCATCTCTAAAGGGCATAAGAACTATGAGCTCATGCTCAATTTGCAGCTTGGCATTAGGTATTGATCTTAGTTGTTCTCCTGTATTTCGCTCCATTTTTCACTCTCTTTCATACTTTTGGAGTGACAGTAGGATGAGTTTTCATTTGTTTGTCAATTATATAATTGACATAATCGAAAATAAAAAATTTCTTGGGATAATTTTATTTTGCAAAGCATCCTAATTAATTTCTTGTGTCATAGCACAGACATTCTGTTGGAAGGCCTGCCCCAAGTGCATCCCTTGATCTGAAGCCTTCTGCATTTGATGCCAAGGAGAAGGTATGGACCAGGTTTCCACCAGAAGGATCGAAGCTCACACCGCCTCACCCATCCTGTGAGTTTAAATGGAAAGACTACTGCCCAGTGGTTTTCAGGTGAGGCTTCGGACTCTGAAGCAATGTGTCAAGATTAAATGGTTTCTTTTAAGAAATGCCTTGTCTTAATTAGGAGAATTGAGTTATATAAAGTGTTACGATCTTTAGTTTGATAGAAGGAAAGGTATCCTTTCTTTGTAATATCTATTTTGTTCTGATTATTATTACTTTTCTTAAAACAGAGGCACAAGGGTCAATTATTGTCTTTAAAATCACCTTTTTCATTCTTTTTTGCATTCCATTTTATGTGCAACAAATGTTTGGCAAGTTAAAACATTCATTTTGGGTCATGAATAGGTTGCTCAAATGTTACTAGGCATTTCTTCACTTCCCTACCAGCAATGGCAATTTTTTTACGGAAGTCTCCGTAGAAAGAATACTGGGGATTGGGAGACATCCCAATTAATTATCAGAAATAAACTAAAGTCAGAAATAATCTCTTTCTAACTGCATTAGAACTTTATTTGTTTGTCAATTAACCTACGTAAAAACTAATGGATCATTGTATTGATATTCCCAGGACTCTTAGAAAATTGTTCAAAGTAGACCCAGCTGATTATATGATATCAATATGTGGGAATGATGCCCTTCGAGAGCTTTCATCCCCAGGAAAAAGTGGAAGCTTCTTCTATTTGACAAATGATGACCGGTATATGATAAAGACCATGAAGAAGTCAGAAGCAAAAGTAAGTTTACTTCTAGTTGGCTGGATCTGATATAAACCACAGGATATTCGATTTATCTCAACCATACAGTATAATGCATGCTTTACAGATGCAGAAACTATATCTTACCTCATTGACCTGTGGCCTAATTACAAAATCACTACATTAACTTCAAAACTTAAGCAAAGCATTCCATGGACTTTAGATTAAATTGAAAATTCTAAATTCTAAGAGGCTGCTTCCACAAACAATCTTCATTGACCAGTATCCGGGTTATATGAAATTGCAGATATAATCACGTGGCTTCTTGGAGTTAATTATAAATTGGGATCTAACCATTTTCATTTTAACCCAACGTATATGAGGGTAGTTTGTTACATTTTAAAGTTACATGAACTGATTTTGAAATTAGGTATTACTTTAGGAGGGTAAAATGTTAGTTTCTCCTTTGAAGAGTTAGGAAGTTTCACAAGTAATCCTGAGTTATTTGTCAAGTTGCAAAATGAATCTAATTACCATCACCCCAAAATATACTTGAAGGTGATAGTTTTGAAATTTGAACTGCTGCTTGCATTGAAAAGTTATTCATCTACTCACTGAATGATGTTTCATTCTGAGCATAGTAACATGATTGCAGGTTTTCTTGCGGATGCTTCCTGCATACTACAAGCATGTTCGGACTTTTGAGAACACTCTAGTCACCAGATTCTATGGTCTTCATTGTGTTAGACTAACAGGAACAGCACACAAAAAGGTAATTTTGAAAGTTCTAGAGAACACCACTTGGATGAAAGTTCATTTGTATATCCTTACATCACTTTTGTTGATTTCAGGTTCGATTTGTTATCATGTGGAATCTGTTTTGTACTGGACATGCCATTCATAGGCGCTTCGACTTAAAAGGTTCTACCTTTGGTCGCTCAACCAATAAACCCGAGTCAGAAATAGAGCCAACCACAACTCTTAAGGACCTTGACCTTAATTTTGTATTCCGGTTACGGAAGTCTTGGTATCAAGAATTCTGCAGGCAAAATTCTTCTTGTTCTTTTTACTTATTTGCGTATAGGATGAAGGACATTATTCTATGCAATTATATTAGCAGCTTATGTGGTACATCTAAAACTATATGAAGCCAAACGGTTTAGAAAAATGGAAATGACCTCAGGGGACCAAAATAAATACTTGGAAGTAAATGATAGTTGATATACAAATGTCAAAGATTCATGTTTACTTTGCGAAATATAAAAGGACCATATCACGAGGGACTCATTTAATATATAGAATGAAAAGAGAATAAAATGAAAAAAGTAATTTTGTGAATGGAAATGAATTTTAGAAAAGTAATGAAAAGAAGCAAGCTCTGTTGAGTAATAATAATTAAGGCATAATAGATCTTGTGAGAAACATTACCTCCACCACCACTTTTCTTTTGCCATACCAAACAAGGCCTGACATGGTTGTATTGTTGTGTAAACTGTGCAATTCTCTTCACTGCTGTATTATTTACATTTCATGCACTTAAAATGGAAGTATGGATTAATTGGAAAATAATTGGTTTTAAGCTTTTTTAACCTTCATGCAGGCAAGTAGATAGGGACTGTGATTTTCTTGAACATGCGAGGATTATGGATTACAGTATGTTGGTTGGGCTTCACTTTCGAGAAATGTCATGCAGTAACTCTTTTTCAAGTGTTCGAACTTCAGAATCTCACACCTCTACTGGTTATATTTCATTTAAGATGCATTTTTCAGATTTTGTTTTCAATTTGAATCTTTCCTGAATACATGAATATGTCTTGCAGTTAATGGAAGCTTTGGAAGCGGTTCAGGATCTGATCTTTCTAGAGGGGACATGGATCAGTTTCTTGTAGATCCTAGTCGGTATAGTTAACCAACTCATCCTAGCAGAAATCTCAATTTTCAATAACAAAAGTTTGATAGCTTTTATTTTGAGAAAATCCTTCAAGCCAAGTTTTGACTATAGTATTCAGAGAGCCAATTAGACCAGACAATTTTGTTTTGCTTTGTTTTGTAGTTCATGTACTGTCTTTTCTGATTCATCACAGATGTAGCAGCGCTCTCTTTTAGTGATATTAGTAAAAACCAATCTTAGTTCTTCATCTAGTAACTTAAGCTTTTCAACTGAAATGGTTCTTCGCAGAGTATCCAAGTTTCTAGATTAAATGATCAAAAGCTGGATGATTGTTTCCATTCTCTTCATTAAACTTACTTTTCAGCTAACAGAGGGAATAAATAGTAGGTGGGGCCCATTCCCTATCTTTTCTCTCCCCATTACTGGAGGAGATCTACTCTAGAATATTACAGGTGGAATTTTTACAGCTCAACATCACTTGATTAGGTCTTCAAAAACTTTTATTGAACACTCTAGAAACTTAATCTAAATCTAGTCTCTCTAATTTTGTTTCCATGTTGATTACAATCAATGGCGCCTATATTTTCTGATTACATGTGCTCTGTGTTTCGCAGGTACTCCGTTGGTTTAGGTGTAAACATGCCAGCAAGAGCAGAATTAACAGTGAGAAAAAGTGATTGTGACACTCAGCTGATAGGAGAACCAACAGGGGAGTTCTATGAAATCATCATCTTCTTTGGTATCATAGACATATTACAGGACTATGATATCAGTAAGAAGCTGGAGCATGCTTACAAATCAATGCACTACGATCCGACCTCAATCTCTGCTGTTGATCCGAGGCTATACTCAAAGCGATTTCGCGATTTCATCTTCAAAGTTTTTGTAGAAGATACAGATTGAGGGTATAGTTTTGATGATGCTAGCAATACTTAATCAATCCTGCAACTTGTGGTCAATCATTATGTATAGTCAGTTAATGAAGAGAACAACACAACTAACCAGCAAATTGGAGGGCGTTTTGTGGATTTTCCCCTCTATTTTCTCATCATCATCATCATCATTTTCTCAGGTTTTAGGGATTCAGTTTAATTATAGTCAAAAGCAAATGTATTTTGTAGAATAGATCAATGGTGTTTAGAGTTATTATTCTTGAAGCCTTTCCCAAGTGTAAATGAATGAAGAAATGGGTGTAAGTGTAACGAGTAACGACACTGGAAATTATTCTTTAGTTCAATTCTTCCTTGTCTGAGCTTCTGGGATCTCAGTGCTGACTGCAAATGTACAGGAGATGAAGTTAAGCAGAGTGATTAGTAATTTTATGTGAAAAACTAGTGTGACTAGATCTATGGATTACCTAAGTGAATATTTAAAAAAGGTGTCATCTCAAGTTTTCTCACTTTTCATAACTCATAAATAGTATGACTTGTTTAAAGTTTACATATAATTATAAATATAAATATTTAAATATTTAGATTAGGCATGCTTACTTTTTGGAGAAGGTCATGATTCCTAATTAAATTAGCAAATTATGTTTTGTGATGATGATTCTATTGCATTTTATAGGTCTCCTCTCATCTCTTGTTTGTGAACAAGAAGGTTCGGGCAGCTTATGCAAATAAATAAATAAAAATGATAGAAGTTTGACCCCATTGGTGTATAGAATAAAAATGAATGAAATAAAATTTAAAATAAACATAATTGTGAAAATGGAAAATGACTGTATTCTTACTTTTAAAAATAATAAAAAGAATTAAAATGATTCAGTGGTTATTATCTTTACATTATAAATTATCAACACTAAGAATATCTTTTCAATAGAGTACGAAACGTCGACATATTATTGTCTATTGATACAAATAGTGACACAAAATAAAAAATAATAATTTTGAGAATAAAAATATGATGAAATTTTTTATGGAAGGAAATATTCTTGTTAAAAAAATATTTGTTTAAATTAATGAAGGGTATTTTGATAAAGAAAATTAAAATTGAACTAAAGTGTGGTTCCAAAATTATTATATTTTATCTCATATATTTATGTTGATGTTTGGCGACCGGGAGAATAATCCAAGAAATGGGAGATGGAACTTGAATAATAAGTTAATTAATCCATTTTCTATCTGAACAAAAATTTGATAGTCTATATGACAACCAAAGAAAAAAAACAGAAGAAGAAGAAGAATCTTGATACCAAGTTTTAACAATGTAAGCAATTCTGAAGAAAATATTGTGTTCATCAAAGATACAACAATGGGCTGTGGTGAACTTAGGATATGTTTGGATTGGTTTATGTATAAGTGATTATGAGGATATATGTTTATTCATAATAGATTATGTAAATAAGTTATGATTATATCAAAAGTGATTTATGTTTAGATATTTTTATTTTAGGTGATTTTGAAAAAAAATATGTTTACATTTTGATAATTTAAGTAATTATTAAGTAAATAATTAAAAATAAAAGTAATAAGTAATTATGAAAAAATAAATAATTATTATAAATATCAGAAGTATCGTTATAACATTCTTGGCTCCGTCCCTGATTTTTACGTTACTTTGTTCTTCATTATTATAACATAAAGAAAGTCTGTACAGCATGTATTATTTAAAATAGATAAAATTCTTCATTTCTTTGTCAAGTTTTAAATTTTTAATTCAAGAATGTAATTTTCAGCTCGTTTATCAAGCTTTGTTATAGAATTTTCAGATTTTAAGTAGGCAGTCAAGAAATGCTGTAATCACATAACCAAGTGAGGAAAAACCTGAGTTAGTCTTGATTAAAAAATTAAATCTTCTCCGTGCACCAAAAGAAAAATAAATAAATCTTCTCACAGTAATACTAGAGATTTCTTTGAAGAAATAGTATTTTCCGCAATATGCAATTTTTATATTAGATTTAAAAAATTCAAAATTTTATTTACGTTTTATCTTATTATTTTTATGAAAAAATAAAATAAAAAATATTTTTAACAGCAAACTTCAAGAAAAATAATAATCAATTTATTTAATAAAAAAGTTGATCATTCATATTTCATATTACAAGGAAGTGTTCAGTATCTATTTCTTTTGTTGTTATAAAAAAAATTGTCACATTATAAAATCTAATTATCATATTTTGTATGAGATTACCCACATGAGAATCATAGCAAAGAAAACTGTACCAATACAACAAAGCACCTTCAAGTACAAAGTTGCAGAATAATCTCAGTAGAAATTATAGAATACTTTAATTTTCCAGTCTTTCATCACCTTACAAATTCTCATTCCTGACACATTGTACGCTTACCAGAGAAATAGAAATAAGTAAATGTTCTAAAAACAATACATCAATAAAATTATTAATTTACGATTCGTTGATTTAATTATAATTGAACAGTGATATACACATATAAAATAAAGATTTGACACGAAAATGTGAATGTCACATCTTACAAATGAAACTTACGATCATATTTCTCTCTCCCTCTCTCTCTCTCTCCTTTTTTCCTGATTTTAAAGGTAAAATATAACAAAGGATTCAAATTATGAGATGAAGATTTCTGACATCAGATTCTCTTAATTTCCCTATAAAATTAACAAATGGATTCTAAAGAGACCGACATGAATGTACAAGACAACTCAGAGTTAAGTCTCATTTGAATATGTATGATTAACTTCATTGTACCAAAAAAGGAACTGATTGGTAGGTTTGATCTGACCATAAATCAGCTCATAGTCTAGTCCGGTCATTGATAAAAATTGAAGCTTCTCATAGCCAATATGAACCGTTAAAAATGGTATAAAATCGATTAAAACTAGTCCGGATTTTTTTTATTTTTTAAAAATAAAATAACATTATTTTTAGTACTAAGAAGTATTATTTTTTGTATAATTTTTTTATTTTTATATTATAATATTACATAAATATTATTATGATACGTAATTATCAATAATGATAAATTTACTGAACAAATAATATAAAAATAAAAAATTATTTAACTATTTTAAATTTAAAATATAATTATAGATGGATATTACCTTGTTTAGATTTTAATATTAGGTTATAAAAATTTTTATATAATGTATAAAATTAAAAAATTATTAAATTTTTTTTAATTTTAAATTGAATATTAATTTTATGATTAGAAATAAATATTTTTATATTTTTTATTTATATTATTTAAAATATATTAATTTATTTCTGATTCAACCATTGAACCTTAAACTATTATCTCATCCAGTTCAATAACTGATCTAATTTTTAATATCTTGATTAACTTAAGTAATAAATCTCAGACACCTTTTATCTCTTCAAAATTGGAAATGAATTTTTTTTTTTGTGGGGGAGGAGGGGGGTTAAACCAAGCTTCACAGTACCATAATTTTTAATCAAGCACTGGATATAAATACAAATATAAATACACGATATAAATATCCAGTAGGATTAATGTCCCTATTACAATACAAGAAATTAAGCTCAGGTTTTTTGTGCTTTATGTGCCCATATATACATCAGAAAATAAATTAGCCAAATTAAGGACTACCTAACACATAATATTATGGTCAGTTTCCACCGTCAAAATCTCACATTGGGCTAACCTGCATACAAAAATTGTACTTAGCATAAGTCATCATCTACATAGATCTCAGATCTCTTCCACATTAGAAAAGGAAAAAAAAATATAAATATTATTAAATTAGAATGGCTAACCATGATCCAGAAATCTAGGCACTGAATTCAGAAAATTTAGAGAATAGTATTAATTAATAGATAAACGGGATAGAAAATTACCAAATGAATCATAAATCATAATGAAATTTTTTAGTGGGATGCACACTTGAGAAAATATGCACTCGAATTTAGTTTCTTTCCTGTTGTGAATTAAAAAAATAAATGCTAAAAGAATTAAAAAAAAATAAATGCTAAAAGAATTAAAAAAAAATAAATGCTGAAAAAGCTATGCCCTCTTTAGGGGGTCTTCTTGGCTGTTCTTGGATTCGTCATGGTCCAGTCTTACGAATTAAAAATAAATGCTGAAAAAACTTTGCCCTCTTTCGTGGGTCTACTTGGCTCATTTTGGATTTGTCATGATCCAATACCATCTCTGAAAACTGTTGGGTTTAATACAAAAAATTATAAAATATTAATTTCAATAGATCAGGCTATTATTAGTCTTTAAGCTTTTCTACTGATTTCTAATAAATTTGAGAAACAAAAACCATCACTCTTACCCAATACATCCTTAGACCTGTACCCAAAAATCTCTCACTGCTTTTTCATGTGATTCAATCCAACTTGATTCAAATTAGTGGGAGAATAATGTGGCTTCTGGAAACCAATTGTTATTACCAAAAAATAAAAAAATAAAAAAACTCAGTCTTATCTTTTCTCTGTTAGATATTTCACTATCATAACTTTTAATGATTTAATTTCAGACATGGAAGTCTCAACAGATTTGGATTCACCTGAGTGAAATCTTATCAAGCAAGCAAATGAATGAGACAAAGATGATTACAGGTGAGATAGTTGGTGATAGCCAGAAGAAGGTGAAATGGTGCACAACACAGATTGCATTGCAATCAAAAGACGTTGTGGCGTCTTTTCATCCTATGTGTTAAGTCAAAACATGTAACAAATGAGAAGCCTCAAAATTCTCCGTCATATGAACAATACAACAAAAATTTGGCTTCCAATGTGAGCAATCTAAGTCTGGCCATCGGTACCAACACAACACAATTACAATTCTGTTGTTATAAATCCACCGAGTCAGGATTAAGCGCATACAAATTGCTATTCAAATTTGTTTTTGCTATAGCAGAGAAAAACAAATCGTCCTCTTACTGGTAAAAATGGCGAAAATTTGAAAAACAATAGTAAAAAAATGTCAGTGTATATCAACTACGAGGATATAGTTCAAGTAGTAAGAGTGAGAGGATTTGAACTCTCCTAATGTAATCCAAAAGAAAACAGTAAATGCACGTCAATTGAAAGGTGTGATCTAAGAAATGCAAGCAAAGCAATGTCCCAAAGCAGTTGATTAGAAAAGCATGAAAGTATCGCTGAGTCAGATGCATGAATGTAACTCGAATCACAATATGGTAGTGGAAATGTAACTAACACTCTAATGGACATTAAAAGGAGATGATCAAATGCTTTTTTTCTTCATTATTGTCCTTTGATTGACAATGACATTACTAAAGTGACTCTTATTCCTCACCTATGAAATATGGACAAATTAATAAAATGAGATGAGCCAATACTAGACACAGGTTACACACTTGCATAAGAAACTCACACAATACTACACTTGAAATTATATGTAAATAGTTCAAATTTTATCATTTTTTTTGGCCAATAAATAGTTTATCATAACATGATATCAATATCTACGTCATGTCTAGTGCAATCCATATATATGAAAGAAACAGATGCACAGCATGAAGGCACTATTGTTTTTACCCTGCCTGGGCTGATGCAGTTATAAAGGCCATTATATTTGAACTAAACTGCTATTGTGCTTTCTTCCTCTTTTCACTTTATCTCTTTTCTTTTTCCCCCTTTCTTAATCCCTTGATAAGTTCACCACCACTATCTCAAAAAAGTGACCAAAAAGCTACCATCTTAGACATTTTGCTTTTACAAGCATGTAAAAGAAGAAATTTCTAAGCTTTTGCCAACAAATGGGCAGCTAGGTCAAGCTTCACACCAACGAACAAAAAGAAAAAAAAGAAAATTTAGACAGCCCAAGAATTAACACCTTAAATTAGTAATTACCATTGAATAACTCTTCATACTAGTGAGAAAATAGGTTATTTTAAGCACTAGAAGTGGGTTCCATATATTGCAATGAGATGAGTTCCACTATTCATAGTTAATGAATCATACGGCTTCTCACAGATTTCATTATATATGTGATATATTGATATTCTAAATGGGATTGAGAAGGGTGACTTGAAATTAGAATCAAGCTTCGTCCATAGATGTACCTTCCTCAACAGCCAGAAGCAGGGTAAGCATTATTAGTTGGAACCGCAAGTGAAGAAGAACATTCCCTATTCTTTTCACTGCCATAATTTCCCAGTTGAAGTCCTGAAACACAAGGGATTGTGCTCTTCCCATCAGCACCTTGATCATACAGAAACCCCTTGAAGACATGGCCACTGATATGGACTGTGGCCATGTACGCAAATTCATCTTCCCCATTACCAATAGCCGACACTCTATGGCACCTGAATACGGCTGGGGCACGAACATGACCTGGCAAAGACTGCTTGAAGGTAGCATCTGCAATTCGAAGCGAGCCCATTCTAAGTCCTAAACTTAAAACACAGCCATGAATCATCAACACCTCAAAAATAAAGTTGTATCTGACACTCATAAGACATAACATGACAGAGTACATATTGTTGTATAGTTGTCCCATATCCATGTCTATATCTTGCCTTTCACTTGTAGTCTATGAAACACTGACATTAAAAAACAGAGCCGTAAATTGCATTGACCAAAGAAGCATGAATACTACACCACATATACTGTTGTATCAGTTAGCATGTCCATGTGTCTAATGGTCATATCAGAACCTTTCTTAGGACTATATTATAGTCTATCAAACACTGATACTTCAAATTCAAATACAGAACATGGAGCCTCATTCACATAAACTCGATGCTATACTTCAAATTATACTTGAATACTTTATGATTCATCGCATAGAGAAAGCGAGGGTGAAAGAGAAATGACCTTGGTGACAAGAGCTAGTATCTAAGCTTCTAGGCGTGGTAGCGTTGGAGGCAGAACTATGAGAAGTAGTAGCAGCATTCTGTGACGACCCGAACGCTCTCGGCCTCTTAGCACCGGGAGGAGACCCAGAAGCAGCACCGCCTGCGGCGGCAGCAAGCATGGTCATCTGGCGCTCGCGGCGGCGAGAGGCGGGGACCCATGTGCTCTTGAGATGAGTGCTACAATCGTACCCACGTCCCTTGCAACAAGTCCTGCATCTTCTATACCCACAATCCTTCTTAGCGCGATTCCCACAATCCTGACAGACCCTAAAATCAGCCCCAAAAATCCCATTCCCTTCGCCTTCCGCATCGATCACTGCTCCTTTCTTCGCGACTTCCGGGCACATCTTGAGGTTCCAGAAATTGGAATTGCCGGCGGCGTTCTGGTGACAGTGATCCGCGGAGTCGTGTGGGAGGTCATTGGGGACGCAGGGGGTGGCAGTGAGGAGGGGGAAAATGCCAAGACCGACACTGAGAGAAGCAGAAGAAGGAAGAGGGTGAAGGTTGGAATGGTCCTGTTGGGGCGGTTGTTGTTGGTGATGGAGAGAAGAAGGGTTTGGAGCAATGAGAAGTAGGTCTCGCAGGCCTAACATGCTCATTTGAAATGGGAGGGAAGTGAGAGAGAGAGAGAGGGAGCTCAGACAGATTTTGTGGGATAGGGTGATTGATTCTTGTTCTGTTGAGCTTCTGTGTTGTCGTTGAATATGGAGGTTATGTTATATAGACAGGGGAGCACAGAGAAGATACTCCAGACCAATGTGTCGTATTTCAAAAATGAGAATGTACTTTTTCTTTAATACGTTGCATTTCGTACGTAATCGATATCTATATTAAATATGATATGATGTATCAAAACTTCGAGTAAAATATTATTTTTATTATGTACTATAAAAAACCTAAAAACGAGACTCCGATACTTGACATTGCTAGTGGTGGGATTTATCTTTTAAGTAAATAATTAGTAGTTTAATTTACAGTTTTGCATATAGAATAAATTTAATTGAAAAATCTATCAATTGCTCCGGAAAGAAAATCTAGTTTTTATTGCTCATGGAAAATACCCCTAACTCAAAAACTAATAAATCATTATCTACATAAATTTTTATTTGATTTAAGTACAATGAACTACACAAAGTTATTACAATATTTTTTCTGTTTATAATATTTACATTTATATTCTTTTTATAGCCATATTTTACATTTCTATTCAAATAATTCAGATTTTGTGTATATATAGATATACAAAATTACATAAATTTAATATAACTAAAATGAGTCTCATATATTTATTCGAAATCGGAGATAAGGTCACTGTTGACAAATTGTGAACAATGCAAAGTATACCGTGTGGCTCTCTATAATTTTTATAAATATATCAATGATATTGATATTAGTTTTTTTATAAAACTGATATTGACTTTAAATTACATGGTTTGAAGAGTAGGCGTTTCTAATTATATGAGTAAGAATATAATTGAGAATTTAAAATGGACAAACAAGAAAATTAGGCAGTGTCAATGTGGAAAGTGTACTATTAAAATGCTAACAGAGGAGCAGAGGGATGATTGTATCAGGCAAAAATATTAAGTGAGGTTAATGCATCTTTTTAATATAATGAATAAATCAAATATAAAGTTTTATACTTTTATTTAGAGCATAGAGCCATGGACCCTACGCCAGGGGCTTTGGGCGCAGCTTTTTGTCATTTTTTATTTTTTCTTTCAATATGTTGTTGTTGTTATTATTATTTACTTCAGACCATAGGAGCTACTTCAATAACATCTCAAAAAGATACATTCACTTAAAAAGACTATAATATATTGCATCTTTTTTTTTTGCAAAAAAATATATTGCATCTTTTTTATTAATTCAAAAGTAAGCATATTCTACCGGCAATTATAAATAAAAAATAAACTCTCTCCTCATGAGAGTCTAAACTTTCTCTCCATAAGAGCTTAAATCCTTACTGTCATATGAGTTTTGTTACTATGTCCGTGTTTGGTGGTCACAACATTTTTCTCCTTGGTCTTTGCTAGGCGAGAGAGTGCCTGTGGTGTGAGTGTATTTTGCTCCCTAGTGTATGATTTCTTGCTTTATGTGTGAATTCTTGGATGTTGGAGAGCTCCGTCCAATGTGGCTATCTATTGCAAAGAGATGGATTGACTAGTGAATCGATACTTGATGGGCTTGTTTTAGCCTAGATCTTCAATGGATGGTCTAGATCTAGGGTTTGGAAAAAGGGCACTTCCCAAGGTTTGTTCATCTACTCGTGCCGATGAGTTTTTCTAGAGTTATTTTTTCCGTATTGTTAGTACGTGAAATTTGTCAAAGTCTAATTTAACTTGAGTGGATTCACCGATAAAGGGGATGGTTCTAATATGGAGGCCCGTTGAGCCACCATCCTCGATGCTAGGTTTGTTGTTGCTTTCTTCTTATGAGTTAGCGCTCTCAAATTCAGTGGCGCTTATGGTTTGGTGGGGGGTGTGCTTCTATTTAGGTCTTCTGGTGTGTTGGTTTTTGCTTTTGTTATTATTTTTTGGTTTGTTTTTGCTTCTTCCTAGTGGGGCTGATTGTTTGGTAGTTAGGGGTATACATGGTTTGTTCTCTGGCAATGGATGACTGTTGGTGTGGTGGTTAGGGTTTGTGTTCGATTTGATTTTTGCGAGGTGAGTAGGGTTTGTGTCCTTGCCTTGTCCTTTGTATTATAGCTATTTCTCAAGGTATTAAAAATCGGATCGGTCATTGAACCGGATGAAGCAACGGTTCAAGGTTCAATGGTCGGACCGAGGTCGGACCGGTTGTGAATAAATTAATATATTTTTAATAATATAGTCAATTGATATTCTATTTTCATATTATTTGTTAGGTAAATTTATCATTATTAATCATTATGTATCATAATAATACTTATAACATATTATAATATAGAAAGAAAAAAAATTACACTAAAAATAATACTACTTAATACTAAAAATAATGTTATTTTATTTTTAAAAAATATTTTTATAAAATTTTAAAAAAAAAAATGGACCGGTTCAACCCCGGTTTTGTACCGGTTTTTGACCGGTTTAACCGGTTCTTCACCGGTTCCAATTTCTCCCGGTTTTCAGCTATTTCCGGACCGGACTAGGGGCCGGTTCCCTGTCGGACCGGTCGAACCGGCCGGTCCGGTCCGGTTTTTAATACAATGCTATTTCTTTTAATATTATTATTTTCTGTTTCTAGCAAAATAAAAAAAGTAAGCATATACTTTTTAGAAGAGCAAGGAGACCTAATTTTAGTAAAGATATTAAACACTAAAAATAATCAATATATCAATATATATTAGAATTTATACGAAACCATATTGTTAATTAGTCATTAAACTCGGTGTAGTTTTCTGCCAAACAACACTAAGTGTAGTTCGTATATTTGATTTAATATTGTCAAAAAAAGAAGTTTTTGATGGTGACCAGAAGTATCGACCAAAAACTAATAATCATCAATACTCAATATATATAATATCAATATAAGAGAACAAATTTATAGAAAGCAATAATATTTATATTATTATATAGTTTCATAAATAGTATGGCTTATATTAAATTAAATACTGTATAACACATGGAAAAATCATCTTTAATTCAATATATAGCAAGTGACACTCAGAAATCATAAAAATATGCGACTCACTTAAAGTTCTATGGAATACACATAGAAACATTTGTAGTTATATTAAGTGTTTACAAATAACTAACTAATGACACCCTCTATCACTAGTACAATTTAAACTCACACTTTTATGAACCATAAATCAATTGGTTACCAATTGAATCAATCTTTATTATTACCTTTGATCTCAAACACTCCCTCAATTTCTTTTTAATGATCACTTTGGAAAAAATTTTCTTATTTCTATTTATTTATTACTTTCAAATTCCAATACAGCATTAATTATTTTTTTCAATTATAAATCTATCTATATTTTTAAAAGTTAAAAATAATATTAATTATTCTTTTTTATCTATTCATTTATTGAAAGACATATTAGAAAATTTTAAAAAAAATTAACATATTAATTACACTTTTTAATCTATGTGCTAAAGCCTTAAACTACAAATAAAAAGAAATGAGGGTAGTATAAGTAACTTTTTATTACCTTTTGAATATTAAAGAAGAGTTATCAAACTTTTTAAATTTGTCCTAAATTTAATTTATTTGTTAGATTTGTCACCTAATTAAATGTTGCATCTTTTCAGTTACAAATTTAAATTTAATCTCTTCTTTTAATGAAAATGGGAATATTATTACGGAATAAAGTACAGCAAGTCTGATTGTCATTCTCTAATTAATACCCACTATAGTTCATAAAAATTATCACTTTAGGGCTTTTAAGATTTTTTACAATATTTATCTTTTTAAAATTTTAATAAAGTACTAATTATTTATTATACTAGTTTACCCTTTATTAATATCAAATAAATCATTTAAGAGGTTATTTAAGTTAAAGTTATTTTATTAAAATACTATTAAATTTTAAAATATTCTACGTAATTTAATGATTTTCTTTATTTATGTGAAAAATCTTAAAATACCTATTTTTACTAACAAAAGGGAGTAAGAGGTATTTATAACTTATATTTTAAATCAATAAAATTCTTCTATAAGCGACTTGTATTTATAACCAAGGGTAGTTTAGCTTTATCCCAATTATTATGGAATGCTACCTCCATTTCTTAATATAAAGAACATTTAAAAAATCTATCTTATTCCAAAATATAAGGGGCAAGTAAGGGTTGTTTAGTGAATTTAATATATTTTTTTAAAAAATACCCCTAATTACAATCCATTCTCTTTAATTACTAATTACATGATAAAAGTTATTAAAATCAAATGAGAACATATTTAGAAATTACTTTCTGACAAATTTAATGAGTTCAATTATTTTTCTTAATCAATATAATTTAGTCATTTATCCCTTACAGCAAGGAAAAAGAAGAAGTAAATAATACTTTGTCCATCTTATATTATAAGATAATATAAGAAGTTTTCTTGTCCCATAATATAAGATAATACGTAATAATTTATTATTTTTATCTCTTATTTATTATATTATTAATATTATAACCTACTATAATTTATTTAATAAAAATGGTATTAATAGAGATAAAATTAAAAATTTTAAAATTTTAAAAATATAATAAATACTTCTTTATCCTATTCTATTATACATAATAATTAAATAATATTGATTATTAATGAATAATAATTAGACGGGGAGAAGTTGAGCTGTGTGGAATAGTGTGAGGTGAAAGGGAAGGAGGATATAATGGGGGGTGAGAAAGATTCCAAATGAAGGAATAGGAAAAGGGTGATGTGTGATTCCGTGGCAGCAAGAAAGGAAGATTTTGCTCAGCGTCAGGCTGCTGCTCCTTCTGTTTTCCACTCTGCTCTGACACTCTCTAATTCCACTTTCGGATTCATGTCTTCTCTGCTCCCACATCATTATCCCCTTAATTAATTCCTCTTGGAGTTATCTCATTATCCCCTTAATACTAATCCTCTCTTCATGAACGGTGGAGAATCTTTCAATCCCGAGAATCTTTCATTAATTAATTTTTAATATATTAATTTCATCATAAACAACCTAAATTTAACGTCATATATTAATATAATTTATATTTTAATTTTTTAGGTATTTTATTTTCAAAAATTAAACAAAAAAATCAAATTAGTTTTACAATTACAGAAGTTATTTTTTATTGCTTTTTGTAAATTAGAAATCATATTTTATTGATACAAATTATTTATTTTATTTTTTTATCAAATCATCTCATGTCTAAAATCTAAAAGTAATATTAAACACTGACTAATTTAGATTTAGTCAAGTAGGATTAAAAGAGCACAATTCTTCCAACAAAATTAATTTAGATTGAACTAGGTAGGACTATAAGAAGAACAAATCTAATAAATTTTTAAATTTTTATACTCAAAGTTCAAACATAAGAATTTTAATTTAGTCCAATCTATTAATATATTGAATTCTAATATAGCATTAAGAATTTTAATTTAGTCCAATCTTTACTAGTTCAATTTTTTTATCACTTACTCACTTTGTTTTATAATGTAGGTCATGTCTCCAAAAGTTATTTTAGTACAAAATAAATAGTGTGAGGTGCATTGATTTTTTTTTATTTTACTCATATTTTTAATTTTTATTCTAATTAATGCTATATTAGAATTCAATATATTTAATAGAGATAATAAAAAAAGCTTTTTTTTAAACACCACGACTTATATTATGGATCCATCAATTACTTCCTCTGTTTTTATATATAAAGCATCTTTTAGAAGTTTTTGATTTAGTCAAAATATAAATTACTTTGATTTAGTTAAAATATAAATTACTTTATAATATTTAAAGTGTATTAAATTCTTTTTTTCTATTTTGCCCAAAATATTTATGATGAAGAGAGAGGGATTGATAGAAATATAATTATGATGAGTTACAATTTAATAAGGATAATGCTAAAAATATATGATAATTTTTAAAACTTTTAAGAATTCTAACAAACTTTAACTCTTTTTTAAATTTTTTTTAGTTAGTAAAGTAGTTAAAAATTATTTATATTCCATCCAATCCAAAATATAAGTCTTCTTTGACAAAGTGTACATAAACCAAAGATAAGAGTTAAACAACTTAAATTTATCAAAAACTTATATTGTTTTCTAATTTTGTCCTTAATAAATATAAATTTTAAAATAATTTTCTCTCTCATGAGTTAATTAGTGATAAAGATAAATTAGAAAAAATTATTAATATTTTTAATATTACTTAAAAAACTTTATTTTAATTTAAAAAAATTTTAAAAGGAAATTTTAGATAAATTTTATATGTCTTTTATATTTTGAAATATGGAAACTCTCTCAATTATTTTTTATATATTAAGATATTAAAAAATTGAGGGAATATTTTAGAAGAGTGGGAGTATTTTATTATTTTATACCGTGGTATGCAGAAACTGACGCCTAGTGGCGAAAGTTACGCAGGGAAAGGCAATTTGTGGTGTAGTGTGGCGTGTGTGGTGAAATTGTTGGTTTTTTTTTTTTTTGGGTGAGGGAAACTGACTTGCATTGATAGAAAGATAAGGATGAATGAAATCAAAGAAACAAAAAGATGAAACCAACACAGCCTTTTTGTTTTTGCGAAACACAATGTCTGCTGCGGAACCCCCACCGTTCTTCTCTTATTTTTCTGCGATTTCTATCTTTTTAAATTAATCATCAATACAAAATACAAAAGAGGAAATTACAAATGAGGACCAAAAAAAAAATTAATTATAAATTAGGATACACTATATATTTAATTATGCTAAGAGACCATTGATTCATGAGTCATATTCATACTCCTTTTGCTTTTAAATATAAAATACAAAAGATGAATTTTTTTCTTAAATATAAGATACATATAGAGATTGTTTGGTGTATTTATTTTTTTTTATTTTACCCTCACATTAAATATTAATAAATTTTATAATGTTACATTAAATTAGGGTATTTTAAGAAATTATTTTAAATTTCAAGCAAATTTATTATATTTCTTGGTCTATGTGGTCTTTTATTTGTATCTTATATTTATAAACAGATGGATTATATGAATTGGAATAATACCATAATGCCCTTAACATCTATAATCAATCGTAGTTACCAGTTGTCAATCAACAAGAGCCACCAAACATCGGTCAATGGCCAATCAACAATTGCTAGCGGCAAATGATTTGCAGCTTTTTCTTTTTTTGGAATCTATAACTCACTTGCTCTAAATTTGTAACTTAATTTCTAAAGTTCTATTATGAATTATGCCAGTAGCTTGCAACTCTTTTCTAAAATTTGCAATTTGATTATTTTGAATTTACAACTCGGTTTTCAGAATTTTACTAATATATTATTCTAGTGGTTTGTAACTTCTTTTTCTTGAATTTTTAACTCTGTTACTTTGAATTTGTAACTCAGTTTTCACATTTTTACTTTAAAATAATCCGATTTAGTAGTTACAAATTTAGAGTAAGTTACAAAATTTAGAAAAAAAAAAGTTACAAATCACACTAAAATAATTCATAATAGAAATTTGAAAATTAAATTACAAATTAGAGTAAGCTAGTTACATATTTTGAAAAAAACTTGTGAACTACTAGATTCCTTTATAGTAAAATTTTAAAAATCAAGTTATAAATTTAAATTTCAAAGTAACCAAGTTATAAATTTTGACAAAAAAAAAGTAGCAAGTCCTTAGAACAATTCACCGTAAAAATATAAAAATCGGGTTGAAAACTCTAAGGAACCAAGTAGCAAGCTCTAGAAATGATGTTATAAATCACACTGAAATAATTCATGTTAAAAATATGAAAAAATAACTATAAATTTAAAGTAAATAAGTGGTAAATTTAAAAAAAAAAATACAAGGCATTTGCCACTGTACATTGTTAACCAGCCATCAATCACTGGCGATTGATGGCCGATGATCGTTAATTGCTATTGATTGACTGCAGTGGCTGTTGGTCACTGTTTTGAAACTCGGATCGGACCGGACGGTCGAACCGCTACTCAGAGACTATATCGGCTCGGTTTGAAGGTTTAACTGTTTTCGTGGTTGAACCGGATTGAACTGGATCGAACCGACAATTGAGCCGGAAACCGGCTTTGAGCCGGAAACCGGAACGGTTCCATGAGAACCGGCCGGTTTTTTAATTATAATTTTTTTATTTTATAAATTAATTAAATATTATTATTTTACAATATTAAAAATATTTTTTTAAAAAAACATTTTTTATTCCTATTAAATATATTAATACTCCTTATTTTTATTATTTAAACAAAATCTACATTTTTAGATATTAAAAAAAAAATTATCCCTATTAAACATTATTAATATTCTTCATTTTCATTACTTAAAAAAATCCCTTTTAGACATTAAATTAATGAAAAACAAAAAATGACAAATAAGTTCATATTACCTTATAATGTGAAATAAAAAGATTCTACTAATTACTTTATAGTATAGAATTGAAAGAGTATAAATTAATATAATATATTATAAACTCATGAAACATTTGACAAATTTAATGTAATATATAAGTTTATACATTATGATTCATTTATATATCAAACTTTTATATAATTTTAATCAATTGACGTTGTTATATAACTGAAGATATAATTTTATTTATTATATATCTTTTTTATTACATATAATATGATTTTTCACATAATTATTATGTCACCGGTTCGACCGCCGGTCCAACCGGTTGAACCGTAAAAACCGTGACCCAGTGATATTTTTGGTTTGATATCCGGTCTGGTTTTTAAAACATTGCTGTTGGTTACCCGTTGAGACATCTTGGTAATCTCACTATTCTTTTGTTTTAATATTTGAAAATATTTGGCCTCACAGTATAATTAAATGTAAAAGAACTAAAGAAGTATCAATTTGTAATTAATTCCTTATTTTGGTTTCAGTTCATAATTCCTCCAATATAAAATCTACTCTTTAAGATTTATATATATATATATATGTTTATTTATTACTTCTTTTGTCGCATACAGTGTGCGGCAGTCAGTAACCTTTCCATTTGTAATGAGAGTTAAAATTCTGAGACTTTTTACATCAAAAAAAAAAAAAAGAGACTTTACAATAAAATATTCAATAGTTAATTAAGAATGGACATGGATTGAACTAGGTCAACAACAGAGATTATAAAATGTAGTTCTCCTTGTAGCCCTTTTAGAAGTTTTTCATAATCGTTAATATAAGATATTTTACAAAATATGTGAAGTATTTATTAAATTTTTCAAATATACTTTTCATAATTATTTATTAAAAGTAAGGTTATTGACTCTCTTTCATAAGCAGACAAAGAGAGTCACTTCCAATGACTTTAATCCACGATAATTTTACAATGTTTGTGAATAACTTTTCTAAAGCTTGAGATCTCAATTACTTTGAACTATCAATATTAAAAATAATTATGAATTGATTAAAAATATCTTATAATTAAAACTAGAGGAAATATCAATATCAAAAATAAAATTATATACTATAAGAAAATAATTCTAAGAAAAAAGATTAAAATAATAGTATAAGATACTTCCTCTGGTTCTTAATATAAAACCATTTTAACCAAATTATGTAAATTAAGAATTAAAATTAAAACTAATTAACTACTTCAATTTTTTTAAAAATTTCAATATTTTTCTAAAATTACCTTTATTTAATTCCTTTCTCTTTTTCTTTGGATATATTAAATAGGGGTCTTTTTTGGACATGAATAATAAATACTACCTTGTATATTATAAATAATCTTATATTTAGGATCAGGATAAAAGATCCCATATATAGGATCGGATAAAGTAATAAGAAGCAAGTAAGGATATTTGTATAGTTTAAAAAAATCAGGCGCTTTTTTCTAAAAGCAAATAAGGAATTTTTTTAGCTACAAAAGCAAAGAATTAAGGATGAGAAAAACAGCTTTGACAATAATATTTTTAAGAAAAACATAACAAATGAATCTTTTGCTATATTAAAATGATATGATATGATTTTATTCTTAAGTATACATGTTTTTTTTTCAAAATTCCAATAATAAATGTTTATCCCAAGTTAAATTCCTACAAAAATTTACATATAATAAATATTTGTAAAAATTTATCCCAACTAAAATTCCTCCAAAACAAATTTTCATTCAAGTTTAAAATATTTATAAATCTTTTGATTTATCTCAATAGCATTAACTAGGATAGATCCATGCACAAAATAAATTGCACCATTCAATATTCATACTTTGTAGACAATACAGCTTCACGTACTTCTTATAAGTTATATTGATAATATATTCATGATATTCTTAAAGAAAAAAAAATAGATTCTAAGCTCGCGTGAAATTTAAAATTAATCACACTTTTCATTATTTATAAATGGCATAACTTTTTATGAGCTTTATATTATATATATTATAGATATAAAGATGCAATAACGCACACTGAAACACCTAACCCAAATTCATTCCCAAAAGAATTAAAATCTATATTATAATAATAACTACTTGAAAAATTTATTCCGAATTAGAATCGTAAAGATGAATCAATGGAGAAAAGAAGGAATACTTTTGTTTTTATTTGTAGTGGGAATAAGTGAGTCAATTGGCATGTTATAAATATGGGGAACATTGTTGGGTAAGCATCACTGAAGCTTTCTCATAGTGCAAACAATTAAAAAAATAATTTAATTAATTTTTTTAGAAAATCAAAAGATAGAGATAGATATGTTTTAAAAGGGGACCAGCCTAAGGAAATCATATAGAGCCTATGTAGGTCAAGATCACGGCCTAACCCTAACCCTAATTTCCATTGGAAGCAAAATAGCAACCCTACATGTATGAGGCTATGGCCTAGACCTATATGCCTAGGGCTATAAGCCTAAGAAGCTAAAATCCCACTAACTAAATTAAAAAAAGTAGGGTGTGACAATGATGTGGCATTATGAAAGCCACCATTTACCTTATTATTTTAACCTTTTCTTTTGCCTCACTAAACATTTCATTATTACTGTGTTCCCACTGCTCTCTCTGTCTCACATGAATCAATTATCAAAACCACTAAAAAAATAATAATAAAATTGCACAAAAGGGCTTTAATTTGATCAAATTTATAATTATAGTATTTATTATACTAATAATGATATTCAAAATTTTCATCAATTTTTAAAAATCACAATGAACTCCACTAATTTAAATTGAATTGGATTGGATTATATTAGTATAAAATTCTCCCAACAACATAAAACTCAAATTTAAAGTTTTGCTTACAAAATACTTCGTCCGATTCACAATATAGAATTTAAGACTCATTTTTCTTTGGTCCATAATATAAGGTAGAGAGACCCAAATAGATAATTTTATCCTTATTATATTTAATTGTGTGAGTTGTTCTTTTTCTCTCTCTTACACTTGTAAAACTCATAGGGAATTGTTTGATTTAATCATATTAATATTCCCTTAATAAATGAGGATAAATTTAAAATTTTTTATATGTTTAAAGATGTTTTTCAACTTTCTTAATAAGTATTAAAATGGATCTCACATCCTATAATATGGACCGAAGGAAATAATATATATTAAATCACTTAAATAAACTGTTGTTGTTAAAAACCTAAATTCTATTTTGAATGAATAAAAATACTCTCAATTGTTATTTTAGCCTTTCTTTTGGAGTTTTGGGTCACTAAACATTATTGCTGTGTTTCCCACCTTCCATCACTGCTCTCTGCCTCACATGAATCAATTATCAATCGACTAAAATAATAAGATTATGTTGCATGGAAGGGCTTTAATTCTATAAAATTTATAGTCATCATCAATAAATAATATAAAATTTATTAGCAAATCGTATATTGATAAATAATAAACAGTATGATTAATCTCAATTCTATTAAAATAGAAGAAACTTAGAATTATTGTTAAAGTTTTAAAAAGATCTAAATTTTATTATGAATGCATATCTCAGTCATTTTATTTTGAAAATTCATTATTAATTAACATTCTTAGAGTTATAAGAATTTTTAAGATTATTATGACTAGTTTTTAGGTTTCTTATTATTTTATTTCTTAACTCTAATGACGTTTATATAAGTTACAGCATAAAAATTACAACTCAGGCTTTCTAAAGTTATAACATTGATTTTGTTTTCATATAAAGAAATTTGATTATTAGATATTAAATTTCTTTACTATGAGAAAATTTTGATTCACTCATAATAAAACTAAAAAAGATCCATAAAACCTTGAAAACAATTTGAGTTTTTCAAATCCTTCATAATAAATTTAGAGAAAAAAGTTATTTCTTTTTTGGTATATTGTGGAGCAGTATAGCAATATAAGGTAATAGATTATTTGCATATTTAAATATGAGATAAATTAAAAAATTATAATGAATTAATATAAAATATTAAATTTATAACAAGGTATACTATTAATCACTTATCAACAACTCAAATAGGGTGAATTATATGAGCCTAATTAATGTCTAGTTGTGAGATAAATATGAAACAAAATATTAAAAAACGAAGGAAAAAAACTTTGTATGCTTGTACATATATGTGTGCGTTTGGTTTGGCATTACACCAATCCAAAATCAGGAAGCAGAGCAAATGCATGCTGCACAATAAAGAATATAAAAATTATTTACAAAATAAAATAACCACCCAACCAGAGCGCAATACCACACGAATAGGTAATTATTTACAAATTATCCTTCACCCAAGTAAGTTTATACATGCAAATTAACCAACAGCAATTGATTCTAGTAGTTCAGTTTTTATATAAAAAATGTTTTATATAAAAAATAGAAAAGAATACGTAACAAGACTTTTCTAAAAGAAAATTTCTAGAAAAATTACTGTAACTCATCATGTTTATATGACTTCAAAGAAAGCATCTTTTTTAGGTGTTACTGTTAAGCAAACGGGCAGTCAAATTTGCTTTAACTCGTGAGATTATCAATTACCCAATAATAAATGACAAGACTTTCACTTGGACGTAACTTTTGAATGTGGTAAGTTACCCTTTTCATCTTTCGCTATTGGAAGACCTTCCCATTCGTCCTTTTGCAACTTATCACTGTCTCCACTTCACTTTCCATCTTGCTTCGGCTCTCTGATTATCCCTACGGTTAGGGTTAGGGTTAGGGTTAGGGTTAGGGTAGAAGAGTCGTACCCACAAAAAGTCACACATAGTATATCTCTGCATGTGATACCCTAACCCTAACCCTAACCCTAACCCTAACCCTAACCCTACTCCTTCCTCCCTCCGATTTACCATTCCTTGTACTCTTTCTTTCTCAATTTTCTTCACGCTTCTTGTTTCTTTTTCTTTTTTGTCTTTTCAGTTCTATTATATGCCTATGTATTTATAGGTTCTTAGGTATAGCTTTTATTCTTTTGTGTTATTTGGGTCAGTGGAGGAATGTGATATTTTTACGCCATGATTCAACCCCTTTTTCTTAGTCATTTTTTATATAATAATAAAATTGTTTGTTCCCCATTCTTGTCACTCATCAGCAAATAAATAAATAAATATTAATTAAATTCGTACGTATTTTGAGAAATGTGTGCATCACAATCATTGACTTGATGTGGAATCCGATATAATTAATTTTGTGCCGAAACCAAATTTTAGAATGTCAACAATGATGTCATATAAATAAAAATAGCTATTTTTTGGGCCAACAATTTGCCAGTTAATTTTATAATTGTAAGAGCAAGAGTGGTTCCATGTAAATAATTAGTTAATTAATTTGTTGCCAACATGAAAATTAGCAAATTAACGGTCCACTTATACTATAATATAGATTTTCTTAAAAGTCATATGGAAGTTAGAAAAATAAATTAAGTTTTAAAATAAGAAAAGCAATAATCATGGAGAAAAAAATAACAGTGTCATCATTTTTCATTTTATATAATATATTGATTAAGGAAAATCATAAATTTTATCTCCCAATTCTGCATAGATGGATATTTTTTATTAAATTAATCTACTAATTTTTAGTGGATAGTGCGAATATTTATATAAAACTATTGAATTTGGATGCTTAAAATTAATTTAAACAGAAAAAAAAACACATGAAATAAAAACATATACAAGGCATACTCTCTCTCTCTAGTTTCTAATTTAATTTGGATCACTTTGTATCTCTAAAATATATTAATTTGGATCTACAGAAATGTTTCATGGGATGAAGGAGAGCTAAAAATGAAGAAAGTGGTGAACCCTACTACTGTGAAGTTAGTATGCACAGAGGTGGGATCTATCATTTTCTTTCTTTCTTTTTTTAAAGAAGGAGGGCATAGGGCCCAAAAGAAAATTTGCTATCAAGACTGAAAAAGAAAAGAAAAAAAATGAAAAAATGAAAAAATGAAAAGAAAAGTAAGCCCACTTCCACAATACTCACATGTATATAAGTGAAAATCCTCTCTCCTCTTCCTTTTTCAGGAAAGGAAAATACTTAGAATTCTGGTTGCTTTCTAATTTCTGCCTACTTTCTCTTTGTTCCTTTTTCACCTTCTCTAATTTTAAAAATAATTCCCTAACTTCCACCAAAAGAAATAATTCTCTAACCTCAAAAGTGCAGTACATCCATCTAACTTGAGGTGATTTCAAATCTTAAATTATCACATATCTGTGCATATTTCTACTTAAAATATTACAAAGCATTGGGTCAAATAGCCCAAAACAGATCTACTCCCGGTCCATTAATTAAGGTCCAAATAACCCATGCTATGCCTTGCTAACTCAAAACGACGTCACATTTTCACAAAAAAGGGAACGAGAAAACATAAAAATCACATTAACAAAAGGCCCACCTTTGCTACTGAGGGCTGTGATCCACTGAAACATTTCCTTTTGTAGGAGTACCCGTAAGCAGTATATGATGCAGAACAACATGGCTAATTTTAGGCGCCCGCCACACCCCCCCCCCCCGGCCCAAACAAAAAAAAAACAAGAACATGGCTAAAAATGTCATAGATTATATTTTGGTCTTCAAAAATACTGTAGATTATATATATATTTAAAGGAAACATAACAAAAGATTAAATAAAAAATAACTTAGAAAATAAAGAGTTTAAATTTAAAATCCAAGTTGATTTTTAAGTTCTCCAACAAATTAAAAACTTAATATATATATATATATATAACAAGTTTTACAGTTACAGTCATTAGACAATGAAGAGTCAATGAGAATATTCAAATTATTTCATAAATTAAACAGAAATACAAGTATAGAGCAAAATGACTAAAGATGGGAGAAGATAATAATATACCGTATATATATATATTTACAATATTTATATAAAATTAACGAGAATGAATGCCTCATAATTACTAATTACAACGACAAGATTACAACATGAAGTGTGAGAAAACAGTGCGAAAGGAAACCATAAATGATAGCATTAAAACTGTTTCAATGATTAAGATATAATGAAAAAAATTGATCGACAAAGGACAAAATTAATAATGCTTGTACTTGTAAGACCAAAATATACTAAATTTTTATGGAAGAATTATATCTATAGACATTAATTTTACAATTTTCAAAAAAATTAAACGCTAACTTTGGATAGAGCTAATTGTAATCAAATCATTTATTATCAATTTTGCAAAGTTAATATCCATATCCAACGAGAAGAGTGATTGAAGTTAAAGATGGCATGAGTAAATTTAACCATTGGATTAGAAACAAACCAAACATTGTAGTAAGTCATACCGTACCGTTCCATCACAAGGTTGTCTCCTATTCCTTTTATCTCATCACACCATTCACCACTTCAGTTTTTTTGGAATTTGATTCTTTGTATGGGTGTTCAACTAACTAATCTGGTAGTCCAATAGATTCGATCCTACCCAACATATTGGATGAGCCTAGAAATCGGGTTAATAATTATGAATTTTTACTATTTTTATTCTCCTTATTTAAACATTTTTAATAATAAATTTTAGTTAATTTTGTGTAATTTAGATGATATTTAGGTTATTAAATTTAATTTGTAATAAATGAGAATTTTAGGATAATTTTTGAAAATTAAGTTTTAATTTTGATTATTTTTTTATTTTCAAAATTATTCCAATAATTTATTTTTTCCATTTTATTTTGTTTAATAATTCTTAATATGATTCTAGTTTATTTATGGTTTAATTGTGGTTAAAGAAATGATTAAGAATTGATCTATTTATGAGTAAAATTGTCAAAAGAGCTTTGAAAATTTATTTTCTAGTATTTTATTTCCCTTATTTTTATCATTATCAGTCATAATTTTCCTTTAAATTGAACTTAAACTTTATCTCATAATTAATTTAATTTTTTAGATCAAAATTTAATTTGATAGATGTTACATTTTGTTTTGTTAGGAACATAATCTATCTGATATAATATTTTCTTATAAGTCATGATCTATAGAAATTAAAATTTTGAAGGGGTATTTTGGTCATTAGAATAGAGGGGTTTTATGAAAATTTTATTTTTCTAACTTTCTCATTTTCCTTATTATTATTTATCCATTTGTTTGTCTTTATTTTTATTATTTCATCTCACCTTTCTTGCACCATGTTTTGGAAGCGAAACACGCCCTTAGGCTTTTTTTTCTTTCTTATCTTTGAAACCCTCACGTTGTCAAAGAAAAGAAGCTGCCACCTTTACTTTCTTCTTTTCTTCTCTGGCCTCTCTCTTTTGTTCTGAATTTTTCTCTATTTTTATCTCAATCTCCGTCTACATTACGACAATCTCTCCACTTTTGGACCTTCTTTTACCTTCTCTACTTTCCTTTCATTCATTTCACATCATCCCCCACCTAGCTTGCTCTTAACCGTAGGTGACTTCAAGAGATTTCAAGGTTCTGGCCGTAGTTTGCTCTTTTCTTCATCTATCATCATCATCAAGCAACTAAAGCACATTTTATTGTCTCCATCTTCATGGCTGAAGCTCTTACAGATTTATTTGGAGTTAATTTCGTTCATATGCAAGTTTTATTCTCTTTGGTGGTTCATTTATGGAGTAAGGCAAGGATTTTGGTTCTTGAGCTTGAGCTTGATTAGAACACAAATGGAGTAATGGGAACTTTTCTCTATTATCATCTTGAGTTTTTTGAATTTTATTTGATTTTAGCTTATGTTTTCTAAGTTAGGATTGTTAAAAATTTATAAATATCTTGATGATTAGAGATTGAATTTGAGTTTGAAATATATTTTATATATTATTATAGTTGTTTAATATTAATTTGAGTTGAATTTATGCTTGTTTCAGATATGAAATTTTATATATTTTGCCTCAATTTGATGTTATCTTAATTAATTTATTGGTTTATAATGTAATCTAGATAATATTATGTTTAGTGTTACATAATTAGGGAGTTAATTATCTAATTTGATTTAATTAAATAATTTTATCCAATTTTCATATTTAATATAAACCCAATTAACATTGGAATTAAACTTAATTAATTGGATTAGACTAATTCTAGGTAATTAATTAACAACTAGAGATATCTAGGATTAATTAATTATTTAGATTGTACTTAAAGTAATTAAGTGTTTAATCTAATTAGTTTGTTTAATCAAGAACTTACCTATTCTTGTTTTAATTGGACTCAAGTGAGGATAAATCTAAATTACTTGCCAAATCCATGAATGATCCACATTTTCTATAATTGAACACTTATTTTCTTTTAATCCTTATTTAGTGTTTAGTTTGTCTTAACTAATTGTTTATTTTAATTTGATAATTTTGAATTTAAAAAAAAATCCCCTCCCCCCCCCCCAAAAATCCTAGTTGCAGCTTGCATTTGCATATTAATTAATTTATATTGCATATCATAAAAAAGTATATTTAGTTACATTAGCATTTTATTTATTAATAGTTAGTTTGTATTTTTTAATTACATTTCATTAATAGTTTTAGGTCATTTGCATTTAGTTAGTTTAGTCTAATTTGCACTTCATTTCATTTAGAACTAGTTTAGATTTACAATTTAGTTGCATTATAATTTAATTAATTACATTAATTTATTACATTTTAATTTAATTTTTACATTTTTTTCCTCTCATTTAGGTGCATTGTTTTATTTTAACTTAAGAATTCATACTTTTACTTGGATATTAACTGTTGCCTCCCTTAAAACATGATCCAGGTTGTCCTTATACTGCAAATTCTTTGTACCTAGTATTAAATTGATTTCATCATTGTCATAAATATTTTTAAGATGTAAATCTTTTTAATTTTATATAAAATTTTAAAATTTTCTTAATATTATGTCAAAATAATATATAATTATTGAGTACTTATAATTATAATTTTAGAAAATATTATTTTTTATCCTAATCTTATTTTTCAAGAAAATATATTTTAGATAAATATATTGATATTTTTATTAATAAATAAAATTTATTTATTACTTTTTTTAAAAATATTTTTAAGGATCTAACCAAATCCAATCTCATATACCAATTCAGCCCGCTCCATCCCAACCTTACAAACACAAGATATTGGATTGATTTTCAACCCAGCCTGTCTTTGTTCAGGCCTATCTGCCTTCTTATCAGTCTCCCTCTCCTTCGAATACCTTTCTCGATTAACCGTAGCATCTTTCCTCACCAAAATGTCTTCGGAAAATTTTCTGCTGTTTTTCCTCTTGAACTAAATGACATATCAGCTAAAATGCATCAAGTTCTCACTATAATACATCCTGTGACTAAATGATAAAATTACAAGCTTCTTGAATACGTTGTAACACAGGCTCTGCTTATTAGTTCTATAAATTCAATTTTCGTCAGAAACACCTCACTTATATTTTACAGACGAAGAAAATGTCAGAACCAAAACGTTATTTATACACACAGCTATATTGTTTTCTCCCCCACATAAATATGGTTGATACTTGCAATCAACCGACCGTGCAATGTCTTCCTATATGATTCTCTGTACTTACCACCACCATTTCATTTGCTGGCCAATCATGACCTACATGTACAACATCTGCATCAGCTCCAGAAGTCCAATCTTTATAACTGGAAAATTTACGGAAACCTGCTGCCATGCAGCATGAGCATTCCTTTTCTGTGTGAGAGTTCACATCGGCTTCTTTGGTGCTTCCTCAGTTAATAAAAAATGGAAGGCAAACTACCATGGTTCAGAGTTATTATTGAAAAAGTTTCTGACATACGATGGACGGCTCCATCCTTGTTCCATTAAGATGAGATTCAAGCGTATAATCAGTTTATCCACGGCATCTTCTTCCATGCTGCTAGAAGAATTTGATGACTGTCCTTGCATGGCTGAGCTCTGCAAAAGATAAAATGGATCTCATTTCATTTGGGTTGCCTGGAAAAGCTGTCATTAGTGTATTATATAATGGGTTTGTAATAGTACCTTCAAATCCTTGTACATTTTCAAATATTCAAGTGCTTGCTGATAAAGTCCACAATGATAGAGAAGAATGCTGTAGTCTCTTAACTCATTCGCATCAGATTTCAGGAGGATTAGGCGTTCGCAAGCTGAAAGAGTACAAAATTGACACATAAGCTGATATTCTATCTTGCACTACTGTCTGGTATACTTTCAAAGGCAAATATTAAGGATATATATCACATGTTAAGATATTACCGTTGATACATTGTTGGTAGTTTCAAATACCATTATTCAAGATCAGCAACAAACAAGACACACATGCAACAGTATTCATTTATTACTTTGAGTGCTTAGTCATATCAGAGATAGAGATGTGCAGAAAGCAACCTTGGCTCACATGCCCAAGTCTACAACTTTTACGGAACTGCGTAATGTGGTATTCAAACATGGCTATCTAAATTGCTAAAATCCTTTTTCTTTTGCTATAGTCCCCAGTCCCCACCCCTCACCTGGACCACTTCTGCCAAAAACCAAAGTGAAAAATAGAAGGGAGGACACAAGTACATCTAGCTTCCTGTTCCTGCAAAATTAGCGCATTGAAGAGAGCTGGTTTCTTCATTCAAACCACATCATACATCTAAGTAATCAACAATTACAAGCTTATTATGCAAAATTATAGCACAAGGCCAACATGATTTTCTTATTTTTGAAACTTGCCTCACTAGAATATTCAGAGATGATAACAGAAAAAGAAAGGGCACTACAAATTCATACCAGCCAATGATCGCCTCATGTCCCCTAGACGTACGCTGGTCCAAACACCTCGATCTAGCCTATGTTGAGCAGCCTTCGCTGATGCTAGTTGAGAGCCACTGCAATTGACCAACTTTAAAAACAAGTTCTTATATGAAGAAATCCATAGAACAATTTACAAATACAAAAATCACCATATAAAATACCTTTCCCCAATAAAATCTGATCCGTCAACACAATTAGCAGCACGTGCTGCCCTTAAAAATAAACTTTTGGTACGATCATGTTGAAAAGGCCAGAATGCATGCTTGAGATTATTCAGGATCTACACAAATAGGCTAACGTAAGTGCTCAAAGGTAGACTAAAGCAGCTAAGAAAGTCTATCATAATGGAGAATGGCAAAGATAGGAGTGGCCAAGTTTGACAAAGATTTTCAAGCAAACATATCAAGATTTTTCATGACAGAACCTGTTTAAAAACCACATTTTTATTATTAAAGTCAATCAATTTTGTCGTCAGCACAATAGCTTTATTGACTTTGGCGTTTTTAATTTTTATGTACACTAAAAGTAATTTTATATACTGCATGAATGCTAGAATGGTGACTTTTGCTTTTGATGTTAGCATTGAGTTTTAACTTTTACTACCACATTTAATTTTCCCAGGAAAATTGCATTTTATTAAAAATAAGTACATCTTGTTCTTCTTAAACTGCAACCAACAGAACCCTGAAAAATAAACTGAGCTGCATGCTCATGATTTATTGTTCAGTTAGCAGAATTAGCTGATACATAAATAAACTGACATATATTCATAAATAGCTTGGAATATATGTAACAGAATCTTCTGTTAATCTTATGCTTTCTCATTAAAGATGTTACACTAAGGGCAAGTTTGTTTAAGCTTAAAAAATAAGTGATTTTTAGATATAAAAAAAAGTGATTTATTGTTAGATTTTTTTATAGAAAGTAGAAGTTATTTTATATTTGGTTATAATCATAAAAAATAATTTTTACTTGAGAAGTGATTTTGAGTAGGGTCGGATGCACATATTAAGGAAAAGTTTTGGGAAGATATGGAGGGTTTGGTTCAAGATATCCCACAAAAGGAAAAGATCCTCATTGGGGGCGATCTTAATGGTCATGTTGGAAAAGAGACAAGGCAATATACGGGAGTTCACGGCGGTTATGGCTTTGGAGAAGTAAATGAGGAGGGACATTTCATTCTTGATTTTTCAATGGCTTACAACTTGACGATTATAAATACATGTTTCAAGAAGCGGGAGGAGCATTTAATTACATATAAGAGTGGAGTCCAAAGGTCGCAAATTGACTTCTTTTTGGTAAGGAACTCAGATAGATCAACTTGTAAAGACTGCAAAGTAATTCCTGGTGAGAGTTTAACTTCACAACATAGGGTCTTGGTCCTTGATGTGATAGTTAAGAACCGTAAACTGAAAAGTCGAAAAGTTTTTAATCCCAGGATTAAGTGGTGGCAACTAAAAGGTGAGAAACAAGTGATCTTTACGAGGAAAGTTATGGAGGAAGGTAATTGGAACTTGCAAGGAAGTGCTAATATCTTGTGGAATGAGATGGCTAAAAGGATCAGGGATACCGCTAAAGCAATATTGGGTGAATCCAAAGGTTTTGGACCTAAGGATAAAGAATCTTGGTGGTGGAATGAGAGTGTGCAGGAGAAGGTCAAATATAAGAAAGTGTTTCAAAGCCTTGCATCTATGCAATAACGATGAAAATTGAAAATGTTATCGGTTGGCTAAAAAGGAGACTAAGAAAGCAGTGAGTGAGGCTAGATCTAAAGCTTTTGAGGAATTCTACCAGGATTTAGGAACAAAGAAAGGTGAACATAAGATTTACAAAATTGCCAAGAGGAGGGAAAGAAAGTCAAGAGATTTGGACCAAGTAAGATGCATTAAGGACGAAGAAGGAAAAATTTTAGTTGCAGATGATGATATCAAAGAAAGATGGGGGAGCTACTTTTATAAGCTGTTCAATAATGGATTGGATATGACTATTGATACTGAAGGACTAACAACCCATGAAGATGATCTCAATTTGAATTTCTATCGTAGGATTCGGGTTGGAAAACTGAAAGAAGCTCTTAAGAGAATAGATAATGGTAAAGCCATTGGTCCTGATGGTATTCCTATCGAAGTTTGGAAGTGCTTAGGAGAGAAGGGGGTTTGGTGGCTCACTAAGTTATTTAACGAGATTTTAATATCTAAGAAAATGTCAGAGGAATGGAGGAAGAGCACTTTAGTGCCCATATACAAAAACAAGGGGGATATTCAAAATTGTACTAATTATCGGAAGATAAAACTCATGAGTCACACCATGAAACTCTAGGAAAGAGTGATTGAGTATAGACTCAGGAAGGAGTCTCGTATTTCAGAAAACCAGTTTGGATTTATGCTAGGGCGGTCTACAACAGAGGCTATTTATTTATTAAGGGGTTTGATTGAAAGATACCGGAGTAAAGAGAGGGACTTGCATATGGTTTTCATTGATTTGGAAAAAGCCTATGATAAGGTACCAAGAGATGTATTGTGGAAAGCAATGGAGAAGAAAGGTATCCGGGTGGCTTATATTCGAGCCATAAAGGATATGTATGAGGGGGCAACAACAAGTGTGAGGACCCTTGAAGGTGTGACAAAGGACTTCCTTATAACAATAGGCTTACATCAAGGATCTTCTTTGAGTCCATACCTATTTGATCTGATTTTGGATGTTCTTACAGAACATATACAAGAAGAAATTCCAAAGTGTATGCTTTTCGCGGATGATATAGTTTTAATTGAGGACTCAAGAGAAGAGGTCAACTCTAAACTTGAATTATGGAGACATACTTTGGAATCAAAAGGTTTCCGTCTAAGTAGGAGTAAGACGGAATATATGCATTGCAAATTTAATAAGAGGCCAATTTTAGATGATTCAGAGATAAAAATTGGAGAGCAAATCATCCATGAGGTGTCAAAGTTTAAATATTTGGGGTCGATTTTACAGAATAATGGTGAAATTGATGGGGATGTTATGCATAGGATACAAGCTGGGTGGTTAAAGTGGAGGAAAGCAACAATAGTTATTTGTGACCGCAAGGTGCCTACTAAGCTTAAAGAAAAATTTTACAGAACAGCTATAAGGCCAGCAATGCCATATGGTAGTAAATGTTGGGCTTTGAAAAGACAACAAGAGCATAAGATGGGAGTAGCAGAGATGAGAATGTTGAGATGGATGTGTGGTCATACAAAATTGGATAAGATACGAAATGAATGTATACGAAGGAAAGTTGGAATAGCATCTATTGAGGAGAAAATGGTGGAACATCATTTAAGGTGATTTGGGCATGTACAAAGAAAAGGGCAAAAGGAGCCAGTGAAGAAAGTTGATCAAATGGCCTGGAGCCCGATCAAAAGGCGTAGAGGAAGACCAAAAAGGATATTAAGGAAAGTTATAAGGAATGACCTTTTGAGAAATGATCTACCTGAGGAGATGACGTTTGATAGAGTGAGATAAGGCTATTGTTGTTGTTGTTGTTGTTGAAGTGATTTTGAGTAGTTAGAAGTTATTTGATATAGCTTCTCAAAGTAATCAGAAATTTGGCTTTTTTCAGCTTTTGATTATTTTTAAAAGCTTAAACAAACATAAAAATTTTCAAGTGTTTTTTCTTTCTCAAAAAGATAAGTGCTTTTTTCATAAAAAAGCTTGAACAAAGGCCCTAAATCAGCCAATAAGCAAGAGAAAAGATTTAGAGTCCTTGAAATACTCAGCAGTATATATTATACCATTACAAAAAGTGAAATTACAAACATATTTTTGAAAGAAAATATGGATTTTTTCCTATCATACTTTTATTTGGTTTTTAAAACATTAGAAAGTGGGAAAGATATTGCTAAAAAATAGGCAAAGACCACACAAGACAGCATTGGATATAGAGAATAAAGATAATTAAAGAACCAAAAAAATCAGAAATAACCTCATATAATAGTTTTTCTGAAGTCATTATGTGTGCTTGGTCAGATTCCTTGCTTTTTTGTTTATGGTAACCTCTAGGAAGGTTATGATCATCATGAGGAAAGAAAATTTCAGCATCAAAGCTCAAAAGGCCCCATAGACGAAGCATTTTCAGAATTTCTGAGTACACAAGTGCAAGCATTGCAGCTGATCCTGAACGATGTGTCAAAACCTGCTCAACATATTAATGTAAATATATTAAATACTTTACTACAATGGAAACCATTCAAAGCATAATCGACAAGTCCAACAATGGAATCTAATGTCTCAAAGGATCCATTACAAGTTATCGGAGATCCAATGACTCAAACTCGAACAAAAACTATGAAGGAAGTATTACAGAACCTAATCCAAAAATTACATGAAGATAAGCCCATGTTTGAGGAGTAAGAGGCTTCTGGGCCCATTGTTGAAAAAATAGTAATAATTCTGATTCTAGCCCAAGTTCCAAGTGAAGCTCAATTCAATTCCCAAATTAAAGCCCAAGGATAAAAGAGCTTACTTGATTAGCATTTCTTTAATTAATTAGTTTAGGATAATTTTTCATATTTATTTTGTTTAATTTCATTTGATTTGGTTTAATTTAGATTAGGAATAAGCTAATTTTATAGTTTCCTATTTGTATTCCAAAAGACCAATCATTAGGCTTAGATTTAATTTATTTCAATTTTAACTCTATTAGATAAAGTTTATCTTTATCTAATAACTTTAGAGGTTTCATTAGGATTTAGTTTTCTTCTCTTATTTATAAACCTTTGTAGTGCTACTTTTTTTCATATCAATAATATTCTGAGTTTATTCAATTAGTGAGTATCACGAGTTCTTTGTATTCTTCTTAGAATACAAGTATCAACTTATCAAGAGAATTGATTTCTCTTTTGTGGCGTCCTCTCTGGTGTTCTTAAAATCTTTATATTCTATTGGGTTTTAGAGTTTTTGATCAACTTTCCCTTTGGATTAATGCTTCCACTTTGCAGACAACTCGACTTTCTGGGTTCCTAGGGCATTAATCCTAGAGGCTCCACATCAAATGGCATAAGAACTTAGGTGAAGTTCACAGGTTATAACACATGTCCTCCGCTAACTTGTAATGGATCCTTTGGGGTATTAGATTTCCATTGTTGGGCTTGTCGATTATGCCTTGAATGGTTTCCATCATACTAATAACAAGATTCTCTAAAAGAATAGCTAAAAAAGATAATAGGAATATATATGTTTTATACAGAGTGGAGATATAGGGCTTGTGACTCCATCTGATTTGCACTGGTTCTCCGAAAACCCTGTAAAGAATAAAGACGTATTCGAGAAAAGGCCATTGTGAAAAGAGTTAGAAATTGGCCAAAAAATTTTGATTAAGCAGTATGTGGCACTTTAAGAGTTATAAAATGGCCAAAATCAAATTCTTAAACACAGAAAAAAAAAACAGAACATTTAAGAGAAGTATTAATTTCTATAGATGTAATATGCTTCTGTAGATTTTGTGGCCAGGACTAGACTTGGTTACAATTCCTCATACCCTGGCTATATGGTACAATTCCTTATATCCTTTCTGCAAAAACCATATACTTGTCATGGCATTCTTAGAAAATCATGTGCTTGTCATATATTAATTAAATGTTTTTTCCTTTGTGATCATCCATTAATTATGCTCAAAACAGCACAGTTGGATAAACAATTTGCCTTAAGATTTGTAATGATGAAGCACAAATCTCAAAGCAATTTTGAGCAAACAGTGCATGTTATGTTCACAAACTGCTGATAATATGGTTGTCAGATAATTAAGCTTGATCTATTGATGGATTGCTGAGCCTCAAATGAATCAAACTGCTTTGCATTGAAGCTTTGGAGAGATATCATATGTCATAATAATCAGTCTAGGGATTCTAGGTCCCTTTGCTGATGGAGGATACTTTGCTAGTGGCATCTAAAAAACTCCTTCATTGTCCTTTTGAGGCCAGACTACAATGTACTGAAATTGGAAAAAGCAATTGACCTTATTCTGAAAATCCAAGGGCATACCTTGTAACCATATAGATATCTTTCTAAGCTGTATAAGAAATTATCTGGGGATGAGTCAAGTGATGGGCTGTAGTGAGGACAGTAGTCCATTGAAAGATCATCCAATCTTTCGATGAAAGCATCCACAGGGAGTGGAACAGATGAATGTGATACAAGAGAATCATCCTCTGCACCTATACATAAAGCAGCTTTTCCCAGGTCAACGCACCTATTGATGCTAATGCTGGTTTCCCTCTCAATATCAGAGAACTTCTGAATTTGTGTGCAGAATTCCTTCCTTGCTTCCTGTTCATCCATCAATGATGCATCAAATTACTATCTTTTGAAACTTGAAATTCAAAACCTGAATTATTTCGAAATTTCAAATGAATTAAGGCAACACTATTTTCCCATTAAAAAAATAAAAACTGAGAATATGGTCGAAATTAACATGACAAATAAATTATGCATTAAATGAATCAAAGGTACATAAATTGCCTTAAATTATCACATTAAAGTACAAGAAGATACGGCCAAAAAAAAGTAAAAGAAGAATCCGACAAAAAATTAGCAGATAAAAGTACTAAAAGAAAAGTTCAACGCTTGAAATTCAGTTGAAATTAAAAGACCAGAGGTTCCAATTTTCAAACGAATCAAGCATACAGCTCTAAATCTAAATCAGGATAATCTATCAAATCAACTTATGTAAAGAGAAATTGAAAGCATAAGACTAGGTAAACCAGATGAAAAATTGAAGGAAGAAATGAGAAGTACTCTGGCATGAGTAGTGACGATTCCAGAGGAATCAAGAGTATCGTGCAAGACGAGCTTGAGGTCGCAGGCAACATGCTGTAAATCGGAGCCGCCATGACAGGCAACACGAGAAGAAGAGGAAGAAGAAGAAGGAGAAGGAGAGGGAAATCGCAGAGGGAAAAAGTGGAATTTGGAAGTTGGGATTGGAGCAAAAGAACACATCGCTGATCTCAAGCCTACAGTCAAGGTGGATGATCTACAAAAAGTATATATGTTAATTAATAGACACACATTTCCATAATAAAAATATAGACACACCCATATGATGTGACCCTTGTTTTGCCGAAATTAACAAGGATTTGAAAAAATAAAATAAAATTTACAAGGCAATTGGAATTTTTTTTTATTCGAGGGTTTCAATCCTTAACCATCACTTAAACCTCATCCCATTCTTATCACTATTATATGGATTAGTCTCCAGTGGCCAATTGGAATCTCTTTTATTAATCTTATGTCTTTAGTTGCACAAATTTTGAGGTAAATTATAATCCCTTCAATCCTATTGAAAGGAAAAATTTGTTATTTTTAATGATTCTAAATATAAGAAAACAAAAATAGAAATTAATAGTGTATTAAATTTTTTTTTTTTAAAAATTACTCTTTATTAATTATGTAGAGATAAATTAAATATATTAATAATTTAAATTAGTATTAAATTAAGTAGAAGTAATTTTGGAAGAAATTTAAAAGGAAAAATTACTATTAAATCATAAGATATGAAAATATTTATTAAAAAGTTCCAACACTATAAAATATTATACCCAAGTCCAATGGTTAAAATTAGTGTAAAATTTGAGAAAATAAGTATAAAATTATGAAAAATGAGTATACAAAATTTCAGTGTTGAGTATAAAATCATACTCTAATATTTTATACTCAATAATAAAATTTTTTATACCTATTCTTCGGAATATGAGACTTAAATATAATATTTTTTAGTGTTGGGGTCTTCAAATAAATCTTTTAATATTTTGAGATTTTTTAGTGATTTTTCCAACTTAAAATATAAAGAGATCTTAATTAACTCTATCTAACTAAAACTACTTTTCTTAATATTTGTAAAGAATTTTTTTCTTATAAATGAGACAGGAGTACTATTTATAATTAATAAATGAACAATTTTTTATAAATTTTATATTAATATATTAATAAAAAATGTAAATTGGCTTCTCTAACAAATCATATGTTTATGTCTAAAAAAAATAATATTCTAGTTTTAAATTTACCAAAAAAAATATTTTAGTTTAATCTATAAATGATCCATAGAATCAGTAGAGAAGTTGGACTGAAAAAATGATGATAAAAAATTGAATAAAAAATTATGTCTTTTTTAGAAACATAAGAATGTGGTGCCTTTAATCTTTTAAATTTAGTTTGAACAATATAGATTTTAAATGTTTTTATTTTTTATTTAAAACAATATTTTAAGAATTATAACAACAAGTTATTATTATTATTTTAAAATTATAATTTACTTTTTAACGTTACAAACTTACAATTAAATACTTTTAATATTTGCAAGAATATTTGAATTTATTATTATTAGGGGTGAAAATAATTTTTTAATATCTGAACAATTTGATTGCAACTTCAAAAATATTAACAATAATTTAATATTATGATTTAAGAAATTAATTTGTAAATTTTCAACTAGTAATTTTATAAACGTTGTTGACCAAACAACTAATTTTTATAAACTACGTGTGGAACGCCGACTTTTCCAATGATATTTTTTAAGATATGCGTGGTTAACAAGTGACAATTGGTATATTTTGTCGCCTTCCTCGATAAATATCATAATTTTAACGTGGATTTTATTTCCGACATGTTGCCAGAGTTGTCTAAAAACATCCACAGCAAAAAAAATAATGTTAAAGTATCTTTGATAAAGTATTAATATCTACGATATGCCACAACAAATTATCTGGCATTGACTAATTTAAATTAAGTTAAAAGTTAGATTATAGGTTTAAAACTCTCCTAATAATGGTTTTTTTTTTCAATGAATATGTGTGTGTGTGTATAATCAATTTACCACTTCTCCCTCTTTTTTTTTTTTTACTAATATTTGAGTGGTAGGTAGTGAAAGTTTGAGTGGTTAAAATTTTGAATGGTTTTATAGTAATTGAGTAGAAAAATTAAGAAATTTGTCAATGTAATGACTTTCAACATTTCAAGTGATAAATAGCTGAAATTCTAGTGATAAATAATAGAAACTTGTATGGTAAATTTTAGAATGGTGCCATAATAAGTATATGACCTTATGGGCATAATCATCTTTTTTTTTATTTATTTTTTATCCTTAGGTTTTTGGGTATAATTTTAAAAATTTTAATTTTTATTTGGGCTTAAATGATTTTGTGGGTCCTTATTTATTCATTTTCCCTTGATGTAATGTAGAAAGAAACGAAATGCTTTTTTATTTGTACATCTTATTGAGTAAAAAAATGTTGAAACGGGAAAGAATAAAAAAAATGATTCCTCTATTTAAAATAAAAATGATAATAATGAAATATATAATAAATTTACAGAAACTAAATATAATAATTTTCTTCTATTAGTAAACTACACACTAATTTAAGTTGGTGTATGTGGTAGATACATTTATTTATCTCAAATCTAATTGATAGGCTCTATCTTTTACACTTTATTTGTTTGTGTGTGTGTATTCAAGGTTGTTTATCAAACAAAATAATTAATAAATTCCTTCATATTCTCTTCTAGCTAATGGAGAAGTTAACTATTTTACATTTCATTATAATATTTCTTTAATATGCAGGAAAATTGCATATCTCTTATTATTGGGTCCCTATCAATGATTATAATTAGTCTTTTATTTACCAGTTGGCCACTTGGACAAGAAAATTAGTTTTGTTATATAGTCAATTTTAACTACTTATTTTTTTTCTTTGACTCGAACTTACTTGCTGGGCAAACTTGAAAATATCATAGTAAACTAAATTCAAAACACTAAATGTCAATATCAAATTCTTAGTCGATAATGAATGTCGATATCTAGAAGAAAAGAGAATTTTTGATTAATATGTACACATAATTTATGAAAAAAAAAATATTCATTGAATTATTGATTTTTTTTCTGTGGTAGTCTCAATTTGAAGAAAAATACAATAAAAAAAATAAAACCAAAACATTTGCCCTTTGCTGGAATATTTTTCGTAATAATAAGAATGGGAACAAGGATAGAAATAAATTTTGATGTAATGAAATAATTTTGTTTGGTATGTTATAGAAAAAAATAGAATTTTCCCTTCATATTTAGATTTGATTGGATCAAAATAACATGAGAATGAAAAAGCAAGATGATAGAAAATGACCATAATATCCTTAATATAAAAATATATAAAAGATTCATTGTTAATTTTAAATTAGTAAAATATTTTTACCTATATTTAGTAAAATACTAAAACATTTATTTTTGGATTCTAAATTTGTAAAAGTATTTTTGTAAACTATCAATAACAAAATAATAATTTTGTTTAATTTAAAACATGTACTTTTTAACAAAATAAAATTCTATATATATATTTTTTAAATTCCCCCATAAAGGCATATCTTTGTGATTTTTATTTTTTGATAAGAAATGATAATAATTTTACATTGCATTTTCCAATAATAAAATCCTATTCCATCATGAAATTTAAATGGATGGACTCCTTAGGTCCGGTTTGGTTGACAGCCATAAACACTACCCAAATGAGGGGAGGAAAAAAGAAAAAAAGAGTGGAACGAGAATGAAGTGGGGAGCATGTTAGATCCCTTGAAATCCTGCAGCTGAATTGAAAAGAGAGAGACGGAGAATTCAACATTACAAACACCTCAAACAACCCCCCCCCCCTTCTCTCTATTTTTAGTATAATTATTTAATACTTGATATTATCAGATTAAATTTGAGTATTATAAAATATTAAATCCCTTCTAACTAAATGCTCCTTCACTTAAATTTCAATATCAAAGGACCCCGAGTTCCTAGAAATTGTGCCTCCCCATGATGCATTTCGATGTTATTTTTCTGGCCGGTGAGGTATTGAAGCATTCAATACACAGAATGAAAAAAGAATAAATGAAAAAAAAAGAAATTAAGTAAAAAATAAAGTGAAGAACATAATTTTAAGAATAAAAATAATTCTTGTATCTCTAGTTCAAAAAGTATTAAAAAAATATATTAGAGAATAATGATTACAAGAACATAATAGACATGATGTAAAAAAATTTTATCTATAATACGGAAGGTGCTCTCAGTTTTAGATCCAGTGGTCTCAATTACTATTGCAGAAGATAGTTCAGACAATTGAATTCCCCTGAACAGAAACTATCCCTGCAAACAATGCCAACAAATTCTTGGACATATCTAGAATACAACAAAGTGATTGACCACACCAACCATGAACCATCCCCTATTGGCATGCATGGGAAGCATGGAATCCTTGATTATCTATCTGAAAATTGTAATGACCCTAAAATAGATTATTAAATAATAAAATGGGTAAAAAATTAATTAAAATAATATATATAATATTCTTAGTACAATGTAAAAAAATTAATTATTGGATTTATTTCACCTCTATATCTAAAATTGGTAGATAAGTATTAATTGATGAGTTAAGAATTATTAGAAAAATGTCTCTTAAATTTATTATGAAGTTTAGAATTCAAATCTAATATAATACATAAAATGGAATTTTTCTCCTCTAAATTTTTATAGAATTACTAAAATATCCTTCCTTCACTTCTTAATGATGTTGACTATTTTGTCATTTTACCAAATAAATTCTCCCTACTCTCTTAATCGGAAAAGACATGGCCAAATGTAGAAAAAAAATATATGCTCTCACTCTCCTGAACATTCTTCTTTCTCCACCACCACTGGCTTCTCCTTCTTCCTCATTTCCTTTTCTAGTGTGTTGCCCTTCTTTTCTCTCCATTTGCCTGAAACTCTACTTTGCTTTGAGCCATTTCCCCCCTTTTTCTCTTACTCAATTACGTGTCTCCTAGGATGTGGTGGTAAGTGTTTGTTCCTCTTTTTTCTTTCCACTTTGTTTCGTTGATTTCTTCTATAAGTTTTCCTTTTTGTTACATCATTCTTCTCCTTCCATTTGCTGTCCATTTCTTGTGGCATAAGTATGGATATGTGGCTGACTTTTTACTCTCCCAAAAATTGCTTCTGTGTTCCGCTAAAATGGGGAAAAAGTGGGAGGTATAGTGGCTGGCCTAAATCTGATATAAGAAGGCTAAGTGTAATTATTTGAACAATAAATTTTTTAGTTTATATTTATGTGTGTTGTGATGAAAAAATTTTATTTCTCTTTTCCTTCATTTTTAGAATGTTGGGAAATTAGGGATTCTAAGTTGATAAGAAAATGTGATACTTAGGAAGTCTTTGTGTAACTTTATTAATGAATGTATATTATTAGAAGGTAATTTAAGAACTAAGAAGCTTGTTTTATTAATTTTGATTCTTGATGCACACAATGTGTCTATTAAACTGTTTGAGAAGGGGTTGATAGTTAAAATGATTAATTAAAAGTGTTTTATGTAACATGGACTAAGTTGTAGTGTAGAATTCATTTAATATTCATAAAAAAAAAGGAGGTGAAAGATATTGCTTTAATGGTTCGAATGAATTACCGGATAAAAATTAAATGGTGGTGAGAGATAAATTGGATGTTATAAAATGTAGTTCATAAGCATATTTGTTTATGTACACTAAATACTTGGATATATTCTAAGAAATAATTAGAAATTACCAAAATAAAAACAACTGAATATAGTTGGGTGTTTCTTTTTAATGATTTCACCTATATTGAAAGTGGAAATTATCTTTGTATTTCTTGTAGTTGAAAGAATCCTTATAAATGAATGGAATTGAAATCTTCTTGACAATAAAAGTTTTGGAATCATTGGGTAGGAGAAAGGGAAAAATCCTTAACTCCTCAAGTTATGTGGGAAAATAAGTGCAAAAGAATTTTTATGGGTTATTAATATTAATGGTTCTTCTTTTGGGGTGTATAGGTAGCTATTTGAATAAGATTTCATGAAATCTTCTAGTGGGTAATTATTTTCTTTGAGGAATATATAAGATAAGTAATTAGCATTCCATTACAGATTTACATTGGTACTTTTAACTTAGTTCAATTTCAAAATAGTTTTTATACTTTTGGTCTTTGCTAAAGTGTTGTACTTTAATGAATGTTATAAAAATACTTTGTAAAGAGTTAGAGTTTTACTTATAAGTTTTTCCTATTTGTTTGGTCAATATTTATACATGCATAGAATGGATGAAATGATTTCAAAGTTATTATTTATGTTTCATATATTATGAATGATTGAACTACAAGGGTATTTGTATTCCATGCATACCAAAAAAGTTTTAAAGGACTAGGTACAGAACACCAGTTGCTAATGGCAATTTTGTTAGTTCTTGATATACTATGGTTAACACCTAACTAACAGAGTATATAGGAGGTGTTAGCTCTATGTGTCGGCCAACATACGTGAAACAGAGGGATAGATTTTCGTGAGTATCATACTCACACCTGTTTTTGGGGCTTCAACCGCATGAAATTAGTTATTTACTCTTGTGAATTGTGTGTCCACACTTGTTATATCATTCTATTTAGGTCCTTTCGAAAAATGAAATTCAACAAAAGTTTTATTTTTTATTTTAAATTTTACACAGGAGATTCTGATATCATATTTTAATGTCCATATGTTAACTCTTATTCTTGATTAAGTTACTTTTATGGAAGATTATTGATTAAATTTGTTAAGTTTAGCTTTGTTTAATTTTTGACTAAAGTAAGATTTCTTTGCAAGTGCTTAGGAATGGCAGCTTTATACAATCTAATTTTTGTTTCAAGTTTAATTATACTTATTAGTGATTTTACATTTGTTTATTTTACCTTATTTTTAATATTAATATTTTTCCTTTTGAATGTTATTTACTAGTAAATATTTTTTGTTTCAGATAGTAAAATTGGCCTTGTATCTCCAAAAAATCCTTGAGAGACATTTTTTGCTTGTAGGAAGCTCCCGGTCATTCTTTTGGACAAACTCATTGAGATATAAAACATTTATATCATTGTCATCATATTTTATACTTTATTTATATGTGCTCCACATGACATATAGGTAGAATTCTTACTTTGATATGTGGATATATTGCATGTTGATTAGATGTGTTGCAATAAAACTTTTGGGATGTCCAACTTTGCAAGGAAATTCTGCCGAAATTTCTACAAAAGGTTTTAACTTTATTTACATGTGCAAAAGCAAGCATGCTTATGGTCCTTATATTATAATGGTGTCTTTGGACTCAAATGTAAGTATATATATGTTCAAGGTTTGTGAAATGGGGAGGTTATCTCACATTCCATGGCAGTTACACCCAAATTTTGGGATGTGACAAAAATGGAAGGTCTTCAAGGATATGCCTGTACACCAGAAACATATGTTGCCTCAACAGATGCAGATGCTTCTTCAGCAAATTCTTTCCATGAATCAGTGGATAATATGACAAAATCAGAAAATTTTCCTGGAGATAAGGACCCCACATAATTTTCAAGGAAGCTAGCACGAGCAGCAGAAATGGTGTACCTGCAAAAGTGATGGTTGGTGTTTCCAATCATATTTCAATAATGGTGAGGTAATTAGGTTTCAATCATAAAGGGAAGGAGCAGCACTGTCACATCAGCAAGAAGTTGAGATTATTGATTCCAATCAATGGCTCATTCATGTATTTCTATTGTATGAAGAAAGATTCTTAGGCTGGTCAAAAAGAAAGAAAGAAAGATTCTTAGACAGAGTTGGTCTACCGAATATAAGTAGAGAAAACTAATCATAAATAGGCATGTATACATATCAAAGATGGGTGCTACCGAAAAGTATAACATACTAACTTGATTGTTCATAACTAAACATCTTTTCTCATAAATTGCACGGAGAATGAGAAATAAGCTCAACTGGTCATGGTTTATAAATAATGCGACTCGTTACAGATTTTAACACACAGGTATATTGATATAATGATATTGATTAGACTTATACTTGAGAACTTGTCTATAAGAAAGTTGTAGCACATAGGGGAGAGAAAAGTACAACAATATGTCAAGAATAAGTTACTTAAAATACAGCACGTTGAAGATAAGTGGTCCTCACTAACCAAAAGTCACGCATCAGGCTACCAAATTCGTATAGGAAATAATGCTAGGTATGACAGTCTTTTAAAGTGCGGTGATTTTACAGTTGAGTGTATAATCCACAGGTCTCGTGCACAAGAAATCATTGTAACAAAAGCTTCAGTTCCTGCCTGTCTAAATTCCAATCCCTACGTAGCACTATATTATTTGGTTGTCCTGAAGTTGCTCAAGCCATCGGGAAATTAATTCCACATCAAGACATTATTGCCACCACAGAACTTCACCTTAGCAATTTGAGATCAACTAAACAAGCTTGAGCATGTTAAAACTCAGCTCGATTTGGTTAGTCCTGCCTATGGTAATCTACATTAATCATAAAACAGAGGAAAAAAATCTTCTGCTCATGTAAATAGAGGAAATAGAGGCAATATATCAGCAAGACCAGTAAACTCAGAAGTTCAGAACTATGAGTGTTTAAAACGCTTACCCCTTAATTGCATCCTCTAATGAAATGCACTCTGATTGAATCCATGATTTTTCCCAAGTGGGAGGTCTTCTTGTCATTGCTGTCTCAATACCACTCAAGGGATTTATGTCTGCCACCTGTAAAATATAGACAAAAGTTTGCAAAGTCCTGAAATTTAAAAAAAAAAAAAAAAGAAAAAAACCTGCGCTATAAGGAACATGAAAATGTGCATAGCCATGACTATAATAGACGCCACATACTTACTGGCCAGTCAGAACCAAATGCCACGAGAGTATTGCTATCTAAGAGTGACTTAAATAGATATGATTCCCTTTCAGCCCTATCCTTGCCAAGCTTTCTGCCAGCAGATTCAGCATCATCTAATAAGTGATCTGGCTGTTGATTATTAACAACAGGAAAGAAACGTTGTTAAAATACAACCTACGGAGATACATAATCCATATCAGAGCTTCATATTAAATCACTTCAAGGTCAAGACAATAAGTCAAACAGATGAAAGAAAGGCAATCACAATTTCGGTACTCTGCTCCGGTTGGTTCGAGGGATTTTGGAAGGGAGGGGAGGGAAAATTTTCTATCATATATATTTTTTTTAAATTAAATAAGAGAAAATGAGTATTTTCATTTTTATCCCTTCTTTTCTATCCGGTCTAAGGACAGAAGGAAAAGTGCTCCCTTCCCTTATTTGATTTGAGAAAAAAAAAAAGGATGAAAAATTTTCCCTCCCTTCCAAAATCCCTCGAACCAAACGGAAGTGATGAAATGAAAAAGTTTTTCTGAGCCCCAAATTCTGCATTTTGAAATATCACTTTCTTCATACAAATGAATAACAAGTGATTCATGATCTCAAGAAGTAACACTCGTTTTTGCTAAAAAGCTGAAAGAAATGCAGCTTTATGGACTAAATCTCAATTCAGATTTGGAAAGTAGACATCATTGAATAAACCATTTAACTTCAAACAAGGTCTATTTCCATTTTAGGTTTCCTAAACAATACTGACTTTCAGCATCTGAGGTATACTTCTATTTGGAATCTTAGTTTACTTTTACCTTTATGCTTTGGATATTTGTAAGACACTTAAATTGCTTTCCAAAAGAAACGGGAAGATTGGATAGCATATCAACAGAGGAAAATTGTCAGAAAGAAACAAATAATAATTACTTGACTCAGCCAGTATGCAGCAGACTTCATTTTAGTTACAAGCTGTAGCCATACTAGTGATCTTACAAATTACTTTATCCTGATATCATTTCAATAAAAAACCAAAAAACCCAAGAGATAATTGTTATAACAAACCTGCACCGATGCGATAACCCCTTGCTTGCCAAACCGATCTGGTGTTCCAGAAGCCAAATGCTGGGCATGTTCAATCTGAAACAAGAGTTTCGGTTGCTTCATAAAGTATATTAAAACATATATGGCGAATAAGAAGTCAGAAGTCAAAGCTTCCAAAGCCTCAACTTGCAACGAGTAAAATACAAAGTTATTTAAGATTTTTATAGTTTAGTGAAAATAATACCCTGAATCTCTGATCTCTCATTCCATTTGCAGAAGCAACTAAACTATACAAATCCAAGATGAGGTCATTTGCTCTGTCCCCTATAGCATGAATTGCAACCTAAAACAAATTAAAAGGAAAGCTTCCAGCCAGTAACTATAGCTTTCATATAAACTGATAATAAGGTTTGTAGTAACAGAAGAATAAAACACCTGAAGACCAGATAGATCTGATTTCAAGGTCATGTTGAGAAGAACTTCAGGTTCTGTCACTTGCAGGCCATAATTATCAGGCTCATCAATGTATGGCTATAAAATTTGAGATACCATGGTAAGAAATCACTTATACATGATTTACAGTGCCGGATGAAGCCAGGTGCTAAATTTGTATCAATAAATGTACATGTTTGAATGCACATTCTTGGCTAATGGAAATTGTGTGTGGAAGATTTTGTAAGTCCAGTTCTCACCTCATATAATAATGCACTATTGGAACCCAAAGACCCATCAGCAAAATTTTTGACACCACCCAAGTATATCCATTGGCTCAGGGAATAGCCTGTTTTGTTAATAAGATCCTATGTTGGAAAATTGAGACTTCAGATAAAAATGAGTAATAGAGTTTACTGACTGTAAGCTAGAAGTATGTAGAAGAATTTATCAACAAACAAATAAATGCATCAAGTGTGAGAACAAAATTACAAAGAATTCATTTATTCTTGAATTAATGCAAAAGGACGGGGGAAAACTCTGGCGGGAAGTGGATCAAATGAGGGAGATAACAATGCACATTCTGCATAACCAGAAGAAGGAAAAAATCCTAGCGAGGAGTCAAGAAGGCCAAAACTACCCATAGAAGATATATAACATGAATGTGCCAAAACAGCCATTATATAATATCTATATTATTCTATGTAAAGGAACTTCAGCTGTCATTCACTAGAATTACAATATTTCTCTCTACAACCTACACTGCACATAATGGAGGATGATGGAAACTTGAAGAACCTACTTGATGACCTATAGAAGAGCATACAACCATGAATTCTAATCCTTAGCATTAGTTTGGACCATGCTTCATTTAAGTACAAGCCAGGATAGAATCATACAGCTAAACGTGACCATGTCTCCATTGGAAAAAATAAACAAACTCGAACTTTCATTTTCAACAATGAATCTGCCCATTGATAAACATCTGCAGAGTTCAGAAAAAAGATAAACAGTTAAGTTAATGAAGGCCATCCCAGAGTATTCTGAAAATGAAATTAGACAAGCCAGAATCTCGATGTCTCAAACTTTAACCCATTATTTTGTGTTTTGTTGCATTTGAATGGATTAATCAAGCTTTCTTAATCATAGCTCACCATTCAGTGCAGCATAGCCATAACTGCATATTATATCCCGTTCTTTAAAGTTTTCAACAGTTTTTCCTTTATAGAAAATAAGTACACCATTGAAAAACCATATAAAAAGAATGTTATGTCATTACAAATACATCACACTCAATTTAATATTATAACCTGAAAAATCCTCCCAAGAACGATCAGATGACACCCCTGGAAAATATCTTCCCATGTCAACAACTGTTGTCACTCCCCTTGCCAATGCATGATTGCTTGCTCTAAGCAATGCTTCTCTCCTGTCATCCACTGAAACCTCTGGAATCTGGGAGACAACCAGTTTCATTGCAGAATCAATTAACAATCCAGTTGGTTCTGCATGGTAACAACAATCCAATGCAATAATCAGTAATATCATAGCATGCAATGACCAAGAATCTTGGAATAAATTTACAGTTCTAAAATTGGTATAAATGCATGAACTGACTATCATATAATGACACTAAAATACTTATGCAGTAAGAATTTCAATGAATACATGAAGCAGACTGTCAAACCGGAGAGTAGTACTACCTCCATTCTCAAATATAAGAAAAAAACAACTTCACACATACCAATATTGTTAGTGGAAGTTAGTTATTCTCATTTAATTTGTAGTAAAAAAAAATTTTTTTTTCCAAAATTACTCTTAATTAATGGTCTTTTTCTACATTAGATCAATTAACGATCATTGAAAAACACAACTTTTCTCCAAATTAATGAGGGGCATTATTGGACTATCTCATTTATTGCACCAAACATCTATATTTTTTTCTCATATTTTGGACCAACACAACCATCCCAAAATTTTCTTATATTTGAAACTAGAGGGAGTATCATGCTAAGGAGAATGCTAAAAAAAAGTTGGATTAAAATAGCAATAAGATAAGACATGTTCACGTGCTTTAATTACCCTAAACTAATAGTCACAAGACTCCCAAGTAACATCCGGAAAAACAACATTAAAATGCAATAACTTGAGTTCATTATTCAAGTTACCAGTTTTTAGGATTCATGTGGTCACAGTAAACTTAATTTCTCACTATGACGGAGAAACAAAATGAAAGGACAACATCACAGGGTAATTTCAGATTAGTTCTAACAAATTCTGCACTTTCCCAAGCAATATATCATTAATGACACTAGTATTCATTTATATAGACAGAAAAACTACTAGGATGACAAAAAATGCCTTCAAATACAATTAAAAAAAAATATTACCTCCACTGGCAGTTCTCATTATAGTTCCTCCTCTTGGATCTTCTGATAAATTTGTAATCCCAGCCAATTTTAGTGCCACTGAGTTAGCCAATCCCATGTGACCATCCATTCTTGATAGCCAAACCTATTGTATATTTCAAATAGGATTATAATGCTAGTGACATTGAAATAAGACGGAGCATAACAGAAGATATGGCTCACAGGATTGTTTCGTGTAATATCATCAATCCAAGAGGCAACGGGCAGATCTCCTCCCCATAGATCATTGTTCCATCCACCACCCAAAATCCAGGAACCTTGTTTTGAGCCTTTATTGGTGCACAAAATGAATAAGCTCATTAGATATAAATTAATTTGGAAGTGAACTCGTTTAAGAAACCACTCCATATAATGTATTCCTGCTTGATAAACACAACGTAGATTTGAAATCTTGACTTAAGCCTCTGATTATTGTATTATTACCAGAGAAAGAAGAACAGCAATCCTTCAAAGGCTAACTTAAGTGGGGTCCAACTTTGAAATAGGCAGTTAAAACTTTCTAGTTTCTAAGCTGATATAACTCTAACCAAATGAAAAGGCCAAAATGAGGCTCAATGTCTATCGGATCAAGAATTAATGAAATGAGAGTTAATTGATGCCACACAGTAGTGGAACCACAACCATTTTAAACTTTCTTTGCTTGCATCGATCTTAAATTTAGATGTAATTTTTACTTTAGATTCTTACAATCCAATTTTGTGACCACAAGATATCTATAATGCTTAAAGGAAAATTTTATCGAACAGCTATAAGGCCAACGATGCTATATGGTAGTGAATGTTGGGCTTTGAAAGGACAACAAGAGTATAAGATGGGAGTAGCAAAGATGAAAATGTTGAGATGGATGTGTGGTCATACAAAATTGGATAAGATACGAAATGATTGTATACGAAGAAAAGTTGGAATAGCACCTATCGAGGAGAAAATGGTTGAAAATCGTTTAAGGCTGTTTGGGCATGTACAAAGAAGAGGGCAAGAGGAGCTAGTGAGGAGAGTTGATCAAATGATTTGAAGCCCTATTAAAAGGCGTAAAGGAAGACCAAAAAGAACATTGAGGGAAGTTATAAGGAATGATTTTTTGAGAAATAATTTATCTGAGAAAATGTAGTTTGATAGAGCACATTGGCATCATATGATCCATCTAGTCGATCCCACATAGTGGGATAAAACTAATGTTGTTGTTGTTGTTGTATTCTTACAATCCAATTCTTGAAATTGCAAACCATTTTTCATTTAAGCTCAGACTTAATAATATGAATGGACAAGTTTGGCTATCTTCACAGAAACAGTTTCAAATATATTAACTCTAAAAATAGGAAATAAGCATACTAAATCTGAAGACCTACTTTTTACTGCATCTTTGATCCTTCCAACAAAATTGTCCTTTCTGTTTACACTTCTCAGTTCCACCTGCATCATCTGTATCCAAATAGAATTTTAAAACAGGGAACAGAGAGTAGGTTCACAAACACAGATATCGAATTCAAACAGAAGAAAAAGATTAGTTATATGCCATAAATCCTAGTCTACAACAAGCAGATTGATCCAAAACAAACTTGGTTTTGGAATGCAATTCAGAGCAGCATCTGATTGATAGACTACCAATGCAATGTGCATGCACAAACCTCTAAGACCGTTGAAGAATGAAACATTTGTGATTTAGGGGAATTCAATAGCTGCCAAACAATATAAGTAATTTTTTACCAAATACCCTATGAAAAATTTCAGGATTCAAATGAAGTTCTAATGGCACTGAAGAGTAAAATATTTGCTCTTAGACAAATTCTAATGAAAGTGAGAGGCCATGATAAGCAAGTTCGCGAGAAAACTTAATAGACGAAAGCCCATAAAAAGGGGGAATGTAAACATTCTGATGGGCTTCCACTAAACCTGTAGTCCACCATTGATGAAATGCACATGGGAATCGATAAACCCAGGAACTACAACCTTTCCCCCAAGATCCAACTCTTCAGTTCTATAATCTGCCAACTCCTACATACAGTGTTTTCAACACAATTGGGTCAGCAATGACAGAAGTCCACAAGCATAAAGTACAACACTTCAAACAAAATTACTTTTCCTACAAATAAGTCAAACAGGAGGAACCTGGACAAATGAATAGTTCCCAACCCGAAGAACCCTTCCATTACCCACAGCCATGGAGTCTGCAAACAGGACAGAGTCATCGCTCGTATATATGACCCCGTTTCTTACAATCAAATCTGCTACTGGAGGCAACGGGGACTTCCAACCGAGAAAATCTGCAATACTCACAGCATGGATTAAGTTCCCATGAACTATATATGCATATTCATAAAAGTGAGTGACTCTAATTTGTGTGAGTGCGTCTTGTGACCAAGAGGAATTGAAGCAAGAGAAGTTGAATTTCGTACATTTAGGGTCAAGAAGACGAGGAGAGGAAATGGCGAGGACAAGGACGATTGAAGCCGAGAGAAGCATGGGAATGTTCATACTTGGGAACATAGGAGCTAAGCAGTAAGCACTGTATCTCAGTGTTCACTGATCACTGTACCCGTATATGGGAGACAATGGATTTGAATGTTTATGTACTTTCGCTAAAAACACAGTGTCTTTCATTAATTGTGATAACTTTTTAAATGGTTAAGAAAATAATTTATAAATAATATATTTAATTTAATAACTTACATTTATTATTATTATGAGTGTAATATTCTTAAAAATAAAATTATCATGTGTATTTATAATAATAATTAAATAAATAATTTTTTAATTTAATTATATAATTAATAAATTTTTATCTTTAAAAATAAAATAAATAGAAAAAATTATGTATGATAAGAAAATACTCTATAGGCATGATTTTGAGTTTTTGATAATTTAAAAAATATATATATATATATATAATCATTTTAGATTTTTATGTGCATATAAGAGAGGTAGAGAGAAGGTTTTTATAGATATTTGTAAAAATGTGACCATTTTATTTGTAACGCTTGCCCTCAGTCTTCGGAATCTCATTTGTTTTAACATTTTAATTATACTATAGAGTAATATATAATTTCTAGAATATTTAATATTTAATTTTTAGTAAATTAATTTATTAAAAATACATATAAATAATTACATAAATAATCATATATATAATATATGTTTATATATACTCTCTTACATGTATTGTGAAGAGTGTCATATAATCAATTGGCAAAATTATATCATGAACGATAAAAAATTTAAGTCAAAAAATTTTAAAAATAACTAGATATGGAATTCCAAAACAAAGTATTTATTGAAAAAAAAAAAGACCCCTCATGACTTTTAAATAGCTTTCTTTTTTAAATTTTTTAATAGATATGTCAATATACATTTAATATTTTAATCTTGATTTAAATACCTTTTTGACAAAATTATGTTCCAAAATTTTCTAGTTATTTTTAAAAATTGAAATTATTATTCAATTTTAAATTAAATTTGAAAGTCAAATATTGTAATAAACAATTATAAGCATTTTATGATACCTACTTATAAAGTGGAAGTTCAAAGTAAATTTTGATCCTTTACATGAAGTATTATTGTTTTTTCAAATTTATTCTTTATATAAATAATCTTTATTGATTTTTAGAAGTTTAATGAAGTATTAATGTAATGATAAATTTGAAAAATTAAGTTATCTTTTTATTAATTCAATAATATCAATTAATTTTAACTAATTTTCTTATTCTTAATGAAGTTAGTTAAAATCACATTATAAATTGGATATGAAAAAGTATATGGTAAATATTCAAACAAATAATTTTTTATTGAATGAATTCATATTTAAAATTTAATATGTTATGCTTCCTGATGATAAATAATTTCAAATTTCGGCATCTAAAATATATATAGCAAACTTATTTATTATAAAAGTGCAAGATAAAACTTCTTTTTAAATCTTTTGACATAAGTTTTGATTTATTTCTGCATTTTTGCCTTAAAACTTTTCTATTGCATCATAGGAATTTGAACTTAAACCTCTATCTACCAAAGTGGGCATCAAGTGGCTACTTTCAAGATTTTGGTCAGTTGTACTTGTGATTATCCTTTTAATTGATCATTTGTAACATACTGTGTTGAAAGTTCTCACAAAATCAAACTAAACCAAATCAAGATTGGTTTTTAGAAATTCGGATCTTTTCAATTTATGTAAGAACTTAGTTTAGTTTTAATTTTTGTCAGCTAAATTGATTTTTTTTAAAAAAATGTCTTCTTAAAAAATTAGATCAAATAGGTTCTATATAGATACTTTATAAATATAAATTAGATCTAAATATTTTACTAAAATATGGATATTTTATTAAAAAATTTTGTGAATTTTTTCACATAATTATTTATTTTCTTATAGATTTGCATAATTAATTATAACAATACACATATATATATATATATGTTTTTTTCAAACTAATGAATATCTTGTAATTTTGTTTATGGGCTTTTTTTACTCATTACTTCCTCCGATCCGAATTATATGATATTTTCTATAATAATTTCCGATCCAAAATATAGAATGGATATTTTTCTTTTCATTTTACTCATATTTATAATTCTTCTCTACTCCTCATTTATAATCCTACAATAATAATATAATGTGGTATTTAATAAAAATAAAATAAAAAATGTTAATACTTTTTAGATTGATTTAAAATGAAAAAATTATTTTCTTAATATATGTGTAATTGATATAAAATATCTTATAATATAAATAGAAGGAAATATAAATTATATTAATGGGTAGTTAAAAAAGAAAATGTATTAAATAAATATAGTAGTAGTATTAAAAAAACTAAAAAAAGTATAAGAGATTTGGCTTAAGTTTGGAATATTTGGAACCTAACCGAACCGAGTTGGTACTATAATTACAAAAACCAAAGCTTTTAATCAATTTGATTTAATTTAATCAATTTGAATCGGTTTTGAATACTCCTACATTCAACTACTTGAATAATGTCCTGGAATGCAAAGCTCTGAGCAATTAAATCTCAACATTACTCAAAATAAAAAATAAAAAACTCAACTTTAACATACCAAATGGCTGGAGAAAAAAATAACATATCAATATATATAACAAATTTATAATAAATCATTAAATCACATAATTTACAAATTATGAATAATAAAATTCGTTTTTTAACATTCTTTTGCACAAAAAAAAATGCCTCCCTTTTGGTACGGATCTCAATTACAAAGGAAGCACAATTAATTCATCAAAAAAACAAAGGAAGCACAATGAAATGCTGCATTTATCGGAAGTAATTTCGTTTTGCTCAAAATCTTTATTATTACTAAATATAAAATATATTACAAGTCACAATATTTATCATGAATAATGACTTATTTAAGATGTCATTTACATTTTATGATCTTAAACTAAAATTCTATCAGCAAAAATTTGTAAACAAATTCGGTGCACTGACAGTACAATGAGAGGCAATAAACGCTCGCCACTGTAAATGTCTCACTGAACTTCATTTGAAACACTAATTTTTGACTTTTCGTTGCTTCTTTATACAATCCATTTGGTGCATACATGTATTCCTCTTCAAGACTAGAAACGCATAGCTATGACAAATAAGAATATCACTTCAAATGCAAATAATCATTTAAAAGCCAAAGGTAGAAGAGACTAGAATCATCAGAAAATCTCCATTAGAAAACTGGGGGGAATGATGAACTTGAGGCCTGATGAGTGAACATAAGATGAAGCCATGGCTAAACCTGGCTAAACCTAAAATATAGTTTTCTGAACAAGCTGAATCTACCATTTACATGTTAGAACGATATCAACACAACACTGTTGAGACAGTCAACAAAAACGTTTCCTAAAAGGGTCAAACCCACCTTTAGGTAAGAAAAAATTTTCAAGTTTACCATACTACTGTTGCTGCCTCAACCGTGCATTTCTCATCAGTATATCATAAAAGGTTTATATGTACAAAATGATCATGAAAATAGCAGATTACGGGGCTTTTTCATCGTTTGCCGCCTTTTCATTGTTTGCTGCTTTTTCATCGCTTGTCGCCTTTTCATCATTTGTCGGAGTTGGGTTTGTCAGAGTGGGGTTCTGTTCTCTCCTTCTTCTGAAATATTTACCAATAAATTCTTCAGCAATTTCTGGATATTTGGTCCTTATCAAGTTTTCCAGGCACTTTCGGTATGAAAAATCTTGTCTCTGACCATCTTTTGAGACCACGTAAAAGCACCTGCTGTCTTGAAAACTGCTGTGTTTGCTAACCTGTCACAGGTCCCAATATTATTTTTAGATGAAACAACTTAAAGAAGTAAAAAAACAAATGACAATTGGTTATCTTCCAAGAATAGAAAATTTAGAACAAGAAAGCCAAAATTAAAAGGAGAAAGGTTGTGCAAACACCCCTAAAAAATTTAATATTGCCCTCTAGTCATGCATTCCAAAATGCCAAATAAACTGCCATAACCACACAATTCTACAGAGCTTTATGTGGCCAAAACTTTCGAACCTTATAAGGAGAGACTGTTACATCCCACATCGGATGGACCTGTGGGAATGTCCTGGGCATATAAGCGGGTGCGCTGCACACCCCTTTGAGCGCGCTTTTGGGGGAAAGGGTAATGGCCCCGTGACAAATGGTATCAAAGCCTATCCCGGGTTTGCCTAGTCGGTGGGCCCTCTGGTGGGCCACCCGTGACGTGGGCGTCACGGATTAGCTGTGGGAGTTGTTACATCCCACATCGGATGGACCTGGGGGATGTCCTGGGCATATAAGCGGGTGCGCTGCACACCCCTTTGAGCGTGCTTTTGGGGGAGAGAGTAATGGCCCCGTGACAAGTGGTATCAAAGCCTATCCCGGGTTTGCCTAGTCGGTGGGCCACCCGTGACGTGGGCGTCACGGATTGACCGTGGGAGTTGTTACATCCCACATCGGATGGGGGGATGTCCTGGGCATATAAGCGGGTGCGCTGCACACCCCTTTGAGCGCGCTTTTGGGGAAGAGGGTAATGGCCCCGTGACAGACTGCTCCAAATCCAAACACCCCCCCCCCCCCAAAAAAATAATCTCACCAACAAATCCCCAGCACCTTAATCCACAAGAAACAGCCACACAATGATATGCATGTGTACTTGAACATATATGCCAGAAAAGAAACAACCATATAAATCATCACTTAGTGCAAGTACAAGCTTAAGGGGCAAGAAGAAGAGAAGCATACCATCACATGATCAATCCCTGCACCCATTTTGGCTGCTTTATCTGGATGGTGTTCAAAGACATTCTCGAGTACAAAAGTTTGATCCTCAGCTGCCAGGGGGTCCCCATCATTGTAGCTTCACATGATATTTACAAATAGAAAATAAATTAGAACAAGATAAAAATGCTAAAACTTATGACAAAAATTTTATACAAAAGTAGAAGAAGAAAAATATGAAGCTTAGAAACTTCGAAGAGTATAAAATAAGGGACCAATGATGGATACTGGCATGCTGCCTTATAGTGTAACCTCTTTTTTTTTTTTTTTCAAATTCCTTGCAGTAATCTTCTTTTAGAAGGGAAAAACATAGTAGTAACAGTTATAATAGCTACTGAGAACTTGTTAACGCCCAAATACATTATTACTTCAAATGAGTAGGCAGCAGTTCCTAAAATGCAGGATCAATGCCTAGTGCAACTTCAAGTTATGCACCTTCAAGCAACCAAAATAGGTAAAAAAACTAACCGCCCAAAGGCATCACATTAGTTTTAGGTTTAAGCTTACAGCTGCTCATGTCACCATGAAAAGTGAGTTGTTCTTGCCTTGAGAAACTTACCCAGATTGTTGCATTATTCGTCTAATGGACTGCATGATTGGTTCAACATCTTTGAGAATATCCTGTTCATCAGAAGTGAATATATCCAATCTCTGTCTGGTTGCTGTATATAGTCCACCTACATTAGTCTCATGATTTCCCATAGGTGTTCTTGGAGGCCGAGTCCTATTTTTCCTGTCTCCTGAACCCCAACCTTGGGAACCATCAGAAGTATTTTTCTTGAACAATTCCCTACTCTGCTTTCCCCACTGATCTGTGTCACTGTCCTTAGCCGTAGCATTTTGGGAATCCCATCCTCGAGAACTTCCACCCCAACCTTGGTTTGCTGGTGACTTGGATCTTCCCCAAGAACGATTGTCCTCTGGGTCAAGTGAAGAGTGGCCATCATCTTGGGAACCCCATCCCTGGGAACCATCAGAGGGATTTTTCTTGACAAATTCCTTATTACTCTGCTTTCCCCACTGATCTGTGTCACTGTCCTTAGCCGTAGCATTTTGGGAATCCCATCCTCGAGAACTTCCACCCCAACCTTGGTTTGCTGGTGACTTGGATCTTCCCCAACAACGATTGTCCTCTGGGTCAAGTGAAGAGTGGCCATCATCTTGGGAACCCCATCCTTGGGAACCATCAGAGGGATTTTTCTTGAACAATTCCTTATTACTCTGCTTTCCCCACTGATCTGTGTCACTGTCCTTAGCCGTAGCATTTTGGGAATCCCACCCATGAGAACTTCCACCCCATCCTTGGGTTGCAGGAGACTTGGATCTTTTCCAAGAGCTATTGTCATCTTGGTCAAGTGAAGGGTGGCCATCATCTTGTGAACCCCAACCTTGGGAACCATCAGATGGATTTTTCTTGACCAATTCCCTACTCTGTTTTCCCCACTGATCTGTGTCACTGTCCTTAGCTGTAGCATTTTGGGAATCCCATCCACCAGAACTTCCACTCCATCCTTGGTTTGCTGGGGACTTGGATCTTCCCCAAGTGCGATTGTTCTCTGGGTCAAGTGAAGAGTGGCCATCATTTTTGCCAAATCCAAATCCAGAGCTCCAAGAATCATCTTTTTCTCTATCAGAACCAATATCTCCCGCTTCAGGTTTATTTCTTGTCCAAGAAGACCAACCACTTGACTTTCTTCGTGTAGAATCATCATCATTTGCTTTAACTGTCCCCTTATGAGAGCTCCATTCTGCTCTTTCAGAACCAATGTCTCCTGTTTCAGGTTTATTCTTTGTCCAAGATGACCAACCACTTGACTTTCTTACTGAAGAATCATTATCATCATTCGGTTTTGCTGTCCACTTACCAGAGCTCCCTTCTGCTCTTTCAGCACCAATGTCTCCTGTTTCAGGTTTATTCTTTGTCCATGACCAACCACTAGACTTTCTCACTGTAGAATCATCATCATCATTTGGTTTTGCTGTCCATTTATCAGAGTTCCCTTCTGCTCTATCAGAACCAATGTCACCTGTTTCAGGTTTATTTTTTGTCCAAGCTGACCAGCCACTTGACTTTCTTACAGTAGAATCATCATTATCATCATTTGGTTTTGCTGTCCACTTATCAGAGCTCCCCTCTGCTCTTTCAGAATCAATGTCTCCTGTTTCAAGTTTATTTTTTGTCCATGATGACCAAGCATTTGACTTTGCTAATGTAGAATCATCATCATTTGGTTTTGCTGCCCACTTAGCAGAGCTCCAAGAATCTTCTTGCGGTCTTTCAGACCCAATTTCATCTATTTCAAACACAGCATCCATACCAGAGGGACGGTCTGGTGACAATTCCCAATCCTCCACCAATAAATCATTGATGTCCTCTCCCAAACATCCATCATCGTTTGCTTCCTCTTGCGTAGTACTTCTCACCATATGCAAAAAGTTGTACACATCCAAACCAATTTCATTTGATTTTACCTACAAAAGGAAATTCAATGGTGAAATAAGAGAGCTCCCTCAATAATATCATAAGTCAAATATAAAGTCTAACTTTTAGAATAGAACTGCATATAATCAAATACCTCTTTTGCATCCCATAGGATATCAAATCTTGACCCTGTGCCAACAGCCACACATTTGCCCCAAGAACAGGATGCAACAATGCTTGATAAGGTATCTGTGTGACATTTCTCAGCAGCCCGCTCAAAACATTTTTTGGGTGTCTGAGCAATCATACAAGACAAAAATAACTTCTTCAATTAGACCACATGCCATATATAAAATACTTTCAGGAATGAGCAAGGCAGTGACTTACAAACAGTGTTGCATCAGCAAATGGAACTTGGATATTTAGTTGTCGAGTGAGTGCCTTGTAACCACCTGTGTTAAATCCAATCAAACTCCCACCACAGGTCATACTGCTTGCTAACAAAATTAGATGCTCCCTAAGAACACCTTTTGCAACCATTTTTACAGATGCTGCAAGACGCTGCAGGCAACAACAAAACGTTAATCCTTCCAGTGACATGGAAGTAGGAATGCATAGCTGCGAAGTGTGCCCAAATTTGAAATAAAGGAGGATAGAGAATTTTATTTAAAGAAGAAAGAAAAAAAAGATGCTAGATCAGGAAAACGTTACAATACTTAACGGATCCTCAACCAGAGGATAAATATCCCATGGAATACACAAGCAGATCTGCGAAGACCCTTTGGGGGAGGGGGGATTAGAAGATCCAAAGTAGGAAAACGTATGGCCCAGATGCAGGGGCAGAAAACACTAGACCACATTAAGGTTCTTTAATCAAACTGAAGAGTCTATAGTTTGTGATATCAATCTCACACTTTCATTGTAGTGAAGAGAAGGAAAATGTATGACCCCTCAATCCATAAAGGCTAAAACTCATATATGTATTTTGACTTGAGCAAGTTAAACTGAAAGTCCAAAAGAAATAGTGGCGTTACCATCTCAAGAATTTTTCTCCCCAAATGAAACCTACTAATATCAAGATTTACATATGAACCAGTCATGAAAAGAAAATTTTACTTACTCCCAATAGTGATATAAATAGTTTTTTAAATGGGACTCCATAAAAGCTCCAACTAAATTCCAGTTCTATATATTTTCTTTTTTATTTACTTTTTTTCCCTGTTCCCTATCCTAAAACTTTTTTAATTTCTCCCAAGCAATCAACTCACAATCATAAACAGAATTAGAAGCCACCTACCATTCTCAATAAGCATCCAAATTTCCATCTCTTCCTTCTTTGGTCCAAACAAATAATTTATCACATAAATTCAAAGGAGAAAATAACTAGTGATAACGAAAAGAAGTAGTCTCCAAGTTACAGAAACAAGAAAGTGACATAAGACAAACTTATCTACTCCACCAACCATGGTTGTGTTAGACTTCCATTCCATGAAAGTTAATCTTAAATACCATCTTAGACAAAGAGTGGTTCAGGATTAGGGACTGATACATGCAGTGAAGGTGAGCATTAAAAGATAACATGCTGCTATAATAGAAGGAATTGATTTTGTGAGGCAATAAGTGCAGCTGCAAAGAGTAAACCCCCACACTAGCAGCCAACCAAGGAAGGAAACACAGAAACAAGACATGCAAGCATTTGTTATCAACTGAAATAATTTCAAGTACAATAACATGTGTAGTTGTACACTATAATTCCTCCTAGTCAAGATTCTGCTACACTTTTCTCACCAGGACTAGGAGTCCTAAATAAAATTACTAGTTGAACTTGTTACTCAGGAAAGACAACTAGGACTCTTAAATTTCAAATATAATTATTTTAAATAAACTCTGGGAATAGAATTTTCCAAAATTACAATTCTGCTCTAACATTCAAAGCTTCAGATTGCCCAATTTATTAGTGAGGCAAAAGTGGCTGGGAGAACCAAAAGTACTTCTATAAAGTGCATGTACTCATGGACAACACTCAACAATACAATACAAAACCAACCATAAGTCTCTGAAGACCTTTGACCTCAAAGAAAATGAAAATTGTATGCACCTGTAAAGTTCAATGAAGAGGGAAAGCAGCAGTTTAAACAATGGAAACAATGATCAATTGGGTGTTGAAACTGAAGGCACTATTGTTTTTGCAGCCAGTTAAATACATGCTCAAGGTGTTGGAGGCAGAGAAAACACCATTAAATTGAGTAAAAAGTACTATTTTTTCTGATAGAAATGAATAATATAAACACAACATATTATTTACAGGTCATACAATGATTCTGATAGGATGGAGGAATAAACCTACCTGGATCACTTGATCAAAAACACATGAAACCCCCAACAAATAGTCAACTTGCTTGATTGCATATGGAATGGAACGTGTGGTATCAATTAAATGAAGGACAGGAAGGCACGAGTCAAGTACAATCCTCCATGCATCGCCACTTTGCTTTACAGCTGTCTTCTCAAGAATGATGTCCAACGCCAGTTCACCTTTCGTAGACTTGCAGGGGTTGTGAACCCACATATTTGTATCTGGATTAACCCAGATTATGCTGGCAGAGCTAATGCGGGCATCACCTATTTATATGAGAGAGAAAAAAAGGTTAATAATAAACACATAAGCATGCAACACACCAAGTGTGTGAAAGACCTTCGCTATAAACTTTGACAATTATGAAGAAAGGGAAGAAAAAAAACTTAATCGTAGAAAGTCTTGGTTTGATCTTAGAAATTATTAATCAACTCCTTGGATGAATAATAGCAGTGCATGAAGTAGGAATCATTTGAACACACGTATGTGGAAGGGTGGGTAGGACAGTCGCTCAAGTTTCTAGTTTCTAATTTAATTATTATCTGAATCTTTGCAGTGCTTACTATCTGAGTTTTGCAAAGGATCCCTAGTTTGACACAATCAGGGCAGGGAAGTTTGCAATAAATGGGCAGTAATCAAGCCACTTTTTCCAGGAAAATTCATCAATCTTCAGGAAATAAATACCGATGAGTCAATTTGCTACTAAATTAGAAGGACAATTGACAGCAGCAAAGTAGATTGAGAAGCAGGATTTTCAAAGTATCCAATGAACTACCTACCAAGCACTGAACTGAAAAATATTCAAAGTGTTAAACTGGAATCCATTATAAAACGTTGAAGACCTAGATTTTGATAAGCTCTGGCCAAAAGAAAACAAAGAAGGATACTTCTTCAGATGCTGAAATATCAACTTCACTAAAAGGGACCAACTTGAAAATAAAACATAATTTAAGCTCCATAACCAGATAGCAATTATACAGTTTACAATTAAGTATACATTCATAGCAGGCCAGAAGCAGAAATTAAGTGTGTATTTTGACTTGACAACTACAGTAAAATATAAACTGAAGAAAATACCTTTGATAATTGCTTCTAAGAGAACGGGGCAGATAATTTCAGCCAAAATGTTTACAGCTTTCTCTAAATCAATAGCATCTCCACCTCGCCAAATAAACGACACACATGGTGCAGAAGACTCACTGCCAAGAAGGAACAACAACTCAGATGGTAACTTTTGAAGTTCAAACAAATTGTACTAAGTCACATTCTTAGTGTCAACATGAACATAGAATAATATTTAGCATATTCCAAAAGAGGAAGCATGTGAACATATATATATGATTTTTTTATTTTCTTAGATAACAAAATTTCACTGCTCACTAAAGGAGCAAGCAAGCAGGATAAGAAACCCTGCTATGGTGGCTGAGAAACAAGATTAAAACCAATAAAATACTAAATATCTGTTATATTGAGCTCCCAATCACTCTTCACAACAGAAAACAACCCATCTCCCCTCCAGAGACAATAAAATAAAAAGCATTTTTAATAGGAAAACAAAGCAATAGAAAGAAAGAAGGGTAAGGGAGAGAATAGGAAATCTTGCTAAAGACAAAAAAGAAAAAATTCAGAAAATGTAATGTTAAGAATACTTAATTAACAACTACTCTAGCATTTTTGTCTAGTTGAGTATCCCACAACCCAGTGAAAGAAGCATGCTTCTATGCAGAATAATATTACAAGAGTTCATTAAGATTATAAATATAGACAGAGTACAATGCAAGAAAAAAAATAAAGCAAAATAAACATATGATCTCCTTTTTATATCAGGTAAACATGAATAATTAAGAATAATACATATCAAATGCATGTGAACGGAACTTAAAATTAACCTGCAAAAAAGTTCTATCTTCTTAAAAACATGACCAAGTTTCTTCTTCCTATGAAATGGCTTGAGAGTTTCTTGGCATCTATGGACAACCTCGGCCATATTGATCTTCTTCTCCTCCAACATTATCTGTTTAAGAAAGATGTGGTCACTTTGTTTAGGAGTGTGTATGGAATAACCCATAAGAAATTTTTTTTTTCAGTTTAGTAGTCATCAGTAAAAAAAATTACTCTTCGGACAAAGATATATTAATTGCTCATAATAAATAAATAAAATACCAAACAGATCAGCAAAGTAACACAAGAAAAGATTATTTTCAAGTCATTTTTTACTTATGTATTATAATAATATTATTATTAATTAATAATAATTAATTATTAATGGCAGAAGAAATAATCAAAATTCAGCCAGTTGTTTATTAAAGAACAATTCATGATATGAGAACTAATTACAAGACAGGAGGATTAGGAATCCTCCTAAAAACAAAAGAACACAAACTATATATAAATAAGAGCATTAACTCAATAGACAATTCCAATACCCTCTGCATATCTGATAGAAGCCCCCTTTACACAGCCACAAAGTAAAGCGCAAAAAAAAGGCAAGAAATATGTATCATGCTCTGTCCCAGAGTAAATATGCTCAAATTTGAGACACAAGGAAATTCAACAACCTTATTGAGATAAATATGACCAACGAGGCCTGCATCAGTTTGAGGACTCTCGTTGCCAGTTCGCTGAGGTTGGTATCTGCATATAAACATGCCAAAAGAATAAATTCAACATAAGAAAATCCTTTTAGTAATATCATAAAGACAAAACTGCTTGGTAACATTGAATTGTTGAATGGTAAAGACAGTAACTGTATTTTCTATTAAATATCTGTATCCTTCCATTTAAAAACACAAGAAATTTATTTAAAACAGAACTTAGGAATAAATCTATTTTTTTCATACCACAGTAATTCTAACCTAAGACAGATGTTATGATTTATGAGTATGACTTTCTTGAGGAGAGAGAGATAATGCACTGCTAGTATACTCTATGAGTTAGTTAGTTTAGTATAATGGGCTGAGGCCCAAGCCCACTAGCTTAGTATTGTTAAGTAAGATAGTCAGATAGTCTCTGCTGTACTATAAAAAGTTGTACTTGTCTCTTGAGTTAAATGAGATCAATAGTTTCATCTCCAAACTTCTAGATAGTAATATTCACATAATACCTGATATGAACAGATGTCAAATCAAAGTAGTTATAGACACAGAGAACACACATGGCACAACTTGATTAAAAACAACAATATCATATAATTACAAAATTTAGAGAGCCAGTAAAAGACACTAAACAAGCTCTTGATCATGGTCCATAAAAGCATGGCAACCCAGAAATCAAGGTTAAGTCTTTCTAAGCCAAGTCAATGCAAGATTTTTTGTCACAAGTATCAAGTTCAAGCAGAAAGACATGAGGGAAGAGAAGGACATTAGAAGTATCAAAAAGTTTCCATGCAAATTTACAGTTTCTGAAGAAAGATGCATTGGAAAATGAGATATTACAGAACAAGAAAATAAGTTTCAATTAAAAGTTTAAAATACAAAACAAATAATGAACATAAAAACCAGAGACTCAAATGCATTCTGTAGTCCTCTGTATGTCCAACACAAACCCTTATCACATTAGCTGCTGAAACTCAAAACCCAAAAAAACTAATGAACAGAATATTCCAAGGTTTTAAGGCAATTCATCACAAATGCATTATGTAGGCACACAAACAAGCACTCATGTGAAACTGACTACAACCCTAACCTGGACACCTCAATCTGTAACTTACAAGGAACATTGGCACACATTCTTAAATAAGATATATAGAGAATATGGAAGAGGATACATACTCAATCATGACCTCATCCGCCACCTCTTTAAGACTGACTTTTCTCAATTGATTTTTAACCACATAAGCAGCATTTTCTTGGCAATACATCTTTCCACAACCACAGTCATTCAAATACAAAATTACACGACGATCAATCAGCTCATTCTTGAAACTTGCTTTGCAAAGCAATATTTCCTGAAGATAAAATGTATAAATATAAAATCAGAGAAAAACTACATTCATTTGACCACAAAAAAAACCAGATATCATCATTAGATACACATATAAATTACCTTCATCAACTCCCATGAAGAGTTACTATTAGGACTTGCATCAAGGACGGCCTTGTATGCAGGATTTGACATAGCAGTAGCAGCTAAGACACCAACTGGCTCGCCAGGAGGGAATAATAGCTGGGTCTTATCTCCAGCTTTAACTCCATATTCAAATTGAATAACTGAATTGCTACATACATTCCTAACAGTTCCGTCATAGCAAATCACAACATCCCGGAGGATGGCCATCAAGTTCTTAAATAATGTTCCTGGTTCAGACAGCCCTCTGGAAGAGCGCACAAGTATCTCTCTTGTTGAAATAGAATGCACCATCTCTTCATACGGGTCCAAGCCCTGAATAAAGCATCCCTTGAGCAACCCATACTCCGCAGAGGGATAATCAATCCTATCATAATATTTGCAATGAAAATGTGAGGCCACATCCTCAACCAATGTCTTAGAATAAAATCTCCCCCTATCAGAGAGCTGCATGCCTAAGAACCCAATCTGTTGAACCACCTTGTCGATGGCTGACTCACTCTTTGAGTCAATCAAATCTCCAAGCCCAGACTTCAAAATAAATTTAATAATTGGCTGCTTCACATCCAGAATATACTTCTCCAGTTGCTGCTGCACCAACTCATTGTAGATTGACCTCAACTGTTTCAACAAAGTATCTTGCTCACCAATGCTCCTTCTTATACTTCTCATAGCTGCCCCATATATGAAAAAATCTTTTAAACTAACACTAAAGCCTTCAACAAATAAACTTTCCATCAAAAAGGGTTGCAAGACATCAAAGAATTTCATGACCTCATCAGGACCCTTCCCAAAAAAAATTGAGGCTGCAATCTCATTCATCATTGTAGGAAGAATATCTCTATTGAAATCAAACCTCAAGATTTCACTTTGATTAACCAAGTATTGGCCCCCAATACAGTCAAAACAAGATGGCAGCACACATTGCAACATTTGCACTGCAGTCCAATAAGGAGCACCAGACGTGGCTTTTAACAAAGCAGGTTGTGGCAAAGATGGGGAAAGAAACATCACCAACTGATGAGCTGCCACTTTAGGCAAAAAATATTTCTTGAACAACATCTTGAGCGACAATAAAGAATCACTTGCTAGCTGCAAATTAAGATTGCCACTATGAGAACTGAGCAGCTGATTTTTCAGAGAGAAAAGCTCCAGAACCTCTGCTTTCGCAGCCACTGACTGCGGATAGAACAAGTGAATACAGTCACCATCAAAATCAGCACCCAAAGGTCCACAAATAAGGGGATTTATTTTCACAGTGTGGTCATCATGGATGTACACTGAAAGTGCTTGAAGTGAGTGCTTGTGGGTCGTAGGGGGCCTGTTAATAAAGACAATATCCCCATCCATAATCCTTCGATGCACTATCTGACCAGGCTTAAGATATGTATGCCCCTTAGAGCTCTCCCTAAGTGAATAGGTTGACAACCCTTCCCTGTACATTAGACACAAATTTTTATCTACAAGTTCCTGTAAATAATTGATGTTATGAGAGTTAACTCTCTCCTCAAATGTTATCTTTTGTGCAATCTCAAGGGGAATACCAACTTCATTTATCTTCTTGTATGATTCCCCAGTTATCACACTCCTTGAAGAAAATCCTGAACCCTTTCTGATAAACAAAGTTCTCATCTTTTCCAGCCACGCTTTTGTGGTGGACTCATTGAGTTCTTTATTGACCCCATAATGTGTCTCAATATCACGTGCTGCCTTAGAAGTACCCCTAACTTGAAGATAATGATAAACAGCTGACTGCAAGTCAGCTGCTTCAACTTGATGGGACTCGAAGTTTGGCACCCCAGATCGTGAATTTGTTATAATTTCGATTTTCCTAAGCACTTTTCTTAGCACTGTCAAGGAAGGATCCTGCAAAAGAAGGGGAAGGATGTAACTTAGCAATTTAGTGGCACTGAGAAATCCATCTAAGTAGAACTCCTAATGGATTACAAGTTCCACTTTATCCAGAGATTGAAATTATGATTTATCTGAAGCAAAGATATGAAAATTGTTCGAATTACAATTCAAGACACTCATTCAGCAAGCCACCAATAATGATCACAGGGCGGAGACACAGAATTGTGTGAGGCATATTGGAAACCCTGATTCACTCCATTTTGATGATGCAGGAACATGCAGTCACATCAAGTTGCAAAGTTGGGTCATTTGTGCCCCAATGCAATCCAATAACAAAAAGCCCCAAGTTACTTTTTTCTTTTAAAAAAATAAAACTCAACAGATCCGTGCATTTGAACTTTCTGAAATGTAATTTGATTGATATTTGGAGACTTTTCAACTAAACAAGCCACTTAATAGTATGTTTACTTTTATGAACAAAAATTGATTAGTGACCATGCAGTTACCCAAGACCCAATCCCCTCAAAGTTCGGTGTCAGCTTTGGTTCCAATAACTATGATTTTTTGTATTTATTAGTGTGTATATTTCCACTTATGGTCTTGATAAGTATTTTGTCAATTTATTATCTGTCAGAGTTATTGTATAGTAAACCTCTATATTTAGATTAATATATATTAACAAGGACAAGGGCTGCCAGTTGCCAGTGTAAGAGTTCCACACATGCAAGCCTTTATCCTAAATTTTACGAGTAAAGGAATTGTGACATCGAGGAATCAACCATATCCCTTCATTTACTCACCGAAGACATGACACTGACGCCATCTGAAACTTCTGGCACAGACAAACAGTTTGGGGGTACTGGAAGATACTTCAAGATATATCCTTCGTGGGGGAAATAGCCTTTTCCAGCAAGCTTTTTTTTGGTCTCTGGAGGCATTCTTTTGATAATTTCCATAACCTTAAATATTTGAAAAGCAGTAAAAGAATCAAAGGAAATGCAATTTCAGCAGAAAGACAATAGCAAATACAGGTTAACAGAAAATCAACAAGGATCAACAAAGCATTATTCAACCAGAAACTCTCAACTATAGACCTTACAAGATCCATCTCAAATCACAAATATTTTTTATGTCAAAGCTCAATAATATAGAACAATAAAGTGCCATTTCCAATTATAAATTCCATCATTAGAATGATCAAGAAATATATAGCCACTTAAATCCTTAGGGAACTGAAAGAAACATTGGTCAGCCCTGGATTGGCCAGCCCTGGAACGATACAAGGAATATTATAGTGTATCTTTGAAAAAACAGAGCAACTGGAAAAATAAGGATTTAAAGGCAATAACCAATAGGACTGCCAGATTGTCATTTACAATAATCAGAGCCACAATTTTCCACTTTTTGCTGGGTATACATGGGGCTACCTATTCATGCATATAGCAAGGGAAAAACACAAACCGTTTCATACTAAAATAACTTATATTTTGAAACACGTAAGAAACATACAGAGACGTACCAAATTTTGATGCTGAATACAAAATTTACCAGGACCATGAATATGCAGACAAATAAGAGTAACTTGTAATTTTAAGTGTCATGGAAACAAGGACAGTAGAAACTAAACCTCATAAGGAAGCAAAGCTCGAGTATTGTTGCTTTCATAGCGATAGCCATATTTTTCTAGAAAGCTCCAAAAACCAGAACCTATTTTTTTCTTAGACACCTTCAATGCCAAGTAACTTGCACCCTCAGCTGTTTTAACTTCCCGAATAGTAACTTGTGATGCATTAGGATCCTATAAAGAACGAGATGGAATTATCATAAACATTAAAATGTGCATGCAAACAGCATAAATTATGATGCCAATAGAAGGCTTAGATTTTATTTAAAATGACAGAGGAATTTAATAAAAGGCTTAGATTCAACAGAAAGAAGAAGAGAATAAAACATATATAAGGAATCCCTTGGAAGAGAAAGGATAAAGCAAATTAGAAATAAAATGAAAAAATGCTTCTATCTTGTTGAATGTCTATCAGTTACACCCCACATAAACAAAGCAAAGCAGGGGAAAATGAACACTTAGGATACCAATGGACAACCGTGTCCACAAAGGCATGCTACACTAATAAGCTAGTACAGATTCATTCATATTCTTGCAATTCACTTCACCATACACACCTTGCCACTTGAAAACTAAAGAATTATACCATCATTTTTCTCTCAATATGTGAAAAACTAACAAAAGCTTCTTCAATACAGTGCTTCAACACATTTAAAATGCATTCTCTAAATTTTTTTCCTTTTTTAAATATGCTTAACACAGAAAATGTAATTCATAAGTATCATCATATTTATCACATTACCATATATAAATAGACGACAAGAAAACTAATAAACTCAAGTGTGTGTGTGTGTGTGTGTGTGTGTGTGTGTGTGTGGATAGATAGAGAGATTGGTTCATACTGACCCCACAACATGATGGCAACAAACTCTGCATTACACCATTGCCTGCAGCTGGAACCTGAAAGGTTATAGGCCAGTAAGTTTGAAATTGCAAGATAACAGCATAACTATAAACAGAGACAAGCAAATTATCATTCATTACTATATTTAAAAAGACAGCAAAGCTTAAAAAAAGGAAAATAGGAAGTATATAACATAAATAAATTGTTACAAGTTTCCTCAATTAAATGTTTCCTAGTATGCCACTATTATTCAAGTCAGAGTTTCACATTGCAATCCATAATAGCAGAATGTTATCACCTCTTTATTAAGTTTACTTTTCAAATCAAGACATAATAAGCTAATTCAAAGATGATGAGAAACAATGACATTGTGAAAAGTAAAATTTAAACAATAACCAAAGTCTCTCCCTTAAAAGAACATCGATCTGGGGGTAAAGTGTTAACGAAAAGAATATAACATAAGCTCCGTCACCTTTTGTAATCAATTATTACATGTTATTGATACGATTAGCAAATATGTGTTAATTCAACATGCTAAAACTGAACAATGAAAATCCCCCATTGGATGATACCTTGTTTGTTTTTATTTTCAAGCAGTTTAAGCACACCAAGCTCAGCATCTTCTTCAATTCACTAATGTGACTCGGATGGTATATCGGAACTGGTAGCTTAATGTATCCAAAATGACCTAGAAAATAATAAACAAAGAATATTAATACATTTGAAAAGCAATTCTTTATCAAGATGACAGCCAGAGAACAGACATATGCAGACCTTCACATTTTCCAACTTCAGATGTACCGCAAGATTCACATCTCCCAAATTCAAGGGGTAGCCCAAGAAATGGATTAGAAAGCTGACTAGCATGGCTAATAGAAGAATCACTGATGGATGCTGTACACTGCCAAGACAAAACAGAAATGTAACAAATAAATTGGTCCAAAAAACAAAATATTGCATGGTCGAAACATCATTACTAGGCTCAGCAATACATAATTGAAGCAGATATTACTTAAAAAGCCCTTGTTCAGTTAAAGTAACAAGGTGAGATATTTCAAGCAATACTCTTTTGGTAACTTACCATAAACATAATACTACTATACTGCATACCTAGACTCCTAGAGAATTCATACTTCAAACTGCTTTTTAAGCTCTATTCATAATGTTCAACCCAAAAAAATAGGCAACATTTACAACAACTAGAATAACTTTCAAGATGACACAATTTAACTCAGAAAATGACATCAAAACAAATTAACATTCCAAAATAAAGTCCTGAAACGGACATAGCAGAAAATACTCCTAACTGTTGCAACGAGCTCTAGTGTAGCCAAATGCATTCACCTTAGCGCCTAAGGCGCAAAGGCGTTCAACGGCTTTTGCACCATGAGAGGCATTGGTTCCAGCCAATTGCTTGCATGGCAGCATCTTTGGTACTTTTCCCTCCATTCAAGGCACGCACTTTAGGTGCTTGAGAGAAGAAGCATGGTGGAAAGAAAAAGGAAATCCTCATAAGACCACCTCAAGTATTTTAAAACAGCATAACTTCATTCAAAATTGGAAAAATATAAAATTCAATCCAGTAAATAATCAATAATAGGGTAAAAAATAGTCATTCTCACTTTTAAATATTATTTGTGCTAGTAGTTTTCTAAGGTTTTATAACTGAACTTATTATCGTAAGTTATGACTTCAATGATTTTATGCTTGAATAATGATGTTACTGAATCACTGAATTAATTAGGACATTTAATTATCAGTATGACCTACGGCTAGATAATTATTATGTTTGTATAGTTAACTTAAATGTCAAATGTTGTTAACAAATATATTTAATTCTATCATTAGCATATTTTTAGCATTATTTTCTATTTTAGCATCTTACTTCACTCAGTCGTCTTTTCTTTCTTCTTTTTTTTTTTCTTGTTTCTTTTTGCTTTTTGCCCTTCTCACCTAATGTGGTTCAAGGGTTTAGAACCCAAAAGTACATTTTTTGCTTTTGACTACCATGAGAAGCTCGTAATATCAATACATGTCATCTTTTGCACAGATCAAAATAGCACTCACTGAATTGGTCCAAGTTTATCTTATTTACAAAAAACGATAGTTATTTCCTAACCTACAAACCACAAAAAGCTCAACTGATCCATTAAGCAGCTTCTTTAACAGAAGTAACTGAAATTAGAAATTCAATTTGAACTTACAATTTCATGACCTGTCGCCAGACTAAATCTGATCCCAACGATTTCACCATCTAAAAGAGCTGAAGAAGGCTCTTGCTCCATCAATTTCAGGGTTCCGAAGTAAATCTATAGTTCCTGCAAACAAAAATTTCATTATTACTCATTATTTAGTAAAGCCTCCAAAATGGACTCTTCTTTTCTTTTTCTAGTCCTTGAAGGGGGCGACAAATTGATATGAGAGAATTAGAAGATATCCTCCTTATAAAACGATATAGAAGGGGACGGAAAAAGATAACACAAAAAATGGCAAGAGAATAAGCTCAAAATCATTTATGGTGCTCCAGAGAACCAAAGAAATGGCAGAATGCATGAAAAGGAAGAAAACCATGAAAATTCTCCCAAACCCTCAACTTCCAAAGAAACAGAACCTCAAAATAATTTCTGGCATATTTCTAAGAAACCAAAACCATTTGATTTAACACCCCACTCAAACAAACCCATCACTTTCTCGTGCACAAGGAAGTGAAGACAAAGAAAGCAGAGGGGATTGCAAGCTTCAGGTGGCTTTGTTGGTCAAAAATAAAGTTAATATTATCTCAGTCCTCACCATCACCAACAGCTAGCACCAGCCACAAATCACAGGTTGAGTGCACCACCATTCCAGCAGACAACACCATCAGGTTGGTCTCTCACCATTTCTTTCCTCTCCCTTTGCCTGCAGTGAGCTTTTGCAATTTTATTTGGTCATCTGTTTGACTTCTTAATCTCTCCAGCTCTATCTTCTTTTTGTACAGATGTTATATATGCCCGAGGGCATTCCATTCCATGTTATATATCCAAAATAGCGTGTAAGAGTTATTGTTCTCTAGCCTCTACGAACTTATGCCCAAAAGACATTAAGTTCATAGCTCTTGCTCTCTCCCCTTCTCAAATTTTGCAAAATTTATAATTTTCTTAATGTGTATGAGTTTCATTCCACAATTTCGTGCTTAAGAAGTTGTCAAAAGCAAGATTATATGTAATATTGCTTGAGCAACTATCAAAAAACTAATGCTTCTAGTGTAAATTTACTGATGATATTGATTATCAGATAAGCTTCCAACATACTTGTACAAAAGCATTGTTTGCTGACAAGGTGCATTTCATGCTATTCAGTGGGGTATATGGTTTGAGTAGAATGCTTACAAGTTGAAATGCATTAGTTTGTCTGATAAAAATGCATAATTATACTTTATAAGATTTCCGATATTCATAATTATAACATAATGAATATATTCTTAGTTTTAAAGGGGTTATGATCAGTTATGTTTATTTATAAGATTTCAGATATTCATAATTATAACACAATCCCAAGTGGAGAAAGCAATGAAAGGAGACAGACAGCAAAAAACTGAGACCCCTTTGTCCAAATGTAACTCTAACCCCCAACATATAATCAGTCCTGATTTGAAATGATCTGATTTCCAAAACAACGTACGAAAAGAGTGAACCCTATTTACAAATAATCTCTACTTCCACTGAAAATGCACAGTACTCAACATGTCCCCAGGACTATTTAACTTCATAATTATTACATAATCCTGCAAAATTCCGCTCCAAGCTAAAATATTTCGCTATTGCAGGGTAATAAATGCCGGCCCGTTCCCCAGCCCAACAGGATTTCAATAAATTGATTCATAAAAGACTAAGATTACCAGAAAAAAAGACGAACAAGCGACCAGTTTCTGATGGAAATGCGATATAAGAACCGGGGGAAGTGACGGATCAAACGCTTCAAGCAAAGCAAAGAATAAAGGAGTAGAATAAAGAGACTGAAAAAGATAAAGTTTGCGCAGCTTACAGAGGGAGTAAACAAGAATCAGAGGGTAGAAGCGAGGCCGTGTCCTAGAATGCGAGCTTCGTGGTCTTCGATTCTTCCGGCGACTTTCTTACTCGGCGATTATTACATCCACCCGAACCATCACTTTCTCGCATTCTCTCGTCTACCGAACACAAAACTCACCTCGATAAACGTAAGCTCCCTCCTATGAGTATCTCGAGAAGCTGAAAGTCAAACCCTAGACCCAAGAACGAGAATCAAAAAATGGGTCAGTCACATTTAGTGCCGAAGCACACAAGGGCAAAGCATTAAGCAAGAATCGAAAATGTGGAACCATCCGGTCCAAAATCCGCATACCAGAAGTGAGAATGGAGGTCTCTGATACTCTGCCTCCTCTCTCGGCGCAGCAGCTCAGACTCACGACGAAAGCGCAACCACCAAGAGAGTGTGAGAGTGAGAATGAGGGTACAGTGGGACCGTGAGAGTGAGAGAGAGAGCGAGTGGGAGGGACAGAAAATTTGCTTTGCATGAAACAAATTCGTTTCAACAAAATTGAAATTTGGCAATACTGGGTTTTCCGCCCATACAGCTGGCCTGGTGCTCAGGGTTTTGGGTCGTTCAATGACCAAAATGCCCGCATTGGCTTACCGGTCCTCAGGAAAGAGAACGAACTGTGACAAAAAATCCCACCGTTGAAATTAAAAAAAAAAACAAAATGATTTGTTTAACATAAAGAAATATTTATTGAATCCTGACATATTGTTATAATTTGAACCGTTTTATTTTTTTCCTTATTCGTTATCATGTCATTATTAATTTTCTCAATTTATGTGTGATATTTTCAAAATTTTACTGATTTTCATCTATAAAAGGAATGATTGTCCCCAAAATTTCATGTTGTCCACTCTTCATAGTGATTGTTATCATTATAATAGAAATTTCAATGTTTTGTTCGAAATTAGATGCTTCAATATTTTTATTGGTGAAAATGTATTAGTCAAAAAGAAAAATTCTAGTATGAGTACATATATGTTTGGTGGATTAGTAGATTTAATAGGCATAATATTGAAGTTATATGAATTAGAAAATATTAATGTAAATTTTAAATTTTTAGGATAAATGGAAGTCCTAGAGCAATTTTGACTTTTCTCATAACATTTTATAAGAAAAATAGTGCAATTTCTTCGTAGGTATGATGAAATTATTTGACTCCATTTCATTTATGAAATGACTTGAAGCTTATCTTTTTTTCATAACATGTAAAAACCTTTTCTTAAAATTTATAATAGTGAATTAGTGAAAAGTGTATTGATATGCAAGCTAAGAGATAAAGTTTTAGAACTACCATCCATATAAAATGGTTTTGTCTAATCACATAAATCTGATAACTTAAAAATAAGTTGTGAATTATAAAAGTAAGCATAATGAGAAAATACAACTTATGACATTGATTTTTTAGTAATGTTTATTATATTGTCTTTATTATTATTATTCAATAGTATACACTTTTATTTATAGTGCAATATATATGTTATTTCCATTTTTATTAATATTTTTATTGTTCTTTTAAATATCTCATATTCTTATGCACTAAACATAGTCTCATAGGGACATTTGTGAAATTTAATTGTGAATTTGAAGTTGAAAATATTAATATGTATTTTAAATGTCGACATATAGATTTATACAATATTATAATAATTTTATCTCACATTTGTAATGTATAGGTATTTTTTGTCTAATTAATATTAATAATATTAATTTATCAAAAATACAAATAATATTATGAAAGTTTTAAACTATATTAATAATTGTTTAAAATATTTTAAGTGTTATTTTCTTATATAAGATAAATCTAATATAAGTGAATAACAAGTTTAAGCGTAATAATTCATTCAATAATTTCAATAATTGAATTTAAAATATGAAAATACTAGTGACAATATATAAAAAGGATTAAATTTATATTTTTTTATATATTTTTTTCATATTATTCTCTAATTAAAATTTAACATGTAGATCTTTTAAATTTTTTCATATTTAAGAAGTTAATATTTTTAATATATAATTAATGACTAAATCTATAATGTATTAAAAAATAATTCACACGCTAATTTTTAATTAAAAAATAATATAAAAAACACATAAAAAATATATAAGTATTTTTTAATATAAAAAATTGAAATGGTATATTTCCCACTTCACCTGCGAGTAACCTAAACCGGATGGGCAAAATGGGAATTTCAAGTTTTATTGGGTAATATGAGGGAAAGAGTAACGGTAGTTACACAGACGGTCAGTTACTTTCTATGGTTATTTATTTAACCATGGTCAAATTGGCAGGAAAAATATGCCTTTCTCCTTTTTCATTTTTTGGCCCGAAAGATGTCTTTCTCAGTTAACACTTACAACTATAGAAAAAGATTCCTTTTTCATTTTCCATAAGAAAATATATTAAACAGATATATTTTTTCATCTATATATTTTTCATGTAATTTTTTTAATTAAAATTTAACATATAATTTTTTTAATTTAATAAGTTAATATTCTTAATATATAATTAATAACTACATTTATATTGTATTAAAAAAATTCACATATTAGCTTTTAAATAAAAAATAGTATGAAAAACACATAAACAAAAATATATAAGTATTTTTTTAATAAAATTTCTCCAAAAAAATTAAAAAATTCCTCATAGAAATATTTCTATGATTATTACTTAATAATAAAGATTTTTATTATTATTTATTTATTTAGAGACACACATTGCATTTCATATTTAAATAAAAATTATTCTTTTTGTACATAAAAAAGAAAGTTATCCTTTTTATTTCTTTTTTTTTCTGCATTTCATTCCATTTTATATACCAACAAACCTTGCTTGGGTTGAAACGAATGATAGAAAATGAAAGGAATATTTTGGATTTATTTTAAATATGTTTGATTTGAATGTATTTTTTTATATTTGGAGTGAAAATATCAATGTAATCAATACTAATAGAACAATATATATATATATATATATTATATTTGATATTTGACGCGTGTGTAAATATATAAGGCCCTCAAAACTTAACTCGGGAAGAGTGACCGTCAACCTTGGGCCAAGATAGCTTATTCATATCTTCATGAAAGAATATTTTAAGGACAAAACCATGATTTTAGTCTTTTAATTTTATTTTTATTTTTATTTTTTAACTGTTTTATTTCAAAGAAACAAAAAAGTCCAGCACAATTTACAAAATATAACATTTAGATATAGAATAACGACTTCCTATTAAAATATTTTTGCATACTAACTTATAGTTATAATGTAATTTTATAAATTTTATAACCATGAAAACATATTAGTTTTTATATATTGATCAACTGTCAATTTAGCATCTTAGTCCCTTCAAATTATTTGTTACTTTTATAATGATCATGATATTTTATTATTTTATGGTAGATAAGGAGAGTAATTTTCCCTGCTGGACTGCGTTATAAAACCAAGTAGTAATATGAATCCTTTAGTGTGCGTCACTCAGATTTTTTTTTCTTTTTTTCCTTTTTGGCCAAATTTTATTTAAATAGAATGGGATGCTTGGTGCGAACTTATAAAAATAGTTTCATGTAAAAAAAAAACTTACGAAAATAGTTTCCCTTCTATGTCTTTTTTTATGTTATTATCTTATCATAACCTATAGTGTTGATGTTGTCTGTTGCAGTATGATTAAATATTTATGTGATAAGGATCATGTTCGAAAACAAAGTTATGCATGTGGATATATATATATATATATATATTTTGGTGTACTATGTGTCGGAAAAAGTCTGTTAATATGGTTGCTTTCCTTTTTCTTTCCTTTTTTTTTTTGGGAAAAAAGGGCCAAAGACCAAAACGAAAGAAACTTTTTTTTTTTGGATAACGACCAAAAAGAAAGAAAGTAAACAAAGGAGAAAAAGAAAATTGAAGTGTACACTTTCCAATAACAAAATTTGCAACTCTCTTTTAAGATTAAAAAAAAATTGCAACTCTCTAGAAGGTGCAGCTGGAGTATTCATCCTAAAACCCCCTTCAAAGAAATATAGTTCGCTCAGGGGTGGACCTACTTTATAAATTTTTTTCGTTTAACTTGATATTATATATATATATATATATATTATGTGTAATGTATACTAATTGCCTCCAATGTTTAAGTATATTGTTTCTTAATTATGAAATTAATTGTAATTATATTGGTTTTAGTTTTTTCTTTTATTAGAACAACTACAATATACATACTCACATATTTCAGATGATATCATGAGTAAAACTTGATCCCATAACCTCATTAACTTTAATCATGAAAAAATTTCTTAAAAGAAAATCTACATTTGAATAACCTCTTCAAACACTTGAGAAATGTATGTTGGGTTTGTCTATGAAATTTGTTTCTTGAATTTGATTTGAAAAATCTTACTAATGATTTGGTTTAGGAATATCTTTAAGAATTAAGTGCAGAATGAGTGGTTGAATGATTGTTTGATTACTTGTATAAAGAAAGAAAATTTTTATAGTATTGAAAATGAAAAAAATTCATTCAAGCATTCAGCATGTTAAAAAAAAATGAAACTTATAAAAAATAATTATGATGTATATTCATAATTTTAATCATATATTATAATTTTAATGATATGCGTGTTTTGTGTGTGTGTATATATATATATATATATGTATGTGTTGTTCTCACAAAAAAAAAATGGTTATTAACCACGGTTAAATTAGTAAGAAAAAAAAAAAAGGCATTTTCCAGTTAACACTGAGGGCCTGTTTAGTTATCAAAAAAAATTATAATGAAATGGAATATAATAATTATCACTATGAATATATTTGATATAATATTAAGAATGTAGAAATGAATTTTTTTTGTATTTAAATAGATAAAAATAAAACTAAAAAGTCATAAATACCATTAACTATTTTCTTATTCCCCTTCCCCTTCTCTAACCCCTTCCCTTGTGTCCATCTTCACCACCGTGGCTGACATTCTCCCCTTACAAACATAGATTCATAAACAAAATTATGCAAACCTTGAATAAGAAAAATAAATCAATCAGGAACTTAGTTTAGTACTACACCATAACTTTTTGTAAAAAAGTACAAGAACCACAATAAATCAAAGATTGCCCAAGAGAATGAGGAACCACATCTCAAATTCAAAAACCAAAACGGGAATCGAAGCTATAGAAAAATATTCCTTTTTAGTATAGGAACATGTCTATAATTACTACTTAATAATAACTTTTTTATTATTAATTTTTATGTAGAGACATATATAACATTTTATGTATAAAAAGTTAACTTTTATTTAAATTGGCAAGAAAAATAGGCCTTCCTTGGTTAACACTTACAACTATAGAAAAAAAGATTCATTTTTTCAATATAGAAATATGGTTATAATATTAATTATTACTTAATGATATTTATATCTTTTCATTATTTATTTTATTTAGAGATACATATGACATTTCACTAGTGGCGAACCCAAGTTAAAGGTTGGGGTCCTTGATCCCCTAAAACCTTTTTTAATATTTTTGTGATTCTTAGCCAAAATAAAGTAAGTGTAGCTGATGATCTCCCCCTTTAGAATGGAACCCAAGCAAGAAGCATAGAGATAATGTAACAACATGGAAGTCACTTACACTAAACTAGGACTATAATTTATAATGGCAGATTTTAATATATAAACCTGCTATTAGGATCTCACTAAAAATGGAATATGTTAATCTTTTATGAGAAAATCCCCCCCTAAAAAAAAAACTTAATTTCTCTGCTTTCACCCCTACATTTCACATTAAAAAAGTACTCATATACATTTCATTCCATTTTGCGTGTTAAATGAACACTGTATGTTTGGCTTGAAAAGGATAATAGAAAATGATAAGGAATATTTTGGATTTAATTTAGATACATTTGATTTGTGTTGGTAAAAAACAAGTTTGATTTGAACGTAATATTTTTAGTATATTTGAAGTAAAAAATATCGATATCATTAATATAAATATATCAATACATATAAATTATATGTGTGTGTAAAGACAGTTTTTTCATATCTACATGAAAGAATATTTTAATGACAGAATCATAATTTTAGTCATTTAACTTTATTCGATATTTTATTTTTATTTTGTAACAATTTTATTTCAAAGAAGCAAGAAAAAGTCCAACACAATTTGCAAAATGTAACATTTAGATATAGAATAACGACTTTCTATTAAAATACTTTTTGCACATTAATTTATAGTTATAACGTAATTATAAAAATTTTACAATCACGCAATTATATTAGTTTTTATATATTGATCAATGACCAATTTAGAATTTTAGTCCTTTTAAACGATTTGTTAATATATAATGATCACGATAATTTATATGGTACACAGGGAGAGTAATTTTCCCTGCTTGATTGCTTTATAAAGCCAAAGTCTTTAGTGTGCATAATGATCATCAAGTAATATGGAGCCTTTAGTGTGTCCCTTAAGTTTTGTTTTCTTTATTATAAAACCAGATAAATAGTATGGGATGCTTGGTGTCAACTTATGAAATGTTCAGGAAAATAAAAATAAAACAATAGAAAATTTAGAATATTTTTAAGGTGTTTTATAATTTTTATTCTGAAAAATATAAGAAAATATGAGAAATACCTAACTCATTAATGATAAAGTTATAAATCTTGAATAATTCATTTAATACTTACTAATATTGATTTTGATAATAATTATTTAAATAAATTTTTTATTTTTTATTTTTAAAACTTGTTCTAAAAAATCATTCTATAAAACTATTTTAAAAATAATAAAATAAAAAATTATCATCAAACAGGCGCTTGATTTCTTGCAGTATGATTATATATTTACATAATTGAGGATAAGGTTCAAAACCAGAAGTTATGTATGTGGATTATTTGTGTGTACTTTGTGCAAGAAAAAGTCTGTCAATATGAATTGATTTTTTTTATGGACAAAAGGGGCCCTACACCCCAAAAAAATACAAAGAAAAGAAAAAGAAAGAAATTAAACCGAAAGAGAAAGAAAACCAAATTGATCGAAAAAAAAAAGAAAGAAAACCAAAGCATAGGAGCCAGTGGCCAGCGGACGTGGAGTGGGGCCAAGTGGTGTCTTGGGAATAGTTATAATCAAGTACCGTAGCACGAGTTATGTTATGATCTCATTGATCCTTCGTATTCTAAGATTAAATTAACATAAATAAAATTTATAAAAATAAAATTGAGATAAAATAAATTTATTATAAGTTGTTAGATATTTTTTTTATAAAATTAAGTTTGACAAAAAATCTATTTGGATGATAAGGGTTAAAAGTATTTTTAGATATATAATATAGAGTAAATTTACTTTTTCTTTTTCAAAATCTATATTTTGTTAGAGGAAAAATAACTTTCTCCCTCCTTTTCCAAAATCACAATTTAACTCACTTTTTATTTTTTAAAAAGTCAGTTTGTGTTTGACTTGTGTTTGGTCAAACACATTTTTTAAAAAATCATGATTAAAAACCATGGTTTCTTTTTATAAAAGGGAAACCAAACAAGTACCTAAATTCTTAGATCAATTGGTTTTAGTGTCCTTATATATTTCCTCTTATTTTTAATATAAAGTTATTTTAATCAAATTATGCAGATTAAGAATAGAAATTAAAATTAATTAACTATCTCAATTTCTTCAAAAATTTTAATATTTTTCTAGAACTACCTTTATTTAATCTCTTTATCTTTAGATACATTAAATATAAGTATTTTTTAAAAATATATAATAAATACTACCTCATATATTATAAAAAATATAGATCATAATAAAATGTCTCTCTCTCTATATATATATATATATATATATATAGGACCGTTGTTTGGTTCTAATTTCGACTCTAGGTGAGGGTATTTTGTCCACTGTCTTTTGTTTTAATTTACGTAGACATATATAGCTGGCTACTAGCCAGCCCGCACACGGAGCACCAAATGCTTACACTAGTCTATTCATTTATATTTAATTTAATTTTATTATTATATTTTTATTTTATTAGGCATAAAATATAAAATTTAAAATAAAGACAATTTTATAATTATTACCTTTATATAAAAATGATGTTATTGATATAAAAATAAAAATAAATAACTTTAAATATAGATTGTTCATATTAAAATTTGACAACCCAAATCTCAATTTCGCAATGACCATGGGGATTGAATGAAGCTCCGTGTTGAATTATCTTGTTCCTGCCACATTAAAACGTTCCTTGAATTCTTGGAGTAAGAGGCCATCATGCCTTGTGCTCCCTTTTTTCTCCGCACATCTATTTAATATTTATTAGTTATAATTTTTATAATAATTATTTAAATAATTTTTTTATTTTGAAGAGTCATTTTAAAAAATATTTTTATAAAATTATTTTGAGAATTATAAAATAAGAACCACCATCAAACATGCCCTCAATTGCCCGAAAGAAAGAATGAAAGACAGCAACTTTGTTTTGTATTCAGGGGGGATTTGTATTTTTTTTAATAAAAGGGTATTTGCATCATTCACGTATTTTTTGTTCTTCTATTTATAAAAAAAATTTATTTTTTTCCATCTTTATTAAACATCTACTTGAATTGAAAAATTACCTTCTAGAAAAAGTCTCTTCTCAGTCTTTATTTTTTTTTATTTAATCCCATTCTCATTTTATATCAAATAAAATTTTATACCAAATAAAGGTGAGGATAACTTTTTCCATGACAGGTCCTCCATTATAGCATAACAAAGGGTAGGTTAGGGCATTAAATCAATGCATTGGGAGTTACTTCGCCGGTTAAAAATATAAAAAAATTTTTAGAACATTTATTTAGTTTATAATATAAAGTGTTATATAATATTTAGTAGTAATTTATCCTTTTTACTCTTATTTATTGATGACCAGTCTCATAATTTGTAGTAAAAAATAGTGAAAATAACTTTAATTATTGGTAATTAATAAGGGTAAAAATAAGATATTGAGTTTTTTTTAGAAGTTTAAGAGTGTAACTAACTTTTCTTAATATGTGTTAAGTAGTTGAAAACCTCTTATATTTTAAACCGGAGAGAGTATTTAACACGAACCGCTCACTCTATGTCTCCGTGTGTGTATTACTCATTTTGTTCCAGTTTATAGTACATTTTTAACTACCACACACGTATTAAGATAATAATTAGTAACTAAAATGTTTCTTTATTATTTTCCAAATCACTCTTATTTAATCATACTTCCTACATTAATAAATTGCAGTCATTCTCTCATTTATTCTTTTTTTCAAGTTCCCATGGGTTATTGGCAATTATGAAGAGTGAAACTTTTGGGAGAAATTCTCCTTCATTCATTTATGGTTTGACCAAACCATTAAAGAATTCTCATTAAATGCATTGGTAACCGTAGAATATATAAGCTTATTTATTAGGGATAATACTAGAAAAATAATAAAAAAAACACAATGTAATCCATGTAATACACTATATTTTAAAACATGAATTTCTTATAATAGTGCACCATATAGGAGGGAGTATTAATTTATTATCGAAATATTCATTTTACTGATCAATATTAGAATTGTAAGAAAATTGGGTAACTACACAAATAGAAGTTGTTTTTGTCATTCACCTTAAAAATAATTTAATGTGACTAAAATTCAATATGTCACATAATTTGCTGAATTTGCACCTTATATATTGATTAATCTTTTTGAGCTTGAAGTATTTATCTTTTTTTAGTTGTATAAACAAGATAAATAAATATATTGAAAACCTGCATCATTATCATTCCTCAAAACTATATAGAACTTTTTTTTTACCTCAAATATGCATCATTTTCATTTTTTAAAAAAATTCGTGCTGGCTTGATATTTTTACTTTTGCTTGTTTTTTAGTTTAATAATTTTACATTACTATGAATAAATTATTATTTAATAATATTTTTCTAATATTATACAACTATTTAAAAAATATTAATGATAAATATTAAAAATAAAAATTTAAAATTATATATAAATGTTATCTTCAAAAAATCCCCCCCCCCCATCCTACCGCATATATGGTAATTTCTTTTTTAATCTTTTTTTGATATACCGTGATCCATCCAATCTTTATTATAAAAATCTTTCTATAAGCTTTGCATATTCCTTATTATAAAATCTTGCACACTTTCCAAAACACATCAATTTTTTTCCTTAAATACTCTTAATTTAATACCTTCACATTTAATGGATATATCCTTTCTCATGAATATAAATATTTTTTTTTTATAAGTATCAATGATATCCTCGATAGACAAATAAAAACTAATCCTTTCAAAATATAAAAATTATCGAAATAAATATGTCTTTTTTAATAAATTTTTTTTATATACACAGTCAAAAATTAAACTCAAAATAGGATGCTTAAAACATATTTTAAGTGATCCAATCTTCTATTATGTCAATTAGAACCTTGTTAATTATAAATGATTTTTGAAAATAAAAAAAATTAAGGAGATCTTGGGAAGCCCGCGAATGATTCTCAATGATAAAACGGTGGCTCTGTATACCCAGAAAAAAAACGAAGAGTTAAAAAAACGTGGCTTCTAACTTGATTCTCTTGTTATCTTTCCATCTTAAAGAACACCATATACAACAATTCGTTTCTAGTGTATATCAACCAGTATGACAATTTAAATTTAAATATATATTAAAAATTGTAACTTAAGCATTGTGGTTTCCCTCAAAATTATTTGTTAAACTTTGTTTGGACTAAAGAAAAAATACGATGAGAAAAATAGGGAGAAAATAAAAAAAAAATTTAAATAAAAAAATATATGGGTTTCTTATTATTTTCACCCTAAATTTTTATTTTTCTCTATTTTTTCCTTATCTAAACAGAGAATTATGGCATGTTTAACAGCATTTTCTGTTTTATTGTTCTCAAAACAGTTTAATAAAACTGTTTTCAAGAATAAGTTTTGGAAACAAGAAAATAAAAAAAATTCATTCGAATAATTGTTACCAAAATTATAATTAATAAGTATTAAATGAGTTATTCAAATTTATAATTTTATTATTAATGAGGTGGGTATCTTTCATATTTTCTTTTGTTTTCTAGAATAAAAATTACAAAATATCTTAAAAATGTTATGAGTTTTCTGTTATTTTATTTTTATATTTTTCAGAATATTTTATAAAAAATAATTTTATTAAATAAGTTATTTTTTTTTTCAAAAATAAAAAAACTATTTCCAAAACAATTGCCAAACAAGCCCTTGTACTCCATATCAAACGAACAAGGGATCTATGTTTAGTGGACATATATACTTAGAAATAAATGATAACAAATCGAGATTTTTTTTTTTTACTCGCGCGGGAATTCATCATGCCTGACGATTGCCGGTGATGATGAACATTCCTGTTGGTCACTTTGGCAAAATGAAGAAAACCGTAAAAGAAATTAGGCTGGGCTAGGCCCCAAGCTGAGTGTTGCCGGCCCAGCCAATACAAATATGTATTAATTTTTCTTTGTTTTTTTAACTTTTTATGAGTATTGGTTGATTTTACAGAATTATTTAATTTTCATTAATATATCTATGTAATAAATTAATTTTAAATTACTATAAAGATTTTTTATGATTCCAATATTTTAATTTTATTTAAAATTTTAAATTATTTTAACTTAATATTATATAAAAATAATGTATAATTATTGAGTATTTATTATTTTAAAGAATATTACTTTTAATCACAACTTTATTTTTAAGGAAATATATATATATATTTTGATAAAAGTCAGGGAAATTCTAATTATATATATATGTATTTATTTTGATGATTGATTGATTTGATTCCTCTCAAAGTGTTCTATATAAATAGTTACATTATCTACAAAAAATATACCTTCCAATAACATTATATATGTGAATACATGTACAAATTTTTTTTGGGTCGTGGGGTAGCTGCCCCAAAATACACAAACATGGTATTGTTCCTGTCTTATGCAATTATGCATCCGTCATAACTTGGGACATTCTCTTGTTTAATTAGTATATCTATAATTTGACAAGTTTATCTATACATTACACTAAATTTTGAGATAAATCTCATTATTCACAATTTTTAAGCAATCGACTTATTATAAATTTTGTAAGTTATATTGATATTGAACATAAAAAATTAGCAAATGAAGCAAAGGTCACTTTAGACATGGTATTATAATATTCATCTTGGTAATCATAAGATACATAAATTCGTTTGTTTGAAATATTTTCAACATATTTTTTTTATCGAAACATTTGGATAAATTTTATTAATATAAATTTACAATAAAAAAACTTCCTCTGATTCATAAAATTTTTCTTTTTATAATTTTTAAGATTTTTCATAATATTTATCATTTTATAGTATCAATAAAGTATTGATTACACTTTTTATTATTTTACCCCTTATTAATACTATTAATTCTCTCTTGAAATGTCTTAAATAAATTTAAATTAAGGGAATTTTAGTAAAATATTATAAAATTTTATAACAATCTAGATCAGTTAATGGTTTTATTGATTTATGTGAAAATCTTAAAATGACAATTTGCACAAACCGGAGGAAGTATTATGTTCAAAATCTTTTTTTTTATCATCATAGAACTCGTATGAATATGAGAAATATAATAAGAAAAAGAAAAAAAAATTTTTTTAGAGTACCAAGGATATCTCAACAAAGACTAATAATTTCTTTGAAATATAAAGATGATTAAAATATATTTTGTTTCTTTTAATAAGACTTTTTTTTTTTACAAACAACCAGAAATCAAATCCTAAATAACATGTTTAAGTGACTCATCTATTTGCTAATTATGCCAGACTTTGTTGGCAGAGAAAGAACAAATTTAAAAGAAGAAAAAAGCTTATAGACTTAAAGCTGAAAAATATTTATAGACTTTTAAGTTCTAATCATATATCTTATGACAAATATAGTCTTACTATAAGATTTTTATTGGTACGATTTTAAGATCTAACTATAAGGTTCAACCAAATGGTTATGACATATAATATAATTAAATTATATAATTCTAAGATATCAAATCTTTGACGATTATTCAGGTGAAAAAAATCTTTGAAGATTATCAAGCAAAAGAAAAAAATCTTTGAGGATTATAGAGCACTACATATGAAATAAATTTTAGAAAACCATTCGTTTAAGAGTTATGGAATATACGTCCTTAAAACCAATAAAATCGCAAAAGGCAAATCTTAAAAGGTTATAAATACCAATATATTATTATAATATTTACAATATCTCATCTATATGCATATAATAAAAATTCTATAAAGTCACACAATTCACAAGCTATATAAATAATGTCATTTCTCTCACAAATACTTTATTTTGGACTTTATGTAAAGTAATGAGTTCAGGTCTAGTTATTTTGACAAACATATTTTGTTCTTTTTTGGAAAATAAATGAATATAAGATTATTTATATTAGTTTTCTTGATAACAAAAATTATTTATATTTTATCAAAATAGAAAATCTATAAAGTTATATATATGTGTGTGTATATTATGGTAGAGGCATCACTAATGTAAAAATATTCAAATAATTTCCTCACATCGTAATGAGAAAATTATTGATTGTTATACATATTGTCATATTTTGTGAATGTTTACCTTCCAATTATTGGAACTTAAGGACCTTAAGCATGACATTCATGAATCAACCTATCTCAGCTCTTTATTTTCTTCTTCCATTCATGAATTCAAGTAATTAAGTGCAAGAACATACATATGTATAAAATAATTAGGATACATTAATTCTAAATAATGTACATCCTATATTTATTATAAGTGAAAGGGAACCAGAACCGTGTTTCCCTATTTCTCCTTTTTAAAACTCTCTTTTGTTCTAATCAAGTTGTTAATATTTTCATTAGTTTTATAACAATGATTAACTAGTTTGTGTTTTTAGTAAAAATGTTGATATTTAGGTGAAAGCATTCTCTGAGAAGGTTTCGATTACCTTGTATGAGTAATATATATTTTTCTTTGTGGCAAAAAAATATAGGTTTTTTTTAAATACTTACATATTGATAGATATAAAATATTGACAATTAATTAACCATTAACAAGTATTAAAATGAAGCAACGGTATTTTAGCTGAATAACTTATATTTGAGCTAAAGTCCGAAAGCCTATTTGAACTCGGATCCATTATTTATACATTGAATCAAGACCCAAGCCCATGAATGAAAACCCTCACTCAGCCTAAATATTAATGTCCTTTTGACATATTCATAAAAAAAAAAGTCCATTTGACACATTCATTAAAAAAAAAGTGCATTTGACACATTACCAAAAAAAAAAAGCCTTTTTAATAGCTGGTCTAGAAACTCCAAAAGTTTAATAATACTCTAAAAAAGTCACAGTTTTTTTTAGAAAAATTATAGTTTCATTTTTATTTATTCGTTTCTTTAATATTGATTTGATCTCATAAGATTTTTTTCGTAAGTTTTACTTTCGATTGTCTCATAATTTATTTAAATTTAATTTAACTTATTAACTTTTGTTTCTTAACTTTATTTAGCTCATCAACGTAATTAAAAGTTCAAATTTTATATCTATTAATTTTATTTTTTAATTTGTTCTAATTTAACTATAAAATTTCTTAAACGTTTGACAATGTTAGAAGATTGACAATATTTGCTGCAATTTCTCCTCTCATCTATGAATCAAATATTTAAATTTCTGCTCTCATTTATCTGTTAGAAAATAATTGTATAGTATACCAAAAAAGACTATTAATTTTATTTTACCTGTGAATCTTATATATTTTCTTTTTTCAACAATTTAAATTTTATATTTGTTAGAAGAAAATAATATTTGAACAGTTTTTAAAACGTTAATAGTCAAATTAGAGAAAAATAAAATTAAGAGACAAATTTTAGAAAATAAATTAGAATTAAATAAAATCAGGAAACAAAAGTTCAATTTAAAATAAAAAGAAATAAAATAATCAGATTTTTTTACCAACACAAAAAATAAAAATACGAACAGGGTGAAGTACCAAGAAATCATTTATAAATTAGTAAAATAAATCTATGAGTATTTATTTTGGATATGGTCTAGAAACTCATTTATGGATTAAAAACAATAATCCCCAAGGAACTCTGTAATTATGATGTAGTTGGTGTTTAATCAGTTGTTCAATTTGTAAGAAAAATCAACATTGGGCCAACCAAAAAAGAATTGATAGGCTGAAGTAAGCCTGAGAAGCTAGACTAAAATATGCTTAAACCACAACAATCTAAGAAAGTGTATACGAAAATAAAAATTTTCATATAGAAATGACCACAAATTACATAACAAAATCATTCAAGCAAATATAATTTCTCTTTTAGAAGTTTTTTTTTTATCCAAAATATAACTCACATTTAGTAATTTCTAGAGCATTAAATGTTATTTTTCTATTTTATTCTTATCTGTAATTAAATATAAGAGAAATAACAAACTTTAAATGTAATGGATTAAATATGGATATTATAGGAAAATAATATATTTGTTTGATAAATTTAATAAGTAAAAGTAACTTTATTGTTTTCTATGTAATAATCCAAATAAAATTTATATTTTAGACTAAAAGGAGTAACATCTATGGTGTTAGACTAGTTAAATAGAAGGATTCCCGTGAAGATTCTTGCCACTTTTTGTCTTAAGGAAGGATGATATAATTGCAGCCATAATACAGCATGGAATTGACAAAAAAAAAAAAGCACCCAAATACTCAACTGGTAGTGGTGTTTGGAAAAGAAGAAATTGGTAAGAAAAGAAATTGATGATTACATTGCTCTGAGCAAAAATTATTGTTCACCAATGTCCAGAAGATATATTCCTTATCAAATCAGAAAGAAGAAACGTGCAAGTATCCTAAACACTTAATTTCTCTTATAAAATGATAGAAATCGTGGTGGAAAAGGAATAAAAAGCAACCTTCACTAGAGAATTGACCAGAATCTTGATCACTAATAATACAATCCGCCAGAATCTCCAAATACAAGTACGGTCCAAATACAAGCATGTTTCTTCTTTCTACTGTCATCAACATGATACTCTATAATGGAGTGGGGTTCTGTTGCCTCCTTTTTCTCCTTTTTTTGAAATCTTTAGCAATAATCCCTTCAGCAATTTGTGGCTATTTGGTCTTTATCAAGTTATCCAGGCACTTCCAGTATGAAGAGTCTTGTTTTTGACCATCTTTTGAGATCACACAGAAGCACTTGCTGAATTGAAAATTGCTGGGTTTACTAACTTTGTCACAAGCCCCAATAGTAATTTTAGATGAAACCACTTTATTACGAGAGAAGAAAGAAATCAATGGGGATTAGTTATCTTCCTAGAATGGAAAATCTAAAACAAGATTACAAAATATAAAGGAAAAAAAGTTATGCAATAAGAAAAGAGACAATCCCTTAAATACCCCTAAAAATGTGAACATGCCGCTCTACAAATGCATTCCAAAATAATGAATAATCCGTGTATATATTTTGAAATTAGTGTAGATCTCCTATAATTACTATAGGAATGTTTCTATGCTTAAATATAGTGTACATATAGACACAAAATATTCTGATCTTTGTCACTGTCCTTTGCTGTAGCAATTTGGATCTTCCCCAAAATTGATTATCCTTTGGGTCAAGTGAAGAGTGGTTAACATGTTCTGCTCCTAAAGTTCAATGAAGAGGGAGATAAGCAGCTTAGACAATGGAAACACGGGTCAATTGACTGTTCAAAATAAATATGGATGAGTCAATTTGCTACCCATCAAGCACTAAGCGGAAAAATATTCCAATTGTTAAACTGGAATCCATTATAAAACATTGAAGACATTGATTCTGATAAGCTCCAGCCAAAAGATAACAAAGAAGGATACTTCTCCAGATGCTGAAATATCAACTTCACTAAAAAGGACCAACTTGAGAATGAAACATAATTTGAGCTTCACAATTTATAGTAGGCCAGAAGCAGACATTTACTGTAAGCTGAGAATTATAGTAAAACATAAATTGAGGAAAATACCTTTGATTGTTGTTTCCAAGAGAGTAGGGCAGATAATTTCAGCCAAAATGATGACACATACGTGCAGCAGACTCACTGCTAATAAGGAACAACAATTCAGATGGTAATTTTTCAATTCCAAACAAAATGCATTGTGTGGCATTCTTAGTGTCAACATGAACATAGACTAACATAAAAATAATATTAGTTAATCAAGCTCCCAGTGGCTCTTCACAACATAAAACATCCCATTTCCCAACTAAAGATAATAAAATAAAAAGGACTTTCAAATTTTTAATAAGAAAACAAATCAATAGAAAAAGGGGTACAGGAAGAGAATAAGAAGTTTCGCTGAAAAGATAATGTTACTTAAGTATACTTTACTAACAATTCCAACATTATTGTCTAGTTGAGTATCTCACAAGCACAAGAAGTACCCTTTTCAACAGAATAATATTACAAGAGTTTATTCAGATTATTTGATATAGACAGAGTATAATACAAGGAGAAAATGACAGTTACCTCTTATGGGAAAGAAAACAATATAGCGGGATAAACATATTATCTCCTTTCTATTTTTAGGGAAGCAGGAATGATTAAGAAAATAGCAGATACATATCTAATGCATGTGAATCGAACTTAAAATTAGCCTACAAAAAAGTTCTGTCTTCTTAGAAACATGGCCAAGTTTGTCTTCCTATGAAATGGCTTGAGTGTTTCCAGGTATCTTTGGACAACCTCGGCCATTTTGATCTTCTCCTCCTCCAACATTATATGTTTAAGAAAGACGTGGTTACTTTTTTACTGTATGTGTGTATATGTAATAAGTCTTAAGATAATTACCCCATTTTTTTTTTCTTTTGGTACTCCTCATTAAAAAAATTACTTGTGGGACAAAGATATATTAATTGCTCATAAAAGTATTAAACTTTAAACTTGTTATATGCAAGATATATTAATTGCTCATAAAAGTTTTAAACTTTAAACTTGTTATATGCTTATAGATATGCATACATGGATACATATGTACATGTATGTAAGTATGTACACATATACATACTCATAATATACAATTATCAAACAACCGATTTTATTGGTTTGAGATTGGTTTCACTAGTTCTCCACTAGTTTTTTTATTTCCTAGTTATCCCCCTTTTTTGGATTGGATTAGGCATTGGTACCTGATTGAACCAGTCGATCTAGTATGATCTAGTTTTCATATCATTAATGTTTGAATGGGAATCAAAAGCTAAAATGCCTATACCCGTTTTTTTTTATCACATTCTTGCTTCCATTCTATTTACGCAGCTAGTTTGCATATATACCCACTTAACAAGAATGAAGAATCCAAAAGCAATTATTGATGCAACTCGAAAATCGAAGTACGATAAAATAAAAAGGCTTTATAATATCAATAATCACCCCATGACAGAAAAAAATATGATTATTTTTAATTAAATTATGCGAATTAAGACATGTAGTAAAAATTAGTTAGAATTATTAATTTTGTTAAAAATTATTTTAACATTTTTAAAATATTCTTAATAAAAGTCATTAGCCTTTACTCCATATTAATACTTGAAAAGAGAGAAAGTTAAAGCTATTAAAAACATTGGTGGAAATAATATATTAATACTTTATTAAATTTTGTAAAAAGCCCTTATATCGATAACCATAAAAAATCTCTTAAAATGGTGCTCATATTAAAGGCTGAAGGAAGTATATATATTAACAATATTTTATAGCAACAACGAAAACTAGAATGCACATATACAGGAAGGGCCAAAGGAGAAAGCTGGAAGCAAATGTCAAGTTGGAGATCTAGAGATTTTCCCAAACATAATGGACAATGCTATGATATGAGCAAAATTGTTTATTATTTTTCATTGGGTACAATGATAAGTGCTTTTGTTAACAAAAGGGTTAAAAACTTTTTTGATGGATAAGTGGAGCCTGACAAATATTGTTGAGTAAATGTGAAAAGTCAAACTGTCAAGCTACTTCTCATCCTGATGCTTGAGGCTTTAGTTGAGAAAGACAGAAAGCAACCACTTGTTGCAACAAAATATTTTTATTTTTTTGACAAAATAATCATAATCTAAGTCATGTTTCATTGTATGTTTAGTTACTAATTTGAATTTGAATTTATGCTCTATTTAGAATAATTATTAATTTTCAATAGAAAATAAATCTCCAACGTTCAAATTGATTAGATAGTAAAAGAAATATTTGCATATTATCTTGTACAGAACCCTTGTACATCAAAATTTCCATAAAAATTTTTGTATGCAATTTCATATATAGAACGCTGTCCATTATGGGAAAATAAAAGAAATAATAAAAGAATTAGACTAAACTTTGTTAGGAAAAAAACATGTAGAAGATGAAATATGTGTTCAGAAAATTAAATTGTTAGAAAATATGTGCTTACAAATATGTGTAAATTACACTGTTCTTAAGATGATATTTGTCCTCACTACATTTATTGTTGGGTTTGTAGCAAATTACGTTTAGGAGTTATTCCAAATACTACCAAAGATGTCCGAATAGCAACCTTCGGAATCTCCCCTATAAAACTAATTGAAGTTTAAAGTAGAATTTTAAGAGGAATGTAGTGCTTGTTCATACTTGATCTCTATTACACCTTCTAATCTTATGCTTATAAAATAATATATGCATTTATAAAAATTTAAATAATCTATTCAATTTTAAATTAACCATTACAATCATTTAAATTTTATAATGAAATCTAAACAATCACTTAATTTGGACTTTTACAACAGTTTAAAATTTAAATATAATTGAATATTCATGATTAGAAGATAGTCGTTAGATCTCATTTTATTCCAACGCTCATGCTCATACCGCATGTCAATAACCTAGTTTTTCAAACTAGTTATTATTTCCAACAATCTCCCTCTTATTTTGGAAAGCTAAGTATTTTCTTTAATTTATAAGGTAATACATAAAGACAGGTATCTTTCAATTTGAACCTACTATCAGTGTAAGCATCTCAAAGTATTAATAAATTAATGGTTGCTTCAAAGTATTGAACCATAATTCTTGCATTAATATTGGAAATATCACACACATAGACTTATATATAACTTCAAAAAGTTCATAAACAATTTTTGCACTTTAATGGGCATGTGTTTCCCTGTAAACTTTTCATAAACATTTCCAAGAATTAACCCCAAATTCTTGTTAAGAGTGGCACTACTTCTTATATTCATATTGGTGGATTATGTTAAGCCTTAATCCTTCCAACTTCCTTGAATATATTAAGAGTTTTATTCATCATGAACACTTAAGTTCTTCTATTATCCATTAGAAATGGAATGACTATATATTATTATTCTAGTGCCTAGTCACTTATTTTTATCCATTGACCCTTTAAATCATATTTAGTCTAGTTAAAGGTTGGGGTTTTATTATTAGTGAATGAAAATTAATGGGTCTTAATTAATCCCATTCCTTTTAATGTTATCGCTAATTTTGGTTTGTAAATATTTACTGAGTACTTGTTTCCATTATTTCACCAAAAATTATATGTATAACAAAATCATGCCTTAAACTTCAATGTCTAGATTTTTCATTATGGACCCTAGACATAGCTACTCATTGTTACAAATGTAAAGAAATATGACTATCATATGCTCTAGCCAAAGTTTTATTTAAATAATGAATTCCATAGTTATGTTCCTTCTTTACATCTCGTGTTCTCAAGGTAACAAATTTTGACATCTTGTATAGTGATTTATACAAGACCCTTTTCTTTTATTTCTAAGAGATGGATCCTTTTGTATGAGTAAAACCCCACTAGAAGCTGGCTTATAGTCACTTCCACTAGTTACCTAGCCAGCATCAATGTGTTCTTCAAATTCTGCAAGAACATAGTTCTAGATTTTATAATCATTAGATATCTTAGAACTTTTATTATTCTTTTCTAGGAATAATATACTCATAAAATATATAGTAAATAAGTATTCAATAAGATAGTCTCAATATCATTTCCTATAATCCATAAAGGATATATTTTAATTTCAATACCAATTATAATGACATATCATGTTCTTGTTTTTGTAACACCATCATTATTAAAACATAAATCATGCTTCTCATGTGTATTGATCACTAAATACAATACACTAAATAACAAATGCTGATATATTCACACCAAAGACATTAATTTCATCAATATTGAGATATATCATATATCCATCTCATAATGTGGGTTATTTGCTGCAATTACAGTAATCAAACAAGATTATTTCAAGCTTTGTAAGATCCCAAACCCATAACATCTCTAACCTTGATTTAACATGAAATTTCTAGAGATAACCATCTTACTCCCGTATTGAATTTCCAAAACACTTTCAAAATTTTTCCTCTAAAATGAAATATAACACCTGACTCACATCAATAGAGATCACAAAGTGGCAAATGCTTATACATCCACAAGGAATACATTAACCTTGTTAGTTTTATTGGACTGATGTAATATAAATGTATATTCCAACATCAAATTATGAACACACATCCCTGAAGCAAATTATTGCTACTATTACCATGATTAATTAATGCTTCAATTTTTTTTTAATAATTCCCAAGCCATTTTCTTAATGTTCCGTCCATTAATAACAAGGTGATTTAAATAAATCACTTACTTGCCTTCAAAATTGAAAGCTTATAAAACCAATACCAACATTCTTTTCCATAAAATCCAAATAATCCTTTGCTAATGATTCATAGTAGAACATCGTTTTCCAAAATTCCATATTAATAACAAGACATATAAATGCAGGAGTTGTTACCCTAGTTACATAATCCATGAGATGCAGTTATTTTCACTAGACCAATTTAATTTAGTATGAAACAAAGCTTAATATTACAATGCTTCCCGAATTGAGTAAGACCTTTCAATCATGACAATGACACTTGATCAACTAATTTTATTGTAACATATTTGTAGTTATATTCATCCCTCTATTCTAATTGCATATTTGGATTACCAAATCAAGCAATTATGATTTCATTTTATCCTTCAAATAAAATACCGTAAATGTAATTTTGTTAAAACATACCATAAGATCAAAGGCACATATGCACAAAATTTATTTGGCCTCACATGATTTTCTCATCAAAATAAAATCTTATGATCCTATAAATCAAAATAAACAAGGCAAAATTAGAAATGTGGGCTCCTCTCATTTCCTTTGCAATTAATTGGAATTGAAGAAGATCTCCGCATGAAGCACTTTGATCAAACCATCTTCTACGAAACAAATATCACCTTAAGATTGTTAGGAAAGTAGCATGTAGAAGCTAAAATATGTGTTTAGAAAAATAGATTGTTAGAAAATATGTGTTTAAAAATGTGTGTAAATCACACTATCATTAAAGTGATATTTGTTCTTACTATATTTGCTGCTAGATTTGTAGCAAATTGCCTCTGGGAGTTATCCCAAGTATTTCCAAATATGTTCAAATAGCAACCTTCAAAATCCCCCCTCTAAACTAATTCAAGTTTTAGAGTAGGATTTTAAGAAGAATGTAGTGTTTGTTCACACTTTGATTTCTATCACATTTTCTATTTTTGTGCTTATATAATAATATATGCATTTATGAAAATTAAACAATCTATTCAATTTTAAACTAACGATTACAATCATTTAAATTTCATAATAAAATTTAAACAATCATTTAATTTGGACCATTATGACTGTTTAACATTTAGATATAATTGAATATTCATGATTAAAAGACTACCATAAAATCTCATTTTAATCCAACGTCCATGCTCATACCACATGTCAATAACTTGGTTTTTCAAGTTAGTTATTATTTCCAACAAACTTAGCTATTTGTTTTTATGAATTAAGTATTTCCGAAGAATTCATTCCCTTTTCCATGTGAGACATTCGTTTTTCACCAATATTACATATTATTCCAACATTTTACATATGTCTCGGAATATTGTAAGAGATGAAAGTATTAAAAAAATATCTCTATATCTTTTTTTTTTCTTTGGGTGAGAAGATTGGCCTAATTTATGCTTAGTCAATCTATCAATTAAATTTTGAATTATTGAAGTGAGACAAATAGTATATATATATAGCCACCCAATTTCATCCCTAATCAGAATGGAAGTCCATTTTAATTTGAAAATATTACGGAAGTTAGTAGAAAATGTAATTCTTAGTAGATCTTAACAATAAATAAACACCATGACGAATGATGATAATTGCTATATGTATATAGAAATTTATCCTCATGGACATACTGTAAATATAGTGATTAAACTATAAACCTCCATCTCGATGGGGAAAATGGGGGAAGGAAAAATTAGGAGGAAAATAAGAGTATTTTTGCCTTATTTCAAATGAAGCTCAAGTGAATGTTCCAAATTATCCCCTAAATAGGATGCACAATTATCATAAATTAGGGGTGTTCGTAGTATTAAATTTAATATAATATAAGTTTTGATGATGACAAATATAGAATAATAAGTAACAAATACATTATATTTGTCTAATATATATATTGTTCTTAAGAGAAGTAAAATGTGTATTAAGATGTGTTTAGTTGTGTTTATAGTACATATATCATATTATGTACATATATATATATATCCACTGTGCTCTTTTATCATACTTCCTCCGTTCCAGTTTATAGTGTACTTTTAACTACCACACACGTACTAAGACAATGATTAGTAACTGAAATTTTTTTCCATTATTTTCCCAAATTACCCTTATTTAATAATACTTCCTACATTAATAAATTGCAACCATTCTCTCATTCATTCTTTTTTCCGAGTTCTCATGGGTCATTGACAATTGTGAAAAGTGAAGTTTTTGGGGAGAAATTCTCTTTCATTTATTTATAATTTGACCAAACCAATAAAGAATTTTTATTAAATGTATTGGTTACGATAGAATATATAAGCTTACTTATTAGGGGCAATACTGGAAAGACAATAAAAAAACACAATATAATCCGTGCAATGCACTATATTTTGAAACATGAATTTCTCAAAATAGTGCACTATATAACATAACGGAGGGAGTATAATACAAGTTACATATATAAATTGGACTAACTATTTGATTTATAAGTGTAATACATTAAATGCAGGATTGTCTAACTAGAAAGAGTGAGCATTGAAATAAAGAAAAAGAAATCAACATCATGGCTCACTCAAAGAAGAAGAAGAGAAATGATGCTTCAAGAATAGAAGATTAAAAGGGAGAATGCCAAGAATGAAATGATCAAGTAAAAGTGAAGCTTAACTTTTGAAGACCTAGTTATTAAGTATATTTTGTTTTCACTTAGGTTTTGAGATGGTTTTAATCTTTGAAATTTACTCAATCGTGTTGCCATATGTTTTGAATGAGTTAAATTAAGTAAATTTGATGTTAACATATATTAGAATTGAGAAATACTGGTTGACAAATGAATTTTGCATTTAACTTATGTTTATTTTGTGTAAAATTCGAACTTTGTTTAGTAAAATTCGAAATTACGGAGGTTTCATTCTTTGATAGACGAATTTTAGTTGTGAAATTCGAATTTTGAGTTAAGCATTGTTAGTAAAAATATACAAAATTTACATGAAGTTTAGTTAAACTTTAAATGTTGGTGAAATTCAAAGTAAGTTCAATGTCATTTCTTTTAACAAATAAACTTTGGATTTCAAAGTGTAAATTTTAAAATGAGAACTGGTGAGCCTCGTTAGAACATATCTTTGACAGATAAACTTTGCAATTCAACATTAGAACTTCAAAGAGAGAACTTTTGTGTCACATTAAATGTGCTTCTGATAGAAAAATTTCGGCTTCTAAAATTTGAATTTCGAAGTGTACTGTGAAAACTTGAGACAATTGTTCAAACTCAATAGATGCATTTTTAATATGAAAATTTGCACAAAACTAACATGGGTTAACTTCGGCAAATTTGAAATTCAAATGTCACCTAGTGATAAACAAATTTCAAGGTTTAACGTTAAACACATAACTATGCTGATTTTGCGAAATTTATCTATTGAGGCTCAAAATTCAAATTTTAAAATGTTAGACGTATTTAATGCAGTTGTTGAATAGCTTTTCTTGTAGAGTAACGACTATAATTTATGTCTAACGAATAGATCTTATGTCTAACGACTAGTTAAGCAATAAATTTATAAATAAAATATCATTTAAACTTAAGGGTAACAAAAATTAAGTGAGTATGTGCCAAAATATTGCTTCAATTCATAAAATCTTTCTGCATCAACATTCATAGTTAAACCTGCCTTATTAGAGTGAACTTTTAATGGATTATCAACTTTAAAAGAGAATTCCTATTCTATGATCATTCTTTTCTTTTTTTTTTGGTAGAATCTTAGTGTAGAGATAACACTAACAGCCTGTTTGGTTCAAATTCATTGGAGTAATGTAATGTAAATATGATTACATTATATGAGTGGCTGCGTTTGGTTTGCTAAATTACATGATTATAGGATTACGCTTGTAAATCCAAATACATATCTGAATGTAAATGACAAACCTGTCCAGAAACTATGTATTTGGGATTACATGGTTGTAAATAGGAGTAAAAAGATAATATTGCCTTTATAGAAATGAGTTTTTTTTGGCACGGTATTTTAGTAATTTATTATTTATATTTATTTAAATATAAAAAATAATTTATTTTTCATATACTTCAGTGTCATATAAAACAAACTCATATGTATTTTATTTATATCCCATCCCATTATATTTTTTCCCATTACATCCCGTCACTCCTCTGCAAATGAACTAAATATGCTGTAAGGGATTTACACATCTTGTAAGGGTGTGGGGAGAGTGACTTCACAAGTGCCTACTGAAACTTGTGGAATATACTAAGACTTCACAAGTGCTAGAATCAAATTTGTGGAATATAGTGAAAATCTCAAGTAATGGTTTGGGGACTGGACATAGGCCAAGTGGTTTGGGCCGGACTAATATAAACTCTAGTGTATTCTTCTTCATCTTCTCATTTCATGGATATCCTTCATCATACTTTATTCATCCCTGTTTTGATGCAACAACTGGTGAAATTAGGTTGCGCATCAAAAAGGGTAAAAATCTTATATCACTCAATTCACTCCCCCTTACGTGATCAGTCAAATCTTATACATAAGTCATGCTAGTCTGGGTATCACCCTGGCTCGGTGTTTAGTCCAAAACACCCCAGGCCAAGAAATTTGGCCCGCGACTTGGGATGACCCGGTGTTTAGTTAGGCCAATATTGGGTTGGGTTTATTGGCTCAGTATAAAATAAAAAAATAAACAAATAATAAATTAATTTAGTTTATTAACAAAAAAATAATTACTTTCATCTAAAATATATGCATATAGGAAATAATGTTGAGAGAAAAAGTAACATTTGTTAAAACTATAAATACTCAACAATTATATATTACTTATTTTTATATAACATTGAGTTAAGAAATAAATTTAAAATTTAAAATAAAATTAAAGATTGAAATAATAAAATGCATATATCATAATTATAAAATTAATTTATTACAAGAGGCATATTAGAAAAAATAATCATATAAAATTATTCAATATTTTTAAAAAATATACGAAAATGAAGAAATTGGAAAAGGAAAAAAATATTAGGCCGGGCTAACATTGACCTATGTTTTAACTGAGGCTGGGTCTAACCTAATCCCCTTTTGGCCCGATATTCCTCTTGTCTTAGTCCTTTTTTGTTTTTGGCTCAATTCGGCTGGCTTGAAATAACTGAGACATATTGTCCTAGTCGGGCCATGAGCCACATTAAATAGCCTTACCATAAATAGGTTATATACTCAATCAATATTTTAATTGTTTGAAATTGAAATGGTATTTTCTTTTCAATATTTTATTTGAAATTCAATCTTTCTATATTTTTAACTAGATTTTAAGCCTTGTGTATAGCACAAAGCTCAAGCAGATAAAGCTACACAATTCATAACTTCTTATGAATAATGTGATTTCATTAATCAATATTATATATATAGACTCTAAGAAGCCATATTTTTTATAAGTCATATTTTTTATATATAGACTCTAATAATTTGCACAAGGGCATGACATTTTATATTTCTTCTATAATTCAAGTGCAAGCTACTGAGAAATAGTGTGCATTTACTTGTCAAATTGTCATCAAGGGGTCGCTTTGACAGTTTAACATTTAACCTACAGTTGGGAAGTCTGAAATTTCAAAATTTTGAGACTCGTGTAATTGGGGGTCGAGTGTTTTTATCAAAAGATGTAATCTCTGCCTGATACTTTTTTGTTATTGTTATGGTTTGGTTTGATGATTACTATAGATTCGAGAATGAGTGACTATGGTTATACTTATGAAAGTTTGAACTAGATGCAAAACCAGATGAATCTGCTTAAAGCTACCCTTTCTTAATTCATTATTGTCTCCTACACGTCTCTGTTTGTGCAATCTCTGTTTTTGCAGAGAATTTTGAGTTATTATGTTTTTCATGAACCTAACCCTGTCTGCGTTAGTTTGCTGGACTGTGACACCAAATTCTATGCTTGTGCACAAATTCTGCCTCTTTGTTGATATGCATAATGTCAAGTATGTATTTGTTCAGCTTGCAGTTGTGTTTAAAAAGAAAAAATCCTAAAAACTGTGTGCTTCCAACAGTCCAATGAATTTAGCAAAATTGCGATAATTTATTGTGCTTTATGTCTCTCCCCAGATATTGTTGACTTCTGCCTATTGGTCTCTTAACATTATTGTCAAAATCTTGTGCTTTTGTTTCATGTTTATGAAGTTACCCATCGTGCAGTGAATTTAAAGCTTGGTGTTGGTTTTTTGCCTGAGGAATCTTTGTACCTTGAATATGTTTTCAATGAAGAATTATTTAGCCCAAAAAAGAGAACAGAAACTGTAAATGAATGCTGGAGACCATTTGTTTTGTATTGATTTATTCCCCCTTCAAGTTGTTTTTGATGCCATTGCATAAAATATGTCAAAGTTGAATTAGTCAAAGAAACATATTTGTTTACTTGCTTTCTCTCTTCTCATGGTCAGATCACATTGTTGTGTTTGAGATTGTTTGATCTTGATGTAGGCTTTCAAGTAAATTTGTATTTGAAATTGTTTGATATTGATGCAGAAAAGTCTATTTAAAGTCTAGAAGGCCTAAATTTTTAAATATATTTAAAGGTCTATTAGTCTAGTAGATCTTTATATAAATTTCAGGTTAAGTTAGACCTTTTAAAGGTTTAGACGTAAGCCTGAATAAAGGTCTAATATAGGCCAATAGGCCAGACTTGAGCTGAAGGCCTGCCATGTAGGTTTGGCGTAACCTGATCTAACTTGTTTCCTTCCTTAGAACTAATATGTTTGATAGATTAGTATAATAAAGCTGAATGAGCCTAGAAATATTGATGTCAATAGTTTAATTCCTTACAACTATTATGTATTCTTGCATCATTTGTGAAAATGGGAACCTCTAGGGGTAATTTTGACTTCTTAGATAGAATGTTAAAGCATACAATGCTTCCCACCTAAAGGATGATGAGATACGTTTCTTAATTATGGTTAATGTTGCCAGAAAAACTATATTTAAGATATTAATAACTGCTAATAATGGCTAGGCATATCTAAAGCACCACACAATCTTGAGGTCAACAAAGTAGCTGATAGTGAATATGAACCAATAGTGTGTATGAACCCTAAAAAATGATTGATCATAAAATGAGAAGTATGATTAAAATGAAAAATGAATCTTATATCTGGGTGGATATTTACTTATATGTATTTTAGTAAATAATTTATTTTTTATCATGTATTACTAAAAAAACCTTAAATATCATCTCTTGATTATTTTTAGTGAAAGAGTTGATTTACCCACTAACAAAGTATAAAATGTAGGCTCTTTTCATCTATTGATTATTTTTATAGGAACCTCCATTTGTAGGTCTTGTGTTAAAATGTGACTGGTTGAAGAAATTGCAGTTTGTTTTAAAATGTGCTAATTCCAACCTCAAGTCGGTTAACCGTATGACCTAATGTTTCTCAAGTCGAGAACAAATAGCCAGACTAGTTGGATTGTCGCCTGAATACACTACCTGCTTGTTTAGTGGTTTCAGATGATTTTAAATGTTGGATTTAGTTGAACTACTTTGAATCAGCTTTTGAGTTGAGAATTAAATTTGAGCCAATAACTTATATGTTTCTCATAGAACATGATAGTTCTATAAAATTTTAATTTTTTAGTTAAATTATTATATTATAATTTATAATATTATATTTATAATTTAATTTAATTATAACTTATAAACAAAAAAGTGAAATATAAAGAAAAATAAAACTAAACTAGTTAACCTAAATACAATAACAATATTAACTTTATCCCACTAAACTAGTTAACCTAAATAATTGAACAAAATCGGCAATCACAAAAGCTAGTTTGTAATAATTTATAATTTTATAATTATATTTATAATTTATTATAATTATAAGTTATAAACAAAAAAGTGAAATTAAAAGACAAATAAAACTAAACCAATGAAAGTAAATAATTAAACAAAATCGAAAATGCCCAAAAGATCACACCTTCTTGTTGGTAAGTTCTTCACTTCTTAAAAATTTCTTGATAACAATTGGACGGTGTCAATATTAAATAATTTTATGCATTTCCATACGGTTATATTGCTTTTTGTTTTCCTCTGCATATATATGTGCCTGCCCGGTGTCCCATAATTTATGATACTGCAATTTTTGAGTTAAGTAAACATCATTTTTATTTAATTATTATTAACTCAGTTGTTCAACTAAGTCTAATCACTGTAATCAGATCAACCATGAAAACCGTAGTGACATTTCTGGTTTGACGGGTAGGTTTTTAAAACATAGGTACAATCCACAGTTGGCCCATTTTGCTTTTTATTTTTTTAACCAAAGCCACACTTTACAAACGACGTCGCCTCTCTCCTCCCTTATACAGTGGACACAAACGAGAAACTCTTCTATTGCTTTGTGTCTTCTCGCTCGCTCGCTCGCTTCCTTCCTCTCCCTCGCCGCTAGCGTCACTCCACTCCCTCACCAGCAGAGTCAGGAAGCATCTCCGCTCTTCTTTCGTCTTGTCTTCGCAGAGCGGTGAGTCTCATACTCTACCACTGTTCTTCGGGTTAGTGGAAACACACCCCGCCCTGGCCTTTGTACGGCCAGTCCTGACTTTATGATTCTTTGTCAAATGCTTTTGAGTTTTTATTTTGGTATAAGACATAGTACAGTGCTAGGCAATCATGAAAATTGCTAGCATATCGGAACACTTGCCATTATCTTGTCTGTAATTCAAGCAAATCACATTTGGAAGTATTGCACATTCTAATTTCATAAATATAAACCAGTATAATTACAAGTGATAACTGAGTACCTGCACCTGAGTAATTGCTGCATGAATTTATCTTTATTTTCACTGTTCTTGGGGCTATCTTAAATTCTTAAATGGCATCAATTAATGTCATAATGCAATGAAAATGCTATTCACACTAGGTATCTGTAAGTCATGTTTAGAATTTTTTTTTTAATGACTGTTTAGGAAGATTATGTTAGTTTTTTATTATGAAAACAGAGCTGTTTTTCTTCAGGTTTATCAGAATCTCAAGTTTGTCTGCTTTTTCTCTGTTTCATGTTTGAACTCGTCAATGTAATAGGGGGCAGTGTTTTGATTGTGTTGATATGCTTTATGTCCCATTGATTGCCTAATAGTTATGTTGTTTTCTTCTTCATTGGTGTGAAGTATATTTATGACTTTGGGAAGCTTTGATTTATTTGACCTCAAGTTAAGACTCTTGTACTGTATCTTCTTCAAACTAGGGCATTAATAGTTTTCTTCATTATTATTTTTTTTTGGCCTACATGCTTGTGACTTTTCTTTTTGTTTACAATGTTAAATCACATTTTAAGTATCTTATTGATTCATGATGTGGTTATGCTTTTGCTGTTGATTAAAAAATTAATGTGCTTAGTATCAATTAGTTGTATATACGTAGGTTCTGTTTCATAGTCATACACCATTTGATTCCAATTTATCCTTATTTTAATTTCAATCTAAGTTTAAAATGGTCAAATTATATTTTGATGATTCAAAAAATAAATTTTGAGATTGGCTTGGTCCCAGCCTATCTTGTTAACAGTTCCTGGTTCCTTTGGGCTAAACTAAACCCCTTCCATGTTTTTCTCTGCAATTCAAGGAGAACGATGTATAAAGCACGAGCTGAGGGCTTAACCTTCACGAAGGAACCATACATTGAGGATGTTGGGCCACGGAGAATGTGAGGATTTTTACCTGCTTGATTAATCTGGATTGAAACCTGCTACTTGTTAGTGTAAAAGGACTTTTAACTTTGGGATTTATTGTTGTTTCTTGCAGCAAGAGCATGCAATTCACTGCATTATCAGAGCCAGAGATCAGTAAAATTGCTGAGGTTCAAGTTTATAAAGGCTCATATTACAATGAAACAAGAAAGCCAATTGAAGGTGGCTTGTTGGATCCCCGCATGGTAGTCTATGTTCCAATTCCAGTCCTTTTTTTTGTGTATTTGGGTGTTGATGCTGGTTTTGTTCAATGTTTATAGTTCTGCCCTCTATGTATGTCATACTCTGGAATGTCCTCATGAGATCATAATCCTTAATAAATGATGTTTTAGGACTCACAATTAACCTGCTTCTGTGTTATATTATGATAAATTGGGTGTCTTGTGGATTTTACAATGTTGTATTGAATGTAACTTATGGTAATGGGACATTGTTTTCTATTGTTGACTTTATATGAGAAGAATAAACTTATTGAATAAGCCTCACATAAAATTAAGCAAAACTTGTTGCATACTAGTATGTAACTTGGAAATAATGCCTTCATAAAGACAAATTTCCTGCCTGTGTACACACCTGTTTTTCTTTTTCTTTTCTTTTCTTTTCTTTTTTTTTTTCAATGTCATCTTCCACATTTTCTTGAATTTTGTTTGGTGATCACCAACCTAAACATCCATGTTGAATTAAAAAGTCTTTTACTCATGCAAGAAGAGCTGTCAATTGGCTTTGGACTTAGAACTCATATTTTTTTTTTTAAATTTAGATCAATGACTTACGAGGTTGAATGACACTACTGTATGAACTGACAATCTGTGTGGTGATATCTCGTGGTGATATCTCTTTATTTTGATTTTTTTTTTGGTTTCTGTCACAAAAAAATGTTTATGGTTTCCAAAGCACGGATGCTTATTTTCATGCTATTCAGGGCCCTGCTAATAAGAGCTGCACATGTGCTACATGCCATGGGAATTTTGCTGACTGCCCAGGGCACTATGGATACTTAAACCTTGCTCTTCCAGTTTATAATGTCGGATACTTGGGTACCATTTTGCAAATATTGAAGTGCATTTGTAAGGTATGAAAGTTTAAGTGTTTCTTGTCTACTCTCTTCTTTTTCTTCTTATTCCAATTTCTCATCAACATGGTGTTTAGAATGTTTTGCAATGGTACACTTGGGGTGTGAGCTTTATGAAGGGTATTCATTTATGCTGTTGTAAGATCTCCGACATTAATATCCAGAGTCTCCCTAAAAAAGATAAATTTAAATCTACTGAATTCCAATTTCAGCTTGATTAATTTCATCCTTGTTTTGGTGGAAAAGCTTTCCCTGCAAAAGAAGAAATAAAGAAGCCTTTCAAAATTTATGTCAACCTTCAAATATCCATTTTTAAGTGTGCATGCCATACACATTAATAATGTTCATCCTCTTTGAACCAAGCATTCTTTCCTCATTCTGTATTTGACATAAATTTTAGGGTTGAGTCTAGCATGCTTTTTGATATGTGGTAGTCTTGATTTTGTGTTTATGACTGTTATTGAATTATATCTGAATATCTGGTGATTTCTCTACAGGGCTGTGCCCGTATACTCCTTGATGAAGATTCCTGTAAAGAACGGTTGAAGAAGATGAGAAGCCCCAAAATAGAGCCTTTGAGGAAGATTGCAATAGCTAAAAATCTTATTGATAAATGTAGTGCCATGTCAAGTAGCAAAGCAGTAAAGTGTCTAAGATGTGGATTTATAAATGGTTTGAACCCTTTTCATATGTTTCAGTCATTGACTTTTATTTTAAGGTTGTATTATGTTTTTTTTTTCTTCTATGAATTTATTATAGTGTTTTAATTCCTATTTGTCGTTAAAATACAACTGCTCCCATAAATTTGGATCTCGTTGAATCTTTAAAGGTACCATGGACAACAATTATTTACATTATTTCCAACCAATAACTTAAAACCCTATGCCCTATGAGCCCGCACTTTCTGGGTAGTGTTGATAATAAAGACAGTGATTGTTTCCTCTTTCCTTTTCTGAGTGGTTTGTTCCAAATAATTAAATTCTATGGCTATTTGCATTCTTGTCCTTTATCTTACTAACTTATGCTTGCATTGGAGACATGAAGCAATGAGCATGTAGCTAACACAGGCTTAACACTTTTATACAGGTCCAGTAAAGAAGGCTGTGTCTGTGCTAGGCATTATTCATGATACTTCAAAATGTATGGATGACAATTGGGAAGAGATTCGATCAGCAATGTCTGATGCAAAAGAGTCTAAGGCACCTGTCATCTTGACTAATCATCTTCTTAACCCTCTTAGAGCTCTTTCCCTCTTTCGAAGGATGCTTGATGAGGTGCATATTTATATTTAAGTGGATTTTTTTGGGTTGTAGTTTTTGATTTTTCTTTTCTTTCCTTTAGAGAATTGAGATGGTCAGTGTACATGCGTCCAATGATAGATATTTATTTATTTTTCTCAAGTTGAATTTCTTAATCACATTTTGTTGTAGGACTGTGAATTACTTTATCTTGCAGACAGACCAGAGAAACTCATTATAACAAACATTGCTGTGCCACCTCTAGCTATTCGACCTTCAGTTATAATGGATGGTTCGCGGAGGTAATATCAGCATTTATGTGCTTGTTTTTGTGTTTAGTTTAATTTTTTAGTAGCATATCTATGTGCTTATGGTATAGTTCAACTGTTAGCTGACACTTATAGTTTTTCTCCTTAATTTGTGGCAGCAATGAAAATGATGTAACAGAGAGGCTAAGGCAAATAATTCAAGCAAATGCTAACCTTCGCCAAGAGTTACAAGAAGCAAGTGGTGCTTTCAAATGTCTGGTATAGTGAAACTTTTTAAGTGATTGGATTTCCTTGTCAAACTTAAGTTGAGATAATTGTATATTTTGATATGTTTACAGTAATATTTACAGATTAATATTGATGCAAAAAGGATAATTAGATAATTAGGATTTTAAATAATTATTAGGTTATTTAGATTTAATTTATTTTGAATTTATTTTGTCTTTTAGGATTTGGTTATTTTGTTTAGATTTATCTTTTATTTTGGGATATAGTTTAGTTTAATATTTATCCTTTAGATTTAAACTATTTTTGGATCCTAGTTAGATTAGGATTTAGGGCTCTATAAATAATCCTTAGGACCTCTCATTATATCTCATCTCTTTTTTCCTATTAATTGAATATTATTGAGACTTGTTTAGTGAATTTCCTCACTTTTTTAACTTTTTACTCTTCTCATCTATTTTCTATCATTCCCTTACTTTGTCCTATACTAATTTGGCATTAGAGTAGGTTCCTTCCCACATTTCCCTCACCATAAACCCACCTGAAAACTTGTTGGAAACCCTAACCATCTCGCTGCCCGTACCAGAAACCATACTTCCCTACATCTTTTTGCTGAGATACCACCACCATTGTGATCAGCTCCTCAAAACTGGCCAATCCCTGAAGCCTCGCTGCTGTCCGCTGCCGGACGTGCTGTCATGCACCGGCAGAAGCTCTTGCTCATGGGCTTCATGCCCTCACATGCTGCCCCACGCGCCGTCTGTATGATTTCTCCAAATTAGATTTTTCTGCAATTTTTGAGTTATTACGTGAAGTTTTTTTTCCTCCCAACCTATCTTAGCTGCAAGAATCATCATGTAGAAGTTTATTTGGGGGTAAAATTCCATTCTTGAGCCTTTAAAGTTACGAATTTGCTCATAAAGGTACAGTCCACCATGACCAAAAGCTCCCAAGTGACTTAAAATCAACTAGAGGAAGCCTAGAGATGTAGTACAAAACATGTAGATCAAGTAATTGAGACGATGAATTAGAGGTTTGACACCATGGACCGAAGGTTTGAGAAAACAACCCATGGGATTGAAGAATTGAAGAAGATGTATGAAGACCTCATACAGACCATTAAAGGAAAAGATAAGCAATATACATCAGAAGCTACAGTTGAGGGTTCGAATGTTCGCAGAGAAATCAACTTAGGGGGTGGATACACTCCTTCCCCTAGTGATGCAAGGGCTTTGCCTATTGGGAATCGTTAGTTTTCGAAGGGCAACGGAAACAGGAATCTTAGGAATTCTCCTCACATAATTTTTGAATTCCAACAAGTTTATATAGAAGATTAGTGGGTTGATCATGAGTCAAGAGATTATTATAATCGTAGATATGAATCACCTCCTAGAAATCATAGGGAAAGTCATAGACAAACTTAGCTAAATGACATTTCTAAGAAGGTCAAAGACGAAGCCTTTGAGTTCGATGGCCAATTAGATTCAAGTGCCTTCTTGAATTGGTTGGCTAGCATGGAGGACTATTTTGAATGGTATGAGATGAACGATGTGCATTGTGTTTGTTTCATTAAGATGAAGCTTGTCAGGTTTGCTAAGAAGAATTGACAGAATGTGCAACAGAACCTAGAACGTTTAGGACAACCCTCGATTAATACTTGGGTACAGATGAAGATGAAGTTGAAAGAGAAATATGTGTCTACTTATTACAAGAATAAGCTTTTCAATTAATAGTTGAACTTGAGGGAGGTCACCACGATATTTGATTACATGGTTTATTTTGACAATCTCATGATTTGGTGTGAGGTTAAGGAAAATCCTTTGATGACAATTCAAAAGTTTGTCGGTGGTTTTTGAGCTGACATATAGCAAAAACTTAAATTGAACCCTTCTTAATCTCTTGAAGAGGCACATCATAAGACTTTGGAGGTAGAGCCTTTGTTCAAAGGCTCGTTTGCTAGGCATACAAATTTCCAGGGCACAGATTCTTGCCAGAGTTATACCTTTACACAATCCAATCGCTCTACTGGAGTACCTTCTTTTAAGACCAGTTCTTTGTTTCAATCTAGTTAGACAACTAGTCCTAATGGAAGTATTTCTAAGAATATTGAGTTCACAAGATCCAACTCCCGCCCTAGTGCTTCTGCCATTAAGTGTTTTCGGTATCATTCTAAAGGTCACTTCGGATCAAGGTGTCCTCAACGTACTCTAATTTTTGAATCCCTAATTGAAAAGAAGGATGAAGTGGTAGATGCTGACATGGTGATCGACTCCAATAAATGTTCCTCTGACATGGATGAGGAGATCATTGTGGATGATTATGAGACAGGTGGGTGTGATGAGGTGGATGATATCTGTCTCCTTGCCCGATGGCTCTTGGAAGAGAACAAGTACCTTGCAAACTTATGTGAAATGTGGGAATAGGTCATGCAAGTTAGTTAATGATGGAGAAAGCGTCAGAAATGCAATCTCCAGCCAAGGACTCGCTAGGCTTGGTTTTAAGCAAGAGTCCTATCCTAAGTCTTTTCAAGTGGCATTGGTTGATGGCAAGACTTCCTTAATCATTACACATCGATGTCACATTCCCTTTCAATTGGGAGAGTATCATGAAGAAGTTTTATGTGATGTCCTTCCTATGGATGTTACTCACATTTTGTTAGGAAGGCCATGTCTCTATGATAATGATGTTACGAGCCATGGTCAGGAGAACACTCATTCATTCAAGTACAAGGGGAAAACACTCTTGTTGCGTCTTGTCAAGTTTGAGACTGAGAATAGATGTTTGAATAAATAAAGGGAGTTGAGGCCAAAGAATCAAAGCCTTTATCTTTTGACCAAGAAGCATTTTGTGAAAGGAAGCAAGGAGATGAAGTATCGGCTTAACTCCCCGGAGGAGAGTTTTTTCAAGCGGGATAGAATGATGCAAAAGGGATAATTAGGATTTTAAATAATTATTAGGTTCTTTAAATTTAATTTATTTTGAATTTATTTTATCTTTTAAGATTTGGTTTTAGATTTATCTTTTATTTTGGGATATGATTTAGTTTAATATTTATTCTTTAGATTTAAACTATTTTAGAATCCTAGTTAGATTAGGATTTAGGGTTCGATAAATGAGCCATAGAATCTTTCATTGTATCTCATTTCTTTTTTTCTATTAATTAAATATTATTAAGACTTGTTTAGTGAATTTCCTCTCCTTTTCAATTTTCTACTCTTTTCATTTATCTTCTACCCTTCCCCTATCTTGTCCTACATCAAATATACACACACAGGTGTATATATAGGCTAGAATCAGATGCAGACCCTTACTTTTTGTTTTTGTGAATATCACTTGTCTTATTTATTATATCAAAATGGTATCTTATTTAGCCCTTTAGACTTTATATTTTTCTTGTTTTTAGACTTCTGGTATATTACTTGTCTCTGTTTTTAAGTTGGAATCTTTTTCCTTTTTAATGTTCCTTTTCAGTTCATTAATATATATCAATATAAATCAATATAAAATATAAAGTCTATAGGAAGCTGCATGCATGAGAGGCTCTTTTATGGTTTCAGGATGTAATGTTGTCATTTTGTTGATATTGGCTTAGGATGGTTGGGAAATACTTCAAGTTGAAGTTGCTCAATTCATAAATAGTGATGTTCGTGGTATCCCATTTAATATGCAACGTGCCAAGCCATTGGCTGGCTTTGTTCAACGGCTTAAAGGAAAGCAGGGGCGTTTTCGTGGCAACTTATCAGGGAAACGTGTTGAGTATACTGGCAGGACAGTCATTTCACCAGATCCTAATCTGAAGATTTCTGAGGTCAGTCATCTTAGCATAGCTTTGTTAGCCTTTTTTCCATTTATATGTTGAAAAATTCTTAGGACATGAAGCATGAGCCAAGGCACTAAAAGAGTTCAACTGCTATTTATCCCTTGTTAAGAAAGGCAATGTTCAATAAGAAAGAGAAAGGTGATGATTATGAAATGGGAACCTGATATATAGACATGAAAGCTATAGTATGGGGAATTTCCTCTTTATCTCCTAATATTGTTTATCATTCTTGAAAAATGTTGTTATAAATGATTTGTTTCTTGACATTGATTCGTTTTAGGTGGCTATACCTATCCATATGGCTCGTATATTGACTTTTCCTGAGTGTGTTTCCCATCACAACATTGAGAAGTTGAGACAATGTGTGAGAAATGGCCCTGATAAGTATCCTGGTGCAAGGTTGCTTAGACATGCTGGAGGTCCCACAAGGTTTATAATTGTCATTGTTTTTCATATATTTGGTTCTTTTGTCATAAAATTAGTGTACGTTACATGCTTTTTGTGAATAATTTAGAGCCAATTGCATTCTCTTGCAGGTCCTTAAAAGTTTCTTTTCGGAAGCGCCTTGCAGATGAGCTGAGGTGTGGTGATATTGTTGATCGTCATTTGGAAGATGGAGACGTTGTTCTTTTCAATAGACAACCAAGCTTGCATCGGATGTCTATCATGTGTCATAGGGTAATTCACTAAACTGTACTATGTTCCATTGTATAAAATTTGATTCACATTGCATTAATCTTTATTTGTCCATGCAGGCTAGAGTTATGCCTTGGAGAACTTTGAGATTCAACGAATCTGTCTGTAACCCATATAATGCTGACTTTGATGGTGATGAGATGAATTTACATGTCCCACAAACTGAGGAGGCGCGAACAGAGGCTATTTTGTTGATGGGGGTAACTTGAATAGATCCCGTTATCATATTGGACTGCATGTTAATGATAAGAAGAAATAGAAAGGAGGAGGAAAGAGAAACCCTTTATGCCTTCCTTGCCCCTTATATAGCTGTTGATAGTTAACAGGTGCAAGCTACACTAACTACCAATACCAGCCTTCACAACACCAAACCACACCCCAACACCCCCCCCCCCCCACCAAACACACACACACACAAAAACACCCACAAAACAACAAAAAGAAACACCACAACACATGAAAAGGAAAAAAAGAAAAGAAAAGAAAAAAGACCCTTGTCCTCAGGGGTCAATTGGAACAGAAGAGAGATACATCCACTAAAAATCAAACAAGGAATCCACATCTGGACAATCTTGAACAATTGGGGCAGTAAATTTTGGAAGTAAATGTTGGACATTAAAAAGTAGTCCTCTAGCTGAGCATTTAGTAATGTAAACAATTAAAATTGGGCCCATGTGTTTGAACCATTGTATAAATGTTTTTGGGAACTTTCCTTTATTGCTAATCCAATGGAACTTGTCCATTGTCCCTTTCTTATTTGAAGGATTTGGTACCACTTCTGGACTTGGAAAATTAGGTTCACCAGCTGAGCTGTTGACTTTTCCGCATGTGCAACAGCTAAATCACCCAACCACATTTACTGGTATTTGAAAATGCTTTGGACCCTCATTACCACACCACAGTGGAAAGAATTGAAGGCATAAGCTCAAAGTGGATTGACGTATAGTGATTTCAGGAGATGTGGATGAAAGAATCTTGTGTGCCATGTTTGTAAAAGCTAGTGTTGCACCCCCTGCGTTTGACAACCTCATTCATAGCAGACGTGCTATTTGGATGTCAGCTGATGGTTTGCCCATTGCAATCTTTGCAGGTGAACCAAAGACAGCCCTCAATAATGCTCCTGGTTCCCTTTTTGAAGGCTTCGTCACATTGCATTGGAGGTTCTTGTGATCCGTAGTATTCCTTTAATCCTCTTGAACCTTTTGTTGCAGCTTATGATACTCTTGGGCTAGTTAAAACGAATTTCCTCTTTAATTTTCACGACAAGAGGCTCCTCAAGAATGGTGGCATATATTTCATCCTCAAGCATCTCTTTCTCCATCACCATCTTTAGAACCTCACTGCCCCCTCCAACTGCTCCTACATGGCTTCTTGCTCCATGGCATCTTGCACCTCTTCCAAGGTGCCAAGCACCCCTCTCATTGCCATTCAATCTTCCCTTAAGCTTGTCCGCATTTCTGGCATGAATATCTTCACCCACTCAAACTCTATCTCTAGCGCAAAAATGCTTTGCTGCCATTTTCCTCCCCTAGGAATGGAGCTAGCTCTGATACCATTGATAAGAATAAATAGAAAGAAGGAGTAGAGAGATGAAGAGGAGAGAAAATAGGACAAGAAAAAGCTAAGTTCGGTTATTAACTAGTAGGACACCCTTTATAGCATTGCTTATTACCCGTTATATAGCCATTGATAGTAATGGCTAAAAGCTACACTAATTGACCGGAGTTATTGACAACTATTTATTTCATAGTATTTAACTTTCTATGATACTTTTGGTACTAGTTTGTTTAGGTAAAGATCAAATTACTCCTGTTTGGCCTGTTTGCATTTTCCTCTTTATGCTGCTTTCTTATCTTGTATATATTCTCAACAAAATGTGGTAAAATCCCAACGGATTAAACCCCAAGGGGACTGAGTGTGAATGAGTCAGACCACTAGAGGTAATGTGCAAAATGGATATGTAACCATTTTAATTGATAAGTGTAATGCGGGTTACCCACCTTGTTGGAAAAGAAAAATAGGATCAATTTATTTCATTGAGTTTGGTTCTAAATTCAAATAATTAATTTATTTAATTCTGTCCCAAACTGTGTTTTACTTATCTATTTATTTATTTAATTTAATTATTAAAGAGAAGAGGAGAAAAAACAAAAAATCGAGGACCAGAAGTCCTCCCTAAACCAAGATATACAGACTCGTCATCTCATGAGAGTTTTTCAATCCCTTTGTAAATTCACAAGAGCCACTCTAAAAAAATCATTTCAAATCCTTTTAATCATTCTTCATTTAGTTGTATTTTAGACGAGTTAAAGATTGCTTCAAGATTTTGTTTACTTGAATTTGTTTGGGTTGCCTTTATCAGGCACAGTGTCAGTCTTGGCATATTTTTTCCCGTAGTACTTAGATTGAATATGGAATTATTATAATTTTGTTTTGTTATCCTCCTGGTTCCCTTTCTCTATTCTGCAGCAATGGTGCTTGACAATCATAAACTTTTAGAGGCATTTTGCTGTTTTGGTTTTGTTTATAAATAATAATTGTTGGTGGATCTTGCTAAGACTTTGTTTTTACAGGTGCAAAACAATTTATGCACACCAAAAAATGGAGAAATTCTGGTTGCCTCTACTCAAGACTTTTTAACCTCTTCCTTTCTCATAACAAGAAAAGATACTTTTTATGATCGTTCTACTTGTTCACTTATTTGCTCATACATGGGTGATGGCATGGATATTGTTGATCTGCCAACTCCAGCAATTATAAAGGTGAGAGTAGAAGCTTGCAAGTGCTTGTGTGGGTAAAACAGTCACGCATATTTATCTATATGTATGCCTGAAATTTATAGATTTTCGTTATTAAAGTGGCTTTATACATTTATCTTGATTTTCTGCTTCTGCCTCTATTAGTTGTGTCTTTTCCCATGTATTGATCTCTTATATTTGTTGCTGTTTTCCTACACTTTGAAACACGTTTATTCTTCGTTTCTCTGAAATATATAGCTGGTGACTACAGCTCCTTGCTTGAGTGAATTTTTGGGATATGTTTATTAGACCATGAGATTTGGAGAGGTGCTTCTTAATTTCTTACTACGTTTATGGAAATTTCCAGTTTTTCAAGAACTTACTGACAGAGAACCTCTGAATTGGAGTTACTTTGCTCTTGATTTGGCCTATCTGGCTGACTGCCTTCTGATATGGATAGAAGGGTTTGCAACTCTGATTCTTTCGGTTCATTGTCTTATCAATTCTTTTTCTTCTTGATTACCCATTCCCCAATTCCCCAAATAGAGTGAAATTTCTTCCAGAAGAGCTCCTTTTAGACCAAAGTTTCCTTCAAGCTCAAGTCTCTTGTTTGGGTAGTGATGCTTAATAGGATGTAAACCTAACAAAGCTGTCTCTTGGTTGGTTTGTGTTGTGTTATGTTGTTCTAAGGAACATTTACTTTTTCCTTATCTGGCAGTCAGTTGCATTAAGAGTTTCTTGAGTTTTTGGTTGATTTTATTATAGCCCCAGAGCTAGGATCCTTTTCTTGGTTGATTTAAGTGATTTTGGCATGAATAAGGAGTGTATATTGTTATTGCATAACCTATGTAAGCTGTTTGGTGGTTTTGTTTGGTCAGAATGCTTGAATTTTCTAGGGGAAAAGAATATCATTAAACTTTCTTTGAGACAGGGTTGTTTTTATGGCTTCTCTTTAGAACTCACATGGCGTCTCTCAGAAGCAGCTTCACTCACAGAAGGATTGAAAAGCAATTATGTATTCATTTGTCATTTGTTTTGCATTGATTACTCATGTTTCCTTCAAACAGGATGCTTTTTTTTTTTTATGTGTAATTTATGTAGGACACCTGATCCTCATTTTCTCTGGATATGTTTATTTTTGGGATGACAGAGTGAAGTGAAATCTGTCTCAACATTGCAATGCCAACTGCTACTTCATTCAGCATATTAGTTTCAATTTTTTTTTGGCAGCCAGTAGAGCTTTGGAGTGGTAAACAGATATTTAGTGTTCTAATTCGCCCTCATGCAAATGTGAGAGTTTTTGTGAGTCTGACTGTTAAGGAGAAGACCTACAGCACAAAGCTTGATGACAGGAAAAGAGAGTTGAAAACAATGTGTCCTAACGATGGGTTTGTTTATTTTCGCAACAGTGAGTTGATCTCTGGACAACTTGGAAAGGTTACTTTAGGTTAGTTGCTCTATACTTTTTTCCTTTGTATCCTCAAGAAGACTGTACATACAACATGGTAATCATAGGCAAGCATATAATACTGGATGCTGATATTTATTTGGTTATGAATGTACACATTCTTATTTAGGTTATGTTATTTGCTTTTGGAGTCATAAGTTTGGTGATGTTATAAGTCTATGCATGTATCTCTGAATAAAGACACTTTTTTTTTTCACTGTCAGACTGTTTGAAGCATCAATTGCTTAAAATAGTCATGTGGATCAGAAAATTATTAAATGGAATTTGGACTATGCTAAATCAGATTCTATTAGCTTGTCATTCCAAGGCCTCTTTCCACTGCCTTCCAGTCTCTAGCTTTCATCCCATAATAATTTCATAACATTATCAGGGCATTCCAATGCATTATCTGAAAAAGATCCCATAGAGAGGACTCAAAAAAATCCTCTTCCAAAGAGGAGTTGAAAGAAGAAATCTATGGTTGAAACCTTGTGCATTCTATTCTAACCAAAGGCTCCACAAACCATCAAAGACTGCACAATTCCAAATGCAAAGCACCTTATGTTCCTTTGGCTTCCAGAAACCAGTGAACTTGATGGTTAATAAATCCCCTAGATCAACCTTTTGCACCTTTAATTTTAATGACAAATTGACAACAATCAGATTAAAACAGGAGGCAACTTCAACTTGTCAGTTGCAGAACTGGTACTGGCACATTGAGTGCGGTATTATGCTCTTTTGGTCTCATGCAGAAACTGACATGGAAACAAGGCTTGTTTATGAGGAAAAAAAAAAGAGGGAAATCGAGTAGAGATCAGAGGTATCAAGCATTGCAGTCTTACAATTGTGCTATTACATACTACTAAGAGAAACATCTTTCTTCTTCTTGTTCCACATGTGGATTTGAAAGTTGAAAATGTATTTCTGAATGTTTCAGTTCCATTCTTTCTTCTTGTTGTTCCACATGTGGATTTGAAAGTTGAAAATGTATTTCTGAATGTCTCAGTTCCATTAACGTATTTATCTAAATTATAAGTTGATGGAGACTTGAATAAAATGGGATGTCTAAGTCTCATATTGGGTAGTATAGAATGCTCAATGGGGTATTTAAATGAGCTGATTCTTCTACCTTAATAGTTAGCTTTGGGGAGGGTTCCTTATGCCACTTGAGTACCCATTGATTGGTATTTTTGGTGATCGAGAATTCTTGAAAGGGCTACCTATGGAGGGTTCTAACTGACAGGGAGTTAAGTAAAGTGTTAATGAGTGAAGTGTTGTAGAGTAGGTAGTATAAGATATCTAAGTTTCATATTGAGTAGTATGGGATGTTTAATGTTCCTTATCCCATGCGAGTGCCTATCATAAGCTTAAAATTTAAGTTAATCGGCCATTGAAATTGTGATCCACTTTCTCACCTGCAGTGTTAATTTGAAACCGAATCTTTTTGATTTATTTTTTGTCAATCTTTTGTCTAACCTTTTGCTTGCCTAACTTGTTAAGAATATCTTTTATATCTTTTCAGAATTTCTTTTACTGTTAATGGCTTTATGTCATACATATAAGTTGGTGACCTGATTGGTTTTGCTGGATATCAGGAAATGGAAATAAGGATGGACTGTTCTCTGTGCTACTAAGAGACTATAAGGCACATGCTGCAGCTGCTTGCATGAACCGTCTGGCCAAGTTGAGGTAAAAGTCTAGCTTAATGGTCAGCATTAGTAATTATCTTCTATTGTGTGCTATATATTCCTCCTCCTTCCCCCCCACCCCTTTTTTTTTCTGGGGGGAGTTTGCTTGGCATTTTGCAACAACAAGATAATTACTTTTTTCCTCTAATATTGTATATATCTCCTGTAATTTCTGTTTATTTGAATAATTTAATATCATGTTCCATCAGCCATTTTAATTTGTTTGGTAAGCAATCACTTTTACATTAGAGGGATAATTTTAAATATGGACCCATTGATAAAATTTTTTACACTTCGAATCCTCATTGTTAGTTTGGTCCATTATGAAAAAATTGGGTCACTGTTTATAATTCTCCATTAATTAAGCCTTACCTATTACTATGCTAGATGATTCACTTTTCTGTTGAATGACGGGGAATTTGGAGAGTCTTACGTAATTCAAATTTCTTTTAAATTTATACTTGTTTGGTTGAGGATGTGTGTTTTCTTGGTCTCATTTGGTTGAGAACATGTTAAGATTGCAGAAATGTGTTTAATATCTACATTCAGTTTGATTGGAGTGTTTTCGCTTGATAGTATTTTGTACTGTTTCGTTTTCTTTCATCAAACAGGTTTTCATGTTTAAAATTTTATGGTCTTGAGAATTTGAACGATATATAGTATGCTTGATGGTTAAAATATAATTTTTGTTTATAGTGCTGAGCTCAATTTTTTTGATATTGTATGTTGCATCCATTGTTTGGGTTGATTCCACCTACATATTGTATATGTTGTCCTTTTTATTGGGTGCAGTGCTCGATGGATAGGTAATCATGGGTTCTCCATAGGCATTGATGATGTTCAACCAAAAGAGGTATTGATCAACAAGAAAGATGAAGCAATTTCAGATAATTATAGAAAATGTGATGATTTTATTGAGGCTTTCAATAATGGAAAGCTAGAACTTAAAGCTGGTTGTGATGCCGCTCAAACGTTAGAGGCTCTGATTACTGGTGTATTGAATGGCATTAGAGATACTGCAGGGAAGGTATCCATTTTCCTTTTCCTAAAGCATTGATTCTTCGTGTTTGATTTTTGTTTCTGGGGCTTCTCTGGTAAGTGCCTCTTGTTCCTTGAGTGGTATTGCTGAATCTTTTGCCAAGTACTTTAGTAATTGTTTATAAAAAAGAAGTCCTTTTTGGTTATGGTCTAACTTCTTGTTAAGCCAGTTCTCTTGGTGTTGGATCATTGTTAATTAGTTTCTGAGTTTGTTTTGTAACTTTTTCCCAGGTTTGCATGCAAACACTGCACTGGAGGAATAGTCCCTTGATCATGTCACAGTGTGGTTCCAAAGGATCTCCTATAAATATCAGCCAAATGGTTGCATGTGTTGGTCAACAGTCAGTTGGGGGTCGTCGTGCTCCCAATGGTTTTGTAGATCGGAGTCTTCCTCATTTCCCAAGAAAAGCAAAAACCCCAGCAGTATGTTTACTTTCCATTACGCTGTACTCTGTTTCTGAATTTAAATTGTATGGTATTGAGAACTCAATTCATAGACATCCTTTAGCAAAAATATTAAGCCAGAAGATAGATCATTAGATCATTGTGCTGCATAAGCAAATTTTTTTTTTGCCAACGTGCTGCATAAGCAAATGTCATTTGAAGAATAGTGGAAAACTATTATGTGTAACCAGCAACTCGGGTTAGTTAATGGGCAGAAATCTGACCGTACAGGGTAAATGGTAATAATTTAAGAAGAAAATATAAGCTTTAAATGAAAGAAATATTAGATAATAATTGCTTGTGTCCTATGCAATACAGACAAAAGAAAAAAAATGACTCTTTACTAATAAGACCTGCTGATCACACAGATTTACATTTCTGCAGAGTTGAAGCACCCACCCACCCACTGACACACACACACACACACAGAGGGAGAGGGAGAGAGCTATTATCATGCTAATGATGACTGAAAACTTATTGCATATTGTCATCAATTGCTGTCTCTTCTATTTGTATCACAGTACTCTTAAATTATTGCTGCTTGTTATTTCCCTTCATGTCACATTACAGTTATGGTTACTGCTATCAGGTAGATTGAAGTGTGTTATATTACTTAAATGCAGGCTAAAGGCTTTGTTGCCAATTCCTTCTACAGTGGATTGTCAGCTACTGAGTTTTTCTTTCATACAATGGGAGGGAGAGAAGGGCTTGTTGATACTGCGGTAGTGTTCATACTATGAATATAATATTCACAATATGCCCTTATGAAAGTACTTATTTCAATTGATTCAGTAATTTAAAATCATTAGATTGTATGATATTTGCTATTATAACTTTCAACTGGTAGAGCATTATGGGTAATATAGATGGGCCTGCAAGTGACATAATACCTGTCATCAGAGCCAGCTAAAAGTTTTAATGTGATTCACTAAGGGCTTCATTTTTTCACTTTTTGTCACTTGGCCTATTCAGTGTTACTGTATGGAATTTTGCTTGTATTTCGTCTTGCTCAAAATTAATCTATAATATTTTCTATAAAAAGTAAAATAATACTATGTTATGGATATAGAAGCCTTTTTTAGTGGAAAGGATGGAGAATCTTTGACTCAGAAAATAAAAGTTGAGCCCTTTATAATATCTTTGCTGCTTGTGGCTATGCAGGTGAAAACTGCTGACACTGGTTACATGTCTCGTAGATTAATAAAAGCTTTGGAGGACTTGTTTGTCCACTATGACAACACTGTAAGAAATGCTGGTGGTTGTGTAGTTCAATTTCGTTATGGAGATGATGGCATGGATCCTGCAGGCATGGAAGGAAAAAATGGAAAACCTTTGAATTTTGAGCGGTTGTTTTTGAGATGCAAGGTTTGGAAGCTGCTACTATTGTGTTACGGAGATTCAGAATTATTCTCTTGGGTTTTACCACAATTATTTTTCTCCTTTAACAGGCTATATGTCCCAATGATGGTGACAATGAAATCTTATCTTCCTCTGATGCATGTAAAGTAGTGCAAGCAAAACTGGCAAAACTCGATATGTCTAGGATGGTGGAGAAAGGGGCTTCAGAGGATGATGTAAGTCCGGAGGTTGGTTGCTTTACTGACTTCATCAATTCTCTACATTCCTTCATCAAAGATAATACCATATTCTTAGCAGAAACAGAGAAAACTTCCATCGACGATGATTATAGAAATCGGAAAAATTTAATTCAGAGGATATCTGGTGTTACTAGGAGACAGCTAGAGGTATCTGTGGACATTTACTTAACCTTATTCCTGTTTTTCTTGTATTGGAAGTAGTTTTGTTTTCGATATGTCTTGATGTAGTGCCTTCCATTTTGCTACAGTCTTATTATCTTCAAAATATTGTTTTAACTTTTATCTGTTATTCTTTTAGGTTTTTCTGGATACATGTCTTTCCCGTTATCATTCAAAACAAATTGAAGCTGGTACTCCAATTGGTGCCATTGGAGCTCAAAGTATTGGAGAGCCTGGGACTCAGATGACTTTGAAAACTTTCCACTTTGCTGGAGTTGCAAGCATGAGTATCCTTGATCAATCATCATTTTGACTTTGATTGACAACTGATGTTTTGCTTATTTGGATTTCCCTTGTTAATCAAAAGCCTAAAAGTGCTTTTAGTACTAACAAAAATTCCTTCTTTTTTGGGGTGGGTTTTTTTTTTTTGGTGGGGATTTTGTTTGCTAAAAACGCTTCGCCAAACAAATGGAATCTGTGCTATTTAATAATTTCCTAGAGCTTAAGTTGTGAGCTGTTTGGTCTGAATGTTGTCCCTTAATCCATCTTTAGATGTTACTCTTGGAGTTCCTCGTATCAAAGAAATAATAAATGGAGCCAAAAGAATCAGTACGCCCATCATCACTGCAATACTTGAGAGTGATGATAATGCTAATACTGCAAGAGTGGTAAAAGGTCGCATTGAGAAAACAAATTTGGGCCAGGTATGAAGAATAGACTCATAATGATACATGGCAAAAGCCTCAAACATCATATAAACCGAAATACTCTTTTATTCAAACCAACATCTATATATCCTTCCCCTTTACTAACAGAGGTTAAATGGACTCCCTATCAAATCACTTAAGTACCCTTAAGTTCCTGAAAATTTCCCTAATGAGCCTCTAATTCCCATTTGACATATACTCCGATAAGCTGTCAAATGTCTAGTTATTTATATGCTTAAAACACACTATCCTGTAGTTCTAGTATTTTTCATGTCATTTAATTACTCTTACCCAAGTTTATGTTTTTCTATCTTATCTGCTTTTCAAGGGTAATATAATTTTTGTATTATGGTTATAAGCATTCCAACATCAAAGTGATGAGTTCTCATTTTTAAAATACCTTGTGGAAGTTGGTGCAGTTCAAATATTGATATTATCAATAGCATTTCTGTTTCTCCTTTTCCATTTTATGAAACTTAGACAGGGAAGAGTGAAATAAGTAGTCAAATTTGCATAGCCTGTACTAAACGGGGATGGTATTGAGAGTACGGTATTTAATTAATTATTCAGCAAATGGATTAAAATTTGCAGTATATGAAACTTATATTAGGTTAATTATTTGGATTCAACTGGTAATTTGATGGCAGGTTTTTTCTTAGGGTGAAGATAGTACAGTTTTTGTAGTGTAAGATTGCCCTTGTATAATTGGTGCTGCCTGAGCAAGGCTCTTCTGTATGCCAAAACAGAACATAGGATTTTACAGTTCTTTGTCTTTTCCCTCTTCTCTCTCTATCTTTTTCTCAACATCAGAGTATAAGTTTAGTTGGTTTTAAATGATATTTCCGGTAAATAGCTTTGTGGGAAGATGACCCCTATATTTTATTTTTACTTGGTTTACATTGAACGACAATATCAAGCTACCTCAGCATGGGGCATTTTTCTTTATTAGGAAAGTTTTTTGATTGCATGGTGCTATTTCACTAATACATTACCTCTTTCTTTCATCACTCTGCCTGATCCAGGGGCATATTCATGTTGTGCTGTGGAGCCTAATGCCCCCAGCACCCACTAAAAATTCTTTATAGTGAGTGTTTAAATAATTTACTCATATTGCCTCCACAATGCAACTTGAGGGGCTAGGTATCTAAGGCCATATGTGAATATGTGAGTTAGCCATGAGAACAGTGCATGTCTAGCCACACATAAAATAAATGAAAACTAGATGTCCAAATGCAATGTTCTTAAAAGGAAAGAAATACTTCCTCTTGTCAGTTATTTTCCCAAGACATCTTACTCCCTCTAGACCTATTAAATGCACCATCCCAGTTCCATTGTTGTTAGAGTTATGAATTGCATTGTTGAAATTCTTGGGAGAAAGGTGACTTTTTGAGTCTTTTTGCTTATTTTATTTATTATCCATAGATTTTAAATAAATAGAATTTCTTTTCTTTTTTTTCTTTTGGTGGTATACTTATGTTTTTCTGTATTTTCCCTATCAAGCCAAATTTATGATCTTACCATAGGGTTTCCTAAGTTGTTTTTAATATTGTATAATTGTGCAATACAGATAGCAAAGGGCATAAAAATTGTGATGACGTCAAGATTAGCATCAATTGTTATCACACTTGACACGGAAAGGATCCAAGATGCACAATTGAATATAGATGCTAATATTGTAAGAGAATCAATTTTGCAAGCTCCAAAAATAAAATTGAAGTCGGAGGTAAAGAATTTCCCCGGTGATTATGATTTTCTCACCCTTAGATGCTTCCAATATTTATAGCATTTGTTGTTTTACAGCACATTAAGGTTTTGGATATCAAAAAGCTTCAAGTTGTTCCCCAAGATGCAGATAGAAGTAAAATCCATTTTCAACTTAACTATCTGAAAAATTTACTTCCATCAGTTGTAGTAAAGGTAAATTCATTTGATTTTCTTGATGGTTGTTACTTGATGAAGACAATACAGTGTTTGTCCTGTCTTCCCTTTATTTGTTTAGTTATCTTTAGATGGGAAAATTATATGCAACTTTGGTCTCTAAATTGCAGGGAATTAAGACTGCTGAACGTGTTGTTATCAGTAAAGAAGAAGATAAAACAACAAAGACGGAAAAGTTCAAATTATTGGTAGAAGGGTTAGTTCATCATGTTTGTTTTCAATATGATCATTCATTCAAGGTTTTTGCTTCGTTAATTCAGTCATACATATCTGCTACGACACATACTATTTTATCGAGCTGTGGAGTTGAACAGGAACCTTGTTGCTTCATTGTATTGTTTTCCCCATGTTTCACTTTTTCACATATATGCTGTCAAATCTTGTTAATTGTTATGCCAGATGTTTGCGCCCCTGTTTGACCAATGCAAGAAAGAAAAAGCAAAATTGTGTGCTGTAGTTTGATAGATTCCCTGGCATATCTGGTGGGGGAGGAATGATTTCATCTTTGTTAAGTAACTTCAGTTATTCAAGAATAAGTCTTACAAGTAGAAGAATTCAGTTTGTGTATTTATTAGAGGCCAGGAGTTTATTATTATGATGTTGCTATCTCAGTTATTACTCATCTGTATTTCTGGTAGTGTCTTGTAGTTAATCTATGTTTTCAGACTATTATAATTTATAAATAGAGGAAAGGTATAGAATGCTGGAGTGTATTTTTCTTTAACCCCTGAGCCTGTGATCCACAATTTTCAAGGACATCTTTCTTTACATATGTAAATTTTGGATAGGGTTTTCCACTTAGGTGTTTCAATGGAGTATTTGTTTATGACATGTAAGAAGATTGATTAGTTTGTCGCTTTTTTTTTTGGTCAAAATATTTGACATTTTCTTTTCTTTTGTATCCTACTTTGTTTGAAGAATATTTAGAATCTGGTCCTTCTAATTTTATTTTTTAATATTTTCTACGTGATAATTTTCCTTGTTCCCAAAAAAAAAAAATATTTACAAAGGAGAGGTGTCTTAGCAAAATAGGTTTTCAGTATGGGAATGCGACAGCAGTCATGGACCATTTGTTCCTGCATTGTTTTGCTGTTAGGGGAAATATATTAGTTGAAAGGAAGTTCTCATTTCTTGTAGTGGAGTCGTATTCAACACAATCATCAATGTTCATGATATCACTTCCGGGAGCATGAAGAGAACATTTTCAGACAGTTACTTCTGTTGGTTTTAATTCACCATTTTTACACTTTCGATTGTGGCCTTTGGCAAATTATAATTTATTTAAGACTACCTTTTTTTTTTGACAAACATAATACCTGAAGTAAATTTCAATGTGAACTAATTTGAACCAATTATGAGCACGATGGGGACTAAGGGCCAGTCTGTGTAAGCTTAAAAAAAGTGCTTCTTAGATTATTTTAAAAAAGTGGTTTATTGATTAGAGATTTTATGAAAAGTAGAAGTTATTTTGCATTTGGCAACAACCACAAAAATACACTTTATTTGAAAAGTGATTTTTAGCTAATCAGAAGCTATTCAAAATAATTAGAAATATGCTTTTTTTTTTTTATAGATTCTGATTATTTTTAAAAGTTTAAACAAACATCTTAAAAATTTTTTAAAAGTGCTTTGTTTTTTATGAATGAAATGATTTTTTGTACGAAAACAAAAAGCTTAAACAAACGGTCCTAAATCATACTTTGAGTAGTATGAGATGTTTTATGAAGTATTTAAGTGGGTTAGGTCTTCCACCTTAATAGCTAATTTTTGATGGAGAGGATTTCCCACCTTACTTGAATGCCTATCACTTGGTATTAGTTTTGGTAGTCGGCAATGTCAAAGAGAGTTGTCTATGGAGGGTTCTTATTAGCGAGGAAGCGAAGTGAAGTGTCATAGAGTATAGTTGCTACAAGATAAGCTCTCTAGGGGGACTTTTTTTTTCTATTTCCTTGTATGTGCATCCAGTATCTTGGATCTACCCACTATAGTTGGAGCTTTTGATTCAATTAGCAAGGGGTTGTATCAATTTAACCAAAGGTCTCGACTTCGAGTTTTGGGAATGCAATTACATTAAATACTTGATGATAGAGTTTTTCGCTCGAAAGTGTTCTACCCAACTTGATTCAGATTAGTTTGGACCCTAATAAATCCTTCAAGGGGCTAATTGATAGAGACTAAAATAGTATGGAATGCTTCCATTAGTAGTATGAGTTGTTCTATGGGATATTTAAGTGAGCTGGTTATTCCATTTAATAGTTCCCTTTTGGGAGAGTGTTTCCCACCTCATTTAGGTGCCTGTCATATTAGAAATAAGGTGAAAAAGGAACTTAACCTAAAATGAATTTTACAAAACAACTTGTACTTATGAACTGACTCTGTTGTACACAACTATCTGATATTATTTTGCTGAACATCCTTATCATCCAGTTTTGCACATTTTATATTTTATGTTCCAGACCATTCTCTCATTTACCATTTTTTCTCCATAGTCTTCTATTCTATTGAGTTTATTCTAGAGTTTCTTTCTTCTCTTTTTCTTTTTTAAAGTTTTTTGTGAACATACCATAGATTTCCAAGAGTGAATTGCCGCTAATAACTTAGTAGTTATATGAATTTTTTTAGAGCTTCCCATTTCTGTGAGTTTGGTTCCTTAATTGTTTTTCTTGCAATTTTTTGTTTGTGATTCCATGATGCGAGTATTCTGCTGAGTATATAAGTTGCAATGTGTGGCTTATTATTGACACATGTTTCTTAATTTACATGTGTTTTGCTTTTTCCAGCACGGGCCTTCAAGACGTCATGGGCATTAAAGGTGTTGATGGACGTAAAACTCTTAGTAATCATATCCTTGAAGTGCAGCAGACTCTAGGAATTGAAGCAGCTAGAAAGTGTATCATTGAAGAGATAAAGTTTACGATGGGGAGCCATGGAATGAGTATAGATGCACGCCATATGATGCTTTTGGCTGATGTGATGACCTTCAGGGTGAGTCGTTTGAAAATTATTACAAGTTATGACTGCACCTCTGATTTCAAAAGACAATATTACATTTAAACTTACGAAACGGATTTATGTAAATAGGGTGAAGTCCTTGGAATAACAAGATTTGGAATACAAAAGATGGACAAGAGTGTGTTAATGCTAGCGTCATTCGAGAAGACTGCAGATCACCTTTTCAACGCTTCTGTGCACGGGAGGGATGACCCGATTGAAGGAGTAACTGAATGCATAATCATGGGCATACCTATTCAGATAGGCACAGGAATGATTAAAGTCAAACAAAGGTAAAAATTTAAAATGTCTTGTTCACTTTGTAATATTTGCAGTTAGTTAACTCTTTGTTTTACAGGTTGGATCCTCCGGCATTGTCTCAAGGTGCTGATCCTATTCTGTCTTGAGGGCAAAGTTGTATATTTGCTGTAAACATGTAGATCATCCAGTGCAGAGTGGTGTGAATGTTATGTTAAGGTTTGGAAATTTACAATTTGGCGTGTCAGCTTATTGACATTGTTGAAATTTCAACTCATGAGAGCATCACGCGCCTACACAATCTTTAGCAACTGACATAGCTCTATTGGTTGTAGGGAGAGGTCAAAAAATGGTTATTTTGTGGGCATGCAGTCGGAAAAAGAGTGACACAAATGTGATTGCATATGAGATCGACATCTTACAATTATTCTCACCTTTCTTTTTATTCTTTTTTTTTTTTTTTAAATTTTTCTGTCAATGCGTAGCATAAAGCCAATTTTATGAAATTAGAGGATTCAGAGTTAAAAGGTAAAGGTCCATATATTTTATTCTTGTTAAGAATGATTAGAACTGATCATAATAGCACTGATGGCAGGAAAAGAAAGAAATGAGTTAAATAGTTTGTTTCATTTCATAATACTTTTGTTCATCTCCTTTGAATGGATGAGTTGTAAATGTAAATGGAAAATTGTGGCACTGATATGCTAATTAATATATTTTGTTAGCCTTTACTATTTACATGTGAATCCCCCTCATCCCTTCCGCCTTTCCCCACAGGAATTAAATTTTATATTCCATGTACACTCATAGTGGGCATCCTAATACGAGAAACCTGAATCCCAATTACGTGCCCAGTTTGAAAAGACCCTTTTCTTGCCACGTCCTTTTTGGGGCGTCCCTACGTCCTTTGTCATCTTTTGCTTGCAGAACACCACTCAGCAGGCTCGCGAAAGATGTCATCAGCTCTTTTGCAGTAGTGGATGGGTCAGATGATGATGCTCTAAGAAGAGCTTCATGGCATGTTTGGTAGGAAGAAGTTATTTTAAAGGAAATAAAATTAGAGAAGGAATCAGGAAGGATTTCATGAAAATGCTATATTTTATTCATAGAAAGTTTAAATAATGTGTATCAAATCAGTTTTACAAGGATTTTTCTTTTATTTTTCTTTTTAAAAAATTCCTTTCATTTATATCAAACATAGCATCAAGGAGCTGAAGGTGATCTTTCTGGGATATGACCTCTTGCCTCTTCATCTTGGGACCAAGGAACAGCTTCTAAATACTCTAGGCATGACGTAACTCCTAGGTCGAACATTATTGCTGATGATGCCTGCAACAAAAGGTAAGCCAATGCAGAAAATAAATAACATCCTTGAGTTATCAAATTGTCATCCACTAACCTGAGCTAATCAAGACTACCCAATCATTTTTCTGTTATTCAACTGAAAATGACCATTGGACTTACTTGATACAGGTGGTAATTTAAAAGCTCTTACCTCCTAACTTATACACATATACATCTTGCCTCACATAATGTGAGGCTTAAGAACGGAAAGAAAAGATTGAAAATGACAATTAGCATATACGAAGAAGGCCTGTTGTGCAACCAGAGATCATTGCAGTACGCAAAATTGAGAAATGGCACTACACAGAAGTTTGAAATTCTGAAAGCCAACATTGTGGCCATTCCACTCCAATTGAGCCATCATCTCCATGCTTTCATTCGTCCAACCAACATACCCATATGACAGGCCAACCGGAAAAAGATCAGCCACCACCCCATAGCCGTCTCTTACGAAGGAGAGGGTTGCACTCTCACGGGGCAGAGATTTGCGCTTTAACGAAGGGGAGACAACTTTACGTTTTATGGGTATTGCTGCTAATGTCATATGAGATTGTTCATAATTTGTTTAATCAGCCTAATCTGAATAAGATTGATACATTTAATTTCGATGCGCACCGTTTCACTTGAATGATTTATATTTTATATTGTATATTTTTTATTTCAATTATATTTTTTTATGAATTGACAGAAGATTATGATTATTATGCATCTTCCTTTCTTTAAACTAAATGAAAAACTATTAAAATTTAATAAAAATAACAAAATCTATATCTTTTAAATTATATGGGATGGCTCATAATTCATGAGTGTGTTGAATTTTCATTATTATAAATATCTTTTAAATTTTTAGTATAATTTACAAGTATCTTCTAAATTATAGCTTTCAGAAAATCCTAATCAGTATAATAATATTTTGAGGCTTCGGTACGTTTCTTAACCAAATTTTCTTTCTTTTTTTTGAGCATCAAGATTATCTTCCAAGCCGACAGCCGAACCTTTACAGCTCGTTTAGTTCATTTGCAGAGGAATCAAGGGATGTAATGGGAGGAATGTAAATAAAATATATGTGAGTTTGTTTGATATGACACTGGGGCATATAAAAAATAAATTATTTTTTATATTTAAATAAATATAAATAAATAGTAAAGTACTAAAATGCTCTTACCCTATCTCCATAAGAGCAATATTATCTTTTTACTCCCATTTACAGCCATATAATCTCAAATACATAGCTTCTAGACAAGTTTGTTATTTACATTCAAAGGCGTATTTGGGTTTACGGGCATAATCCTATAACCATATAATTTGGTGAACCAAACGCAACTACTGATATAATGTAATCCTATTTACATTACATTACGTCTATAAATTTGAACCAATGGGCTGTTAGAGTGTAGAGATCACCAAACTGGAATTTATCTCTTCTAACAAAGCCTTTTCATAGGCATGACAAGGGATCAAACCCAGGATAGCATATTTAAGGGATTCAACTATCTATTAACTGTGTCAAGACCTTGTTGGTCCAAATTCTCATTTTTGAAGAAGTTAGATTTGAGCTAAAGTCCAAGCCCATTTTAACTTTTGGCAAAAAAAGAAACCCATTTGCACTGGGACCCATTATTGAAACATTGAATCAAGACCGCCCATGAATGAAAGCCCCAACTTAGCCCATATATTGATGTCCATTTGATTGGTTGCTCTACAAACTTAAAAAGTATAATAATATTCTTAAAAAAAAAAGTAAAGTTTGAATAAATAAAATTGATCTCCTCAGCTTTTCTTTTTTTAAAATTTAATTTAACTTGGTAACTCTATTTTAGGTTTTATTTTTGTTTCTTAATTTTATTTATTTCATTAACTTAGTTAAAAGTTTGGATTTTGTTTATTAATTTTATTTTTAAGTTATTCTATTTGAGATATTAATTTTATTTTACCCATGGATCTTACAGATTTTCTTTGTTTAATAATTTTAATTTTATATTTGTTAGAAGAAAATAATAACTAGATAGTTTTCAAAAAATTAATAATCAAATCAGAGAAAAATAAAATTATATATATATAGATATATATATATATATATATAAGCAAATGATCGACGTGATATTTCAACGTAGTAGACTCCCACGTAATATTAATTATGTGTGATCTAGTCGGGACCCTCTTTAATAGCTCACCTAGATTGATATGATTTCAATTTCAATATAGCATTCTAATTAAGAGAATCAGCCAAGAATTGATTGAATGAATTGGTCAAAGTTGCTAAAACTGGTGGTTTAACTAATCAAATTGGTAGAATCTTTTAATTTGAACCATTTACTAAACTATACATGACTCATGGATAGTTAATAAGTATTGGGAAAGGAAGATTAATGAGTAAAGGGACAAGAAAAATGTGTGTATATATATAAATATTATTTAAAGTATATATATAAATATTATAAACTTATAAATTATAAAATAAGTATATATATTATAAATATTTTTAAGACTTTGTTTGTTCCTACTAATTTAATTTTCACAGCTCACACCCAATAGAAATAATCAAATAAATAGTAATTTGTTTAGAGTATTTGTATGAAAATTAGTTCTTATTGCCATTCGAATATTCTTAATTCATGACCAAAAAAAAAATCTAAAGCGAAAAAGTTCAATTAATTGAGATTAAAAAAAAAAAGGAAAACTTCTTCTCATTTATCAAATTTAGCTAGATCATTTTTCTTTAACTTGTGTATCTGATATCTTGATCCTATCAAACTTCAATTAAGAATTTATCAGGTTATTAATTCAAATCAAATTAGGTAGGACCCTTTTAGATAATAAGTTCTATCATCAAGTATTTAATATAATTGTATTATCAAGATTCAAACTCAAAACCTTTAATTAAGAAGATATAATTCATTATAAGTTGAATCAAATTTAATTAGAGCATTTTTAACATGACCAAATAAGCCTCCTTCAATGCTATTATTTGAATAATTTTTCCAGTGGCATTTATAAAACGTTCCTTTTATAACATTGTCTAATTTTAAATTCAATGCAATGCTGTTAAAAAAAAAAGAAAAAACTAATGTAATACTTATAATACCCTATCATATGGATCATCTCATTCAATGGAAACATGAAAATGCACCTTGGTTTTTAGTGACCTCACCATCTGTGCTCAGAATATTCTCTCACGTGCCGCTCTCACTTTCCAAAGCAAGCTTCTTGCCCGTCCACGTGGCACCACATGTCTGAGATCTTCAGCCACGTGTCACTTAAACCACATCCGTCATAACCCAAGCCAGGTCACCACGAGGGACCCACCAATCCTAGAAATTCCTTCACACAACCCTCACATGGCGTATCACATGGTCTGGCACCAGATTCTGAGGCTTAAATCCTCATGGACCTTCTGAAAAATCGTAACGTGGACCGGTATCGCCACGTGGACCAATGAGACAGCAGTTTTAGATGGAGGGTTTTAGGCCACATGTCTCACCGTCCATCCTCAGCCACAAGTCTCAGTCTTTTTTATTTTTGATTTCTTCACTTGTCTTTTTCCCACTTTACTCATTCTGCTTCTGCAAGCAACTTGCGGCCCCCCTTTTTTGTTGATTTTGTATTAAAATAACTGCAAATTGCAAGCCAAAACTGGAGCCGCCTCTGTTTCTTCTACCTGTTGCAACTCCGAAAACTACCACATAAAAGTTGTTTTTTTTTTGCCTATCTTCTCCATCTGGGTGGATTTGTATTCATCAATTACAATCTGGGGTTTCGCTGTTGTTGCAGATAAAATCTAATTAAGGTTAGTTCCTGTCCTTCTTTCTCTGTCTTCGGGTACGATTTTGACGTATAAGGAGGATTTCCAGAGATTCTTTATTACTGTTCAAGAAGCTGTATTTAACTATTTATTCCCGATGGAAATGATTTTTGGTGTTTAATGCTGTCTTCTCTGATATATTGAGCTTTCTTGGTCCATCAAATTTGTTTTTAAATATTAGTATTGAAATTCTAGGCTCATATATAGTGAGATGAGCACGACTCAGCTTGATTATGATATTTAATTTGAAAACTTGGTTCAACGAGTTTGGCTTTAGTAAGTTTGCTCTGTTGGGTTTCTTAAAAATCACGTCTAATGAAGTTTCTGCAAAAAGAGGATGTTGATGTAATCATGTATGTAGTTTCTTGGTTCTTGTTACTTCTAGTATGCTGGAGAGAGGAAAAGAGACAGAAGGGGTTTCAAATACATGGTGGAGTAACTATGTATGTTTTAATATGCAGGGCTTATTATTATTATTTTTTTTTATCAAATTATGCATGGCTTATTGAAGTAACATGGGATTCTAGAATTCTCTTTAGTTTAAATCAAATGGCTTTAATGTTCTCGAGTCAACAAATCTGCATATTTTTTATCTTTGAGATCATTTTTTATCCCATCTCATCCTCATCTTCACGTTTCTATACAGGTTATATGACATGGATTGGTACTGTGGGAGTGAAATTAATGATCTTCTTGTTCCCAAAGATGAAGACGTATGGGACAGGCTTCCTTCACCAGACAGTTGGTCAAACTGGGGAATGAGTGCACATGAGGGTTTTAATTCACCTAAAAAGTTTTCAATCATGGACACAAATTCAAGAGAGGTAGAGTTCAATTTCAATGATGAAAGTTTCAATAATGAAATTGAGCTTGAATCTTCTCTTCTTGAAAAAGATCAGTCTAGCAGTTCAAGTGTATGTGGAGGATTGCCTGAGCAATCGTTTCAACAGACAGCCCTTTCATGTGATCAGCCTAATTACCAGCTTCAAGACCTTTCAAGATTCGAACTCATGGATGACATTTTCTTGTACAACTATAACCTCTGGGATTAAGATACTTGGTTTATGCCTGTAGGATGATAATATAGCTTCTGAAATGCTTTAAATTGGCATGAGTGTGCTCTAAATTGTAGGAAGTTCAGTGCAATTGAATTGCTCTGTGGTAATTTTCCACTGCTAACTTCTGCATATTTATCTTTTGGAGCCAGTACAGACTAAGACAATCATACTTACAATTCTTTGAACTGTGTAAGCATGAACCTGTAATAGCATGGCGAAGGCTCCCACTTTCTTTGATAATTTTAAATGATCTTATTTTTATTTTTCATCTTGCATTGCATATGTTTCGCGACAGAGCCATTCATTGTCCACTGGCTTACCTTAGGAATATTAGTAATCTAGTTCAAATGACTCTCTTTTGATGTTACAGCCTTCAATTATTTCACATATGCAGGGATTCCATGCTGGAAGCTCTGCCTAATGTTGAAAATCTAAAGAAATCCTCGTGCTTCTCTCCTAAGCTTCAATTCAGTAATGCACCTGGTGATCATTCTTTCTTTGACACCACTTCGGTGTACATGTATTTCAAACGGCACCTGTGATATGGGAGCATAAAATATCTCAAAATACATGCTTTCTTTCCATCAGGTGGATCACAGCAAGACATTGCAGCTTCAAAGTTTGATCCATGCAACTCAAAATATGACGATTACCTGGATGCAGAGGTGAGAATTGCTTTTTTGTCTAGTAGTTGAAAGGTGTTTTGTGTATAATTTGGCTACATTTAGTCATTTACTTTTTTAACGAGGGCAGTGGTGTTTGTCTGTTAGTTACTTCCTTCATCAATTTCTGTTGATTAATTTTCACAACAAAGAATGAGAACTAATAAGCTTGTTCCTTTTGTGGGAAATCTTTTCAGTCTAGATTCTTTTCCTAGGCGTTTTCATCTTCGAATTTCTCTTTTGTTCAAAAACTCAATTTCCTCTAGGTTTAAAGGATTGGAACTTGCTTTATTTTCTAGCTCAACTCTGTTACTTTTACTATGATGATGGACCAGTTGTCCTGTACTCGTCTTTCTTTATTTCTCGTATGTTTTGAAGTAAACATTTTCTGAGTTGAGTATAGACAGAAAAGTGTCAATATCTGCCATTTTTTTTCAAACTCTACCGTTCCTGTAATTGCTATGAGCTGTATGAGCAGATAAAAGAAACAAGTGAAATTCCTATGATGTCTTACTGATGTTATGTACTCCTAATTGAGTAAAAGGCTATCTTGAACCATTCAAACCATAGAGGGTGCTGGTATTACATTTATAAAATTATAAATAAATTTTGCCACGAGAGACAGAGTTGATTATGACACAATATTGTTAAAGAGATCCATCTTGAACCTCACATGATAGCCAAAACTTGAGCTGAAATCCTTAAGATGGTATCTGAACCTTTATGGATTAATAGGAGAGTCCGATCCTTGTAGCTCTCCATCTTGTGATTAAAAGTATGTTTTGCTTAGTCCACAGTTTAAGCATAGTGGGTGTGTTGAAGATATTAATAAAAACAATAAGAAGCCTTTATTTAATAGCTTAAACTCTTATGTTGAAATACAAAATCTATTGGAACTAGCTTGTAGCTTCTATAAATTCTTAACTGAAATGCAATAAATCATTTGGGTGGTGCAGTCAAGGTTCACAATGTAACATAATAATTTAATTTCTCTTTAAGGTGCCACCAGTCAAACTCTTGAGCCCTTTGGAGCAGAGCAGTACAGATGAGGGTATCCTCCAGCAGTCATCTGTTGAAGAGTCTATACTACAGGATCTTGAGATGGCAATTGCACAGGTTAAGTGACTAAGAACTGAAAAGCATGGCAACTGATTGATTTCAAGAAGTATCTTTGCCAATTTCTTTTCTTTTGACATGATCAGTTCAATGACAAGACTCGGATCTGCTTCCGTGATGCCCTATACCGACTTGCTAGAAACACAAATAAACATGTGGTGCAGGACCAGGATGGAGACCCTAACATGCAAAGGGCAATGCCACAGACTGATCACGGTGAAACAATGAGGTATATGTAATTTGCATCTGGTGCATGTCTGTTGTTTCGTTTATGCCTTTTAACTTTTCCTCGTTAACCACTGCTGTGTGTTAATGATGAAACTGTAACTGACATCATTTACCATAGCCATGTAGCAAATTTTGTAGCCTAGCCTTGAAATTTCTAGAATAAACAACACAAACTTCCCTTGAGTTTTACTGAAATTACATCGAATTCCCCCAATTTTCAAAACTTACATAGACCTTCCCTTAAAAGAAAAAGTAAATTGCATAGGTCTCACCTAAGTTTTGTTGAAGTTACATAAATTTCCTCTCTATTTTTGAAACTTACACAAATTTCCTCTCAAAACAAGGAATAGATTTCACAAACCTTCCTTGAGTTTTGTTGAAATTACATATACTTCTCTTCTATTTTCAGGGGAGGTTAGTGAATATTTTGAAAATAGAGGGAATGCCTGTATAATTTTAACAGAACTCTGGAGAGGTTGGGTAACTTACTCTTTGTTTAAGAGGAGGTCTATATAGGTTTTGAAAATCAATGGAAGGTCTTTATAATTTTAGTAAAATTCAAGGGAGGTTTGTATTGATTATGAAAATAGATCGGAGGTCTATGTAAATTTTTTTTAAAAAAATTTAGAGGTCTGTGTAATTCACTCAAATCTTTATGTTATCCGATGCATGTTATTAGAATTTGAATGAAAAGAAACTTACTAAATCTGGAGTCATGAGTGATAGCATCTGTGCTGTTTAGCCTGAAATTGATACTCCGTTTTATTCCTCCTTCATATCATAATTTCTATTGAACTAAGAGAAAACTTTAAGGTAGCTTTACTACATGGTGATTATAATTCATGAAATGTAAATTTTATTTCTCAAATATTTGAGTATGAGAATTTTGATAATTTAAAAATTCATGAGTTGTATCGATCCCAGATTTTTCTTTTTTCTTTTTTTTTTCATTGTATACATGTCAGACTCAAATGTTCTCTCAATAGGTTTTGAAGGACTTGGGAAAATAGGATAAATATTTCGTGTAACTTTTATCCTAATTATGTTCAAATTATAGAAGTAGGAGTGTGGTTATCCAATTATATGATTTACAAGCTGCATTCTATCTGATTACTTGAGATTGCTTGCATCATTGTGTCACATCACTGAATTGGTAGTGTTAGATTCAATTCTGGATAATATTACTCTGTTTATAGAACAGTGCTTTGTGCTTGTCTTCTCCGTACTACAATCATCAAACCTTTTAATTAGAACATTAACTTCCTGTATAGGTCTGAGGAAAAGAAGCCAATGGAATCAGAGACGAACTCTGTTGACAGAGCAATTGCAAACCTCATGTTCAACAAAATGGATATCAATGTACAAGAACTTCCTCTTACAACACCATTACACTCCAAGCAACAAGTAGCTGGAACCAAACCTCCACAGGGAAAACCCTCAAAAGCCTTGAATCAGGCACGAAACTTTCATCATCATCATCCTTACTCACCAAACTTTCAAGGCAACACTGCTGAGGTCCCAAGGTTTAATCAAAGTGACCTGCAAACTGCAGCAGATTCACATGTTATGCGCAGAGACCCTACAAAGAAATCTTTCATTTTAGAGTTTGGTTAGGTAATGTGATGGGGGGGTTCCCAGTTGCTAAGCTAGTTATAAGTAGAATCAATTTCCTGTTTGACTAGTGCTGTTTCTGTAAGCTGGATCAGTATACCTCTTGAATCTGCATTACTGTTATGGGCTTCAGTTCACTTGCAGTCATATATACTAAAGTTACAGTTTGCGGCCGTTGAAGTAGAAGATTTTGCCAACCTTGTTAAGAATAATCAAACAGTACTGCTTGTTCCTTGAATCATCCAGTGCTGTAATTGTCATTTTTTCTCTGAAATCCTGCATTGAAATGCTCCTCACTTGAGGGTTTCATACTTTTGGTTACAGCAACAATGGAACTTTGAGGTTTTAGTCTTGGGCTTGCGTGACTGATTTTAGAGGAGTTGAGATCTTCTAAATTTCAGAAGATATTTTCTTGGTAAATTTTAGAGATAAAAGATACAATATGTTTGACCTTGTTAAATGTGGGTTCCATGTGAATTGTGTAAATTTCTCTCAGTAATTTAGAGGATTTAATAAATATCTTTTGAATATGATGTGGCCTATCTTTTTAAACTTTGCCAATTGTGACAACGGTGGTGCATTGGTTGAGTTGCTGAACCGGACATTGGGGTTGGATCGGTCTGGCAGCAAGTAATTTTTTAAAACATTAAAAAGTAAAATAAAATTTAAATTTATTTATTAATAAAAATATATTATTTATGTTAAAAAAAAAATTTCCTTAAAAAATTAATGTTAGGACGAAGATTAGCAATTTTCGAAATTATGAATACTTACAATTATATATTATTCTGTGTGGTGAAAAATAATTATATTTTATTTTCACATAATATTAAATTAAAAAAATTAATTTAATAGTTTAAATAAAATTAAAATTTTAAAATCTTAAAAAGTTTTTTATGATTAGATAAGATATATAAAAAAAATATTATATAAAATCAATTAATATGCATAAAATAATAGAAAATAAACAAAGAGAATAAAAAAAAATGCATATACGGACATATACCGCGGGCCGAGTTGGGTTAACCACAACCAGTCTGAAAATTAGCCAAATCTAAGAGTTACCTGGGCCCGATTGGCCCAATAGAGATGGGGCATCGAATTTAGTACACCGTCCTAGTTATGACAATGGGAATTGGATTGCAAGGAATGGGGAAGAAAATTGTAGTATGTTCTTTGATTTTGTTTAGTTTTGAATTAAAACTGAATGAAATAGCATATATTAATTATAAAAAAATATTTATTTAGTTTCGTTTCTAGTTGATTTGATAGAGTCTTTATAGTTAGTTTTGATTTATGGTTATTGTAACTTTTTCATTCTGATTTATATCCATAAAATTTTTAATCTACAAGTACTTCATTTTAATATTCATAAGGCTCAAAATTTCAGAAAAATTTAAAAGATTTAAAACTTTATAATATAACAAAAAAAAAAAAACTACAACTCTATACTTTTTTTTAGCCGAAATAATCCTATACTAAATCATGATCAATATAAAATATAAACTTTACTAGATTTATTTTCTTTAAATTTTACATAATGGTTCACAATATGTCATTTTTTATTGAAGATTTCTTGATCTAAAATATAAGTCATATTGAGAAATGCTTGTTGCATTAGTTTTTTTTTTCTTTATACCTCTAATCTACAGTTAATCTGTGAGAGATAAATGTTATAAAAAATGTGAGAGATGATGCAATTATTAAGGGCAAATGGTAGAAAGTATTGGAATTTTTTTTATAAATTTAATGATATAATCAATTTTTAACTTATTTTCTTAATATGCGTGAGTTAATTAAAAATGACTTATATTTTGAACTGAAGAATTAATATACTAAGATAGCAGTAAAATACATTTATAATCTAGCATAAAGGGGAGGAATGTTGGAAATTGTTTGGATCCGTTTGCATGAGAGCTTGATTTTGGCATTTGGATTTTTAGGTATGGATGTGAGCCAATATATGAATTGTTTGAAAGTTTTTATTTTATGTGTGGGTATTATTCGCTTCTTAACTCACATATCAAAGTTATGTATTTTGATAATAAAAATAATAATTTAATAAAAAAAGAAAAGAGAAAAAAGGAGTGTTTAAGTTGATTAGTGTATAACTATGCCACATGAGATTTTTGAACTCACACAGACACCTGAATTAATCACGTTGTCGCATAAGACTGCTAGTTCACGTAGACATATGAGTTAAATGCGTAACTTGTATTCGTTGAAATAAGTAACTTTCATATATCTCTTTAATATATGTATAAATATGATAATATTTTCTTAAAAAATTATTATTTAAATTATTCAAACCTTTATATCTTATAATAATTATCCAAATCACCATACCCCAAAGATTTCAGAATTTTCACGGGTATCCAAGTTAATTGTGTTGTCACATCTAAGTTATGTTTATAACCCTCTTATATAAATTCCTTTTTTTTTTTTCAAAAAATATATATTTTTTGAAGTATTTTAAATAACAATACTTATTTTAAATAACAATACTTAGTATTTTTAAAAATAATAATAATTGTATTAAAGCATAAGTTTTCATATCATGAAAAATAATTAGTTAAATAATTACACCACGTGAGTTTTTAGAACTCATGCAGGAATTCAAGTTCACTATGTTGTCACGTGAGATTGCGAATTCAAGTAGATGCCTCAGTTAGGTGCTTTCCTTTGAAGAAATTGTACTTTAATAATAATAATAACTTTAATAATTATAATAATAGTAATAATATAATAATAACAATAAGTTTTTTTTCAAATTTTATTTTAAAATGTATAATAAAACTATTCTTTTTTCAAAAAATATATATATTTCGAAGTATTTTAAATAATAATACTTAGTAATTTTTATTTAAAAATAATAATAGTATTAAACAATAAGTTTTCACGTCATGAAAAATAATTAGTTGGTTTGTAAACTTGATTCTTCTCTTTTTTTTCTTTTTTTGCGTATGCTCGCCGTCGGCATCACTTTTCTGGGTGTGGCAAATCCCCATGGCATATCTCACATTGCTTTATTTTAATGCCTCCTATATTGTTTGGAACTATCTTTATTAGAGCAAGAGTGACAATTTTGTATGTAGTAAATGCAAATTTTTGTTGATTTTTTGCTCTGTTTCTCAAGTGTTCCTCCGATCCTGATTCCGTCTTTAAATCATGTACATGTATAAGATGATAAGATGTGGGTTGTTACATTCTCTTCATTTTGCGGTTGCTTTTTGTCTAGGGTTCATGATGTTAGGGTTTGTGTTTGCTGCTGCCTAGGTCTTTTATTGTGTGTGTGTGTGTTTTTTTTTTTCTGTAGTTGGGTTTGTCACTTATTTGGAATTGTGCACGTATGACTTCTTTCTAGATTAATATATTTTCTACTTGTTTAGCAAAAAAAATATTAAATTCTTATATGCAACAAGAAACACTTGGTTTTATAAAAAAGTGAATGTTTTACTTTTTTTTTTTTAATTATTTTGCCCCAATTCTTTATCCAGGATCCGTTCATTGGTAGAGCCAAGTAAAAAAGAGAAAGACAAACCCATTTGGTTGCAAGCGGTTTGTGGTAAAGGAATGGAATCCTGTACAGATTCCATCATATTGAATGGTTTGGTTGGCTTCATTCTCATTCTAGGGAGACACCATTACCACATGTGAGAGATAAGATTCTTCTAAAAAAGCTAAGCAATCTAGACACCCACGGCTAGGAATCAGCGGATACCAGAAATGCCCCTTATCTCACTCCACCATGCTTCCCCTTAATGAGCATCAACCTGTCATCATCATCATTGATGTTGTTGTCGCCGATCTCAGCCCTCCTAGTCACAGCGTTGATGGCGCCCAACATCTGTTTTTGCTTCATCGGTGACTTATCAGATTCAAACACATATCAACAGATTTGAATGCCATTTGAACCACCATCGCCTGATTTGGGTTTCCATTACTGCCAGATTCAAACACCATATTCGAACCATCATCATCACCAGATTCGGGCTCCACCATCCTCTATTGAAGAACAACTTCGGCCATTGTCCGTGGCACCTTACTTCAAGAAGATTTCAGCTATCGTCCGTTGCTCGTGAAGATTTCGGCCACTCCCTCCGCCCCCATCTATCTGGCTTGCTTTGATTTGGAGGTTTCTAGGTTGAAGATTCCTAAGTTGAAGATGCCGATTTTGATTAAAAAGGTTTCTGGGTTAATTTTAGTTTAATTTTGAGATGGAGATTTTTAGGTTGATTCTTACTTGATTCAATTTTAGATCTGGGTATGTGCTTGATCATAAAGAAACAAGGGAGGAAGACAATGAAGAGGGTGGAATTTTTTTTAAGGGGCATTTTTGCCTTTTCATTTTTATTTTTACTTAATCAAATATAAAAAATAATTTTGCCCACTCTCCTCAATTTTATACCAAGAAGACTTACAGCGATCATTTTTCCAAACCATTCCATTACCACCCTTTTTGGTAACCAAACAGGACCTTAACTGTATTAAAATTAACAGATCTCCTACCAAGAATGAAGCCAGAAAAATATTTTACAGGTGTCAAAAATGTAAGCATTAATAATTATTAAAAACATTATTTTAAATATTTGTTAAATCAATATAAAATACAACTTACTAAAATTTAAAAATAATGATACATTGTGCAACATCCTTTTATATACACATATATCTAAAATAAGTGTATATATAATATAAATTATAAATTATAGGTAAATTTTGAAAATAATATTTTTGAAAAGGATTTATATAATTTATTCTATAAGTTTTTGAGGATTTTTATTCAAATATTTTTTTAAGAGTTTAGCAGACTTCAAGTTATAATTTTAATTTATACTTAAATTATCATTATCTTATATCCTCTGAAAATCCTATGCAAGGGAGAAACCCATTGAAATTTGGAAAAATAATTTTGTAGAAACCATCCTCTCTTCCCCATTTATAAAACTTTCAAGTATGTTAATATTGGCTTAACATATGTGCGGACTTATCAGTGCTTGGATTTTGGATCTTGACATATTATAATAAAAAAATTGGAAGTGATAAAATATTATTGGGCATATATTAAACATATATTCATACGTTATTAATTGAATATATTTCTTCTATACCTTTTAAATTTTTTTAATACATGCAACAACACTTGATGCAACAAAAATATTCTTTATTTATTTTAAAATTGTTATTTACGAATGAGTATAAAGTATAATTAAAAAATAAAATGGGAATAGATTTGATGAAAGAGTAAGAATAAGAGTAAAAAGATATTTTATTTCATAGAAAATGTAGGTAAATATTTGTTGGAGATTGTGCGGTAGGCCAATTATTTAGATGTAAAATTTTTATTTATTTATTTAATAAATAAAATTGTCATTTCTATTATATTGTTTGCATGTTCTCTTTATAATAGGATCCATGAATAATTATAGAATTATCTAAATGTCCCTGGTCCATCATTTTTTTGAGAACAGTGACAAATTAAGACTAGTATGATTTTGATTGATAATCATGTGATAATTATATATAGAGATATGAATCAAAATCGTAAGCATTAGTTGGAGAACTCTGTGCTAGACTGATCTGCTATGAGGTAGCTACATGGAAAATGTCATAACCATTTCTCACTTATAGTTGTGTCACTTAACCCTTAGATATGAGAATACCATAGATTCCAACATGAGTAACACCGTGTCTTGATATAATCAAATGTCACTCTTTAACCAGATGATTATGCAGGTTATATTTAGATGCAGTGGGATCCATGCAGTGAATGTTGAGTAATCAGAATTGAATTTGTTCCTCTTAATATAAAAGAGATATCTCTGGGACCCACGATAGAGCGAGACTGAGAAATGTGTGGTCACACTCAAATGGAAGTTGTTCCATTTGTATAAGTCAGTCAAACTCAAGATTGTAAAAGTACACTTAAGCAATATAAGAGTGATGGCTCCATGTCTCATGCTTAACCTAGATATCATGTGATAAAAGGAACATGACAGGTACTATTAGATAGGATGTATCAGATTATCGACCTTCATATGATTTGAATAGTCATAATATCTTGCTAAAGGTATCTTATGATTTGTGGGCTCGGAAGGAATTTCGGGCTCACTGCTAACATTATATGAACATACATGATTGCATACAAGAACGGCATAATACGAACTATAATATCCAAACTCATTGAATTTGGAAATGTTCTTATTCATTGCATCTCTTTTTATATTATAGAACATATTTTCTATTTAAAATGTAGAATATTCTAGAAGGTTTCTAATTTAATTAAGAGAATAATTATTCTATTAAATTAATAGAAGAATTTATCTCTCTCTTAGTAGGTGGCAAAAGAAATTAATATTATATTATATTAATTACGAAATAATTTTTATATATATTAATTTCATTTTTCATTTAATTTAAATAGTGCATTTGAATTAAATGAAGATAATGTTTGATTAAATTTAAATGTTAAATTTGATCAAATCTTGGAATTAATTTAAATGATATATGTTTGAATTAAATATGATTTAATTCAAAATATATTTATTTAAATTAATGGATAATTTAAAAGATGTATATTTAAATTAAATAAGATTTAATTTTAACTATATTTGTTTAACTTCAAATTAGTGGATGATTTGACTTAAATAATATATTTGAATTGAATGAGATTTAGTTCAAAATATATTAATTTAAGTGATAAAATACTGAATATATTAATTTAAATAATGTATTTAAATTAATTATTATCCTGACTTGTAAAACAAGCCAATTCTTCTCTATATAAAGAAGAGGTTGGGGCTCTCCAAAAAAATAGTTCTCTTCTCTTCTTCCACTATATTTCACGCCATATAGAGAGAGTGAGAGAGAGAGATTCCCGTTTGGATTACCTTTTAATAAAAGGTCTTTTAGAATAACCACAATTTATAAAAATGAAATTTGGATAAAAGTAGAGAAGTTCACTATAAACCTGTTTGGATAAAAAAGAAAAAAATGATAGTCAGATACTGTGGTTTAGTTTGTAAAAATGCAAACTAAATGGACACTAAAATGTCTTTTTCAATAAATTAAAAGGTAATCTTTATCACATGAAAGTTGATGAGATTATGAAAACAATTGTGATCAAGGCGCTAGCACACTGTTTCTATTTCATCCAGTTCATGCGGATACTGTAGAGGGAAGAGTTGTCCACCTGTAATCCAATATAGTTGTGTTCATGAGACGCACTTGGTAAAAGTCATAGTTTTACAAAGTAATGTATAAATGTTTCTCTTGTACTCAATTTAAATGATGCCAACGGATTCTTGGAGGGATTTGGGTATGAAAAAATTTATTTTTCGTTGTGTTTGTGACCCCAAATCCCAACAATATCTTCCTAAAATTTTATTTTATTTGATTATTTTATAAAATTTATTTCTATACAATGCATGAAATAAGTATGTTTTTAAAATAATATATTCAATTTTAAGAAGTTAAATAATAATTAAAATTTAAAATTTTGTTTTAAAATATATTATATAATAATAATAATAATATTTATTATTACTACTACTACTACTACTACCACTACTACTGCTGCTACATGACTTTATTCAATGAATAAGTCATATTTTTTTCTCTTTTCATGAGCAACAAGATTGTTTTCTAGTTGATCGCCATCAATTAATCCATTGAAAATGTAAAAATTATTAAAGTAGGTTTTGCCAAAGAAATTGTATTTATGTGCCAATAGCAAAAAATGTGCATGCATGGGATCTAGTTTGAATTTATTCAATGAATAAGTCATATATTTTTTTTCTTTTGGTGAGCAACAAGATCATTCTCTAGTTGACTAATCTCTTCAAAATGTAAAAATTATTGAAGTAGACTTTTGCCAAAGAAGTTGTATATATACGCCAATAGCAAAAAATGTTCATGCATGGGATCTATTTTGAATTTGATTGGATGTACTGTAGTTTTCTGTTTCTTTTTTTTTTGGAAAAGATATGTTTATCTTGTGGCAAAAATCAAATTACTTTAATTCAATATCATGTCCAGTATATTGTAGCTATAAAAATAAATAATAAAGGGAGGGGCTAACCCCTATTTAATTAATTTGGATCATCTCCAAACTTTTTCTCAATTCCTCTCTCCATAGACAATCTCCTCCATTTATTGTGATTAAATGATTAAGAAATATTATATAAATAGACAATATATTTGATTTTTATTGTGAGTCCCTTGTCCACTTCCATGGCTTGGCTTTTGTCAAACCAAATGTGGCATTAATGACTTGCATTTATTATTTTAAGTGGAATGCTTTCAAAAATAAGATCATAATATTTATTTATGATAATAATTAAATGAATAATATGTTTATTTTAATTTCACTTGTACAAATTAAATGGATAGAAAAAATTGTGTATGAAAAAATGTATGGAGGGAAAGTATGGAAAGAAAACAAATCTAGGCTAATATATGCCTTAATGAATATGCTTGGGCTGAAACACAATGAGCGTGTGTTCCAATGGTTGATGGACAATTGTTGTTGTTAGATATTTGTCAAAATTTAATTGCCCGTTTGGTTCAATTATAAATGGGTAAGTAATGTATTGTAGTGTAATGAAATGATAATTACATATGTCTTTGATTAGTTTGATATTGAGGGTATGATAAATAAATTTATTTTTTATTTAATTAAATATAGATAATTAGGAAAAGTCTAAATTCTTCTAAAACTAGTTGTACTTAATAGTGGTAGTGTTAGGCTGATGACCCGACAGTGGTAGTAGCCAGCTGAAGGTGGTGGTGACAACCAATGACCAGTGGTAGTGTCGGTCGCCGATAGTGGCAGTGATGACTAGCAACTAGCCATTGTGGTGGCGATTGACAACCCGTAATGATGGTGGCAGTTGGGCGAAGGTGGTGGAAGGCAAGAAGAGGGAGGGTATGGAGGAATGTTAATTTCATGATTGTGAAGTGGAATTTGGTCTTTCATCTCAATTACATGCATGTAATCCCCCGTTACCTGGCTTTAAGGAGTCAAGCCATTTACAGATATGGGTGTAATAAGTTCCATGCGTGTTAATGTAATTTGTTCAACCAAATAAAGCCACCCACATAATATAATTCCATTTACATCCCCTTACGTCCCCTGATAATAGTAATCGAATTTAATGGGGTTGTAAGGGGAGCAAACTGTAAGTTTTAGGAGGGGTCAGAGATATAAAGTACACATATTAATCATACACGTTGATTGGTGTTGGGGGTGGTTTTACACTTGGTTTCTCCCAGCCTCCTTCATGGGACACGAGAGAAGGAGACGCATGGGACACGTGAAAGTTTAAAATAAAAAAATATTACATGTTGAAGCATGGGCCCCCCGAGAAAAATGAAAAATCAAAATAAAGGAAGTTGATGTGGGACAGGAGAAAAAAACAGAAGTTGATGCTTACAGGACCCGAGAAAATGTAAAAAGAAAATTGATGTTGATACATAGGACATGACAGAAGGAGATGCGCATGCAGCGGAGTTCTCAAAAATGCAAAAGGAAAACTAATGCAGCTTAGTTGCTTGAAATTATATTAGCTTAATTAATGATTTCAAGCTTGAGCTCAATGTGTTAAATATTTATTGGAAGGATTTTGCTACTCTTGTGATATTAATGGCTCCGTCCGAGTCAGTTGAAATTCAAAGTGATTACTAAATAATAAGTGGTTCAATTCAAAATAAAAAACAAAAAAGAAAAATCAAAAACTGAAGGAGATGCGGCGCATGGTGGAATATTTATGTCAGTTCACAGGGAAGGTGTTTCTTACATCTTATGCAATGATTGGTAGAGAGAAACTATTTTGATAAAAATGAAAAAGGAGAGAAAGAAATGTTTTAGGAGAAAGATATTTTTTATTTATAGAAAATTTAAATGATATATATCAAATAAAATTGGATTTTCTTTTTATTCTCCATTTCATAAAATTTTTTGTTCATGTATAACAAATTTAACTTTAAATGATATAACACGGTTAGAAGATATATGCTAACTGTTCCTTTAAAAAATGAGAATTTATTGGGAAGAAAGGCTTAAAGACAAGATGCTATTAAATATGCTTCATTAAAAAAATGTATAAGTGCCAATTTAATATATAAATACACTACTCACACCAATAATCCTACTCCATATATAGTCATTAAGGAAGGCATAAAGATTTCCCTCTCATATCCCCATTCCCTTGCTGCATTTCCTGTTTGGGATCCTTCCCTTCCCAATACTATATGCAGTGTTTGATGATGGTACGAGACGAGGAGCAGTTTATGTACGTGTTTATCTTTTCTATAGACAGCTGGTTGGCTTGGAACTATTATTTTGGTACGAAGAGCAGTGTTTAATGATGTTTATGCTGAATTGTGATAATGATTTTTTGGCTTAATTTTCTAAATTTTCCTTTAATATATAATTGAATTGAATTGAATTGAAACTTCGTTAAACCATTTTGATTTTTAAGGTTTGGGCAAAGGAAATATATACAATATATTAAAAACCTATCTAATTTAGTTATTACTTAAAGTACTAAATAAATAACTAAATTATGAGAAAAAAATAGTTAAATATTTTAAATATATCACAGAAATTTTTTTTGATAAGCATCCTAATTTAATATTTTCATTTAAGTTTCTTTAACTTATATCTCGTAGTAATAAGTTTGTTTTAATTAAAAATAAAATTAGAAAAGATGAATTAATTTATTAAATAAAAATTATTTATTTCTTATATTTTAAAAATAAAATATATTTAAAGAAGTCTCATATATATATATATATATATTTTTTTTTGCTGTAAGGAAGGGAGTAATTCGTAAATCGTAATAGTAATGCTTTGAGATGCATGGGAAGTTCCTATTGGGCTTTATCAAAGTGACAAGCAACAAATGAATTGAGCAACGTACGCTCCTTTGCAACTAGCAGCATCATGCTCTGTTGATAAATTTTCAGAGTGAATTGACAATTGAATGTACAAATATTATTACTTTTTATAGGACCATGTTGACCGGTTGACTCAAGGACTTACTTTTTTTCTTAATTTTAATATATATTAAATAGGATAAAATAATAAAAATGATAATATCTAAAAATATATCTAAAATATTACAAGATAAAGAGACACAAAAATGAGTAAAAAAGAATAAAAAAAGAATAATTTTTTAGATTCCAACTGAAAAAGAGAAAATTATAGTTTCACATAAAAAATTTTTTTAGTGGGCCCAAATTAAAAAAAATTATTTTGATACGAAGAGAAGAGCAGTGTTTAATGATGTTAATTGATTTTTAGGCTCTATTTGGTAGGAGGGAAAAGGAGAAAAAGAAGGGGAGGGATTTTAATGGAGGGAAGGGAAGGGAAGGAGAGATGAGATATGGAGGGAAGGGGAGGAGAGATGAGATATGGAGGGAACTTAATAATAATTTGTTATTTGGTTCAGGAGGGGCAGTTAATAATAATTTGATCATTTTATCCTTAAAATTAAAGAAATTTTTTATCATTTTTATGAGTATAAAAAATTTCAGTATTGAGTATAAAATTATACTTTAATATTTCATACTTATACTCCATAATTTTATACTCACTTTTTGAGACATGAAACTTAAGTATAATATTTTTTTATATTGAGACATTAAAAAAATATTTTTATATTTTTAGAAATTTTTAATAATTTTTTATATTTTTAAAAATATTTTTTTAAAAAAATGAAATCAAACTAAAAAAAATTATCTGCTCTATATTCATCACCCAATTTAAATGGAAATAGTTTTAGGAGGAGGAGAGGAAAGTTGATCGAGGGAAGTTGCTTCCCTCCCCTTCCCCTTTCTCCCCTATACGAAAGAGAGGCTTAAGGTTAGGATTATGGTGTGTTTGGATTAGATTATGTATAAGTGATTATGAGGATAAGTGATTATTCATAAGTGATTATGAGAATAAGTGATTATGTCAAAAGTGATTTGTGTTTAGATATTTTTACCTCATAAGTGATTTTGAGAAAAGAAGTGTGTTTGGATATTGGGGTTTAAGTGATTATTAGGTAAATATTGAGAAGAAAAAATAAAATAAGTAATTATGAGAGGATAAGTGATTATCATAAGCTAAAAAAATCAGCTTATTCCATAAGCACTTATTTGAGGTATAAGTGCTTATTAAAAAACTGTTTCTGTTTAACAACTCCACCACATAAGTATTTATGGAGCCCATAAGTGCTTATTTTTAGTAATCCAAATGGGGTAAAAAGAACGTATGAAAAAGGAAGGAGAGGGATAAGGCTCCTGATCCGGATCTCCCGAACGATGTATTACTAAGATCCTGACAAATGGGAGTGCTCATTGGAGCAATTGTCGGTGTGGTCCCTTCCTTAATACCCTTTTACGTTCCCTTAATTTTACCTTTATTAAATCTCAAATCCTCCCCTCTTTTAGTGGCCCCAAATAAAAAAATAATAATAATCCTCTCCTCCCTCCCCTTGTGTCTTTTCTCTAACAAATATCCCTTTTTTCTTTAATTTATATAAGTATCAGTCAATTAATATCAATATTAATTACTTAAAATATCATATAAAATATATTGACGGTTGAATGCACTCTTTCGAAGTATATATAATATTCATTCTTTTGGATTATTTGCAATGCATGCAATTTGTCTATAATTTTGATATTAAATCTAAATCTTCAAGAATCCTAAATTTTGTTTTTTGCATATAAACCGAATATCTTGAACTTACCGTACTTTAATTCAAGAATATATCAAGACCCAAACTAATTTAGATTGAATTGGATTGAAAATTTTTAGATAGCTCATACTAATCAAAATGGTTAACATTTTCTTACCCAAGAAGAATAATCAATATCAATCAATTAACATCATTTTTTAAAATATTTAATATATCTCTATAAAATATAAAAATTATAATAAGCTACACTAAAAGACTCATTTCTTTATAACATAAGGGACCAACTTAAGTTCTCACATCATATGTCAAACTTAATTATATAAAAATTTCAATTAATTTGATTAAATCATTTAAAACTCTTTCCATAATTATTTTTTGGATCCACATAACATAAATTTAAAACAATGTTTTGAATACATATTTTTCCTAAGATCAATATGCATTTTCTAAATTTTTCCAAGTAGTTTTGATTAAATTTTCAAGTGGGAAGAATTAATTTTCTAACTGAACTAAACTAAATTTTCAAGTGAAATGAACTAATTTTTTAAATAGATTAAAGTAATCTCTTTAATAGATTAAACTAAAATTCCAAATGTACTGAACTCAGTCCACTTGGAAAATTAATTCATTTCACTTAAAAAATTAATTTAATCTACTTGAAAATTTAGTTAAATTCATATGAAAATTTAGTTCAATTCAATTGAAAAATTAGTTCAATCCGTTTGGAAATTTAGTTCATTCCACTTTAAAATTTAGCTCATTTCACTCGAAAAATTACTTCAGTTTTTTTTGAAAATTTGTTTATTCATTTGAAAATTTAATTCAGTCCACTTGGTAAATTAGTTTAGTCCACTTGGAAAATTAGTTGATTCTACTTGGAAATTTAGTTTAATCCACTTAGAAAATTAGTACAATTAATTTAAAAATTTAGTTTAATCCACTTGAAAAATTAGTTTATTTTATTTGAAAAAAATTATAAGGGTAATTTTTCTACTTATTTTTATTATTTTCCTTATTAAGGACTTAGTTCCTTTTGGAGATTTAAAAAATTCGAGTATTTTTTTGTGAATATTTTTCTTGTGGAATCCTAAATTGTCTTTTTCCCTTGCATTTGTTTATGCATCTGCCACATTGGGTGCTTCAATTGTTAGTTATTGCCTTTCTGTTTTCACTTCCTTCTTTGCAGTGCTGCTCAGGTAATTAATTCATGCAAAATTACTCTTTCATTCTTAAATATCAGTACACAAAAATGAAGGGCGTAATATTATAAACAATATTATCACACAAGCAATTGGAGGGTTCCTAACATACTACAATTGGATCTCAACCTTATAAATGATACTCTCCCTCCAATCTTATTTACAAGATAATTTTAACTAACTTCACATAAATTAAGTAAGTAGTTAAAATTAGGGCTTGTTTGGTTTACCAAACAATCGTTTTAAACCATCATTTTTTTCAAAGTTATCCAAACAGGTTTATGGTAAATTTATCTACTTTTATTCAAACTTCATTTTTATAAATAGTGGTTATTCTAAACTATCTTTTACAAAAATACAAACCAAACGGACAATAGTTGGCACTGATAAATTTATCAAAATTGACTTTTTAAATTTAACCTTACATTAACATTTCATTAAACTTCTAAAAATCAACAAAGAGTATATATGAAAAGGGTCAAATTGGATAAACATTCATTAATGCATAATTAAACTTCTAAAATGTCACGTGTAAAAAACCAAAATTTACTTCAAAATTCTACGATATAAAAGCACAAGAGGGAGTAAAAGTTTGCTAACAAAACTTAACTTCAGCAGTTCGATGCAATAACTGAGTCCTGGTAATAGTAATAAAATAAAAACTTAAAAAATGACTTTGTCGTTTGGCCAGAAAAACAAATTTTCAATATTATATATTTTTTTTGACGGCCGCATTTTCCTCATTGCTATGACATCTATCTGCTACCTTCCCTTGAGGCAAGCTATCATCGCTATGGTCCAAAGTAAGAATACGATTTCTGAGCCACGCTGAATCAATTTATGACATCTATGAATGGTGTCCACAGATTATTCAATTTGCTTATGCAACGATTTACGTCACCAAAATGGTCAGTGAGGCTATTTAAACTTTGAAGTGCTAAAAATGCTACAGCACAAATTCATACATCAAAGCAAATTGAATATCCCAACGTTAACATGGCCTCCCAAGAGTCCCAGCTTCACTTTGTGCTATTCCCATTGATGGCTCAAGGCCACATGATACCCATGTTCGACATTGCCAGAATCCTTGCTCGCCGCAATATCATTGTTACATTAGTCACAACCCCTCGAAACGCAGCTCGATTCACTTCCATCCTCGATCGTTCATCAGATGCTGGGCTTCAAATCCGAGTGGCTCAGCTTCCATTTCCATATAAAGAAAGTGGTGTACCTGAAGAGTGCGAGAATCTTGACATGTTAGCATCACTAGGAACAGCCATGGGTTTCCTCAAGGAAGTGAGCTTTCTCCAGCAGCCTGCGGAGAAACTATTTGAAGAGTTAACACCAAGGCCAAGTTGCATCATATCTGATATGTGTTTGCCATACACATCCCACATCGCAAGCAAATTCAACATTCCCAGGATTTCTTATGCCGGAGTAAGTTGCTTCTATCTCTTGTGTACGTACAATTTAGTCATCCATCGTGTTTGGACCAGTATGACCTCAGAATCAGATTACTTTGTTGTTCCTGGCATGCCTGACCAAATTGAGATGACCTTAGCCCAATTTTCAGAACCATTAACTCAGGCATGGAAAGAGTTAGGCGACCTAATTGTTGCAGCAGAGAGGACTACTTATGGGGTAATCATGAATGCTATCGAAGAGTTGGAGCCAGCATATTCAAGGAATTACAAGGAGGTAAGGGGAGGTAAAGTGTGGTGTATAGGCCCTGTTTCACTTAGCAACTACGATTACTTGGATAAGGCTCAAAGAGGAAACAAGGCTTCAGTTGATGAGATTCAATGCATGAAGTGGCTTGATTTGCATGAATCAAAGATTGTCATCTATGTGTGCCTTGGAAGCTTGTGCAATTTAACATCATCCCAGTTGGTAGAACTTGGTTTGGCCTTAGAAGCATCCAACAGGCCATTCATTTGGGTCATCCGGGAAGGAAATGAATCAAAGGAATTGAACAAATGGATGAAGGAAAATGGGTTTGAGGAAAGGACCAAAGCAAGAAGTCTGGTGATTCGAGGGTGGGCTCCTCAGGTGCTGATTTTATCACACCCTGCAATTGGAGGGTTCATAACACACTGTGGTTGGAACTCAATACTGGAAGCAATATGTGGAGGCGTGCCAATGATCACGTGGCCACTCTTTTCGGATCAATTTTGCAATGAGAAATTGATTGTGCAGATTTTACAAGTTGCAGTAAGTGTTGGGGTGAGGAGTCCTATGAAGTGGGGTGAGGAAAAAAAGATAGGAGTGCTGGTGAAGAAGGAAGACATTGAGAAGGCAATAAACGATTTAATGGATGAGACAAAGGAAGGTGAAGAGCGAAGAAGAAGGATTAGAGAGCTTGCAGAGATGGCCAAGAAAGCTGTGGAAGAAGGTGGGTCTTCTCACTCCAACGTGACCTTGTTTGTTCAAGATATTATGCAACAAACCAAGAAAGACAAATGATCTGTTATATTTTCTTGTATGAAGTGATTCGAAGATGATTTCAGGTCACAGTACAATCGGTAAAATTAACTTGCGTCCAAGTTTCTTTCTCTGTAGAATAAATCAACTAGTTGTAGTAATTATCATGGGTGATAACTCATATATGTATCCGTTTCCATTTTGTCGAGAGTGATCTCTTGCATGGATTTGACATCGAGCCGAACTATTGGGGGTCTATTTGCTTTGAAATATTCTATTTTTCTTTTGTTGTGTGATTTGATTCCCATTATTATGAAGGACAAGTTGTTGTAATGATGCTAGTGATGCACATAATATAATGGTAATCTGTTCTTAACTAGAGAGGTTCTTGATTGCAAAAGGGAAATTGTTTGTGACCAAAATAGCTTCACCTTAGGCATTTTACTAATCAATGGGGGATGAGGAGATTGGCAGAAAAATCATGTAAAATGATTTTTCAATTGGATCAGTAACATAAAGTTCTGTGGCAGTGTGCAGTTTCTGCTCAATTTTCATTTAAGAAAGAAATTAGCAGTAGGACTGGTTTATATGTGAGAAGTGAATTATAACTCCACCCCAAGCTGTGTCTATGTTGTTTTACAAGTAACGCATACAAGTATAGCTGAAATGGTTAGTTTGGAACCTATAAATTGATCCCTACTATATTGGATTTAGTTAATAGCTTCAGAAAAAAATAAGTATGTAAATTCTAAGGTATGAAAAATCGGATCAGCCATTGAATCGGATGAGACAATGGTTCAAGGTTTAACGGTCAGACCGGTTGTGAATAAATTAATATATTTTAAATAATATAAATGAAAAATATAAAAGATATTTATCTATAATCATAAAATTAACATTTAATTTAAAATAAAAAATAAATTTAATAATTTTTAATTTTATATATCATATTAGAAAATTAAAAATATTATTAATAAATTTTATAACTTAACATTCAAATTTAAATAAAATAATATTTATCTACAATTATATTTTAATTTAATTTTAATTATAAGAGTTTCAACCAATGTTGTCAGAACCGGACCGGACATTGAACTAGGCAAGAAACTAGTTCAAGGTTTAATGGTTCAATCGAGGTCAGACCGGGGTCAGACCGGTAGTAATTAAAATAATATATTTAAAACAAATAATATAAGTTTAAACAAATTTTATAACTTAATTAAAATCTCAAACTAAATAATATTGAATTATCAATCTATTACTCACCACAAACAAATTATTAATAGGTTTCATAACTCAATATTTAAATTTAAATAAGTTAATATTCATCTATAATCATATTTTGAGTTCAAAATAATAAATTAACAATCTATTATTATATTATTTATTAAGTAAATATATAATTTTTAGTAGTTACATATCATAATAATGCTTAAATAATATTATAATATATAAAGAAAAAATATTTTACACTAGCAATGATGTTATTTTATCTTAAAAATAAAAAAAATATTTTAAAAAAATTTGAAAAAAAAAAATGCAGAACTGGTTCAAACCAGTTCAGAACTGGTTTTACCGATTCAAGACCGATTTCACAGGTTTTGAATAGTACCGGTCATGTAACTTAACTGGACCGGACCCGGCACCGGTTCCCGGTTCGACAATAATGGTTTCAACTTCAAAAAATAAAATTATTTTCTTTCTCCAAAAGTTTTTATTGACATTGTCAGTAATCTTACTTGGAACACATGATGACAGCTTACATATGCTTAGGCATAGGCAATGATGTATAGAAGGGAATAGCTTTGGGTGTTTGCAGCACTACATCCTATTCATAGTAGCTAATGGGTCAGAGATTGAAAAACATGAGCTGCATTTTCTTTCTTTTCCAAAGTCGAAATAATGCCTCTCTCGATCTCTTCATCTCCGTGTGCTAACAGATGCAATTTTTAGAAAGACAAAGTCTTCTTCAATTTCTCCTTAGTCTCTTCATCTTTCATTTTCTTTGCATCTTCACTGCTTTAGACGCTACTTTCATCTTCTTTCTCACTTGAGCTCTTTTCAAATAAACTCATCATCTGGATGCTGCGATGCTTGTGCTACAATTTGAAGTAAATAAAGACATTTATACTTCATCATATTTCCCTTCCATCGTTAATGAGATGATGCCAACAACTTCTTCTGTGAGCCTTGCAGGTCCTTGGATGTAACTTGCCTCTTTCTTCTTCATCTTCTTTTCCCCCCTTTTTCTTTCTTATCGGTGCTCTGCTTTCGATGCTAATATCTTGAATGGCTTGCTCCGGCTGACCCGCCAGTTTTTCTGGTTTACACCAGTTTAAGCTCGGGTTAGCCGGTTCAAGGCCGGTTTTCATAGATTCTGGTTTAGTCTTTATTTCGGACCGGACCAGGTATAGGTTTCTGGTTAAACCGATCGAACCGGCCGATCCGGTCCGATTTTTAATACCATGGTAAATTCGTTTGTTGGACAGAATATTTATTTTTTCTTTAATAAGAATTATTAAACGAAAGTTCATTATGGAGAGCATGGAGAGGGTCTAAATTTGTATCATACTTTGAATGGTTCACACTATATTTTTCAATTCAAATCCACCGCATAATATTATGTGAATGCAACCCATCTTCGTGTATGAAACCTATAGTAATTGTTTATATTTAATGAGGATAATTTTTGAAAGTTACATACCTTAATATCTTGGATCCATGCAAAAAAATGTATTGGAAGTGTATAGTACCTATTCTCATCAGATTTGTATAGATAGTGCTTCACAGCACTGCATTTATGTAACAATGCTGAGAGCTAGGGAAGGTATTGAACTATAATTATTGGCACATATTGTTCTGATCAAATCTGTATCCACAGGTTCTGTGGCTAACTAGCACTTGCAAAGGAACTCGAACTAACCTCCTCAAATGAATTGAAAGTGTAAAACACTGTTATATCTTTAAACATTACTCATAATGTTTAATTTAATCTATGGTTATAACTTGTAACCAAATACACACCCAAGACCCCCTAATGTGTGACTTGAAGAAATATAAGAAGGAATGACAATCCTTCTTGTCATGATTTATTGGCAACATGGTACCCAGAGATGTCACATACTGTTTTGTGCAAGATTATAAAAAGGTAATGGATTGTTTAGTCCATCTACATTACCTATAACGAGAGCAAACTAGTTAACATATGGACCATAATTATGAGTTTATAGATCTTGAATTTGGTTTGAGGGAATGCTTTATGTACTATTCAGGCAATAGTTAAAATCAAATTAATTGTTTCTACTTCACGTACAGTTTAAGGTGACACATATTATACATAATGATTGAAGATCTTACAGGAAGTTTGTAACAACCCTCAATAAGTTGTCTTGAACTTTGCATAAGACTAACAAGAAGTATGCCCTTTGTTTTGTGTAGCACCGGAGGAACAAGGACTAAAGGACAAGTAAAGAAGAATAAATTAGAGAAAATGGGTCAGTAGAATCTCACGTTGTGGCGTGGAATAGAACTGCTGTGGCGAGAGAATATAGGAAGTTCAAATATATTCTGGCAGTAGGGTCTCACACTACGGTGAGCTAATCATCCGCAGCAGCGCGAGTCTCAGAACTTCTTTACATTGGACGATATTTAGATGGATGAATGGAAAAAATTGAAGAAAAACGAAGGGAGCTCTATTAAGGCAGTGAATTTTTGACTTTGGGAGGAAATTTTTGGACTCTATAAGTTTGATTAGCAGTTGGTATTTGGATCTACATCCTTCCTTTTCCTTTTTCTCTTTGGTTTTGAGATGATTTTTTTTTGGTATGCATGAAAACTTGGGTCTGGTTGAATTCTACGGATTAAAATGGTTGTAAAGGGATCAATGAAGTGTTTTTTAGTGTTATTAAGGCTTGGGTATGAGTTTAAGATGGATTATGCATGATTTATGGTGAACCCTAGGTTGAATATGGTGGAGGATTATAGAATCTGAGTTGTAGATGAATGTTTTTGAGTTGGATAGTTGTTTTGGGTTCATTAGTTTGTGCTTATCTTATTAGAACCATGGGCAAAGCTTGAATGACTAAATTATGGATTTTTTGTTAAGTTATACATTATGTTAATTGATGGTATTATGATATTGTAATGATTGTTTGGTTAATTGGAGGAGTTCAATTCATTGTTGGTAATCTAAAAGCTTGTGAAAACCCCTATGTGACATGTGTCGGCAATTCGAGGTAATCGAGTGTATGATATATATATGTGTGTATTTTTTGTTATATATATGCGTTCCCTTTTCATGCCACAATATTTTAATGCATGTGTTGTCTTTTTCATATTGTGGTATATGCACGGCTAACGGAGGTATGATAATCCCTCTTTTCTTGATGTTTATATATGATGGATGAGGATGTGACATATATATGTATATTTATATGCATCCCCACATGATAGTATGCTGACACAATGATGATAATGAGCATGAGAATGATGATTGCATATGACATTAGTATGTAACATGACATTTGACATCATCACCATATTACACATATTGGGAGACAGATGATTGAGTGATGATGATATGAAATATGATGATGATATTACGTGGTATATTGAACCACTAGTGGTCAAGTGATGAGATCAATGATGATACACCTCTAAATCCTCTTCTATGGCGAAGAAAGCCATATGGCTGTGGATTTGAGGATGTATCTTCCCTAAATCACCATTAATTTGGGTGGTCTAGGGGAAGGAGAATCACAATCTAACCATTAGTGTGGCCTTTGGCCAGGTCATACCAGTGTGTTGTGAGTTTGGTGATGCCCCAGAATCAGTCTTTATTGGTTGCTGGTAGAGAATCACATATTGGGTATGCCTTGTGATAATATTAACTTGTGGTTTTAGCCATGTATGAAGGGGGATCATTCATGACATTGCATTGCATTTCATGTATTATATGTTGATGTGATAGCCATTGGTTGCTTGTATGTGATTCTCGGTTACTTAGCCCCTGTTTGGTAGGGGGTATTGAGAGGGGAGGGGAGGGAAGTTGCTCCCCTCCCCCTCAAAACGTGCCCCCCAAAATTGGGGGGACACTGCGGGGGACAGTTCGCCGTCCCCCACCTTTTATTTTATTTTATTTTTTATAATAAATAAAAAAATATTTTAAAAATATAAAAAATTAATAAAAAATTTTAAAAATATAAAAATATTTTTTTAAATGTCCTAATACCAAAAAATATTACACTTAAGTTTTATATCTCAAAAAGTGAGTATAAAAAATTTTAGTATTGAGTATAAAATATTAAAGTATAATTTTATACTTAAAATTAAAATTTTTTATACCCATACAAATGGTAGAAAACTTCTTTAATTTCAAGGATAAAATGATCAAATTATTATTAATTTCCCTCCCCTTTCCAACCAAATAATAAATTATTAAAATTCCTCCCCTCCCCTTCCTTTCCCTCCCCTTCCCTCCATTAAAATCCTTCCCTCCCCTCCCCTCCCCTCCCCTCCATTAAAATCCTTCCCTCCCCTTCCCTTCCCTTCCCTCCTACCAAACAAAGCCTTAGACTCTGTCTCACACCCGTTGTGGTTAATATTTTAGGCGAAGACTCTGGAATTAGTCCGGAGAAGACCAAGGAATCGTAGATCTCTCCGACTCTAGGAATATAAAGTGCAATTGGTAGTTTGACCATTTAGTTTATGTAATGAATTGTGCCAAGTAGTGTTGTAATGCCTATCTTGCCTGTTTTGAGCTTTTCTTAGTAGTAATGCTTGTATGTTGTATGATGATGATGAGTGGTATGGTTATTGCTATATGCTTAGTTTGAGCGGAACCTTAGTATGAGTCAATGTGTCTTGGTGCATGTGTGAATATGTATGTTAAGCTTGGCTGGGTGTTGTGAGCCCAATATGGTTCGTGGGCCTTATTTGTGTGTTTTGGGGCATATAGCCCATTATGTAGAACTGGGGTTCAAGAGAGTCAACTTGGAGGAGTGGTCTCTTTGGGGTGGAATCTCTTTAGACAAGTTAGTTATATCAGTTGTGACCTATAGAAATGGTCCTTAGTTTCCAGTTGGCCATTGGTGGCAATTGGACTATTTGAGTTATGAGTTTTGGTTAAAAAGTAGTCAAAACATTGTCGGACGTCTAAAATCTCCATATGAAGATGTGTTAAGGTAAAATTGGTGTCTATTGTTAGATTTGGAATAGAGTGATCTATAGGAGTTAGAATCAGGTCAATCAGAGGTTGGAGCACGAAGTTGTGCACATCGAATGTTCGGTTGGAAAATAAAAAATTTCTTGATATGGTATCAGCAAGTGCCGTTGTAGTACCAGAAGCTTGGCTGCAGCGCCAATCTATTCTGCCTCTCTAAGACCGCGATGATACTGTAGCTGGCCACAGCCCCAGCATTGTTTCGTCCCCTTGATTGGTTTTTGATGTTTTTAGGGTTTGTTTTGATAAGGTGTTACAAAGTCTTGTTTTGAGGACTAGACTCTCATTAAGATATGAATTAATATCAAGAACTAGATAGATTGATTATCTTTCTCACTGAAGTTATAGTTTGTAACAGTTGAAATAGAATATTTTTTCAACTTGGTTAAGAATAATCGAATAGTACTACTTGCTCCTTGAATAATCTAGTGTTGTAATGGTTATTCTTTTTTTATGAAATCCTGCAGTAAAATGCTCTTCACTTGTTGGTTTCGTCCTTGGGTTACAGCAACAATGGAACTTGAGGTTTTAGCCTTTTGCTTGCTTGATTGATTTTAAAGGAGCTGAGAGATCCTTAAAATTTCAGAAGATATTTTCTTTGTAGAAGATATTTCTATTTGCTAAATTTCATAGTAAAATAGAATATGTTTGACCTTATAGAATATGGGTTTGATATAAATTGAGCGAAGTTCTCTCAGTAATTTAGAGGATTAACAAATATACTTTGAAACGATCAAAGTTCCTATGGCCCTTGAAATTAGTATTTTCTTTGGTTTTGAATTAAAAGTGAATAAAATAGTATATATTGATTATAAAAAGATATTTATTTGGTTTTATTTATAGTTGATTTAATTGAATTTTGGTAGTTAGTTTTGATTTATGGCTATTATAAATTTTTCCATTCAGATTTATACTCCTAAAACATTTAATTTGTAAGTACTTTTTTGTTATATATTTGAAAGACTCAAAATATCACAAAATTTTAAAAGGTTTACAACCCTAACTCTATACTTTTAACTCAAAAACACTAAACATTATAACTCTACAACTTTTTTTTAGTAAAAACAACTTTATACTAAACAATGATCATAGTTTTGCTTGGGGTTCTACTAATAATCGGAGAAAAATCCACTTACTGGCTTGGGACAATATTTGTAAAGAAAAGAGTTGGGTGGTTTGGGTCTTAGACACATGAGAAGTCTGAATCAAACTTATAAGCTTGGATGGGGCTTGATTCATAGAAGAGATACTGGGTTAGACTTTGTAACAAGTACAAATGCGGGGATGACTTGATGCCCAAGATGAGCATAGAACGTATTGAGTCTCGTGTTTGGAATGGAATTAAATCCACTTGGGAGAAGTTGAATGATGGTATGGAATGGAAGGTGGCCAATGGTGCTACTACTAGGTTCTAGAAGGATAAGTGGTTAAAAGGTTAGGGTACTCTTGATTCGAATGACATGTTCATTAAAAGAGTTATTGATATTGGGATTGGAATTCTCTTAATCCTTACCTTCCTATGGAAATTCTTCAAGTTCTTTCAAAGGTAAAGCCTCTGAATATGAATTTACATGAAGATTGTTTAAGATGAATGGGCGAGAGGAATGGTTGTTTTTCTATAAACTCTGTTTATTAGTTTCTTAACAAGTAGGAGAGAACCACAGGCATGCTAATTGGTCCAAAATGTGGAAACTGGCCACTTTTTGGGATTGACGACTGTCCCCACAAACCAATACAAACCCTTTTGGTATGCTTTGTCCTCACTCACATACCTCCTTCCGAGGAGGTCACCCATCCCATAATTGCTCCAGGTCAAGCACGCTTAACTGAGGAGTTCTTAAGGGATAGACTACCGAAAAGGTAAGTACACCTTGTTGGTATAGATAGTACTTATCAATTCATTTAAGCTATCCTTAACCGTATAGTCCTATACCTATACAGTCTCTGGACCCCTCTCGTTCCGGTATGTATTCGATTCATTCATATGCCCTTCCCGCTTAGAAGGCTGCCAGGAGCTGCTCCTTGTCGGTGCCTCATTACTTTATCCTCATTACTTTATCTGGCCCTTTACTTTTAATCCTAATTACAGAGTAATCAGAGTGGCGCAGCAGAAGCATGGTGGGCCCATAACCTACAGGTCCTTGGATTGAAATCGGGCTCTGATACAAAAAATGTAACACCTTAACCTTAGGAACCATTTACTATTCATATTTAGTGGTTTAGGTTCCAATTAAATGCATTTGGAAGCAAATTTGGGTCAAATTCAAAGATTCCAAAAATTTACCAAAAGTCACTATTTATTTGGTAAATATAAAAATTTGGCTAAACTTTGAAAAATCATAACTAATTCTAAAAAAATCATTTAAGGGTGGTTCAAATTGCTAAATTCATCTCTTAAAATACTCTATGAGGGGAAAAATATTAATTTGGAATTTTATTGGGCAGATTACTACAGTAAATTTCGTGGATTTACTTGCAATTTTACCCTAATTTTTCCAAATTTCATTCCCTAAAATTCCATAATACCATACTTTAATGGTAGTCACATAACACATATAAAATTAATCCAAAACATACTTTTATTCATCATCTAGGAGTCACACATAATTTACATAATTGTAACATAAAATGTCATTATACTTAATATTACATAAGCATTCAAAATATCCTTCATATTTCTAAACATTTCTTCATGGATCCTCCTTTATCTCCTTGTCTTTCACATGACTTGAACCTAATCATGGTTAGATATTTGGTAGGGTGAGATTTAAGAAAATCCCAATACTAGCATAATCCCATTCTTAGCATAATATTTAAAAATAATTGCAAGAAACATGATTTCATTTTGGCATGGTAACATTTAGGATCAAAAGGCATCTTTTAGCATGTTCTTCACATGTTCATGCTTGTTCATGCAAAATTCATAGCATATTCATCATTCTTTCACCATTTTGATCCAACATCATCATATTCATAACATAAACATGTTTTCTACCTACCAATCATAGAAATACAAGATCAAAACAACCATTTAGAAATAAAATGCAAGAAAGGGAAAAGTTGTTACCTTAAACTTGTAAATTTTCCTTTACTCTTCTCCTCTTTCTCTCTATAACTCACTCTCTCACTAATATATGATTGATTTTCATTTTTTGGTGTGAATAATGGAGGGGAGGAAGAGCCTATTTATAGAAAACAAGAGGCAACTCCATCCATTGGATTAACTTTTGATCCAAGGGCCAAAATTACACTACATCACCTCTTTTCTCTACTATACACCTAATTTCTTCACATAATTGTTGTCTAATTAATTTTTCCTCTCTTGTAATTAATTTGGATGCCACTTTTATCTCCTAATAGGGTAAATATTGCATAATTATACTTACATAAGCTTACTTCATCCAAACTTCCAATTTTGACACCTAATCTTTGAAATAGTATCATGCATGGTGGCTAACTCTTATCCACTCCTTTTCCTTCTTATTTGCATGAAATTTTTAGTCTAAATTCAGCCCAAGATGATGCCTTTAATTATTTGGGCTTAAACCATTTAATTCTAGGCCCAATTTCAACATATACCGGGTTTTCGGGCTCTGATTATGTAAATTTTGTCTGGTAAAATTTTTCATGCATAAATATATTTAAAATATGAACTTCATACTCATTATGACCTTAATCAATCATTTCTAAGTCCCTATAATTTATCTTAGAAGATATTTTACCTTATTGGGCTCTAACCGAAAACACCGATAAAATTAGTCCTGGTTAGTTTTTCCTGTAATATCTCTACATAGAGGATTATTATAAACCTTATAATATTATTTGGGGCTTATTATTGATTATTTTATAGTCTACTAGGTCACCTATAATTTAATCAGTCTGGAAATCGGGTGAACTGGGCTTATTGGGCCCTTTATCCTTTCTTGACCTAGTTTGAACTATTCTTGTCAATAATACCTTTGGGCTTCCCAAAAATCATCCTTGGCCTATTAGGGTTTTCTACACCTTTATTGGGCCTTCATGAATAGTACTCTTGGCTCATTAAGAAACCGGTGCAGTCTTACTGGGCCCGGACTCCAATTTTGATCCAATATTCATTAGACCAATTCTATGGACATTTAAACTTATAGAAAAATCCAGTATCTCTTCTTATGCCATAATATATTTGAGTTTCCTGATCTATACTTATTTTCTAATTCTTATTAATTTACCGATAATGAAACTTCGGATCAACTTTCTGTCCAATATATCTATTTTCTAGTTTTACTTATTAGAGTATAATTTCTTATGATAATTTTCCCGAATCATCTCCTATAATCAGTCTTAGCAAATACTAGATAGATAATTTGTTTGAGGAAATGACATCTATGTCCCCTTTTTTTGTCCTTTTGCTAATAATTAATATTTTCAATTATGCCATCCAACTTTCTTTACAATTTGGTTCCTGATCATCCTTTGCAATTTAATCCCTACTTTGATCTACATAAGATATTTAAGCTCTTTTAATTCTAATTATAGAGTAATTCTCTAAACTAGAATTCAAACAAAATCATAAAATTTTAGACATTACATTTCTCCCCCTCTTAAATAAAATTTCGTCCTCGAAATTTGGAACATACCTTAGAATAATTCTGGATATTTTTATCTCATGTCATCCTCCATTTCCCAAGTGGTTTCCTCAGGAGATAAACCTTTCCAGACCACCCTTACCAGGGGGATATTCTTGTTTCTCAGCTGCTTGACTTGAAAGTCAATGATTTTCTCTGGCTTTACCTTATAAGATAAATTATCTTGCAAATTAACATATTCATATTCTATAATATGTGAAGGGTCTGGCTGGTATTTCTTCAATTGGGAAACATGGAAGACATTATGAATTTGGCTTAAATTTGGAGGTAAGGCCAATTTGTAGGCTACAGGTCCGACTTTGAAAAGGATTTCGAAGGATCCAATATGCTTTGGGCTAAGCTTTTTACTTTTCAAAGATCGACCCACTCCAGTTGTAGGGGATACCTTGAGAAAAACATGATCTCCTTGAAATTCTAACGGCTTTCTTCTCCTATCAAAATAACTCTTCTGTTTACTTTGAGCCGTTAACAATTTCTTTCTTATTAATTCAATCTGTTTGGAGGTCTGATCTACTAAGTCTGGACCTAGAAATTTCCTTTCCCCAAGTTCTACCTAACATAAGGGAGACCTGTACTTCCTTCCATACAAAGCCTCATAAGGAGCCATCTCAATACTGGAATGACAACTATTATTGTAAGCAAATTCTGCCAATTGCAAGTATGAATCCCAGTTTCCTTTCAATTCCAAAACACAAGCTCTTAACATGTCTTCAAGAGTTTGAATGGTTCTTTTTGTTTGCCCATCAGTTTGAGGGTGGTAAGCTGTGCTAAATCTTAACTTGGTACCTAAAGCCTTCTGCAAGGATATCCAAAAATTTGAAGTAAACCTTGGATCTCTTTCTGAAATAATGCTACTGGGTATACCATGAAGTCTAACTATTTCTTTAATGTATAGCTGTGCTAATTTATCTAAGGTATAGGTAGACTTCATAGCTAAAAAGTGGGCAGTTTTTGTAAGTCTATCCACAATTACCCAAAAAGCATCATATCCAGATGAAGTTCTAGGTAAACCCATTATGAAGTCCATTGAAATACTATCCCACTTCTATTCTGGGATATCCAAAGGTTGTAATAATCCTGTAGGCTTTTGGTGTTCAATTTTTACTTTTTGACAAGTTAAACATTTAGCAACAAATTGAGTAATATCACTTTTCATTCCGGGCCACCAGAATAATTTCTTTAAATCATGATACATTTTTGTAATTCCCGGATGAATAGTATATTTACTCTGATGAGCTTCTATCATGATCTTTTCTTTTATGTCATTTATTGGAGGTATATAGATTCTTTGTTGAAATCTCATTAGACCATCCTCTCTTGATTCCTCAAATTCTGGGGCTTGTCCCTGCTCCATTTTTTCCTTGACTACTTTTAAGAATTCATCTTTTTGCTGGGCTTCCTTGATTTCTTTCCATGATTCCATTTCGATCCTAGTTCTACCAATTTGTTTTTCATTCATCATCATTTCACCAGCAAGAGCTAAATCTCTAAATTTTTCGATCAGCTCTAGTTCTTTAATCATCATGGTGGCTATGTGAATAGATTTTCGACTTAGGGCATCGGCCACTACATTGGCCTTTCCTGGATGGTAATTAATGGTCGGTTCATAATCCTTCAATAATTCCATCCATCTTTTTTGCCTCATATTGAGTTCTTTTTATTCTTGTAAATATTTGAGGCTCTTATGGTCACAATAAATTTCTACTTTCACACCATAAAGATAGTGCCTCCAGAACTTTAGAGCATGTACAATAGCCGCAAGTTCTAAATCATGTGTGGGATAGTTTTCTTCGTGAGGTTTTAATTGTCTAGAAGCATAGGCTACAACTCTACCTTGCTGCATTAATACACAACCCAAACCATATTTACTTGCATCACTATAGACCATATAGGTCATATGTGGCTCAGGTATGATTAATACAGGAGGAGAGGTTAGCCTTTTCTTGAGTTCTTGAAAACTATTTTTGCAATTCTGACCCCACACAAAAGAATGATCTTTTCTAGTAAGTTGAGTAAGCGGCAAAGTAATGCGAGAAAAGTTTTGAATAAACCTTCTATAATATCCTGCTAAACCCAAGAAACTTCTTACTTCAGTCACAGTTTTGGGTCTTTGCCATTGTAGTACAGCGTCTACTTTGCTTGGATCTACTGCAACCCCTTCTTTAGACACTACATGTCCCAAAAACTGGACTTCTGTGAGCCAAAACTCACACTTACTAAGTTTAGTATATAGTTTCTTTTCCTTCAAGGTTTTCAGAACGATTCTCAAATGCTTCTTATGCTCTTCATAAGATTTGGAATATACAAGTATATCATCAATAAAGACCACAACAAATTGATCTAAATAAGGTCGAAAAATTCTATTCATATAGTCCATAAAAATATCTGGTGCATTAGTAAGACCAAATGGCATAACTAAGAATTCATAATGCCCATATCTTATCCTAAAAGCAGTCTTTGGAATATTCTCCGCTTTAACCCTTAATTGGTGATAGCCAGATCTTAAGTCAATTTTTGAAAATACACTGGCTCCTACCAGTTGATCTAGCAGATCATCAATTCTAGGTAAAGAGTATTTGTTTTTTATGGTCACCTTATTAAGTTCTCTATAATCTATACACAATCTAAGTCTTCCATCCTTCTTTTTTACAAACAGCACAGGAGCACCCCAAGGTGAGACACTTGGTCTAATAAAACCCTTCTCCAATAGTTCCTCTATTTGTTTCTTTAACTCTATCATTTCATTAGGAGCCATTCTATAAGGTGCTTTGGAAACGGGTCCAGTTCCAGGTATAATGTCAATGTTAAATTTTAATTCTCTTTCTGGGGGTAGACCGGTGATTTCCTTAGGAAAAACTTCAGGAAATTCTTTTATTACTGGGATCTCTTTAATTCCTTCTTCTATTTCAACCTTAACAGAGAAGAAAACTAGATATCCTTGACATCCTTTCTCTAGGTATTTCCCTGCTTGAGTAGTCATCAGAAAGTTTAGCTTAGCCTCAGTATTTGGAGTTATTTCATGGGTAGGCAAAATTAAGGTCTTATTTTTACAATCAAGAAGGACATTATTGGCAGATAGCCAATTCATACCAATAATAACATCAATGTCGGGAAAGGGCAAACAAATCAAATCAATGGTGGTGCAGGAATGTTTATACTGGATAGTGCAATTCAAGCGCACATGGGAGGTGATGGCTTTAACTCCAGTAGGGGTAGAAACATATAAATCATAAGGCATTATAGTAATTACCAGCCCTAATTTCCTAGCACAATTATAGGATATAAATGAGTGACTAGCACCTGAATCAAATAGAGCATTTACAAGATAATCATTTATCTTAATCGTACCTTCAATTATTTCAGGTGACTTCCTAGCCTCTTGCTGGTTGAGAGCAAAAACTTTCCCTTGGGCTCGGGGTCTGGCATTGTTCACCTCCATTGTGCAGTCCCTTGCGAAATGTCCAGCTCTCCCACATTTAAAGCAAGCATTCTGTCCTGCGAGGCATGGTCTTCCACCATGATCCTTTCCACATTGATGGCAAGTCAATCCAGAGGCGTTCCTTTGATTGCCAGGGCCATTCCTTTTCCCGAATCTCTTAAACCTCTTATTCTTATTCCAAGTCTTCTTATTCTTATCTCGTCTTGCTTCTTCTTCAGCTGGCCTTTTAACACTTACAGGTTTAACAGTCTGAATAAACTTATAATTTAGACTATTTTCTGTAATCCTGCTTACCTCCACCAGATGGTTGAAAGTTCTAATCTGCATTGGAGCCACCCTTTATCTAATGGCTAGCCTCAAACCTCTTTCTAACTTTTTTGTCTTCCATCTTTCATCATTCACTTGCTGTAAATAAGTACAGTATCTCGACAATCGGATGAATCGTGCTACATACTCATCTACGGATTCATTTTCTTGTTGCCTTATAGTAATAAATTCTGCTTTTTTCTCATCCCTTACCGACCTTGGAAAATATTTCTCATGGAATTGTTCTAGAAATATTTCCCAAGTAATAGGGACATTCTTTCCTTGGAGAATTAACTCTGTATTGTTCCACCAACGATCTGCTTCTTTTTCTAACATATGAGTGGCTAATAATGCTTTTATTTCTGTTTCACAACCCATAACCCTAAAGATCTTTTCAAGCTTAGCAATCCAATCTTCAGCTACTTGTACATCAAACTTTCCATCAAATGAGGGAGGTTGATGCTTATAGAATTGGATTACCACTTGTTGTTGATCATGTTCTTGTACTCTTGGTGGGCTAGGTTGTCTTGGTGGATTTTGTTGTGGTGGTGGATTTACATTTCTTTCGGTATTTATAGCCTCTTGTAAGCATTCTATTGCTTGCTGCTGTTGGTTAAGCTGATTAAGGATCACTTGTAAAGGATCTACTTGAGGTTCTCCTCGTCCTCTTGTTGATGGTCTTCCTCCTCTTATGTTCACCATTTTATCTATTCAAAATAAACAAGGATCCATTTCACCACAACATATAATACAGTCATTTATTCATTATACCAGATATTTTATATCAAGCATCCATATATGTTACATAATATTTCATTCTACCTTCGAACTTAGTGAGTTAGGACTGCTCTATTTACAGTGACAAAATTTGCAGTCCCTTGTCACATCACTAACTAAACATATATATATCTCTTTCTAAGATGATATGGAGCTTTCATCAGCAGCCTGACGGTTGCCAGCATCAGGAACCATTAAGTCTTCTTCTGGTGGGTTTCCATCAGTTGATGCTACTTCCTCTGAGTCATTATTTGGAACATCTTGCTCTGGTGCTTCTTCTGCATAAAGTATCCGGTATCCTCTCCTAATATTTCTTCTCATCTCTTTAGCTCATCTTCTTTGTTCATGGACTTTAAGTTCATCCAAACATTCCTTCAAGGAGTAACCTTCTTCATCATTTATAATTCTTACCTTAATAGGGGTCCAGAAGTTATCGTCTGGTATTGCATCTAATACTGCATCAACCCAAATGGAGTCATGATAATAAACTTGTTTTCTGGTTGCTCGATGTTTGAGGATTCTTACATTTGCCAGAAAAAGCTGCATCTGTTCATGTGGTTCGAGGAGATTCCTCCTATGTATGAAGAGCCATTCAATGGACCACCTCAGATTGCTTTCTGTATCATAATAAAAAGGAGGTTCATCTCTGTCAATATTATTTAATTCTTCAGCACATAATTGTGGTACCAGCAGATCTTCATCTAGTGCTTCATTCTGGTATGTTGATTCTATCTCAGGAACTACCTGGTCCATTTTATTTTCTTCCTCTTGTTTTTCATCATCTTCTTCTTCTTCCATTTCCGTATCTTCTGACAGCTCAGGGTAGTATTCTAAATCCCTATCTGTTAGATTTTCAACTTCCAGTACATCCCAATTGAGAATTGGTACTTCATTACCATTCATGGGACAAGAAGTTTCCTCTGTGGATTCAGATGATTCTTCAATCCATCCACTGTAATTAGAGATAGGAGTATTACTGCTAGAAGACATATTTCGTGTCGTCAAAACATAACTCATCACTATCAATCATAACTATACAACCAAATGCTTTCTGAAGTTATAAGTTTCGGGTTGATATATCAATCGTAACTCATCACTTGTATTCGTTGATATATCAAACTTTTTGTTTTATAAATTTTCATATATCTCTTTAATATATGTATAAATATGATAATGTTTTCTTAAAAGAATTATTATTTAAATTAAACCTTTATATCTTATAATAATTACCCAAATCACCATACCTGAAGATTTTGGTATTTTCAGGGGTATCCAAGTTAACTGTGTTGTCACATCAAAGTCATGTATATAACCCTCTTATATAAATTCCTTTTTTTCCAATATATATATATTGAAGTATTTTAAATAACAATACTTAGTGATTTTTAAAAATAATAATAATAGTATTAAATCATAAGTTTTCATATCTTGAATAATAATTAGTTAAATAATTACACCATGTAAGTTTTTAGAACTCACACAGATATTTGAGTTCACCGTGGTGTCGTGTGAGATTATGTAGATGTATTGGTTAGATGCTTTCCTTTGAAGAAATTGTACTTTAATAATAATAAAATAATAATAATAATAAAAATTTAATAATGATAATAATAGTTAATGATAACAATAAGTTTTTTTTTCAAATTTTATTTTAAAATTTATAATCAAACTATTCCTTTTTAAAAATATATATATTTCAAAGTATTTTAAATAATAAATTACTTAAAAATAATAATAGTATTAAATAATAAGTTTTCACATCACAAAAAATAATTAGCTAAATAATTATACCACGTGAGTTTTTAGAACCCATGCAAGTATTCAAGTTTATTGTGTTGTAATGTGAAATTGCGAATCAACGTAGATGTATCGATTAAGTGCTTTCCTTTGAAGAAATTGCACTTTAAGAATAATAATATTATAACAAGTTTTTCAAACTTTACTTTAAAATATATTATAAAGTTATTATATTAAAAACAAGTATTTTCTAAATTATCATCCTAAAAATATGATAAAATCTTTATACTGTGGGAGGTTTTTAGAGCTCTCATAGGTAATTGAGGAATCGGTCTATCGGATATGACTGCGAGTTTACAACAGGTGAATCGATTTTCTTTTTTTCTTTTCAAAAAAGAAAAATTCTCAAAAGTACAAAAAAATATATTGTTTCAAAAGTCAAGAAATAAAAAAATATATATTTTCAAAGCCAAATAAATAAGAGTAGGCAAATGAAATTAAAATTATGTTTTGCAAATTAAAAAACACCAACCCAATTTTAGAAAATTATTTTGTTTGTAAATTGATAAATTATTATCAATTATCTCTCTCTTATTACAAAATTATATAAAAATTACAATTAAAAAATATCAACCCAATGACATGCATTTATAGTGTGAACCATGTGGACTTTGATTCCTACCATAAGGTACGTAGGCCTCAGACTCTAATTCTGGGTCAAATCCATCTATGTAAATAAATAAATATTTTCCAATTTGATTTTCTTAATTTCTTTTTCAAATTTCCTTAATTTCTTTAATCTCTTTCCTTTTTACCCTTATTCTTGCATGTGAACAAGTAAGGAATAACCAAAATACTTTAAAGCCATATTAATTTGCACAATTAGTTTAAGGTAACCGTTCTTAGAAAGGGTGTCATGAGATGCCAAACACCTTCCCCATGCACAACCAACTTCCAAATCCAACTCTTACTATGCAGACCAACCTTTTCCTTTTTAAATCAGTTTTAAAAAATTTCCCTCAAAATTTTGGTGGCGATTGCTCACAAGTGGGTTTTCATTCGGAAATCCGATTCTTCTCTTTTTAACTTTTTTTTGTATGCGTGCCATCTGCGCTGTATTTCTGGGTATGACAGTGTGGTGACTCCACTAGGGACTTCTTTGAGAGTCAAGCCTGTATACGTTGATGGTGTTTTATAATATGGCTTTATATGTGTTTTGGTTTTCCTTTTAGTTGTTGTTTGCCTTGCATGGTAACATGTTTTAGTTTTGCTTATTCAAACGCTTCTTTGTCTCTAGTTTGAATAACATGCCACAGGGTAGATAATATGATTTACATCTTTTTCACATGCTTCCTTGTTGTTTGAATAACATGTCTTTAGGTAGATAACATGTGGATGAACCTTAGGGTAGCTGACTTTATCTATTTGGCCTCTTTTCTACAATTGATTCAGTTTGGCATATGTGGGGTTGGGTAGTTCTTAGGAACAAGTTTATAGGTATGAAAGCTGTCCTCACACACCATTCACTGACACATCCCTCCTCACACACATTTTTGGGCCATATACCGAGATTTGTGAGTACCCTAGGCTAGTGAAAGTTTGTAATGGTTTCCTCATGGGTTTTTGGAGCTCATGATGGTTACTATGGAGACTTCACTCAGGTTGTGTCTTATGTGGCAAGTTTAGTTTCCAAGGAGCTTTTGAGCCTTTGGAGGATTGAATTTGTTAAATAAGATCTTCACCATATGGTGAGGGGAATTTGAGGACCTCTATAGAATAATAGAACTAACCTAAAACTAGCGCGTTAGTAAACAAACTTAGTAGCTAACTTAATTAGTTAGTCCCTAGCCTCTTTAAGGTAAAGACCCAGCTAAGGATTCACCCTAAATAAGATGCACGAGAGGACGAGGACATTCCTTTCTTATCATGCATCATGACATATCATCTTTATAACTTATCTTAGGAAAGGGTGACAAGTTGTTGCCTTAATTGGAGCAAGTATTAAGCATCATTATGGATTGATACGAGGCAATGAAGGTGATTGCATTAGAAAACTATTCCAGAGCTATGGGTCTAAGACCCTAGCTAATCATGAGTCCATGCATCATTACCAAATGCATCATGAATTCTTACTCTAGGTCATGAATTAATAAATGATCTAATAGCAGAAAAATTAATCTCAATTAACAGCATTATCATTACACTTATATTATCAACAAAATATATACAAAAAATTATTCAACATTAGCTACATAGAATTTTGATTTTATGTATGACAACATTTATTAAATTTCCCCAGAGACTATGAGTTGATGGAGGAAAATTAATACCCAATAAAACAAGTGATCTTAGGAGTTGTTCTTTTTCTTTCTTGTAATGGATAGGTGATATATCTAGCATATGTAATTGGCATAAGCATAATGGCACTTAAAGTTAACCAAGATCAGGAGCCTACTGGGAAGACTTATAGAGTGAAAGGCATCAAACTTACTCCAGAAATTCAATCATTGGATAAGTTAGTACAATTAAGTGAGCATATCAGAGGACGGGTAGAATGGGAATTTCGAAGGAAGTATGACAATATCCTGCATCTTTTAAAAGTGCCCTGTGAACTGAAGCAATAATCGAGTTGTGTCAATATTGGGATGCTTCACTAAGATGCTTTACATTCCCTAACTTTCAGATCACTCCGACTCTGGAAGAACATGGCGAAATCTTGAGGATGCCGATCAAGGAAAATTCAGCTATATACACTAGCCTGGAAGATTTTCCAGCTCGAAAGACTATATCTAGATTGTTCGGAATTACACAAAAGAAGTATGAATGGTGTGTCCAGGTGTGGGTGAGGGAATCTCTAGATATGATGTTGAAAACCACTTGGAGAAACTAACACAAAAGCAGGAATGGAATAACTTTCATAGAGTCTTTGCAATGGCCATCTATAGGACCATTATTTTCCCTTACATAGCTGGAGTGATTGGCATGGAAGCCATCAATATGTTTCAGAAAGTCGAAGATCATCAGATTAATCTAGTGCTAGCAATTTTAGCAGAGACATATAGAACTTTGACCCAGTGCCACTTGAAGTGAGAAGGCAATATAAAATGTTGCCTCACTATCCTTGATATTAGGATGTTAAGCCACTGGGGTACGAAAGAGTGCCCCTTTCGAAAAAAACAAGAACATCATGATAGCAACCCTCTTACGACATTTGTCCCTCTTAGGACCATCAACCATTTGAGCCAAAATGAGTGGATAAAGAAATTTATAGATGGCAATGAAAGAGACTCTTTCCTATGGAAAGTAGACTAGTTGTGGGAGGAGGAAATTATTTACTATTGTGGCAATTTTTTGAATGTGCCATTGATCAGGCCAAGAGATGCAATTAATTATAACCCAGCCATTGCATATTTTCAAATGGTTCCCTCGGCTGAGGAAGTACAAGCCATATATGTTAACTACACAGAGGAAGAAATAAAACCTTTATGCATAAATACTAAAGAGGCCTGAAACCAAAAAATATACAAAAGAAAGGCTGAGCTAGGTAAGAGACAAGTAAATCCCACTCCAGAGTACGAGGTATGACTAAAAGGAAGGATAGATGGAATTAATCCTGCATATACCTTCCAAGATCCATTGTGGGGAAATAACGTACCCATAATCAATGAAGAAATGAGAAAGTGTCTCGTAGCAAAGAAGGGGGAATTACAAGAGTTGTAGGAAGAAAACTCTAGGGATAAAGAAGAATTGGATTGACTTTGAAAGGAATGTACGACCCTGAAGAGTGAATCAGTAGAAAAGAAACTGGCAAGGATCTTGAAAGGTCTACAGAAGTCAAGAGGCTGAAAGAAGAGAATAGGAAGCTAAGGAATAGCCTAAGAGATAAAGAGGTGGAAGCGATGAACAGTAGGGCTCGACTAATAAAGATGGCAAAAGTCAAGGATGTACTCGAAAACCAGGTGCTGGAAAATAGCTTCGTTGATGAATTGCAGCAAGAGGTCTGATCACTTACCAAGTTATTAGAGAAAAGAATGAATGGACTAGCCATAGTATGACGAAGCCTATTGAAACAATTCAGAATTTGGTGGACAAGCTTGAACGCTAAATAAAGGATGCTGACAAATGTAGATCACTTTATTTTGATAGAATTGAAGAGGCCAAATAGTGGATGGAAAGGTGTAAAAAGATGATCTCACTAGCTAATGAAGCAATTTTGGAGTTTTCTTTGGAGTTTAGGTGCACTGAGGGTATGGCCAACCCAATAGATACTCTGATCGAGGTCACATAATTCTTCACGTTATGCACATGTATCATGGAAGAACTTAAACGTTTAACAAAGTTCTGATAATGTAATGATGTATGAACACTGCTTTAGTTGAACTTATCTAAGACTTTTTGGGAACAAATGCAACTGCTGATATCTATTCGTTCATTTATCTCTTGATCCATCATCTATAACTATAGTATGGATAGGATTCAAGGTCCTTCTTATATAACAGTCAACTCTAAGTTCTCTTGAGGCAATGGGTCCTCAGAGGGAATTAGAGGGCCTTTAACATGTTGAAATCCTTGTACCAACACAATTGCGAGATACTTCACATGAAAAGGCAAAGAAAAGGTAACTCAACTAATTAAACTGATTAAAATTAATTAGTTATTTTGTTAAATTAGGTAAAACAACATTGCACCTCCAAAGAACAAATCATCTGATTGGATCTCCCAACAAGCATCTACTGCATGCGTTCACACAGTCATGCATCAAAAAAACAAAAGTATGGACCAAAACCAAGAAGCCAAAGTCGATTCATCCATAAAAATGGGAGAATATCCACAATGGAGACACAGATCGCTAAGATAAATGCTACGTTGAAGTTGTTGGCTGAGTATATGAGGGTAAAGACACCCAAGAAACACAAAGTGCCTCAAATCCTACCCCACCTATCATTGAAGTAGCTTCTGGTTCACTTGAGATGACGGGGAAAAAAGGACAATTGGGTTAGGGATAGATGCCAACCAGACAAGAAACCCGTAAATGTCAATCTCTACGAAACTGGATTCTGGAAAGGGGATTGTATAAGAATTAGAGTATGCTGGTGAAGACCCTATATACATCTTTCAGATCCCAGCACTAATGAGCAAAGATAAATAATTGAAGGATGAGTTAGGAGAGGTAAAAGAGCAGTTGAAAACTTTACAGGGATTGAATGCCTTTGGGTCCTAAGAGATGAATGAATTATGCCTGACCCCCAAAGTAGTCATACCCAAGAAGTTCCAAGTACCTGATTTCAATAAATATGATGTCGGTGGCAACTCAATATACCACTTGAACTCTTATTGTATCAAAATGTTTGTCTGGTCTCAAGATGAGAAGTTTTATTCTTGAAAGCTTAATTGGTCCTGCACTATAGTGGTACATGCAGTTTGATAGGACAAAGATTCAAACATAGAGGGATCTTACAGATGCTTTTATGAAGCAATACAAATTTAATCTTGATATAGCTCCTGCTAGGGAATAGCTTAAGGCTATGAGTAAAAAGCCCACTAAATCCTTCAAAGAATGTGCCCAAAGATGGAGGGTGTTGGCTTCGCAAGTCTGACTTGTCATGGAACCTGATGAAATTTGCTCATATTTTATCCGTACTTTGCCAGAACCTTTTTACTAGTACATGATAGAGATGCATACTAATGATTTTTCTAATCTGTTAAAAGTTGGGAAGAAGATCGACACAGACATGCTAGAAGGAAAAATCCTAGTACCCTAAGTTGGAACCAATGCTCAGAAAGCTCAAGATACAAAGAAGAAAGAAGGGAGTGTGAATTATGTTCAAAATATGAAGCCTTTGTTTGCAAAACAACCTATCTCTTACTAGCTAGGTGGAGGACATCAGAGAAAACCCCAGCTTGGTCTAGTGATTAGCTGAAGAACCTTAGAAGGACGGCAACAGAATATTCCCCACAAAAATAATCGTCCATGGCCAAATTTTGGTATAATGAATACTAAGCTGTATCGTAAACTCTTTGATGACCAATTACTAGGATTGAGACTCTCTTAGCCGATTTGTAACAAACCTCATAATACTTATCTTTGGCATTATGTGTAGAACCAGAGGAAACAAGATGGAGGAAGCTTCAAGTGGAGAACAAATGAGCTCCACGCCACAGCGAGAAGCAGGACTGCTGTGGTGAGAGCCAATTCTAATGGCATTTTTCAGCTGAAACTGGTGGTGCTGTGGTAGATTTACTAGGAGCCGTGGTGAGAGCAGAGAAACTGGTTTAAATTAGAATCATTTTAGACGAAAAGAAAAGAAAGAAATGGAGGGAGCGCTGAAGAAGACGCAAAGAGCTCTGCTAGGGTTAGAGTTTTTCGGCCAATGGGAGTGTTTTTCGGCATCCAAGAGTTTGGATCTTAGTTGGTAAGTGATCTCTACTCCTCCCTCTCCATTTTCTTTGGTTTAAACTTGTGATTTTTCGGGTATAAGTTTGGATGTTTGATTTTGCTCAAATCCCACCGATTGAAATGGATAAAATGGGGTTAATGATGTGATTTGGTATGTAGTGTTAAGAAGCATTAGGTATGAGTTTTGGTTGGATTTTGATGGGTTTGACTTAAACCCTAGGTTGGAATTTGGGAAAAGAAGTGGAAATTTGAAGTGGTATGTGTTTGTGTATGTTTGAATGGTTGTTTAAGATTTATTGATATGTGTGTATGTTGTTTAGAACTTCGGATTAAGCTTGGACGGCTAGAGTGTAGATTTTAGTGTTATGGGAATTATGTTAATTAAAGGTATTATGTTGTTATAGTGGTTGATTGGCTAATTGGAGGCATATAGTTCGTGATTGGGTGCTCTGGAGGCTTGCCTAAGCCCTTGCGAGTGGTGTCGGTAATCCGAGGTAACCGAGTGTTAGTATTTATGTTATATGTTGATATATATATATATATTTATGCATATCTCCATTCATATCGCGATATTCTTATGTGTATGTGTATGGTTTTTCTGTATATCGTGGTATGCACATGGTTAAATGATATGGTATATGATGATGATGAATATATGTTGAAGTGATATGATGTGATTATATGATGATGATGAGCATGATTTTGTATATGTGCATACGTGATTGTGGTACACTCATACTATTGCATGCTAGCATGGCCATGATGGTGATTGTGATAATGATATACATATGTGTATGATTCGAGGCATGTGAGCATGGCACGTACATCTCCATCCCATGAGCATAGAGAGATATGGTGTATTTGGAGGCGGTAATGAGATGAGATATGATGATATACAATATGATCACGTGAAAAGATCCCTGCCACTAAATCCTCTCCTGTTCAGGAGAGCCAGGTAGCAATGGATTGATATGATATGATATGATGATGATATAATTTAGGATAGGATGGAATCCCTATCGCTAAATCCTCTCTTATGGTCATAGGAGAGCCAGACGGCAGTGGACCGCACCTTCCCTAAATCACCATCAATTTGCGGAGGTCCAGGGGAAGGAGAGCCATGGTCCAATCATTAGTGTGACCTTTGGCCAGGTACACTAGTGTGAGGTAAGCTTGGTAATGTCCCGGAATCAGTCTTCACCAACTTTTGGAAGGGAATTACCTATTAAAATATCGTATGATGACGCCAGCTCATGGTTCTAGCTGTGTTGAGGGAGACATGCACTAAGACATGCATTGTGGCATACATCTCATGATATTAGCATGGCATTGCATCATTTGCATATGTGTGTGGCATTGATGATATTATATATGTGTGTGGTTCTCCCTGGTTACTGAGACATTGTATCACTCCCCTCTCCATGACTAACCTTTCAGGTGAAGACTCTGGTACTAATTTGGAGAAGACCATGGTACTGCAGGCCTCTCCGTCTTCATGAATTCCAAGTATAATTAGTGGTTGTAATTTAGTTTATGTAATCCTGTGCCAAGTAGGTTGTTATAACCTGGTTGCCTGGACAAGTGTCCTAGGAGTATAGAGATGTATGTGATGATATAATGACTATAAGATGATAATGATGTTGATGGATGTTATGCATGATGTGAATATGTGTCATGAATGGGTTAGATATGAGTGATGGTGATAATGGAACCCGATATGGGTTTTTTTGTGTAATAGTAGGTGTCTATAAGTTAGAATGGCAGTATGTCGGACTCTAAAGATGGTTTTGGGTCATGCATGTGAGTTTTGAGCATAAAACCCATTATGTGGTTTTGGGGTTCAAAGGGGGTCAATTCTTGGATGAGAGATTTCTTAAGAGTAAAACTTCCTTGGACATGTTGGTTGAGCTGAATAGGACCTGTATGAAAGGTCATTGAGTGTCCATTTGCCTTTGCTGGCAATTGGAGGTGACAGGTTGTGAGTTTTTGTTAAAAAGTAGCCGAAACGGTGTTAGGCATCCAAAATCTCCAAATGGAGTTGGATTTGAGTGAAATTGGTGTCCATGTTTAGATAATGATGAGAGTGACTTGTAGGAGTTAGAGTCAGGCCAATCGGAAGTCAGAGAAAGAAGTTATGTACGTTGGAAGTTGGCTCAAAAAATCAGCAAATTACTGATATGGATGCTGATGTTGGGGTTGCGGTGCCAGCAACTTGGCCGCGGCGCCAAGCCTTTTTGCCTGATTGAGGCCACGGCTTTATCCTATTCTAGTGTCTTTCAGGTTTTTTTTTTTTACAGTTTTGATGTTTTGGGAAGTGATTTTGGGCTGCGTTCGGTTATTAGTTAAAGAAATTGGTAAAAAATGGAGGTTTGTTTTGATAAGGTGTTACACGATTCACCTTCCTTACCCAACCTGGTACAACCCTAATGTAGTATGTGAATATCACATGTGGGCTCCTGAGCATTCCATTGAAGATTATATCACATTTAAGCGAAATGTGTTGTACCTGATTAACTCTAACCATATTCAACTTAAGACCAAGGAGAGCTCTACCATTACTGCTAATCCACTCCCTACTCATCAAGGACAAGTAAATGCCATTGATAGTGAAACTAATACTTTTAAGAGCTCTGTTGACATTGAGATCCCTTTCAGCATTTTATATGCCTATTTGGAAGTTAGGTATAAGCCGAAGGTTGTTGAAGGAGACTGCTCAATAAGGGATTAACATGGGGAATATATTATAAATATCATCAATGCAAGACAGGACATGATATTGACCAGTATCCTCAATTTAAGCAGGAAGTGAGAAAAATGATGGCCTTAGGGGTCATAACAACAAGTAGATCTAAGAAAGGAATAAATACGGTGGAGAAGAAGTCCGTTGAGTTATTTATTAAGGAGCCAACACCACAAAGAGACATGGGGCTGGTTTCTTTTGTCATTAATAAGATGCCTGCAAGTTCTCCTGATCCTATAAACTCTACGATTTCTTCAAGCTCCATAGCACCTCGAGTCTCCTGCCAAAAGCAACCTTATTGACTATAAGTATGCTGGAACCTTTTCCTTACAAGGATAACAGGGTTGACCCATGAAGGTATAGTGGCATCATTGAGCACCCACAAAGTGGCCAAGAGGTGATAGAGAAGAGCCATCAAGCAGTATCAAATATAATTGGCCCTGGAGGAGTCACCTGAAGCAAGAGAGTATACCTTCCATCTGATGCAAAAAAGAAGGAAAAGGAAAAGAAGGTGACGGATAATAATCTTAAGGGAACTGTTCAGGCCGAGACAGTCACAGGCGATGAAGAATTCTTGAAGATTATGAAATAGACTGATTATAGCATTATAGATCAACTCAAGAACCCCAGCTTGAATTTCAATACGTTCATTAATTCTAAGCTCTGTGGCATACCACCGAACTTATAGAAAGTACTCAATGAGGCATACATGCAACCAAGTATAAGTCTGGAAAAGGCAGCAAGTGTAATCAATATGTCAAAGATTGCATCTACAATTTCTTTTTCAAAAAAAGAAATTGAAACACCTGCCACCTAGAATGCAAAAGCTTTGCATATCACTTGGAAGTATGGTGGATATGTTATTGCCAGGGTGCTAATTGATGGTGGATTCATGCTCAATGTTCTCCCTTTGATGACACTCAAGTCATTGGTTATAGATATGGCAGAGGTTCAAAGTAGTGATGTGGTTGAGGGGGTTTAATGGGTCTCGAACCAAAGTGCTGGGCGCTCTATAGCTGCCCTTGGAGATCGAACCCTATGTGTTTAGAGTAGATTTCCTTCTCATGGATATAAACTCTACTTACACAATGTTGCTTGGAAGACCATGGATTCATTTGGCAGGCGCAATACCATCCACTCTACATCAAAAAGTCAAATTCATTAGGGATGGAAAGATAATCATGATCAAGGGAGAAAAGGAGATATTGGTGAGCAAGCCTAACTCTCTCCTATACATTGAGGTTGCTGAACAAGAAGATAACCCAATTTTCCAAGGCCTAGAGATCGAAAGTGCTCAAAGTAGTAATGCAAATATCAACTATGTTATTACCAAGATCATGGAAATGAGCGAATTTAAATGAGGTAAAGTATTGGTTGCACACTTGCAAGGTATCTATCAACCCTTATGTTTACTAAGTAACCCTAAGCATCATGGGCTGGGGTATAGTCCTATTGAAGAGAGTTCTAAAGAAGAAAATTTACACGACAAGAAAAGGGCTGATAAGCAAAAAATCCCTCATCTTCATGAAATATTCCCCAAGCCAGTTGAAGTTATCAATCAACCAGCTGTCTCAATGGTCTCACTAGGTAGTGATGGAACTCCAGGCACCAGTGCTTGGATTATAGCTAATATTTCTAAAGAACCGCTGGTAAATTGGGAGTTTAAGGATACAGATGATGTCATTGCTTTTGAGTTACTATTTTGATTGTTGTTTTCTTCTAAATGTATGTTTAGGTGTCTTGTTAGTTTCTTAATCTTTTTGCCTGCCTCTAATTTGTTTTTATCAATGCCTTAAGCATTTGAACCGTAATGTCATCTAAACTATAAATAAAATGCATTCACACAAAAGAGACTCTGTTTCTTGTTAATCCTTTTTCTTATTTATCTTGTTTTATTTGCTTCTCTTTACCTGATATTCATTCTTATCAGGGATTTGGCCTCCTTAAAATCCATGTCTGACATTGAAAGTGCAACACCTTTGATAGATGATTTGCTTGTTGCCACTGGGATGCATAACTATGAATCTGATGATGAAGAGGCTATCCAGACATTCACTAAAATGCTCAAAGTGGAAAGTAAAGGAATCTCTCTGCATGAAGAAGCAATAGAGACCATTAATGTGGGAACTGAAGAGGATAAGAAAGAACTCAAAATGGTAGACAATCTAGAATGAGAACTGATGATTAAGCTTTTAAGGGAATATTAAGACGTATTTGCCTAGTCTTACAATGACATGTCAGGTCTAGACCCTAGCATTGCATCCCACAAAATCCCACTATTCCCAAACGCCAAGTTGAAAGAGCAGAAGTTGAGAAGAATGGCTATGGAGACATCATTGCAGATCAAAGAAGAAGTCATGAAGCAACTAGAGGCAAGGTTTCTTGAGGTCACCAAAATATCCTCAATGGGTAGCGAACATCATTCTTGTACCTTAGAAAGATGGTAGGATTCCAATGTGCATGGATTTTTCAGAAATTAAATGATGCAAGCCCAAAAGATGATTTTGCTTTGCCTATATCAACGTCTTGGTAGATAATATTGCCTAGAGCTATAGGTATTTCTTCATGGATGGGTATTCGGGGTACAATCAGATCCCTATGTATAGGGACATCAAGGAGAAAATAACTTTCATCACTCAGTTAGGAACCTATTGCTATCATGTAATGCCTTTTGGTTTGAAAAACGTCGAGGCAACTTACCAAAGAGCCATAGTCGCACTATTTCATGACATGATGTATAAGAAAATTGAGGTATACGTGGATGATATGGTGGCCAAATCTTCACAAGACGAAAGTCATGTTACCATCCTCAAAAAGTTTTTTCAGAGGTTATGCAAGTACCAGTTGAGACCGAAACCCAAGAAATGCATTTTTGGAGCATTATCAGGGAAATTGTTAGGATTCATTGTCAGTTAAAAGGGAATAGAAGTTGATCATGATAAAGTCAAGGCCATTCACGAAATGCCTCCACCATAAATAGAAAAGGAGGTCAGAAGCTTCTTAGGGTAGCTGAACTATATTGGCCAATTTATCGCAAAACCTGATGGCCATGTGCGAACTGATCTTCAAAGTATTAAAGAAAAACCAACCGAGGAAGTGGGATGACAATTGCAAGCAGGTATTTAATAAGATCAAAGATTATTTACTAAAACCACCAGTTTTAGTTCTGCCTTCACCAGGTCGCCTATTAATCCCGTACTTAACAATTCTTCCTGAATCAATGAGGGCTGTTCTTGGCAAACACAATAAGTCAAGAAGAAAAGAACAAGCAATTTATTACTTGAACAAGAAGTTCAATGATTGTGAGACACATTACCCCATGATCGAGAAAACCTGTTGCGCACTAGTATGGACAACTAGGAGATTAAGACAGTATATGCTCTTGCACACTACCTGGTTTATTTCAAGAATAGACCCATTGAAATATATCTTTGAGAGCCTACATGTAGTTGGAAGGGTCTCAAAAAGGCAAGTAGTGCTATTTGAGTATGATATAAAACATGTGACTCAAAAGGCAGTCAAAGGAATTGCCATAGCTGACCATTTAGTAGAAAATCCCTTAGAAGTATCAGCCATTAGATTTCCATCTTCCTAATGAAGACATATATTCCGTTGAAGAAGACGTGGAAGAATACAATGGAGAAAAGATTAGAGGAAATGGGAAATGTACTTTGACGATACAACTAACATGTGCGGAAATGGCATAGGGGCTGTGCTTGTATCTCTAGAAGGAAAACAATTTTCGGTGGCCATTAAACTGGAATTTGAGGGCACCAACAATGTGGTTGAGTATGAAGTTTGTTTTAGTGGTCTTGAAGCGGCTATCGATCTTAGGGTAAAATGTCTAGAGGTGTTTGGTGACTCAGCTCTTATTATTCATCAGATAACCAGTGAATGGCAAACAAGGGATTCAAGGTTAATCCCCTATCAAGAATTATTAACAAAACTAATCAAGCAGTTTGAAGTTGTTAATTTTCACCATATGACCCGAGACAAGAACTGGTTTGTTAGCAGTGATGATTCAACTTGATTGTAGAGTCCATATCCATCCTATTCAGGTAAAAGCCAAAAGCCTACCCGCACATTGCTTAAATGTTGAAGAAGAACATGATAGAATCCTATGGTTTCATAATATCAAGGCCTATGTGACCAACAAAATATTCTTGGTGGGGGCAACAGAGAATGAGAAGAAAACACTTAGGCGGTTGGCTATGAATTTCTTCATCAATGCCAATGTTTTATATAAGAGAAGTTACGATGGCATCCTCCTCCATTGTGTTGCTGCAAGTGAAGTGCAAAAGATCATGGTAGAAGTTCATGAAGGAATATGTGGCACACATGTGAATGGTCACACAATTGCTAAACAAATCCAGAGATATGGATATTTTTGGATAACAATGGAAACATATTGCATTAAGTATGTTCAAAAGTGTCATAAGTGTCAAGTTTATGCAAATAAAATCAATGCACCTCTAGTACCACTACATACTCTGCTGTCGCCATGGCCTTTCTCTATGTGAGGCATCAATATTATAGGTCCAATCAATCTAATAGCTTCAAATGGATATTGTTTCATCCCTGTTGCCATCGATTATTTCACCAAATAGGTAGAAGCAAGTTCATTTGCCACCATAATGCAAAAGACCTTTATCCAATTTCTAAAGATAAATACAATTTGCCGTTAGGGGTTGCCAAAAAGGATCACCACTGACAATGCTCCAAACTTGAATGGGATTGAGGTCAAGAAATTATGTGAGCAATTCAAAATCAAACTTTATAATTCTACGCCATATTGACCACAAATGAATGGAATAGTAGAGGCAGACAATAAGAACATTAAGAAGATTCTTGGGAAAATGACAGTGACCTACAGGGATTGGCATGAAATGCTTCCCTATACTTTACATGTATATCATGCTACAATACAAACCTCTATAGGGGCAATCCCCTATTCATTGGTTATGGGATGGAAGTGGTAACACCTATCGAAGTAGAAATTCCATCTTTAAGGGTAATAGCTGAGGCTAAGGTAGAAGAAAGTGAGTGGGCACAAAATCGATTTAAACAGTTGAATATGATTAAATGGAGAAGACTCAAAGCGATATGTCATGGTCAGTTATATCAGAAGAGAATGGCAAGGGCATTTGATAAAAAGCTTTGACCAAGGGAGTTTAATGCTGGGGATCTTGTACTTAAGAAAATCCTGCCAAATCAGTAGAACGATCAAGGTAAATGGGCTCCAAGATATGAAGGCCTACACATTGTCAAGTAGGCCTTTTTGGTGGTGTGTTAATATTGGCAGATATGAAGGGCCGTGAATTGCCAAAACCTATTAATGCAGATGCTGTCAAAAAGTATTATGCCTAAAAGAGAATAGAAAAAAAAAAGGAGGCTCACTAGGATAAAAACTAAAAGGCATCCTAGGCAAAAATTAGAGCAAAAAAAAAAAGATCGCTAGGATGAAAACCGAAAGGCATCCTATGCAAAAATTGGAGCCAAAAAGAATTTACTAGGATGAAAATCAAAAGGCATCCTAGGCAAAAATTAGAGTAATATACTGACAAAATAACATAGAAGAAAAGGGGGGTAGTCTTATCAATAATCACTTAAGGGACGATTTCATATAACACAAGAGCTAAAAGTCAATGTTTGGGAGAACTCAATCGCGCTCATAATATGCATACCTCTGGCAACTTGTGGGATATTCAAGGGTTGCACACATTCTGAAACAAAGGATATACTGAGAAAACATTTATTATGTTTCCAAAATCCCTTGTTACATCTATTTGTAAATCTATCTTGACTTCCTTCATTATGTTGTTTTCCTGTCTGCTAATAGTCATCCTCGTTAATCTTGGTGCATGACCAATATGTGGTCAATAAAGCTAAATTCCCCCATTATCCTTCGTATTCTTATTGGTGCTTCGTTTATTTCAGTGATTATAGGATTCATAGCCCACGGTACTTAGGCATTTAAAAACATTTCAAAACAGCTTTCCTAAACACACATTAATGTACTCATGCTCTCACTTAATGCAGTAAAAGTGAGGTTTCTGGTGGAATGGGTAACATAAATTTCTTTGAGACTAGTAAATTGATCATGGTGCTTCCCATGAAGGAGAAGGGTTTACAGCCTCAAGCAACAGTGTCATCATGAAAAGTATAAGTGGTGGGGGTCTGGTCACCAGATTTTGAATGGATATTAAAAATTAATTAAATTAAAACAATATAAGTATATTTGTATAAAGAGGATAAAATACATGAACATCAAATATAGAAAATTTTGACACTTGAAATATAACAAAATAAACTCAAGTTGTAAATGGGACAACAAGAACATCAATCAACTGCATAGATCATACATTTCACATGAATCTAATGCATTAAAACAATGTCCACTTAGGATGCGATACTTGCATACCTTGTATCACAATAAGTTCCCAATCAAAATGGGGCATAAAACAAAAAGGAAAGAAATGAATAATTCACATTTTACATCTTTCTTCTTGCATTCATTACATAAATAAATTCCTCATCCAAGTTGGGGCAAATACAAGAAATCTTACATTTCACATGCATTTACTTTGCATGTGATATCGAAATAAATCACCATTAAGACTTAGGCAAAAATTTTACATTCTGCATGTGTACATCGTAGTATAACAGCCAAATCTTGTATCATGATAGGTATTTTCTTAAGTTTCGCATCATGACGAACACCCCAAAAGTCCCGCATGTTAGGTTTAATATAATATAATTTTTGATGAAAACAAATGTAAAGTAATAGGGAGCAAGTGCATCATAATTGTCTAATGTATACATTGTTCCTTAAAGAAATAAAATGTGCATTATCATGTATTTAATTGTGTTTATAATGCATATTTCATACATGTATTAATATATCCATTGTGCTCTTATATTTTATAATAAAAGTTGGATATATAAATTAGACTAACTACTTGATTTGTAACTATATTAAATATAGGATTGTCCAAGTAGGAAGAGTGAGTATTGGAATAAAGAAAGGGAAATCAACATCATGACTCACTCAAAGAAGAAGAAGAGAAAAGATGCTCCAAAAATTGAAGATCAAAAGGGAGCATGCCAAGAATGAAATGACAAAGTAGAAGTGGAGCTTAATCTTTAAAAACCTAGTTATTAAGTATATTTTATTTTCACTTAGGTCTTAAAGTGGTCTTAGTCTTTGAAATTTACTTAATCTTGCTATCATATGTTTTAAACAAGTTAGATTAAGTAAATCTAATATTAGCATGTGTTAGAATTGAGAATTATTGACTAATAGATGAATTTTTCTTATGATTCATGCTTACTTTATGCAAAATTCAAACTTAGTTTGGTGAAATTTAAAGTTACAGAGTTCTCATCTCTGATAGATGAATTTTAGTTGTGAAAAATGAATTTCAAACTAAGCATAGTTAGTGAAAGTATGTAAAAGTTACAGAGATTTGAACATGTTTCTGATAGATGAATTTCGGTCTCTGAAATTTTAATTTTGAAGTGCATTGTGAAAACTTGAACATGCCTCTGGTTTTGAAATTCAAATTTCAATCTTTGAAATTTGAATTTCAGCCTTTGATAGATAAATTTCAATCTCTGAAATGCGAATTTCTATTTCTAAAATTCTAATTTCAGTCTCTACAATTTTAATATCAGTCTTTGAAATTCTAATTTTGGTTTGTGAAATTCTAATTTAGAAAGGCTTTGTGAAAACTGGAGTTAAACTCTTTAGATGCACTTTCAATATGAAAATTTGCACAAACTAACATGAGATATCCTTTGCAAACTTGAAACTCGAATTTTGCCTCCTGAAATTCGAATTGTGAAGTTCAACATTAAACATATATCTTTGTTGACTCTGCTAAATTTATTTATTGAGCCTCGAAATTCAAATTTTGGTACGTCAGGCACATTTAATGCAATTGGTTAACGGTTCTTTTTGCAGAGTAATGGCTAGAACTTGTGTCTAATAGATAGATCTTGTGTCTAATGTCTAATTAAGACATATATCTATAAATAGAACCTCATTTAAGCTTATGGGTAATAATTTTAAGTAAGTTATGTCAAAATGCTGCTTTAATTTAGAAAATCTTTTTGTATCAACTTTTAAAACTAAACACACATCAATAGAGTGATCTTTCAATGTATTATCTACTCTTCAAGAGAGTTTCTATTTTGTGAACATTCCTTCTACAAATTTTGGATAGAATCTTAGTGTGGGGAAACACTTAGAGAAATTAAACAAATTGTAAGGGTGTGGAGAGAATGGCTTCATAAGTGCCTACTGAAATTTGTGGGATGTACTGAGCCTTTACAAGTGCCCGGATCAAACTTGTGTGATATATTAAAAATTTCAAGTGGTGGTTTGGAGACTAGATGTAAGTCAAGTGGTTTGAGCCAAACCAATGTAAATTCTTGTGTCTGATCCTTCATCTCCTCATTTCATCCATCTACTTCATCTCATTTTGTTGGTCCTTATTTTGCTGCAACACTTGGGTTGTACTTCAAAAAGGCAAAAATCTTACATCACCCACTTTACCCTCCCTCTTGGGTGATCATCTAATTGAACAATTGGTATTAGAGCTTGGACTCCCAGCAAAGGATCTAATCATTTGGGAGCAAGATGATTGACCTTGGAGATGTAACTCTTCCAGATGATACTAGCATGTACATACCACCATGTTTTAATGGACAAAATTACACCTAATCGAAGATGAAGATGGAACTCTTCTTAAAATCTCTGGACCTAAATATACGGGAAAATTATAGAAAATGAAGATTTCATTCCAATGAAGAGGAATGAACAGGGACAAACCGTTGAAAAGCTAAATGCAGAATGAGATGATGAAAATAAAAGAAGAGTACTACTAAATACAAAATCTCACTTCGCCATAGTTAGTACTCTTTCACAAGATGAATTCTTCAGAATGTCTGACTGCAACATAGTTAAGGAAATGTGGGATGCTTTGGAGATCGCTTATGAAGGCACTTGTGGAGTAAAGGAAAATAGACTCAACTCTCTCACAGCAGAATATGAAATGTTCAAAATAATTAATGGTGAATCTATTAAGGATTTCCAAATTTGTTTTACTCACATCATCAATCATCTAGCAGCATTGGGAAAGAGCTACTCACAAAGAGAACAAGTATGCAAAATACTCAGAGCTTGACCCAAAGAATGGCAACCAAAAGTGATAGCTATTAAAAAAATGAGAGAAGAATCATATCAATCTGTTACTACACTATTTGGAAGCCTTACTGAACATGAAGGAAGACTTGACCTTCTATGGGAGCAGTAAAACAAAGGGAAAGCACTGATGTTCAAGGCTACTACATCACAGAGCTCAAAAGATAATGATATTGATGATGAAAGTGATGATAGTAGCAGTGATGATGAGGAGGACAAGCTGAGACAGTTGACCATCAAATTGGGTAGATTCCTCAACATAAAAAAGAATGAGCTTCAGAAACAAAAGTACTCCTGCCATGTAAGTAAATTGAAGTACCATCCAAAAAGACAAGTAGGAAGATATGCGGAGAGGAAGAATCATAAAGCTAAAGCTGCATATACCTATGCAATCTGGGGTAATAGTTCAGATAAAGATGATGATGATACTTATCTATGCTTAATGGCTAAAACCAATATTGAGGTATCAAATTTTGACTCTGAATCTAATTCTTATAATGAAATACATGAAAAGCTTATCTCAAGATGCATATAATGAAATACATGATAAATTGATTAGATTAGCAAAAGCACTTGCTTATAGTAAGAAGAAAGTGATTTCCTTAGAAAATAAATTAGAATTTGGAAAGAATGAAAAAGAATCACTTAAACATAAAATAAATGATTTAGAAAATATCTGTGAAACCCACACACACAATTTCTCTTTTGATTCATGTGATAGATTAGCTAAAGAAAAAGAAGAGTTAACTAAGGTAATAACAAATGTCACCCAAGGCAAAGATAAATTAAATATTTCACTTGGTAAACAGATTTGTGTGTTTGACAAGTACGGTGTTGGCTATAGGAGTAAGTCCAAAGAAAAAAAATAAATGCTGTTTGAAATTTTTATGTCTATTGAAAAGCTTATCTCACCATTATGCACATATTGTGGTAAAAATAGGACTATAGGTTATTTGTGCAATATTAGGAGAAATGGTCTAAGTAAAGGCATGAAATGGTTTCCAAACAATTCCATCAACGCTTCTAGACCTATAAATAAGTGGATACCAAAATGTTCTTCTAATGTTTCATGTGTGTAGAATAAATCCAAAAAGGGAGAACATATTGGTACAAGAAAGAAGATGCTGAAAGGGAAAGCTTCTTGAAACTCCAAAACTACAAGTGCTAATCACAATGAGAAGCCCGAAAAGCAATCCTCTCACTCATCTCAAGGAAGCAACTCAAATGGATATCAAATTACTTACCTTGAGAAGAGAAAGAGCAAAAGTTTAAGAAGCAATGACATGACAAAAGGGATACATGAGCAATACTACATTGCATACAAGCAAAAAATAACAAGAAAATGATCTTTGGTAACCTCTAATCCTTACCCTATTTGATTATTGTATTATATATATATTTGGGTAAGATTGAACTCTGATCTCATATGTACTTTGAAATGTTCAAACTAACCATTATTAGATCCAAGTCAGAAAGGGAACCAAAAAAAGAAAAAAGATATTCCCTTTTCTTTTGTAGGTACTATTATTTGAATAGTCATAATGTTTTGTTAGAGGTATCTTATGATCTGTGGGCTTGGAAGGAATTTGGGCTCACTGTCAACATTATATGAACCTAAGTGATTGTATACAAGAATGGGCATAACACGAACTATAATATCCAAACTCATTGAATTTGGAAATGTTCTCATTCATTGCATCTCTTTTTATATTATAGAATATATTTCCTATTTAAAATGTGGAATATTCTAGAAAGTTTCTAATTTAATTAAGAGAACAATTATTTTGTTAAATTAATGAAATAATTTATCTCCCTTTTAATAGGTGGCAAAAGAAATTAATATTATATTATATTATATTAATTACAAATTAATTTTTATATATAAATTTCATTTTTCATTTAATTTAAATAGTGCATTTGAATTAAATGAAGATGATGTTTGATTAAATTTAAATATTAAATTTGATCAAATCTTGGAATTAATTTAAATGATATATGTTTGAATTAAATATGATTTAATTCAAAATATATTTATTTAAACTAATGGATAGTTTAAAAGATGTATGTTTAAATTAAATAAGATTTAATTTTAACTATATCTGTTTAACTTCAAATTAGTGGATAATTTGACTTAAATAATGTATTTGAATTAAATGAGATTTAGTTCAAAATATATTAATTTAAGTTAAGGATAATATACTGAATATATTAATTTAAATAATGTATTTAAATTAACTATTATTCTGACTTGTAAGACAAGTCAATTCTTCTCTATATAGGCTCTCCAAAATAATAGTTCTTTTCTCTTCTTCCACTATATTTCACACCATATAGAGAGAGAGAGTAAGAGAGAGAGAGAGAGAGAGAGAGAGAGAGAGAGAGATTAAAACGCCTTTTTCAATAAATTAAAAGGCAATCTTCATCACACGAAAGTCGTGTGAACTATTCGAGGACGAGATCATGAAAAAGATTGTGATGAATGCGCTTATCATTTCGTGTGGATAGCGGGAAGAGTTGTCCACCTATGATTCAATATAGTTGTGTTCGTGAGATGCACTTGGTAAAAGTCATAACTTTACAAAGTAAAGTATAAATCTTTCTCCTGTACTCAATTTAAATGATACCAACGGATCCTTGGAGGGATTTGGGTATGTTGTGTTTGTGACCCCAAATCCCAACAATATCTTGCTAAAATTTTATTTTATTTTATGAGTTTATAAAATTTATTTCTAGACAATGCATGAAATAATTATGTTTTTAAAATAATATATTCAATTTTAAGAAGTTAAATAATAATTAAAATTTAAAATTTTGTTTTAAATTATATAATAATAATAATATTACTACTACTACTACATGACTTTATTTAATGAATAAGCCGTATTTTTTTCTTTTCGTGAGCAACAAGATCATTCCCTAGTTCACCGCCATCAATTAATCCCTTCAAAATGTAAAATTTATTGAAGTAGGCTTTGCCAAAAAAGTTGTATCTATTTGCCAATAGCAAAAAATGTGCATGCATGGGATCTATTTTGAATTTATTCAATGAATAAGTCATATTTTTTTTCTTTTGGTGAGCAACAAGATCATTCTTTAGTTAACCGCTATCAATCAATCCCTTCAAAATATAAAAATTATTGAAATAGGCTTTGCCAAAAAAAGTTGTATCTATATGCCAACAGCAAAAGATGTGCATGCGGGGGATCTATTTTGAATTTGATTTGATTTAACTGTAGTTTTCTTCTTCTTCTTCTTTTGGAAAAGATATGTTTATCTAGTGGTAAAAATAAAATTACTTTTATTCAATATCATCTCCACTATATTGTAGCTATAAAAATTAATAATAAAGGGATGGGCTAACCCCTATTTAATTAATTTGGATCATCTTCATACTTTTTCTTAATTCCTCTCTCAATAGACATTCTCCTCCATGTATTATAATTAAATGACTAAGAAATAGAGTATATAAATAGACAATATATTTGATTTTTATTGTGAATTCCTTGTCCACTTCCACTTCCATGGTTTGGCTTTTGTCAAGTCAAATGTGGCATTAATGACTTGCATTTATTATTATAAGTGGAATGCTTTTAAAAATAAGATCATAATATTTATTTATGATAATAGTTAAAGGAATAATATATTTATTTTAATTTCATAATTATTGATCTTTCATTGTACAAATTAAATAAATAGAAGAAATTGTGTATGGGAAAATGTATGGAGGGAACGTTTGGCGAGGAAACAAATCTAGGCTAATATATGCCTTAATGAATATGCTTGGGCTGAAACACAATGAGCGTGTGTCCCAATGGTTGATGGACAATTGTTGTTGTTAGATATTTGTCAAAATCTAATTGTCCGTTTGGTTCAATTATAAATGGGTAAGTAATGTAATGTAGTGTAATGTAATGATAATTACATATATCTTTGTTTAATTTGATATTGAGGGTATGATAAATAAATTTATTTTTTTATTTAATTAAATATAGATAATTAGAAAAGTCTAAATTCTTCTAAAAGTAGTGGTGTTTAATAGTGGTAGTGCTAAGCCGATGACTTGGTAGTGATAGTAGCCAATAGGAGGTGGTGGTGACGGCCAACAACTAGTGGTAGTGTCAGTCGACAGTGGTGGCAATGATGACTGGCAACTAGCCATTGTGATGGTGACTGGTAACCGGTATTGACGGTGGTAGCTGGCGAAGGTGGAGGAAGGCAAGAAGAGGGAGGGTATGGAGGAATGTTAATTTTATATTTGTGATGTGCAATTTAGTCTTTCATCTCAATTACAGGTATATAATCCCCCAACACCTGGCTTTTAAGGAGTAAAGCCATTTACAAATATGGGTGCGATAAGCTTCATGGGTATTAATGTAATTTGTTCAACTAAATACAACTACCCACATAATAAAATCCCATTTACATCCCTTTACATCTGGTGATGGTAATCGAACTAAATGGGGCTATATGGGGAGCAAACTGTAAATTTTAGGAGGGGTCAAAGACATAAAATACGCATATTAATCGTACATATTGATTGGTCTTGGGGGTGGTTTTACACTTGGTTTCTCCCTGCCTCCTTCATGGGAAACGAGGGAAGGCGATGCACGGGATACGTGAAAGTTTTTTTAAAAAAAATAATATTTGATGTTGAAGCATGGGACCCGAGAAAAATTTAAAAAAATCAAAATAAAAGAAGTTGATGTGGGACACGAGAAAATGAAAAAAGAAAATTGATGTTGATGCATGGGGCATGACAGAAGGAGATGCACATGCCGCGGAGTAATAAAAAATGCAAGAGGAAAAATAATGTAGCTTAGTTGGTTGGAAAGAAAGGCTAAAAGACAAGATGCTATTAATTAAAAAATGAGCATTTATTAGGAAGAAAGGCTTAAAGACAAGATGCTATTCATTATGCTTCATTAAAAAAATATATATATAAGTACCAATTTAATATTCTCCCTAATTCTTAATATAAGATCATTTTAATTAAATTATATGAATTAAAAATTAAAATTAAAACTAATTAATTACCTCAATTTTTCTAAAAAAATTTATTTTCAAAACTACCCTTATTTAATCTCTCTCTCTTTCTCCTTAAATATATTAAATAAGGGTATTTTTTATAAATATATAATAAATATTACCCCGTATATTGTAAAAAGTCTTATATATAAGATCGGAGGGAGCATGTAAATATACTACTCACATTAATAATCCAACTTCATATATGGTCATTAAGGAAGGCATATATAGGCATAAAGATTTCCCTCTGATTTCCCCATTCCTTGCTTGATTTCCTATTTGGAACTATTATTTTGGTACGAAGCGCAGTGTTTAATGATGTTTATGGTGAATTGTGGTAATGATGTATCTACTCTCTTCCTTAATGCCCTTTTACGTTCCCTTAATTTTGCCTTTATCAAATCTCAAATACTCCCCTCTTTTAGTGGCCCCAAATAAAAAAATAATAATAATCCTTTCCTCCCTCCCCTTGTGTCTTTTCACTAACAAATATTCCTTTTTTCTTTAATTTATATAAGTATCATGCAATTAATATTAGTATTAATTACTTAAAATATCATATAAAATATATTGACAGTTGAATGCACTCTTTCGAAGTATATATAATATTCATTGTTTTGAATTATTTGTCATGCATGCAATTTATCTATAATTTTTATATAATATCTTGAGCTTACCCTATTTTAATTGAAAAATGTGTTAAGACCCAAATTAATTTATATTGAGTTGGGTTGAATCTTTTTAGATAACTCATACTAATCAGAATGGTCAATATTTTCTTGCCCAAGAAGAATCATCAAAATCAATCAATTAACATCATTTTTTAAAATATTTAATAAATCTATATAAAACATAAAAATTATAATAAGCCACACGAAAAGACTCATTTCTATATAATATAAGGGACCAACTTAAGTTCTTACATCATATGTCAAACTTAAAAAAATATATATATCAAAATTTCAATTAATTTGATTGAATTATTTAAAACTCTTTCCGTAATTATTTTTTGGATCCACATAACTTAAATTTAAAACATTGTTTTGAATACATATTTTTCCTAAGACCAACATGCATTTTCTAATTTTTTTCAAGTGGATTTGATTAAATTTCCAAGTGGGAAGAATTAATTTTCCAACTGAACTAAACTAAATTTTCAAGTGGAATCAACTAATTTTTCAAATAGACTGAAGTAATTTCCCTAGTGAATTAAACTAAAGTTCCAAATGTACTGAACTTAGTTCACTTGAAAAACTAATTCATTTCACTTGAAAAATTAATTTAATCTACTTGAAAATTTAGTTAAATTCAAATGACAATTTAGTTTAATCCAACTAAAAAATTAGTTTAATTTGCTTGAAAATTTAGTTCATTACACTTTAAAATTTAGTTCAGTTCACTTGAAAAATTACTTCAATTTTTTTGAAAATTTATTTATTCCTTTGAAAATTTAATTCAATCCACTTGGAAAATTAATTCAGTCTATTCGGAAAATGAGTTTAGTTCACTTGAAAAATTAGTTGATTCCAATTTGAAAAAAGTATAAGAGTAATTTTATCTACTCATTTTTATTATTTTCCTTATTAACGACTTAGGTCCTTTTAGGAGATTTAAAAACTTGGAGATTATTTTTTGTGAATATTTTTCTTATGGAATCCTAAAATGTCTTTTTTCCTTGCATTTGTTTATGCATCTGCCACATTTGGTGCTTCAATTGTTAGTTATTGCCTCCCTGTTCTCACTTCCTTCTTTGCAGTGCTACTCAGGTAATTAATTCATGCAAAATTACTCTTTCATTCTTAAATATCAGTACACAAAAAATGAAGCTAGGGTTCCTAATATTATAAACAATATTATCACACGAGCAATTGGAGGGTTCCTAACATACTGCAATTGGATCTCAACCTTATAAATGATATACTCCCTCCAATCTTATTTACAAGATAATTTTAACTAACTTCACATGAATTAAGTAAGTAGTTAAAATTAGTTGGCACCATTAAATTTCTCAAAATTGACTTTTTAAATTTAACCTTACATTAATATTTCATTAAACTTCTAAAAATCAACAAAGAGTATTTATGACAAGGGTCAAATTGGATAAACATTCATTAATGCATAATTAAACTTCTAAAATGTCACGTGTAAAAAACCAAAATTTACTTCAAAATTCTACCATATAAATAGCACAAGAGGGAGTAAAGTTTGCTAACAAAACTTAACTTCAGCAGTTTGATGTGAGCCATGGTAATAGTAATAAAATAAAAACTTAAAAAATGACTTTGTCGTTTGGCCAAAAAACATATGTTCAATATTATATATTTTTTCTGACGGGCGCATTTTCCTCATTGCTATGACATCTATCTGCTACCTTCCCTTGAGGCAAGCTATCATCGCTATGGTCTAAAGTAAGAATACGATTTCTGAGCCACGCTGAATCAATTAAGACATCTACGAATGGTGTCCACAGATTATTCAATTTGCTTATCCAACGATTTACGTCACCAAAATGGTCAGCGAGGCTATTTAAACTTTGAAGTGCTAAAAATGCCACATCACAAATTCGTACATCAAAGCAAATTGAATATCCCAACGTTAACATGGCCTCCCAAGAGTCCCAGCTTCACTTTGTGCTATTCCCATTGATGGCTCAAGGCCACATGATACCCATGTTCGACGTTGCCAGAATCCTTGCTCGCCGCAATATCATTGTTACATTAGTCACAACCCCTCGAAACGCAGCTCGATTCACTTCCATCTTGACTCGTTCATCAGATGCTGGGCTTCAAATCCGAGTGGCTCAGCTTCCATTTCCATATAAAGAAAGTGGAATACCTGAAGAGTGTGAGAATCTTGACATGTTACCTTCACTAGGAACAGGTATGAGTTTCCTCAAAGAAACGAGTTTACTACATCGGCCTGCTGAGAAACTATTTGAAGAGTTAACACCAAGGCCAAGTTGCATCATCTCTGATATGAGTTTGCCATACACATCCCACATCGCAAGCAAGTTCAACATTCCCAGGATTTCTTTTGCCGGAGTAAGTTGCTTCTATCTCTTCTGTGTGTACAATGCAGTCATCCATCGTGTTTGGACCAGCACAACCTCGGAATCAGAGTACTTTGTTGTTCCTGGCATGCCTGACCAAATTGAGATGACCGTAGCCCAATTATCAGAACCGTTAACTCAGGCATGGAAAGAGTTAAGTGACCAAATTGCCGCAGCAGAGAGTACTACTTATGGGGTAATCATGAATTCTTTCGAAGAGTTGGAGCCAGCATATGCAAGGAATTACAAGGAGCTAAGAGGAGGTAAAATGTGGTGTATAGGCCCTGTTTCACTTAGCAACTATGATTGCTTGGATAAGGTTCAAAGAGGGAACAAGGCTTCAGTTGATGAGATTCAATGCATGAAGTGGCTAGATTTGCACGAATCAAGGAGTGTCATCTATGCTTGCCTTGGAAGTTTATGCAATTTAACATCATCCCAGTTGATAGAACTTGGCTTGGCCTTAGAAGCATCCAACAGGCCATTCATTTGGGTCATCAGGGAAGGAAATGAATCAAAGGAATTGAACAAATGGATGAAGGAAAATGGGTTCGAGGAAAGGACCAAAGCAAGAAGCCTTGTGATTCAAGGGTGGGCTCCTCAGGTGTTAATTTTATCACACCCTGCAATTGGAGGGTTCATAACACACTGTGGTTGGAACTCAATACTGGAAGCAATATGTGAAGGCGTGCCAATGATCACGTGGCCACTCTTTGGGGATCAATTTTGCAATGAGAAACTAATTGTGCAGATTTTACAAGCTGCAGTAAGTGTTGGGGTGAGGAGTCCTATGAAGTGGGGTGAGGAAAATAAGATAGGAGTGCTGGTGAAGAAGGAAGACATTGAGAGGGCAATAAACAATTTAATGGATGAGAGAAAGGAAGGTGAAGAGCGAAGAAGAAGGGTTAGAGAGCTTGCAGAGATGGCTAAGAAAGCTGTGGAAGAAGGTGGGTCTTCTCACTCGAACGTGACCTTGTTTGTTCAAGACATTATGCAACAAACCAAGAAAGACAAATGATGTGTTACATTTTCTTGCATGAATTGATTCGAGGATGATTTCAGGTCACAGTACAATCGGTAAAACTTGAGTCCAAGTTTCTTTCTGTAGAATGAATCAATTTGTTGTAGTAATTATCATGGGTGATAGCTCATATATGTATCCATTTCCATTTTGTCCAGAGTGATCTCTTGTTGCTTGGATTTGACATCGAGCCGAACTATTGGGGGTCTATTTGCTTTGAAATATTCTGTTTTTCTTTTGTTGTGTGATTTGATTCCCATTATTATGAAGGACAAATTGTTGTAATGAAGCTAGTGATGCATATAATATAATGGTAATCTGTTCTTCAAAGAACTTGAGAGGTTCTTGATTGCGAAAGGGAAATTGTTTGTGACCAAAATAGCTTCACCTTACGCATTTTAATAATCAATGGGGAATGAGGAGATTGGCAGAAAAATCATGTCTGTAACATAAAGTTCTCCGGCGGTGTGCACTTTTTGCTCAATTTTCACTTTAAAAAGAAATGGCACTGGTTTCTATGTGAGAAGTATGACTGAAATGGTTAATTTGGAACCTATAAATTGACCCCTTCCATACCGAAGTTAATAACTTCAGAAAAAAATAATTATGTAAAATCATTCGCTGGACAGAATATTTATTTTTTCTTTAATAAGAATCATTAAATGAAATTTCATATATATTGAATCATACTTTGAATAGTTCACACTATATTTTTCAAGTCGAATCCACATAATATTATGCGAATAACCCATCTCCATGTGTGAAACATATAGTAATTGTTTATATTTAGTAAGGACAATTTTTGAAAGTTACGTACTTGCAAAAAAAAATGTATTGAAAGTGAAAGGTGCCTATTCATTAAAATAGGTCACTTTTCAAATCATGTTATCCAATTGGTTTGATAGATTTTACAAGCCAAAAATTTGCATTCCAAGCTACCTTTTTGTGTTCTCATTAATAAATAGTACATTAGTTTCAATAGCATATAAAATTTATAATTAAGAGATTCAATAAGATGTGCTTACCATATTCCTAGGGATAAAGAATCTTTGATGGTGGAATGAGAGTTGTAAAAGAAGATCAAACATAAAAGTTAGTGCTTCATGACACTGCATTTATGTAACAATGCCAAAAATTGGGGAAGATATAGAATTATTAATTAGTGGCACGTACTGTTCTCATCATATTTTTATCCACAGGTTCTGAGGTGACTAGCACTAGCAAACGAACTTGAACCAACCTCTTCAAATGAATTGAAAGTGTAAAACATTGTTATATCTCTTTAAACACTACCCATAATGGTTAATTTAATCTATGATTGTGACTTGTAAACAAATACCCACCAAGGACCCCCTAATGTTTGACTTGAAGAAATGTAAGAATATATAACAATCCCTCTAGTTAACATATTGTTATGATTTACTGGCAACATGGTAGCCAGAGATGTCATATACTGTTTTGTGCAAGATTATAATAACGTGATGGATTGTGCAGTCCATCTACATTACCTACAATGACAGCAAAGAGCAAACTAGTTAACATATGGACCAGAATTGAGTTTATAGATCTTGAATTCTGTTTAAGGGACTGCTTTATTTACTATTCAGGTCATAGTTAAATCAAACTAACTGTTTCTACTACACATACAGTTTAAGGGGTTCCTGATTATATACAATGATTGAAGATCTTACGGGAAGTCCTGCTATGAGGACTAAACTCCCATTAAAATATGAGTTAATATCAAGAAATAGATAGATTGATTTTCTCTCTCACTAAAGTTACAGTTTGTAACAGTTGAAACAAAAGATTTTTTTCAACTTGGTTAAGAATAATTTAATAGTAACACTTATTCCTTGAATAATCTAGTGTTGTAATGGTTTTTTTTTTCTGAAATCCTGCAATAAAATGCTCTTCACTTGTAGGTTTTGTTCTTACGGCAACAATGGAATTTGAGGTTTTAGCATTTTGCTTGCTTGATTGATTTTAAAGGAGAGGTGAGAGATCTCTAAATTCCAAAAGATATTTTCTCTACAGAAGACATTTTCTTGGTAAATTTCAGAGGGTAAAATATAATATGTTTAACCTTATTAAACATGGGATCCATATGAATTGAGTGAAGTTATCTCAGTAATTCAGAGGATTAATAAATATCCTTTGAAAGGATGAAAGTTCCTATGCCTTTCAAATTAATTAGTATTTTCTTTGGTTTTAAATTAAAAGTGAATGAAATAGTATATATTGATTATAAAAAGATATTGATTTGGTTTTATTTATAGTTGATATTTAATTGAGTTTTGCAAGTTAGTTTTAACTTATGGTTATTTTAAATTTTTCCATTCAGATTTATACTGCTGAAACATTTATTTTTCAAGTACTTTTTTATTATATATTTACAAGACTCAACATATCACAAAATTTTAAAAGGTTTACAACTTTAACTCTATACTATAACTCAGAAACACTAAACGCTATAACTCTATATTATTTTTTATTAAAAATAACTTTATATTAAATAATGATCAATATAAAATATAAACTTTTCCAGATTCAGAATCATTTTCTTTATATTTCATATAATATACTAAGGGTAGAGTGAAAAAATTATATAAACTAAAACTAATTTTATCCAAAGATATGGACTTGAATGATCTTTGCAGTTAAGAAACCTTTGATCAAATATCATATTGTCATTTGCAATGAGAGACACTTGGATTTATAAAATAGAAAAAAGAAAGAGTCACTTGGTAAAATAATTTTTGGCGATCAGTCAAATAATTATTGGAGTTGTACATATTTAAATAAATTAAACTGATCGTTCAAGTGAACTTTATATATGATATTTATCATATTTTAAATTTAAGAAATTGTGTGAAAAATATTCTTTTTCTATTTATAAATCTTTGTAGTATTACTTTCTCTACAAATCAATAATATTCAGAGTTTATTCAATTAGTGAGTTTCACTAATTCTTTATATTCTTTTTAGAATATAAGCTTTGACTTATCAAGAGAATTGATCTCTCTCTTGTGGTGTATTGGGTTTTAGAGTTTTAATTATCCCTTCCTTTTGGGTTCCTCCTTTACAGATAACTCGACTTTTTGGGTTCCTAGGGCATTTATCCCTTCCCTTTAAGTTCGTGATTCTGCTTTGCAGACAACTCGACTTTCTGAGTTCTTAGGGTATTAATTCTAAAAGGTCCATATCAATTGATACCAGATCCTAGGTGGAGTTCAAAGGTTTCAACACATGTCACCTTCATCCTAATTATCATCAACACGTCACCCTCAATTACTCATCCAGCCAAACACACCCTTACTTCCTAAAATTCCATATTCGGTCATTCTAAGAATCAATCTTCATCCAAAGTCGTCCTTCATTCCTCATCATCAAATTGTTCATGTCTTCCCGTACATACTCAAGACATCTCAAATATGTCCATCTCTCCTTGCTATATCAATCCCGGTCATTCTCCATCCCTTAACAAATTCAGAGTCTTCTCCTTGATCACTTAATATTGGTAAGCTAGTTCTTATCCTCTTATCCCTTCCATATTTATTTTGTTTCCTTATATATTTCCTTCCTTCAAACTCGTTAATACTTTGCTGTTCAGATTTCATATTTCCCTCACAATTCATCTCACCAATCATCATAACACATTATCCCATCATTAATCACGCCATCCTCATCATCATGTTGCAATAAAATTTGTGCATAGATTTTGTTGCAACTTGCTGAAAGTAGGTTGCTGAAAATCCTGTTTGCTGATCTAAATTAGATTTGCAAAATCTGAATATTTCTTGAAAAAATAAATTTGCAGGTATTGGAAAAAAAAAGAGGCCAAAGAAAAAGAAAGAAAGGCCGGAAAAAAAAGAGAGAAAGAAAAGAAAAAGAATTGAAAAAAAAAAAGTCAAGGACATTCAAAGTTTGAATCTTTATTGATCTTTATATCATTCTTGGCATGAGATTTGTTTTCTCTGGTGAGAATTTTCTCAAATCTTAATAACTTGTCATTCTCTTGTCAAACTTTGGTCGTCAAGTTACAGATTTACTTTAATTTGATTCCTAGTTTTGTCTTGATTTCTTTGAACTCCAAAATTATATATTGATTGTCATATACATAAAATTCTCTTGATTGAATCTCCTTGATTCTATTAAAAGCACTACAAGATATTAGTGTGAGTGGTAAAAGGCAAGAGAATATGTGAGCTTATTATTAGAAAAAATCAAAAAGAATGTAAACACAAGTGAATTTTACACAAGAACTTAGTAAAATATGTGAGAGGAGGGAGTGTGTTTCCTTTCACAAAATATTTTTTTTCTCTTTTCTTAACTTTTATAGGTTGGCAAACATGTCCGAAAATGAAACAGAACGTGAACTAGATTTGAAAGTTTCCCTCAATGTCTTGTGTGATCAATTCAAGCATATGAGAGCTGACATAGAAAACATGAGATCTAAAATTAGAGGCAAAAAGTCAAGATCTCGCCTCTTTGAACATGATGAACTAAATTCATAATATGGCTCCTTCTTCAGAAATAAATCCTCCTCCAAATGAGATAATGATTTAAGCAACATCAAGTTGAAAATTCCTTCTTTCTAAGGAAGTCACCCTTGATGCATATCTCAAATGGGAAAAAAAAGTGGAGATGGTATTTGAATGTCATGAATACTCAAAAGAAAAGAATGTGAAACTTGCAGTCATTGAATTCACTGAATATGCAAGTGTTTTGTGGGATCAATTGCAGCAAAATAGAAGAAGATATGGTGAAGAGCCTATCAACACATGGTGTGAAACTCATATGCGGAAGAGGTATATCCCTGACCATTATTTTCATGACGTACATATTAAATTACAAGTTCTTGAGTAGGGATCAATGTTCATTAATGAGTATTACAAAGAGATGGAGCTATTCATGATTCGAGTTGATGTACAAGAAGATATTGAGCAAACTATGGCCTGCTTTATTAGTGGGTTAAGATTTGAAATCAAAGATAAAATTAAGCTTGAAAACTATCTTACCATGGAGGAATTACTCTACAAGGCAATCCATATTGAGAGGCAATTAAAGAATAAGAACTCTAGCTCATCTACGTACTGGAGAAATATCCTATCTACAAAGTAAAAGAATCTAGAACAAAGGAAGAGCCTCCTAAGGCCAAATCTGCTATGAAGTCCAAAGATGGCTACAAAAACAAATTTGCTCCTTCAAAGATCAACACTGTCACTTCCACATCTTCTATACCCAAAGACACTCGCTGCTTCAGGTGTCAAGGATTTGGACATATTGCTGCCCAATGTCTAAACAAGAGGAAAGTCGTACTACTTGATAGTGGAGATATAAAATATACAAGCTCCAATGATGATGATGAAGAAGAAAATGATGGCCTCAAAACCCCTCCTCTATCTTATGTCTCAGAAGATGAATATGATCATCCCATTGGCAGAGAGACATTTGTGTGACAAGACGAGCTCTTAGCATTTAACCAAAAAGAAGAGCATAATGATGAACAAAGGGAACTGCTATTCCATTCTAGGTGCTTTATCCAAGATAAGGTATGTAGTCTAGTCATTAATGGTGGTAGCTGGACTAATGTGGCTAATACCTTACTTGTTGAAAAATTGAATTTACCTCTCATTAAGCATCCTAGGCCATAAAATTTGCAATGGTTGACTGATTATGGAGAAGTTAAAGTTTGTAAGCAAGTTCTTGTTACTTTTACTGTTGGAAAGTATCCAGATAAGGTGTTATGTAATGTTGCACATATGTTTGCTGGGCATTTGTTACTTGGTCATCCATGGCAGTATGATAAATACGTCAATTATGATGGGCGCAATAACTTATACTACTTCAAGTTCCATGGAAAGCAAGTCACACTTACTCCTCTACCTCCTTTTGAAGCGTACAAGAACCAATTGAAAATTCAGAATGAGTACAAATTGAAAGATCAAAATAAGAGAGAAAAAGAAAAGAGTTGGATGAAAAATCCAAAAAAAATTACAAAAAAATGAAAAAAGAGAGAAAAGTGAAAAAGTAATAAAGTGAGTTTGTTAGCAAAAAAAGGAGGAGTAAAAAGAGTATTGGGTGTGATACAAGAAATCTTTGTACTTTTGTACAAGGATGTTTGTTTATCCACTAATCAACTTGATTCCTCTATGGCTTCTACTGTTTCTTCTCCATTACAGGAATTTGGAGATCTCTTTTTGAAAGAAATACCCGATGGTCTACCTCATATAAGAGGTATAGAACATCGCATTGCTTTCATGCCTAGAGTTATCATTTTCAACCATCCAGCATATAGAGCAAATCCAAAAGAAACAAAAGAAATTCAACGTCAAGTTGAAGAACTCATGAGAAAGGGTTTCGTGAGAGAAAGTTTGAGTCTTTGTGCAGTACTAGTGATCCTAGTACCAGAGAAAGATGGCAAATGGTAATGTGTGTGGATTGTAGAGCCATCAACAAAATAACGGTAAAATATCGCTATCCTATTTCTAGATTAGATGATATGTTAAATGAATTGCATGGTGTATCATTGTTTTCTAAAATTGATCTTAGGAGTGGATTTCACCAAATTAGAATGAAAGAAGGTGATTAATGGAAAATTGCTTTTAAAACTAAGTTTGGACTTTATGAATGGTTAGTTTTGCATTTTGGTTTGACTAATGGTCCCAGCACACTCATGAGTCTCATGAATTATATTTTCTGTTCATTCATTTGAAAATTTGTTGTAGTTTGTTTTGATAATATCTTAGTGTATAGAAATGATCATGTTATGCACTTGTGTGAAGTTCTTATTATTCTTAGGAAAAATAGGCTCTTTGCAAATCTAGAAAAATGCTCTTTTTGCTTGGATTTGGTTGTCTTCCTTGGTTTTGTTGTAGGAGCTCAAGGAATCTAAGTAGATGAAGACAAGGTGAAAGCAATCCGAGAGTGGCCAACACCGAGCAATGCAAATAAGGTAAAAAGTTTTAATGGCTTAGCTAGTTTTTATCGAAAGTTTGTCAAAGATTTTCCTCCATAGCAGCATCTCTCGATGATCTAGTTAAAAAGAATGTAACCTTTAAATAGGGTGAGATACATGAGAAAGCATTCAACACTTTAAAACACAAACTCACCAATACACTACTCCTTGCACTTCTAGATTTCAATAAATTGTTTGAAATTGAAAGTAATGCAGCCGGAGTATGGAATAGGGGCTGTTTTAATGCAAGACAACAAACTCATAGCTTATTTTAGTGAGAAACTTAGTGGCCTAACTTTAAACTACTCTACCTATGAAAAAGAACTCTATGCATTGAAAAGAGCCTTCAAGACATGGCAACACTATCTATAGCCAAAGGAGTTTATCATTCACTAACATCATGAGAGTTTAAAGTACTTAGAGTCACAAGGTAAGTTGAATAAGAAACATGCCCGGTGGATGGAATTCATTGATACATTCCCATACATCCTTAAGCATAAGTAAGGTAAAGTTAATGTTGCAGCTAATGCACTTTCACAAAGGTATTCTCTTTTAACTTCTTTACATGCTAAATTACTTAGTTTTGAATTGATTAAGGGATTGTATGCTTTTGATTCAGATTTTACAAAAATTTGGAAAGCATGTGAAAAGCATGGGTTCCAAGATTTCTATAGATTTAATGGGTTTCTCTTTAAGAAAGACAAGTTATGTATTCCTCATTATTCTTTGTGTGAATTATTTGATAAAGAAATTCATGGTGGTGGATTAATGGGACATTTTGGAATTCATAAGACTTTAGAAACTTTACATGAACACTTTTCTTGGCCTTCTATGAAGCAAGATGTTGCTTTTGTGCGTGAAATATATGTTACTTGTAAACATGCGAAATCTAGAGTCAGTACACATGGATTGTACACCCCTTTACCCGTTCCCTAACAATCTTGGACTAATATTTTTATGGATTTTGCATTGGGATTACCATGCTCTCCCAATGATAAGGATAATATTTTTGTTGTGGTTAATAGATTCAAAAAAAATTGTACACTTTATTGCATATTCAAAAACTCATGATGCCATACATATTGTTGATTTATTTTTCAAAGAAGTTGTTAGATAGCATGGTATTCCTAGAACAATTGTGAATGGTAGAGATACTAAGTTCTTAAGTCATTTTTGGCGTATTTTATGAAGTAAATTAGGAACTAAACTTTTGTTTTTCATTACTGTACATCTACAAACTAATGGTCAAATTATAGTGAATAGAACACTCACCACATTGTTGCATGCCATAATTCAGAAAAATTTGAAGAATTGGGAATTTTGTTTATTTCACATAGAATTTGCATATAATAGGGCTGTACATTCAACTACATTATATTCCCCATCTGAGGTTATGTATGGTTTCAACCCTATGACTCCTCTTTATATTTTGCCTCTACCTTGTAATGAGAAAACTAACATTGATGATAAGAGAAAAGCTGAGTTTGTGCAAGATTTTCATACTAAAGTAAAAACTAACATTGAAAAGAAAAATACAAAATATGCCAAACAAGCTAACAATGGTCGTAGAAAAGTTGTATTTGAACCTAATGATTGGGTTTGGGTACATCTAAGAAAGGAAATATTTCCTGAACAACGAAAATCAAAGTTGAAGCAACACGGAGATGGACATTTTCAAGTTTTGGAGTGAGTTAATGACAATGCTTATAAACTTGATCTACCAAGCTCTTATGGGAATGTTAGTGCCACCTTCAATGTTGCAGATCTATCTATATATGATGCTGTAGATTTGAGGACAAATCCTTTCCAGAAGAGAGGGAATGATAAATACCATACAAACCATAACCTACAAATCCAACAATAGAGATCCAATATCCCAAATGATCCATGACAAACTATTGGAGGCCCAATGATTCAAGACCGAACTAAAGCTATAAAGAAAACATTATAAGATTTGATCCAAAAATTACAGGAAGATGAGTCCATGTTTGAGGAACAAGAGGCTTCTAAGTCCATTGTTGAAAAAAGAATAATAATTTTGATTCAAGCCCAAGTTTCAAGCGAGGCCAAATTCCTGAATCAAAACCCAATAATAGAATAGCTTACTTAATGGGGCATTTTAATTATTTTTAGGCTAATTTTTCAGATTTATTTTATTTTAATTTTAATGATTTGATTTAAATTAGAATTAGGATAATTTTGTGGTTTTTTATTTGTATTCAAATGGACCAATCATAGGTTTAAATTTAATTTAATTTAGTTTGAACTTTATTAGATAGAATTTACCTTTATCTTATAGTTCTTAGGGATTTATTAGGGTTTAGTTTTCTTTTTCTATTTATAGACATTTGTAGTGCTACCATTTCCACATATCAATAATATTCAGAATTTATTCAATTAGTAAGTTTCACTAGTTCTTTATATTCTTCCTAGAATACAAGTTTCAACTTATTAAGGGAATTAATCACTCTCTTATGATGTCCTCCTCTAGAGTTTTTAGAATCCTCATATTCTATCAGGTCTTAAAGTTTTGATCATCCCTTCTTTTTGGGTTCATGCTTCCGCTTTGCAGACAACTCGACTTTCTGAGTTCATAAGGCATTGATACTAGAGGGTCCATATAAGTGGTTTTCTATGAAAAAAGATTATTTGATTCTTTTTCTTGTATTGCGGATTATTAGTTTATCAACTTTAATTATTAAGCATAGCATATTGGACTTAGATGTCAAGCACTCTATGCTATTTTGATCAATTTTTAGACATAATTTTTTTTGTATCAAATTTTAAAATGCATTGATCAGCTGATGATATGCAAAGAAACAATTTTTTTTATATATATCTAATTAGATTTAAAACTCTTGGACCACGCCAATAGTGATTAAGTTGAGTGGAAGGGATTTGATTCCTCTCCTCTTGAGCAATGTTGTGTGTTTGAAGCTTATGGATGTTGTGTGTTTAAATCTTATGAATAAAAAATTATGTTGGGAGAGTTACCATATTTAAACCTGATACTATTGGATGTTAGATAATTATATTAAAAACATTCTCAAACTGTGATGAACCTAATTGATTGGGATTAGGTATGTGCATGCTCAAGTAATTAAATATAATTATTCTCTCTGGTCATTTTTATTAATCACATTTTTTTTATAAATTAGAAGGTTTGAATTCTTGACCTCTACCCATACCCCACCCCATCTCATTCCTACCACCTGAGTTAGCCTCATGTGACTTTATTAATCACATTCTAAAAGCTTTTTGTGGTTCTAAATGTAGGTCATATTTCTTAAGTTTTTGGAGAGCTAATTACTTTATTTTCAAAATGTCCTATTTATGAGTAAAAGAGAAATTGAATTATTTGAATTTGTGGTATATTTATTACGAGTAAGAATGGAAATTATATTAATTTTCTGACAATTTTAATATTTTAACAAACTTTTTTTGTTTTGGTCAATTAGTTGAAAATGACTTACATTAAGAGTCAGAAGGAGTATACCTTTTCTTTTACCTCATTTGAAACAATATTAGCATTATGTTGTGTAGTAAGCTTTTGATTGCACAAACCTTTATTCGGTGCTAATCGCTGTGATGAGATCTAAATAGTTCTAATTAAATTTGAATGGTTCATATTTAAAATTTTTAATTTTTGTTTTTATAATAATGACATCATTTTTTAAAAAAATATTAGTTATAAAATTATATTTATTTAAGATTTTGCATCCAATAAAATAAAAATATATTAAAAATATAATAATTAAATTAAATTAAATCTAGATCATTCATATTGATAATAAGCACCGATTTTTTTTTATTTCAGTGACTTAGTTGAAAAAGAAGTATGCCTTTTCTTTTACATCATTTGAAATAATATTAGCATTATGTTGTGTAGTAAGATTTTGATTGCACGAACCTTTATTCAGTGCTAATCGTTGTGATGAGATCTGAACAGTTCCAATTAAATTTGGATGGTTCATATTTAAAATTTAAATTTTTTTTATTTTTATAATAATAACATCATTTTTTAAAAAAAATATTAGTTATAAAATTATCTTTATTTTAATTTTTATATCCAATAAAATAAAAATATATTAAAATATAATAATTAAATTAAATTAAATCTAGATCATTATAAGTACCGAATGTTCTCTTTCCTCTGAGTTCCCCCACAACACTAAGCTCACCACACATGTCGTAGATATTTTATTTTTCCTTCCTTCCTCCGTATCCTCCCCCCCCCCCCAAAAAAAATCAGTGTATCCCCCCTCCCCCCCAAAAAATCAGTATTAATATGATATTTTCTTCATGCTTAATTATAAGAAATAAATAACTATTTCATCAATACTAAAAAGAAAATAATTTTGATAGTTAAATTCACACACATTAAAAGTCTGAAGTGAGACTAATTAATTAATGATAATTGTCAATACAACCATAATTACTCAAGAACATAAAAAAAATAATATTAATTATTTTATAGATTTATTTTATAAATTTTACCCATATCTCTTTTATTTTGAAACAAATAAAGTGTATCAAAATTCTCTTACAGACAAAGTAGTATACTATTTTGCAACAAAACAGAAAATGTTAGCAAGAAAAACAGAGTTAGATGTCCATCTTTCATTTGTCTTGTATGTTCATTCTTCACATTCTTGAAAATTGGAAATAAAAGAATTTAATGGGCAACCCTCACGGCACATCTGACGTTGCGTTACTTTAATGCCTCCTCTAATGTTTGGAACAATCTTTATGAGAACTGAGTGACAATGTTGTCGTAAATGCAAGGCTTTGTTGACTTGTGCAATAATCATTAATTGCGTAAGCTAAACCTATATGACTACTCTTCAAGAACCATATGCATATGGTGTCAACAGCAAAATTCGGAATCTAACATGAACATATGCCAGTGTTAAGAACAGTGGCGATTACCAAGAAATATCTAGAATAACAAACTCTAATAAGAACTAAGATTTGAAGGAAGGATTGTAATACAACAGGATCTCACAACACACTTGCATCACCGCTAATAAACCAGGAGAGTCCAGGATAGCTCCACAATCTTGAAAGCTTCTTAGCAGAACAATCCTCCCTCCCTGTTAAAAATTGCACAAGAAATCTTCAGTGGAGTAAATTCTATTCTTCTTGCGTCCACCAAAGTCTTGAGCTGAAACAGAGAAGCTTGGGGTAATATTCACCAACACAGCACATTCAGCTTTTCATCGGAACCTATCAGGCGCACGTTTTTCCTCATTTAGGCGTTTTCTTCAGAATCAAACCAAGAAAATCAAATCAATCATCCTCTGGGTCAAAGTCCTTTCCTAGGAGGAAAACGAGGATTGAGTACCAAGCACTTGTCTTGATCACATCTGGACAATAATACTATCCTTAATTACATGTCGAACAGAGTCGGGCAAGGCCAGAAGGCCTTAGGAGAATTGAATGTACAGGTTTCCAAGTTGAACATAGAAGCACTGCCTCTATAACAGAAGTAAATGCAATTCTCTTCACATCCATGGTAGTCTTGAGCGGAGAGGGAGAAATTACAGTCTTTACTCAAAACAAACACACGCTCCTCCAAGTTTCTCACATCCATCCATCTTCCCCATTCCTCATCAAGCTTGTACACTTTGACATCTACCGCTTCATAGTACGTGCCCATGGGATTGAAGGGATCTCCTTCGAAATACATATCAACAACATAGAGACTTCCACATGATTCCACCAGCTGCTTCTTCTTTCCCAATCCACACAATGGAGGAGAAAACTGTACCAACTTCAAGGAAGAACAGTCAATCCAGGAAATGGTGCCCCATTTATCCACAACATAGAGCTGTCCCTTATGAACAAGTATGTCATCATAATACAGGTTCTTATCATCTACAAGGGTCCATTCTTCATCACCAATTCTTGAAAAGCCTAATTTTCCATCCCGATGCACAGAAAAGAACATGCAATTTTTCTCTACATCGGTTCGATCAGAATTGGGGAACAACACAACTTTCCCACTTTCGTAGGGAGGAAACCTCCAAACAACACTCTCTAATGTGATTGTGTATGAATATGCTTTGATCAGTTCGAAGAACCGAAAGTTCAATAGATTCAACACCTTGGGGAAAGAGTCAGAAGGGAACCTCATACGGAAGCTCGAGAGTCTGCCGTTCGTAAAAGGGTCTAAGAGACAGAGATGGCCGTATTTGGATGTGGATTCTTCAACCTTGATCAACCACGCTTTGGAGGAGGAAGAAGAATTTGAGAGGGTTTCAGAGAGATCGAAAGGCTCCAGACGATAGACTGTGGTGCAGATGAGGAGGCACTGGCCTAAAGGGGTGGTGATTTCTCGAGGGAAACTAGGAGAGACGGTGAGAGGGGGAAGAACAGAGGAACGCCATGACTTGCAGATACTGCGAAATCGGAGAACGTCGATGTTACTGTTGAGGTATTTGCCAATCATCGGCCATAATTCCTTCGGAAGATCAGACCAATCCACTCTTTCGCCCATCGAAATGAGATTTCAAAACTGAGGAGCAATTGAATCGGATTAGTTTTTCCCTAAAGGTTGTTCATTTGTGTCTCGACAGCACCAATGATATCCAGTAGCGTCTAGTGGGGGAGTGGTTGATTATTGGACGGCCATAAAGATAAGGGAGACGTTGTTAGTTAAAGCTCACTCCCAAAATTTTAATTAACTCTTTACAACAAAGAAAAATTAATTGTATTAATAAATTTATTTAAAAATTATTTTAATTTCTATCTTTGTCTGTATGTAATAAACACAATAAATTTAACAACTATTTAAATAGTTAATGCTTCATAAAATAATTAATAAAAAGATATTTTTAAAATTAAAGAGTTAATATTTCATAAATTTATGTAAAATAACTTATATTTTAGAACACAAAATACTTATAGAATGTGATTAATATTAAAAATAAAGAAATTAAACAAGACATAAAATTTCACTTTGGTAGCATCCTATAAGATGCTCCCTTTGTCCTATTTTACTTATTACTTTAAAGTTTTTTTTATGTATACCAATGAAATTATTAAATAATTTAAATTATAATAAAATTTAATAATATTTTATTAAAATATTTTTAAATTAAATATTAAAAATTATTTATATCTCACCTAATGATTACTATTATTTTTATTAAAAAATAAAATAATAAAATTTAATAATTAATATTTTATTAGTGATTTAAAATAAAATATTTAAAATTTTCTAAAAAAAGAGACAAACGATCATAAATATCCTCTACCTTTCTTCAATTTACAAAACTACGCCGTTAGTTTGTTATTGTCTTACTGATTGCGATGGACACCAATCCAAATAGCTAGAAGCTTTTCTCTCATCAACAATCTGGTAGCACAGAATATCACATTTTGTGGAGGTCTCTTCATTTTTTGTTGACATCTTATATGCCATTTAATAAAATAATTTCTCTTATTAATTAATTGTTGCAAAGTTGCAATAGCTTTAGGTTTTTCAGCCTAGGCTTTTAATAAGGTTTTTCAGAGTTTAGCAATGTATAAAAAATTGGACCGGATTAGATTGGCCAGTTCGACCGATTTGACCGGTAACCAGTGCCTGGTCCGGTCTAGAACAAGTAGGAAAACCGGCCATTTTGAAAACCGGTCAAAAACCGTATGAACCGGCCTTGAACCAGCCCAAATCGGTAAAATTGGTGGTTCAAATGGTTTAGCTAGTTGGGATTTCTTTTTTTTGCTTTCCTTTAAATGAAGCAAAACAATTTCATTTTTTTTTAAAGAAAATCATTTTATTATAAATTATAATTATATTTTATGAAAGAAAAAAAAGTCAAAGTAAAAACATATCTAAATATTAAATACCCAATCTCCCATTTGGCCATTTCTATCGAGATCAAAAATCAAAGTCAGAACTTGTAACCCTAACACCCTAATCTCCATCCTCCAATGTGCCATCCTACTCTCATCGGCGCCTTCCTCCATCAATGATGATAGGTGGTCAAACTTACAGTCTATCACAGTGCTCGTTTGAGTCCGTTGGCGTCCTGTTTTCTTCGATTCCGCAGTTCCTCCTTCAACTCTTATTGGTGCTTTCTCATTGGTGTTGCTCTGTCACAGCATTACTCCTCAGTTTAGTAAGCTCTTCTCCTTCCCAATTTTTGATCACATACGAGTATAGTTACTGTCTCAGTTTTTTTTCTTTTCCTCTATTCTCTTCTTCAATTATGGCCTTTTGTTTCTATGGAAAGCGTGCCTGCGATTTTCTTTCAATTTTTTTTTGGTGATCACTCTATTTTACTTTTTCTTATGTTATTTGTCCTGATGTAAGTAACTAATAGCCTTATGGATACCAGTGATTCGAATATTATCTTTTTGTTTGTTATTTTACTATGAAAATATTGGTGGCTGTTGTTCAAAGAAAATGTTTGCGCAAAGGATGCTTAGTTTATGATGTTTAAACTTTAAAGTTGACAAAAATGTCAAAATTAGAAATTTTTACTAAGGTTGATATATAAAATTAATTGGTATTTTAAAGAAAAATATGCAATAGTTGTTTCTAACTTTCTATACGTTGAAATTTTACTGAATTTTGCTTACAAGTTTAGTTGGATGGTGTGGATATAATATTGCATAGAGATATTTGGTTTAAAATGATTTTCTGCTTTGGTACACATTCTCAAACTAATTCAATAGTTTTATTCTCCAAGCTCTAGTAAATGGCGTTGATGCTAAAAACAGAACTGTATGGCTTGTTCATAATTTTCTAACTTATAAGACTCATTGTACATAATTTAGAAGGAACCAGAAAAATTAAGTTGATGTCCCTTCTCTTCCACTTTATCACACATGGCTCTCTCTTATTGTGCTTCCCTTTTAATAGTATTAATTTTCAAACACTTCCCCCCCCCCATGCACCTGCGTAATTGAACATTTAATTAACCACCATGTGCCACCCTTTGACACTCAAAGCTAGCTAGCTACCTACCTACCTCAAGAGTCAAGTGTTTTGTACTATTGCTTTTGGTGATGTGTATTTGTAAATGTAAGCAAGGAAGATGACTTTGGAATTGAGATATGGATTCAGTTTTATCTTGCCTCTTATTTGTTAATGAGATTTATTTGTAAATGTAAGCTAGCTACTCTCTTATGATTTTTCTTGCCTCTTGTTTGTTAATGACATAATAATGTCTTGTATTTAATATGGCTTCAATTTTATGGTATGGATTCAATATGGATATTTTGGTTAATACCAATCCTCAAGATGATCAAACTCCCACTTCCAATGATGATGTTGGTCAAAATACTGGTATTAGCAGTAGTAATGAACTATCATCAAATAAACAAGCAACAACAGGGGGCTCATCAATGCGTGGAAAAGTTGATCCTGCTTGGGAATATTTTGCCTTAAAAAAAGAGGGGAGGACTAATGTATATACATGTTTTTTTTATTCATCAGTCTATAGAGGAAGTGGAATAAATAGAATGAAGCAACATCTTGTCGGTGTTAGCAGTCAAATATCTTCTTGCAAGAAAGTTCCTCATGATATATACCACAAAATGAAAGAGTCCTTGAAAGAAGTGCAATTGAAAAAGAAGCTTGATAATATTCATGAAGAGTATGCTGAGGAAGATAGGTGTGAAATAGTTCTTGCTCCAACTCTGATATCAAAGGTTCCCAATTCTTGTGGCAAGAGAAAAGCCATTGGGGTAGTTGACAATTATTTTGCCCCAAGGACATCTCTTGGCTCCCAACCAAGCATTAAAAGTGTATTGTTAAGTAAAGAAACACAACATAATGCTAAGATGGCCATTACTCAGTGGGCAATTATCAATTGCATTCCATTTAATACAATGGATTGCCTTTTCTTTCAAAAAGTTGTGGATGCAATTGCTGCCATTGGGCCCAGATTTAAAGCCCCTACTGCTTATGATATGAAAGTCAACTTGTTGGGCGATTGGAGAGAAGAATGTAAGTTACTCATTGAGAGTCATTAAGCTAAATGGGAGAGTAATGGTTGTACACTCATGGCTGATGGTTGGACTAATGTGAGGCAACGAACATTGATTAACTTTTTAGTTTATTCTCCTAAAGGTATATCTTTTGTGAAATCCGTTGATGCTTCTAATATGGTGAAAGATGCAAAGTCTTTGTTTGCATTGTTTTGTAATATTATTGAGTGGGTTGGTCATGAAAACATTATCCATGTGGTGACTGATAATGCAGCCAATTATATAGTATGTGGCAAGTTAATTAAAGAGAAATATAAGCACATTTATTGGTCTCCTTATACTACACACTGCATGAATCTTATCTTGAAAGATATTGCAAGCATGCCTCATGTATTTGACCTTGCATTAAAGGCATCAAAGATAACTATATTTGTATACAATCATACTGTCTTCTTGTCATGGCTTAGGAAAAGAGAGGGGTGGAAAGAAATTGTGCATCTAGGAGCAACTAGGTTTGCCGCTACATTCATCACATTGAATAGTATACATGAGCACAAGCGTCACTTGCAAGCCTTGGCTATTGATAAGCACTTTGTTGATCATAAATTGTTAAAGACTGCTGCAGGTAGACAATTTCGTGCCATTGTATTAGAAAAAAAGTTTTGGGATGATTGTTATCAAACTGTGAAGATTGTGGGTCCCCTTATACAATTGCTGAGAATCGTAGATTCAGACGAAAAGCCTTCAATGCGTTATGTGTATGAAGGAATGGTGAGAGCAAAAAAGGCAATAAAGAACATGTTTCATAACAAGAAGGAAAAATATAAGCCTTACACAAATATTATTCAATCTTGATAGGATAAGCACTTGAAGAATGATCTACATGCAGCAACATATTTGTTGAATCCTGCATTCATGTATAATAAAGAATTTTGTCACAAGAGAAGAATTATGGAATCAATGTTTGATCTATTTGAGGCAAACAGCTCTAGGGCCTACATTGACATGATAACTCAGTTGACAATGTATCGTGAGCGTCAAGGCTCTTTTTGCCAAGAATAAACTATTGTAGCAGCCAATAGATTAGAACCTTGTAAATATCAATTATAACTCATTAATTATTATTTGTGTATTTAATATAATTGAATGTTTTGTCTTTTATATGCAGATAATTGGTGGGACATTTTTGGAGGCAGTGTTCTAGAATTGCAAAAGCTTGTCATTCGTGTTCTTAGTCAAACTTCTTCTGGATGTGAGCGAAATTGGAGTTTGTTTGAACTCATTCATACAAAAAGAAGAAATAGATTGGAGCATCAACGGTTAAATGATTTGGTTTTTGTTAATTATAACTTGCAGCTACAATATAGGTAATAACTAGTAAGTTTCAATTATTATGAATCATTCATATTTGATTATTTTTATTCTTATTCTTCATTAAACTTATATTTGAATACTTCCTTTTTTTTATTTTTTTATCAAAGGTCACAATCGAAGAAGAGAAGTTATGATTCCATTGATTATGAATCAATTGACAAAGTTGATTTCTAGGTAGCTGAAGAAGATACAAGTCTTGAATTTGATGATGTAGCTCTTCAAAGTGACACTTTGATTCATGAAAACATTACAATTCAATTAGAGACTCAAAGAGATAATGAAGGTTTATATTTTCAATTCCATATAGGTTCCTAATATTATAATTATATAATTTCTTAATATATAATCATTAATATTACTTTTTTTTCAAACATATAATAGGTAATGAAGATATGAACATTCCATATCCCCCTCCTTTAGCTTCATTGGATGCTCATAGAGTTGGACCTAATCCCCCTCCTTTTACTTCATTAGATGCTGACAAAGTTCAACCTGATGTTGTTTCTAGTCCTCTTAATTTGGACTCAACATCGGAAGAATATAATTTGAATGAATTTTATGGTGACTATTGATTGACTGACTATGGTAGATGAATATGGGTATGGTTGTTGATGGTGTTTATTGTTGATGAATTTGATTGTTTATGAATCCATGTTTATGTTAAATTGTTAAGTGATGGCTGCTGAGTATGGTATCAAGCTTTTGGAATTGTGGTTGAAGAATATTGTATCAAACTATTGTTTTTATCTTAGTTTGAATGTCAGTTTTATGATTATGGAAGCATATCTTCTATATTTTTCATTTATATTATGTAAAATATATTAATTTATTCACCACCGGTCTGACCTTAGTTTGACCTCGATCCGACCATTGAACCTTGAACTAGTATCTATACCGGTTTAATGGCCGGTCCGATTTTTTGAACCTTGGAGTTTACTTCCTTACTTTAATGTGATATTCAATAGGAAAAAAAATATGGGCCTATTTGACTCATGTTTTTAGAACAGTTTTTCTGTTTTTGAAAATAGAAAAATAAAAAAATTTGTTTGATAAACCTATTTTTTTATAAACTGTTCTAGAAAATAGAAAAATAAAAAAATAGAAAACTCAGAACATTTTTAAAATGTTCTATAGTTTTTGTTTTGAAAAACACCAGAAAAGATGAAAAATTTTGACTAATTCAGTTTCCATTTATTAGTTATGAATTTGGTAACAATTATCCAAGTAGATTTTTTTTTTTGTTTTCGAAACTTGTTTTGGAAAACAATTTTCTAAAAGTGTTTTGAGAACAATAAAATAGATAACACTGTCAAAGATATCCTAGATTTCACAAAAGAAAAAAGAAGAGAAAAAATCTATTTTAATATATTTAGTAGCTAATTATAACTATTCCATTGAAAATTTCAATATGTTTAACAATAAATAATAATTCTTACATTGGAAACCAAATACTTTAAGACAAATTCTCTCTTTTCTTCTCCTTTTCTTAAAACTCATTTTCTTTCCATAGAAAATGAGATACGATGGATATATTGGTTTGCGATACGGCAGAAACACAATGGAGAGGATTTTTATTCATTTTTTTTTTATGCAAAATGACATTGGAGAGTTAATTTTGGCAATTTAAACGTTGTCATTTTAATAAAGTGTTTGGCCCATATAAAGAGGTTGGCCTAACTTGAATGACTTGGTCCAATAGAATATTGCTGATTGAATTTTCAACTAGCCCATTTATGAAGAGCGTTGATCTAATAATCAAAAGTGTATCAAAGGTTTTTTTAAAACAAAAAAAACCACAAGATTTTTTTCATTTTTTTTGGATTCCGAAAAAAATCAATATCTTTTTACAGTTTGTTGTGACTTAGTTATTTATAATTCAATCATAAATCTAGTTGAAATAATCACAAACATTAGAACAATCCACTTACATATCGAAAGTGTATTTCACTAATCCTAAGCAATTTCACAATAGCTTGATTGTATTGTTAGAATAAAATAGGTTTTTTATTTGTTCTTATTGTTTGGATCAAGCAAACAAAACAAACGAGTCATGTTGGTAAAAATTGCCGATGGAATTTTAATGTTTTAATTATGTCAAACACTATATTTTATCAAAACTCATATTTTTGAAAATTTTTTTGTCTGTTTTAAACGTAGTGTTTGAATAGGCACAACTATTCTTGTTAAAAAAGGCACAAACATTATGATAGAAATTTTTGTTCGACCCAGGAGTTTTCTTGAGAAGACTCTTAACATGGTTGAGAAGGGTTTTGTTCTTGGAAAAGGCTATCCAATTGTCAAACTACTTTTGAAAATTGGACTCAACGTGCGAATGAAAAGCAAATTTATTGGCAACAATTTTTTTATTGGAAAAGATTTTGAAAATGAGATACACATTGTTATACGGGAGTAATAATGTTTTATAATAAATCAATAAAACTTTATTCAAATGAGTTTTACCAATGATAAAATCTAAGGGACCATTCATTGAATTGAATATGAACAATCTACTAAAAAAATTCTTTTCCCTTTATTTCTTCTTGGCCAAGAGCTGATTAAAGATGTACCAACTATAAGAACGTCAAATAAATTGAATTATTTATGAATATGCATGATCCATAAATCATATTGCACTGTAACGACTGACTTAGTTTAGAGGGTAGAAGAAACAAATTTTTAAACTAAAATAAATAAATAAATCTATCCAAATTTCAGGGACTCTGCGACAGTAAAATGTGATCTCGAGGACCAGCATGATGAGAAGAAAGATGAAAGTACCTCAGGACGTATATAACCCGTAGGATGTTCCGTGAGGAGATCTGAATGGCCTTCAGCTGACAAATTAGCTAGAAAAATCAGTGTGCGAAATACCATTTGTGAGTTAATAATAAACCAAAAAAATAGTTTCAAGATAGTATAATCCAAATTCTTTCTGGGGCAAATGAAAAAAAATAGGGTCTCAAGCTTATAACACAGGCAAACACAAAACAGAAAGGCTACTTAAGCTTTTCCACTTTTAAGCTTAACGTCATAATGTAATTCGATTTCAAACCAGAGATACCAAGAAGACACGGACACTTCCACAACAGAAAAATTTTCAAGTTTTGTACAAACCTGTAGGGATCCCCAATACCTTTGAACCACGACCAAATCCCTTGATAACAGGACCACCAATATACCAAGGATCTATCCGTAAAGTACCGTCCACCCCTGCAAGAATTCAGAATGCTAACTCAGATGAGAATGCAATACAAAAAGGGGAAAAAGGCAAACGTATCTTTCTCATCCCAAATGTTCAGTGTCAATTTCATCGAACATGTTTACACAAATCTTCAATGTCTTCCTAAATGCTACTAGCATCCAATGTTTGTAGGCAAGCTACAGATTGTATGACTTTTGTGAGGAGCTGAGGTCAAACCTGGGAAGAGAAAGATACTTCTGCAAAAAAAATAATAATAATAATAAAATAATAATAATAATAACACACATACAAAGGACAATCTAAGGTCTTCGGCGCTTACAATCTTCAAATGGAGGCATACTTCACTTTTCAAGGTGCAAATCAAGCAGAGAATTGATCACCTTATCTGCCGCAGTGTAGCGATGGGACTCTGTTTTGGAAGTGATGGTACAGCAATTACTTCCATTCCAGCAGCTTTACCTGCTGTAATACCAGGTCTGAAGTAGTCAAATATACATGCATTTAGTATGAAGAATAACAACAATCCCTACAGAAACAATTTTAGAATGAAAATTCCTTTATAGAAACCTTGCAGAAAATAATCAAGCCCTCTTCAACAATCAGAAAATGAGAAGCCTAAAATAACACAACCACCACCAATAGATCACAATGGAAAAGGTTTTACACAAAACGTAATAAGAATTGAACAGTTAAAATAATGTCATATGTCTATCATGTCAACAGCAAAGGTACCCCACAGATGAGTGCTAAGGACGGGAAACAAAAAAGGAAATAAAATGTTGACATCTGTAGAGTAAAAGCAGACAAGAGAAAATATGGGGCATAAATCATGGGATTCCAACATCATATAAGTGTAGATTCTTTTCATGAAATTTGTCCACTTACTGTTACAAGAAACCAAGATCTTAATCAATTGATTAAACAAGGAGTTGTCAGAGGAATAGGAAAATCATAATAACTAATAGCACATAGTAATTCAGGTTGGCTCACTTCTCCCAATGGAGATAATGAAAAACTTTTTGACCTTTTGTCATGCAAATCAGAATACTCTCAAAATTCTATCACAAGCCCAAAATTTCATCGCACCCAGGTTACTTTCTCCCCCCTCTCATTCATTCACTGAATGCAAGTAAGAATTCAGAAACTACAAAAAAAAAATCCAGTATAACTTCTCTTAGTTAAGGACCAACCACCATGCATACAAGTAAAACATGTGCTTTTAGCCGGCCAAACCATCAACACAAAAGCACCCTAAGCAAATAGGTGATTTAGTTGACAGCCAAACATCTCACCTAATGGATCTTCAACTTAAAATTGTGATAACTAGGCTGCAATCGCCAACCAGAACTACTGGAAGCAAAAGAGATTCTTTCATAATCTTCTTTTCAGGTAGTGGGAGGGAGGAGGAGGAGGTTACCTTCATATTACAAACATCTGTTGTCTTTCTTCTTCTTGTTCTTTTCTTTTTTTTTTTGCATATAGACATCAGTCTTTAAACTATTAGGATAATTGAGAATTAAAATAATTTCTTTTATTTATTTAATTGTTTTGGAGGGGTAGTCAAGCAAGCTCTATTCCAATACAAAGTGTAAGTTTAAAAAAAAAGGAAGAAATACAGGAAATCATATATGAGAAAAATAGTACCAGGAAAAAAACCAAGAATCAAGTAACTTACAGAGAGTCTTCAATGACAAGACAGCTGGCAGGCAACTTCAAGGAATCTGACACAGTAAAGCACAATAACTAAAATTTAGAAGAAAATAAATCTTTGAGACAAATAACCCTCAATCAAATACACAAGAATGAAAAAGACTTCATTGTATCTCACATTTCAGGAGAAGGTTTCCCTGTTCTGACTTCATCCCCACCAAGTATAAGAGACAGAATTTTTCCATCCTACATATAGAGAAAGAATGAGAAAGATTGTGAACACCCACTCAAACAAACAGAGCACAATAAGATAAAGGTTTCTAAATTCAAATCAACCATCATGGTAAGATATTATGGCTTCTATGCTTTCCCACGGAGAGTTTGATGCCAAGGCCATCGGAACACCATGCCAGTTAGCACCAGGAATCGCTTTGATATTGCACCACCTAAAATGGAAATAGAAAGTACTCAATAGTGTTAAACACAACTTTAGTCGATCAACCATGTAAATGGATCTAGGGGTTAAACCACAACAACATCTTCCATCTCAAAAGCTATTGACAAATTTAGCATAGTCCTTGAGAGCTTCTTTAATAAAAAACTAATAAATTAGAAGAAAAAAAAAAGAAAGAAAAAAAGACTAACAGAGTTGAAGGAAAACATCATAAGCCAAGCATATTCAAGCCTAAGATCACCCAAGCAAAAAAAACAAGTATATTTTTTGTGTGATATTTTTTTCATTTTAGCTCAAGGTCAAGATCTGGTTCAAGAAACAGTAAAAACATTTTCACAGCAAGAACTTCGGAAACTAAAAACATGCAAATTATAACCACAGAGTATAAAAAGATTCTAATGAAAACAAACATAGATTCCATGGGTATAATGAAGTTTTCTGAGACGATGAAGAGAGCTGGTGAATTTAAAGTGAATTTATGGAGCAACAGAGCACCCTCATTTACATGAAATATTCACATATATGAACTGCTCACTGTAGATATTAGCAAGATAATGATAAAAGCAATCCGAGTGCAGTCTTTTATTTTGAAGTCAGTTATCAAGATAAAAGCTGTGAAATAATGCATTAGACATTTTTATTTTACAAGCTAATCTTTACACACACAACCACAGAATTTCAACTTCAATCAATGGCATCTCCCTCCACACTGTTCCTAAAGGAAAAGTAAAAGTTATGAAGATAATGGTAATTGGCAACATCAAGCACCACAAATTTAGAATCTAAATTACAAAGAATGAAATGCATACAAACAGTGGAATAACAGCAACATGCTGATCAGAAAAAAGTGCTGAAATTCAAGAAATAAATTCGCTTGTTGAGCAAGGAAGACCATAATCTTCCACTACTGCAGCAGTAGCTCAAATGGTGTCTTTCCTACTATTTTATGAGCTTCCCTTCCATCCCATTACTTTCCATACTTACTTATGAAAGCGATGCCATCTGTCATCAAATCACAATCATGAATAATCTGTGTCATTTAACAAGTAACAGAGCACCAACAAGAAAATAAAAGCAAAAAATTTACTTGATTTAATGTCAACATCAGTACTGTTAAGAAAAATGTAATCGACAGAAGTCCTGATGAATTGTATGCTACGCCTAAATGTAGAAAATAGAAGCACTTGAGACTTTCTACAACATAAATTGTTTTAAGAACTTCAGATCAATAATTGCTTCTGGAAGCAGAAAACAGTAAATTGAAAGGAAACCTCTTCAACTCCCCTCCTTAAATGAAAAATAGGAAGAGGAAGAAGCTATCAAATTCACAGAATGTAAGAATAATGTAAGGACTTACTTAAAATTTAGATTGAATTTAGCAAGCACTAACTGACCTGTCTTAAGCAAAGTACCACCCAAACCAAGGATAACACATCTTACTAATTTCTTTAAAGGCTTGGTTATAGACATTTTCTCAGCCATATGACTATCAAAAGCTGAGAGACATGTTCCTATTGGAGGATCCTGAAATAGAAAAGAATCTAGATTAGTCAATGACAGTAGTATAATGACACTTCTCAATTCCATACACAGTAATCTACTTCTACAGGAAACTAGCCCAATTTGCTGCAAACATAACTTGTTACGAACTTCCTTGCTGATCAATGTCACTCAACATACTGCAAACATAACTTGTTACGAATTTCCTTGCTGATCAATGTCACTCAACATAGCATTATCAAAAACCTGATCCATTAATATTGATCACGGTTCATGCAGTTACATAATTATCTTTCACAATTACATCATGAAGTTTGCACTCACAGAATCACATAGTTCTATAGAAAAAAATCCACATTATTCTACCATGAACGATAATCTTATAGCAAAGTTCACACATATTAATTGGGTTGCAATGCAATCAAAGGAAATAATAGCCAATTTATCAAATAGGAGTTCCAACCCAAAGTAAACACGCTAAATGATGATTACCGAACTGAATTTCAATACACTACGCAACAATATTGCAAGAAGCCTACGTCCTAAAACCATTCAGAGGTCGTAGTTATCGAATCATCAAAAGGGTTGTGCAATTATATATACACCCGCATGCCATATCTCTCTGACTTACGTATTCCTTTCTAAAAGAAAAAGAAAAGAGAAAAAGCAAGTGATTGACTGAGTTGAATGGATGCTGCACTCTACCGGCGGAATCGATCTGGGAACCACCGTGGTTCCAATATAGCTTCCTTCAGCGTCGCCATTTTGAATTGTCTTTTTAAGTTATTTTCTTTTCCTTTTCCTTTTAAGTCATATGGGTCCAAGCGGTTGGTGCATCTTGTTTAAGTAGGGGCATCTTGAGACATTAGACACATTAGATTTAGCTAGAAACTCATCCATCAAACGAATTCCAATGTTATAACCCCTCAAGACCAACCAAACAATCAAGTTCACATCAACAAATATGAATTGCGCAGATAAGAAAAGAAATATTTAAACAAATATCTAAACTACTATAGAAAGTGATATACTGAGTTTAGGAGAACGTCTATATATTTATCCCGTGGATCATATGGGGGAAAATCTAGTTACTAAAATATCACAAAGGAGATAGTAAATGTGGTAAACAGTGTTAAGCAATGGACCAAGGTGGGGCAACGTTACAAAAAAAACAACAGAGGAGCCCCTAAAACTGAGAGAACAAAAAACACCAGGGCTTTCATCGCGATTTTAAAACACTATGGAGAAGTCATAAAAAACATAGCTTACCGAGAAGCTGTTGGTTCAGTTGGGGTTTCGCCGGTGGTGAGCAAACAGCGGGTTCGGAAATTGGCGACAGACTAAGCTGGAAATGGGGCAGACATAAGCAGAGGAGAGTGAGGGGGAAACTGGAGGGTGACAGCAAAAATGGGCTAAGTGGAGAGAGAAGAGTTGGGGCCTGTTTGTTTGGTAGGAATGATTTTAATTGAGGGGAAGGGAATCTGAAATAAAAAACCCAGAATGCCAAATTTTTCATTATATCTGGTTTCCTTCAAGGGATGTGGGGAATTTTTCAGATTCTTGAAATTGACCAGAATACCCTCAAATATTATCCAAATTTTCACAACATAAAAATACATCATCACTCCTCCATCTGCCATTATTGTTGTCACACCTCAACTTCATCATCCCTTAGCCAGTATCACCATCGCACCTCAACTTTGTCATCCCTAAGCCAGTATCACCATTGCACCATCACTCCTCCCTCCAAACTTGTGACATCGCCCTCCCTCCAACGTTGGTCTCTCACCATCTCTGACAAAGTGATAATACCCCCCTCCATCTTCAGCCTCCAACGTTACTCCTTCCTCCAAACTTTCGACATTGACTCCCTCACTTTGTTTAGATTTGTCGTTAATGACCTCTTCCATAGTTGAAGAGGATGAATAATAAAGCGGAAAGGATTAACTCCTCTCCCAACAAATATATTTCCTTGGATTTAAACTTGTGTTTTCTTCTTTATGGAGATCAAACCACTTACCACTTAGACCAATAACTTGTTGGTTGTGAATTGTTATTTAGAAATGCTAAAATTAAAAAAATAATAGGAAATGTTTGTTTAAATTAAAATGGTTCCAAAGACTATCTTGTTATTTAAAATTTCTTAAATTTTAAAAAAATTAAATACAGCCTTTGGGAATGCTTCTTTAACTGAGCGTTCTCAAAACATCTTTCGGAACTTTAATTTATATAAATGCTAGGGGTGTGCACGGGTCGGGTTGGGCCGAGCTTCACCCCCGCCCGATGTCCGGCTCATGTGTTGAATCAAGAAGTTTTGATGATTCCAAATCAACTCCCAAGAGCTTGGAATAAAAGATATCAAAGGTGCACAAAGAGTTCAAGTGAAGAAATCCTGGAGAAATTTATGCAAAGTTAGTTGTAAGATGTTTAATTTTGTTTTATTTTGAGTACAAGACTTTGATTTGGTGGAAAGAAGTTTTAAAACCTTGATTTTATGTTAAATCATAAAATATTTGAAAAACACCCACCAACAGACGAAATTTGAAAGGTTTATATTGAACTGTTATGTTGGAAATTCGAACTTTGCCTTTGGAAATTCGAATTTCGAGTTAAAACTGAATAAGTCTGAAGAGATGCTTCTCTAACAGATGAATTTTGGTTTTCCAAAATTCGAATTTTCATAAGTATCTGAAAGAAGCTTTTGGTAACAGACGAATTTTGAGTTTTGAAAATTCGAATTTCAGACAAAATGTAACTTATGAAAACTAAAGAAATCCATCTGAAATAATGTCAAAGTTCATCTGAAATCAAGATTATATTGAGTTTCAAAATTGCTCACTGGCAAACAAACTTTGAACATGAAAATTCAAATTTCAGAAGCTAAGGTTGTGAGTTTGTTACAATGATATGTTGACATACAAATGACAGTGTTTATAAATTCGAATGTTAAAATAAGTCTGAAAAGAGGTCTCTCTGACAGACGAACTTCACACTTTGAAAATTCAAATTTCGAAGTAAATGAACTACTGTGCTTTTTAAGCCTGCTACGGACAGACGAATTTTGGGGTTTCAAAATTCGAATTTCGAAGGCACTGTAGCAAATTGAAAACACTGTTTACACTTAACAGAAAAATTTTCTACTTGAAAATTCGTATGTCACAATATAGAAACATTTTCTAAGTTTCAAAATTCGAATTTTGTTTCATGAACAGACGAACTTCGGTATTTCAACGTTGAAGCTGTTAATCTCCGGTATCTGCGAAATTCGTCTGTTGACCAACCAAAATTAGAATTTCAGTATGTCAGAAACATTAAATACGGTTAGTTAACGGATAGTTTTTCAGAGTAACCGTTGGATAACTTCTCCAACGGACATTTGAGACCTAAATCTATAAATATAACATCATTTGAAGTTGTGGGTAACGATTTTAACTGTGTATATACTGAAACTCTGCCAAATTATTTACAAAAAGCCTCATACTCTCACACTTCAATATTTGTACTTGAACTTTCATATTTACTCTGATTAAGAGAGTTTAATCATTGTAAACAATCTAATCTTCATCTGAAAGATAGATTTTCTTGTGAGGGGATATCACAAAGGATTAGGATGTACTTTGTGAAAGTGCAGAAAGGGATTGAGAGAAGCTCTAGAAAACAGAGCACAAACGTTGTACTGTGACATTTGCAAGAAGCCCACTGAATTCTTGCAGAATAGTGAAAAATCTCAAGTGGTGACTTGGGGACTGGACGTAGGTCAAGTGGAGAGACCAAACCAGGATAAATTTCTGAGTCTTCTTCTCTTTTCTGCTACTTTCACTGTTATTTATTTATACTCTGTTTTACCTTCATATATTGCATTCTTCACCTCTTTGATATTTTGCAGAAAATTTTTAATCTTTCCAATTCAACCCCCTCTTGAAAAGCTAGCCTAACTAACATCATGCACACTCGGGCCAAATCGAGCTAGGTATCGAGTCGGCCTGATACCAAATAATTTTTTAAAATATTAAAAATAAATTAAAAAATAACTTTATATATTAATAAAAAAATTTAATTATTAATGTAAAAGTAGGTTTCTTTAAAAAAATAATGTTATGATAGAAATTAATTTTCTTAAAAATTATAAATATCTACAACTATACATTATTTTCATATAATATTAAATTAAAAAATCAATTTAAAATTTTAAATAAAATTAAAATATCAAAATCTTAAAAGATTTTTCATTGTAATCAAATAATAAGTATATTGTATAAGATATATAAAAAAAATCTTATAAAATCAATTAATACATACAAAATAATAGATTTTTTTATTAAAAAAACATATATATATATATATATATAGTATGAGCCGGGCTGGACAAAACAGAGTTAGCTCGAAACTCGGCCTGGCCCAAACTATGGTCCGGTCCAGTTGGCCCGATAGGACCGGATTGGATCAGGCCAACCTGACCATGGATTTATCTGCACACCCCTAATAAATGCCTCCAAAAGTCAATTTTTGGGGGAATTTCACAAGAATTCCCAAGATCAACTTTGAGAATGTTTTATATAAAAATGTTCCTTAAAGCGCTAGTATTATAATTTTAGATTGGTTAAAAATAACTTTCTAGATTATTTCGGATATAAATGTAGAATAGGCAATATAAAAAGTACAATTTTCTAGATCAATTCTACAAAAAAATGCTTTCTAAATTGGTTGTTAATGCAATCGAGTCTTTTCTTTAAAAAGTAATTTCCATTTTCTTTTCTACTCCCTGGGCTACACTTTTTTTCGGCAAAAAGTTCAAAAGCAATTTCATTGCTATTAATAATATATGTTATCTTATAATTTATAATAGTATAAATCATATTATACTCTTGGAAAGAGTATAATCTGAAAACAATCTCTAAACAGTCATTCAATTCTATATTGCAAAAAAAAAATTGTACTCTTATTCAAAGAAGCGTTACAGAATGTGCATTTCCAAAGTGCTTTTCTTTTTTCAGTGTCTTTTCCTATAGTTTAATTTTTTGGTAATTTTCTTTCCTGATTTCTATATATATATATATATTTATTTTACTAGCTTTGTTACTTCCTCCCATAATATAATCTAGTAATTTTTCAATAATAATGGGTTCTAGAAACTGATGAAGAGCTACAATGCTATAATGATAAAAAAAAAATAATATTAATCAAGAATAAAATTATTTATAGATTTCTTAATGTAAACATTCTCTTAATTCACGAGTCATTGGAATCATGAGAAGATTGATCTCCATGATTTTCATTATCATATTTATCAAATATAGATAAGGGTTTGAATGATATTTGTAGTTAAAAAAAGTTTATCACTAAAAAAAAAAAATTTTGCAGCAGTTATTTTTAACTTTAGTAACGGTAAAAATTTCTACTAAAAAAAGAAAAAATTTTGCAGCAGTTATTTTCAACTTTAGTAACGGTAAAAATTTCTATGATAGACAAGTATAACAGTTAAGTAAACCGCCACAATCACAAGCAAAATAGCGATGATTACTAAAACTACTACAAAAATAGGTCAAACCACCTCCAACGTAGCCACAATGGCTCAACCTGCTACCAATTATTCGCTACAATAATGGTTGTATTAATGACACAGAACCCGCTACGATAACCACTACTAACTTTTGTAGCATTTAAGAGTATATTTGCGGTAGTTAATATATTGGTGAAGAAATGAAATTTAAGTTTACGTGATGATATTTAGTTGCACATTAATGGCGGTTGACTAACCGCCACTATATTTAAAATTGATTTTCCATGCCAAGTTTCTGTCACAATTTTAATAATAGTGGTTGACTGCCATTAACTTGTTTTAGAAATTTTTTTTAATTATTATTAAAATTCAAATAATAAAGATGATTTACCCAAATTTTTTTCATTTTAACTTAACAAATGATTAAAATTAGTAATAAGTTTAATTTTTTATTTTTTATTTTATAATTAAATTAATGAAACAAATAAAAAATTATTAATATTCTCTAAAACATGAAAAAAAATAGAACATTAATTAATATAAATTATATAATTATATTATCTATAAATACAACAAATAAACTAAATTACAATTTTAAATCATAAAATAAAATAACTTTCTTCAAATCTATCTCATCCTCTTCCTTTCATTACTCTTCAGATATTTTTCATCATCCTCAGATCCTTCTCATCTTCAAATTATTAGCAAAGTTTCCAATAAGGAGAAAAGAAGAAGAGAGCAACATAAATGTACAAAAGATGAGAAGAAACAGCCCATGCGAACTAAAATGGCGGGGGAATGAGAAGAAGTAACCCACGTGATGGCAGGGGATGGGGATTTATAGGAATCTAATATTAGTAGCGGTAATAATAATGGTTATTTACTGCTTCTATATTTAACTTTTGTAGTGATTATGATAGTGGTTATTGGTTAATAACAAATTGCTAACATAAACTATTATGGCAGTAAGTTTATAATAGCCACGGTAAACGCTGCTAATTTTTAATATACCTATATTATATGAATTCATATTATTTTGAATTAATTTTAAATTTGAGTTGTTTAAAAGCAATTATTTTGACAATCATAATTTTTTTAAGTTAATTAAGTGATGTTAAATATAATTTTTTTTATTTAATGACAAATTGAAATTTTTGGGTAAAGAAAAATTCAAAATTATAATCAAGTAATTAGAAAATAAAATAAATATGAAAAATGATAAATTGAAATTTGTAAATTAAAATAAAGTAACTAAAAAAATAAAAGTACTAAAAACAATAAAATGTACAAAGAAAATCTAAAATCCACAAATATCCCTAAAATTTCTAAAAAAAACTATTGCTGGCACTCGGACTAATCTGGGTTGCCTATTCCTCATAATCCTGCTGGTTCTAATGTGTTCTGGGATCCGATGCAGAATGAGTCAAAAAAGGACCAAGTGTGTGACCATTGAAGGACGGCTAGAAAGTTGGAATCACAATCGGTGGGTTTTGAATAGTTGGGGAAGCGCTACCAGAGAAGAGCTGGCCGACTACCTGCTAGACTGTCATAGCAGCAACCTACAATGCAGAAATAAAGGTAGCCACCATTCAAGGCACCTGAGCCTATAGCTCTGGTTCTACATAGTGCTAAGTATCCGATATATTTCATCATATGATGCCATGTCAGGTGGTAGTGTAGATGCGAATGATTGTGAAGTATACCTATCCAAGACTTATCCATTTTCTATATTATACAAATTTAATAACATTTCAATACAAATCACTACAAAAAAATGCCCATTTAGTTACGAATTTTAGAGACGGATTAAAATCTGTCACTATTAGAGACGAAAATAGAGACGGATAACGAATTTTTTTAGCAAAATAACTTTCTTTCATATTAAAAATAATGGAAAAGTATTAGAGACGGAATTTGAGATGGGTATATATCATTTCTAATAAAATCCGTCTCTAAATCCGTATCTAATAATATAATAGAGACAGACTTAGTAACAACTAATTTTTCATCGCTAAAATAAAAAAGTCTGTCTTTATATCCGTCTCTAAAAATATCCTATTATTTCTTGAAAATTCTTTAACATTTAGAGATGAATTTTGTGACGGATGTTTTTAATTTATTGTGATGGATAAAAATTTGTTACTAAACCTATCTCTAATTTTTTTTTTGAGATGGATTTAGATACATATTTTTAGTGAATGCAATAATAAATGTCTTGCCCTAAATTCGTCTCTAATATCTATTTAGAGATGAACTTAAAGACGCATTTATAATGAACGCAGTAACGGGTGCCTTGTCTGTCTCTAAATTAGTCTCTAATTCACATTTAGAGACAGATTTAGACACGAATTTTTTTTTAAACTACTTCAATTTTATATAGTATTATTTTTTAATATTGTAATATGTTAATTTAAATTTTGAGAGATATTTTCAAATTTTGGGTATTTTTTAAATATTATAGTATATTAAATGGATCAAACTCATGAGTTAACTAATTTAAGTTAAGTGAATTGTATTTCTAATAATATTAAAAGATATTTCAAAAAGCAACCTTAAACTAAACCACCAGAATCCTAAAACATAATGTTTCTTCTATTTTTTTAGGAGCATGCTTAGTAGTTGATGAAAGAAGATCAAGAAATTGAGAATATAGGATGAGAATGAAAAATAAGAAATGAAGGAGAGATGTGATATATAGAGAACTTTAAGATTAGAAATAGTAAAATGAAATTAAAGGAAGTGTTGAAGTTTTAAGAAATTTTAGACTAAAAGAGAACGTAAGCAATTTTATCATAGATGACATTTAATTGTCTTAGTAATTAACAAATATCTAGAATCAATTAATATTAAACAATATTTTTTATTTAATTAGTAATCCATATGTTGATAAATTTTTTATATTGGATATGTTTGTAGAATTGATTTCAAAAAAAAGTTTATCTTTAATAATATCATTTGGTTTAAAATATCTAAGTAGATTATCTTAATTTTATTAATTTATTTTACTTTGAATTAATAAGTTAATTTTTAATTATATTTCATGATAATAATTTCAAAAAATTGTGACAACAATCAATTTATTATAAACTTATTAATCATTAATTCTTTCTAAATCAACCTTCTTTTAAGAATTTACATCTACATTTTAAAATTAAAGTTAAAAGTAATAATGATACTAAAAAATAAATCATATCAAAATCAAATAAAATTTCTATCCTTTTTCATTAGGAATCCATAATTAAATTTATGGTGTAAATAATAAAAAGATATATTCCTTTCTAAATTTAAAATGGATATATATAATACTTAACCAAGACTTTGGGTTAGATCATGGACTGACATAAAACTCGATTATATCTGGTTCCCTCCCACCTCTAATATATATTAAGCATATATATAATAGAATTTATTAAATAATATAAAATACGATATATATATATATATTATATGATATGGCTATGCAAAAAATAACATAATAAAATATTAAAACATATGGATCATAAACATAATATATATAATTATTTTTATTTACAAATAAAAATTCAATTTAAAAGTCGGCTAGGAAAATAATTTTTTTCTTTTCAAAGAAAAAAAAATATATTTATAGGAAAATTATTTAAGATCTAAACAAAATAATATAAATATTCATATAAATATAAATATATATAAATAAAATATTTTATGATATTAATAATTGAATATAAAACATATGTGTATTTTTTAATAATATTTTGACTTATAAATATATATATATGTTTATATGTTAGTGTGTAGATAAATAATATATATTTAATATTACATATAGAGACTGCAGAAACATTTCAGTTCAACTGTCAGCATGATGACTACAAAGGTATTAGAAGTAAGAGGTCATGATTTCGAACCTGCGTGAGACACATTTGAAGCTATTAATATGATATGGTACTACAAATGACATATCAGTGATGTGGCGTGGGCTTTGGGTTAGGGGGTGAAGTGACTAATGATTATATTTTATTTTTATTATTTTATTTGATTATTTTTAACAATTTTGATAACAAATTTTGATTGAGATTAGAGATGAATTTGTTTTATTTAGAGACGGATGAGTTAATCTCTCTCTAATTATTTAGCGACGCATTTTTAGAGACGACTTAAATATTGTCTCTAAATCCGTCTCTAATAGGTTAGAGACAGATTTTGAGTTATTTAGATACAGATTTTGACCATATCTAAATACCTCTTTTTTTGTAGTGAATTAATGATGTCTAAAATAATTATAATAATACTAATTATGAACCATCACAAAACTTTTAAAGATAACAATATGTTAAGTACAAGTTAATTTATATTAATGTTCTCTAAATTAATTATGGAAACTTGAAATCTAACTACATTTAACTATCATGGGCAAAAAAAAAAAACTCATTTAACTATCACTAATTCAAATTAACAATATTAATCATAAAAATTCATCTAAATTTAGCAATCACTAATTATAAAAATTTAACTGCATTAACATTTTAACTTCCACAAATTAATGTTGCATAAATGTACTTAATGTACATTAAAATAAATTATAAACACTAATTAATACAAAATAATTAATATTAAATAATTTGTATTAGTTAATACAAATTAATTTGTACTTAACATACTCAATTAATGTTAGTTTTGTTTTAATTAAAACAAAACTTTTAGAGATATTCATATAGAGATAATTAATAAAAAATTTATAATCTCTAAATTAATTATAAAAATTTGAAATATAACTACATTTAACTATCACTAATTATAAAAATACTACTTATGAAAATTCATCTACATTCTGCAATTACTAATTATAAAAATTTATCTACATTTAACATTTAACATCCAAAAATTAATGCTACATATACATATTTAATTTACATTAAAATAAATTATAAATACTAACCTCAATAGTCACAAAGCAATCTTGTAACCTAGCATGCCCTCCAAATACTACAAAAAACAAAAAAATATACTATTAAAACAAATTAAAATCATTATTATACATTAAAATAAATTATTAAATTAAAATATATAAATCTAATGTTATAATATTAAATAATAAATTTAAATTATTATTTTGACCAATATTTGTTATAAAAATGTTGCAAATCTACTAGTCAGCCATCAAATTTGCACTTGATAAATAGATAGAGAGTACGTGAGAGAGTTTAAAGAAATATAATATATTTTTCTTGAAAACTAAAATAAATATTATATGTCAATATATAAAGCTATTTATCTAAATTTAAATATTAAAATTAAAATATTACCTCAACAAGTCAATACAAAAATCTTTTAATCGGTAGAGAGAGAGAGAGAGAGAGAGAGAGAGAGAACGCAAAGAAATTCGTAAATGGAATGAGGAAATGAGAGACCAAGGGTTAACCACCACCATTAACACTACTAGTGGTAACAATCAAATTTTCAATTGTAATAATAATAGTGGTTTCTACTTTAATCGCTACTCCTACCGCTACTAAGTATGACTTTAAACTTTCTATCATGCTTTTAGTAGTAGTTAGTGCTAACTGATAATATATAGTATCGGTTACATATGCTATAGTAGTGGTTATACATTGGTCATTACTATATTGTAGTGATTGACCGTTAACGGCTACTAAGTGCTTTTTTTTAAGCAATTATTTATAACTGCGGCAAAATAATCATCATAGAAACACGTTTTTTTTTTAGTGTTTATTGATGAAGTATACGCAACTAGGGACACCTGGTTTTATAAAGAAAAAATGACACTTGTTCAAAAGTTTTTTTTTTGCTATCTATAAAATAATTAATGGAATAGTACACATTTAAATGAAATTGATCATTAATTTAAGTGGACTTAATGCATATTGTCGCACCCGGCAAAATGCGACGAAAGGAAAAATAAGAATAAATCTGGTTTTCGGGTGAAAACCGACTTGTGAGGAGTCGCCACCAAAATTTTAAGGAAAAATCTTAGAAAACCGAATTAAAGAGGAAAAGGGTAGTCTGCGTAATGAGAGTTAGATTCAGGAGTCGATTGTGTGTGGGGAAGGTATTAGGTATCCCACAACACCCGTTCCTAGGAACGGTTACCTTACATTGATGGTGTAAATTAATATGGCTTAAAAATATATTTTGGTTTTCCTTTTATAATTCACATGCGAGAAAATGGGTAGAGAAAAAGAAATTAAGAAAATTTGGAAAACAAAATAAAGAAAATAAATTCAATTAAAAATTAAGGATATTTAAGCGAAATGTGGAAAAGAAATTGAGAAACATTTATTAAATTAAGGGAAAAACACCAAATAAATCAGAAAATATTTATTTATTTACAAAGGCGCACTTGACCAAGGATCAGAGCCTGGGGCCAACGTACCTTGCGATGAGAATCAAAATCCACGTAGTTCGGGACTAGAAATGCGTATCACTTGGTTGATGTTTTTTATTTTTGTAATAAGAGAAAGTTAATGGAAAATAATTTAACTTTTTTGCAAACAAAACAATTTTCTGAGATTGAGTTAGTGTGTTTTAATTTGCAAAAGACAATTCAATTCCATTTACTTATTCTTATTTGATTTTGTGTGAAAATATTTTTTGTTTTTCTATGATTTTTTGTTTTAAAATGATATATTTTTGTACTTTTGGAAAACTATCACATTTTTTATTCTTTTGAAAATTTTCTTTTTTTTTTTTATAAAAAATGAAAACATGGTGCAGACTCGCAGTCATGCCTGATAAACCGATTCCTAAATTACCTGCGAAGGTTCTGAAATCTTGTGGTATAAAGGTTTTATTAACCTTTAAAGCAAAACTTTAGAAAATACTACTATATATTTTTTCAAATGAAAATCTTATTATATATTTTTAGATAAATTTGGGAAAAACTTGTTAAGATGTCATAATTTATTTTTTATGAAATATAATTATTTTCTTAAAAAGAGTCATTTAACTGATATATCTACGTGGATTCGCAATCTCACGCGATAACTCAATAAATTTAAATACCTGCGTGGATTCCGAAAACTCACGTGGTGTAGTTATATGATTCGATCATTTATTTATTTATTTTATTGTTTTATTTACTTTTTATGAGAAAATGATATTTTGAAAGGAAATGTCATTGGGACCGATTATAAATATATTTTTATAATACACTCGCGTAGCTCCGTAGACTCATACGGTGTGATTATTTTAGGGGTCTACGAAAGCCCTAGAAACTTTCATGAACAACCCTAGATATTCCCGCTTATAAGTATTTTCTTTTATCATTTCGTTCACTTTTTAGAAAACAATATCATACAAAAAATTATGACCCAGAGGACAATCGGATAAGACTACTTAAATTTGCTCTACGAACAATAAAGCGTGTAGTGGGCAGTGAAGTTGCGAATTTGAACACGAATTAACCAAGATGGAACAACCCACATACATGATTCATGTTTGGGCCAACAAATTTCGTAATGTTAGGCTCATAAGAAGACAACCCCAAATACTCCTAACAACTTTCTAAGCCCAAATCTATAAGAAAGCAGCCCAGAGTATTGAAACAATTTCTCCAGCCCAGATCCATAAGAAAACAGACCAAAGTACTGAAACAATTTTCCAAACCCAGGCCCATAAGAAAACGAGTCAAAAATATTAAAGCTTCTTCCCAACAGGCCATTTTCTAATAGCGCGAAATTCACAATCAGAACAAACAAAAGGGTACTTCAAAGCTTAATCTTCCATCTCCACCTAATGCTCTAACTATAAACATTCAATAAGCACAGAATCATCGAGGGGTGGCAATACACGAAGCACTCATTGGATTTCCATAACGAATATACCCAACGACATTAAGCCAGTCGAGTGTGAATATGAGTAACCCACCCGTTGGTGATTAACAGGGAATCAAACAATATCAACAAAATTGACCTCCAGTAAACATGCTCAAACATCACAATTATTCGGTAAACGAACCAAAGTCTTATAAGTTATTCAGAACCGACATGACCAAACAAGATGCCGAATCCAACAACACAGAAAACCGGACTAGGGCACCTAAGAGAAAAGAATGTTGATTGAAAAGGGAAGCATAATTAGAACACGAGTTACCGAATCCAAAGTCTCAGCCACTCGGCAATTTGCTACTGCACCTCGTCTCCAATTTGGCCTCCGACCTTCAATTCCTTTCTGTATCGGTCTCCCAAGTACCCTCTCGGTTATCGGTCTCGGGTTCCTTACGTTCTCCAGGTTTTTCAGCTTTGGTCTCCTCCTGGATCGTCCTTTTTTGTTCAGTCCTCCTCTACTTTCTTCACCCGCGGCTTCTACTCTATTTTCGGTTCAGGTTCTAGTTCCCACTCGGTCTCGGTCTCGGTCTCCCTCCTTCTTGAGCTCCCTCTGTTTTTCAGTTCCTCCTTCCAAAAATCCCCAAAATTTCTAGGGCTCCTCCCCAGATTCTCCTCCTCCTTCGGTCTGGGCAACCTCGGCTTTTTCAGCTTCGGTCTCCTCAGTTCTTCGCCTCCGTCTCGTGGCTCCTCTCTTCCCTACTCTCCCTCGGCTTTCCTTTTCGGACCTTTTTCAACCTCCCCAGCCTCCATCCTTTTTTCTTTTTTATGGCCTCCATCGTGCTTTTCTTCACGCCTCTCTCTCTCTGTTTCGTGCCCCTTTGGTTTTTCTCTTTTGAGTTTGCTGCCTCCCCCTTCTCAGTGCTCGGCTTCCCTCCGCTTTTCTCTCTATTTTCGTTTCGTGCATGCCTCCTCTGCAGCTTTCTTTGTCTCCACACCCCCTTCCTTTCCTTTCGGTCAGCCTCTCCTGGTTCCCTGTCAGTTCACGCGTCCCCTCGGTTTCTCTTCCTTGCACGGCTCCTTCTGTTTTGTCCGCGTCCTCAGCTTTCCTCTGCCTCCCCTGTTCCCTTCGTCTGCGTCCGCCTCTTTTCAGTCTGCTCCTCCCTCTTATTTTTGTGACTGCCTCTGCTTCTCTCTGTCTCACGCGTGCGGCCCAGTTTCTTTTCCTTTCTTTGTCTACTGCCCTAATTGTTTAGGGCAGCCCCTTTGGTCCAAGCCCATAAGTCCAATTGTAGGCTCGTGGTGTTTGGGCCTCATATAACCCCCTCCCCCTTTTTTTTTAAGTTCTTTTTTTTTTAGTAGTTTTTTTTCAATTGGTCTTGTGGGCTTGAAATACTGGGCTGCATTTTAAGCCCAATATTTTAAAACCCAGAGCATTCACCCCTCTTTTTTGAGTTTTTTCTTTTTTTTTTATTTAATTTTTTTGTTGCTTTGTTTTGTTTTGTTTTGTTTTTTCTTCTTGGTTATGTATTTGTATATTAATTTTATTTATTTAATTCTTGCAACTTTCTTCTTATTTTTTTGTTTGTTTTTTTTTCATTTAGACATTATTATTTATTATTAACTTTATTTTATTTTATTTTATTTTTATAAAATGCCCGGACAAAATGTGGTGTTCACATTTGCCCCTCTTTACCAATTTCTTATGGGAGAATGAGGAGAATGTAGTTTTGTGAGTTCTCGCATAAGGAACGAGTAAAGATTAGAACACGAATTTTGTCCGTGCAAAACACACGAAGACTCTCTTGCCCCTGACGCAAAAAGATGCAATACGAAATGAACTTTTTAAGCAGACGAGACTCTATTTTTGATATGAATGATTTAATTTGAGAAGAGAATGGTGAATGAAGACATGCAACAACAAGGGTGAACTAAGGCATGACTAGAGAAAGATTAGAACACAACTCTAACAAATACACAAATGAATGGCCAACTTCGGTTGAGACCGAACTGATGTAACGTACAATGATATGACGCCACTAGACTAAAATGCGTGCGGTATGCGGTGATGTGACTAAAACAAATGTGAAAGCAAGATCCAAACAAAATACCATGTTGATGAGTTAAAGCCCCTCTTCATTTGTTTTCTAAGGGAGAAGATCATGAAATGATATTCACGCTTTAGAAACAAATAAAGAAGAAAAGATGTATTTTGTTTTGGGGGCAAGAGGCATGAACCACAACAACAAAATGAAAAACCTAAAGCATTATAGTGAAGGCCCTATGGGAGTGAGGTGCCCATATTACAGGGCTTTGAAAAATGCTAGCCAGAATTGGGCTGTGGTGGTAATGATGTGCCTATATCATAAGGCTTTGATGGGTGCCGATGTTACAGGGCTTTGAAAAATGCCAGCCAGAATTGGGCTGTGGTGGTAGTGATGTACCTATATCATAGGGCTTTGGTGAGTGCCGATGTTACAGGGCTTTGAAAAATGCCAGCCAGAATTGGACTGTGGTGGTAGTGATGTACCTACGTTATAGGGCTTTGGGTGAGTGCCAATGTTACAGGGCTTTGAAAAATGCCAGCCAGAATTGGGCTTTGATGGTAGTGATGTGCCTATGTTATAGGGCTTTGGGTGAGTGCTGATGTTACAGGGCTTTGAAAAATGCCAGCCAGAATTGGGCTTTGATAGTATGTGAAGTGCCTATATCATAGGGCTTTGGTGAGTGCCTGCCGTTACAGGGCTTTGAATGCTCGTCACGATGTGAGACTTGAGAAATACCTACATCTGATGCAGGATTTGAAAAGTACCTACACTGATGTAGGATTTGAAAAGTACCTACACTGACACAGGATTTGAAAAGTACCTACACTGACATAGGATTTGAAGAATACCTGCACTGACATAGAATTTGAAAGGTACCTACACTGACGTAGGATTTGAAAAGTACATACACTGACGTAGGATTTGAAAAGTACGTACACTGACGCAGGATTTGAAAAGTACCTACACTGACGTAGGATTTGAAGAATACCTGCACTGACACAAGATTTGAAAGGTACCTACACTGACGCAGGATTTGAAAAGTACCTGCACTGACGCAGGATTTGAAAAGTACCTACACTGACGCAGGATTTGAAAAGTACCTACACTGACGTAGGATTTGAAAAATACCTGCACTGACACAGGATTTGAAAGGTATCTACACTGACGCAGGATTTGAAAAGTATCTACACTGACGCAGGATTTGAAAAGTACCTACACTGACGTAGGATTTGAAAAATACCTACACTGATGCAGGATTTAAAAAGTACCTACATTGATGTAGGATTTGAAGAATACCTGTACTGACACAGGATTTGAAAGGTACCTACACTGACGTAGGATTTGAAAAGTACCTACACTGACGTAGGATTTGAAAAGTACCTACACTGACGCAGGATTTGAAAAGTACCTACACTGACGTAAGATTTGAAGAATACCTGCACTGACACAAGATTTGAAAGGTACCTACACTGACGCAGGTTTTGAAAAGTATTTGCACTGACGTAGGATTTGAAAAGTACCTACACTGACGCAGGATTTGAAAAGTACTTACACTGACGTAGAATTTGAAGAATACCTGCACCGACACAGGATTTGAAAGGTACCTACACTGACGCAGGATTTGAAAAGTACCTACACTGACGTAGGAATTGAAGAATTCCTGCGCTGACACAGGATTTGAAAGGTACCTACACTGATGCAGGATTTGAAAAGTACCTGCACTAACGCAGGATTTGAAAAGTGCCTACACTGATGTAGGAATTGAAGAATACCTGCGTTGACACAGGATTTGAAAGGTACCTACACTAACGCAGGATTTGAAAAGTACATGCACTGACGCAGGATTTGAAAAATGCCTACACTGATGTAGGATTTGAAAAGTACCTACACTGACGTAGGATTTGAAGAATACCTGCACTGACACAGGATTTGAAAGGTACCTACACTGACGCAGGATTTGAAAAGTACCTACACTGACACAGGATTTGAAAAGTACCTACACTGACGCAGGATTTGAAAAGTACCTACACTGACGTAGGATTTGTAAAATACCTGCACTAACACAGGATTTGAAAGGTATCTACACTGACGCAGGATTTGAAAAGTATCTACACTGACGCAGGATTTGAAAAGTACCTACACTGACGTAGGATTTGAAAAGTACCTACACTGATGCAGGATTTAAAAAGTACCTACATTGATGTAGGATTTGAAGAATACCTGTACTGACACAGGATTTGAAAGGTACCTACACTGACGTAGGATTTGAAAAGTACCTACACTGACGTAGGATTTGAAAAGTACCTACACTGACGCAGGATTTGAAAAGTACCAACACTGATGTAAGATTTGAAGAATACCTGCACTGACACAAGATTTGAAAGGTACCTACACTGACGCAGGTTTTGAAAAGTATTTGCACTGACGTAGGATTTGAAAAGTACCTACACTGACGCAGGATTTGAAAAGTACCTACACTGACGTAGGATTTGAAGAATACCTGCACTGACACAGGATTTGAAAGGTACCTACACTGACGTAGAATTTGAAAAGTACCTGCACTGACGCAGGATTTGAAAAGTACCTACACTGATATAGGATTTGAAAAGTACCTACACTGACGTAGGAATTGAATAATACCTGCGCTGACACAGGATTTGAAAGGTACCTACACTGACGCAGGATTTGAAAAATACTTGCACTGACGCAGGATTTGAAAAGTACCTGCACTGACGCAGGATTTGAAAAGTACCTGCTCTGACGTAGGATTTAAAAAATACTTGCTCTGACGCAGGATTTTGGTTTTGTGTCTATCACACTACGGGGCTTATTATGCCCCTGACAATGGAGGACATTGCAATGTGTGAAATGCAAGAATAAGTGCAATTTTTCTTTTTCTTTTTCACTCTTAATGAGAATTTATTTTGTTATGCTTGCAAGAAAATGCATGTGGAATGTGAAATTCTTCATTTTTTGTCCCGATTGGAGTGGGAATTTTTCATGGTGTTGTGTGTGCAAATAAGATGCATGAAAGGTGAAAAAATTATTCATGTGTGCCCCATCCTGAGTGGGAATGTTGCAACGCGTGCAGAGATAATGCATGTGAAATGCAAGATTTTCCATGTATGCTCCCAATTTGATTGGAAATTTATTTATTTTATGCATGCAAAGCAAATGCAAATGAAATGAGATCTTTCTTTTTTTTTTTGGTTTTATGTTTTTCCTTTTTTGTTACCCTATTTGAGTGGGCCAATTTGTATGCATAGCAAATGCATGTTAAATGCATGATTTGTCATGTATGCCCCAGTCTGACTAGAAGCTTATTTTGATGCGATGCAGAATGCATTTTTTCCATGTTTGCCCCAATCTTTGTGGGAGCCAATTTTGATGCAATGTATACATGTTAACTAAATTTTTGTTTTTGCCCTAAGTTGAGGGGGAATTTATTATGATGTAGTACATGCAAGTAAAGAAAAGGCAAGATTTTTGTCTTTTTGCTCCAATCTGGGTGGAAGTTAATTTTAATGCAAGGTATGCAAAGAGGATGCATGTGAAAGGTGGAAAAAATCCTTTTTTTTTATGCCCCAATTTGAGTGGAAACATTTTACTATGCCTGTAAAATGCATGCGAAATATAAAGTTTCTGATATTTACCCCAATTTGAAGGGGAATTTATTTATGTTATGCATGCGATAAAGATGTATGAAAAAATTTTTTTTTACCCAATTTGAATGGGAATTTATTAAGGAAAATGTATGAGCAATGTGATTTGTTTGAATTTTTTTTTGTTTGATTTTTTTTCTTTATTTTTCTTTTTTTTTGTGTATGCAAGGAAGATGAATATGAAACGTGATGATTTTTCAATTTAAATGGGAACTTACTTATGTGATGCATGCAAGGGAAATGCATATGTGATTCTTTTTTACCCTAATAGGAATCTATTTATGTAATGCATGTAAGGAAAATGCATATGCAATGTGATTTTTTTTTTGAAAGAATCAACTTGATGTTATATGCCGCTGATGATGCAAGATTCTCTATTTGGACCTAATCTAAATGGAAGCTTATAAAATGCAATGCTTGCAATGAAATGTCTATGCCATGGATGCAGAATTTTGTTTCAATAAGAGAATATATATACAAGTGAAAGACTTGATGCATGTGCGAAGGAAACTTCGTTTTATTGTGTATGTAATGTTCGATGCGAATGCTTGAAATTTACAAAATGTAGGATTTTTGGTCCTCAATAGCTAGAAAAGTCTTCCCTTGGCCTAATGGAAATCTTCACTTACACCAATGACTTTATAACATTTTCACTACATGAATGAGCTCTAAGGGAGTATGTGCACTTTCGGACATCCAAGGCTTTCTTCAGTCTATATTTGATATTCTAGGGGAATTTATTGGCCCTAATTTTGAAGTGTTGGCTCGATATGATTGTCTCTCCTATCTATCTTCAACAATAATGCTTGAAAAGCCAATGAGTAAAACTTGTGCTTGCTTTATTTGACATGGTCAAGGCAATCACACAATATGAACATAAAGCTATATTTGGGGAGAAGAAAGAAGCCTCGAGGAAAGTGGAAAATATGGCACTGTTTAGGTGCAAGGAAATGTTTAGAGCATGAATAAGGGGTGATGCAATGCGCAATTTTCAGGAATAGTGAAGTGGGAAGTGATGTAGCGAAAAAAAATGCCTAAATTATGATCTTGGAGCATTCTCAAGCGAGGCCAAAATGAAATGCTGTGAGATGGAAATGGGGATAGGTGAACGATACCTTCTAATTTTTGCATGACCCTTTTGAAAATAGCATCATTGATATGAGTAAAAGATTTTATTTTGCCTCGTGAACTTTGCCCCAGTGCAAGTTATCTTGGTCTTGAAACTTTCCTTTACCAAACAATTGCCCCACTTGCCAAACAAGTCAAATCTCAATGAGGACTTTTAGGGTTTGTAATGTGGCTTGGGTAAATGGGCTCATGAAATGAAAGGATATTAGGCTCAAAATACCCCGCCTTGCGTAAGCTCTTTCATCTATCTTCCTTAGCCTTTTAAACATGTTTTTATGCTGAAATTCACCTAACAAGAAAGGATTTTTAGGGTTGTGATATGGTCATGAAGGGCAAGGATATAGATTGAGATGGAGGACACAATAGTGGGTTAAAAAAAGAATAGATATAAAGTCCGGAGATTCAGGGGAGTTCACAATTGATCGGGATCCTGCAAGTATACAGGGTCGATCGCAGTAATAAAAAGTCTCTAGAGTATTCTAGAGGTCGAACCCAAGGGAGGTAGTAAATTTATAGTCCAAACTTTTAATCCAAAAAATTAATTGATAATGAAATTGATAATTCAAATTAAAAAGAAAAGAAATAGAAAATAAAATGGAGTCTGAGTTTGATTCAGTTCTAGAAGCGTCAAGGGATCAGGATTCACCTTATGAGATAAATAAATTTTATTTCTTAGTTAGACTCTATATAATTATAGTGACTGTTGTTTCTAAAGCGTCCTAATTACCTCTCGGTCAATTAGTCCTAATTTAATTAGGATTCAATTCGCTCTCGCGCAACTAAATTTTCTAATTAAACCTTGAAAACTACAACATATATCACCATGAATTCCTAATTCTATCTCTAGATTAGTTATTCATGTTTATCTCTCTATATCTAGGTTCACTCTTCACCTCTCAGTCCATCAAGTTTACCCATTAATTAGATTCTATGGTGATCAAGCATAAAATCCACATGAACGAATAAAAGAGATAAATATAATAAAAAGATAAATTAAATATAACTTGAAGAACAAATCAAAGAGTCTTAACTAGAGAAACAAATACAATCCATCCCAATCAGGCTACATCCCTACCCCTGACTGGGAAATTTAGCTACTCATATAAATAAAAGTCAAATCAAAACTAAAACTAAAATCCCAAATCATAATAAGAATAACAAAAAGGAAGAGTTTATAAAGAAAAATATAATCTTGCTTATATACTCCCCAAATCTCCTTGCTTTCTCTCTATATGATGCTCCTAGTTGCTCCCAGATGCGTTTAGAATGATGTTCTCTAGCTTCTGAGTGCGTTTCTGCATGTTCCGTTGTATTTCTATCGTGTATCTTTATATAGAAAAATTTTAGAAGCCCATAAAAGCCCAAAATATCATGAAAACACGTTTCACATACCCCCCATTGCATGACCCGGCGCCGGGTAACTATAAAATTAATTGATATGGCGCCGGATGCTTCTAACATGCTGAAAAACGTGAAAATCCGAGTTGACCCGGCGCCGTACGGACTTGACCCGGCGCCGGGTGGTCACTGTTTGTACGGACGGATGCACCTTTCCAGCTCGTGTTGACATTTTGAGTTCGATTTTCGCTATGATAACGCTAGAATTTGGGAAAACTTAAAACATGAAAGTTGTAGATCTATGTCTTAGATTTCCAAATCATCTTAAATCACCTCAATCGGAGCTCATATGTCAGAGTTATGATCAAAATACTGAAGGGTGTCACAACTTTTCAGCATGAACAATTTGTAACGTTTTTACTCCGAATGCTTCCAACTGAACCTATAACGCCATAAAACACAAAAATATGTAAATTCATGCTAAAATATATCAATATAAATATATTTAAATATAATTTAGAGCTTAAATGTGGGTATTTTATATGTATAAAATGGACACATCAACAATGAGAATTTTGCTTTAATCGCTATGCAAACTTGGAGAGCCTCATTACCTCCTTTTCCTTCTTTTCTTTTTCTTTTTCTTTTTCTTTCTTTCTTACTTGGAGAATTTGAATTTGGACCTCTCCTAGCCAAAAGACTTCATTCCATTAATCTTCCTTTCCTTAATTTTCTTCTGTTCACTTATTCTTTTTCTCCTCTTTTTTGGTTTACATGTCTAAGCGATTATACAAAATTGATTCTCATTGCTTCTCAAGCTTAAACCATGTCAGGGGATGTAGAGGATTTTCATGGGGTGAAAATGAGCTTGGAATAAGATCATATGGAGGTAGGCGAAAGAATATTTTGATCCTCTCTTGATATTTAAATTTTCAGCATAAAAACATGTTAGAATTGCCCTATCCCAGGCCTTAATTGGTTTTGGGGGAATGAAATGAACGCTGCTACTTCTGGCTCAAATAAGGTGACTAAGGTAACTCCTTCAAAATGGAAAGAAAAGGAATGCCTCATATCTTTGACTTGACTCGTTTGCAGGACAGGCAAATGCACCTCTCTTCTGTCTCCCTTTTTTTTTTCTTTTTTGCCTTTTTTTCTTTTTCTTTTTTTTTTTTTAATTTTCTCTTACTTCTCTCTCTTTTTTTTTGTTCTTTCCCTTCTTTTTTTCTTTTTGTTCTTCTTTTTATTTTAATAAGCTGGGTGACCTAAGTTGTCTCAGACTTTACCTTTTACTCATACCAATTAAAGTATTTTCATTAGGGATAATGCACAAAATTTTTATTTCCCGAAGTATTGGGAGAGATATGTGGGGGATGTTCAAATGAATGATGGAATGAATGAACAAGTAAGGGTAAGAGAGAGATGTATGTCCTCGACATTGACATAGTTAAAGAAAGCAAATTTAAGTGATAAATCTTGGCTTTGGAAGCATTATCAAATGAAGATATGCCATGTTAGAGGTCTCATGCTATTCTTAATGGTGGATGATTTCCATGAGTGAATGTGCCACCTTGGTCTGGTTCTTTATTCTCTCATTTTCTTTTTTTTTTTATCCAAGAATAGCAAGCACTTAAGCCAAGTGTTATGAGCCATCCGCTGACTGTGTTAATTTCTTCTCGAGGGCAAGACAAAGGCATATGAATCATGTTTGATAATCACTGATGAGCTTTGAGTGGGATGGAGTCTGGCAACAAGTAAGCGATATGAATATGAAAGGCGTGGTGACATGAAAAGCAAAGGGTGGAAGCGAGATTATCAATTGTTTCACTCAGCTTCACTTCTTTAATTGGATATTCTCCCTTTTAGACTTGGGCATTGGCTTGACATGACTTGTTCACTACGAAGGACCAATAATCTTACATTTTATAAATTCCAAGTTTATTAAATGTTTGAATGTTCTATGCATGTATGCAATTTTATTACCCACCTATTGTAAGAGCCTTTGGATCAAGTATGCCAAACTCGAAAACTCATGTGGTGGGTTGGGATGGGATAACTGCCTTTATTTAAGAAGCAACATTTTATTTCACCTCTTGTAACAAGAGGATCAATTTATTCATTTACAACATTATGCATGCTATGGATCGAGATGTGTTAGCATCAAGGACTTATAGATAAGGTAATTATGGAATTGAAAATACCAGATATATTACCTGTCCATAAAAAAATAAACAATCCATAAGGTCACTTGATTTATTGGGTGTTAATTTTCCTCCGGTAACTCGCAGTTTCTGGGGAAATTTAACAAATATTGGCCTACATAAAATCCACAATTCTATGCGACCAATGTTGACGAAGCTATGTGCGTTTTTTTTTCAAGGTTATTAATTGGGATTAATTTTCTTTGCTATTAATCCATTTATTAATTCATGACTTAGAGTAAAAATTCAGGATGCATTTGGTAATGATGCATGGACTCATGATTAGCTAGGGTCGGAGACACAGCTCAAAATTAGGTTTATAATGTCATCACCTTCATTGCCTTGTATCAACCCATAATGATGTTTAATACTTGCTCCGGTGAAGGTAACAATTTGTCACCATTCTTAAGATAGGTTATAATGATGACATGTCATGATGCATGATGAAAAAGGAATGTGCTCTCATGTGTCTTATTCAAGGTGAATCCTGGGCTGGGTCTTTTTACCCTAAGTGGTCAGGCACTAACTAATAGGTTAACCACTAAATTTGCTTGCTAGTGTACATGGTTTCGTGGTGGTTCTATTACTCTCTAAAGGTCCCCAAGTTGCCCCCACCATTCGGTGAAGATCTTATTTAACAAGCCCAATCCTCCAAAGGCTCAAGAATTCCTTGAGAATTAAACTTGTTGCATAAGACACAACCTGAGTGAAGTCTTCATAGTAACCGTCATGAGTTCCAAAAACCTATGAGGAAACCATTACAAACTTCCGCTAGCCTAGGGTGCTCACAGACCCGGGTATAGGGCCCAAAGTGTGGGTGAGAAGAACTGTATCCGTGTACAGTGTGTGAGGAGAGCATGCAAACCTATGAGTATGTACTTATGCATTGCCTAACCCCGCCTGTCCAACAAATCATAATTGCAAGGAATAAACATAGCAGATAAAGTCTTCTACCCTAAGGTTTAATCCGCATGTTATCTATCCTAAGACATGTTATTCAGGAAACAAATAAATAGAGAGGCATGTGAAAACAATGTAAATCACTTTACCAACCCTATGGCTTGTTATTCGAACAAGGGAGAAGTAAAATAAGCATGTGAATAAGTAGAATTAGAATGTGTTATCACGCATGGTGAATAACAATTAAAAAGAAAAACCAAAACAAATATAAAGCCATATTATAAACACAATCAACGTATATAGGCTTGACTCTCAAATGTCCCCAATGGAGTCGCCAAGCTGTCGCACCCGGAAAAATGCGACGAAAGGAAAAATGAGAATAAATCTGGTTTTTGGGTGAAAACCGACTTGTGAGGAGTCGCCACCAAAATTTTAAGGAAAAATCTTGGAAAACCGAATTAAAGAGGAAAAGGGTGGTCTGCGTAATGAGAATTGGATTCGGGAGTCGATTGTGTGTGGGGAAGGTGTTAGGCATCCCACAACACCCGTTCCTAGTAACGGTTACCTTACATTGATGGTGTAAATTAATATAGCTTAAAAATATATTTTGGTTTTCCTTTTATAATTCACATGCGAGAAAATGGGTAGAGAAAAAGAAATTAAGAAAATTTGGAAAACAAAATAAAGAAAATAAATTCAATTAAAAATTAAGGATATTTAAGCGAAATGTGGAAAAGAAATTGAGAAAATAAATTGAGAAACATTTATTAAATTAAGGGGAAAACACCAAATAAATCAGAAAATATTTATTTATTTACAAAGGCGGACTTGACCCAGGATCAGAGCTTGGGGCCTACGTACCTTACGATGGGGATCAAAGTCCACGTAGTTCAGGACTAGAAATGTGTGTCACTTGGTTGATGTTTTTTTATTTTTGTAATAAGAGAAAGTTAATGGAAAATAATTTAACTTTTTTGCAAACAAAACAATTTTCTGAGATTGAGTTAGTGTGTTTTAATTTGCAAAAGACAATTCAATTCCATTTACTTATTCTTATTTGATTTTGTGTGAAAATATTTTTTGTTTTTCTTTGATTTTTTGTTTTAAAATGATATATTTTTGTACTTTTGGAAAACCATCACATTTTTTATTCTTTTGAAAATTTTCTTTTTTTTTTTATAAAAAATGAAAACCAATTTATCTTGTGCAGACTCACAGTCATGCCTAATAAACCGATTCCTGAATTACCTGCGAAGGTTCTGAAATCTTGCGGTATAAAGGTTTTATTAACCTTTAAAGCAAAACTTTAGAAAATACTACTATATTTTTTCAAATGAAAATCTTATTATATATTTTTAGATAAATTTGGGAAAAACTTGTTAAGATGTCATAATTTATTTTTTATGAAATATAATTATTTTCTTAAAAAGAGTCATTTAACTGATATATCTATGTGGATTCGCAATCTCACGCGATAACTCAATAAATTTAAATACCTGCGTGGATTCCGAAAACTCACGTGGTGTAGTTATATGATTCGATCATTTATTTATTTATTTTATTGTTTTATTTACTTTTTATGAGAAAATGATATTTTGAAAGGAAATGTCATTGGGACCAATTATAAATATATTTTTATAATACACTCGCGTAGCTCCGTAGGCTCATACGGTGTGATTATTTTAGGGGTCTGCGAAAGCCCTAGAAACCTTCGTGAACAACCCTAGATATTCCCACTTATAAGTATTTTCTTTTATCATTTCGTTCACTTTTTAGAAAACAATATCATACAAAAAATTATGACCCAGAGGACAATCGGATAAGACTACTTAAATTTGCTCTATGAACAATAAAGCGTGTAGTGGACAGTGAAGTTGCAAATTTGACCACGAATTAACCAAGATGGAACAACCCACATACATGATTCATGTTTGGGCTAACAAATTTCATAATGTTAGGCTCATAAGAAGACAGCCCCAAATACTCCTAACAACTTTCCAAGCCCAAATCTATAAGAAAGCAGCCCAGAGTATTGAAACAATTTCTCCAGCCCAGATCCATAAGAAAACAGACCAAAGTACTGAAACAATTTTCCAAACCCAGGCCCATAAGAAAACGAGTCAAAAATATTAAAGCTTCTTCCCAACATGCCCTTTTCTAATAGCGCGAAATTCACAATCAGAACAAACAAAAGGGTACTTCAAAGCTTAATCTTCCATCTCCACCTAATGCTCTAACTATAAACATTCAATAAGCACAGAATCATCAAGGGGTGGCAATACACGAAGCACTCATTGGATTTCCATAACGAATATACCCAACGACATTAAGCCAGTCGAGTGTGAATTTGAATAACCTACCCGTTGGTGATTAACAGGGAATCAAACAATATCAACAAAATTGACCTCCAGTAAACATGCTCAAACATCACAATTATTCAGTAAACGAGCCAAAGTCTTATAAGTTATTCAGAACCGACGTGACCAAACAAGATGCCGAATCCAACAACACATAAAACCGGACTAGGGCACCTAAGAGAAAAGAATGTTGATTGAAAAGGGAAGCATAATTAGAACACGAGTTACCGAATCCAAAGTCTCATCCACTCGGCAATTTGCTACTGCACCTCGTCTCCAATTTGGCCTCTGGTCTTCAATTCCTTTTTGTATCGGTCTCCCAAGTACCCTCTCGGTTATCGGTCTCGGGTTCCTTACGTTCTCCAGGTTTTTCAGCTTTGGTCTCCTCCTGGATCGTCCTTTTTTGTTCAGTCCTCCTCTACTTTCTTCACCCGCGGCTTCTACTCTGTTTTCAGTTCAGGTTCCAGTTCCCACTCGGTCTCGGTCTCGGTCTCCCTCCTTCTTGAGCTCCCTCTATTTTTCAGTTCCTCCGTCCAAAAATCCCCAAAATTTCTAGGGCTCCTCCCCAGATTCTCCTCCTCCTTCGGTCTAGGCAACCTCGGCTTTTTCAGCTTCGGTCTCCTCAGTTCTTCGCCTCCGTCTCGCGGCTCCTCTCTTCCCTACTCTCCCTCGGCTTTCCTTTTCGGACCTTTTTCAACCTCCCCAGCCTCCATCCTTTTTTCTTTTTTATGGCCTCCATCGTGCTTTTCTTCACGCCTCCCTCTCTCTGTTTCGTGCCCCTTTGGTTTTTCTCTTTTGAGTTTGCTGCCTCCCCCTTCTCAGTGCTCGGCTTCCCTCCGCTTTTCTCTCTATTTTTGTTTCGTGCACGCCTCCTCTGCAGCTTTCTCTATCTCCATACCCCCTTCCTTTCCTTTCGGTCAGCCTCTCCTGGTTCCCTGTCAGTTCACGTGTCCCCTCGGTTTCTCTTCCTTGCACGGCTCCTTCTGTTTTGTCCGTGTCCTCAGCTTTCCTCTGCCTCCCCTGTTCCCTTCGTCTGTGTCCGCCTCTTTTCAGTCAGCTCCTCCCTCTTATTTTCGTGATTGCCTCTGCTTCTCTCTGTCTCACGCGTGCGGCCCAGTTTCTTTTCCTTTCTTTGTCTACTGCCCTAATTGTTTAGGGCAGCCCCTTTGGTCCAAGCCCACAAGTCCAATTGTGGGCTCGTGGTGTTTGGGCCTCATATTACCCCCTCCCCCCTTTTTTTTTTCTTTTTAAGTTCTTTTTTTTATTAGTTTTTTTTTTCAATTGGTCTTGTGGGCTTGAAATACTGGGCTGCATTTTAAGCCCAGTATTTTAAAACCCAGAGCATTCACCCCTCTTTTTTGAGTTTTTTCTTTTTTTTATTTAATTTTTTTGTTGCTTTGTTTTGTTTTGTTTTTTCTTCTTGGTTATCTATTTGTATATTAATTTTATTTATTTAATTCTTGCAAATTTCTTCTTATTTTTTTGTTTGTTTTTTTTTTCATTTAGACATTATTATTTATTATTAACTTTATTGTATTTTTTTTTTATAAAATGCCCGGACAAAATGGGGTGTTCACACATATCATATTTATCACTTTTCAAATTTTTAAAAATAGTGTGAAAAATATGTAGAGATACAACTGGCAAATGGCTCCTTGGACCAATATCCAAAATCCCATTACAAGTGGCATAGAATTGTTCGTGGTTGAGGCATGTAAATTAGTATCTAAAATATAAGAAAATTTTAGGAGTATTATGTTGGTATAAAAATAAGGAAAAAAGTAGATGTTTGGTATAGTAAATGAAATACTATAATATTACCCTTTGTTAATTAGGAAAATTTGTTTCTTTCATTTATCATTAATTGATTTGGTATAAAACAAACATCATTAATTAAGGGGAATTTTGGGAGAAAAAGTATGTTTTAACACAAATTAAATGAAGTTAACTAAAGTATATGTGAGGTAGTTTCTTAATTTTTCCTTAAATTTAAGATTGGAGATAATAATTTCCTGTTTGTGAGCTCGACATTGACATTGATTTCATTGAGCCCATTAAAATTAGATGTGCCTCACCTTCCTTTAGCATTTTTTTTTCTTAATAAAAAATGTTATTAAATACTACCAAGCTCTTGCTTCAACTAATAAATATTATACTAATTTAATTAAAGGTTTTGAATTTCAATCATAGAAATACAAATGCATTAAAACTTGGTAGTATAGTTTCCTGCATCCTACTCAACTCGATTCAATAAAATGATAAAAAATAATTACTATGTTATTAAATATTTAAGGTGATAATTATTTTGATTTCGTTTTAAAATACTAAAAATGTTAAAAGTTCACTTTAAAATATTATATCAAGTTAATTAATGAATATGGTAAAAAAATAAAGGATCGAATAAAAATAAATAATTAAATCAAAATTTTTTATTAATTTGCGTAGGCCTAAGCCAAGTTGAACTTGACGTATGGGTGGAATGGGAAATTCAGAAATGTGTCAGAGGCTGTGAGTTCTGAAAGCAAAAAAACAAGTTGATATAAGAACATTACAAGCGACTGAATATATAAATAAACACGTCTGCTGTCTCATCAGCACATGGAGAATTGTGTTTTCAGATAAACCTCACAGTTATTGCCCAGTTCATTCAGAGAGTTATAAGATGATCCAGCTTCAGATAATGCCATTTCTGCTCTGTGTTTGACCTCTGTAACCCTAGCCCTAAGACACCGCCCTTCTTCTTCCACCATTATCCTCCTAATCAGCTTCTGTATTTCATGCCTATCAACCACCACTCCCTTCTCCATCTTCACCCTCAAAGCCACGCCAAGCTCTTCCGTCAGCATCGTAGCATTCATCATCTGCTCTGCGTACAACGGCCACGCAATCATCGGAACTCCACTCGTGGTCCCCTCCACCGTCGAGTTCCACCCACAGTGCGTCATAAATCCACCAACCGAACGATGAGCCAGAATCTCTGCTTGTGGAGCCCACTTGGGGAGCACAAGTCCCACCTCTTTGGTCTTACTTGTGAACCCTTCAGGCAAGCAACCGTCGTCGCCGTTTTCCACGTTGAAAAATGTGCCATTCGCAGCATCTTCCTTCGCCGGACGAACCACCCAAACGAATCTCTGTTCACTTAGTTCCAAACCCCATGCCACCTCCTCCATTTGCGCCGGCGACAAGGTCCCACCACTTCCGAACGACACATAAATTACGGAGTCGGCGGGTTGCCGGTCAAGCCAATTGAAAACCTCGTCGTCCTTATTCTTTCTAGGTTCGACGCTTCTCAATATCGGTCCAACTGGATAAACCGTGCCCTTAATTATCCCACCTAAACCGTTCTCACTATCTCTCAAAGATTTAAGTGTCATGGGCTCAAGATCTTCCCACGTATTCACCAGAACCCCATCGGCACGGCTCATGTCGACTCCCATTTGTACAAAACCCTCGTAAGCCGGTTGTCCCCGGAGCAGTAACGGTTCAAGGGTATCCTCAAACCGAACCGGTTTGCAACCCGGAATTCGGAGCGGTTCATGGTTGTTCAGATGCCGATCTAGGGACTCCTCGTCGATGACCGATGCATATATAGTGAGTGCAAGCAGCCACGCCGTGGAAGTAAAAAACACAAATGTTAGCATCCCGAGGTCACGTGCTACGGCCAAAGCATTCGTACTGAACATGTCGACGATGAGCGCCGTCGGACGGACTTCCATTGAGAGGATAGCAGAACGGAGAAGTGGAAGTGACTTCTCCATAGCTAATCCGATTCGTTCTCCCATTGGGGAGTCCCGTCGGAGTTCGCCGGAGACATTTACAGGTGGGAGTATGACGATGTTTGGGGAAGGTTTAAGGTTTGAAGTCTGCTGGGTTATCTGAGAATGTGTGGTTGAGAAATCGGTGGACACGACGAAGATGGTGACGTCGAAGAAACGTTGAGAGAGAAGACGTTTTCCGAGCTCGATCATCGGAATGAGGTGGCCCATGCCGGGGCTACAAAGCAACGCAGCAGTAGGTTGGTCGCTTGACGGCACCATGGCTATGGCTACAGCAAAGGAATATTATATGCCAACTATGGAGAAGGAATTAAGAAGGAGATTGTGTGGAAACTGGAAAGAGAGTACCTATGTGTCTCTTTCCTTTTATTGTTGATTGGTTTATCAACTTCGATGTCGTGCTAGTCTATGCTATTTTGTTCAATTCAGTCGAGAAATATTTTGTATTGTTCGTATCACGCCCGTCGTTTGATGCAAATTTTAAAATGACACCGCTCAACGGATGGCAAGTCACACTAACAAATATTTGGTATTAGATTAAGATTAAAAATTAAAACAGGAACAACTTTTTTTTTTCGTAACAGATTAAAATTTTTTGGGCTTTTCTGGGTAAGGGAGTTTTATTCTTACAGGATCTAAAGTATAACCTACACATAATTAAACTTGATTTGAATTAATTAAAGTATAACTTTCTGAAATTAATTGGTATTACTAAAATAAAATCTCATACTGGACGCACTTGAATTTAACCTAATAGTACCATATATCAGTATATAAATCTGATTGCTTGGTATTAGGTGACGTAATTAAATATAACGGTGCTTCTTGTTTTTATTTTTTATTAATAATATATCTTTGCTTCAAGCAAAGGGTAAGTGTATTCTATTGATAGCGAGCCGATCTAGTAACATGGGTTATATATGTATAAAATTTCAAACTCTCAAGTTAATTAAGAAGTTGAAAGTGGGATGCAAATGGCCGTAAGAACTGCTGGGATGTCCATATTGATACTGATATATAATTTACTTCATCGATCTTTAATTACTTGATTGCCTATTTGTCTATTCCAAAGTTGAAAAATATTTATTTATTATAGAGTAAATTATACAAATTACCTTTTGAATTTAATTAACTTAAACAAAATTCTCTTTTATTTTAAACTTTTCAGCTAAAATGCACTCTACCTAATTTCTTTTTAGTTATACAAATATATATAGTTATGTTTACTAGATGGTATTTATCAAAAAGTTTTAAATTATACTAAAATATATAATACTTATTAATTTATTTCGATTTGTAAATATTATAAATGGAAAATTAATATTCTGGCCAGAAAAAACGGAAGATATGTATTTCTTTTTGGTCCTGTGGATTGGTTTATCGGTTATATATAATTTATAAGGTATTTTTTTGCCAAATAATTATAGGGTTTTGGGGATTAGGTATATGTGATTGTTGTCAAGTAATTAATAATTTTGCTTCAATTAAGTGCTGATGGTGTCGTTTAATTTATTAATTGCCAACCGATCAAGTAGCATGGGCTATCTGTGTATTACATTTTAAACTCTCAACTTAACTAAGAATTGCTGGTAAAAGGAAAAGAAAAAACTTAATTAAGAATTTGCTAGTGCTATACAATTGACCATAAAATGTTTTGAGCCATCGAGTAATATTTTGGGGTTTTTTTATAATTTTTTTTTAAATTTTAGAGTTTGAATGCCAAGTTGCGTCATTTATTCCTTGAGAAAGTGGGGGCAAAAATATAAATTTCTACTCCCTAATGCCTTAAAAAATTGGAAAAGATTAATTTTATAAGTAAACTTATATACTTTTTTTATATACTTTTTATACTATTTTTAATTAAAATTTAACATGTAATACAATGTATTAAAAATAATTCATATATTAATTTTTAATTAGAAAATAATACGAAAAGTACATAAGCAAAAATATAGAAATATTTTTCTAATTTTAATATTTTTTATATTGATTGTAGAAGTAGTAAAAAGGTTTAAAAAAAATCATTTTTTGTTCTAGAATTTTTATCGAGAAATAAATTATAAATTTTTAATTCATAATATAAATATTTTAAAGATGCAATATGTTGCTTAAAAAAGCTTTAAAAAGATCTTAGAATTAATTAAAATGTTTATGAGTATGTGCCAGGTATTTTATATAGCTGGTCGTGGAAGAGGAAAATTTAGTACTTGAAACTACTAACGGAGATGTGAAAAATTAAAAATGTTTGTCAATTCAATTAATTGTACTTTCAGATGTCATTTTCTCATCTAGAAAGGTGTACCATAAAACCAGAACAATCATGAAGCAGCAGGAATCATAAGGGAAGTCTGGTACATGACAGAATATACAAATATGAACAGTAATGAAGAATGGTAGCTATAAGAAGGTAAGAAAAATTGAAGTGATGGTTTCTAGAGGCTGCATGTGATATATAATATGAAAGAAAGTAATAAAAAAATGGATAGAATTGTATCGAAATCTCCATGGCCCAAGGTTGAAGTGAACTAGGCAAAGTTCCACTCACAAGCAAGAAGCAAATACTATACCTGGTGTTTTACAACAATATTTAGCCCCCCTCCTCCAATTTCAAATTCTTATTTTTTTAGGCAAATATATATATGTAATTTGTTTTGTACAATTTATAAAAAGCCATACTATTATTTATGATTTATGAACAATTTATCTCATATTCCGTGCTACGCATGAGTCTAGTGTTATTTATTATTCATGAATAACTTACCTCAGAAATCCCAATTATTGTTGGGTGGAGTTAAGGAAATTAAGTATTAAGCAACAAATATGTGATCTTATATACTGGTTTCAGTATGGGTATTTTTCCTATGAATTATTTGGGTGTTGCTCTCTCTCCAATTAATTGTCGAAGCCTCATGTAGCAAATTTCAGCCCATGCAAAAATGTGGTCCACTAGGTGCGCATGCACCTGTTTTATGTAGGTAGATTTCAATTGGTTAATTCAGTGCTATTGTCTTTGAATGTTTATTGGTTTCAAATCTTTATTTTTCCTCATAGTATTATAGAGGGAGTTGACAAAACTTGCTTTAGATTCTTATGGGGCCAAAAACAAAATGGGAATACCAATGTGCTTGTCTCATGGGATAAGTTTGTTGATTTCTCTAAAACTTATGGGGTCTGAATCTCAAAGATCAATTATAAATTGTGGAATCTGGCAGCCATAGCAAAGAAAAGCAAATTTATGTAGGAATTCCAAAGTGGCATGTGGATTGCAGGTCCTAATGGCACATATACAATATCTGTAGGATAGAGGTGGTTGCAAGGACAAGGTACCAAATATGTATGTTCAAGCCCCTTTGTATAACCTACCAAAACACTCTCTCATCTTATTGCTGATTGTTAAGAGAATGCTACTTCTAAATGATAGGTTGCTATCCTTAATTGTCTGGTTGATAAATATGTGCTTTGTAGTGTTAAAATGAATCGGTGAATCATTTATTCTTTGATTGTGAGTGGTTTATGGAGCTACTAAATGCTCCTATGGATTGGATTGATTCTATATCAGCTATGCAAGACTTGTTGGACTTGTATTATAAAACCATTGACACATCAGCTGAAAGAGACGAATTGAATGAAATAGTCCCTGCGGTGCTTTTTATAAGCACTAATTACCTCTCAAGTACCTCTGCAAATTGTCAACAGCGCTAATTATTTTTTTTTAAATGCCTTTGTGATGATTAATTATTAGGAGAGATGGATTGAGAGATTTAAGTGGAATTGTAATAATTTAATAAGCTTTAAAAAGGATAATATTAAAAAAATTAAAAGTTTGAGATAAATTTATAAGTATTAACTAATTTTAACCCTATTTTTTAATCTAAAATTGTTAAGGGGGTCTTGTAAGAGGAACAGCAGCAGTACTATAAAGTACAACATATAGCGCGTACAATTTATAATGATATAATAAATGATTTCACTAACTAAAGTGTCCTATGTGACCCTTGTGTTTGTGGCCGAGTGTGGGTTTCTGCTCTGATCAAGTTGTTGGATTGAAACGACATAACGAATGTGATGGAGTCGCTGGTGTGGAAGAACACCCTCTCTCAAAAGATTCAATTCAAACCTATTAACTAAAGTTAAGATCATGACTATAAAAAAAACTTTATAAGATTTGATTAGAATCTTATAAAATAATGGGTTTAAGATATTTGAAAAAAAAATGTTTAAATATGTGGTTCAAAAAAGAGTTATAATTTTTCTTTAAGCCTATGATCTTATAGATGTCCAATTGGAAGAATAATTCAGGCCATTTAGAATTAGGTGAGGATAAATTATATTTTATTTTTAGATTTAATTTGAATTATCTTATTTATTTTATTCTTTTTGAATTTATTTGATTTAGATTAGGATAAATAATTTATGGATTCCTATTTATATTCAAAGGAATCAATCATAAATTTAGATTTAATTTAATTAGAAGTAGATAAAAGCTTATTTTTATCTAACTAAATTAGGAGTCATAGTAGGAATTAATATTTTACTTTTTTATTTAAGATAATTCATTATAACATTTTTAAGACAGATCAATATTATTCAAAGTTTATTTAATTAGTTTTTTGTATTCTTTTGAGAATATACCTGATTTATTAAGAATTTGATTTACTTTTGTGACGTCTTTCTATAGTTAGAGTTCTCTGAGGCAAGTTCTTATTAGGTTCTAGTTTGATCAATTCATTTAAGTCATCCATATTACCGTCCTATGTAGTTTTTGAGTTCTCGAGACAGGTTACTCGTGAGTCCACATTAGTATGTCTAATAAATCTTCATTGAGCATTTAATATAACTTGATGCGATAACTGAGCATTTCAAAAAACTTGTTCATATGGAGAGATAGTTTCCGACTTATCAAGAGAGAGAGAGAGGTAGCTGCTGAAACCATTCACAAATAACTTTGTTTGCTATTGTAGGCCAACTGAATCCAACGTTCCACCCAACATGAAATAGATACCTGTCCTGCGAGTTTGTGCAAATTCACATTGATCAACCCTCAAAAGCAGGGACAGAACCAGAAAATATAGTTAAGGGGGACGAGATATACATCTAACATAAATATTTATATTTTTTTAAAATATAATTTTAAATTTTTAGTAAATAAATATAATTTTAAAAAAATTGAAGGAGCTAACAAGAGGCTAATTACCTACTGTAGATGAGAGACACACTGAAAATTGGAAAATGCAAGTCATGAGGTGGGCCATGGTGCTAAAGGCCATGCCAAGAAATAAGAAATGTTAGGTAATAAACCGTCGAGCCTGCATCTGTCCCTGCCCAAAAGCAGGGGTGGACCCAGACTCAACTAGCTGGGCGGCCAATATTTTATGAAAAAAAAAAAAATATATGTTTATATCTAATTTTAATTTTAATTTTTAATATTGTTATTAATATCTTTTTTTGAAATGAAATATGGATATATTAGCACGGCCTGAGCTTAAAGGAAAAAACTACATGAAGAATAATCCCATGCTACGTGATTTCGGCCGGCCCGATACAAGGCCCCTCATGAAAGAAGCAATAAATCCTTCTTTGTCCTGGCTGCGTTGATCGGGAAGAAATGTGGGGTTGGTAATTACTATACCTCTAAACCCTAAAATTTTAATTCTAAATAAATTTAAGTTTATTTAAATAATCGCCCCACACTTTTAATATTTACATGTAGTCAAACTATATTATTTGAGGTTAGTCTATCCGGCCAAAAAAACTTTTTGATTTGGAGTCATGACCTATATGAAGATTCACTTGAATTAGTTACACACAACCTTGGAGAATAACTTGCAAATAACATTGTACAAATTTGAATCTACTCATTTTGAGGGTGAGTAGAGGATACTAATGTTTAATATAAATCATTCAAAGTAAAAAAAAATAGTTCAGATTTAATTTAATTTAATTTTTATAATTTCAAGATTTATTTATTTTAATAGATGTGTACTGTAAAATAAAAATAGTCTTCAAATTATTAAATATTTAAATAATGACGTTTTAATATAGAAAAATAGATCCGGTCAAAATGTATATAGAGAAAATATTTACATTTTAAATTTGATGGGCACCATTTACTCATCCTAAGGATGAGTTGATCCAGATTCAACAATATTGCACAAACTAATTGGCCTATAATCATTGAAAGATTGAGGCATATTGCATTTGGGCAACAATGTAAAAAAATACCTTCAATAGGAAACCTCTTTGAAAAATTTGTTTATTCATGCGCGCAATGTCCTCTTTCAAAATGTGCCAATAATCCTCAATCCATCTGTGTAGATAACATTGGTAATTTTAGCTGCTGTAATCTTTGTTGTATTTCATACAAAGGAATGGTCTCCTGTTTGAAAAACTTGTAGAAAATATTCCCTAGCTGTGTTGCTTTGTTTCGTACTGGAGATTCACTAACCACATCCTCTTCCTCCCCCTTTATCTTGGAAATTCAGTGAGTGATCCTCTCTCTAAGACCGACGGGTGAAAATGTTTATTATTATTTTTTTCTTGGTGGGGAAGATATTTACTTTTACAATCATCAGTAAGCATCTAATTCTCCCTCCTAGCTCTTGTGCCAGTAACATCTCACACAATCAACTGAGCCAAGCTACTTTAGCTTCATATCCAAAATGAGCTGGAAGCGGTGCCATCGGATCAAAATTATTTAATTGGGCTACATAATGAAAATGGCCCTGGATTGGGAAGGCCCACCTTATACAAGTGAAGGCTGTCCAAGTCCACAAAAACGCACCTCTTGTCTGTTATGTGAATGGATCCATCAGCCCAGTATCTTCAAGGGCCCACAGATCACAATCAACATATCAACTTCAATACATATAATCAAATTTATAATAGGCCGAATAGCATGCCAATACATATTAGCCTAAGTAGTAAGGGTGATGATTATACAGTCTGAGTTTTAGGGTTTGAGCCCCTCTTTGTTGTTAAAGTTCTACTTAGTGGCAACCGATTTTCTGTTCTCTCCTTCCCACTTTTTGTTCACCAAAAAACAAATTATAGTAAACTATAAATAAAATTTATAATAAACAACTCTCTTAATTAATTATGAATAATGCAACTCATTTTATATTCCATGGCACAACCAAAGGCTAACCTATTTTGGATTGAATCACCCAATATCCAATAGTTGTATTAAATTCTGATTAATCCGGTTGAGGCGGTTAATTAGGATCCGAGGCTCACTTTAGTTTTGTATCATTCCCTTTTGGCACATGCTGTAACTTCAAAATACCCATTGCAACCTATGTGTAGTTGGATTGCTTGCTGATTTAAGAAATGGGCCTTCTGTGTTTATCTTTTCTCTTCCATCTATCTCCTATATTTGCCATTGCATAATATTAAAAGATGATCTTATAATTGATAATTAGAATGAGATTAACAATGTGGCCAAACAAAAAAAAGAATGAAGATTAATAATGAATAAAAGGTGTTCAAGAGGAAAGAAATAAAAATGCATTACAACTCAATATTTTATGGGTCACAAAAGATTTGTCAAGTTTTTCTCTAAAGCAGAAACAAGTGCTTAATTGATAAGTCCTGGAATAATGAGTCCCCTTCACTCGTTATCTACTTTTTTATAAAGTTGAAATGATTTATTATTGATTTTCTAAAAAAAAATTTAAAGAATTTACACATTTCAAAGATATACGTTGTTAAAACATATGAAAGTGACAAATTTTGAAATGTACCATTGAAATTATTTCTTAGTGCACGTTTGATTTCTCTTTTTGTAAAAGTACTTTTAGAATAACCACAATTTACAAAAATGAAATTTGGATAAAGTAGAGAAGTTTACTGAAAAACTGTTTGGATGAAAAAGAAAAAAATGATAGTTAGAAAGTACAGTTTGGTTTTCAAAAAGAAAAACCAAACAAACACTTAGGTTCTTAATATAAGTTATTTTTAATTACTTCACATATATTAAAAAAATTAGTACTCATTTATATTTTCATGCCTTCTACGTACCTAAGTTGAATTGATTAATTACTCTTGTGCATTGTGTATCATGTCTGTTACTTTAATCCGTTTAAGTCCTCTTAAAAAAGAAGTTTAAAAAAAAATATTTTTTATTTTGGACTTTAAAGAGAATATTCTTATCTTACATTTTATGTGCCATTCATTAACTCTTTATCTACTATTGACTATATCACATTAGTTTTGTTAAAGATAGTTGATTAAATTTGATACGAAGCGGCTTTTGTTTATTTAGCTAATGTATGATTATCCTTCTTTATGAATAGGAATTGAGATTTTGTTTAATTTGGTTTTAATTTAAAGCTTAATTGTAATAATTGTTCAATTCACAATTGTTTACTTGATTCGTTTTTATTCTAATTAATTTTATTATAGGAGTGAGTAACACCAACAAGGATGAGAAGCTGTGGCTGTGAGGACAACGGGAGAAGTGAAGAACAGAACATAGGTTGCGAATTCAAAATGATTTAAAAAAAATAAAGGAGCAGCGAAGCACTTAATAAGAACTCACCAAAGATGGAGGCCAACGAAGCAAACAGGAGCAAGAGCTACGATAAGGTAGGAGCACAAATCAACACCCACTGAGGAAGAAGGCGATGGAGTTCAGCTGAGTTGAAGGCCGTACAATGTAGGCTGCAATTTGAGGATTTCTGACTTCGTTCAATTATTTAGGTTACCTACTGGTTTAGTTTTATTTTACTTTTTTTGTTTGTAAGTTATAATTGTAATAAATTAAATTATAATGCTATAAATTATTCTAAATTATGATATAATGATTTTAAACATAAAATAAAAAATTAAAATTTTAAAGAACTATCCCGTTCTCTATAATTTGCTCCAGTTCCTGGCTCAAATCCTGTTCTTGGATTAAAAACCTGGTTCAAAATAGCTTAACCTGATCCAACCACGTACTTGAGCAGTTTGAATCTTCAAAATAAGTCATTATTCTCTTTGGGCAATAGTTCAACTGACTTAACTATCCGGACTAATTAGTTCTCAATATTAACATTATGTCATTGTCATGATGGTTTTTTTATTTGGTTCAGATATGCTCCACATGATACAACCACGTACTTGAGCAGCTTGAATCTTCAAAATAAGTCATTATTCTCTCTGGGCAATAGTTCAACTGACTTAACTATCCGGACTAATTAGTTCTCAATATTAACATCATGTCATTGTCATGATGGTTTTTTTATTTGGTTCAGATATGCTCCACATGATATATTAGCAGAATACTTACTTTTGATATTTGGATATATGTATTGTGGAGTGGAGCACCATATATTATATTTTGAACATTTGGGAAATCCAATTTCTTGAGGGAATTTTGTCAAAATTTCTACAATTAAACTTTATATATGTAAAAATAAGCATGCTTATTGTCCTTGCATTATAATTGTCCCATTGGTTTTAAATGTGAGTTTATATATATTTGAGGGCTTGTGGAATAGGAGTTGGAAGATTATTTCACATTCTATATCAGTCATATCTAGATTTCAAGATGCATGAGAAATGATTTAAAAAATTCTTAAGTGATAACTTTAATCTTTTGTAATAATTTTAGTTTTAATATCCTTCAAAATAACTATTACCCCATCTAAATTGCTAAGTGGATTTTGAAAATATCGAAATAAATGGAATGTAATTAAGATCAAACTAAAATGGATCCCTTGTTATTCAGCACAACAGAACAAAGTATGTTGCTTTTGTCATGCAGTAATCTTGACATTATTTCTGCCTTAAAAGAAGTATAAGATAAAACAATGATAATTTTTGAATTTTAAATTAAGAAACAATGATTTAGTAAAAAAATAAAAAATTTCAAAATGTGAGTTATTCAAATTAGTCATAAACAATATAAAATACAATATTCTCTCTCCTATTAAACTCAACATACAATAGAGATGCAACTATGATAATGACACAAAAGGATCAAACTAGCTTTTCCAATATGAACCCCACAATGTTGATTTCTATTCTCCTTCTTCCCCACGCCTCTTTCTCAGAGAATAGAAGTCAACATTGTGGAGTCCATATGGGAAAAGTTAGTGTGGTTTTTTCATGTCATTCTTTTTACTTAGTCCTTCTTTGGAAGAAAATTGGACCGAGCTTGGTCCTTTAGAGTTAGTCCTTCTTTGGCACCAAATTGGACAGAGCTTGGTCCTTTAGGGTCATTCTTTCTACCACCGTGGTCCTTCCCTAACTGTATCTTGGCGCACAATGGAAGTGAATTTAGCTTTATCATATTTATTGATATTGATTTTTTATAGTGAAAGTTGAATATCTCCTAAACAACTTGGAATGTGTAATGTTCACTTGGCCCATCAACTTGGAAAAGATTTAAAGATTACCCAACGAAACTGTTGGATCAAAAGCTCTTGATGTTTCAATTGTGTCAAACATTGAAAATAATTTTGATCTTAATGTATCAAAAAGCTGGAATTTGACTTATTTGGGCGAAAAGATGACCCCTGTTTTGATTTGAATTTCTCCAAAACGTTTATTTAGGCCTTAGAAAAGTTCTTTTTCAAAGATCACTGTGGGCTTTTTCTAAATTTCACAATCGTTTTGAAAATCTGACCCAATATAAATACATATGGTTTTCATTGAGCAAGCCCAATTATATATATTATCCATGAAATATCTGGATCATAACTGCTTAAAAACAAAATACGAATAAAATAATAATTTCCTAATTGCCGTGTGTGCCAATCACTATATATATATATATTTATTTATAAATTGAATCACTCACAAAATATTTAGCTTTGTCAATCATGTTATTCATGTATGACCCATTTATGAAACGTAGTCCACAAATCTGTGTGTGACAAGGCCCCCACGCTTAGCTTATGCTATTCCACGCATTCTAATGTCCACTAAATTCTCAAATATAATAGTTGGTAATGTAAAAAAAGTTAAGAACACAAAAACCACAGACAAAAAGTCCTAAAGCCTATCAAAGTTGGTTGAACGAGTAAAATTAGTTTTATATATCCTATAAGGTGTGAATTTAAATCTTAAAATTGATATGTGAATTTTACTGGTGAATAATTTATAAATACCATTTTAATGACTCTTTTGACTGCCTCAAGTTTCTCTCTATTATGATTCATTGCAATGGAGAATGTTAGATTTAATTTAATGGTTTAGATTTATTAGTTTTTAAAAATATGCTTTAATCTCAACAGTTAAAATTTGATCTGAATGGTTTAAAATTGCATTATTGAAAGCACAGTAAATATAGGAAGCCTAATGGAGAGAAACTTGACTCCATCGAGCCATGTGTGTGGTATATTGGCCATTAATGTAGAGTTGAAGCAACTAAACTCAACAATGATAGAGTCAGCAAGTATCCCATCCCATATTGGCCAAATTCTTTTCACTTCCAACAGTTTAATTAGACATTGACTTGATCATTTGTATGAATCGGTATCATTGACCTTTCTACCTCTTCCATCATTATCTTCATATTAATTAGACACATTAGTATTCAATTCTAGCTGTCTAGGCTGTGACATTATATCTTTTACTATCCGATATGTTTCAATTGGTCTAAGCCAATTTAGTCTTAAGCTGTAACTGTGTTAGACACTGACCTATATTATAAAACTTGACTATTTCTTTTGATAAACAAAACTTGACTATTTCTATTTATTACCATCAATGATATTTCTGTTCTGAAAATTAAAATGTTAAAAATATATAAATGATATCTTTTTTTTAAAATTGGCCAATTAATAACTAAAGAATGGAATTTCTATATTTTTTTTGGGTTCAAATAAGATAAAATTAAAAAAATATCTTTAATTCATATCTTGAATTTCTATGTACCAATCAAGTATACACACACACACACACAAGTTTTGTTCAAAAAAGTATATTTAAAGTTGTTCAGAATAAAATGCTTTATGCTAGATATCTTTTTATTACTTAAATTATGCTCTCTCATTATTTCTTAAAGGCGATTTAATGACATAACCCTATCCTTTTCCAAGATAAATTATACACCTTTTTTCTGACAGGAAAAGTTACATTGCAAATAAATTTATTTTGATCTAAATGGTATGTAACACCCTACTTTAAACACACCTCCACTCTTGAACAATTATTTTAAAAGTTGACCAAACCAAACCAGAACTCCCCAACTTTAACTCCCAAAACCTCAAAATCTAAAAAGAACACCCAAAAGGCTTCAGAGTAGGGTTGAGCCGCGGCGAACTGTAATACTACCGTGACCATAGCTAGGTAGTAGTGAATGGCACCATGGTGCTTCTTGCTGATATAATATAAAAAATTTACAACTCTCTATGGCAAACTTTTGACGGCACAACTTCGTGTTTCGACCTCCGATTGTCTTGATTTCAACTCTTACAAGTCAATTTTATTCTAATATAACTATAGACACTAATTTTACTCAAATTTGTCTTTGTATGGATATTTTGGGTACTCAACACCGTTTTGACTATTTTTTGGCCAAAATTTAAACTTTAAGCACTCCAATTGCCACCCGAGGCAATTTAGTCACTATGAACCCTCCATACAGGTTCCATTTGACTTAACCAACTTGTCCAAGAAGATTTTGTCTTAGAGAAACTACTCTTCTAAGATTTAACTTCCTTGAACACCAAATTCACATAATGGACTATATGCTTAAAACTCACATACATGGCCCAAACTCTCCTTTGGGCTCACTCATATAGTCATTCTAACACACAAACACTTGCCCCTACATTAATGATCCATACCGGGGTCCACAATCCTACTACATTGCCTGACCATCAATCACAAACTTGGCATATATCTATAACTAACACCATTCATCATCTATACAACGTCATCACTTCACCTACACATACATAACTATATTCATCTTTATACTCCTAAGATACACATATAGGCAACCAACCATAATAATCTACTTGGCATGATATTACATAAACTAAATTACAAACTACTAATAATACTTGAAAATTTCAAAGGCGGAGAGGCCTACGACTCTTTGGTCTTCTTCGAACTAGCACTAGAGTTTTAATATGAAATGTTAGTCATGGAAGGGAATGTAAGACAATATCTCAATAACTGGGACAAACATACACATATATAATATCATCAATATCACATATATATGTAAATAATGTCATGCGATGCAAAATGCCATGGTATGCATGTCTCCCTCAATACGGCTAGAATCACAAGTTGGTGTTATAATAGGATATTCCATATATGTGACTCCCTTCCAACAGTTGGTCAAAACTGATTCTAAGACATCACCAATCTCACCTCACACTAGTGCACCTTGTCAAAGGTAACATTAATACTTGAATCGTGGTTCTCCTTTCCCTAGACCACCGTGAATTGGTGGTGATTTAGGGAAGGTACAGTCCACAGCTACCTTACTCTTTTACCGTAGGAGAGGATTTAGTAATAGAGATCACTTCCTTATTTCACCATATCATGTATCATATTTCATCATCACCACCCGATCCACCATTTCTCACCATGTATATGTGGTGATGATGTTCATGCCATGTCATCCTGTTTATATCACTATAAAATTATCATCATATTCATCATCATGATCATACTAGCATGCTATGTACATTTGTAATATCATGTTCATCAATATCATATATCAATGCCAGGAAATCGAAATCCATACTACGTTAAGTTGTGTACATACCACGATATATAGAAAAATCATATACATACACATAACAATATTATGATATGAATGGAGACATGCATATATGTATATCAACATATGACATATATACAAACACCCGGTTACCCAGAATTATCGATACCACACACACAGGGGCTCAGGTAAACTTACGGAGCACCCATTATGAACTATACGCCTCCAATTAGTCAATCAATCACTACAACATTATAATATCTTTTATTAACATAAAACACACATTAACCATAGTTCACAATCCAACCATTCCAGCTTAACCCATTTTTCCAATAGCACTAACACCTCCCAATAAGTCTCAATTACATATCTTAACTATAATTATCCATATACATTTTGGATTTCATACTCCCTTTACAATTTCCAACCTAGGGTTCTACTCAAACCCATTACAATCCAACCAAAACTCATATCCAAACCTTTCTAACACTATATAACATTTCTACAACTCCAAATCAAGCATTTTAACTAGTGGAAAATACAATCCAATCAAAATCCAACATACTCCCATGGATTCAACCCAAAACCAAAGAGAAAAGAGAGGAGGGAAGGTTAGGGATCATTTACCAACTAAAATCAAAACTTCTAGAGTTTGAAAATCATCTCCCCAAGCCGAATTCCTCGAACCCTAGCACAGCTCCTCCTTTTCTCCCTTGTTTTATTCTTGTCGGTCGATTGAAATGGTTTCTAATTTATAGAGATTTGGGGTCTGATATTGCGGTGTCTGGTAAGTTCACCATGGCGTGGAGCCCTTTTTCCTGAAAAATCTATCTAAGTTTTAACTAGTTTGTTGCGGTGGCTCTGCTTCTTGCCGCGATGTGGTGCTTCTGTCTCCTCTTTATTTTTCCTCCGTCCTGTTTTCTCTAGTGCACATATCATTGAGTATACTTCCCGTTAGTTCGAGATCAAGTCTAGGATAATATAATGAGGGTTGTTACATAGTACACAAATAATTTTTTAAATAAAGGATATGGATTATTAATTTTATTTCATTGAAATTTCATTTTAATATTATTTTGTGTCAAAAATAATAGTCTTAAATTTTTTGACCAAGAACAATATTCATAAATTGTTCTAATTAAAGTTTATAATATTTATATTGATGGTTATGTAGATTAAATTAAGTTGTGGTTGAATTTAAAGATTATTAATTATTATCCTTTAACTGGTTATCTTACTTTTTTAAAAATTATTTCATAAATATTTTCTATGTTTTTAATAATATTATTTTTAAATGCTTTTAAAGTTATAAAAAATAATCATTTAATAAATCTAAAACAATTTTATTCCCTTTTCTTGCCCAATAGACATTTTGAATTTTGATTAATCTGGGTATAACCAAAGAAAAAAATAAGAAAAATTTTTAGGATTTTTATTTATTTTCAAATGAAAGCATCGTGTAAGTGGTGTTTTATAGTGAATATAAAGGTTTTGTAAATAAGATATTTATCAAAATTCAAAGTGATCATCTTTTTTTGGAAGAGACAAAACTTATTTCAATAATCTTTATACTTTGAAAAGATTAATCTTAGGTCCAGGTTTTGAATTATCATTTTTCGCATGGCAAAATTCACCTTAGGAGTGCTTCGAGTTAGAACATTATGCATATATATTAATTTTTTACTTGTATATTATTTTATGTTAAATTGATTTTGTAGGATTTTTATTTTCTATATATCTTATATAACACATTTACTATATGATTATTATAAAAATCTTTTTAGATTTTATTATTTTAATTTTATTTAAAATTTTAAATTGATTTCTAACTTAATATTAATATAAAAATAATGTATAATTATTGAGTATTTATAATTTTTAAAAATATGATCTTTCATTATAGCATTATTTTTTTTAAAAAATATATTTTTAGATATAAATAATTATATTTTTTTAATAAATAAAGTTGTGTTTATTTTTTTATTTCTTAGTTTTTAAAAAAATTATTTAGTATCAAATCGAACTATCTCAACACAATTCTAGTTGGCTGACCAATGTTTGCATCGGGTTGGGCAATGGGTGGGGGTCCAACCCATGAAATTTAAATTATGTGAGAGTTAGGTTCAAGTTTGGACTTATTGAGTTTAAGTTAAAATAACGAAGTTTTTAAAAAGTTTGAGCCCAAAAACTTTTGAAGGATTTATGAGGTTTCAAATGTTTAGGTTAGAGACACTAGGTAAAAAATAAGCTTTAAAATGTTTAGGTTAGAGACACTAGGTAAAAAATAAACTTTATTGATACTTAATAGTTAATATTTATTAAAAAAATAATATTAAAAAAATATTTTAGTTGATATTTATTTTACAAACGTTAATAAAAAATTTTTTTAGTTAATATTTATAAAATAAATATTAATTAGTTATAAAATAAATATTAATTAAAAATCTTATTTTAATTAAAATTTATATAAATAAATATCAACTAAAATATTTAGTTGATATCTTTTAAATAAATACTATTTAAAGTAAAATCTTTAGTCGGTATAAATGTCAACTAAGGATCGTACTTGAGATGACGGTTATTAAGAAAACAAAGAAAATATTTCACTTATTTTATTTAAAAAAAAAAGAGGGCACAGATTGAGAGTAATAACCGTTCATTAAACACAATCGGATGGCTCTTACTGTCTCTTTCTTTTCTTCTACTTTTTCCCACTTCACATCACTTCATCATGTGGTTTCTGAACTCACCACCATTCATCTTCTCTCTCACTCTCTCTCTCTCTCAAATCACCCGCTTTGGCTTTCCCCCTCCCACCTGTGGCTCTAGCTTTGGCTCTACCTACCCACCTGTCCAAGTCTAATATAACAAATTCGAACCTAGCCCACCTCCTCCATAGGCACTACCAGCACCAGTGATGAATCCGAACCTGCCTCCGCCTGGCTCTAACCAATCCACCTCTGGCGTCATTGCAGTCGCCACCTCTGCCATCACCTTGGTCAACAAAAAAGAACAGCATCGCATGAGGATATGGTATCGTTTGAGGATGCAGCATCGAGGGAGTTGAACGTCTTCGATTTTCGTGGTGGCAGCTGTTCTTCATGAAGCTTATATCAACTTCGATCTGCTTCCATGCACAAGGTGAACGTTTTCATCTACTTCGATTGTCTAGATCTATTTTCGTCTTAGGAGTACTCACTTGCAGATGAATGAGATTGATTATTTGTTTTATTAGATCAGATTGGTTTTTAGATCTCTCTACTAAAATTGCTCTGTTCTCTTTTCAAATATGCTTGTAATTTATTTTTGATTTGGTGCTGTCTTTTAGTCTCAGATTGGTTGATGTTTGGATGATTAGTGGGCTCTTTCTTTTTTGTTGTCTAGTACTTGTTGGCATGTAAAAAATCTTAGAATTGTCGAAGGAAGTGAAGTAGGTCAAGTTCACGATTTTTGAAAGGAGCACGTAGACAAATAATTTCTTTAAGCTATTTTATTTGTAATCTGTTGGATTGATTTGTAAGCTATTTGATTGTATTTTCTAGTCAAATGTTGGAGCTGGAAATGCATTAATTTCTTCTATTGAATTTCTTCTTCTTCTGGCGTTTAAGAAACGCCAATGAAAGCAGAGAACAAACGCCAAAAAAGATGTTTTTTTGTAGTAGTGGGGTACAAAATATCAAAACTTTGTATCATTATGTAATCTTTTCCAAAGTGAAGGAGTGCATGTGCACCCCAGGTATACCTAGCTTTGCCACTAGGCATGACAATGCTCACAATGTTCAAATATGAAAGAAGATATCTTTCAAAGGAGAGTAAATTAATTTAGCTATTATTCATCAATTATTCAATTATTGCTTCAACCATAATTCACATCCTTGTTACTTAAGTTGATATAAAATGAAAAAAAAAATCATACTTTTAGTTTATATAATTTAATCTTATTCTGGTCCAAAAAGATAATTTTAAAAATTTATATTGAAGTTCTTATAATATTATAAATATCTTTTAATTTACAAATCAATATAGATATTTTCATTATTTTATGCGGCAATCAGAAGTCAAACGAAGCTTTAAAATACAACTAATATATTGCTGAGAACTAAAGACCCTGTGGTGAGAAGGTAAGGGTGTTCATTTGGAACTTTTAAGTCACCCAATGATTTTTGATAAAAAAATTATAAATAATAACCCAATGACTTCTTGTGTTTAATTATTAACATACAGCTAGAAAGTGAGGTAAATGTCTTTTTATAAGTAATTTTGAACTAATTATTTTCAGATTAATTTTTTTTACTTCGTTTTAAGAGTATACAGTTCTTATATCGGCCAGTGTTTTTTTGGCCTTTCTGGGTAAAATTAATTTTATATTATTAAACTGAGATACTATTTCGTTCTTTTTCTTTTTTGATAACGAGAGAGGGAAAACCGATACTATTTCTCGTTAACAAAGCCACTATCTAATATTTGGCCAAAAAAAAAGCTACATAGAAACGTAACTTGTGATTTGTGAACGCAAATCAACTGAGTGTCTTTAGGGCAAGAGCCCAAGAAAACAACGACATATATATGAGTTTGGCATCTAATAGGAATGAAATATATTGGTCATATTTGGTACGTGAGAATAATATAAAATGTCAAAGATAAAAAACGTGGCATGATTTTTCTTTTGAAAACGCGTATCGTTTCTTCACTAGGCTTGATTAAGTGTATGTTTGGTTCATTGTTTTGTAAACATAATCATGATTTTTTAAAAGATGTGTTTGGTCAAATACAGATCAAACATAAATTGACTTTTTGAAAAATAAAAAGTGGGTTAAACTGTGATTTTAGAAAAAGAGAGGAAAAATTACTTTTCCTTTAACAAAATGTGGGTTTTGAAAAAGGAGAAATAAATTTACTCTATATTATATATCTAAAAGTACTTTTAATCTCTATTATGCAAATAGATTTTTTGTCAAACTTACTTTTACAAAAAAAAATATCCAAACATAACAATTTTTAATAAACTTACTTTATCTAAATTTCATTTTTACAAATTTCATTTATCTTAATTTAATTTTACAAAATGGAAAACTAAACGGTCCCTAAGTTGTCCAAACCCACTCTTTTTTTTTTTTACCAATAAACCCACTTAATATTAAACTACTTTTTAATTGATATAATTTTATTTTTAATTGGACACAGTTTACCTTACGTGTAATGTTTGTATTGTTCACCGAAATCATAAAGATAAGAAAGAGGATTATAACTGGATAGTTGGGTTTTGTATATTAGATAGAATCTGAAAAATGACCTGCAAACTACTAGCTTTTCAAATTTCAAATACTATGCTTTTCAATGTATAAAATTTCTCCCATCCTGGCCCACCACAATTATGCATGCTCGAGGTGACATTATTTAAAAAAGAAAAATGAAAAATTAATCTTTTAATTTCTGAATTTTGCATCGATATTTGTAAATGAGTCCTGTAACCATTTTTGCTCTGGTAAAACGGTCACCAATATAGTTAACGATAACATATTCTCTCAGGTATCAAATTGTTCGCAAAACGTACTTTGCCACGCAAGATGAAAGGATGCAATTAACATGAAACGCAGGTAAAATGGGAGAAAGTGCAACGGAGATTGTAGGCTTCGATCTGAGACTTGCGCGAAGGGAGAGAGCAGCGAATGTTGCATTGATGGAATCTGAGGTTTAGTGTCAGTTGTACAGTGTACCCGCATGATATGGATACCAACTCTTAACGCTTAGCAAAACCATTCCCTCACGATACAATTCGCACCCAAGAGCTTTTGAATAGTGTTAAATTTTCCATGCCCATGATACAGATTCTGTTCCACACTCTTAGAATTATCACCAATATAAACCTCCTTTCTCTGATCGTACTTATTCCCAGAATCATCGCCAAGTGCTTCCAAACAAAAAAAATGGTGTCATTGTCAACCACCTCATATTTGGAAGTCCAAAATTAAAGAACTCTCCTTGAATGTCCAAGCTTGAAATAGAGAGGAGAGACTCACTCAAAAAGATGATCTATACTATAACACTTTACACTAACACACATCCAGACTTGATAAAAAATTTCCAAAAACTAATCAAAATGAACCAAAACACTTCGACTCTAACTCCTAAAACACCCAAACCTTAAAAATCACCGTTTGGGGGCGAAAGAGGGCTGAGGCTGCAGCCTGCTACAGTGGTGCTACAGCCTCAGTCAGACAGAAAGAGGTCATGCCACAGCCACTACAGTACTATTGCAGTGTGAGTTAGGCAGAAGCGTGTGGCTCCGCGGCACCTCTCTACTAATACTATATCAGCAAATTTCATCTTCCAGGGTGAACTTTTGACGTGCACAATTTCGTGCTCCGATCTTTGATTAACTTGAATCTAATTCTTACAGGTCACTCTTGTCCCAATCTATTCATAGACACCAGTTTCACTTGAATCCATTTCCGTATGGAGATTTTGAACACCTGATACCATTTTGGCCACTTTTTGCTCAAAACTCATCACAAACCTTTTCCAATTGCCACTAAAAGCAATTTGACCATTATGGACCATTCACACAAGTCCCAATTGACTCAACTAACTTGTTCAAAGAGGTTTCACTTTAAAAGAACCATTCATATGAGATTTGAACCCCTTGAGCCACAAATTCACATAATGGGCTATATGCCCAAAACACACCATCCATGCCCAAAAACTTCCTTTGGGTGCACACACAATCATTCTGACTCCTAAACACGCCAAAACATACATTCATTACATCACATCATCCTATATCAATCACCATCATCATACAGATACATATCATACCACCATCATCATTACAATTAACATGATCCTCCTATTAATTACAATCATACTATCCTATTTGGCACAACATACATAGACAATATAACATACTACCGTGACTTGAATGTTTCAATGTCTGAGACACTAGTACTCTCTTGTCTTCTTCGGATTAGTGTTAAAACCTTCATCTGGAATGTTAATGCAAGGGAAAGGGGTGTGGGATAAAGTCTCAGTAACCAGGGATAACCACAGGCAACATATAATAATTCACACAATAATGCATATGGTGCAATGCATGTTAAAGGTAACACTAATAATTGGACCATGACTCTCCTTCCCCTTAACCACTGCAAATTGGTGGTGATTTTTGGGAAGGTGTAGTCCACCATCGTGTTGCTCTCCTAGTCATAGGAGAGACTTTAATAACAAGGATCCCTTCTTTATTTCACCATATCATATCATATCTCATTATCACCATTCGATCCACCTTTCCTCATAATGTTTATGTAGTGGTGATGTTTGTGTCATATCATCATGTAATCATCATCATCATCATCATGTTTTTCAATGTCATGCTATGAAATCATGAAATATCACATCAACATCATATATAATCATCATCATCTACTATCATGTCTAGCCACGTGTATACCATGATATATAGAAAAACCATACACACACATAACAATATCGTGATATGAACAAAAATATGCATATATACACATATATGTACTAACATATAATACACATAATGCAAACACCCGGTTACCTTAGGTTGTCAATACCACACACACGATTTCACAAGCTTTTCGGATTGCCAATTGTAACTTGTACTTCTCCGGTCAACTAGATAGCCTATACAATACCATAATATCTTAATTAACATAATATACAACTTGAACAAAATCCACAACTCAACCAATATATGCTTAACCTAAAGTTCCAATACCATTTTCATGCATCATTGAGCTTCTAAAGATTATTCAAACTCTAACTCTAACCAACCATACACATTTTGGATTCCCAATTTCCTCAACATAAAATAACTTAGGGTTAGGCTTAAACCATATACACTTTCTCTAAAACTCATACCCAAGCATCATTAACACTAAATCACACTTCACTAATTAATCCTGTTTCATCCATTTTAATCAGTGGATTTTGGCTTAACCAAAAGCCCAACCATATATTAAAAAAATCCAACTCAAAATCAAAGAAAAATGGAGAGGGAGGATCAATAATCGCTTACCAACAATTTATCAAGCTCATAGAGTCCAAAAATGATCTCCTTTGGTTAGATTCTCAAGTCCTAACGCAGCTCCTCCGTTCTCCCTCCATTTTTCCTTCACTCGGTCGAATAAAATGATTCTAATTTATAAAAATCTGAGGTCAGGCGCCACGGCGGTGGGTAAGTGCATTGGGGTGTGAGCGCCTTTTTGTTTGAAAATTGTTTTGAAGTTACAGATCACTCACCGCAACGGCCCTGTGTCTCATCGCGGTGTGGAGCTTTTCTATCTCCACTATGCTCTTTCTCTATCCTGGTTCCTCCAGTTCTATACATGTCATTAATTATACTTTGTTAGCTAGAGACTACGTTCGAGATAATGTAATGAGGGTTGTTACATATACTTTATGGGAAGATTTCTTGCCATTGCCTTTTACTGCACACCTATTCGAGCTTATCGTCTTTAGCTTCATGTTTTCATCTTTGGCTTATGTGGTGCTTCAAAGGCTAAGCATATTATTTAGGTCAATTTTTTTTTTCATTTGCCATGTGTTTCTGATTAGCCTTCCTGCATGGCAATGTTTTGCTTCAACATCAACTATAGTTTGTCCACCCTACAAAATTATCTGCCATATCATTCATTTGTTAACACTGTCTTACCACTTGTCACACCTATGGATAAGATCACTAACATTTCAATAATCACTACAAGAAAACTGGGAATTTGGGATGGATTTTGAGACAGAAATTCGCAAATCCATCCCAAAATCCATCACAAAAATTTTGTGATGAATTTTGCAGCAGAAATTTCACAAATTCGTTGCAAATCCTTCACAAAATTTATCACAAAAAATTTGCAACAAGCTAAAATGTGACAGACACGATCTATCACAAAGTTAAAATTTGTCACAAATCTTGTTTAATCCGTCACAAATTTCTGTCTCAAATTTCCAATTTTTTGTAGTGAATTTAGGGATGAACATTCAAACAAATGCAAACTTTGAGAATGAAGTTAAAAAAATTAAAGTTTAGGGACTAAACAATTCATCAAAATGAAGTTAAGAGCTTAATATTTAATCTACATCAGTGTCTCTTATCCATGTGTCTCCCAAGTCAGCTACTCTATTTATCACATCAGCAGTGTCTCACCTCTGTGTCATGCCACCTAACACTCATAGGTACTAATTTATTAACGATCTCATAGTTAAGAGATTAATTAACCATACCATTATTAAATAGATCATGGAGCATTTTAGAAAAAAAATTATTCAGGATTGATTCACAAATCGATAGAAAGTTTAGGACCAAAAGATTAATTTTTCTTTAAAGAATTGTCAATTTTCAATGAGTTAATAATTCTTCCCTTATTAATTAATCTAGATTAATGATGCACAATATAGATAATAGGTGGAGGCAATTATTAAAAACTGAAGTAATAATATTGTAAAGCAAATATATGAGCCAAAAAGATAAACAAAAAGAAGAAAAAGAGAGTGTTTATTAGAAGAATGAGCTTAATCAAGAAAATTAAAAAAAAATTAGGAGGATTGTCAATAATTATTTTCAAAACTATTCAACTTGCAAATTGTCTATTCTCAACATAACTTATCACCCACCACCAGCTACATGATTCACTCAACATAAAAATTTGCCTTCCAAGATGGCTCATCATCTTCAAACCATTGACAAATCAATGATCCTCACAAAACCCATTTAAAATCTCTCAAACTCTTACAAATCCCACACACACTAAATGATCATGATACACAAATCCTCATTTCTTCTCTCATCCTTCTTCCACTTTCTCTTGTTACTTAATGCAACCTATGCAATAAACTTTGGCTTACTAATATTGAAGCCGTCTCCTAGACGAACATTACGAGAAATCGATTTTCTTGCGGAACAAAACACAGAACCACTTAATTATCGGTATACCTGTTTGGACCATAGTGGCATAACCCCATCAAGCAAATACCAAAGCAACCTCAAGAGTCTCATATCTTCACTTTCTTCTGATGCTTCAACCAGCAAAGGGTTTGGGACCAGAACTGCAGGTAAGAAGATATGGCGTATGGGCTTTATCTTTGTAGAGGGGATGTGAATAGAAGCTTTTGTCAATCTTGTGTGGAAAATTCTGGCAGATTGATTCAACAACACTGTGCCAACTATGCTTCTGCCATTTTATGGTACCCATTTTGCCTTCTCAGGTACCGATGATGATGAAGAACGATGATCCTAAGGAATTATTTTCTTGCTTGGAATTATATGTCGTACTAGATTAATAATTTTGAGAGCAATTATTTGGGTTTAAGTTAGGATTAGTGAACAATTATTTTCTGCTGGTACTGTACCAGGTACTCAAACCACGATTTCTTCGGCAATCTAACGCTGAAGCCGAGGATTCCCATGTTTGATGCATCACAGAACTTCACAAGTGCAGGAGAGTTTGACAGTGATGCTACGATTCTGATGAAGGGTTTGATACAGACAGCTTCAGAGACAAACCTGATGTATGGGATGCACATGTTCAACATAAATGGCACCCAGAAAAGGTATGGTTGGGTTCAGTGTAGCAGAGACATTACCAGTGAACAGTGCAGAACATGTCTGAGCTATATGCTTGAAGAAATTAAGAGTTGCTGTGAAGGCAAGAGGGTTTGGAGAATTTTTTCTCCAAGTTGTATCGTCATGTATGAGACTCAACCTTTCTTTGTTAATGCGGCGCAGCCAGGTACTGGTTTGTTTGTTTGTTTCTGTTTTTTTTGTTTTTGTCTTGTTCTTTTTCTTTTTTAATAAAATTTCTTTGGTTGAATGTATTGGGTTGAGTCGATGATGAGATATTTGATATACTCATGGTCCATCAAAAGAGAAATAGAGTTGGGGGATTCACCTACTATGCGGGTTTCACCACTTTCTAAATCTCTCTCCAACGCGTTCTAAAGCTTTAGTGCAACTTTTCTCAGGATGGATCTAGAGGGGTGCAAAGTGGGGTCTTTTCTCCCCATGATCCAATTCTTCTTTGATAAAATGTAAGAAAATAAGAGGGAGGTAGATGGCTTACGTAAACGGTGGCTCACCCCCCATTGCTTTCGCCTGGGTCCATCATAGTTTGGCAAGCATTTGCATCATATGAAGGTCCAATTATAGTCGTGTCTTATTTTAATTCATTCAAATTAGAATTGAAAAGACTCCATTAAATAATTTTGAATTTGACTGATTAGATAATGAAAGCAAGAATTCTATAATATATTCACATATATGAAAAATTATTTCTTTATAGAATTAATTTATTTTGAAAATTTTTTGATTAAATCATTGCACATAAAATTGTCTTTTTTTTTAAAAAAAAGTTGCAAGCATTAATTTATAAAAAAGATTAAATTACATTCTTGTTCTTACGCAGTGAATTATATTCTTAATTTCATACTTTCAGTTTTATTGAAATTATACAATTTTCTTAAAAAATAAGAAATTATATATACAAGTTTCCCTTTTGTTTTCAAAATATATATATTCTTGTTTAATTTTTTTTTTACGAAAGTACTTTTCAATGAACCTATGCAAATATTGATTTGTTCATGTCTAAGAATTATTAGTGTTTTGAGTTCATTGTTTCAATAATTATTAATCTTGCTTGGGTTAAAAAAATAATTATTAATCTTGCTTTTTGAAATTAAGAGTGTTTTAGCTAGGTTCATTGCTAACGCTTAGTTGTGAATATTCGTACTTTTTGATGTTACTAATATTTTTTAATAAAAGTATTACTCATTCATTATCCAACAATTATTATTCATTGGATCCTTATCAGTCAAATTGAAAGTCAACTAATGGAGAATTTTCAATTTAAATTTGAATGAATTAAAATTAGACACGACAGTATTTGAACCTACATATGAAAGCAAAATCGTGCTAAACAATGAAGGTGGTAAAAGCCATAGGGCACGCTAACTTAGTTTGTGTAAGTGGTCAGGGCTTTCATACTTTAAGAAAATGGTTGAGATTTGATTCAAATCTTTATATATAGAGTAAATCTAATTAGAAAAAAATTGTTCTTTATCTTTAGTATCTTGAAGAAGATTAACTCTCGCATCTAGCTAGCTGAGGAATTCATTGTCCACAACCGAAAAACGGTGTTATGATACAAGTGTGAGAAACAAGGAATAATGAAAGATGCATGGAGAAAGGCAGCATTGTAAAACGGCGTCACTTTTGTAATTGTCGTAGACATGATGTGAAGAAGTTGCATTAGAAGTTCAAAAACCCCCTTGTGTTAGATCTTTAGCCGCTAGAGTAAGTGTTGACCATTATTGTCATATTGCAATCATAAATGTTATAATTTAAGATGCGTGTGCTGTACATTGGTGTATAAGAATCCTATATTTTGTGTTACCTTGTTAGATTTTCTGCAGTGAACAATAAATATTAAATTAAATTTGGAATTTTTCAAAATTTGAATTTAATGTAATTAAAATTAATTATTTTTAGATGATTTGATATTAATATTAACTTAAATGCGACTGATATTCTTGTAGCAAGATAGAAATTCATTTGTGGTGGTGTTGCGAAGATGTATCCTATAAGAATCTCGCAGAGCAGATAATTTACAAATTTACAGTGTATAGCAACTAAAGAGGATCTCTATGAAATTAAACTCTCTTTCCTCCAAGATTGTGCTGAAGCTAGTCAGTTTCCACAAGCATGTTTCATATTTGTATGTGTATATGCAGATTCATTTGCATCATTCATTCTCAATAAATAAACTAAAGAAAAAACTCTGAAAATCATCTTACAATTCACAAAACTTAAAAAAAAAGACTTTATTTTATTTATTTATTTTCTATTTATGCAGACGAAAACAGAAGGTCATTGCTCACAGTTATCATTGTCATAAGTGGAGCAGTAGTACTACCTCCACTGGTTTTCTGCGCAGTGTTCCGGTTCTGGAGAAAGAAAAAAGGTACGCTCTTAGATAGAAAACTTCAAGAAATGGAAAAAAGATAATTGAGGACCACGGAAGAGAGAATTGACAGTTAAGAACAATGAAATTTTGAAATCTCTCAAAAGGACCTAAATTCTTGGAGGGAATTTTTTTATGCTTCTGTTTTATTTCTTCACTCTCCCTCCTTCCAACATAGCTTCCAGTTCTCTCCATTACAGAAAACTGAATTGCTATAGATTGGAAATATTTAGCAATTTACTTGAAAATAACTCATTTTTGAGTGGATAGCAGTTATTTTCATCTGAGTTGTGAAATATTTTTACCTTAATTAATGATATAGTTTTTACTGATAGTGTCATGAAATTACAGTCAAGAGGGGCATTTTCGTGCAGTTAAATTTTTATTTTTGTCCTCCAAAAAGATCTCTTTTAGCAGGTGATATATAAATATTTATTTCCTTATTGTGATTGATATTTTCGTGATTGCAGACAGACAAGCTATACAGGAAGATGGGCAAAATCCAGTATTTTCTCAAGATCAAACTGAGGGGGAGGAATCTATGAATGCATCTGACCTTCCTATGATGTCTCTGAAAACTATCCTTCAAACCACTTGTAACTTTTCTGATGAATATAAATTGGGGCAAGGTGGATTTGGCTCAGTTTACAAGGTAATAAATACGCTTATCACACATAAATGTTTATGTCTATTTATTTAAGTTATACTCACCTTCATTAAAATTTACTGTAATGCCATCTCTAAATTTTTTTATACATATTAAAACTTTTTCTTTTGTTTCTAAAACATACATTAATATTTTGACTTTTGAAAATTTTAACTAACCTCTCTAATTAATTTTAACTGTTCATAAGTTACTAGTTTCTCAACATTGATTCCCTACTTTTTTTTCGGTATTAAACCACTCAGTATCTAATAGTTATATTGAATTTTGATTAATTTGAATCAATTTTGGTATTCTCTACATTTTTTTAAATATATGCAAGATGCATATTTAATTTGGATTGTCAAGATTAATTAGATCTGGATCGTTCAAATTTTATTAATTTTTCATTTTTTTAAATTTTAACCAGTCTACATTGGAATTATAATTGTGCAATATTATATTTGGCTATTCAGATTTTTTAAGGCAAAAATGTATACAGTGTAAAAGCACCATAGAAAAAAATGTTCATGATCCCATATTACAATTATATTTTGGGCGTTGAAGTTATCACACTAACCTCTCTTATTTTAAGTTTCCATAATGTCATACAGTGTTAGAACTTCTTCTCCTTGAACCGTGTAGGACTTAGCATGTTCAACCTTTTTAATCTTGTGCTAAGTTAGCCAAATCCTCAAAGTACGCGCGCAAGATGAGAGAACAAAGGAATGCAAAGAGAGAGTTTGGAAAATTGCTTAAATGAATTACTTTTGGATGAATGCTTACAAATGAGGAGGGTAGATGTATTTATGGGCCCCCTAGTTCCAGAATCTTCCCACCTCCTTAATGGATGGTGAAAATCAATTCAATATAAAGGCTTATGATAATCATCTAAAATATTTTTCCTAGATATTTACAAAATTCTCTAGAATATACAAGAAATATATATACAAGAGATATCTTCAATTATTTGGAGCTTTCCACACAATAAAAGAGACATCAAGATAACTTTGGATTCTTCTGGAAGCCTCCAAACTTAGCCTCTTGAAAAATTCATGACACTCTCCCACCTATACTGGTGATGCATGTCCTTGTCATTGATTCATTTTTATACCGATGTAGGTAGTCTTCAAGCTACCAATGATCCTCTTATGGCTCCCAAGTTGCTTAGTAGCCTTTTCCACTTAACCAAGTATCGGGTGCTTGGTGGTACTCCCTTTCTTTGCATGACCCTATGAGCAATTATATTTTCAACTTGTTGATCATAAGATTTTGTTTGTTGTCATAGATGGAGCTCTTGTAGATATCCTCGATTGGGCTCATCCTTGTCTTCATGAAAAGACTTGAGCATGCTTACATGGAAGACAAGATGAATATATCTTCAAGTTAGGATGTAAATCCACCATTTAAGAGACCTTCCCTACTCTCTAAAGCATCTTATAAGGACCCTCATATTTTCGAATGAGGCCCTTGTGAAGGCTTCAAACTATTATGGGAGAAGTTTCTCCATCACCAAATCTTCCACTTGAAACTTTGGTGCTCACCTCTTCTTGTTCACAAACTTCATCCTTTTGGCTATCTTGACAAGGAATGATCTGGTCTTATCAGCTTGCTCATGCCAAGACTTAGCCATGTGGAAGACTTATAGACTTTTGCCCTTATATGTGATCACAAGGGCATAGGGAGATAGAGGTTGTTGTCCTATCACAACCTCATATGATTTCTTCCCTATAGACTTTCTCCTCTGCAGGTTATACAAGAATATTAGGCACATCAAGCAACTTAACCAAGTCATTCTAGTTAGAACCCACAAAGTGCCTAAGATAACATTCCAACAAAGCATATTCACCGTTCACTACTAGAAAAATGACATTTAGCGAGGGACTAAATGCCATTTTTCCCTCGCTAATTTGGTCGTTAAAAATGGCATCGCTAATTTTAGCGAGAAATGAGTTGTTTTCCTCACTAATTAGCGAGGGAATTAGCGAGGGATTAAATCCCTGGCTAAATTTAGCAAGGAATGAGTTCCTCGCTAAACTATAAAAAATTCAAAATTGCCATGTCACCATCAAAACCATGCCACGTCACATCATTACCATGTCACCCGCCACCCATGCCACATCACTGCCACACCACCGCCACATCACCGTGATTGCGCCACGTCACTGCCATGTCATATAATGATTTCAAATATGTATTTACTTAGATTCAAACCCATGACCTCCTGCTCTTAGTGCCTTTATATTCAGACTTTTGCCAGTTGAACTGGAATGTATTTGCAGTCTTTATATGAAATATTAAATATATATTATTTATTTACACACTAATACACACATATATTTATAAATTAATATATTGTTAAAAAATAAAAATATATTATAATTTTAGTTATTAATATCATAAAACATTTTATATTTTGAATTTTGTAATAAATGAATTTTCATTTTCATTTTTTGCCAACAAGTTATAAAAATTAATCTAACTATTTTCATTAATTAAAAATAATCAACTGATAAAAATAATTTTATAACATAATTATTAAAAAAATTTTAATTCATTAAAATTAAATTTTTAATAAAATAATTTTAATATATTAAAATTAATTTTAAAAAATTTAGCGAGGGACAAATCTCTCGCTAGATTCCTCGCTATTCATAATTATTTAGCGAGGAATAAAAAATTCCTCACTAATTCCTCCCTAATTTAGTGAGGAAAAGGATATTCCTCGCTAATTCTCTCGCTAAATTTAATCCGTCGCTAATTTCTCGCTATTTAGATCATTTAGCGAGGGATAAGTGATCCCTCGCTAAATTCCCTCACTAAATTGCATTTTTCTAGTAGTGGTTCTGTCTTCCCATTTGTCTAAAAGTTAGTCACAAAATGTAACTTAGTTCTTAATAGCTCGAGTAGTTCTATCCATAGCTTTCTAGTGAAATGGGGATCCCTGTCACTAATAATAGTCTTTGATAGTCCCCAAAACTTCACTATGTCCTTGAAGAACAAACAAGCTGCTTCCTCTATTTTACAATATTCGTTAGGGTTGGAATGATGGTACCATACCTAGAGAACTGATCTACTACCACCATGATAGAACCAAATCCTTCAGAGTTAGGCAATGTTGAAATAAAATCTATGGAAACACATTCCCATAGTTGGCTTGGTGCGAGTAAGGTCTCCAACAACCCTCTAGGTAGTTAATAATCGACCTTGTCTTATTGGCACACAACACAACTCTTCACATAAAGCTCCCCATCTTCTCTTATGTAAGGCTAGAGGTAGATGGCTTCCAACAATGCAAAGGTTCACCTTTATCCTAGGTGATTAGCCTAGTTGGAGTCATGATACTCCTTGATTAAATCCTTCCCTAAATTGTCTCACTTGGGAATAAATATCCTTCTCCTCATGGTATGGAGAAATCCATTATCAATCTAAAATCTGTTGGTCTTACCCTCTTTAGCCAACTCCATGTGCTATAGGGCTAGAGTGTCCTATTAATGCCTTCCTTAATCTTAGTGATCTAGTCCCTATCAGCTTCACTCATAGTCATTAATTTTGCCTTTCGATTCAAAGCATAAGCAACAACATTAGTTGTTACCAGCTTGTTTTCCATCACATAGTCAAACTCAGCTAGGACATCCTACCGCCTAGCTTGCTTAGGTGAGTTTCATTTGAGTCTGGAAGTAACTGGTTGCCACATTATTGATCTGGATTACAAACCATGCCCTTAAAAACCAATGCCTCTAAGTGTGCAGGCAATGTACCACAACAATCATCTCTTCTTGTACCATGTATCGCCTCTCAATATCATTCAACTTGCAACTTTCAAATGCAATCAGATACCTGCCTTACATAAGAAAACCTTATATAGCAAAATCAGAAGCATTAGTGTGTACCTCAAATGGCTTAAAGAAGTTTTGGGAGAGTTAACACTAGTTCTCCTACTACTGCTATCTTCAACATAACAAAAGCTTTCTAGCATTCCTTAGTCCACATCCATGGATTGTTCTTCTTCAACAACTCAACGAGAGGGGCTACCTTTGTAAAGCAGTCCTTGACAAACCACTTATAGTAGTTAACCAACCTAAGAAAAGATCTCAATGTTACTATACAAGTTAGAGGCTCCCATTCCTTGATAGCTTGCACCTTCTTCATATCCATGTGTAAAGTCCCTTGGGAAATTACATGACCAAGAAAGTGCATCTCCTCCTTCACAAATGAACAATTTTCCTTCTTCACATATAGCTCATTCTCGTGTAAGGTTACTTAGGTTCTTAGCATGTTCCTCCAGTGAATTGCCTTAGACAACACTATATCTTTGTATACCACCACAAACCAATTAAGATATTGATGGAAGATTTTGTTTATAATGGTGTAAAAAGTGGCTGGTGCATTCTTCAATCTAAAAGGCATGACCAACCACTTGAATGACTGCAGCATGTGACACATGTAGTCTTAGGCTCATCTTCTTCAACAATATTCTGACCTCAAGTCTAGCTTGGAGAAATACTTTGCCTTCCCAACTTGTCATATAAATAAGCTATTAAAGGAATAGGGTACTTGTTTTATGATGGTAACCTTATTAAGTGTCTTGTAGTGGATACACAATCACAGTGATCTATCTTACTTCTTCTGGAATAAAATTGGTGCTCCATAAGGTGCCTTGGAGGGTTAAATATGTCCTACATCAATCAACTCTTTCAATTGCTTATGCAATTCTTCCATCTCAAGCAGTGCCTTCTTGTAAGATGACAAGATTAATGTTATGTTGCACATCCCATTGAGTTAAGAGCTTCTTTGATACCACAATGTCTTAGAACTTCCTTTTCTTGAACTATGTTGCCCTTAGCTTGATCACCTCTGTTAATCTTGTTCTAAATTAGCTGAACCCTCTAAAAAGGCAAGATAAGAGAACAAAGGAATACAAAAAGAAAGTTTGAGAGAATGTTCAAATAAATTACTCTTGGACGGATGCTTGCAAATGAGGAAGGTGGAGGTATTTATAAGCCTCCCCAAAGTTTCAAAAGCTTCCCACCTCCTTAATGGATTATAGAGGTCGTTTTAATATAATGGCTTACAAAAAGTTCTCTAAAATATATAAGAGACATATGTAAAAGAGATATCGATAACTATAGAATTCTCTACACAACAAAAGAGACTTTTAAGATGACTTTGGATTCTTCTGGAAGCTTCCAAACTTAACCTCTTGAGAAATTCTTGACAATAAACTAATAGATTTTAGGCTTTCTTCTTTTTTTTTTCTCTTTTAAATAAACGTGCAACATTGAAATAGAGTTTTTCCAAGCCAAAAAGTGCATCGGGAAAGCTCCATAGAGGAGAAATTTTCATAAAAGTGAATCTAAAATGGGTGTGAATATAAATTTGAAAATTTTTAGGAGGGATTACTATAATTTATTCTACTTTAATTTTTTTTTGGTCTTTCATCATACTTACATTAAAAAAATGAAAATGTAGGGCATTTTATCTAATGGGAGAGAAATAGCTGTGAAAAGGCTATCAAAATCTTCAGGACAAGGATCAAAGGAGTTCAAGAATGAAGTGATACTGATTGCAAAATTGCAGCATCGGAACCTAGTGAGGTTATTAGCTTGTTGCATTGAGCAAGACGAAAAGCTGCTTATATATGAGTATATGCCTAATTCTAGCCTTGATTTTCACCTCTTTGGTATGTGTCTCTTTAAATACTCAATATCTTTTTCTTTTTCCAATTTATCCAATTTATTTTTTTTCCTAGCTTGCCTATTTTATCACAAGTTCCTCTTGGATTTTGTTAAAAAAAATTATCAAGATACCTTTTTTTCTTTTTCAAAATTTACATATTTTTGTTTTAAAAAATAAATTACATTAATTTTCCTTATTAGGATGGTTAACACTATGCTATTTGTACTGTTTTCCTCATAAGCTTGGTTAATAAAGGTCTATGCATAGACCTCTATCAAGTTTTCCTAAAAGTATAAAGCCTTGTTTTAAAAAAAAAACAAAATTCAGGGGATATTTGTATATATTTTGAAGTAGTAAAAGATGTATAATTTTAACATAATTCATGTATAGTTATGTAATTTACCATTTATTCAGAGGAAGATCTATTTAAGTTTTGAAAATAAATAAGAAATATATATAACTTTAAAGGAGAAATTTATTTTGAAAAATAAAAAAGTGTCTATATAATTTTATCAAACCGCAGTCTCTGTAAAATATATATCTTAACCTCGAGCATCTAAAATTATAACGACCCCTTTCTACCCAGAATTATGATGAAAGAATTGTTAGGAATATGCTGAAAAATTAACTACAAAGCTTGAGATTAATTTTAAATAGAGTAAAATATACTAATCCCTCTTCTATATATTTTATTTTAATTACCAAGACATCCATTCTATTTGGAGAACATACATAAACCTCTCGAGTAATTAAGAGTTGCACTTTTGAGAATCTATTTCCGTATACCCAATAGTTAATTTGCCGCTAATTAACTTTTTCAGACTAAAAAATGCCCTACTTAACCTAAATATTATTTAACAATCATTTAAAAGCATTAGTTGGCCAAACTTTTTTAACACAAATATTATCAAACTTTTCTATCATATTATAAAATTGATTAGCTTTGATCATATTATAAAATTGTCTGATTTTATAATTTAAATTTAGGACATATTTATTTAGTAATTTTTTTAAATATATATGCGAGTGTACCTAAGAGTAGGCACACATGCAAGGTCATATGTGCGAACATGCCCAAATGGGCACTTGCACAGTTGTTTTCGTGTGTGCGCGCTTGTTTGCGTGTGCGCTACATATGTGTAGATGCGCTCACATGCATCGAGAAAAATTTGTTAATAAGATATTCAATATAATGAGAAATAATCTGGTACATATATTTTATAATATAATTTTAATTATTTACTATTTTTAGAATTTTTTAAGAATATTTTTAATGTAGTTAATTGATTGGATTAAAGTATATGTTTTTATAATTGATGGAGATCTTTGTAATTAAGACAAAACAAAAGGGAAATTGGAGTATTTCACTAATGTCTTAGAGGACAAACGTGGGTGAAGATTGAATCAAAGTATATCAAGTTTACCTTAATTTTGGAATAATGTTAACCATTAATTTGAACACATTTCAAATCATCACTAGCTATGCATTTTTTTTTTTTAGAAATATTATGAATAGGATTTAGAATCACAGGAGTTAATTGATTCTAGCACATCACTTTAATCTGTGTAGTTAATTAACATTGTTAATGTGCACTTTGCAGTGAAGCTATAGTATTTTACTTAGGATTGGAGTTTCTTGTTATTTTTGGTGATTTAGAGTTTCTTATTAAATAGTTTATATATAGATGTATTGCTAAATAAAATAGCTACCCTGATTTTTGTGATGAGTTTAATTATTTATATTATGTTGATAAATTGTAACTTTTCGTTCTTATAGTTATAAAGTCGAATTCTTTTATGGCCATGGTATCAACAATAGAAAGGGAATTGTTTCATTACACATCATGTGTGTGTATGCGCCCGTGTGAAGGCATGAGTGTCATTTCATATTCACAAAATTGATTTTTCAATTAATTTTTTTTATCAAATTTATTCCATTCTGTTTATTATTATACTTTGTGCTTCTTTTAAGAATATTGCTTTATATATTGCCTTTAGATACAGAGAAACGATCAAAGTTGGAATGGAAACTCCGGTTTAGCATCATAAATGAGATTGCAAAAGGACTTTTATATTTTCATGAAGATTCAAGGTGAAGAGTTATTCATAGGGATTTAAAAGTAAGTAATATTTTATTAGATTATGAAATAAATCCTAAAATTTCAGATTTTGGATTAACAAGAACTTTTGGAGGAGAGCAAACGCAAGCAAATACAAATAGAGTTGTGGGAACATAGTAAGTTTAATTTATGGTGCTTTCTCTAAGCAAAATGATAACACTATAAAGCTAATATCTTCATATTATAACACAATGTAAAATTGATAAATTTGACTTTTTGATTTCAAACAGCGGTTATATGGCTTTAGAGTATGCTATGCAAGGCTTATTTTCAGTGAAATCTGATGTTTTTAGCTTCGGTGTTCTTTTACTTGAAATCATTAGTGGAAAAAAAAATAGCAGATTCTATCTGTCAGAATGTGGACAAAGTCTTCTCACATATGTATGTTTTTTAGTTACTACTTCTCTTCCTTTATTAGAATTTTTAAATGAACATATCCACACGAAAAATTTTAAAGTTTATATACAACAAGAAAATATAATTTATCTTTCACAATTATGACCTAAATAACATGTAGCTCTCCCTTTTTTCTATGATATATTTTAATAAAAATATATCATATGATTTTGGTATAGAAACACATGTTTTATTTTATTTTTCAATTGATATATTATTGATGCATGACTTCGGAAAGATTTCTCCACCTGTCCTAATCTTATTGGAGAATCTCATCAAATACAAACACAATAACTAAAACATAAAATATATATTAATTTTTCGCATTAAATTTGCTTTTCCCTCAAGCTTATTTACCACTATGGGGATGGAGGCTATGGAGTAAAGGGAAGAGCTTGGAATTGATGGATCCAATACTAGAAAGTTCATGTGAACCTTCTGAAATTGTCAAGTGTATCCACGTTGGCCTACTTTGTGTACAAGAAGATGCAGCAGATAGACCAACAATGTCAAGTGTTGTATTTATGCTTGCAGGTGACTCAGTAAACCTTCCAAGGCCAACACAGCCTGCATTTTCTGTTGGAAGGGTCTACATGGGAAAAGAGTCTTCCTCAACCCATTCTATTCATGACTCTATCAATGGAGTAACAATTTCTGAAATTGAACCTAGGTGAATGATGGTCCCAAAAAAAAAAACACCTAGGTGCAGTGGCGGACCGACGTTATACCTTGGGGGGGCTGTGGCCCCTCCCATCCCTTGCTCCTTGCCATGTATTTCTGCTATTAGCACAGCCATGATGGAGGACTTCAATGGTTTAGCCCCCTAAAGATGCCACACAAGGAGAATTTGTATATACACACATATATATAAATATTTTTTACTGATATATATTGTATATTTTTCATAATTTTTCTTGAAATTAATATATTATACATAAGGTTTCACTTTATATATTTTTAAATTTGCTTTTAAATATTATATATTTATACATAATTTATCATTTAATGGCCTTTTTGAAGTTATAAAAGTATTTTAAAAATAGTTATGATAAATATTAAAAAACAAAAATTAATAATATTATATGTGTAAATTAATTTTTATAGAAACTTGGCCCCCCCTCAACTTCAATCCTGGTTCCGCCCCTGCCTAGGTGAATAAGAGAGAAATTATATTTTATGGTGCACGTATAAAAGAATTATGCTTCACAAAACATTTTTTTTAGCATTTCTTATAAAGCAAATTTCATCACCAGTCTTTCTTGAATATCAAACTTTAAAAACATTGTCTTTTTTTTTTTTTTTTTAAAAAAAATAGATATAGGCATTCCTCAAACACAAATTATGAACTTTTTTTTTTTCAAAATACGGAGACATAACAGTAAAAATATTAATCATTAGTGGATATTTTCCTTTTTGAAAAAAAATATTCCAGTTAGCTTGTTTTAATAATCCGTGTCAATCTAAATTAGCTAATTGTTAAACATATCATTTCAATTTTAATAGTGTTAATGACATCCTAGAGGAATGAGGGATTAAATTACGAAGTCCTTGAATTAAAGACCAAGTCTTCAATGTTGTAAAACTACAAAAAAGTTTATTAAATCAAAGTAAAAATATAGGGCTTAATATTTGGAATAACTTTTGAGTCCCCCTTTTAAAAAATAAAGATGGGCAAAGCCCTGAACAAGTCAATCAAGAAACAAGAGGAGATAGAACCCCATTACAATCATGAAGCACAAAGTCCGTAATACAATACGGGACAGTCTCATACATAGAAAACGGCAAATTCTGCATAGTGACCCATTTAGCCAGTCCATCTGTAGGTCGGTTCCACTCTCTCAGTGCGTAGCAGAGTTTGACAGTCCAGCTCCGGTAAATCAGATTTCTAACCTCCAAACTTAAATAAGACACCGAAGGATTTATTCCACTTATAAAGGGATAGACAAGTTTAACAATATTAAGAGCATCAACCTCAGCCTCAGCAAATTTGAACATTCTTCACCTTAGCAGTTTTTGGAGAAAGCATGTGTATATATAGATAGAACTATTCTTCATGATAAAATCAACAGGATCAGTAGGTCTTGTGAATGATGGATCAACAATATCCTTATTTCTCCAATTCCAAAACAGCCAAACCGAAACACCCCAAGTAATACTCCTATCCACATGTTAAAAATACTGAGTTGGTAGAAACTGTGAAATTTTACCAAACCCCACAAGGAGTTATCCAATCCCTAACCACACTATTATGCACATCAGTATTAATCAACGACAATACAAAAAAAGGGATTTTCAGTAATAACTTTCAGTGGCGACTAAAAAAAGTATTCACTAAAAGCCAGACTTTTGGTGGCAGCAGCAATAAGTCATTGCTAAATATCCATCTTTAGCGGCAAAAAAAAAAATCGCTATTGAAAACTCAAACTTTTAGTAGCGACAAAAAAGATCGACGCTAAAAGTTAAACATTCAGCAGCAAAAGAACAAAGTCGCCGCTGAAAGTTTGAGATTTGGCGACGCCACCTTTTTTTGCTACTGAAGGTCATACTTTCAGCGGCGACAAATGGATTGCCACCAAAAAATTGAATTTTCGGTGGCGCTTTTAGTTAATGTCGCCGCTGAAAGTATCTTTCAGCGGTGACTACTATTATGTCGCCGCTAAAAGTAATTTTTTTTATTTCTATCATCAAAACTAATATTTAACAAATTTTATTTGCCCAAATTTGTAACCAGTTTAAACAATAAATGATTTATATTAATGTAATTTTTTTATAAATAAAAAAATAAGTCACCATCCAATTTGAATTATTAAAATCATTTATCATCTCTTGATGCAAATTGAAGTATTTTTTTTATTATTTCATTGCATAACATTTTTGAAATGCTTTTGAGGCTTAAGCTTTGTTATGAATTTAAGATTTGAAAGGTTTAAGCAAGATTTGAAGTATGAAAATATAACTGAAACCTCATTTACTAAGTTTTCCTTCCTCTTTCTTTCTCTCTTTTTATTTTGTTTTACTAATGCATGGTTATAATGTTAATGTTTTATAGTTTTGTATTGAACATGTGTGATAATTTGATTTTAAGATTTTTCATCTTGGTAATTTATGCCTTCTTTTGATTATGAATCCCTAATTCCAAAGTTAAATATTTTGTTTATACGCTTCATTGATTCATACCACGCCGTCTTCACCCTTCTAAATCTATGTTCACCTTAACCTTTATCCTTTACCTTCCTAGTCTAAATTCAGCGATCATCATAGAGCATTGTATATATTTTTGTTAATAATCATAATTATTTGTGAAATAAAGAATAAGCATAAATTAAATTAGACAATAACATTTTTTTTGTTGACACATTTAAATTTGAGAGATAATTGAATCTAAGAGATAATATCATATAACCCATTATCACATAATCTAATAGATAATTAGTGTAGGTTGCAAGGTTCTTTAAGTGTGTTATGTGTTTAATTTATTATAATAATATTCTTTTGAATTATTTTATTGTAGTATTTTTAACTATTTTTTCTAATTTTCTTAACGTTCTTTTAAATGGTTTTGAATTTAGATTTTTTAATATCATTTATAATGGATTTAGAATTTTCTTAATGCTATTTTTCAATTTTATGTTATGAATATTATTATGAAAGATATTATTGAAATTAAAATTATTCTGAATTTATTTTATTTTGTATATAAAAATATTTTTCAATTTAAAATTTTCTTTTATTCTGAATGGTGTTCAACCAGCCCAGTAGCTCTGGTCCTATCTGGCATAAGTTGGATACTATATTGAAGTCAAAGTCGGTCCAATATGGTCTCGGTATATATTATTTTATTTTTTAAAACTTTTTCTTATAAATGTTAAATAATTTTATATGATTTTTCCTTAATACATTATATATAAGAAATTAAATTTTTCATTATCATAGGCATTTTTAAGATTTTAATCTTTTTAATTTTATTTAAAATTTTAAATTGATTTCTTAATATTATGTAAAAATAATTTATGATTGTTGATTGCTTATGATTTTAGAAAATGTTACTTTTTATCCTAATATTAGTTTTCATGAAAATATGTTTGGATAAATGTACTTATAATTTTTTAATAAACAAATAAATAAATAATTTTATTTTTAAATATTTCTTAAGGACATGGGCTAACCCGATCTCATATATCATGTTAGCTTGGTTCAACCCGACCTTGCAAAGGTTGGGTATCGAGTTGATTATCAACCTAATTCTATCTGGTCTTTGTTGATCCTATTGTTTAGATAAAATATTGGAATGTATATTATCTTTAATGTCATTCTCTTTTAGGATAATATTTCAACTTTCAAATATGAATTCTAATATACCTCTTTGAATCCAAAATCATATATATATAATATCCAATGACTTCAAAATTATTTATTTAGTTGAATTAAAAATCATTAACACATGCGATTAAATTCAAAGTAAGACATTTCTTGAAATGTCTCTTCTGATTCAAAATCATAGTGTAATGTGTATCCCCCCTGTTGTGATGATGAAATAGATGAAATAAATCAAAAAAATGAATTTTTGTTCAAGAATGAAATCTTATTGGAATTGTCTAATTCATCATTCGAAACCATATCACATTCAAAATCTGATAAAATAGGATGAATTGAAATGGTTAAGGAAATTTGAAAATTATTTGATTAATGTGATAATTTATTAATTGAATGTGATTGATTAAAATACATGTGGAGAATATAATTTTGATCATATTATAAAATTTATTAATTTTTAATTATTTGGATATGATTTATGTTAGTATGATTTTTAATTAATAAATAATATTTATTTGTTAAACAAGTATTACATTAAATCAATTAATAAATAAAATAGTTTTACACCCTTACTTGGTTGTGATATTGGTTCTGTTGGTCAATGAGCACTCTATCATCTAATTGGTTGCGAGTTCAATTCTTAAATTAAATCCTGCATTAACCCTTTTTTTGTTTTTTTACATATATAGAGAGAGGACACGTGGGCACACCTCATGAAAGAGTATAAAAAAGAGGTGATTCGAACTCGAAAACTGGGCTCTTCATAAGAGCCACAAACCAACGAGCCAATTGCATTTTGAAACGAGTTTTGAAACAATAATTTATATAAGGATATCTTTGGCTTGCTGTTAAATATTTTGGCAAACTATTTTACTGTCACTTGCATCCAAATCCCTAATCCCCAAATTAATATCAGTCACCGATCATTTCTTCACTGTGGCAACCAGTCACTCTCTCCTCTTCGTAGCTCATCTTCCCTCTCCATGGCACTCTCTCTTATTTGTGGCTCATCTTCCTCATTGTTACCTTGCACAGCGGCCATAACCCATCACTCATTTAGATTCCTCTGCCTTCAATCGTGGGGCCTTGGTTGGGAGTCGTGGGTTTTTTTTTCTCTCTTCATTTTGACGCTTCATCTCTGATATGAAGTTCCTGAACGTACGAACCATTGCGGATGAGAGGAACTGAAAGATTGAGGGTGAGCTACTAGTTGGATTTCAAACACCATCCTCTGATCTGAGGTTCTTGAAGGTACGAACATGATTTTCCTGCCAAGTAGCTCTATTTGTTTGTTGAATCTATAATGGGCTTTACTAGTTAGTGTGAGATTGCTGCTATATGGGTGAAATGAAGGCTGAAAAGGATTGCTATGTTATAGTTTGAGCTTTCTAGCTAAGATGATTCTTGACATGTTCTTATATAAGTTTGTAGCCTTTGTCTCCAAGGAAGTTTTTTATGTTTGTCTCTTTATTAATTACATTTTTTCCCTTTACTGTTAGAACCAAAACTTGTATACCCTAAAAAAATCATGCGGATGACTTGTACACTTCATTTTATTTTGGAAGCTGATCAATGCACCTTCTTACATTTTATTCATTTTGTAAACATGTATGTAGTAAAGGTGTATCACTCTTCATTTTCTATCTAGATGCTTTTCATTTGGACTACTTTGCTTTTTTTAGGACAGATTTTAGGCTATTCTTTGCATAAATATATTATTAGCTGTAAAAATTGTATGCTCTTTGTTTTTCTTTTTTTATTTGTCCACCTCATTAAGATCTCTTTACTGTCAAAGTGATAGGAAAATCTCTATTAATGTATTTGTTTTCTTTTGTAATCTATGTTTGAATCATTAAGGTTGCTATTACTCTTGCATACGTGTAATTGTTTATAGATTGGATCTACCAATATTTGAAATGAACTTTCTAATTTTTTTTATAAGCTTAGCTTGATGATTGGTGGTTTTGTTGACATTTTAACATGAAGGAATTTTTTTGTAAGTTAAAACAAGTGGTATTGTTCAAGATTTGTAAGTTATGTGATTGTTTATAGTTTTTTATATATAAAATCGAATAAGACTTATTTACTATAAAAAATAAAAATTAAATAAAATAAAAATCAATAATAATAATAATAATAATAATAATAATAATAATAAATAGCCCTTCATTTATATTTTAAAAAGATATTTAAAAACAAAAACAACGGAATAATTATTACCATCTCATAGTGAATATTAGACAGGGGAAAAAAATAGAAAGAGAATCATTTCATTCCTGATTCTAAACATGATAAGAGCCAGCTAATAGAAAGGTAATATCAACGATAATGATTTATTTTATTTTATTTTATTTTTTGTCCATCAATCTATGAACCGGTTGTAATAATGTTTCAATTCATATCACCTCACCATCTAAATTCAGTGAAGATTCTCATAAAAGTAGTTGACGAGAAAATACTGACGAAGTTATAAATATTAATACAATATTAAAATTAGTAAAAAGTAAATAACAGAAATAAAATTTCTTCTTATGTAAGAAAATGTAACTATTTCAAAGTTGAAATGATGCATACTCCAACTTCAAATAAGGCGGCTTTGCCTTCCACTATGTGAATGATTCATGCACCAAACATGCAAATCTAGTGTTTGTTGGATTAATCCTTTCAAAGCAAGGCTAAGTTATCCTGAACAAGAAATAAGAAACTCTTACACTTGAATTAAGGTAAAGTTAAAAGAAAAAAATTTGTGGCAGATGACTTCACGGACAAAGCTTTTTTTACTTTTAAAAAAAGAAAAGAGTAAGAAAAAGTAAAAGGTAACTTTTGGTTGCTTCAAGAAATTCATGAGTTAATTTAGAAAACATAATGATTTCTTTTCTTTCACTACAACTTTGTTGGCTTATTTTTACAGGAATAGGTGACATGGTTGGGGCTAAGTTTGGCAGCCAAACACTTTTCTCTAAATTATACTGTATATTTCTTGGTAATCTTGTTTCTTTTTGCATTGTTAGAGAATAACCATATTTTTTTGAATCACATAAAAAAAACGTGGATTGATATATGCTATAATTTTGGTCTGTTTCTTGTTTAATATAAGTAATAGTTGAGAATAGAGATGACCTCAAAATGATACTATTCAATCCCTTTATGAAGATCTCTGTGTCTTTTATTTTTTTTATCAGTTCTTATTTTAGAAAAGAGAAAGTCAAGTGAGTAATGTTCATGATAGTTATTCATCACCGTATTATAAGATCCACTGATATATAATAGCATTAAGTCTAGATAATGTATTTCTAAAGTGTCCTTGCTGTCACCAAAAAGACGTATTTAGCGGCGACACTTTTGCCACCACTGAAATTGCATTTTTAGCAACGACTATATGAGTTGCCGCTGATTACTACATTCAGCAGCGATAGAAAATCGCCGCTAATAGTTAGCTTTTGGTGGTGACATACAATGTCGCCACCAATAATTATTCATCAGCGGCAACATTTCATCGCTGCCAAATGTTAATCTTCAGTAGCGACATCTTTCAGTGGCACATATTCTATGTCATTAGCGATGGCATATATTGCTGTTGAAGGGCTACATTTGGTGGCAACATTTTTGTTGCCACCATAAACAATCAGCAACACAGATTGTAGTGGCGATATTATGGTGACAAAAAAATTGCTGCCGAAAAATTTCAGTAGTGACTTTTGTCACCACTAAAAATCAATTTTTTTGTAGCTCGGAGAGCTGAGAGCTGCTTCCTTAATCTAATTAAGACTATCCCTAATGCAACAATCATCAAAGAAAAAGACAAACTTACCATCTTTTATTCGCCATCTTAATCCTTCAACAATAAGCGGATATTGTTGACAAATGGAAAGCCAAAGAGGAGAATCACCCTTTTGTAAATGAAGAGGAACACCAACAGTGAGTTGAATAACTAGTACGATTTTTAAAATACTAGTTCTATCATTACTTCATCCCAACTTTGGGAGTTTTGGAGGAGAAACTCACATGAAACCTGTGTGTAAAGCTCTCACACTTCTGCTTTAGCTTGAACCAGTTCTGAGTGTCACCCCCTGTTAATTTAGTTGGGGCTTTTGGAGGGGAGATGTATTTTTATGTCATAAATACCAAAATACCCTCATAAGTTTTCAATATTCCTGATTTGTCCTTATTTTAATTTTTATGTCATTAGGTACATAATAAAAAAAAACTAAAATAAAACCTTCAACTTATTTTAAATTTTTTGGTCATTAGTTACATAATAAAAAAGTTTTAAGTTGATATTAACCTTTAAAATGATATAACATAGTAAAATTAAACAATAATTTTATCTTAAGAAAATATATTAATGAAGAATGTTATTATGTGTGGTGAAAGTTGACATTGCTAAAATAGAAAATTGATAAATTCTAATGTAGCAATTTTTTTCCTAATAAATCCAAAAAAAAGTAGAAAACAACTTAAATTTCTAAAGTAGTCAACTTATTATTAGTTCATCTCTCCCCCATTCCTAAACCAAATGATCACTATAACTCCTCTATTTCCATCATTTCTGTTCCGTTGAACCAAGCACACCATGATGTCCACCAAATCCCATGTCCCCCATGCTGCCTGAAGCTCGTGACCCATAATACGCAAGCTAATGTCTCATTGGTGTTGGGCCGAAGGAGGAATTGGGTTGATCTGTGACACTGTGCTAAAGCCTCTCCCACTTTCGGCTTTAACGTGGCATCCTTCTGTTGGGCCTCTCCAGCTTCAAGTTGGGTCTCATGTAGTAAAATGAGGCTCAAGACGGAAATGGGTGTGGGAGGCTATGTTGCAAATAATATTGGATCTGTGGCCCAAAATATACTATTGGATTATTGTCTTGAGTGGGCCAAACCACTTTAACTTCATGTCGAAATTGAGCTGGATGCGACGCATTTGGATCAAAATTTTTTAATTGGGCTTTGTACCAAAAATGGATTTACTTTTTTTTGCCAGAACCAAAAAAGTATTTAATTGGGCTATATAGGGAAAAGAATTATTCATTATAAAAAAATGAAGAATTATTCTACAGCTCGTTATTATTAATTTGTACCTTTTAACATTATTATTGGTACAACTAAATACTAATGAAAGTTGGGTGACTTGATATCCCTTAAAGTAAGGTTGAAAGTTGTAAGTGACTCTTAGTCTTCAATATTTTTTTTCAAAGTTTGGGCCACATAATGTATAAACATTTTGATTTTTTCTTACTTCAAAATCAAACTAAGTCAACTAAATTATATTAAATTCAATAGAAAAGTGGGTTTAAATCAATTTTCTGATGTTAAAATCAATTTAATGGGTCCAATTATCTATTTGTCTTGGATTGAATGGTTAAAAATGTGCGTTTTGGAGAATAAGAGAGCATTGAACCAACCAACCAATTGTGATTGGAAGTTAATATTTAAAGAATGTGTTAAATTAAGAATGACATTTTGGTTTTACAAATATTATTCGAGAATTGATAGACAAATTTAAATACAATGAAATTTAAGGACGAAAATGACATATGAGACAAATTTAGAGAATTAAATCTGAATAAAATAAGATTAAAGAATGACAATAAGATTTAAAATAAAATGTAAAGAATAAACTGAAATAAAATTAATTAAACCTAATATAAAATTAAAATATGAGAACCAACGGCGAGTGGAAGTGACTTAAGTAAGGTTGTGAGTCCATATCTTATAAATAGAAAACATCTCATCGAAAGAGAATACTCGAGATATTAGGTAAGGAGAAGTAAGAAAATGGATTGAAACTTTAAATTAATTGTCCAAAAAATTTTGTCAAAAAATATCCAAACACGGAAAAAAAAATTCCATCTGCCGGCGGAAATGTGAGCAAGACCAAGCTGCAACATTTGATGACTTCCATACATTTTAAAGAAGAAATAAACAAAAATCAAGATGTCTTCAAAGTTTAAATATTAAAAAAATGGGTTCTTTAAAGTAATTTTAGAATCATATTGTCAACTCCAAGTACAGCTAGAATCCTTCAAAATCAGTAACTATAAAAAAAAAAATGTAACTAGAACCAAAAATAACCAAAAATAATTTTTTATTTTGAAAACACAATCTGGTAAATTTTATTCGTTTTCATTTCCAGCTGTGTGTTGTCAAATTTACAGAACAATTCCGAAAGTGATAGACCACAAACACAACTTTTATTTACCTATTTTTAGCGAAATATGTGAAGTTTTGAACTGAACTGAACTAATTAATCTGATCTGTACCAAATCTAAACTAAAACTGATCTTAACTAAAAGTCAGTACTTTGAAAAAAAGACAATAAAATTTAGTATAACACAGACATGTCTTCAAACTTCAAACCTTAAATATATATAACCGGAGAAACAAAGAAAAATTGAAAAAAAAAAAAACCACCAAACGTGCTTTCCATAACGTCATTTTATTCATATAAACACATTTCGAGCTTCCTTCTCATTTGTCATTTCATTCCTCTTCCTCCATTTCTAGCTTGACAGGTTAAGCTAATGGCACCACCACCGGCACCACCGCCAGAAGATTCTCTGGCAGATGTTACCTCCACCGCGTGGACTGCCACTGCCACCGCCTCAACTACCACCCCGGAGGGAGATTTGATACCAGTCCGGCCCCCCATCTCCTTAAAACCAGCAATTGTCAAGCAACCGCAAACAAAATCCCACAAACTGTTCCGAAGGTTCCGTTCAGTTTTCCGGTCGTTTCCAATCATCACGCCATCGTGCAAGTTCCCAGTCACGCTTGCGGGAGGCCAGGGGACGGACAAGTACATTCACGGAGGGATGAGGATCACCGGAACCCTATTTGGGCACCGGAAAGCTAGGGTTAACCTTGCTTTCCAAGAAAACCCTAAGTGCCTCCCGTTTCTTCTTCTGGAACTGGCGATTCCGACATCAAAACTCATTCAAGACATGGGAACGGGGCTGATGAGGATAGCCCTAGAGTGCGAAAAGCATCCGACGGAGAAGACAAAGATCATCGACGAGCCGATATGGACATTGTTCTGCAACGGGAAGAAAAATGGTTATGGCGTGAAGAGAGAGCCCAGCGCAGATGACCTGAATGTGATGCAGTTGCTTCACGCTGTGTCCACCGGCGTTGGTGTGCTCCCGGCTGAGATGGCGGACCCGCAAGACGGTGACCTCTCATACATGAGGGCATATTTTGAGCGAGTCATAGGATCGAAGGACTCGGAGACTTATTATATGATGATGCCGGATGGGAACCACGGTCCTGAGCTCAGTGTCTTCTTTGTGAGGATATGATTGGCAGCTGAGAAAATAAGAAGGAAAAAATATATATATTGATAGGCCGGAAAATAACGGGTGAATGTAGAAAAGTGTTTAGATAGTGCATATATTTATAAAAAAAGTTGTTGTAGATCATGTAGGTATGTTGACCTTCGAAGATTGAAAAGTATTATATTTAATTTGGTTTACCTTTTTTTTAAATGGAATTTGTCTAAGAAATCTCTGATTAATGTAAATATTAAGCAGCTTTCATGCAGGGAAAGTTATTGCTGTGTCTGTATGTGATTTGGTTTGGTAAGGGGATGAGAGGCATTCCAAATTGATTTGATAGTTGTGGGAGTGCGAAACTGATGTATTTTATTTACTCCGTCGTTCCAAAAATGTGAGAAACATTTTTAACAAATATTTTTTTTTATAGTTGTGGGAGTGCGAAACTGATGTATTTTATTTACTCCGTCGTTCCAAAAATGTGAGAAACATTTTTAACAAATATTTTTTTTGAAAAAAAAATGTAAGAGATATATAAATTGTTTTTGTCTATAAATTATTATTTTTTTTAATTTTATCCGTAATTAAAATAAAGTTAGATGTGAACATTAAATTAGGAGAATTTGCGAAAGAAACATTTTCTTTTGTGACATATTGAAGATGTTTAATTCTTTTCTTCATTCTAATAATTTAATTATTTATCTCTTATATTTTGAAATAGAAAAAGTAATATAGAAGTAGTATCTCTTGGTTCCTTTCATTAAAAATTTTTTAACCAAAAAAATTTTTTTCCCCTCCATACCCTAGAGAAATTTCTTGTCTTTATTGTTGGTTATTCTTAATGACATCCAAAAAGAAATTTCAACTTTTCAATACTGATCATTTTAGATGTCTTCTTGTTGGATGAGAGAAATTTACGGTCTGTATGGATCAACAAAGGGAAGTAGTTTTAATTTGTCCTTATTTGGTTTGACTTGGTTGTGGTGGGGAAGTAATAATAAATTGACCATTATGCTCCAATCAAAATTAAGTTTTTTAATGAAATAATTATACTGCAATTCATGCTTCTCTTATTTTAGATATATCAAGGGCTTTCGCCTTACTTAATATACAAATTTCATATATTATTTAATATATATTTTTAAAATATTATTTGATGAATTTTTTATATAATCTCATCATAAAGGTAAACATCAACTTAAATTTAAAAATAATTAAAATAAGTGAAGATAATTTGGTCATGAAAATATTTTTATAATACTAAAATAACAAAAATAATAAAAAATAAAAATATTTTTATTATCATACTAAAAATAATAAAAATAAGGTTGGAGATTTGATGCTTAAGGATTCATAGAAATGACGGTGATGATATGAGAAGTGAGAACGCATGATTTTTGAAATATAAAAAAGATAATGAAATTAAGAAAAATAAATGGGGGTAACTTAATCATCATAAAAATTGGTTCTCATCTCCCCTTCAAATCTTGCTATTTTGAGAGGGAAGGAATATTAAAATTTTCCTTCCTCTCCCTTTTCCTCCATAATTTTGAACCAAATGAGGGCAGGGAAACAAAATCCTTCCAATCAAACAATATGTTAAGATAAATTCTAGTTTGTTTGGAGGATACATTGGAGTAGAATGGGAATAAAATCCCCAAATTAAGGTTAGTCCAAATTTAAGCCTTTCTAAAATTTTTAAGCCGAAAATATGTTTTGTAATATTCATCTTTAAAACATTTTTTTTTGGGTAATGTTAAAACATTGTTTTTACTTGTGTTGTGCTTCGTTTAAATTGAAAAAAAATGTCAAAATAAAAAATTTAAAATTCAAACCATCCGACCATATCAAATTTGAATGAATTAAATTTGACATCCAAGTAAGGTGAGGATTCGACTTTTTCAGCCAAATACTAGAAGAACAAAGAATTAGCAAAATATTGCAACGTGAAAAATTATAAACATATATAATTAATACATAATTAAAATATTTTATGAATATATAAATTTATATTATCTGTATAATTTTTGTTCATTAAAAATATATATCATTATAATTACACAGCATTAGAAATTTCAACGGGCTAGTTGGAAATTACAAAAGATGAGCAGGAAATGAAATGATACTCTGTAATTAACTTTTCGAGAAGAGGAAAATGTTGGAGTGGAGTTGGAAATTTCAATGGATCAGTAAAAAATTATTCAAAACGTGAATGGAAATCAGAGATGAGTTGAGTGGTTGGTAATGACTTAGAACTGCAGAATATTGCTGAGTAGGTTACTTTTAAAATTTCTAAGAATTAATTGGAAATTCTTTGAAATTCAGTTGGAAGTCATGGAATAAGGAAAGGGAATGAATTGGCACTTCATGTCATCAGTCTTCACCAATCGTGAGGTAGATACTGTTCAAGTGGAGCGGGAAATGTCTGATCTGAGGATCTACTGAAAATTCTTTTAACGTTAGGTTAGAGACCTTGGTCCTTAAGTGCAATTGTCACTATATTTTTCTTTGCAACCTTCCTGAACGGTTTCGATTTAACCTCCCTGAAGATTTGTCTTCTAAACCCAATCAACAATGGGCTGCCACATGGGGCAGTGTTGTTGAGCTATCTTAAAACCATTGTTTTTCTAAACCCTCAAATCATATTTTGTTTGCGCTGAACAAACATGATCTCAAAAAAAAAACTTTATTTAAAAATAATTGAAATGTCAGGCAGATAAAGAGAAAGCGACCAATTCAATCAAAATATTTCTGATTATATTGCCCCATTTCAAATTATAAAAAATAAATAATTAAATTATCAGAAAAAAAAATAAGACATCTTAATTATATTACAAAGAAATTTTTTTTCCTATAAATGTCCTTTCTCATTTAATTTTTTTTAACTCATGCATCGCCATAATAATAAGTTTATTTTAATTCAAAAAATAAAAAAAAAACATATTAATTTATGAGACAAAAATAATTTATTGATAATATTTTGAAATAAAATATATTTAAAAATGTATACTACATTTTGAAAGTTTTCATCTCAAGGGTAAATGAATACATTAAACCAATTGGAATGTTTAAGCTGAGAATTGAACAAGTTAAAATAAAATAAAGCAAGATGAGATCATTAGAAGACCAAAACCAACATTACATTAAATATGTTCAACTTAAAGACACTTGAGAAGTTAAAACCAAAATTTGCTCATCAATCAATCTGCTGTCACATTACGCCAAGGAAAAAATGAAACCTGAATATGCTAGCCTCCCTCAAGGTGCAACCACGATCCGGCCAGCCACCTGGTCAAGATCTCTCTGACCACTGGAAGTGATTCTCCTGCCACTGTTAGATGAGGATGAATTAGATCAACGTGCAGAGTCATAAAATGCTATTACAGACTTCAAAATAATCCTTAATCATGAGATGATCAATCGGTTGAAAGCTTGACCAAAAGTCAGCAAAAATAACATAGAAGAGTGCTGAAAATAACCCTAAAAGAATGGGGGAAGCAATGAATTACTAGAGAAAACTAATAAATAATAGGGGAAAATTCCACTCAAGGCCCTAAACTTGATTTAAAAAAATGATACTAAAGGATCTTAAAATTCGAAATTCCTCTGAAGGTCCAAAGTTATAACTAATGCTCCCTAAAGTTATCGCTTAGTCTTCTGAATGTTACAAGGATGTATTGGCCAATTGGGTTTGTAATTTTAGGAAGCAGATCAAAGCAGTAGATGATATCAGAATCGTGCATGAATCTAAACTGTACCTATGCTTAATCAACACATCCAACTATTGTCAGTGCATGAAATTGGAAAAAAAAAAGAAAAGAAAAAGAAAAAAAAATAATTTTTTTTTTTTTATATAGCCAATCAATATATCTACCATAAATTGCATATAACAGGATCAAATAAAAAAGGACATAGGCAATGGAGTCTGTCCTTACCCGGTGGGGTTGGTCTCAATGATGTTCATCGTCTGCAACTGTTGAAGTATGTGACGGGCAATAGCACCACTGCTCTTACAAAAATGAGGAGGACGACTACCATTCCTCTTACTCCCACCATAGATCCTCTGAAAAGCACCAACACCAAGGCCCCCCCTCAAGTAGATCTTTCTTGCCATGGAGGCTGTGATCAGTATTGAATTAATCAAAAGAACGAATTTAACATTGGCTCATTGAAATCACAATCAGATATGAAGAAAAAAACTTATTAAGTGCAGATATCAAAATATGCTTTACACATTTAACAGTTTGAATGCACGAAATTAGAGAAATTCACATACCAGCTCTAACATAGTACCAATCAGGATCATATGGAGCCAATTCCTTAAATCTTGCAGTCTTTACTCTATCAGTCCACTCAGGAAGCTCCATCTATTGAGAATTAAGCGGCAAGGGAAAAAAAAAGGAGAGATTAAATAAAGTAACCAAATTTTGTACTAAGTAAATCAACAATAGCAACCAATGAGAGAAGTCACTTTTGTCATTTTTCAGATCTGAGAGCATCAATCCAATCAACAACAACCAAGAAAGCAGTACACTATAAAATGTAGGGAATTGAATTGCCATTATCAGGCAAAGGTAAATAGCTTGACCGTTAGGAATAGATGACGTCATGAAATTAGGAACCACATTGTCTTCATTTTTAGGAAGAACAATATTTCATATCTAGTTGGCTGTTAGCCGATCCTCTGACACAAATTTCTATTCATTCCCTGCCGCACACACACATGGAAATACAGAATACATGCTGATATCACATTACACCCTCGTGGGCACCTTGATCTCAAAACACATAGAATCCTATTATAATATTGGTATATTCATTGACTATTAAGCCAATCTTATATAACTTAAGATATGTTTTGGCAGTCATATAAACTCCATCCCCTACCCAAAACATAGGCAAAATAAAAGGGAAGATATTACTTTGTTCCTGAACTAGTAACTGATTAATAAACAAAATGCAAGCGTGTGCTTAGCTAGAAACACAATTACCAGACATTTGCTAACCTTTCCTCACATCTATATATGATAAAAGAGTTTATATACGTATAACATAATCTGGCTGCACTTCAAAACATAATGGCATCAACCATAACAGTAAGGCAAGAACCAATCAGTAAGATCGCAAAAACACAGCACAACATAAAACACAAGTACAAAACTGCCACCAGTGAGGCACATTCCATTTAGCGCAGCGATATTTGCCTCCGACAATACCACCCCTGCTTTCCCGAGAAACAAGCAAAAGAAAAAGCAAGATTACAATCAAATATTCCTCTACCTTGCCGGATCGCTTGAGGTAGGCCGCGTAGGCGTTGACGAACTCGTGAGGCGAAACATCCTTAACAGTCCTCGCAGTAGCCATGGTTGAAGCAGTTAGAACCGTGGAGGACGCGAAGCTGCTGCAGGGAGAGTTAATTGCCGTCGAAGAGAAATTCCATTAGGGTTTCTAGTTTCAGTAATTTCTCGCTCTACTAAACGACATCGTTTGGATATTGAAACTATGGGCCTCAAGCCCGAGGAACATTCTCGGGAATGGTCCAACCTTCATCCGGCTGGTGCGTCACAGAATAGCCTTAGCTGGTCCATGTTCGAAGAGTGTTTTTTGGCTCAACGTTTTCCAAATAATGCATACATATAAATTAGGCTAAAAATCAGTATATGAGTTGTATGAAGAGTCATTATATGGATTGTTAGGCGCTGCTTTTGCCTTCCTTGTACTTTAAAAAGAAAAAATCAATATATCAATTCAATATACCCCCTGCTCTCTTGAACATGTGAGACTTCACCATGTTTTGATTCAAAATATAAGATAAAAGGTGTGGGCTGTTTGGTATATTTAATTTATTTTTCTAAACTACCTCTTATTTATATTATATATGAGAGAGGAAATATAGTGATGAATAATTAATTATGTAATATGAATTTTAGACATTAAATGTGTATATTTTTGGAAAAATTTTCATTTGTGACAAATTTAATGGTCTTAATATATTTGTTTCTTATATTAGAGATCCGGGGGAGTATAATAATATTTATAGTGAGTCATACTTTTTACAAGCTATAAATAATGCTACTTATAATTAATGAATATTGAGATATAAAATATCTATGATATGCTTATAATTATTACATAATAACAATTATTTCATTTTGTTATCAATTTTTAGTCAGGGACATGTTTAGTATTTCACATTCAAAAAGTCATTTTTTATTTTTTATTTTATTTTATTTTATTCTGCATACCAAACGAGCATTTAATGCATTATTTGTAGTCATTTTTAAGGAAGTAAAAGATCCAAATTGTAAAGGGACTGCAATTTTCTTTTTTATAAAAAAGGAACCACAATTTAATGCTTTGTATGGATGTAAATCACTATAGCTTTATGTGACATTCAGGTGCGTTGATGAGGGCGGAAAGTGATCACCGGTGCAAATAAGGAGGTGTGAAATAAAAAGTGATGAGGCACGGATAAGGAGCGGCTCCTGGCAGGCTTCTAACCGGGATAAGCATATGAATGAATCAAATGTATACCGAAACGAGAGGGATTCAGAGACTGTATAAGTATTGGACTATACAGTTAATGATAGTTTAAAGGAATTAAATAGATACTATCTATACCAACAAGGTGCACCTACATTTTCGGTAGCCTATCCCTTAAGAGCTCCTCAGTTAAGCGTGCTTGACTTGAAGTAATTCTGGGATGTGTGACCTCCTGAAAAAGAACTGTGTGAGTGAGGATAAAGCACACCGAAAGGACTTATATTGGTTTGTGGGAACAGTCGTCATACACTTTATATGAAAAGTGCTGTTCTTTTAAAAGAAAATAAATTTTGAGCAAATGTTCAAGTAAGCACACATGTGTACAAATGTATGATTATGATTTTGTGTATATATAAAATATTAGAAATTGTGGATAGGAAAAATTCATAACAAATAATTTAAATTTAAATATAAATCAAAAGCTTAAACATATTTGCACTTAATAAAAGTAAGGAATGATTAGGATTGCTTTTTATCCAATTAAAGCACCCAGTGTTTTCCATACATGATGAACAGCAATTGTTACTGCGTCTGCTATTAGAAAGAAAAATTTATCTTTTCTCAAAAAATGAAAGAACAAATAATTGGAAGTATATAACTTGAATGTGCGGTAACGCACTGAATGCTCTCCACAAGTAAATATATGCGGTAAAGCATTGAATGCTCTATTTAAAATTAGAAGATGGCCTTCTTTGTCCCACTGAAAGGGTGCTTAAGTGATTACATATATATAAACAATTAATTGATCCCTTAACCCTAATTTTCATCAACACAATATTTTCATCAAATGGCAACATCAGAGCTCAGCGAAGAATGCAAGGAACTTCTTCACTCTCTTCCCAAAGAGAATGGTTGGATACCTTCCTCTCATCTCTATCGATACAATAACTTTTGGTGCACAGCTCCTGAAATCCAGGCTATTCTTGCTTTCAATAGGCACTTTGAAGTAAAAGACATTGATATTATTGTCTCAACCATCCCAAAATCTGGCACTACTTGGATCAAAGCCCTAGCTTTCGCGATAGCAAAACGCGACCAATTCCCACCTTCACATGAAAACCATCCTTTGCTTAGTTCTAACTCACCAGCTCGTGCCTTTCTTTGAGTATAACCTTTATGGAATCAACCCAGTTCCTGATATCTCGAACCTTCAAGAGCCGAGAATCTTCGGGACCCATATGCCGTTTGATTCTCTGCGTGATTCAATGAAGAAGTCTGTTTGTAAGATGGTGTATTTATGCAGAAACCCACTTGATGCTTGTCTGTCTCTTTGGCTTTTCGTGAAGAACATGATTCCGCCATCGGTATCTGCATTACCGATGGAGGAAGCCTGTGAGAAGTTCTGCGAGGGGGTAAATGCGTATGGTCCTTTTTGGACTCATATGTTGAGTTATTGGAATGCAAGCAAAGAAAACCCTAACAAGGTTCTGTTTTTGAAGTACGAGGACATGAAAGGAGATACCAAGGTTCATGTGAAAAGATTGGCTGGGTTCTTGGATTGTCCTTTTACTTCTGAAGAGGAAAGTAATGGTGTGATTGAGAGTATAATTGAGTTGTGTAGCTTTGAGAAGATGAAGGAATTCGAGGTGAATAAGAGTGGAGTTCTTATGGATATATATCAGACCAAAAACTTCTTTAGGAAGGGTGAAGTTGGGATTATGTTAATCACTTTTCTCCATCCCTGATAGAGAAATTGTTTGAAGTCACTCATGAAAAGTTGAGTGGCTCTGGTTTGACATTTGATAATATTCTATTAAGTAGCAGGGAAATATAATGTTTTTTTTTCGGCCAAAGGCACATATAGACTGATGTTAATTATTTTAGGGGGCAATTGTCCTCCTTAAATATTTTGATGTATTATGTATGTTTGTACTGTTTTTTTTTTTTATTAAAATTTAAAATCCGACCCTTGTAAAATTTTTTATTTGTCCACTTTGAAAAAATAAAAAAAATACTTCTTATTTAAAGTTATTAGCGATAAAAAATAAAATAATTCTAATGGGAAGATGAACTGATGATAAAAAATAAATAATACTTTTTTTCAAATTATGTAAATTTTTTTATTTCTAAGTAAAAATTATTTTATTTAGAAATAATTTTTACTTCTAAATAATTTTTTTATTAATAAATTTTTATGAATATGTTATTCTAAATAAAAGTTATTTAGAAATAAATAAAATTTTTTTCAAAGTGGAAAAAATCAAGTCATACTTTTCTCAAGTAATGCATGTTTATTTAGAAATTTTAATAATTTTGAAGAGGCTGCCTCTGACTCTTGTTTCTTGGATCAATTAAAATAAAGTAAAATAAAAATGAATTGATAAAAATGAGAAAAAATGGTGAATATGATAAAATAAAATTCTCTTAAAATTTCTTTTATCTAATAATCAAAATAAGCCCTTGAAATTTTAATTTTTATGGATTATAATTGTAAAAAATGTTATATCAAATAGACTATATTCCCAATTAAATAAATATAGATTATATTTTAGTTCAAGAAAATTAAATTAATCATGAGATAGAGTTTAAGTTTAATTTAAAAAAAATTATGAGTTAAAATGATAAAAAAAAGGAAAATAAAATACTCAAAAATAAATTTAAACTTTTTATTTTTTTAGAAAAAACATATATACACACATATATATATATATATTTATTAAATAAATATTGGAAAAATAAAATTTATTTATTAAAAGTTGGAAAAAATTATTGCACTAAAAGTACTTTTTTTTTAAATCATCCAAACATAATCACTTTTAGTTAAACTAATTTTCAAATAAATCATCTAAACATAAACACCTTAATCCAAAATTAATTTTTATCATAATCACATTATAAAATCAATTCTATCAAAATTCATTTTTAACTAACTGAAAACCAAATTGCCACTAAAATTTTTTCAACCAAATAGTTCTGCTGCTAGGAACCCCACTCCTTTCGTTCCCCATCACATAACTTTCCACGTAGAACTGTCAATTCGGGCCGGGCCAAAAAGCCCGGATTGAAAAATGGACTTGGTTTTTCAAGCCCGAGCCAGCTGGATCGGGCCTACGGGCTGGCCCGCGGGCTTTTTTTAATATTTTTTTATGTTTTTTAATAAATTTTTTATATAATTATTTAAATTAATACAACTAATTATCATTATAATTTAAATTAATATAATTAATTATCAGTATAATTCATCAAAAACTAATATAATATTTAAATTTTATAATTTATATATCACTAATTAATAAAATAATATGTATTTTTTAATATTTTAAACCAAAAACAAAAGAAAAAAGAAAAAGTTTCGGGCTTTCGGGCCGGCCCATCATGGACCGGGCCTAAACGGGTCGGGCTCAAAAAGCCCGGATTATATATTTACTCCCGAAATTGAGGCTCGAGCCCGCTCATTTTTTCGGACTTTTTCGGGCCGACCTGTCGGGCTTAACCCATTTTGACGGCTCTATTTCCACGAATCAAATGGGAAATAGAAGTGAAAAACCTTAAAATCACCCATATTTTATAAAATATAAAACTTATAGGGGCTCCACTGTTTACAAATCACGAACTTCTCTTAGTTTCAATATAATTTTTTTTATTCTTTCACCTTTCTTCACTTGTTTTATAGAACTTCATGCAACTTTTTTTTTATTTGTCAATAAGTTTTTTACAAATTTTAATAGAGTTTAAATGTTAAAATAATTAGCACAATTTTTGAGAAAATTTTGAATTATTATGTCTATTGCAGCTAATAAGCAGATGCTATATATATATATGATGGTCAAAAGAAAAAAAACTTATGCTATATATGGGATATGACAAGTATCTATGCAATATAAATACGAGTATATGTATTGGATATAATACAATACGATATGAAATATATTGCAATTTTTAAAATTTTAGGATACGGGTGCGGGATATTTATACATATATAATATCATTTATATAGTTACTTATAATTAATAAATTTACTCAGTAAAAGAAAAATGAGTATTAAATATTGTAAAAATTATAGTGTAAATATTAAAATAAGCCAGAAAATATTTATAACAACTTCAAATTATCTTATTTTACTATAAAAATTTGAACTAATACACATAAGTACAGAGTTGTACGGATGAATGCATTTACATATATATATATATATATACATGAGTATGGTATGCATATCATATCATATCGTGTATTGGATACATGTGTATCTACTTTTTTAAGTATTGGTGCTTTATAGACATGCATTATACATTTTTATATAAATTAAATACAAATAATAGGTAAAGTAAAAGAAAATTATTTTTAAATAAATATTTTATATATAGATAACACATTCATAAAAAGTTATTAATAAAAAAATATAAAATAAATTAAACTCAATATTTTTAATTGAAATTTGAATTTCAATTTTCATTTGTATGTTGGAATTTTATTATGTATTAGCGACAATCAATTGTCAAAATTAATTACCACATTACGGCTGTTGATATTAAGTATTTTATTTATCACTTTATTAAAATGGATTGGGTCTTAGTGGATAAACTGTAACAGGTTGGAATACCCAATTTATGTATCTGGAAGAATCCCAACTCACAGTCCATTTAAGAAGCCAATGATCATATTTAAACTAACTAAGGGTAATTTTGTCAACCAAAAAATAGTTTTTGTATATATTTAAGAGGCTCTCATTTTAAACCTACCTTGTTTATCTCTCCATCTTACTTTCTCAAGTTCTCTCAAAGGAAATGTGAATTGTAGATTTCTTACACCCTTTAGGGGTCTCATGTATTAATTTCATGTATGCTTTTGCAATCTATATTGATTTATTTTAGCACTGTATTCATATAATTAAATTTGTCTATGAACTTTTGAATTATTTTGAAATATTTTAAAACATATTGTGTGTCTTGCAATTAATGTATTTAAATAATTAACCGATGTTAAGTTATATCATAATGATACATACACATTTTTTGGGTAGAAGACGTTGAGCCTATTATAAAAAAGAGCACAACGTAAGCTCCTCATATACTATCATAACTAGGAATATGAAACAAAGCTAACGGAAGTTGTCCTAAATGGTGCAATCCAAAATTCAAAGAAAGGTCATGACTCACATGAAAATTAGCACAACAATTTCCAAACGAATATATATGGGAACCATCCACATGCTTTTTTTTTTTTTGTATTAGTTAACACTCAACACTCAATCAATGTAGGCGTTATTTATTTATTTAGGTTTACATATGGCAAATAGGCATTAATTTTTACGGGCATTTCTATCCCACTAGGACCACATGAATATTGAGCCAACATAAAGTACAAAGTAATCAGCCACCGAGACTTATTATTGATCAAACGAAAAAAAAAAAAAAAAGAAACGAAAGGAACAAGAAAATAACGACGTGTACATTTTCCTACACTTGAAGATCGAAATCTTCTACAATACTATCTCATATCATGCACTTCAAAGAAAAAAACGATATGATCAAAAGAATGAAAATATATATTATTGTTTTTCCACTCAATTCCATGAAGCATTCAGGTTGAGTTGGGTTTGATCACAAGGTGGCAAAACTCTTTAAGCAAATATTTATTTACTGAAATACATACAGATCATGCACATAGAAACTGACGCTCGTGGAGGCGAATGGGCACGCCATGTGCAGGGAAAGGAACCAAAGCACCAGAAACCTGTTCATGAGGAAGCAAAACTTGCCATTTGAAGTTGGTGACAAGATAGTGAATGAAGGCCAGAATCGCAAAGCGTGCGTAATCCTTTCCAGGGCATGTTCTTGGTCCTGCCCCGAAGGGTATGAATGAGTATGGTGCTGGACCGTTCCCTTCAAACCTCGCCGGATCGAACTTTTCTGGCTCAGGAAAGAACTTGGGATCCTTGTGCGTTGATGTAATTGCCCAAAATATCTGCCCCAAAACATCAAATAGTTGGCCAAATGAAACATTTGATCAATTAATACATTATAATTTATAAAGCTTGTACAGCTAAAGGGACTAAACTTCGAAATTTGACCTTGAATTCATTAGAATTACTATAATGATTGCTACATTGAATTTCATTTTTATGTTTGATATCAATATTAATATAAAATATAAAATTTATAACAAATCACATTATTCATAAATCATGAATAATACAATTTGTAGTACTACATATAAAATATAAAATTTATAATAAATTGTACTATTTACAATCTATAATCAGCGTGATTCATTACTCAGATTTGGTGTAATACGAGAGTGGCCCACAATATATGAAGATATATATATATATATACACAGATAGATAGATACCTTCCAACCCTTAGGAATGGTAAAGCCATGAAAGGTGATGTCTGTTGTAGCCACTCTGAAACCACCAGGTGCAGTAGGGTAGAGTCTCATGGTCTCCTGTGCGACAGCCCATGTGTATTTCATTCTTTGTATGCTTTCCCAATCAAGTGCTGCACTTCCTTCTCTTGACTTAGCTATCTCTCCATGCTCTGCGTCATCACAACACAATATTTATGTTATAAATTTTATTTTTTTCTCTTTTCTCTCCAAACTATACAAAAACCTGACAATAAAAAATTCTAGGGTATCCATACTGAGTTTGACTTCAAACTTTCTTTGGTAGAGGTGAAATTCGAACTCAAGATCAAAATCTCATGATTTATATATAGTATATCATTGAAATGTCAAATTAATGAATGATTCAAAACAGTCAATTACCAGATAAGAGTTTTTGGTAGATTTCTGGGCTCTGTCCAATGTGTTTGATCATGAAACACAAGGTAGTTGCCACAGAAGTGTAACTCGAATTCATCATTCCCATAATGACGTTAGTTATTTCGAGTTTTGGCACATACTTTCCTCCTTGCTGGGCTCCAACTATGAAAGCTAGCAGGTCTTCCATTTCAAACCCCTTGGATAAAACATCGATCTTCTCTTTTATTGCTATCTGAATCTCCTTTCGAATCGAAGACGATGCCTTCAGTGCACGACGATACGTTGTACCTGGCAAATTCACAGGTATCGAATAAATCCCAGCGAACAGGTCGTCAAAGTTAGCGGCGAGTTTAGTCGCTGCTATATCAGGCGCGTCGATGCCTAAGAAGAAGTGAAGGATTAGTCTCAACGAAAAGTCCTTCATCAGTGGGTAAGCCTTTATTTCTTTTTGGCCTTCCCAGTGTGTCCTGAAAATGTAATTGATGATTAATAAGCTGGAAATAATAATTTTTTATCAACTGCAAATAACATTTTATTGTATCAACTTTAGTGAATATAACAAAAATTTCAGTGAATTTTACAAAAATGAGGTGTTATTGTATTATATTGTAAAGTTAATTTATTAAAAGATAATTACATTTTGATTCGTGACATTAAAACATATTTTCTATGATAAACTATATTACTCCCTTATCTTTCAATATATAAGTCATTTTCCATTATTTTACACAGATCAATAAAGTTTGTTAAAATTAAATTAGTTGGAGAATTTAAATTTTTCAAAAATTGTCAAAATTTTTCAAAATGACTCTCATTAAATTATTATCTATTAATTATATCTCTTTTAATTTCTTTCTAATATAACTCTTTTACATCTCATCTGCTTATGGAAGAGAAAGTCAAACATTTCACTTAATTGCAGAGTATCATAATTAAGGAAGGAAAATCCTGGAAACAATATTAAATGCGGCCTATATTTACAAAGTAACTTAATTATATTATGAATATGAAAATCTTTTAAAGTGTGAGTTAGATATTGAAATAAGGGGGAGTATTATTGATAAGTGCGTTGGCAGGTATGGGTTGGTGGATTTAATCTAAAGGGTCGCCAGAGGTAACATCAATAATAGATAAAAAATATTTTGTTGTATAGTATTATTCATCTTGACAATTTTATGTAATTCTTAATTTAACCACCGTATTGAAAATTTGGTGTATTTTGGTCTTTTAATTTTAGGTAATTTTAAATTATTTTATTTTATAACGAATTTTTGTATAAGCCGGCCGTTCTCTCATACCTAACCCATCCCGAATCCAAACATGGAATCAGATCCTCTGCACTTCTTTTGGCCAATGAAAATTTCCAAAATCTTACACATAAAAGAATCATTATATCTATATATCTATATATAATATAGAAGCTATATAAAGCTGCATTATTCAGAACTTATAAAAGAGTGTCATACTTAGACTCTATGTAAATGTGAAAGAAAACGTGTAGTTTTGTCTTATACAACATAATATGATATAAAGTGCAGCAGGTGCGAATTCATTCATACATTTGATACGTGTACATACCTGAAATGTTGCAGTGTAATGGATTCAATCCTTTTCATGTACTTGACAAGTCCTTCTGGTTTTAGAAACCCTAATATCTTCACAGGAACAGCTGCAGCAGCTTTCGCCTTCTCTGCGTCTTCTTGTTTAGGAGGACGAACTGTAGCATCGTTATTATTATAATTTTTATAACCCTTGGCCTCTGGTATATCGAACAATCTGTGCTGAGTTTTCAAGTAATGAACTTGGACTCGCTTTGGCTCATTCATGGAGATAAATTTATTTGCACTAGGACCACATAGAACCACATGTGGTTCTCCAAGTAAGTTTGTCTTGAAGGCCTCTTGAGAGTACTTGCTCTTCCTTTCTTTAAGAAAATGGTCAAGCTTCTTGAAGTAGAATTCGTATGATTCACCCACAAGAGGCCATCCATAGTTACCTGGAGGAAGCTTTTTAATGTCACCGTGCTGCTTCTTCCTTTGAAGGAGATAAAAACTTGACACGATCAAGATGATGAAAAGAAGTAGTGAGGGTAACAAGAAAGTATCCATTTGTATACTTCCAAGAGGGCTTCTTAATGTTTACCATTGTGAGGTTGAGTTCCTTTTATAGGCACGTAAAGTCATGAAAATGGTAGAAAAGTGATTAAAATGGTTTGGACATATATTAAAAAGATTATCAGACGAATCAATAAGGATAATTCACTAGATGGTCTTTTAACTTTATATATAAAAAGGTGTAGAGGGAGATTAAGAATTAAAACATTAAAAAAGAGGTTATAGGTAGGATCTCTTAGTAAATTATTTATCTGAAGAAATAGTTTTTAATAGAGCCTAATTAATGATATCTATTATCCAAGTAGCTAATTTTATTTAGTGGGATAAAGTTAATATTGTTATTATTAGTATTTGTCTATTACTTAAAACAAACGTTGTATATTAGTGCAAATGAATCTCTTAAATTTTATTTATTTGTAAAAATAATCTCCTTCAACTTTAAATTATTAGAGAATAACTTTCTAAGCTTTAAGTCATGTGCCGATAGAATGTCACATTTTTCGTTAATGAAATAATAATAGACAAATTAAAATTATTATGATTATTTGTACAAATTTAAACGTTTAAGGAGTTTTTATTCATTGTCAAATTTTGAAGATAAGATGATTATCAACACATCATTCAAAGATGAAAAAAATTTATGTTTAGTTTTAGTTACTTTTTCCACTAAATCTTTAGTCCAATAACGCTACAAGCATAAAATTTTGTTTTTAGAATAATCATGAATATATCCAAGTATTTTTCCCCCATATTCTATCTGACTTAAAATTCTGTAATAAAGTTTAAATAAAGTACAAATAATATTCTTACTCTTCTCATCAAAACACCTTGCTTTCTTAATGTTTAGCATGGTAAGGTTGAGTTGCTTTCCTTTTCTAGACACATAAAATTATGATCTCTCAGTCTTTTCCTAACATTGATTATTAAGTATTTTTTAGGCTGAATTACATGGCATCCACCCTGTAATTTAATTTGAGTCATATACATGTAACTCTTTAAACTTTTAAAATTTAACAATAATTTATTTAAACTTTTAAATTTATGCTCTTATCTGTTTGCCACATATTAATTAATCTTTTAGTTAACATAGCGTAATACAACTATAGTAATGAATACTCTGAACTTCTTATTTTTTCCAACTAACCCATTAAACTTTAGATTATGTATATATAATTTATTTAACGTTAAGTCATGTACAACTAAGTAATAACATGTCACATTGTGTTAGTAAAATAACAGGAAAAACTAAAAAGGGTCAGATTTTCTTACGAAATTTAGAAGTTACGGTGTTCATTAGCTATCAAGATTCAATAGTAAGAAAATTATCTATGCATCTAATGTTTCAAAAAATGATGTACAACTTAGCCAATTTTGTTATGATTTCCTCAATCCAATAATGCAACAGACATAAATTTAGTTTTCGGAATAATTATGAGCGCGCACACACACAAAAGGTTTATTTTTAATCGGACATAACATTCTGCTTTTAAATTTAAATAAAGTATATAATATGTGTGCTTCCATTATTGTTGTGGCTAACTCATTATGAATATTTTTATTGAGATAATTTTTTTTAATAAGGGCGTTGATAGGTAAAGTGGACTGTATTAGTATTTTGCATGCATGCATATTTCTCTTTCTTACATCCTCATTGTCGTTTAAAACTCCAGAATTTGTGGTCCTGTACATGGGGCTCCAATTTTCTTCCGCAAAACGACAACAATAATTGGAGTTTAGATAGAGTTATTACCGGTTTTTTTAAAGGTCGTTAAAGTATTTGTCTAGAGTCGACGATTTTATTTTATTTTTTATTTGTCCCATACATTTTGTTGTATTTTATTGTAAAGATCCCTGAAAACGATATATGTTGACTTAACAATAATACGAAATCGAGGACAAAAATAACAAAAGGTTAAGGAAAAAAAATAAATGTTCAAAAAAAAATAGAAGAATAAATTTAAAATGATTAAAATGTGGGACCGCATTGAAATATTGTCATATATTGCAAGGATCAAAATTCAAAACATTATAGTGCTCTTTAAAAGTACTATATCTTTGTAATAAATAATTTTCTCTTAAGGTCTGTCCATATTTGTACTGAAAGCTTTCTAATGATCTTGAGTATAATGTATTGTTCCTATCATTTTTTTTCACATTTTTTTTCCTTACAAAAGCCAGATAACAGCTAAATTAGAAGTTTTTGAACGGTTGTACTTATTTTTATTAAATTTAAACACCATTGCAATATGTAAAGAAATATTGAATTAATAAGAAACAAAGTTTCACATTTATGAATAGTACGTAATTTTTTTTATATAATTTACATATTTTATACTGAGATTGATGATAAACTCCACCTCTCTGTGTCTGTCTCACACACACACACACAAAACACAAACACACATACACAACCCAACTGCATATGTTACTAAAAATTTATTTTTGATAAAGTACCTTAAACGAAATTAATTGTCACCTAACCATGAATTATAGGAATATTTATTTTTTGGTACCTCTGCCATTTGTGTACTTTTAATTTTGGTAGATTATATATGTAGATAGACACAAATCAGATATAATTGATGAGCAATATACAGCAGCATAGAATAAGAAAAATTTTTAAGAAGAAATAAACTTGCACTAGAGAAATTTATTATTATGATACTTGTTCCAGCTCCAGCTAATAAATCCTTTAGATATTTTTTAAAATCAATTTCTACAAAATTTTAAAATATAATTTTGTAAGAAAGTTCCTTCAATATCTTTTCTTATCTCATTCTGAAAAGCAATTCGATGGCAAACACTGCAAGATTATATATAAATTGATCCCTTCTTAAAAAATGCTTTCTATAGCGACAACTGCAAAATACATTTATGGAATCTGTCTCTTGATAACGCTGAGCAATTGCAAACAAAAGTATGAGGACCACACCCTTATTGATGGATCGTATATTTTTTAGAATTATCTGCAATTTTATCCCATTTTATATATGCCATCATTTTTGTGGTCCAGCTTTTTTTTTTTTTATAAAAAGATAAAATATATATTAATATAAAAAGTAAAAGATTGAATTAACCTCAACAACCTCATCAAGACTTTTGACTAGAAGACTGAAAACTTTAGTGCCAGTTTTAGTAAACCATTAGAAAAGTATCACAACTGTCACCATTGGCAGCGGTTCTGATGCTTTAGTGGCAGTTGAAGAACCACCTCCATGGCTGGGTTTGTGAATCAACACCAATGCTAACAATTCATCAACAGCCACCAATTCATTCAAAACTGCCACTAATTTTACAAATTAAAAGAAGATTTTAATGTTTTCATTAATATTTTTTATCTCAATATTTATAAAAATTGAACAAATGTATTAACATAAATTAATTTATTGGTTTTAATATTTTTCATATGGTTATTAATTTAAAAATACTAAATTTAATTAAAAGCATAAATACTTAATTCACAATTAACCAGTATGCGATAAAATTAAGAATAAGAGGAAGAAGAATAAGAAGAAGAATGCTACAGAGAGTGAAGAAGAGATTTTGATCCATGTGCATATAATTTGATAATAAGCGTGAAGTGTAGAATGTCATAAAAGGTAAAGCAGAAAAAAAGAGGATCACTACAAAAAAATAGATTTTCAGTGACGACTTTTGGGGGCGATAAAAAAAGTCACCGCTACACTTTCAGCGGCGACTAAAAAAAGTCATTGCTGAAAGTCAGTCTTTCAGCGGCGACTGAAAAAGGTTGTCGCTGAAGGTAGACTTTTGGCGGCGATTGAAAAAGTCGTTGTTGAAAGTTCATCTTTCGGTGGCGACTGAAAAAAATCGTCGCTGAAAGTATACTTTTTTGCGGCGATTGAAACAGTCGTCGCTGAAAGTCCATCTTTCGGTGACGGCAAAAAAAGCCGTCACTGAAAATAGCCTTCAGCGATGACTTTCATTGTTGCCGCCAAAAGACGAACTTTCAGCGACGATTTTTCCTTTGTGCCGCCAAAAGTTATATTTTCAGCAATGATTTTTTTAGTCGCTGCTAAAAGTCTTACTTTCGGCGGCGACTGTACTGATGTTGCCACTGAAAGTAAGACTTTCAGTGGCGACTTTTTAATGTCGCCGCCAAAGTTAATTTTTTTAATTTTTTCTATTTTCATTTTAAAAATTAATAAATAACATATTAAAATAATAATAAGTTTTATTTATACACTTTTATCATAAGTAATTAGATATTTAATATATATTTTATATTGTAAATATTATATAGTATATTTGTTTAAAGATAAATTATTTTACTATTTTTTCATGTAAAATATTCTGAACATTTTGAAAGTACTTTATCTCTATCGGAGATTAAAGATTTGAAATATTGAATATTAAATTTAATCCATTTTTATTTTTGCTTTTCCTTATCCTAATTAATGAAATATGTTATTCTTATTAGGATAATTTTTTTTAATTCATAAAGGGATTGATAACTCCAATAAAAAAATTGTGAAGACAAACTAATCCCTAATTATCTAATGTGATCAACCCTATATTTGGAGGAATTCTTATTAGGTTAATTTAATTTCTAATATATTTAACATATAAATTAATATTAATGTTATTTATTACCAATAATAAGTTTGAAGAAGTAATAATGTACTAAAGCAATTATCAATAGTTAGTCCAAGAGAATAATGTCATACTATGATTGAGACTCTCAACCTAAATTCCTATAGATGTTGGTAGTGTGGATATTTTCTCATAATGTAAAAGTCTAATAAAGTAATGTCACATAGAGAAAGAAGGATTATGAGTTGTTAATATATTTTCTTGAAAAATAAGTAATAACAATATTTAGAAAATAAATATTGGATAATTCTCTCTTTCTCATCCTCTCACTCTTTTTAATCATTTTTTATTATCTGAATTATAATATATTGAATTTATTACATTTTTTTTAAATCATATGACAATTAAAATTACCATATTTATTTTAATAATTTTTTAACAATTTTCTATTATATTATATTATATATATATAGAATATATATAATATAACTTATTCAATAATATAATATATGATATATATGATATATTATTTGATATGAAATAACATAAAATAAAAAAATATAATATAAATATTCATATAAATATATATAAATAAAACATTTAATGATATTAATAATTGAAAATAAAATATATGTGTATTTTTTAATAATAATATTGATTTATAAATATATATGTTTGTATTAGTGTGTAGATAAACAATATATATTTAATATTGCATATAAAGAATGTAGGTGTGTTTCAGCTTAATTGACAAGAGACTAAACACAAAGGCATTGCAAGTAAGAGGTCATGGGCTCGAACCTAGGTAAAGGCACATTTGAAGCAAATATATGACATGGCTGGCATGGTGACATGGCGGCAGTGGCTGACATGGCGGTTGGCCAGCACCGGTATTCCGGTGGCGGTGGTCTGATGGCAGTGGTGATGTGGCGGGGTCCAGTGGCTAACATGGTGATGGTGTGGCCAAACGACCTTCGACGGCGACTAAATGTTATCGCCAAATGATAAATTTTCAGCGACGACTAAAATGTTGTCGCCAAATGAAAAATCTTTGGCAGCAAAAATTTATATTTTCAGTGACAACTATTTTCGCCACTAAATGTCTACTTTAACGGTGACATTTTTATCGTCGCCAAACTTTCAGCAATGAGGTTTGTGATGGTGACATGGTGGCGACAAAAATGTCGCCACTGAAAATTTTTGGCGGCGACATTTCATCTTTCAGCGACGACTTTTGTCCCCGTCGAAAGTCATATTTTTTGTAGTGGTAGGAAGAGGAATGTTAGAGTGGAAAGTGTAGAATGGAGGAGGGAGGAACCCTTATTCGATGCTCATTGCTGTAATGAGAGTAAGATTATCCAGTTTCAATCTGGATGGTTCAGATTTAAAGTTTTTTATTTTAATTTTTTTAAATGATAACAATAGCTTTTTAAAAAGTGATAACTATGAAATTATCTTTATTTTACACTTTGTACCTTATAAAATAAAAATGTATTAAAATATAATAATAAATTAAATTAAATCTAAACTATTTAGTTTTAATTTGAATGTTTTAGATTGGTGATAAGCAGTCGATGCCAAATGAATTTTTGGGGGGTGGGGGACATAGGGGAACAATGGTATGAATGATGTGTTATGTTCAAATCCTAGTGTTTGGGTTGTATTGGACTTGGAGTTGGTGGCTATGTGTAACACCCCTCATGATTTTATTTTGGCATTGTGTGTAGAACCGAAGGAAAATAGGATGGGGGAAGGTTCATGAGGAGTTTGAAAGAGCTCCACGCCGCGACAAGGTGCAAGGCGGTTGTAGTGAGAGCATGTCTAGTGGCATTGTTTCAACTAAAACTAGTGGCGTCACGGCAAGATGTCTTGGAGCCGCGGCAAGATTCAGGATTTTTGTTTAAATCTGAATCATTTTAGACTAACAGAAAGAAAGAAAACGGACGGAGTGTCGAGGGAGCTTGTAATACCCCTCATGATTTTATTTTTGTATTGTGTGCAGAACTAGAGGAAAATAGGACGGAGGAAGGTCCAAGTGGAATCTAGAGGAGCTCCACGCCACGGCCTGAAGCAGGTCTGTCACAGCGAGAGAATGTCCAGTAGCATTGTCTGTCAATTTTTTATGGTGGCGCCACGGCGCAGGTGTTGGAGTCGCGGCGAGGATCGGGATTTTTGTTTAAATCTGAATCATTTTGGAACATCAGAAAAAAAGAAATCAGAGAGAGCGACAAGAGAGGTGACTAGGGTTCTTGTTTTCCGACGATTTGGAGTGATTTTCGGAACGAGGGAGCTTGGATTCAAGTTGGTAAGTGACTTATACTCCTCCCTCTTCACTTTTTTTCAATTGGATTTGGGATTTTTCGGTGATAAGTTGGGATCTTCGGATTTGGCCGAAATCCACCGATTGAAATGAATAAAATGGGGTTATTGAAGTGTGTTTTAGTATTCTTGTTGCTTGGGTGTGAGTTTTGAAGGGATTGTATGTGTTAAGAGCTTAACCCTATATTGTTCTTGGTTGAGAGTATGAGGAATCCGAGTTGTATGGATTTGTTTGGTATTTTGATGGTCCTTAAGATCTCTTTGATGCATGAAAGGGGTGGAATCTCGGGTTATGCTAAATTGGTTGATTTGTGATGTTTGGTTATTGGTATGTGTGGTTAATCGAGGTTTTGTGGTATTGTTAAGGTTGGTTGACTACTCAGAGAAGGCTAGTCATGGGATTGGTGTCCAAGAAAGTTGTGGAAACCGTGAGAATGTGGTATTGACAACCAAAGGTAACCGGGTATTTGTTTTATGTGATTATATGTTGATATGTATATGTACTTATATGTATGTTCCTTTTCATACTACGATATTGATTGTATATGTGTATGATTTTTCTACATATCGTGGTATGCACGGCTTGTCGATGTATGATGATTGTATATGTTATAATGTGTAGCATCCCCATACCATTGCATGCTAGCATCTCTATATGACGTGTGAGATGATGATATATGTTTATATATGTGTGTGTAGAGGCATGTTGGCATGGTGTTCTCCACCGGATCTATACCGTAAGCGTACGGGCCGAGGCAATAGTAAAGTGATGAGCGAGTATCGTTTCCACAGGGACTTAGCTTAAAAAGTGGTCAAACATTGGATATTGCATTTTTGATTAAATTGAGTAACGTAATTTAAAAGCTCACTATTTCATTAAATTCAACTATGCAAAACAAGCGTATAAAATTGGCAACAAGGACAACTAGGACTTGAAGAATTCAAAGGGATCTAGAATTATTCATTCCCCTTATATTTCATGAATACCCACTTAAACTCCTTCTACAATTGTTCTTAATGCAAGGTTATGTTAGTCAGGATACCAAGTTAACTATCTGTGCTCTCTTGAATCTCCAAATAGCTATTTAGTTTAATTAACTAAGTGATCTCTTAACTAGTTAATCAAACTCTCATATTCAATTCAAATCCTAATTAACTATATGAGGTTAGTAAGTATATCTCTATCCCACTAGCATAACTCGTCACTCAACAAAGCAAGATTCGAGTTCTCACATGACCCAACTCAAGTTCTCTATGTAAGCTAACTTTCTCAAGCATAACTTAGATAAACTAGACAATCTTATTGATGGCCAAGCAATAAGAGGTATTAAGAATAGAGTTAAATCAATATAAAGATTGCATTAATCATAATTATAATGGAGCAATGAGTTTTCAATTCATATAAGGGTTCAGAATAATCCTAGAAATGGAGCACTAGCCACTTATGTTCAACAATATCATAACAACATATATCTCAATCAATATCATTATCGAACAAAAGTGAGACAAGAAGAAAGGAAATGCAAGAAGACCAAGAAAGAAAGCTGAAATCGTCTCAAAACTTCAACATCTAGCTTCAATCTCCTTCAGAAAGCCAAGCCCTAGCACACCCAATCTCTCCAAAAATCAGTCCTGGACGTTCCTTCGTGCCTTACTTGTGCCCCCCGTTTTTTTTCGTTTCGTCCCCTGACTATCTCTTTTATCCCCTTCAAAAAATACTGCGTTCGAGTTAAGCACTGCGTTTTGCTGACGAGGGGTTCACGCCGCGGCTATATGATCCTGGCTGTGGCCTCATATCATACAGACGTGCTGTTTTGTCCACTGCTTGTCATGAGGCCGCGGCCTCATATCGTGTAGCCGCAGCTTGGTGAGCTCGGGCTTGACATTTTTTTCATTGTCTGCTTGAGGCCGCAGCTTCATTCTCTCTAGCCGCGGCGTGGACTCTCCAGAAGTGTATTCTTCCTTTCCTAAGTTATATTCACTCATTCTTTTTCTTTTCTTGTGATCTCCAAAGGGGCGTACTCCAATGCTGATGCCTAATAAAAATGAGAATTTAAAATCTTTCTTGAGGATAAAATAATACATAATAGGACAAAAATATACCATCACGTATTATTAGGATTACACTCCACATTTTCCTATCCTGAGTATCAAGTATGTATATATATGAATGCGTAACTTAAGGAAAATGTGCTGAAATAATGTAATTTGGTATGATTAACACACCCCCAAACTTAAACAACTACTCGTCCTCGAGTAAACTGAATAAGGAGAATCAGCTAGATTGCAAAAGTTATCTAATTACTATGGTAGCATGAACTTTCTCCTCACCAAGTGCCACTGAAGATAGATAACAAAGGAATGAGTCAAATGACTATAGCTATATGACTTTCAATCCAATAACCAGTTTCCTTGTAATTTCAAGAGTGTGTGTGTGATTAATCAAAAAGTAATTTTCCTGCAAGTATCAAGATTAAAAGCAACACTCCAATCTACATAAACAAAATGCTTCCACATCAACACTTCATATGCCTAACCTCTTCTCCTCTCTCTACTTATAGGATAACCACCATGTATTTTTGAGATCAATGGGACTTTTAGGCTTGTAGCGTGGCCAGGGTTAATGGCTTATTGAAATGAAAGGGTAAGCGGGATTGCAAATATCTTGAGATAAATGATGCATTACAAATCATCTCTTGTTCTTATTTTGATGAACATTTGCACCTCAAACGTTTGTAGACTTTTGCTCCTCTCTAAATATGTTTTTTTTTGGAGCATTAGAACTTGAATGATTGATGAGAATGCAACTAATATAACCATGTACAACTAACATCACCCTGCACCCAAATATACAATTTACATCATTCCCCATCTCTTCCCCCTCTCTAATTACCACTCATGATTTATCAATTATGTCAAAATTAAGGGTAATTCATGGTTTTTCGGGCTAAGTGGGTAAGATTTCATGTAGAGTTCCAACAAGAAAATTCACATGATTTTTCAATTTAAGGCTCAAATGGGGTTCAAGTGATTAAATATTCATCATGGTAGGCATGAAAGGCTCAAACGCATTTTAAAGAATGCCCAAATCATTTTCCAAAAATACATGAAGTCCTTGATTAGCCTCAAGAGGTTCCAAGATAGGTTCTAGAGTGATGACATTCAAACAATCTATGCACATCAATTTGCTACTATTCTCTCTTCATATAAGCATTCCAATTATTCCTCAATTATTGTGCGCAGAAATTTTCTTCAAAATTACCACAAAACAAGAAATTGATATTGTAATTCAAGTAGCTATAATCATTACATACCTTTCCTGTGCAATCTATAATTTAGGTACCCCACAATCATTGGATTCATGCACTCAATTTAAAAGATAACTCATCAATCTAGGTCAAAGTAAAATTTGAAAGGAAGAAGAGTAATGGTAAAAGTTTAAAATCACATTAATTCAGCCCAACAAAACAAAAACATCCCTCCCCCCAAACTTAAATGGGACATTGTCCTCAATGTCAAAACCAATGCACCGGAGTAAAATGAGGGGCATCTCTCAAATAGTATCACAACACAATCAGATAAAACTGCTTGAAAGGGACAAAAAGAATATGCAAAAGCAATAAAAGCAATAACCAAGCACTGGTGTCTCAACTATATGAATATAACTAATCAATGAAGTGCAACACAGTGAGTTCAAGACAGCGAATGCAAACAAAGTTTGAATGAAAAGATGAAAACTACAACGGAAATAAAGGAAGATAACCCTAAAGGCTAGGACTAAGAGTGCTAAACAAAGAGTAAAAACATAACAAGACAAAAGAAAAGCCCAGTGCTAGCTGTGATCCGTGGGGTCCTGTGCTCTAGGCATCTCCATATGCTCTGATGGTCCAGTTGTGTCCTCCGGAGATAAAGGAACCTGCAAATGCTGAGCCAACCTATGGATGTGCCTATCCATTCTAGCCTGAGAGGCACTGAGGTGTTGGACGTCTTGATAGACTTGCTATAGATAGAGAAATAAGCGTTCTATAGTGTACTCCTCAACAGGTGGTGGTGGTGGTGCAGGCTGCTCCATGGATGCCACCTCTCTGTGCTCCTCCGGTGGCTGATCCTCCCCAGGCTCTACCATGTCGGCTACTCGGATGGAGTCATATTTGAACTCTTGCTTGTGTGGGAAGAGCTCCGCCCTCTGCTGTGCCGGGGGCACACCTACCTTGATGCACAACCCAGAGATTAAATGAGGAAATCCAATGGGTACATGTGCCTTGGTGACCGAGTTCTTCAAATAATAAAAAATGAGCTGGGCGACATCGATAGGCTCTCCGTGTATGAATAGGTAGATTAGGAGGGCCCATTCCCGATTAGCATCACTCAAATGGCTGACTAGTACAAGATTATTACAGATAAAGTGCAGCCAGTAGCACGCTGTTCGATGCAAGTTAGCCCGCTTGATGTGACGGTGAATGCCATCGATGATGTGCCACTGGGCTCGGCCCGGTAAAGTGATCAGCTTTGCAATGTCTTGGTAAGGTACCTCGTCAGTGTTCTCAGTGAAATACTGGTACCTACAATCTGTCACAACAGGGATGTGGAAGGTTGACTATATGAGGGGCTTAGTAATTTCGACCCATATGCCCCGCACCTTGCATCGCACAGAGGTGCGTTTCTCTGCCTCCTCACAAAACTCTCGGACTATAGTGAGAGACCTTCCTTCTCATTTCCCCGCCAAGTATCCAAACCCGTAGGACTCTATCTCATGCCAAAAATGTAGGTCACTGTTATATGGGAAGTATTTCTCAAAAATGAGAGGTCGGGGCTTATTAATCTCTATTCTTTCCTCTTCTTCTGGTTGTGTAGGTTGAGGTAGGGGTGGAGGAGGGGGTGCTGCCTGTGATCGACTAGCTCGTTTTGTGCGGGCCATATCTGCAAAGAAGCAATCATTGGGCAGATAAAAGACAGCTAGCCCAAAGACCTTAAAAGACAAAAGTACAAACTAGCTGAGGAACCACAACAAGCTACACATAAGAGACCTGCTACAACTGGAAACAATATCCGGACCCACCAGAACCACCAACAGACAAAATGACGCACTAAGCTAATAGACAATTACAAAATAAACCACCCACTATAAGCGACAATAGAGGGACCACCAATAGCCAGAACAATGGACACAGGACAACAGCATAACATGGGAAAAGCTATAAAGTAATGGCATCCACCGGAGTGACAAAGCAAGGGACCACAGGCCAACACAAAGATAGAGCATCTAACGGTGGCCTACAATGACAAACATAAGCAACTTGCCTACAAATGGCCCTCATACACAGAGTCAATATCCACAGCAAAAGGTCCCAATCAGACTCAAGCTAAATTCTAAAAGCAATCGTATCCACAAGGCCCCACTACTTCCTAATAGACAAATAAAATTCAACCTACAAGCAGTACAACCCAGCCTACGAATATTCTATAACTCAAATCACACAGAGGGCTGGGAGCGTTACCCAAAGTTTTGCAGAAGCACAGAGGTTGAGAGATGGAGTACGTCCACCAGTTCAAGGATGCCCAATGCTGCCACTAACCAAAGAGAATGGAGGAGGACCACCGAGGAAATGGAAGAGGAAGGTGGAGTTACGATGGACCAAGGAGGAGTCATGCAGGCAGAGGGAGAGTTGTGGAGGCCGAGGGAGAGAGCTGCGCTGATTCGGTGGAGTCACAGTGGGATTGAGGTTGCGGTGGATCGAGGTATGAGCTTGAAATAAGGGGGGAAGTGATGAAGGCCGAGGGAGTGAAGGCTGGAGATGGAGGTGAAGGAGGAGCTGCGGTGGTGGTAAAGGCTGAGGGAGCGAGCTGTGGCGAAGGATTGAGGCAGTGGGGAGGGGGTGAAGGGCTGCAGCTCGAAGAGATAATAGGTTAGGGTTCAGAGCACGCAAGGAGAGGCTGATTTTTTAGCCAATTGGCTGGTCTCGCTGCGGCTAGGTAATTATTGCCGCGACGAAAATTGTGCCTCACGGGCCACTGGAAATATTTCGCTGTGGCTTTAATTTTTGGGCCGCGGCTTGAACACTCCAGTGACGATTTTAATTTCAAGCTTCTGCAGTTCTTCTCACCGCGGCTAGGTAATCATCGCCGCGGAGGTATTCTTGCTGAGCCTGTATGCAGCAGTAACTATACAGAACAATAGCTTTCCTCAAACACACTCCTCATCTTATGCATGCTGAAAACAGCTAAGATAGGCACACCATGGTAACCAAGAGCACATGACATAGCTCAAACTCTATCCTATTCTACCACTACAAGTTCAACACTTTTCAATCATGCACAGTTATTCATATTCAAACATTAATCATTCATTAATTTGCTCAAGATTAGTCTACACTATTTAGCTAATACCAGTATTTGCAGAAATAGGATTTGAAATGAGAATTGAGTTTAGTGACTTCCCTATTGATATGCCATCTCCACTTTAGTATTCCTTTGCTCTTTGTCATGAATTTATTTCCTTGTAGTTCGAATTGGCCCCCTGGCTGCACTTTCCTTACCTACACTAAAACCAAGAACAACCATAAAACCTACTACACAAAACACACAACTAACACAACAATAATGAGATGAAAGTTAAAAAGCTTGGGTTGCCTCCCCAGAAACGCTAGTTTTATAGTTGCCAGCCCGACTCTTCACCATACTAGCTATGCTCCGCTAAATGAAGGGTGGAGGTTTGATGATTCATCTCTCCACCCCAATAATGCTTTAGTCTCTGCCCATTGACCTTGAACTTCTCACCATCATTGCCTTCCAGTTCCACAGCTCCATGAGAAAAAGTTTGAACCATAGTGAATGGTCCGGACAACCTAGATTTGAGCTTGGCTAGAAACAATTTAAGCCTGGAGTTGTACAAGAGCACCTTTTGGCCTGGTACAAATGCTTTGGGCAGAATTCTCTGATCATGCAGCTTCTTTGTTTTCTCGTTATATAGCCTTGAGCTTTCGTAAACATTGAGATGGAATTCTTCAAGTTCATTCAACTGCAGTAATCTCCTTTCACCAGCTGCCTTTAGATCAAAGTTGAGCTTTTTTATGGCCCAACACATGCTGTGCTCCAACTCTATAGGCAAGTGACAAGCCTTGCCAAAGACAAGTCGGTATGGTGACATCCCAATGGGAGTTTTATAGGCTGTGCGATATGCCCATAATGCATCATCAAGTTTAGTGGCCCAATCTCTTCTCGTTACACCCACAGTCTTCTCTAGAATAGTCTTGATCTCTCGATTCGAAATTTTAGCTTGCCCATTAGACTGAGGGTGGTAGGCAAGGGCCACCTTGTGCTTCACACCATATTTTCTCAAGAGTGCTCGAAATTGGCTATTACAGAAATGAGTACCACCATCACTGATAATGGCTCGTGGAGCCCCAAATCTGGTGAAGATGTGCTTCTTCAAGAACTTAATCACCGTCTTAGCGTCATTGGCCACACAAGCAATGGCTTCCACCTATTTGGAGACATAATCTACTGCCACGAGAATATATTGATTATTGAAGGATTTGGGAAGTGGTCCCATAAAGTCTATCCCCCAAACATCAAATAACTCCACTTCTAGTATATTGGTGAGTGTCATTTCATTTCTCCTAGAGATGTTTCCAACTCTCTGACATCTATTGCATTTAAGCACAAACTCATACGAGTCTTTGAATAGAGTTGGCCAGAAGAACCCGCATTGAAGCACCTTGGCTGCTGTTTTCTCCCCCCTAAAATGACCTCCATATTCAGAATCATGTCAGCCATGAAGTATTGCTTGTTGCTCACTCTCTGGGACACACCGTCTAATCAATGAATCCGCACATCACCTAAAGAGGTAAGGCTCATCCCAGATGTAGTATTTCGCTTCATGAACGAACTTCTTCAATTAATAAAGCTTCAAATCAGGGGGTGTCACGTCACAGGCTAAATAGTTTACAATGTCAGCATACCAAGGGTCCACTACATCCTCAACAGCAAAGAGTTATTCATCAGGAAATTTTTCATGAATGGCACCTTCATCATCAACTTGTGCATTGCTATCCAATCTTGACAGATGGTCCGCCACTTGGTTCTCTGAGCCCTTTTTATCAACAATCTCTAAGTCAAACTCTTGCAGCAATAAAACCTATCTTATCAACCTCCCCTTTGACTCCTTCTTGCTAAACAGATACTTAATGGCAGAGTGATCAATGAATACTGTTACCTTAGCACCAACAAGATATGGCCTAAATTTGCCAAAAACAAACACTATGGCTAGCATCTCCTTCTCTGTGGTCATGTAATTCTCTTGAGCATCATCAAGAGTTTTGCTAGCATAGTAGATGGGGTGAAAAATCTTATTTTTTCTCTGACCCAAAACAGCCCCCACAGCAAAGTCACTAGCATAACACATGATATCGAATGGAAGGTCCAATCAGGAGCTACAATGACTGGTGCTTCTACTAATCTTATTTTGAGTTCTTCAAAGGCCTCAAGACACTTGTCGTCAAATTTGAACTCCACATCCTTCTTCAACAAGAGGCATAGCGGTTTAGCTATCTTGGAGAAGTCTTTGATGAAACGACCATAGAAACCCACATGACCAAGGAATCTTCTGATACCCTTCACATTGGTGGGTGGAGGCAGTTGCTCAATCACCTCAATTTTTTCTTTATCGACTTTCAAACCATTTTTAGACACCTTATGGCCCAATACAATGCCTTCACGCACCATGAAATGACATTTCTCCTAATTGAGTACAAGATTGGTTTCTTCACATCATTTTAAGACATTCGCCATATTGTACAGGCATTCTTCAAAAGATTCTCCAAACATTGAGAAATCATCCATAAATACCTCCATAGTCTTTTCAATCATATCAGTGAAGATGGACATCATACACCTTTGAAAAGTTGCCGGTGCATTACACAAACCAAAGGGCATCCTCCTAAATGCAAATGTACCATAAGGACAAGTGAAGGTGGTCTTTTCTTGGTCCTCTGGAGTAATGGCAACTTGATTATATCCTAAATAGCCATCCAAAAAACAGAAGTCCTTGCCAGCTAATCTATCAAGCATTTGATCAATGAAAGGTAGGGGAAAATGATCTTTTCGTGTGACGGCATTTAGCTTGCAATAGTCCATGCACACTCTCCAACCAGTGACAGTGCGAGTAGGGATAAGTTCATTGTGGGTGTTAGCCACTACAGTCATGCCCCCCTTTTTAGGAACACATTGGACTGGGCTCACCTAAGAACTATCAGAAATAGGATATACAATCCCTGCATCTAACCACTTCAGAATTTCCTTTTTTACCACATCCTTCATGATGGGATTCAACCTTCGTTGATGCTTGATGGATGTTTTGTGGTTATCCTCCCAGAAAATGTTGTGCATACAAATTGATGGACTAATCCCCTTTATATCTACAATGGTCCACCCAATAGCCCGCTTATATGCCTTCAAAACATTTAAAAGTTGTCTCTCTTGATCTTCATTCAAATCAGAAGCAATTATGACAGGCAATGTATTGTCTCCTCCCAAATAAACATATTTCAAATGAGTTGGGAGTGCTTTCAACTCAAGAGTTGGTGGCTCAACAAGAGATGGCTTCAAAGAGGGTTTTTCAATAGAAGTAGCATCCAACGACTCAATTGCAATGCGAATTTTAGGGATGGTCGAAGAGGCATTCAGCAAGGCCAAACATTCTTCAAATTCTTCTCCCTCTATTTTACACCCAATTAAGAGAGCTTTCAAAGGGTCTTGAGTGATTGACTTGTGGAATTCCTCATGCACCACTTGATCAATGACGTCAGTAAAGCAACATTCTTCTGGTTCATTAGGTGCCTTAATGGCCTTGAACATGTTAAATGTCAACTTTTCTTCACCAACTCTCCATGTAATCTCCCCCTTTTTCACATCAATGAGGGCCCTACCAGTGGCTAAGAAAGGACGCCCTAAAATTAGGGGCATCTCCTGATCTACTTCACAATCTAGAATGATGAAATCTGCAGGAAAGACGAAATTACCCACTCTCACAAGCACATCCTCAATGACTCCCTTCGGATAAACCAAGCTTCTATCCGCCAATTGCAAAGTCACAATGGTTGGTCTTGCCTCACCCAATTGCATTTTCTTGAAGACAGAAAGAGGCAAGAGATTCACACTGGAGCCCAAATCACATAAGGCCTTCCTGATGGTCATTTTACCCATTTCACATGGAACCACAAAGCTACTCAGATCACTCAACTTTTGTGGTAAATTTGATGATATCGGTGCAACTTTTGGTTAGGGCTACTGTTTCAAACTCATTGAATCTTATCTTTTTTGACAACATATCTTTCAAGAACTTCACATATACGGGCATTTGCTCTAAAGCATCAGTTAGAGGGAGATTAATATGTAGCTGCTTGAAGATATCCAAGAATTTCTTGAATTGCTTATCTTCTTTTTGCTTCTTGAACCTTCTGGGAAAAGGTAAAGGAGGAGTCACTTTTTGAATGATCTCTTCTTGCTTCCTTTTCTCTCCACTCATTTTTTCACCCTCTTGCTCATCTTTTCTCTCTACTTCTCTTTGCTCTCCCTCCATGTCAATTTTTTTTTCACTATTTTTCACAACTTCTTCTTTTTCACTCTCCTTCACCTCTTGAACTGCCACATCCTCATCACCTCTATCATTCACCCTAAGATCAATGACTTCGGGCAATTGTTTACCACTCCTCAAAGTGACCGCCTTACATTCTTCCTTGCCCTCTCTCCTAGGATTAGGAATTGTATCACTTGGTAGCCACCTTTTTGCAAAGCATTCAATTGAGAAGCCATACTACCCATTTGTACTTCAAGATTCTTAATCGCCGTCTCATGAATTGCAAAAGTAGCCTTAGTTTCAGCTCTTGCAGTTTCTTGGTTGGCTAGAATTTGAGACAACATTTTCTCCATTTTGGATTCTTCCTCCTTCATGGGGATTTGCCTAACTTGAGGTTGGAAACCGGGAGGATGGTTAGGTCATATGTCGGATGAGGAAGGTTGATTCACTTTTTGTCCTTGACTCCAAGAGAAATTAAGGTGATTTCGCCACCCCGGATTATACGTTTGTGAAAAAGGATTATTTTGTGGATTGTTTAGCCCTCTTTGAAAGTTGTTCAAGTAGTTCACATTCTCCATAGCATAAGGGCATTGCTCCGTGACATGCCTTTCCCCGCATTGTTCACAAGCCATGGGAGATTGAATGGCATTTACCCCCATAGTGTTTCCTCTTCTTACTTGCATCTCCAAATTGTCAAACCTTCGATTCAATGCATTCAAATGATCTAGAATATCATTAGTGGCGCTGGAAGCTTGTGAATAGTCTTTCTTCTTCATGGTTCTCCTTCTATTGTCCTTTTGCATTGTGTTAGCAGCAAGATTCTCATACAATTTGTAGAGCTCATTAACTGTCATGTTTCCAATAGTCCCATTAGATGCCGCATCTAGCATATTCAAGGAATCATCATCAAGGCTATTCCAAAAAGCTTCAAGTAATACCCATTTTTGCTATGCGTGATTGGGGCATTACTTCATTTTATCTTTAAATCGCTCCCAAGCTTCATGGAAGAGTTCACCAGGTTCTTGCTCAAAGGATAGAAGTTCACCCCGAAGAGATGCTCTACGGCCCCTAGGAAAGAATCTCGATCTGAATCTCCTTGCTAACTCATCCCAAGTATTAATAGATTGCTCTGGAAGAGAATTGAGCCATGTCTTTGCTTTATCTTTTAATGACAAGGGGAATAGCCTCAATCTCAAAGCATCCTTAGAAACACCATTTTGCTTGAATGAGTTGCACACGTCCACAAAAGTAGTCAAATGAGCATTGGGATCCTCAGAGTATGTCCCATCAAATTGCCCATTCATTTGGAGCAACTGCAACATCGTTTGCTTAACTTCAAAATTCCGAGCTTGGATATCTGGCATGCGGATACTAGAGTGATAGCCTTCATTCTCTCTACTGACAAAGTCATCAAGAGTTCAAACATCATTTTCATCCGCCTCACCGTCATTCATGGCTAGAGTTTCTTAAGGTTCAGGAGTATTAGGAGTGCCTCCTTCAAAAATATTCTCACCCTTCAGAACCACTTCAAATCTATTGGGATCTAAGCCTTGCATGCGCGTGAGATAGGTGCCTACAAACCAAAAACAACAAACAAGTATCAAGCTAATAACAAAAATTACAAAGTATATGAATCTAAACTACACAAAGTATCTATTTTCCTATCTACAACTTAAACTTAATCTACTAACACTAGTCTAAGGTTGACCAAAGAACTTTTGATACTAGGTCCCCGGCAATGGCGCCAAAAACTTGTTAACCACCGGGCTATACCGCAAGAGTACGGGTCGAGGCAATAGTAAAGTGATGAGCGAGTATCATTTCCATAGGGACTTAGCTTAAAAAGTGGTCAAACATTGGATATTGCATTTTCGATTAAATTGAGTAACGTAATTTAAAAGCTCACTATTTCATTAAATTCAACTATGCAAAACAAGCGTATAAAATTGGCAACAAGGACAACTAGGACTTAAAGAATTCAAAGGGATCTAGGATTATTCATTCCCCTTATATTTCATGAATACCCACTTAAACTCCTTCTACAATTGTTCTTAATGCAAGGTTATGTTAGTCAGGATACCAAGTTAACTATCTGTGCTCTCTCGAATCTCCAAATAGCTATTTAGTTTAATTAACTAAGTGATCTCTTAACTAGTTAATCAAACTCTCATATTCAATTCAAATCCTAATTAACTATATGAGGTTAGTGAGTATATCTCTATCCCACTAGCATAACTCGTCACTAAATAAAGCAAGATTTGAGTTCTCACATGACCGAACTCAAGTTCTCTATGTAAGCTAACTTTCTTAAGCATAACTTAAATAAACTAGACAATTTTATTGATGGCCAAGCAATAAAAGGCATTAAGAATAAAGCTAAATCAATATAAAGATTGCATTAATCATAATTATAATGGAGCAATGAGTATTCAATTCATATAAGGGTTCAGAATAATCCTAGAAATGGAGCACTAGCCACTCATGTTCAACAATATCATAACAACATATATCTCAATCAATATCATTATCGAACAAAAGTGAGACAAGAAGAAAGGAAATGCAAGAAGACCAAGAAAGAAAGCTGAAATCGTCTCAAAACTTCAACCTCTAGCTTCAATCTCCTTCAGAAAGCCAAGCCCTAGCACACCCAATCTCTCCAAAATCAGTCCTGGACGTTCCTTTGTGCCGTACTTGTGCCCCCTGTTTTTTTTTTCGTTTCGTCCCCTGACTATCTCTTTTATCCCCTTCAAAAAATACTGCGTTCGAGTTAAGCACTGCGTTTTGCTGACGAGGGGTTCGCACTGCGGCTATATGATCCTGGCTAGGGCCTCATATCATACGGATGTGCTGTTTTGTCCACTATTTGTCATGAGGCCGCGGCCTCGGATTTGGATCCTCTCCATACTTTCTCTCCATACCTCTCTTCATACGTAATCTTATTCATTGATTTTGATTTGAATGGTAGAGATCACTGATTGTTACTTTAAATAAAATATATCATTTATTTTAATAATAATCTTAAATAAGCATTATAAATTATTTTTAAGAAACTTCAACTCATAACAATAAATGTAAACTATTAAAAAAATATATTATTTATTTATAGATTATTTTTTCAATCATTATACCACACAATCAATAAAAAAGATCATGTATGGAGAGAAGTATGGGGAGAAAGTATGGAGAGGATCCAAATCCCGCGGCCTCATATCGTGTAGCCGCGGCTTGGTGAGCTCGGGCTTGACATTTTTTTCATCACTGTCTGCTTGAGGCCATGACTTCATTCTCTCTAGCCGCGGCGTGGACTCTCCAGAAGCGTATTCTTCCTTTCCTAAGTTATATTCACTCTTTCTTTTTCTTTTCCTGTGATCTCCAAAGGGGCGTACTCCAATGCTGATGCCTAATAAAGATGAGAATTTAAAATCTTTCTTGAGGATAAAATAATACAGAATAGGACAAAAATATACCATCACGCATTATTAGGATTACACTCCACATTTTCCTATCCTGAGTATCAAGTATGTATATATATATGAATGCGTAACTTAAGGAAAATGTGCTGAAATAATGTAACTTGGTATGATTAACACATGGCATTGGCATCATCACCATATGATTGCATAGTGAGAGTTGGACGATGAGGTGATGATGATGTGAGATGTTGTGATAAAGATCCTTGTCGTTAAATCCTCTGCATGGGAGAGCCAGGCGGCAGAGGACAATATGGTATGATGTAATATCCTTGTCACTAAATCCTCTCATTGGGAGAGCTAGGTGGTAGTGGATTTGGGGATGCACCTTCCCTAAATCACCATTAATTCGTGATGGTCCAGGGGAAGGAGAGCCACGGTCCGAACTCTAGTGTAACCATTAGCCAGGTTGCATTAGGGTAAGGTGAGCTTGGTGATATTCTGGAATCAGTCTTCACCGACTGTTGGAAGGGAATCATCTATTGAAATGTCTTGTGATGACGACAGCTCGTGGTTCTAGCCATGTATAAGGGAGAACATGCATACCATTCATTAGCATTGCATTACACGACTGCGTGGGTCAATATATATATAGTTATATTGTGTGTGGTTATTCCCAGTTACTGAGACATTGTCTTATTCCCATCTCACATGACTAACCCTTTCAGGTGACGGTTCTGGCACTAGTCCGGAGAAGCCGCAGGAGTAGCTGTGTATATGGGAATAGTCTATGTGGTGTTTGTAGTTTAGATAGTGTATCCTGTGCCAAGTAGGATAGAAGGTTTTGTAATGAATGTATGTTGTTATTCACATAGATATATGTTTGGTTGTGTATTATTGTGTATGTGTATTGTGGCGCTTTTCATGGTTTTGGATGTTGGGAAGTCAGAATGATGGTGTTTGTGAGTTCAGAATGGTTTGGACTTGGTAGTTGTGTTTTAGGGCCTATAGCTCATCTTGTTAAGTTGGGATTCAAGGGGGTCAAAACTTTGAGGTAAAACCTCTTTGGACATGTCAGTTTGGCAGTTTTGGACCTATATGATTGGTCTCTGAGTGACCAGTTGTCTTTGGTGGCAATTGGAGGTGGTTAGTGGCAAGTTTTGGTCAGTTGGTAGCCAAAATGGTGTTTAGGGTCCAAAATCTCAATATAGAGTTGGATTGAGGCGATAGTGGTGTCTATGAATAGATTGGGACTAGATTGACTTGTAGGAGTTGGAATCAAGTCAATTGGAGGTCGGAGCATAAAGTTATGCGCGTCGGAAGTTCGCCCCAGAGTGTGGAAGTTACTGATATGGAATATCAGTATGAGGCACTACAACTCCAGAGTCCAGGCCGCGGCTCCAATAAGGTCAGAAGAGAGGGAAAAACAGAGGAGGCTGGAGCCGCGACTGTGCTGTAGCGGCCGCGGCCCCAGCCCCAGCCCAGTTTTAGGTGTTGTTGGTCCATTTTCTACTGATTTGAAGGTTGAGGTGTTTATCAGTTGTTGTTTTTGATAATTTTGGTTAAGTTTGGAGAAGATTGGAGGTAGGTTGTTACAGAGCTCTGCTATGGTTCAAGTTTTCCGGTGTCCAGGAGTGATTTTTGGACCTTGGAAGCTTGGATTCAAGTGGGTAAGTGATTTCTACTCCTTCTTCTCCATTTTATTCAGTTGAAATTTGGGGTTTTTCGGTTATAAGTTGGGATCTTCGGTTTCAGCCGAAATCCACCAATTGAAATGGACGAAATGGGAGTAAGGAAGTGTGTTTTAGTGTTTTTGTTGCTTGGATGTGGGTTTTAAAGGGTTTATGTATGATTTGAACTTAACCGTAGATTGTTTTTGGGTAGGGCTCTTGGCAATCCCAAGGGTATGGGATTGTTTGGTGTTGGTATGGTTCCTAAGAGCTTAATAATGCATGAAAGGGGTGTTGGAACCTTGGGTTGGGCTAAAGTGATTGAATTGTGGAATTTGGATATTTGGTATATTGTGTAACTTGAGGAATTATGGTATTGTTAAAGTTGTTTGCGACTTGGAGAAGGCTAGTCGTGGGATTGACATTCAAGAAAGCTAGTGGAACTCATGTGAGTGTGGTATTGACAACCTGAGGCAGCCAGGTATTTGTTTATATTATATTACTTCTATTGTATGATAATACGTATATTTGTGTATATATGTATATTTCTTTCATACAATGATATTGATGTATTGGTGTGTATTGTTTTAATATATCGTGGTATGCACATAGCAAAATGATGATCATTGGAGATAATGATATTGACATGACATGACATGAGGCATACATGACATTATGATGATTATAATGATGATTATATGATGATACATAAGCATCACCACATGGTATTGTGAGATTGAGATATATGATAGATTGGATGGTGATGATGTGATGACAATATGATGTATGATGATATGTGTATGTGTTAGGGAGGATAAAGATGGAATACATATATATCTATATATGTTAGGGAGGATAAGGATGGATCATATATGTTAGGGAGGATAAGGATAATTATATATGTTATGGAGGATAAGGATGATCATATATGTTATGGTGGATAAGGATGATCATATATGTTAGGGAGGATCCCTGCAAGGGAGACATGCATTTCTTTTTATTTCACATTGCATTCATGAATTGTGTGAGATATATGTATATATATGTATGTGTGTAGTTGTTCCCGATTACTAAGACATTGTCTGACACTCCTCTCCCATGAACTAACCCTTTCAGGTGACGGTTTTGGCACTAGTCCGAAGAATGCGCGAGAGTAGCTACGTACGTGGGAATAGTCTATGTAGTATTTGTAATTTGGATATGTATCTTGAGCCAAGTAGGATAAAAGGTTTTCTAATGAATATAAGACATTGTAAGGTTTGTTATGGATCAATGTATGTATAGTTATGTATATGGAAATGTGTTGGATGTGTTATGTAGGATGAAAGGTGTTTTTGGGCCTATTTGGTGTGTTTTAGGGCCTGTAGGCCATTTTATCAAGTTGAGGTTCCAGGGGGTCAAATCTCAGAAGAGTGGTTCCTTTAAGGTGAAACCTTTTTGGACAAGTTGGTTTGAGTTTGGACCTATATGAATGGTTTTTGAGCGACCATTTGCCTTTTGTGACAATTGGAGGTGGTTGGTGGTGAGTTTTGGTCAATAAGTGGACAAAATAGTGTCAAGGGTCTAGAATCTCTATATGGAGTTAGTTTGAGTTGAAAGTGGTGTCTATAGATAGATTGAGACTAGATTGACTTGTAGGAGTTAGAATTAAGTCAATTAGAGGTCGGAGCATAATGTTATGCGCATTGGAAGTTTGCCCTGGTGTTGAGATTTGTTGGTATAGAAAACCAGCAGGGGGCACCAAGGCGCTAGGAAGTAGGCCGCGATGCCAGAGTGGCTAATAGCAAGTGATAAACAGGGGAGGCCAGAGCCGCGGCGGTACTGTAATGGCTGTAGCCCCAATCTAGTTTTTGGTGTTGTTTGGTTCATTTCCGCTATTCTGAAAGTTTGGGTTGTGTGTTTGGTTGTTATTTTGGAAGGTTTGGTCAAGTCTGGAAGTGATTGGAGGTAGGATGTTACACTCTGAGTCCATTTGGTCATGTATGTCCTGTTTGTAAGTTTGGCGTGGTTCTGAGTCTTTACAGTATGAAATGGGCATATAGCCTATTAGCCTGGTTGGGGTTCAAAAGGGTCAAAACTTGGAGGAGTAGTTTTTCAAATAAAGCCTCTTGGATAGATTTCCTATGTCTTATGTGACTTGTTAAAATGGTCTTTGGTTGCCAATTGACCATTGGTGGCAAATTGGGTTGTTTGGTTGTTGGTTTTGGTTAAAAAGCAACTAATTTGGTGTTGAGTATCCAAAATCTTCATATAAAGATGTATTAAGGTAACATTGATATCTACAGTTAGATTAGGAGTAAAGTGACCTATAAAAGTTCGATGTAGGTCAATTGGAGGTCGAAGGATGAAGTTGTGCATGTCAGAAATTCAGTTAGAAAATAAAAAATTTGCTGAAATGGCATTAATAAGTGGTGTCGTGATACCAAAAGCTTGGCCACGGCACCAACATATTTTGCCTCTCTAAGGCTGCAGTGGTACTGTAGCTGGCTGCAACCCCAACACTGTTTAGCTCCTTTAATTATTTTTTTTATATTTTTTGGTGATTTTTTGGGGTTCATTTCGATAAGGTGTAATAGCACTTCCTCTAATGCTTCGTGAGACAGAAACATATAAAGAGAGAGAAGAGGGTGCTAGAAGAGGGTACAACACTTCAGAAACAAATTCCACAAATAGAATTAAATGCTGACAGTGGCATGCATTGGCCATTGGATCTCATCCACATTCTCCCAACCACCCTCTATCTTTTCCCCCCTTTAACTCTATCAACGAGTGACACCTTCCTCTCTTTCTCTCTCTCTCTAATATTACTTTCATCCCCTTTTCTAATTTTACCACTTTTCCCATTTTTTAAATATAATTATTCTCAGTAACAATGAGTTCAAGAAAAATAAATTTGGTGTAAATCTTATAATTACAAAAAATATGCATACCTCATTTAAAGAGATTTGGATGGTTTAGATTTTTTTTATGAAGATTTTAATTTTTTAATAATTTACATTAGATATATGGTTTCTCTCAATATATTTTAAAAATATTATATAATCATGCATAATTTATAATATAACAATCTTTATTAAAGTTACAGACTTGTTTTTAAAATTTAATTATGATAAATATTTTAAAAAATTGAGATTAACAATATATATATGTTAATTTTCAAAAACATGGGCCCGCAGTTCTGGGACTGGCTCCGTCCTTGATAATTGCCTCACTTTCGAGTAGGTCACCTCATCTTTTAGCTCAGGCGCCTCTACACCACTTGTGTCTTTTCACACTATGATAATTGCTTTCCATTAATGGCAATAATCAGTGGCTATGTAATGCCATAAATAATGGATACTTATGAGCTGGACTATCTACAACGTTCCAATGGCTGCAACTACTACCTCTTCCTTCACCAAAAACCAATCAAATGTTGAGTTTGAGAACCAAGCCTTCGATGCAGAATATGAAAAACTTACCCAAGAATGTAAGGACCTGCTTCTTTCTCTTCCCAAAGAGAAGGGTTGGCTAGGCCGTTACATGTACCTCTACCAAGAAATTTGGCATAGACCAATTCGAATCCAAGCCATATGCTCTTTTCAAAAGCACTTCAAAGCAAAAGACAGCGATATTATTATCGCCACCTTACCAAAATCAGGCACTACTTGGTTGAAAGCCCTTACTTTTGCCATTGTAAGTCGCAATCGTTTCTCCCCATCACAAAAAAACCATCCCTTGCTCAATTCCAATGCTCATGACGTCGTGCCTTTCCTTGAGTTTGATTATTATGAAAATAACCCGATGCCTGATCTCTCCATCTTGCTTGAACCAAGACTTTTCGGCACACATGTGCCGTTCCATTCATTACCTGATTCGATTAAGAAGTCCAAATGCAAGATCATTTATATATGTCGTAACCCCTTTGACAACTTTGTGTCTTATTGGCATTTTGTTAACAAAAGCACATCACCATCGACACTTAAACTATCATGCGAGGAAGCACTTGAGAGGTATTCCAAGGGGATGAATGAGTATAGACCGTTTTGGACACACATGTTGGGTTACTGGAGGGAAACCAAAGTGATGCCAAACAAGGTTATGTTTTTAAAGTTTGAGGATTTGAAAGGAGATATCAATTTTCACTTGAAAAGACTGGCTGAGTTCTTGGATTGTCCATTCAACACAGAGGAGGAAAGTAAAGGTGTTATTGAAAACATAATTGAGCTGTGTAGCTTTGAGAAGATGAAGGAATTGGAGGCAAACAAGACTGGAAAATTTGGGCAGATGTTTGAAAAGAAAGATTTATTCAGGAAAGGTGAAGTGGGAGATTGGGTTAATCATTTTAGCGCATTGATGACAAAGAATTTGTCCAGTGTGATAGAAGAGAAGTTGGGTGATTCTGGACTGTCCTTTTGATAGATCTCTTCAACCAAATCAACCGTAAGCCTGCAATAATTTCTCCCTTGAGAGAGTATGTGTCAAGTTTACTTTGGTAAACCAGTTAAGCTTTGGATGTCATAATGCTTGTTATTGGTGAAGTTCTCTGATCATAGGAACTTAATTGTATCAGGCTTTTCTCTACCCGTGGTATCATTATCTTCATTTTTTTTGGTCTTTCCAGATTGTGGTATATGGCTTGGATTTTCAAATACAAGTCAACTACCAAAACTCTTAATCAGAACTAAACTCGAGGCCTTATGAATACAGAAAATTTCTAACTAGATCATGTCTACATTGATACAGAATATCAATCAAAGTGGACTCTTAAACTGTTTTTACAGTAAAAAAAAGCGATAGTTTAGACTAATTTTGGAAACTCACAACTTGAGCTACGTAATAAAAAATGGAACTAAATTTGGTGGCTTATTCTAAAGCTCTATAGATCAACTTTATTCCATAAATATTGTATGGCTAGATCATACCTAAGTAACTACATTTCTTACTCACTACATAAACAAGAAAAATGGAAGCAAAGGATAATGTTATAATGTTTTGGTTCTATCGTGATTCATATGGGTTCTTGCATATATCATATGCATTGCATTTTGCATAACACATAGTGCATGAGTAATAATAGATAGAATATCTGTATTTGACCATGTATTGAATTGTTGTAGTTGTAACTCTTTTTATAAATATAACTCTTTATTTTATAAGTTGCCTTTGGTTACTGGGACGTTTGTCTCAACCATTGTGGAAAACATTTACAGGAATAGGATCTAATTCTAGCAAGGAGAAGCAGAGCTGGTTAAGTCGCCTCAGGAACATACTTGATATCCGAGTATCTATGTCAATATATGTTTTTTAAGAACGCACGTTTTGTTTAGTATCATGCCAAATGTAAGACACTAAATGATGCCATATGTAATTTCAATGTGTTTTTTTAGAATGCATGTTTTGTTTAGTATCATGCCAAATGTAAGACACTAAATGATGCCATATGTAATTGTTATGCATGTGTTCCCTAAAGACTATTTATGTGTCCTCGTCCCTTATGTATGACTCTTGTCACTCATAACCTCAAGGTTGGTTGAGACTATCTTTGGTATAGATATGTATGATAAGTCATGTGTGAATGTGTGCATGGATGATATGTTAATGTGAATCATCTTGATGCCTTGTGAGGTTTAAGGTAGTGGTTGTATGCTATGTCGAGGTTGCGACTTATTATTGTCATAGTGAGTTTAGGCCCTAGGCAACAGGTGGCTTATGTGTGCTCTGATAAGTATGAGTGGTTTATGTGGTTGGGCTTGAGATTTGGTAAGTTTTGGAGAAAATGGGTATGTAACTTACTAGTTCGGTTTCAGTTTTAAGGTGATCAAATTTTAGGAAAGCGGTTTCCTTATGACATAACTACCTTGGACAATGTTTTTGGGTGATTTGTAACCTATTGAAAAAAGTTCAAAGGTTAAAAGGCGTATGGTTTGGAAATGGGAAGGTGTTAAAGTTCTGAGCAGAAGTGATCATTTTGGTCACAGGTATCCAAAATCTCCATATGAAGAAATTTTGGAATGCAGTCTGCAGCTTAGTTAGAGGAGGTGTACAATGATCTGTAGGCTTTTGAATCGTGTCAATTGGAAATTTGAGTAGGAAGTTGTACACGTTCGAAGTTTGCTTGAGTTGATAGCAAATTACTGTCAAAATAATAGTTGGTGGCACCTCGGCAGCACATCCCTGAGCCGTGGTGCCATATGGGAGATTTTTCTCCCTTGTTTTTCTTGTCATCCAGTCATAATTAAAATTCCTCTAACCATGTCTAATCCCATTTTTGAAGTCTCTCCTCTTATTTTCTCACCTTTAGTGTCTCCTTTTGGTGTTTTTCAATTATGTCTTGTCCATATCAAAGCAAGTAATCTCCTTGCAGTCGGTTTATGGTCTTATTTCTTAGGGTATTACAACAAGGAACCAAAAGAAAAGTAGTAAAGCATGTTTCACAAGACCACAAGTAGTCTGCATAATGTAACACCCTACTTCCAAACATCCCTAGAATTGACCAAAGAACTTCAAAATCCAACCAAACACAATCCCAACATTTCAAAGCAACTTCCCAAAACTTCAAAGTAGTAGAATAGCACCTGAAAGACACCTGAACAGGATGAGGCCGCGGCCTGCTATAATAGCGTCGCAGCTCCAACCCTTCATAGATTCTCTGACGCCTACTGGCGCCGTGGCCTGGATTTATGGAGACGTGGCCCTAGCATCAAAATTGTATCAGCAAATTGCTGATTTGCCGAGCCAACTTTTGACGCGTATAACTTCTTACTCTGACCTCCGATTGACCTAATTCCAACTTCTACAGGTCACTCTCATCATTATCTAACCATGGACACCAATTTCATTCGAATCCAACTCCATTTGGAGATTCTAGACTCCCAATACCATTTTGGCCACTTTTTGACTAAAACTCACAACCTATCACCTCCAATTACCACCAAAGACAAACGACACCCAGAGACCCTTCACACAAATCATATTTGACTAAACCAACTTGTCCTAGGAGGTTTTACCCCGAAGAAACCTTTCCTTTGAGAGTTAACCCCCTTGAACCCCAAAAACACAAAATGGACTATATGCCTGAAACTCGCATACATGGCCCAAAACCACATTTTGGCTCTCACATATGTCTGATCTGGCTCATAGGCACTCCCAACCAATGTGACCCATATCGAGGTCCACACCATCAATACACTTATAGACGCTTAACCTATCATATAATAACCATTCATGACACTTATCCATATTCCATATAACATCTATTAGTATCAATGTCATCTCATAATCATTTATATCATCCAATCCTCAACATTATAATCATTCTATCATCATATAGCATACAGATAGAACTTCTAGGACTCTTATCCAGGCAACTAGACTATAACTACCTACTTGGCACAGAATTACATAAACCAAATTATAACCACTAAATATATTTGGAATTCCCGAGGACGGAAAGACCGCTAACTCCTTGATCCTTTCTGAACTAGCATCAGAGTCTTTACCTAAAAGGTTAGTCATGAAGGGGGGTGTGAGACAGTGTGGTAGTAACTGGGGATAACCACACACACACACACACACACACACACACACATATATATATATCTCATACAATCCATGAATGCAATGTGAAATGAATGCAATGCATGTCTTCCTTGCACATAGCTAAAACCACGGGCTATCATCATAACAGGATATTTCATGTAAGTAATTCTCTTCCAACAGTCGGTGAACACTAATTCTGAGACATCACCAAGCTCACCTCCCACTAGTGCACCCAGCCAAAAGTAATACTAATATTTGGACCGTCGCTCTTCTTCCCCTTTCCTACCACGAATTGGCAGAGATTTGGGGAAGGTGCAGCCCACTACGGCTCTTTCCCCTCTTGGCCATAGGAGGCGATTTAGCTGCAGGGATTGCATCTTTATCCTCCCTAACATATATATTCCATCCTTATCCTCCCTAACATATATTTTCCATCCTTATCCTCCTTAACATATATATTCGATCCTTATTCTCCCTAACATATATCATTATATATCATATCACCACCACCACCCAATCCACTATATATCACGATCTCATAATATCATGTGGTGATGCTCATGTATCATCATATAATCATCATCATCATGTTACAATATCATGTTATGCATTACGTTATAACATATCAATATCATCATCACATATGTAATCATCATCATAATCAATATTTAACTGTGTGCATACCACGATAAATGAAAAATAGTACATACAAACATATCTATATTGTAGTATGAAAGAAACATGCATATATATATCAATATACATACTATCATACAATACAAATAATACAATATAAACAAACACCCTGTTACCTTAAGACATCAGCACAACACACACAAGGGCTTAGGGAAGCCTCCAGAGCACCCCAATCACAAACTATATGCCTCCGATTAGCCAATCTACCATTACAACAATATAATACTTTTAATTAACATAACTCCTATAACACTACAATCCATAATCTATCCATCCAAGCTTAACCCGGAGTTCTAACAATATACACACATACCAATAAACCTTAAATAACCATTCAAACACACACCAACACATACCATATCGGATTTCCACTTCCTTTCCCAAATTTCAACCTAGGGTTTAATTGAAACCCATCATAATCCAATCAAAACTCATACCTAAAGCTTCTTAACACCACAAAACACTCCTACAACACAAAAGCAAGCATTTTAATAAGTGGAAATTGCTCAAACCAGAAACCCTAAGCTTCAACTCAACTTCCCACTGAAAACAGAGAAGAAAAGAGAAGAGAGAAGGCTAGGGATCACTTACCAACAAAGATCGAGGTCTCTTGAGTTTGAAAATGATCTCCCTTGGCTGGATTTCTCATGCCCTACCAGAGCTTCTCCATTCTCCCTCCGTTTTCTCCTTCCGCATTTGACTGAAATGTTCCCAATTTAAACAAATTTTTATACTTTTTCCGCGGCCCTAGAATAGCTCGCCGCGATGCCATGGCTTTCAAAGAAAACATTCGAATTTGTAACTCTCTCGCTGTGGTGTGGAGTTCCTTTCTGGTTCACCTGAACCTTTCCTTCATCTTGCTTCCTCCGGTTCTGCACATGATGCCAAAGATAAGTGTCATGAGGGTTGTTACACATAAGAACCAAAAGCCATTTTTCAATGCTTCGTTCATTTTTTATCTTCTACGTTTTGCTCTGTTCTCATCATTCAAAATCTAGTCTCTTACTATTTTCTTTGACAGTAAAGCAATGAAGAGTTTAGCCATATACTCATCTTCATCTTTGTGTTGGGTTTTTTTTTTGTGCTAGTTATATCTTTTTTGTTTATGTACATGACATTCCAGCATCTCATCTCTATCAATACAAAACTTTATGGTTACTTTTCAAGAATCAATTTATTGGGGGTTGCTTCTCCTTCTTCCTGTTTTGTTTCTATACACATCGTTCTAGGTAGCATCTTATCTCTCTTAGTACTCCTTCTTTCTTCTCCTCCTCCTCTTCCTTTCTCGTGACCAAAGGAACCATCTGAACCACTAGTTTTACTGGTTTCATTTGATTCAAGGCCAATTTTAATGGTTGTTTACCGGTTTACCTCTTCTCTAGTTATCTTATTATTCTAGACTAGACAAGTAGCCAGTTCTTGGTTGAATCGATTAAACTGGTCAGTCCGGTTCTATTTTTAGAGCCTTGGATTTAATGATAATAAATTAGAGAAGAGTGTTTTGTAAGACTAAAACTTGGAAATAATTCAACTCTAAGCAATCGAGGAAGAATCAATTTGAAGAAAAAGAAATCATACCCTAGGTGATGTTTTTTGTTGTAAGCAGTAAAGAGCATTTGAATTAAAATAATTTTTCAAACAATTTTAGAATATCTCTTAATAATTTGGAATATTTAAACTTGTGCTTCATTCGGTTGAGTCATTCATGCATGCCTTAGTGTTGACACTGCAGATTCCAGTTCTTTCTAACTAACTCTATTATTAAAATAGGTAAAGCCAAAAATTGCAATAATTTCCAGTAAATGCAATAATCAGAAGCTATAAGTAATGCCATAAATAATGAAGCTTGTGAGATGAATTCTTATGCCTATGATCATTATTTCATTAATTACCCATCATCAGCGTTCCCATGGCTGAAGTTGCTACCACTTCTTTCACACAAAGCTAATCAAATGAGTTTGAGAACGAAGCTTACGATGAAGAATATGAGAAGCTTAGCCAAGAATGTAAGGAATTGCTTCTTCTTCTTCCTAGAGACAGGGTTGGGCTTACTCATACATTTTATCTTTACCTAGACAATTGGCATGCACCAGGTCAAATCCTAGCCATACTCTCTATTCAAAAGTACTTCCAAGCGGAAGACAAAGATATTATTAATGCCACCTCGCCAAAATCCGGCACGACATGGTTGAAAGCCCTTACTTTTGCCGTTGTGAATCGCAAGCAATTAGCTTATCATATTTTGTCCAGTTTTTCTATATAAAGTATAAAAACATGAAAACTTGGAAAAAGATAAAATTTTCTTTTAATTTCATTTTGAATGCAATTATTTCCTAGAATTTAGAAAAATCTAAAACTCATTCTCAAAATCCAATTTCTTCCTTTTTTGAATTTCCATAGTTGTAAAGAAAAATTCCAAAAAAAATTCTCATTAGTTTTTTTAAGTTATCAAAATTCCAAATAAAGATTAGTAGCTTTTTAAAAATAAAACTAAAAACAAAAGCCAATAAAAAACCTTAAAAACTAATAAGAAAAATAACAAAAATAAAGGTAGAACGCTTTGCCTTCAGCGTCTCACCACTTTCCCCCTTAACCTAATTTCCTCTTCCATGTAAGCAATTGAAGAAAGTCGTCAGACGCTCAGGCTTGGCCCTTTTCCTTCTTCCTGGTCGGTATCATAACGATAGGTTGCAATCTGCGAGACATATGGCCTGTTTAGCAGGGTTTTTGAAAACAATTTTTATATTTTTGAAAATAAAAAAATAAAAAAATTTATTCGGTAAAGTTGCTTTTTATAAACTGTTTTGAAAAATAGAAAAATAAAAGAACAGAAAACTCAAAACATTTTTAAGGTGTTTTGTAGTTTTTATTCTGGAAAACACAGGAAAATATGAAAAACACCCACTTCATTAATGGTAAAATTATAAATTTTGAATAATTCATCTATCACTCATTAGTTATGATTTTGTGAACAATTATTCAAACATATTTTTTTATTTTCTTATTTTGAAAACTAATTCTCAAAAACAGTTTTAGAAAACTGTTTGAGAACAATAAAACAAAAAACACTGTCAAATAGATCCATAGATTCTGAATCATCATACCTGCGAAGAAGACCTCACGGGTGATCTAACCTTGATATAATTGGGTTATACCAATAATGATTAATATAATATTTTAAACAAATAATATAAGTTTAAATAAATTTTATGACTTAATTAAAGTCTTAACTTAAACAATACTACATTATCAATCTATTATTCAGCACAAATAAATTATTAATATATTTCATAATTCAATATTTAAATATATATAATTTAATATTTATCCATAGTTGCATTTTGAGTTCAAAGTAATCAACTAATAATCTATTATTATATTATTTGTTAATTAAATTTATAATTTTTAATTATTATATACCATAATAATGCTTGTATAATATTATAATATAAAAAAGAATAAAATATTTTATATTAAAAATGATGTTATTTTATCTTAAAAACTAAAAAATATTTTTAAAAAATTTTAAAATAAAATAAAAAATGTGATTCATTCAAATCGATTTAGGACCACTTCAGCCAGTTCAAGCCCCATTCCATAGGTTCTTAACTGGTTCACTAATTATAACCTTTGTCCAGACTGAATCAAGTATCGTTCCTGATCAAACCGATCAATGTGGTTCAGTTCTTACAACAATGCTTTTAATTGACCTATATAAGCCTTCAATAATTTCTACCAATATTCATCACGTAATTTTCTTTATAAATAGTTAAGCATCATTTACTTGCTAATCGGAAAGAAATCAAGTTGGGATTGCTTTAACTGGTGCGTTTATCTAGATATAGATCAAAAGGCTGCTAAATGTTGAAATTCCTATGTTTTAATGATAATAAAATTAGAGAAGAGTGTTTTACAAAACTAAAACTTGGAAATAATTCAACTCTAAGCAATCGAGGAAGATTCAAGTTGAAGAAGAAGAATGCATACCGTAGTTTTATGTTTTTGGTTGTAAGCGTTTAAGAGTATTTAAGTTAAAATAATTTTTCAAACAATTTTGGAATATCTTATTAAGAATATTTAAACTTGTGCTTCATTCGGTTGAGTCCATAGTTGATACTGTAGATTCTACGTTACCTTCTGATAATAATAATAATAATAATTATTATTATTATTAGTGCTGCTATTACTATTATTACTATTACAGCAACAGAAGACAGAAAATGGGGGTAACGATGTTGACATAGTGGGGGGATTAAAAGAAAGGAAGTTAAAAAAATTATTAAAAAAACTGTGAAAACAATTAAAGAAAAAAGAAGTTTGACAAAGAGAGAGCCCCAAAAATGCTGGCAGGAAGGATAAGATCCAGAGACATCGAATCAAATGCTGCCACTTACTGTGCGCTGTCACAATAATTTTTCAAATAATGGCAGTAGACATCGGCTCAATAATGAATGCTTAAAATCCCTGTCAACAGGCATAAAACTAAAAGTAATTAATCCAGCAAAAAAGAAAAACAATTATTGAAAGGACAATCTAACGAACTCTATTATTAAGATAGGTAAAGCAAAAAATTGCAATAATTTCCAGTAAATGCAAGAATCAGAGGCTATAAGTAATCACTGCAGAAATGGGCTTAAAGGAACATTTAATTTAAGGTTTCTGGAACGCTTTTGAAATGTTCCATATTTGATCGTTCCCAAAAACTTTAGAAATGCTTGCTTTCAGTTAAAAGCGTTCCCCAAGGCTGGGCCTCCGGAACGTTGTTTTCTCTGAAACATTCCGCAAGACCAGTCTTGAGGAATGCTTTTACTATTAAACGTTCCTGAAACTACTTTTTTTATAAAAAAAATATTTGGCTTGCTGTCCTTGTATTTCAATCATTCCAACAATCCCAAAAAAATAGTTTTATTTTTATTAATCAATATCAATTTACAAATCACAAAAAATATTTAGAAACTACAAATTAATCAAGCAAGTAAGAATACGACCAAATTTAATATTCGACAGATTGAGAAATGAAAAAGAAAGGCTGGGAAGAATGGCTGACATGAAATAACCCCTGGATGAAACTTCTCAAACTTAGATTGTGGTTCAAAGACCCCTAGATTTAACCTACATACACATGGTTATTGCCAAACAAGAAGGTCTTAGGGTTGTACTCCTGTTCAAAGACGTAGAGAGCTTTCAAATTATTGCCAAACAAGAGGGTCTTAGGGTTGTACTCTTGTTTGAAGAGGTAGAGAGCTTTCAACTTCTTTGGTGGTGCACGTGTCGAAATGAGTGTGCCGAGGTTACAAGTCCGAGGTGGATATACGCCCCTTTGAAGCCTCACTTTCTGGGCTTATATACATCAGGCTATAATTCGGAGGCCGAGATTAAGCGTAATAAACCAGGTAATACATCGGTTATTGAACGATAAGGCCGAGTAATCGTATGGCCAGATGGTCGTCCGACTAAACAACATCTCGGCCATATTGCCGACTACGGGTTTCTTCATGAAAACTGTATTGCCCCAAAAACACTCGGCTAGGAGTAGTAGTTATGGGGTCATAACAGTTACGGCATCATAACTGCAGGGCGAAAAATCAGGGATCACACTAAAAGAGTGTGATACTCCATAATGGCAATTTATGAAATATCCTGATAAATTAGGGATTACAGGGAGAAGACGGTTTAATCTTAACGGTTGGGAGATGGTGAATAAAAGAAAAAAAAGATAAGTGTAAAGAGAGGGGCACTGCATAGGTAAGGTGGAATAGTTTCTCGGTCTTTTGGACGGAACATTTTGGCGCCCACCGTGGGGCCGAGAAAAACTATCCCACCACCACCAAGGATCATGGTGCGAACCAGGAGCAGTGCGGGTGCAGGAGAACGACGCTCTGAAGACAGGCCTTCTTTGGAGGACCATCCTGTCATTCGGGCAATGCGTGAGGAGATGGAGGTATTAAGAAAGGAGAACGAGGAGATGCGTGAAAGGAATAGACAGTTGGAGCATGAACGCTATCATGAAGGTACTTCTCTTTCTCGAGGAGGGGAACGGGGGAATATCAACAGGGAAGCTCAGCGGTCACATCATGAGGGAAGCCGACGGGAGGAAACACACCATTCAGAGACAAACATTGACAATTTGCGAGGGGACAAGCAGGCTGCCCGGAGACATCCATTCATTGATGGCATCATGGAGACGCCATTGCCAAAAGGATGGAAGGGTTTAAACTTAGAAAGATATGACGGTACTACCGATCCTGATGAGCATGTGGATGCGTATGTCACGCAGGTGAATCTGTTCACAAATGAGGATGCAATTTTATGTAGGGTTTTCCCTACGTCCTTGAAAGGAGCGGCTCTGAGTTGGTATACCCGGCTCCCATCACGATCTATTGATTGTTTTGAAACCTTAGTCAATAAATTCAGTGCGCAGTACGCTACCAGCCGACCTCACCAGCTTACCTTGGCTGCATTAGTAAACTTGCGACAGGAGAAGGATGAATCCCTAAGGAGTTTCATGGAGCACTTCTCATCAGTCTCAGTAAAGATCCGGGATCTAAACCCTGAGGTAGCTATGCACACGATGCTGATGGCTCTCAAGCCAGGGCCGTTTGCCGACCACCTATGTCGCAAACCACCTTCCGACATGGATGAGCTTAGAAATCGTGCAGCTGGATATATACAAATGGAGGAGGTGTCGAAGTTTAGAAATAGGGTCAGGACTAATCTGGACAAGCGAACGGAATCAAGCAACCGTGGAAGTCTGAGGCCGATGTTAGAGAAGGGGAAGTTTAAAAGAGAAGGTATTAGTCGGGGACCGAAGTATGACTTCTACACTCCACTAAACACCAACCATGCTCGAATTTTGGAAGAAGCCTGCAATACCGAATTGATACGGCTCCCAGCTCCCGGACACACCCCGGAGATGGCGGATCAGTCAAAGCATTGCAGGTACCATCGCAATTATGGTCACACTACCGAGGAGTGCTGGACATTACGAGACAAGATTGAGGAACTGATCCAGGCTGGGCATCTCGGCAACTTTATACAGAGGGGTCACGGAAGTCGACCCTCCTATAATGGGAGAGGTCGTGGTGGAGGTCAGATCCGAGCTCAAGAGGAACCTCGGCAACCGAACAAGGAAAGAGTGCAGCCAGACGACACTCAAAATAGGGAAGGAAACAGAATCAGAGGGGTTATCAATACTATAGCAGGAGGGTTTGCCGGAGGAGGAGCAACCAGCTCGGCCAGGAGAAGACACTTGAGGGCCATTCGGGCAGTAAATGCGATGATGCACCGAGCGCCCCGGATTTCTCCTTCCATCACCTTTTCGGATGAGGATTTCGAAGGAGTCGATCCTAATCAGGATGACCCCATGGTGATTTCGGTGGAGGTGGCCAATTATGTCGTCAGAAAGACACTGATAGACCAAGGGAGCTCCGCGGATATCTTGTATTATTCCACCTTCCAGAAGCTCGGGATACCTGAGGAAATGATCAAGCCTTATCACGATCCGTTGGTCGGCTTTGCAGGAGAACAGGTTCATACCCGAGGATACGTGGAGCTGTTGACCACCTTCCGTGGAGATCTCAGATCAAAAACCATTATGGTCAGGTACCTTATAATTGATGCAATAACTTCTTACAATATTTTGATAGGTCGACCTGCGTTAAATGAGCTCGGCGCCGTGGTTTCCACACTGCATCTTACGATGAAGTTTCCATCAGTGACTGGGGACATAGTCGCAATAAAGGCTGATCAAAAGGTTGTAAGACAATGTTATGTGGATAGTCTGAAAGTCACCAGAGGAAGGGTGGTTGGCGGCAGTGAACGTATGAAAAAGGATACAACATCAGTAAACTTGGTGGAGCTTGATCCTCGACTTGATGCGCAGGACCAAAGGCCAAGGCCTATTGAAGAATTACAGAAATTTCAGCTCGCCGGTGAAGACCGGTGCACTAGCCTCGAAAGTAAACTCGGAGGTGAGATCAAGGAGCAGATAACAAAGATGTTGAAGGACAATGCTGATTTGTTCGCATGGACTTCTTCAGACATGCCGGGAATTGATCCAAATTTTTTATGCCACAAACTTGCGGTGTACCCTGAAGCTAAGCCGATAGCGCAAAGGAAAATGCGGGTAGGCGAGGAAAGGCGGAAGGCAATGAGGGAAGAAACTGTAAAGTTGATTGATGCTAGGTTCATCCGAGAGATTAAGTATACAACGTGGTTGGCCAATGTGGTGCTCGTGAAGAAGGCAAATGGAAGGTGGAGAATGTGCACGGATTACACCGACCTAAACAAATCATGCCCGAAAGATACATACCCCCTCCCGAGCATAGATCGGCTTGTAGATGGAGCATCAGGATGTGACCTGCTTAGCTTTTTGGATGCCTACTCCGGGTATAATCAGATAAGGATGTACCCCCCTGACGAGGAGAAAACCGCGTTCATGACTGAGAACGCTAATTATTGTTATCAGGTGATGCCGTTCGGACTGAAGAATACTGGGGCTACTTACCAACGATTGATAGATAAAATATTTCAGGATCAGATTGGGAGAAACCTAGAAGTGTATGTTGACGACATGGTAGTGAAGTCTGAAGATCCCTCTAAACATGCTGCCGACCTTGGGGAGGTGTTCGGAAGAATACGGAAGTACAACATGAGGTTAAATCCTGAGAAATGCGTATTCGGAGTAAACGGGGGGAAGTTCTTAGGATTCATGTTAACACATCGGGGTATTGAAGCCAATCCCGATAAATGCTGAGCTATTATTGACATGAGAAGCCCCCACAACATAAAAGAAGTGCAGAAACTGACAGGGAGACTAGCATCACTATCACGCTTCATACCAAGGTTAGCGGAGAAAGCTAGGTCGTTCTTCAAGTTGCTTAAGAAGGCCGCGCGGTACGAGTGGAATGAGGAATGCGAGCAGGCATTTCAGAATTTCAAAGGCTTCTTTTCGGCACCTCCGATTCTTAGTCGGCCGGCCCCCAACAAAGAATTGCTACTGTATATGTCGGTAACTGATCATGCAATAAGCTCGGTGATGGTACAAGAGATCGGCAAGCAGTAGAAACTGGTATATTTCATCAGCCGAATACTGCATGACGCAGAAACAAGGTATCAGACTATTGAAAAGTTAGCTTTGGCTCTGGTCACATCGGCGAGAAGGTTACGACCTTATTTTCAAAGTCACGAGGTTATTGTGAAAACCAACCACCCCGTAAAGCAGGTCCTGAGGAAACCCGAATTAGCTGGACGAATGATCTCGTGGTCAATCGAGTTGTCAGAATTCAGTATAAGATACGAGCCTAGAGGGCTAATTAAGGCGCAATGTCTGTCTGATTTTGTCGCTGAACTTACTCCGTCCGTCGATTCCAAAGACGGGGCCCGATGGATACTTTACGTAGATGGCTCCTCCAACACTAAGGGGAGCGGAGCGGGAATCATTCTAGAAGGACCTGGTGGATTAATTTTGGAGCAGTCTCTCAAAATCGATTTCTCAGTCACGAACAACCAGGCCGAGTACGAAGCTCTCATTACCAGTTTAAAACTAGCTAAAGAAGTGGGAGCGAGGCAAGTTAGGTGTCGGAGTGACTCACAGTTGGTTTCTGAACAAGTCTCGGGGGCTTACCAGGCTAAAGATCCACAGCTGGCAAGGTACTTGGACAAGGTAAAACGATTGGCTGAATGCTTTCAAGAATTTGAGATTGAGCACATTCCAAGAGAAGAGAACTCTCGAGCTGACCTGCTATCCAGATTGGCTAATGTCAAAAAGCTCGGGCAACATGAGACGATCATCAGGGAAACAATACATCAGCCCAGTGTCGATCTTGATGAGGTTATGGTCAGAGACAGCCCGGATCAGGATTGGATGACCCCTATTTGGAACTATCTGGCCGAAGGGACCTTACCCAGCAACCAGAATGAAGCAAGAAGGTTGAAGATGAAGTCTTCCCATTACATAATAATGGGAGGAGATTTATACAGGCGAGGATTCTCAACTCCCCTTTTAAAATGCCTCACTACTGAACAGGCGAAGTATGTTATGAGCGAAATACATGAAGGAGTGTGTGGGATGCATACTGGTGGAAGATCTATGGCAGCAAGAGTAATCCAGGCTGGTTATTATTGGCCCACTATGCGAGCTGATTGTACCGAGTATAGTAAGAAGTGTAATGAGTGCCAAAGGTTTGGTAGTCTGCGCTATGCACCGCCAGAAGAATTGCACACAATGACGTCTCCGTGGCCATTCATGGTCTGGGGAATGGATATTCTCGGACCTTTTCCGATGGGCAAAGGGCAGGTCAAGTTCTTACTAGTGGGCATAGACTACTTCACTAAATGGATTGAGGCGGAATCGTTAGCTAAGATCACGGCACAGCAAGTACAGAAATTCATATGGAGGAATATTATCTGTCGGTATGGGATTCCTCACTCGGTGGTTACTGATAATGGAAGGCAGTTTATTGATGGAAACCTGAAGCAATTCTATGAACAGCTCGGTATCAAGCATCGAGTGTCTTCGGTCGAGCATCCCCAAACTAATGGACAGGCAGAAGCGGCGAACAAGGTTATCCTCGGAGAACTCAAGAAGAGATTGGGAAGAGCAAAGGGGGCCTGGGCCGAGGAATTGCCGAGCATCCTCTGGGCCTATCGTTGCACGCCTCAGTCAAGCACCAAAGAAACTCCTTTTAGGTTGACTTTTGGAGCAGACGCAATGATCCCGGTGGAAGTGGGAGAGCCGTCCTTTAGGCGAATACTCCCCGACCAACATATGAACCAGGAAAATATGGAAGTTGAACTAGATCTATCCGAAGAGGTCAGGGAAAACGCACGTATACAGGAAGAAGCTTGTAAGCAAAGAGCGGCTCGACGTTATAATTCTAGGCTTAAGCCAAGGAGTTTTGTTAGTGGAGACCTCGTTTGGAGAAAGCAGAGTGAAGCAAGGAAGAACATCGGCGAGGGAAAACTAGCTGCAAATTGGGAAGGACCTTACCGGGTTACTGAAGCGTTGGGCAACGGATCATATAGATTAGAAAAGCTGTCAGGAGAAGTAATCCCTAGGACATGGAATTCCTCTCACCTCAAAAATTATTTTAGTTAGTTGATGTATGCAAGGAGGGCGAGGTACTCTTTTTCCTAACTCGGTCTTTTGTCCCAAAAGATTTGTTAAAAAGGGTTTTGGCCGAGAAGGTTTTGACGAGGCATGCCTACCTACTTCAATAAAGGAAATTCTTTGTCATGATTACATTCATCTATCTCGGTCAAGTATGAACCGAGCACTCGAATTAAATTTGGTCAAGTCTGAACCAAAAATTTGTTAAAAATTCGGTCAAGTATGAACCGAGCATTCGAATTAAATTTGGTCAAGTCTGAACCAAAAATTTGTTAAAAATTCGGTCAAGTATGAACCGAGCATTCGAATTAAATTTGGTCAAGTTTGAACCAAAAATTTGTTAAAAATTCGGTCAAGTATGAACCGAGCACTCGAATTAAATTTGGTCAAGTTTGAACCAAATTTTTGTTAAAAATTCGGTCAAGTATGAACCGGGCACTCGAATTAAATTTGGTCAAGTTTGAACCAAATTTTTGTTAAAGACTCGGTCAAGTGTGAATCGGGGAATTGAAACTTGGTCAAGTATGAACCAAGGTTTCTATCGTAAACTCGGCCAAAAATGAACCGAGAGGCTAAATTAAATCTTAGTCGAGAACGAACTGCGGGATTATGTTAAACTTTGTCAAAAATTTGAACGCGATCAGGTCGTCAGGAACCGACAAAAGATTGTTATCATTGATTAGAAATAAGTCTGAACAATACATCAAAGTAAAGAAATAGACAGTCAAGGAGATGTGCAGTCCGAAGCTGTAGGAATATTCCCTTTTTTGTATCCTACAATTCTTCCTCATCCACAAGCGCACCATCTTTGACGTCTTTATTTACATCAAATGCCGAGAGCTCAATTTTCGGCAGGAAGAGATGCACCTGACGAAGTGCTTTATGGAAGCCCTCTACGTGCTCCTTCATTATTTGTTGCACGGCTTCCTGAACGTCAGCCTCAAGCTCGGCCTGTTTTTTCTTCGCTTGTTCCAAATCCTTCTGCAAATTTGCAGCAAGGGCCGAGGATTCGGCTTCAATGCTCTTTGCCCAAGCAATCTCAGTCGTCAGGGCATCCCGCTCCTTTTCGACCACTTGCACTTTCATCTCGGCAGCAGCGAGGGACCCTTTCAGTTCTTCCACCTGCAGAAGAAGAGCTGCTTGAGACTTTGAAGCTTCGGCAAGCTCCGAGGAAGCCTTGTCCTTCGCGCTGGTTACTTCCAGAAGCTCGGCCTTAGCAGCTTTCAGACGGCGGTCGCTCTCCTCAAACTCCTCCCCACAAAACGAGGCCATGTTCGCAGCGCGCAGGCACATATCCGACATGGATTCCAAAACAGCCTTGGGACCCAATCGCTGCAAGGTCTCTTTGTCACCGATTTCCTGAACGCTACTCCTGAAAAGCTTAGCAATGTTTGGATCAATGCCTGAAGGCAAGCGTCTAACAGGAGAAGGCAAGGGAGATTAGTGAGCTGAAGACACAAGCTCCTCGTCGGTGGTTAGAAGTCGAGCACGTTTGCTCGGGGGGCTTCGTGAAGAGGAAGGAATCTCAACAACCTCAGGTGTTGCCATTACTTCGGCACGACCTCTCTCCTGTTTATCAGGGTGAGCCTGCAACTTCTCGGCACTTGGTCCAGCTGATGGGGCCATGTTCTTTATCGAACGCCAGTTGAACTTCCCCATCACCACTGCAAAATAGAAAACATATATTGGAAGCTGAAACAAGTATGGTAGCACAAGATAAAAGAAAATCAGCACTCACGTTTAAAATCTTTATTAGGGGTTGAAGAGTAAGGGAGCCTAAGTAAGATTTTGCAGTTCAGAGGACGAGGTAATTTATTTAACTTGTCGACATCCGCCTTTTCGGATGTCGACATAGCCTCGTAACACCAGGACTAGAACTTGATGGGAGTCCGAGTCCAATAAAGAGGAAACCTAGGCCGCCCCCCCTCATCGAAGAACATGTCCAAGTAACCCTCGGCTGGGCGCACTTTGAAGAAACTTCCTTTAAAGTCTTTATATGACGAGGTATAAGGACCGATTATCCCCTTCTTATTCATACCACTAAGGGAAATCCAGATCGGATTTGATAGTAGTAGAGAAATTTTGGGGCGGTCGGTGTCATATTCAATTTTCTGCACAGGACCTCGAAAGCTTTTAGAAACGCCCAACTGTTGGGATGAAGCTGAGTCGGAGCGACGTTCAGCGCCCTTAAAACAGCACACTCGAACTCCGAGAAAGGAAGACCAACTCCCAATGATTCAAATAATGTCCTATACATATATGTAAAATGCGTTTGTACTGGCAACGCAGACAGGAACACGTGCTCATCTTCAGCACACGGCTTGGCAATCACGGCCTCTTCTGTTTGTGTGCTAGCCAGAGAAATCGACTTCCTCAGTTCCACAATGGATTCGGCAGTCCGAAATTTAGAATGGTAGGATCCAACTTCTCCTTTCACCCAATAATATCCCGGAAGCCGAATGTCAGGAACTGGGTCTCTCTGAACTCTGGAAGTGACTTTTCGTGGCTTTTGTACGGCCACCTGCACAGCAGTAGCCGAAGATGAAGCCTCCCTTTCGATCGGAAAGTCGGCCAGACGAAAATTCAACTCTGTGCTAGGGAAGGAAGAGTTCGACGGTGAAGGTTCTTCTCCGATGCCCAGAACCTCCCTCTCAATCAGGATTCGATGAGAGGACGACCCAGCCGATGCCTCGGATCCTCGGTTTGAACTCATGGTGGGTGGAAAAGGTATAGAATAGTGTGAAGTACTTGAGAAAAGGGGAAAACACAGAAGAGGGCGTACCTGGAAAAATGACGGAAGGGGCAAGGAAAAGGAGGCCAAAGACGACGAAGAGATTCAGAGAAAATGAAAAGCAGATGTAGGTTGAAGTAAAAGGATGAGCACCCAAGTCCAATACGTATACTCCTCCTCGAAAATGAGCAAATTAATCATGACTTTGGGGAGCCAATCGTCACCATTGGGGAATGTGATTTGGCTGACGAAAAGACGCAGTATTAAATAACGCTGCACGCAGCTGTACGTGTAAGCACATTACCGTTTCAGAAACCAAAATGTCAAAGAGCCTCTGGGAAGGTTCTGGAATCCCTAAGGAACTGGAGCGATTTAAATTCAAAAAGCCAGTTTTTAGTCGACCACACGATTCAGAGCCCTCTCATCCAGATTGGACTCGAGGCTCGGGGGGCTAGTGTACGTGTCGAAATGAGTATGCCGAGATTACAAGTCCGAAGTGGATATACGCCCCTTTGAAGCCTCACTTTTCGGGCTTATATACACCATGCTATAATTCGGAGGCCGAGATTAAGCGTAATAAACCAGGTAATACATCGGTTATTGAACGATAAGGCCGAGTAATCGTATGGCCAGATGGTCGTCCGACTAAACAACATCTCGGCCATATTGCCGACTACGGGTTTCTTTATGAAAACTGTATTGCCCCAAAAACACTCGGCTATGAGTAGTAGTTATGGGGCTATAACAGTTACGGAATCATAACTGCAGGGTAAAAAATTAGGGATCACACTAAAAGAGTGTGATACTTCATAATGGCAATTTATGAAATATCCCAATAAATTAGGGATTACAGGGAGAAGACGGTTTAATCTTAACGGTTGGGAGATGGTGAATAAAAGGAAAAAAAGATAAGTGTAAAGAGAAGGGCACTGCATAGGTAAGGTAGAATAGTTTCTCGGTCTTTTGGACAGAACAGGTGGCATCAGAGTTCTTTTCTGCAAAACTTTGGACAAACGAAACATCTAGAACAATCCATAAACACGCTATAGTAAATAGGCAAAACCAAAAGGTGATGCAAATATACGAGTTCTCAAGGAAAGTTTTCTAGTTGGTCAAAAAAAAAAAAAAGGAAAGCTTTCTAGAGTCAAACCTTTTGAATGGTTTTCTTAAAGCAAGTTGTGTTCATCCATAGAAGCATTGATAAACTCATCAACATGATCCTTCAAATCCTCCAAGAAAGAAGCTTGCTTATGCTTGCTCATTCTCCATCTTTCAGCATGAAGTCACAGGAGAGGCAGTAGCAGCTGATGAATTCTGCTTTTCATGCTGGTTTTTCTGAGTGTGCACGACTCGGAAGAGCTGAAAGGTGCTTTCAGTAACACAATAATCATGCAAGGTGTTGCTATAAATTTTTTTTTTATCCAACTTCTCGGGGCTCAAATAACAGAGAACATGTATTATAGAGGCAGTGAAGACAAAAACTTTTTATAAGGTAAAATTATGAAGAACAACACAAATCATGACTTTAATCATCATTTCATTTTCAGAATTCATGCTCAACAGATGGAGGAAAAAAACTCGGCAAAATCAAACATTTACTTCCTAATTAAATAACTTATTTGATAAAAATGTCAAGTCGATCAGCTCAATCAATGGAACAAAAGAGGGCCTGCATCAACTTGGGATCAAGCAAGCACAGAAAAATGAGTTCCTAAAATAGTCCATACTTATTCCAACGCATCTACTATACAGCTCAAGTATTCAAATGTAGCTCTGTAACTTTATATATCTACATTGATCACAGGCACTAAATCAAAGTTCTCATATAAAATGGATGACAATGCATCTCGTATAAATAATCTAGCAAGGAACTTAAGAAAAACATAAAAAATCGCTTCCATCATTGATAGACAGTATCAAAAGAAAAGCAACTGAGCAACTACATGTATGATGATTCTCCTTAAATAAATAAAACTGCATGCCCTACGCCACAAGTTAAAAGATCAGGCTTCAAAAATCATTACTTTAATGCATACCATCACAGGCAATAGTTGATTTAAGAGTCATGAATCCCTGAGCTTAGGTTGGCATTAGATGGGATGTCCTCTTTCTATCAGTTAATTTAAAATTTAGAGCCTGCACTTATAAAAATTACAGATTATATATTCACAAGAGTCATGAATAATAGGTGTGTGAGAAACAAATCCAGAGCAGAACTCTTTACTGCAGTGCAAATAAACGAATAGATTTAGAAATACAAGTATATATTAATTTAATCAGGCCAAGTGATAACATGAAGAAAAAAGGGCAATTATAACTTGAAGCTATCAAGAGGCTAGGAAGAAAGAAATGCAAAAGCTATTAGACTAGAGTAGCTATGAACCTCATCTTACAAAACAAAGCATCAAATTTAGCATAAAAGAAGATTATCTTCTGAAAATTGCTTAACTTAAATGCATGGAAAATCTTAGGCTCTTAACCACACAAACAATTAAAAAATTCAAAATGTAGAAAACATATCATGAATATTAAAGCTAAAATATACTTTCAGACTTTTTAGTCCCTCTAGCTCCCATCAATATTCATTTTCATTTCCTTACGTTCAGTTGTCACAATTGAGTGCTACGAGTTTCCTGAGTAGGTGTAGTTTCTCTCAAGGTCCTTCAATTTGCTGTCAATTTTTCTGAAGTTCTAAACAAAAGCACCACTAAGTAGGAGCTAACAAAACATTACTGTATTTCCATCAAACACATAAAAATAGATGTAGAAGAAATTCTAAGCACATCAAGAAAAGGGCAAAAGTAACCTTACAGCAACAAATTTGATGAAGGTAACAAGAACACAAGAGTGGCTGTCAAAAGATTGGTGTCTTTCCTGTGAACATCAAATAGAGTGGCTGCAACATATGAGCCACTGCATAAAAGGAGGTAACAAGATCTCAAAAGAACCATTACAGACTTGGACGATCCAAGATTTAGAAGTAATAGTAACACCAAGAAGTTAACAACAACAACAACAACAATAACAACTAAATTTCTGAACTTTATGTAAGAGAAACTGCATAAAGCCAAAATATCAAAATATTTTGGTTAACAATAATAACAATAGAGACGCTCTAGTGCTGCCAAAAGTGGTTCTTTGGCAATCTTTTAGAAGGAAATTACTGGGTAGTTCCAAAAAAAAAGCTTCCAACAGCAGCCAAATATGGGAACGACAGTTGAGGTACCATTCCCAAGGAGGAATACTACTGATACTTGCTAAAATCTTACCATCAGCATAATGAAGCAGGGGATACAGAACTATTGTTTTGTGGTTTGTTTTTTTTTTGTTGCCCAACGTTTGTGGGTTTGAATGTATTTCAGTATTCAGCCAAATATCGATATTATCTACGCTATCACAATTTGCCAAAAGTATATATGTCTTTAAATATAGGAAAGAAAAGAGCATGGGGAAGCTCTTTTGCGGTTGAAACAGGAATTGACTGACTATATATGTGTGTGTCTAATGTCTGAAATAATTTAATTATTAGAGAAACAGAAAAGCATTTAATAGAGAGAGAATGAGAGTATTTATCCATTCCCAAACATAACCAAAAAGTTTTTTAAAAAATAAAGCCTACAAACAATACAACGAATAGGAAGCCAGTTTTAGCTTGGAAAACCTGAAAGTAAATTTAATCTGTTCAAATTCACTCTTCGCATCAACATAGTGCTTTCATGTCCCATAAGGAAAACAAAATTTGCAGCATATAGTTTATCTTATAGAACAATCTTAATTTCTTAACAAAACTATAGTCAACATCAAAAACTATACTCTCAATCACTTGCATCCCTGGGAAAGTTTGAAATCAAACATACTGCAAAAGACATGTAAATGAACATGGCATTATTGTAGAAACCTGCTTGTTAGTGTAATCAATTCAGTGCCAGGTGTTAATGCCACCTGTCAAGCTAATCCAGCCATATCAAATATTTCACATGCTCTATAATTGTTGCTAGAAGATTCTTTCTGTTATTGTATTTACTGCTACGTGTCTTTACCTCCGCATTTCTTGTCTTTTCTGTTTTGCCTTGAGTGGCTTATATATTGATGTATAGTGAATAGTGTTTATCATCGAGCAATGAAAGAATTTTCATAAAGTCTGTTATGGTATCAGAGCCATTGCCCACTGGCAATATGGCAAATATAACATCTTTTTCAAATTCTAGTTCGTCTATCTCATCATCACCATCGTCTCAATCATCATCTTCTTTTAATTCTTTACCCCATTATGTTACATTGAAGTTGAATAATGATAACTATGTCATTTGGCGTGCTCAGATGCTTCCATACTTGTATGGACAGCAATTGTTTGGTCATATTGATGGTTCCACACCACAACCACCACAATTTCTTGATCATCAACTAAACCCAGAATACAACAAGTGGTTTTATCAAGATCAGTTAATCTTGTCACTGATTATTGCATCACTATTAGAAGGTTTAATTGCTCAAGTCTTGAAGCATAAATATGCAAGGGATATGTGCTATGGTCTGGAAACAATGTTTGCTCATCGATCTCAAGCTCAATTTGTTCATCTTCATCAACAACTCGCTACTTTAAAAGAAGGGTTCTGACAGCATAATAGAGTATTACCAAAGAGCCTCTGCTATTCACCACTCTCTTGCAACTGCAGGTAAACCAATTTCTGATCTGGAGTTTCATAGCTATCTTCTAGTTGGGCTTGGTACTGATTATGACTCTATTGTTGCTTGTCTTTCCACATGAGCTGAATCCATTACCACTGATGAATTAATTAGTCATTTGCTTGTCTACAAAGCCTGATTGAATCTCAATAACTCAGTAAAAACTCCCATAGCTACTGAAATTTCTGTTAATGCTGCTGTTAAACAATCTTTTAATCGGGGTGATGGTGGCCGAGGAATTTTCATCCCACGTGGTGGTTTTCGTGGAGGTCGTCCTCTATTTCGCTGTGGCAGTTTTGTTTGAGGAAGCAATCCAAGATTTCCTCGAGGTGGTGGTCATTTCTCTTCTACCGGGTTTTCTAACGGATTTTCTACTGGTCACCCTGACCCGTTTGTCAAGTTTGCTCCAAACCCGGTCATAGCTCTCTGAACTAATTTCATCGCTTCAATCACTCATATTAGTCTCCGCCGACTCAATCCCTAATTTCTTACAACACTTCTTGGCCATCAGCTAATGCTGTGCGGTATTTTGATTGCGGTGCTACTCATCATGTTACCTCGGATGCTGCCAATCTTAATCTCTAATCTCAGCCATATCACGGGGGTGATGCCTTGACAGTTGATGACATTTTTCCTCTTCCTATTCAGAATTATGGCAATGCTCAGCTTCCTGCTTCTTCTGGCAAATACTTTCTCTCTAACCTTCTTCATGTTCCTTTAATGTCTAAGAATCTTGTTTCCACTTCAAAATTTTGTGCTGATAATAATGTCTATTTTCAACTCTATTTTGATTCTTTTGTTTCGAAGGATCTACGCACCAAGTCAACCCTTCTGAAGGGACCCATGCGTGATCATCTTTATCCTGTTCCTTCTACCACTGCTCCTCAGATTTGTTTTGGTGAGCGTACTTCCTTTTCAAAATGGCATGAACGTCTGGGTCATCCGGCTTTTCGCATTGTTCGTCGTGTTCTTAACAAATTTTCATTGTCCATGTCTGATTCAACTGTTCCTGGCGGTTGTCCTGCTTGTTGCACTGCTAAATGTCACGCTCTTCCTTATCCTTCATCGCCACATCGTTCTACATCTCCTTTTCAACTTTTGTTTATGGATGTCTGGGGACCTGCCCCAGTTCTTTCTTTTTCCGGTTTCAAATACTATGTACTTCTTCTTGATGATTACGCAAGATTTTCCTGGCTTTTTCCACTTGTTGCCAAGTCCGATGTTTTTAATGTTTTTATTAAATTTCAAAAGTATGTTGAAGTTCAATTTTGTTGTAAAATTCAGTCTGTTCAAACTGATTGGGGTGGTGAATTTCACCCTCTTCAGCATTATTTTCGTAATTCTGGCATTATTCATCGTGTCACTTGTCCTTGTGCTCACCAACAAAATAGTTCTGTGGAACGTAAACATCGCATGTTATTGAAACTGGACTAGCTCTTCTCCATCATTCTTTTATGCCATTAAAATTTTGGGAATTTGCTTTTGCCACTACTATTTATCTCATTAATTGTATGCCCAGCCCAACTTTACATAATGTCAGTCCGTATTACATGGTTTTTGGTTCTGACCCAGATTACTCTCTTTAGCGTGTTTTTGGTGCTGCTTGTTGGCCCAACTTACGACCTTATAACTCTCATAAACCTGAGCCTCGGTCCATTCTTTGTGCCCTTTTGGGATATAGTTCTGATCATAAAAGCTATGTCTGCTTTGCTCTTTCCACAGGCCGGATATACATTTCTCGTGATGTTGTTTTTAATGAGTCCATCTTTCCTTTTTCTTCCTCTTCATCACCTACTTCGAGTTCTTCTGTATCTTAACCTTTTCTTTCCTCATCTACTCCCTCTACTGCTTCTTCTTCTCTACCATCTGTCTCTCCTTCCTCTCCTATTCCTCATTCCTTGTCATCTTCTTCTACCTCCACCCCTATTTCTTCTTCCTCTTCATCCTCTGAGTCATCTTCCAATATTCATCCCATGGTCACCCGTGCCAAAAATAATATTCATCGACCTATTACTCGTACTAATAGTACCATCCCTTGGCCTTCTCCACGAGCTTTCATTGCCACTAATTCACCTCTAGAGTAAACTAAATTTGTCACTGAAGCTCTACGTTAGCCTCAATGGCGTGATGCTATGACTACAGAGATGCATGCTCTCTTTGACACTAAAACCTAGGTGCTTGTTCTATCCTCCTCTGCTTACACTGTTGTTGGCTGTAAGTGGGTTTTTCGGACCAAACATCTCCCTAATGGTTTTGTTGACCGCTACAAGGCACGATTAGTTGCCAAAGGCTTCCATCAACAAGCTGGTATTGATTTTCATGATACATTTTCTTCGGTGGTTAAGCCTGTTACAATTCCTTTAATTCTGTCTTTAGCTATTTCTAATGGCTGGGTGCTTAAAAAACTTGATGTTCAAAGTGCCTTTCTCCATGGATCTCTTAGTGAGGCTGTATATATGACACAACCTCCTAGATTTGTTCATCCTGATTATCCCACATATCTCTACAAGTTACAAAAGGCAATTTATGGTCTCAAAGAGGCTCCCTGTGCATGGTATGCCAAACTCAGTTCTAAATTAACTGAACTTGGTTTTGTCATCTCTTGTTCTGATACATCTTTATTCATTTTTCGCCATGCCTCTACTATTATTTATGTCTTAGTTTATGTTGATGACATCATTGTTACTAGATCCACACTCTCTGCAATTGATGATTTAATCACTGCTCTTGGTGCTTCTTTCCCTATTAAGCATCTTGGTGATCTCAGTTATTTTTTGGGTGTTGAAGTTTCTTCTTCGCCTGGTTCTCTTTTTCTCTCTCTGGAAATATATTTCTGATCTACTTCATCGTACTGGCATGACCGACTGCAAGCATGTTCAAACTCCAATGGCTTCATCTTCTCAACTGTCAGCACTTGATGGTCATGATTTTGTTGACCCATCTTTGTATCACAGCATTGTTGGTAGTCTTCAATATCTCTCCTTCACCCATCCAGATGTTGCTTTTGCTGTTAATCGGGTGTGTCAATTAATGCATGCACCAAAGGATTTTCACTGGCAAGCTGTTAAAAGGATCTTACGTTATCTTAAGGCCACTCTTGATTATGGTTTACACCTTCGTGCTGCATCTTCTCCATCTCTTGTAGCTTTCTCTGATACTGATTGGGGTGGTTGCCCCACAGATCGTCACTCCACTGGTGCCTATTGCATTTATCTTCTCTCTTGGTGCTCTAAAAAGCAAGCCACCATTGCTCGTTCTAGCACCGAAGCTGAGTACAAGGCTCTTGCTCATGCCACTTCTGAATTACTTTGGATTTAGGCTTTGCTCTCCAAATTGGGTGTTTATTTGCCTACTTCTCCTCAGGTATGTTGTGACAACATTGGAGCTACTTATCTAGCCTCTAACCCAGTTATGCACTCTCGAGCAAAACATATTGATCTTGACTTTCACTTTGTTCGAGAACGTGTGGCTTCCAAGTCTCTTCGGCTTTTGTATTGTTTCTTCAAAGGACTAGCTTGCTGATATTCTGACTAAGCCCCTTGCGTCTCCATATTTCTCCTTGCTACGCTTGAGCCTCACGGTCATCTCTCACCAGCGTGGCTCGCAGGGGGTGTTAGTGTAATCAATTCAGTGCCACATGTTAATGCCACCTGTCAAGCTAATCCAGCCATATCAAATATTTCACATGCTCTAAAATTGTTGCTAGAAGATTCTTTCCGTTATTGTATTTACTGCTACGTGTCTTTACCTCCGCATTTCTTGTCTTTTCTATTTTGCCTTGAGTGGCTTATATATTGATGTACAGTGAATGATGTTTATCATCGAGCAATGAAAGAATTTTCATAAAGTTTGTTACTGCTTAACAGAGATTGGGACGGTGTAATTAGAGGAAATGTGAGGGGCTGAGATGATGTCCTTCGTGATGAGCCTCCAAGTGCGACATACTCCTCATAATCTACTAAGATTTGAAACAAAAAAAAAACCCACTAGATACGAAACCCTAAAAAATTTTTAGAATCATAAAAAACTGGGTGAAATATTTACTTTCAGCACCTCGTCATAGTCTTGCAAGAGGTTCTGATGCCTAAGCCTTCCCTCTAATCCTCATAGGAAGCATAAGGAGAGTCTACAAGAATGAAGCATGGAGGAGACAAGCCACAAGATGAGAGGAAGGGATGGAGCATAGAGGAGCGAGTTGCTATCCTTAGTTCTCTCGCTGAACAGAGTCGCTCGTTTTCTCACTTCCAGTTTTCTGTGGAGGCCGAAGGGAACAATAGTGATGGAGGAGGAAGAGGAAGTGAGAGGAGGCATCAAAGCAGAGACCCGATTTTGCCGTCGATGAGAGAAACGCGATGGTGAAGGAGAGCTTGAGTAGGTGGGATATCAAATGGGCTAGCTTGCCATCGGTTTAAGTGGTTTTACTTTTTATTTTTTTTAATAATTTTTTTAAGTGATCTTCGAGAACATTTAGTCGAAGGTTCCGAAGATAAATGTTTATTTTTAAGAAACGTTTCCGGAGGCAAGGCTTTAGGCACACTCATTTTTTAAATTGTTCCGGAATGTATTTTCGGGAACTTATTTGCAGAAAACGTTCCTGAATATTCTTTTCCAATGCCCAATTCTGGAGTAGAATGCCATAAATAATAAAGCTTGTGAGAGGAATTCTTATGCCTATGATCATTAGTTCATTAATTACCCATCATCAGCATTCCCATGGCTGAAGCTTCTACCACATCTTTCACATAAAGCCAGTCAAATGAGTTTGAGAACGAAGCTTGCAGTGAAGAATATGAGAAGCTTGGCCAAGAATGTAAGGAATTGCTTCTTTAATTCTCTTCCTAGGGAGAGGGGTTGGGCTCACCCATACATTTTGTCTTTACCTAGACAATTGGCATGCACCAGATCAAATCCAAGCCATACTCTCTATTCAAAAGCACTTCCAAGCAAAAGACAGATATTATTATTGCCACCTTTCCAAAAGCTGGCACGACATGGTTGAAAGCCCTTACTTTTGCCATTGTGAATCGCAAGCAGTTCGCTCCTTCGCTAAATATACATCCCTTGCTCATTTCCAATTTGCGTGAGCTTGTTCCTTTCCTTGAGTTCAATTTTTATGTGAATAAACAGATTCCTGATCCCTCAAACTAGCCTGAACCAAGACTTTTTGGCACACATGTTCCATTCCATTCATTACCTGATTCAGTTAAGAAGTCCAAATGCAAGATCATTTATGTATGTCGTAATTTTGTGTCCTATTGGCTTTTCGTTAACAAAATTGCACCACCATCGCTACCTAAATTATGACGTGAGGAAGCATTTGAGAGGTATTCCAAGGGGATAATTGAGGATGGTCCGTTTTGGACACATATGTTAGGTTATTGCAGAGAAAGCAGAGAGACACCAAACAAGGTTCTGTTTCTGAAGTATGAGGATTTGGAAGGAGATAACAGTTTTCACTTGAAAAGAGTAGCAGACTTCTTGGATTGCCGATTCAACTCAGAAGAGGTAATTAGTAATTAATTATTGGTGTTATTGAAAACATGATTGAGCTATGTAGCTTTGAGAAGATGAAGGAATTTGAGGCCAACAAGACAGGAATCTTTTTGCAGTAGTTTGAATACAAGCACCTCTTTAGGAATGGTGAAGTAGGGATTGGGTTAATTATTTTAGCCCTTGGATGGAAGAGATATTGTCCAAAGTGGTAGAAGCGAAGTTGGGTGGGTCTGGGCTGTCCTTTTAATTGCTCTCTTCACCCAGTTAAACTACGTAACTTTTAAGCTATAAATTTGGATGAAATGTGAGTCAAAATGTTCTCGCTGGCAGTGATGGGAACATGCATTAGGCTTTTGTTCTCGTGGAAGTAGGTTTAACTAGTAAGAAAGGGATTGTTCCTTGTACTCTCTATAATAATTTATATATATTTTGAATTTGTAGCTTGTACAAATTATGCATTACAAAAAATACCCACATTTAATTTATTAGAGAGAAATAAAAAATTTAATAAGAGTACATAGTTTTAGAAAGATATTACGATTTTTCAATATATTAAGATAATTAACTAATTTTAATCCCCTTTTTATGGAATATATTTTGATAAAAATGATTTATATTAAGAATTAAAATGAGTATAAAATAGATCAAAGGACAATCAAATTTGTTTTGGTACGTAAGAAAGTTCATTAATTCTTTTTTAAGAAAAAAATTCCATAGGAAAAGAAGATTAGCTATACATAAATTCCTTTGTACGTACCATTTTTTTTGGGTGGGGGGGGGGGGGGAGAGGGGAAGAGGAGAATCTGAACTGATCGAATTAGAAAACTATCTTTTGTTTCGCTTCTCTTTTTACGCCAGCAGCAATTACTCCTCCTAATTCATATTATAAGATATGGAACTCATTTTTACACCTATTAAAAAACTTTAAAAATATCTTTAAATTTATCAAAAGTTTCAAATTTATCTATATTTATTGAGAAAATATTAAAATAATTAAAGTAAGTAATTTGCTATAACCTTTACCAGTGTAAGAAAGAAAAAAGCAACCAACTCATATAATTAAATATAATAAGGGTAAAATTATCCATTTAAATCTCTATACCTTATATTATAAACAAAAAAAAAAGGATCACACGTCTTATATTATGGAGCGAAGGGAGTAACCATCACTGCATTCTTTTGTAAATGAATTAAGCAATAATCATCTGGAAGAAATGCTTGTGATACACACACACACGATAATAGTATCATTTTGCGACCAAATTTGCCACGAAATTTTCCAGTCTAAAAATCCATTGCAAAAATTACAAAAAAAAATCAACAAAAATTTTGGAAATCCATTGCAAACATTTGGCGATGCCCTAATTTTTTATGAACCATTCTATTACAAAATCTACTGCAAAACCAAAAATATGTTGCAAATTAACCTACTTCCATCCCAAACCATCCCAAATTTTATGTATTGTAGTCATAACCTAATGTTCCCATACAGTCTTTTATAAACCAAGCCAAAATATGTATTTTCCCAAGCATATGCATTATAAAGAATGCATTAATTTGGCAAATAAAGAGTGCACAAATTGTCCAATAAGCAACAAAAAACTATAGTTAATGCGTCCAAAAACATGAATTTTCTACGTGTTAAGAACCATTTTAATATACCCCTATGATCCCATTTATAAAATATTATTGAGAACATTGATTTCATTCTATTTATAAAGTGTTAGATTACTTTTTAACTGAGTTTCCTATTTTACCTTTTATAATTGTATTATATCTCATAAATTGATTATTTACTAACCCCACATGTGTTCGCAACCCACAGCCCATGAACAGTGTGTGTAACCCTTTCTTTATTAACCCCCCAGCTCATGTGATGAGGTCTCATGTCTTCTACATGTAAAATGTTGTCTTGTGATTGGTTTGCCGCAGTTGAACGAATATCCTGACAGTAATCTTCATTAAAATATTATTTTCTTCAACACACACTCCTTCCACACGTATTGCTACTTTAATGAGAGTAATCTTCTTAAATTATCACCAATTCATTTATAATTTGATCAAATTATTAAAGATTTTTTATTAAATGTATTGATAACCATATAATATATAAACTTATTTATTAGGAGCAATACTGGAAAGACAATAAAAAAAACACAATGTAATCTGCGTAATGCACTATATATTTGAAACATGAATTTCTCATAACAATGCATTATATAGCGTAACGGAGGAAGTACGATACTATTTTCCACCTAGAATTCGAAAACGTGCGATGATGTACGGAAAACTTTATATATATAAAATCAAGTTATATAAATGTGAATATAATTAAATAAATATCAACCTGATTTATAATTATATGATTATTATAATTAAAAAAGTAAAAATACTTTTTAAATCATGACACAATAAAATACTTAAAAAGTAGTCATATAAGTTTATTTAGGCGGAGAAAAAAGAAAATGCAATATAATTTTAAATTCAACCAATTATTTTTCTATTTGAGTTTAATGTGTGAATTATCATTTATATCTTTTAAGAATTTCCAAAATATTAATAAAGATTGTGATTGATTTTTGAAGTGGTCGATTCTAGGATATCAATTTAAATTAATCAATCAAATCTATTTTATATTTGAAATTTAATTAAAAATAAAAAAAAACATAGGATTTGTAGTGAATGTAAAGATCAATAAGAGAAAAATCTAATAAATTATAATAGCTAAACTTTCTTGTACTAAAACAATTTCCAACAATTTTTTTTGTTATTTTTTACTAGAAAAAATTACTTTGTTAATTGCACCAATAATAATGTATTCCACCAATAGGAATCATTTTTAATTTTAATCAAATATATTGAAAATATTAAACTAATACCATATAAAATGACTACACTTTTAAAGTTGAACCATGGTTAAACGTAAACATTGATTAACATCATAAAAATTTTAGCACCTAGCATCACACAATTTCATAATCATAATAGCAAATTTCAACAAACCATTCATATTATACAAATTTAGAACCTATAATAAATTGCCTAACTTTTATTTTAAGTAAAATATAGTGACTTCTCTACCAAAAGAGATTGGGTTAAGTGATAAGGTTCTTTAAGTAAGGATTTCAGGTTGGAGCTTTATGGACTAAAAAAACCATATTGGGAAAGATGTTCTTATTTAGATGCAATAATACTTGAATATAATCCCGTAATACTAAATACTAAATAATTATATAAAAAAATGTAATGAACTTTTATTGAAATTATAGAGATCAATTTCTATAATTAAAAAATCACATAATTTCTAAAAACATATACTTATGGCTTTATTTTTTGGCCTTCAAAATCCACGAGTAACATTTTATTCCCCTCTTTTCCTTCTTGCTAAAGATCTAGCAGAAACTCAATTACATTGACCCTTGCAAAGAAAGAAGGTTTAGCTCCTTGTTGAGGAAGCATCTAACTTCTTCTGGGAACTCTTTTACTATAGCAGTGCTCTTTCTTAGGTAGATAATGTGCAATGCAATACCCTACTCCAACACACCTCCAATCTTGACCAATCATTTCAAAAACTGTCCAAAACAAATCAAAACACCCCAATTTTAACCCCAAAACATCACACCTCATAGAAGGCACCAAAAGACATCAAAACAGGTAGGGGCCATGGCCAGTTACAGTGGCACCATGGCCTCAGAGAGTTAATAGTGAGTAGTGATGCAGCGCCCCTTGCTGATACAATATCAACAATTTGCAACTCTTCAGGGGAAACTTCGGATACGTATAGCTTCGTGCTCTGATCTCTGATTGATCTAATTCCAACTTCTACAGGTCACTCTCATCTTAATCTAACCATGAACACCAATTTCACTCAAATCCAACACCACATGGAGACTTTGGATGGCCAACACTATTTTGCCCATTTTTTGCCAAAACTCACAACTTAACACCTCCATTTGCCACCAAAGGCAATTTGGCATTCAAAGACCATTCACATAGGTTCTATTTGACACAAGCAAATTGTCTGAGAATGTTTCATTTAAGAGAAATCACTCCTTTGAGATTAGACCCCCTTGAATCTCAAATTTACATAATAGGTTATATGCCCAAAATACACATACATGGCTCAAAACTCACAAACACCTCCAATACTTCACCAAAAAATTCAATAAATCAACCAAACATAACCCAAACATCTCATGTTTACTCCCCAAAACCTCAAAGCAGTGGAAAATGCCACAAGACATCTTAAGAAACACCAGAATAGCATATCAGTAGACAGGGCCACGGCCATTACAGTACCGCCACGGCTCTGATGCCCTTTGGTTCATTGGCTTTGCAACCTAGCTTCCTTGAGCCACGACACCTCTCTACTGATGCAACATTAGCAAAATTCAACTTCCGGGGTGAACTTCCGACGTTCATAAATTTATATTCCGACCTCCGATTGACTTGATTCCAACTCCTACAAGTCAATCTTGTCTCAATCTAACCATAGACACCAATTTTACCTCAATCCATTTCCGTATGGAGATTTTGGATACCTAACACCATCTTGGCCACTTTTTGGCCACAACTCACCACTTACAGCCCCATTTGCTACCAAAGGTAATTTAACCCTTCAAGACCTTCCACAAAAGTTCCAATTGACTAAACCGACTTGTCCAAAAAGGTTTCATTACAAAAGATTTACTCCTATGAGATTTGACCCCCTTGAACCTCCAAATGACAAAGTGGGCTATAGGCCAAAACTCACATACTTGGCCAAAAACTCCCTTTGGGCTCACATCACAATGCTAACTCCTCAATACTCCGTACCATGTATGCAGCTCAAAACAATATACACATCACATACCATACAACTCCACATCCATATTATACCAAATAATCATTACAAATATAAGGATCCTCATATCCGTTACAATCATACTATCCTACTCAGTACAAATACACAACCCAACACAAATACATCACATAGACTCGTTATTCCAATGTACGGTGCACTACTCCCTCATCTCCTCTAGACTAGTGCCAGAACCTTCACCTAAAATGTTAGTTCATGGAAAAGAGGTGTGAGACAAAGTCTCAGTAACCGGAGACAACCACACTCATATTTATATCTCATACAATCTCATGAATGAAATATGAAATGGAATACATGTCTCCCTCGCACACAGCTAGAACCACGAGCTGTCGTTATAACAAAACATTTCGTACAGGTAATTTCCTTCCAATAGTCGGTGAAGACTGATTCCGGGACATTACCAAACTCACCTCACACTAATGTAACCTTGCCAAAGGTTACACTAGTGCTCGGATCATGGCTCTCCTTCCCCTGGACCACCTCGAATTGGTGGTAATTTAGGGAAGTTGCAATCAACTGCCGCCTAGCTCCCCTGCCATTGGGGATAATTTAGTGATAGGGATCTCATCGTTATCCTCCCTTATCATATATCATATCATCATCACTATCCAATCCACCATATATCACAATCTCACAATGTCATGTGATGATGCCCATGTCATATCATCATATAATCATCATCATCATGTATCACAATATCATGCATGCATCATGTCATGTCACATCAACATCATCTTCTCTAATCATCATTATAATCATCACACCCTATGTGTCTAACTATATGCATATCACCATATAAAGACAAATCATACACACACATATCCATATCATGGTAAGAACGGGAACATGCATACACACACACACACACACATATCATAACATACAATACAACAATACAAACACTCAGTTACCTCAGGCTGTCACTACCACACACATGCAATTCCACAAGTTTCTCGAGTTGTCCCTTCTACTCAAACGCCTTTCGGTCAATCAAACAACTTTCACATTATCATAATACCTCAATTAACATACAGTCCCAATATCTAAATTCCATAATTCAACCATATAGGCCTAACCCAAGGTTTCAACACCACCATGCATCATTAAGCTCATAGAGACCATTCAAACTCTAATCAATTGCACACATCTCAGATTCCACACTCCTACTAATAATTCCAATCTAAAGTTAAGTTTAAATCATGCATACTCCTTCTAAAACTCATACCTAGGCAACATAAATACCAAATCATACTCCATTAATCCCATTTCATCTATTTTAATCAATGAGATTTGGCCAAAACCAAAGATCCCAACATATAATAGAAAAATCCCAACTCAAAACTGATAGAGAGGAAGAGGTAGGAATCACTTATCTACCAAGATCCAAGTCTCAAGAGGCTGAAAACCACTCCCAATGGCTAAATTATTCAAATCCACTACTGCCTGACTCCTCTACCATATAGGATGATTTAGTAACAGAGATCGCATCCTTATGTTCCTTTATCATATATCATATCATTGTATATCATATCATCATCACCACCCAATCTATTGAATCAAGTGTTTTGATGATTTCAAACAACTGGAGCTTGGAAAGAAAATATCAAAGGAATACAAGATAACTCAAATGAAGAAATTCATGAAGAATTTGGTAAAAAAAATTAGTTTGTAGGATTTCTCACATTATTCACAGAGTAAAAGACTTTGATCTTACACCCATTAGTTTTAAATAAGTATTTTTCAACTACCTTTTGCTAACTTATGTTAAATTTGAAAAATACTAGCTGACAGACGAATTTTGGACTATTAAACTTCATTAGTTTCTTTGAAAATTTGAATTTTGATAACTGAAATTTGAAGTTACAAAGATGTTACCTCTAACAGACGAATTTTAACATGCTGAAATTCAAATTTTGTGTCAAGCATAATTTGTAAAAAATAAAAAATTCATCTGAAGCTATGTCAAAGTTCATTTGAAATTAGAGTGCAAAAAGAGTTCAAAGTTAGTCCCTCTGATAGACGAACTTTTGTTTTGAAAATTCCAACTTTAGAATGAAAATGTGTGAGTCTAATTAGAAGTCCCTCTGACAGATGAATTTTGAAGGCGCAAAATTCGAATTTCGAAAGGAAGAACTTTTGTGTTATATTAAATTGCTCACTGATAGATGAATTTTGGATCTCCAAAATTTGAAATTTTGAGGGTACTGTAGCAATATGAGATAACTATTCATACTTAACAGTTGCACTTTAAATTTGAAAATTCGTATATTCTAACGTGAGAAATATTTATGAAAACCAAAATTCAAATTTCACTTTTAAATAAATGAACTTTGAAGTTCAACATTGAAGTCTTTAACTTATGGTCTCTGCGAAATTCGTCTATTGACACCCTAAAATTTGAATTTTGAGTGTCAGACGTATTAAATAAGGTTGGTGAACGGCTAGTTTTGCAGAGTAACTATTGGATAATATCTCTAATGGCTAGATCTTATGTCTAATGTATAGTTAAGACACAAATCTACAAATAGAAGTTCATTTGAAGTTGTAGGTAACATTTTTAAGCTGTACATACTGAAACTCTATCAAAATCTTTAGATAAAACCTTCTACTCTCTCTCACACTTCATTCATTACACCTCAACTGTCATATATACTTTATATTAGGGAGTTTCTCTTATTGTAAACAATCTTCTCTTCGTCTAGAAGAAAGATTTTCTTGTGCGGGGATTTCACAAGGGATTTGGAAAATACTTTGCTAAAGTGCAATGTGAGAATTTGTAAGCTCTTAGAACAAAGTACAAAAGTATACTATGGCATTGCAAGGAGCCCACTGAATTCTTGCAAAATAGTGAAAAATCTCAAATGATAGCTTTAGGACTAGACGTAGGTCAAGAGGAAAAGATCGAACCAGGATAAATCTTTGTGCCTTCCTTACCTCTACCTTGCAAACTGCTCTTTTACATTCTGTACTCTGTTTCTCTATAACTTTTGCTTTCACTGCTCTTTTACAATTTTGCAGAAAATTTCAAACTTCCTAATTTATCCCCCTTTGAGGAATCCAGCAGACCTAACAAATGGTATCAGAGCCCGGACTCCCAAGTGAAAGATCTAACAATTTGGGAGAATCAATGGCTAGTTTTGGAGAAAGCATTCTTTCTGAAGGAAATAACACCAACAGACCTCCTGGCTTCAGTGGAAAACATTATGGATACTAAAAGATGAGAATGCAGATTTACCTTCAGTTGATTGACTTAGACATTGGTCAGTCATCTAGAAAGGACTTTTTGTCTCAATGAAGCTGTAGGATGATGGCAAGTACAAAGAAAAGCCAGAGGAGGAATGGAATGAGGAAGATAAGATAAGAGTCCCGCTCAACTACAAAGCAAAACACTGCTTGGTCAGTGCACTTAACCAGGACGAATTCTATAAGGTGTCTCATGTACTATAGTCAAAGAAATGTGGGACACTCAAGAAATTACTCACGAAGGAACTACTGGAGTGAGAGAGAACAAACTAAAATCCTATATTGGTGAATATTAAAGTTTTAGAATGATGGAAGGTGAAAGCATCAAAAAGCTGCAAAAGAGATTCACCCTCATTGTGAATCAACTGAAGAGTCCCGGCAAGGAGTACACATAACAAAAGAAAGTCAAAAAAATTCTTAGAGCTCTTCCTCTGGAATGACAACCAAAAGTAACAGTTATAGAAGAAGCCAGAAGAGAGTCAATGGTTTCTATCATAGCTCTCTTTAGCAGTCTTGAAGAGTATGAGGGTAAGATGAAGGCTCTCAAAGAAGCTGGTTAAGATAAGAAGAAAAAAGGTCTTGCATTAAAAGCTACAGAAGAAAGAGAAGAAAAATTTGATGATAAAGAAAAATTAGATGAAGAGACTCTAGCTATGTTAGTCAAAAAATTTGGAAGTTTCTATAATAAGAAGAAAAATAAGAAGTTCTCTAAGAAAGGAGTAGCAGCAGACAACAAGAAAGAAAGCAAAGAGCCTGTCACCTACTATGAATGCAAGAAGTAAGGGCACATCAAATGGGATTACCTATAATTCCTGAAAAAGTGGTAGAAACAAAAGAAAGCTGATGACAAAGGCAAAAAGAAAAAGGTGTACATCTCATCAATCTGAGGCAACAGCTCAGATGAAGAAGATGAAGATAAGGAAGAAATTGTCAACATCTGTTTAATGGCACGTGCAACTGAAGGGACTCCAAACTCATCTAGTGGTGATCATGAGGATAAGGTAAATGATTCTGAACCCTCCTATTCTGAACTGGTTGATGTATTGCATGATATGCATGATGAATTCATTAAAACTACAAAAGAACTAAAACTGGCTAAGAAGAAGATTAGCAAGTTAGAATATGATTGCAAAATGCTTGACATTACATCTCAACATAGAGTATAACCTGTTTGTTGTGCATCATGCATTGAATTGAAGAAAAATAATGAATATCTTTTGAAAAGCATGGCTAAACCCACTAAGGGTAAAGACATGTTATTTGCGTTACTAGGAAGTCAGAAAATTGCACAAGAAAAAGATGGTCTTAGTTATAATCCTTGTACAGTAAAAGAAAAGAATGTAAAGAAAAATCAAAATTTATACATGAGACATTTTTTGCATGCAAGTAGACATAAGAAAATTTATAACTCGAAATCCATTAAATCTTATGACCAACCAAAATATGTGAAACAAAAATATTACCTGCATTGCTTTTTTCTTGCATTACAGTCTAGCAGTCCCTTTACCACCTGTCACTTCTATAATAAGAAGGGACATATTTCCAATTCATGTTGGTCAAGGAGAAATGGACTTGGTAAGAAGGTAGAATGGGTCCCCAAAGATACATCTACACCTAAAAGGACCCAAGCATATTTTGGTACCTAAAAGGAAAAACTGAACTATGTTTTGCATATCAGTCTTAGAGCTAACAAAAGCAACAAATGGTTTATGGACAGTGTTTACTAAAGACATATAACTAGTGATAAGGAGAAATTCTTCACCCTTAGAGATAAGAAATGAGGAAAGTTAACCTTTAGAGGTGACTAATATGGCAGAATAATTAGCATTGGTATCATGAGTAAGAATCCTGAAACATCTATAGGAAGATGCTGTTTGTAGTTGGCCTCAACTACAATCTGCTAAGTGTGAGTCAAACTTATGACAAAAGAAATTGGGTTCTGTTTGACTCAAAATTCTACCTGGTCATTTGAAAAAGTGATCACAAGGTAGTTATCAAAGCTCAAAAGGATGGTAACTGTTATACTATTGATTTAGATGAACTTCCTATTTTAGACTCTGTTTAATTAGTAAAAATAATGACAATTGGTTGTGGCATATTAGACGAGCACATGTTAATATGAACCAGCTAACCAAATTGATGAAGAATGATTTAGTCACTGGATTACTAAAAATTTCTTTTGAAAAGATAGAGAATGTGATGCATGCCTCAAAGGGAAACAAACTAAATTATCATTCAAATCTAAAAATGTAATCACCACATCTAGACCACTGCAATTATTACACATGGATTTGATAGGCCCATCTAGAGTGAAAAGCATTGGTGAAAACTTGTATGTGCTTGTGATCATAGATGATTACTCTAGATTTCCCTGGACTTTGTTCCTTTCTTCCAAAAATAAATATTTGATGCATTTGTAACCTTAGCCAAGAAAGTGAAAAATTAGAAAGGTATTTTCATTGTGTCTATCAAGTCTGATCATAGAGAAGAATTCAAAAATTTAAGCTTTCTGGAGTACTGTAAAGACCATGGAATTGATCACAATTTCTCAGCACTGAGGACTCTTGAGAAAAATAGAGTGGTAGAGAGGAAGAACATAACAATTGGAGAAATGGCAAGAGTAGTGCTAAACGAAAAGGAGCTTCCTCAAATTTTTTGGGCTGATGCAGTAAACACAGCAAGCTATATCATTAGTAGAGCTTACAATAAACCAATTTTGGAGAAGACACCTCATGAGCTATATAAAGGAAGGATGCTAAACCTCTCACACTTGCATGTGTTTGAATGCAAATGCTTTATCCATAACAATGGAAAGGGAATCTGGGTAAGTTTGATATGAAACCAAATGAAAGTATATTCCTTAGCTATTCTAGTAGAAGTAAAGCATATAAGGTTTTCAATAAAAAGACTAGAGTTATAGAGGAATCTGTGCATGTTGTTTTTATTGAAAATGAAATTGTTTTCAAGCATGCCATAGATGAGGATGATCTCATTTCTAACTTTAAAAACTTGAACTTTTCAGAGAAGATAAAATTAAACCTCCCAAAATATCTGAATCTATTAATATAGAGAAAGATATTAATGAGAAAGATGTTGAATGTGAAAATTATGAAGAAATTTCTCAAGAACTCCCTAGAACTTACAACTCAGGGATCAAATGAACAATTATACATTTATTTCTCAAATTGAACCTAAGTGTACTAAAGAAACCTTAACTGATAAATATTGGACATTGGCTATGCAAGATGAACTCAATCAATTTGAGAGAAATCAAGTTTGGGATTTAGTACTTAGACCCAAGTATCACCCAATTATTGGAACTAAATGGGTATTTAGAAATAAACTTAATGAATCAGGAACAATTATTAGAAACAAAGTTAGATTAGTAGCCAAAGGATATAATCAAGAAGAAGGCATAAATTATGAGGAAACTTTTGCTCCAGTTGCAACATTGGAAGCAATAAGAATCCTCTTAACCTATGCATGCATGAAAGACATAATGCTGTATCAAATGGATGTAAAGAGCACTTTTCTGAATGGTTATATTATGGAAAAATTTTATGTTGATTAACCTCCAGGTTTTGAAGACTCAACAAAGCCAAACCATGTTTATAAACTGAAGAAAGCTCTTTATGGCTTAAAACAAGCTCCTATAGCATGGTATGAAAAACTAAATAATTTTCTAAACGAAAACGGATTTAATAGAGGAAAAGTATATCAACATTATTTACTAAGAACAAAAATAAGGACTTACTTATTATTTAAATTTATGTTGATGATATTATATTTGGTACTACTAATGAATCTCTTTGCAAGAATTTATCTAAGTTAATGCAGAGTAAATTTGAAATATCGATTATGGGTGAGCTCAACTTCTTCCTCAGACTGCAAATTAAACAATGTGATAATGACATCTTCCTTAATCAATCAAAATATCTGAAGGAGCTTCTAAAAAAGTTTGGAATGGAAAACGCCAAATCAATGGGGACTCCTATGGTTATTGCAACAAAACTTGATATGGATGAGAGAGGAAAGCCTTTTGACAAAACTCAGTATAGGAGAATGATTGGATCTCTACTATACCTAATAGCAAATAGACCTGATATTATGTTCAGTGTCTGTATGTGTATAATATTTCAATCATGTCTCAAAGAATCCCGTGCAACAGTAGTGAAAAGAATTTTCATATACCTAATTGGAACATTATAGATGGGACTTTGGTATCCAAAAGGCAATGGAGAGGAACTCACGGGATATACTGATACTGACTTTGCTAGATCCAAAAATGATAGAAAAAGCACAAGTAGAATGCGTTAGTTTCTTAGAAGATTATAAGCTCAACTTATTCCAATCATGACTGGTTTCATGGTTTAACAAGAAGCAAAACAGTGTGGCTCTCTCCACAGTAAAAGCTGAATAGTCCTTTGGATGAAGCAGCAACTTAAAGATCTTGAAATTGAGAAGGAGATACCAATAAAATGTGATAATCAAAGTGCTATCAACATCACAAAGAATCCAGTCATGCATTCAAAGACAAAGCACATTGAAGTAAGACATCACTTCATAAGGGATCATGTTTTGAAAGGAGACATCAAATTGGAATATATCCCTACTGAAGATCAAATTACGGACATTCTGACTAAGCCACTTGCAAAAGATAGATACTACAAAATCAGAAGAGAATTAGGAATAGTAAATCTCAATGAATTGTAAGCAAGCCTCTAACTAAATCTATTTAAGTTTATGGCATTAATTTGATACTAACTTTAGTATTGGAGTATGTTTAAAATGTTTTGCAGGTACTCCTCATGAGTCTATATGATAGCAAATTAGTTTAATGGAGTTTATCAGACCTGCATAATCAAAAGAAGCTAAAGGAAAGCTGAAAATTTGAATTTTCAGGCCCTATCTGTAAGTTTAGAAATATGAAATTCTCATTTTAGATGTTATTAGACCAATTTCCATGTTAAATTATGATCTTGAATGAATTGGTATGCTCTTCGAACTTGGGTACTTATTAGACGAATTTCAGTATCTTTCACGTTGTTACGGTACTTTCATGTCCCTCGAAATTCGTCTGTTGACTGCTGGAAATTTGAATTTCTGAATTGCAATGTGAATATTGACTTTACTCAAAATGCTCTCTATGCGAATTTCAATACCTCAAAATATGCATTTTAAAGACTCTTTACAAAACTCTAAAATTTGAATTTTTGAATCACAAAATTCATCTATTAAAGCATACTTTCATGACAAGTCTCTGTAAGACAAACTTTCAAAATAAAATTCGTCTATTACTTTTCCCATTTATTGTTTGCTTAATGTTTGATTCTTTGAAATTTGAACTTTGATTATTCAAAGTTCATCTATCGATATTTGTCCCTTAGACTTAGCTTCTGTCAGATGAACTTCATGAAGAAAATTCATCTGTCAGAAAGCCTCTCTTATTTGGTTAACTCGTAACTGCTCAAAATTCAAATTTTGGTCCCTCAAAATTTATCTATTGAATGGTTACAGAAGTTAAAATGAAGGGTCTCGCTTTGAATAGATATAACCTTATTCATCTCTCTCCCAAGTCTATTCACCTTCTCTCTTAATTTCTCATCAATTTCATTCGCGAATCTTCATTTCCAACCGTTTAAACTTCTTTTTCGCACCTTATAAACACATTCCTTGCATTTTTCTGTAACAATCAATCATGAGAATGGTAAGGATTAAAAATCCAAATATGGGTAAAGGAGAGTCCAGACTAAAGAGAGCAATCAATCTCAGTATACCTCTAAAGGAGATGAAACTCAGAAAACGAAAGGTGAATCTAGTAAGGGAACTCCATCTAAAAAGTAGAAAACTACTCCCAAGGCTGATTCAAAGAAACCTATCTCTACTGCTACTGCCTCTACTGCTCTTACCTCCTCCAATACTGAGTCAGAGGAATTCTAGTTAACCACAAAGCCATTATGGAGCAATAATCATATCCTAGAAGAGTATACCACCAAGTTTATTAGTAAGAAGGTAATCAAACCTCATTATACAGATATGGAAGAATTTCTTATTTCTAACAATTTTGATGCTAGGTTATGGTTGATAAAATATAAGAACTTACTGGAAATTAAGGAGAGATATGATGATAAGGTTATTAAAACATGGTATGCTGTTCTGTTGTTCAATAGCAAAAAGGGGAAATGGTAAGTAAATTTGAGGTCCAGAACTCTTTGGCTGTCTGATAAGACATTTAATGAAGTACTAGAAATCCCTGGGTAAGATGGCCTAAAGATTGACATCACCACCTCAAGATACATGGATGAGGGTGAAAATGCAGATAAGGAAGGTAGTCCTTTTTCTGAATGCTTAAGTTAGGAGCTTGCACTATATTATGTCCAGGATCATATTCAACAAAAGGATAAGTTTTAATCTAATCACAAGGGCTGAAACTCATATGATGACTAAACTCATTCGTGGTAAGCTGTTAAATATGGGACATATGATCCTTTGGCACATGATCAAAGCCAGAGATCAGAGGAGAGACTCCACTCTGCCCTTTGCCTCCATCATCTCCAAAATACTTTAGTATGCCTAGATACAACACTTAGAAAAAGAGAAAGACAAACCTACTGAAGTCTTCAAGGAGGAAGAGCTGCAAAGGATGGGAATTGAGAGAAAAGATGGAAGGTAGATTGGAAAATGAGTTAGGAAGTCAGAAGACCTGTTCTTTGAAGAAGGTCATTCACAATAGCAAGCAAGAACTACTAAGTTGTATGACAGCCTGTCTGCACTCATACTGAGAATCAGAGATGAGCAAAATGCCAAGTTTGCTCACCTATAGAATCAAATCTTTCAGTTGGCCAAGAATATAAAAGTGGTTGTCGATGTGTATGAAGACATTAAAAGTGATATCCCCTCTATATTAGCTCCACCTCAGCCAGGACCCTCTGAGGCTACCAAATCTCCTACTCCTGAACCTCCAAGCCTATTTGAGCTAGCTTCTCTTGAGCTTGATGCTGAAAATCTTGCTACTGAGGCTGCTAGAACTATGGCCACCCCATAGGCCTCCAGTAATAAGATAAGCCTTGGTCCACCCTTGGACTATGGCAAAAAGGAAGAGCTCCTCAGGAAGCAAGTTCCCACAAGCCTATTGTAGAAGATGCTCAGAAGTCAATTATGTTACTCCAAGAATCTGAGCAAATGGAGAAGCTTGTTGCAGCTATCACCTTTGCTCTTATTATTCAAGTTGCTTTGAATGAAGAAAGAAGCCTTATTCCTTACATGGATAATGTAGCTATTGTATATGATGCCATTGTACAAGCTCAAAAACAAAGTCTTGATGAAATATTTCCTCTTCTTACTTCTCAACTTTCATCTCCTCCATATGGTTTGACCATAGCACAAAGGGCAAGGTTTGCCAACCTTAAGAAGACAGTTTCAAAGATAGTTGAAGATGCTGAGGATGCCCTTCCTGAGTCACCACCATCTGTACCTCTTCCTCGGATACCTCCCACTGTGCCATTTGTTCCTGTTCCTCTTCATGCAATTCCAGTGTCACAGTTTCCTCCTCTTGCTATGCACATTCATGATGCCAAAAAGGGGGAGAAGAAATTTGAGCAAACTGGGAAGACTGTTATAGGGCATTTCGGTAAGACTTATAGCAAGAAATCGAAGCCCAAGAATAAATGATTAGATCTTAGGCTTGCTTGTCTTTTTCTTGATTCTGATTGTTTCTGTTTGTTGTATCCCATGAAATGCAATGACAATCTTACTTTGAAATACTATTTTTTCAATGTTATATCACTGTACTAAACCTTTAATGAATTAATGCAATGAGATTCCCTATTTTCCTTCTGATTTGATGTATATGTTGCACTTATCTTTGAACTTTAATGCATATGTTGAAGGGGAGCTCTTAGAAGCAAAACTAAGTACTAATCCAGTTTGTAAGTTATTTTGTCATCATCAAAAAGGGGGAGAATGTTGAATCAAGTGTTTTGATGATTCCAAACAATTAGAGCTTGGAAGGAAGATGTCAAAGAAGTGCAAGAGAACTCAAGTGAATAAATCCAGGAAGAATTAATTAAAAAAATTAGTTTGTAGGATTTCTTATAGTATTCACAGAGTACAAGACTTTGATCTAACACCCACTAGTTTTAAATAAGTGTTTTTCAACTATCTTTTGCTAACTTATGTTAAATTTTAAAAATACTAATTGACAGATGAATTTTGAACTATTAAACCTCATACGTTTCTTTGAAAATTCAAACTTTGGTAGCTGAAATTCAAAGTTATAGAGATATTACCTTTGATAAACGAATTTCAACCTATTGAAATTCAAATTTCAAGTCAAGCATAATTTGTGAAAAATGACAAATTCTTCTGAAACTATGTCAAAGTTCATCTGAAATTAAAGTGCAAAAAAAGTTCAAAGTCAGTCCCTCTAACAGACGAACTTTGGTTTTGAAAATTCCAACTTTGGAATGAAAATTTGTAAGTTTGATTAGAAGTCCCTCTGACAAGAGAATTTTGAATGCCCAAAATTCGATTTTCGAGTATACTGTAATAATATGAGATAATTATTCATACTTAACAAATGCACTTTAAATTTGAAAATTTGTATGTTCTAATGTGGGAGATATTTGTCAAAATAAAATTTGAATTTCACTTTTAAATAAACGAACTTTGAAGTTCAACGTTAAAGTCTTTAATTTATGATCTCTACGAAATTCATCTGTTGACACCTCAAAATTCGAATTTTGAGTGTTAGACGCATTAAATGCAGTTGGTGAACGACTAGTTTTACAGAGTAACTATTGGGTAACGTCTCTAACAACTAAATCTTGTGTCTAACATATAGTTAAGATGCAAATCTATAAATAGAAGTTCCTTTGAAGTTGTGGGTAACATTTTTAAGCTATACATATTGAAACTATGTTAAAATATTTAGACAAAGCCTTCTACTCTCTCTCACACAAATCTATATTAAGGAGTTTCTCTTGTTGTAAACAATCATCTCTTCATTTGGAAGATTTTCTTGTGAGGGGATTTCACAAGGGATTTGGGAAACACTTTACTAGAGTGCAGAGTGGGAATTTGTAAGCTCTTATAATAAAGCACAAAGGTGTACTATGGCATTGCAAGGAGCCCACTAAGTTCTTGCAAGATAGTGGAAAATCTCAGGTGATAACTTGAGGATTGGACGTAAGTCAAGAGGAAGAGACCGAACCAAGATAAATCTTTATGTCTTCCTTTCCTCTACCATGTAAACTGCTCTTTTACATTTTGCACTCTGTTTTTCTCTAACTTTTGCTTTCGCTGCTCTTTTACAATTTTGCAAAAAATTTCAAACTTCCCAATTCACCCCCTCCTGGGAAGCTAGCAGACCTAACACAATCCATCATATATCACAATCTCACAATGTCATATGATGATGTCCATGTTATATCATCACATTATCATCATCATCATGTATCACAATTTCATGCATGCATCATGTCATGTCACATCAACATTATTATCTCTAATCATCATCATAATCATCATACCCTATGTGTCTAGCCGTGTGTATACCACGATATAAAGACAAACCATACACACACATATATCCATATTGTGGTATGAATGGGAACATGCATATATATACACATATATATATCATAACATACAATACAACAATACAAACACCCGGGTACCTCATGTTGTCATTACCACACACACGCAATTCCACGAGCTTCTTGAGTTGTCCCACACACTGAAACCCCTTTTGGTTAACCAAGCAATCTTCACATTATCATAATACCTTAATTAACATATAGTCCCAATATCCAAATTCCATAATTCAACCATATAGGCCTAACCTAAGGTTTTAACACCATTTCCATGCATCATTAAGCTCCTAAAGACCATTTAAACTCTAATCAATCACACATATCTCGAATTTCACACTCCCTCTAACAATTCCAACCTAGGGTTTGGCTAAAATCATGCATGCTCCTTCTAAAACTCATACCTAGGCAACATAAACACCAAATCACACTCCATTGACCTCATTTCATCCATTTTAATGGGTGGGATTCAGCCAAAACCAAAGATTTCAACATATAACCAAAAAATTCCAACTCAAAACCGAAGAAAATAGAGAGGGGGGAGTAGGGATCACGTACCCACTAAGATCCAAGCTTCAAGAGGCTAAAAACCACTCCCAATAGTTGGATTATTTGAACCCTAACACTGCTTCTTCGTCACTTCCTCCGTTTCTCCTTTTCTCCCTTATATTTGGGCAACTGAAATGTTTCTGATTTAAACCAATTTGGGGCATGGCGCCACAGTGGCAGGTAAGTAGGCCGCAACGTGAGTACCTTTTTGACCCGAAAAATATTCAAATCTGGAGCTCGATTGCCACGGCGGCCCTGCTCCTCGCCGTGGCATAGAGCTCATTATTCCCTACTTTGATTCTTTCCTTCGTCCTAGCCCTCCGGTTCTGCACACAATGTCAAATATACTTAGTTAGCTAGTGACAAAGTTGTTACACTCATCGTCATAGACGTATAACTATCCATGATAGTAACCACATCTCATATATCATCCATCATCATCAATATCATCACATAATTATCAATATCATTCAAACATCATCATCACAGTCATCCTATCATCACATAACATATGAACAATATTCCCAGGATACTCATACAGACATCAAGGCACAACAACTTACTTGACACAAAATTACATAAAATAAATTACAATGACTAATTATACTTGAAATTCCTGAAGACGGAGGGGCCTGCAACTCTATGGTCTTCTCCGGACTAGTACCAAAGTTTTCACTTGCAATGTTAGTCACAGGAGGGGTGTGAAATAATATCTTAGTAACTGGGACAAACACACACACATATATACCATCAATATTACACGTATATGCAATGATATCGTGCAATGCCAAGTGTCATGCAATGCATGTCTCCCTTAAATACGGCTAGAACCACGAGCTGACATCATCACAAGACATTTCAAATAGGTGATTTCCTTCCAACAACTGGTGAATACTAGTTCCGGGATATCACCAAGGTCACCTCATACTAGTGTACCCAGCCAAAGGTCATACTAGTGATTGGATTGTGGCTCTCCTTCCCCTGGATTACCGCGAATTGTAGTGATTTAGAAAAGGCACAATCCACTGCCACTTGGCTCTCCTGGCCATATGAGAGGATTTTGTAGCAGGGATGTTCCATCCTATCATCATATCATATCATAGTCCACTGCCACCTAACTCTGCTGACCACAGGAGAGGAATTAGTGGTGGGAATCTTTTATCATATCATCATATCATATCTCATCTCATCATTATCTCCCAATACACTACATCTCACTATGCTCATGGGGTGGTGATGTATATGAAATGCTAACATACCTCTAACAATATATATATAATCATCATCACAGTTATCATTATGGTCATGCTAGTATGCAATAATATGTGGATGCTACAATCACATATGCACATATACACTATCGTACTTGTCATCATCATATACAAACACCTTACATACCACAATATCTAGAAAACCATATACATACACATAACGATATCATGATTTGCACAAAAACATGCATATATATATATCATCATATAACACATATATCACAAATACCTGATTACCTCAGATTCCCGACATCACGCACACAGGGGCTTAGGCAAGCCTCCAGAGTACCCATCACAGACTATATGCCTCCAATTAGCCAATCAACTACTACAACATCATAATACATTTAATTAACATAAAACATAATGATCTATAACTCATAATTTCATGATTCAAGCTTAGCTCATAGTTCCAATAACATAATTACACATTAATGGGCTCTAATTAATGATCCATATCATAATCATCCTTATACATCTCAGATTCCCAACTACCTCAACTAAAATCAACCTAGGGTTTACTCAAACTCATCATAATCCAACCAAAACTCATATCCAAGCTTCAATAACACTAAATCACACTTTGAGAATTCCTTTATACACATTTTAATCGGTGGGAATCAACCAGAAATGGACTCCCACGCATACTCATGAAAATCAACTGAAAGTTGAAGAGAAAAAAGGAAGAGGAAGGGAGTAGATTCACATACTGACTAAGAATCAAGCTTCTAGGGTCCCAAAACTGCTTCCCAAGGTCGAATACATTGAGCCCTAGCAAAAAAATCCCCTGTCTCCCTCCATTTTTCTTTCTTTTGCCCGACTGGTTCTCGTCCAATTTAAAGAAATTTTGTGACTCTCGCTGCGGCGCCAGTAAGTTTGCGATGGCATGAGTACTCTCGGCCTAGAAAAGTTCTGAAATATCTAGAGTGTCTCTCCATAGTGACTCTGTACCTTGCTGCGGCATGACTCTTCTCTGTTTCAAATATTAAATTTGTCCTATTTTAATCCTTTCTCTGGTATTGGTTCCTCTGGTCCTACACATATCATCAAGTTTACTTCTTATTAGCTCTGGACTAAGTTCAAGGTAGTGTAATGAGAGTTGTTACATGTGAAACAAAGAATAGATGTGTCAACCTAAGAAATAATCAAATAAAATATAAGACATCAATTGTTTACAATATATTAATCGCCATAGAGTGTGTATATAAAACAAAACTTAGATCCACATATCTAAAGGAAAGGAGACAAAAAAAGAAAATGCTAAATATGTTATGAAAGATGGAGGAGATTGCAAAATCATAAGAAGCCCGGTTAATAAAAAATTAATATATATATATATATCCAAAACTTGGTTCCTTCTAATTTGAAAAATGTTTTCTCCCTCCACCATAAAACTCACCGTTATACTTTTTAGTTCAGCTATTATGCCTGAATTCCCACAACCCCCCCCCCCCGGGGGCCGGCGGGCAAATACAAATCCACTACAAAACTATGCGAATATTACTTGCAATATGTCAAAGGACCTTGCAAAATATATATATATATATATAGGCATTTGTGGAGAAAATTTGCAAATTATATTATCAAATAAATGATATAATTTTAATTACTATATCACGTAAATTAAGAAATGATCTAAACTTATGTCAAATCTTTTAAATTGATCAAATATGAAATCTTTTATATTATTTTATTTCCTAATATGCAATTTATAAATTTTGACCAACTTTTATAATTGACTGGAGCATCCATAAAGATAATTTTATATATATAAATAAATAAAATGTGATTTTTTTTCTTATCATTATATCAAATTTAAAAAAAATCAAATCAAATCTTTTATATTATTTTCTTTCCTAATATGCAATTTATAAATTTTGACCAACTTTTATAATTAATTGGAGTATCCATAAAGATACTTTTATATATAAAAATAAAAATGTGATTATTTCATATCATCATATCAAATTTTAAGAAAATAAAAACAAATACATATATAAGGAAATAAATATTATTTAAAACATTGGGGTTAGATATTTTCATTTTTCACTATTAGTTTGATGACGTGGAAGTCCAAAATCATGATAAGTTGTGCTTTATACCTTCACTTTATAATATATAATATATTACACTATTTTTTTTAATCTGTAGGGATATAATGGGAAGTTCATACTAATTTTTTATAAATTTAAGAGTATAATTATGTCTCCTTAATATCCATACAATAGATAGTAATATCTTATAAATAAGACCGGAAGGAGTGGAATATAATGTACATAGCTTTTTTTTTTTTGGTCTTTCAAGAAAATTTCAGACTTTTTGAATTTGAGATTAATCTTGTTTTGACTTTAGAATTTTTATAACAAAAACTATATGTAAAAACACACGCAAAATCTTGTGTTGTCTAGTACATGAAATTAAACTTGGAACAAGCTATCGATCAATATAGATAATAAAAAGTTGAATTGTTTATTAGTTATAAACAATTTACCTCACCTTAAATTCTGTACAATGCACATTACCACTTTTAGGTCAATAAAAAAGATTTAATATATTGTCTTGATCAACTTTTTTTGAATAGTACTATGTGAATTGTGATTTCTTGGTCTATCAACTTTTGTTAACTAAATTATTTAACTGCTCTATACTTAATTTGTTACTAGTAAAAATACGCACTGATAAACTTACTTAACTAATGTATTTATAAGTTTTTTTAAATTCCTACTCTGTGGTAATTGTTAGTTAAATATGATACAAAATTACTTATTTACAGGAATTAGGATAGAGCTATGAAAGAAACATTGTAAGATTTAATCATAGAGCTACTAGAGAAAGAGCCCACATGGCTTAGGCAGATGGCATCTCTATTAGTCCAAGATTTTGTTTGGCGTCCTCGTATGGTCCAAGCGTGGCGTCCTTATGTGGCCTACCTAAGAAGCATGCTTATGACGATGCAAGCCCAAGTGGAAAAAAGCATAACATCGACTGGCGTTGAGATCGAAGAGATCATGTGAAGTTCATGTGACTACCTAAAAGAGCACGTAATCACTTATGTGGTCATGTGTTGAGGCTTGTTATCTAATGTTTGGGCAGGACCTTTGATTGATTATTATGCCCATTAGTTTAATTAAGTATTTTAAATATTTAATGGATTCCAACATGTATTCCATAAGTACAAAGTATCCACATTTTCTAGAGTATATAACTAACCCTCTCTTTAGTTTAAAAGATTTGGAGGAGAGTAGAGGGATGGAGAAATTTTTAATTCTATTTTCTCTCTAACAAAATAAGAGAAAAAGTATTTTTCCTTCCGTTTTTAGACTAGACAGAGAGAGAGAGGAGGAGATAAAAGGGAAAATGCTCCCCTCCCTTGTTTAGTTTAAAAAAAAAGATGAAAAAAAAGAGAGAGGAGGGTCTGGTTTGTCCTTTTAATTACTCTTTTCAAGCAATTAATCTATAAGCCTACAATAATTTCTAACAATTTTCATCAAGTAATTTTCTTTAGTAAACCAGTTTAACTGTAATCATTTGGATGAAATGTCTGTCATAATGTTCTCGAGTTGTGATAGAACATGCATCAGGTTTTCTCCCCTTGGCATTAGCTTTTGTACTCTCTTTATATTAATTTGTATATCCATGTTGCATAGATTGCTTCTGTTGTCGGAGTCTGCATTCATATTTATACTTTAAGTGACATAATAAATTAAATGATCATCGGAAAAACATGAAGTTGACTTGTTTTAACTAGTGAGTATGAATACCAAATAGATGGAAAGGTAGTCAAAATTTGTTTTGATATGTAAGAAAGTTCATTTTAAAAAAGATTTTATAAACTCCTTCATATTAATTTATACCTTTTTGAAAAATAAATTTATGGCCTCTCTCTTTTGGAAGAGCAATTGCATATACACACACACAGAAATATTTAATAAATAAAATTATATTTCTGATCTTTTAACTTTGATATATATTTCATTTTATTTTTTTAACTTTTTATTAAGTTTCATTATAATTCTTTAACTAAGATGCAGTAAAAAACCTTTCTAAATTTAATGCTGTGAAATAAGTCAATGGAAAATGTATTCAAATTCTATCTCATCAGTATTATTATGTTTCAGTTAATCTAATAATTGTAGTAACATTTTCAAGGCATAAAATAAATAACTACATTGATTAAGAACAGAAGAAATATAGTAAATAGCTATATATATATTTAAACTATCATTACTATAACGGTAAGGGAGATGGATGCTCTGAATTGGGTTATTTGGTTCTTTATGTTTTCGTGAAGTTTAACATAATTGCTTTTTTTGTCTTTGTTTTTCCTTATACAAAAACCTCCTTTCTCCCTTGTTTCACTCAGCTCAAGTTGGAATATCCAAGTTCAGAAGATCTACGTCCAGAGTAACATTACCAAATATTGCCATACACATTACGTAGAGGGCTAATTGAGCTATGTGGAGGAAAAGGCTCCTTGCATATATACCAATCATCGTAGAGTAGTTTCTTCCATTTCCTTTTCTTATACTTGGATTCCATCGTGCCAAACAACATGATTCAATGTCACGCACCCGATCGAAATGATACATAAAAAATCAAAGAGCAATGAATGGTGTTACATAGAAAGGACAAAAACTAAAGGTACATTCTAAGAATATTCTCTGAAAAGATACCAAAATGTCTTCAAGAGTATGAAAACGGAGAGATGAAACGCAGAGAACCACAAAAGTGCCGACTGAAAGGACAAGAACAGTTAATACCCATCTGTACCTTATTTTAAATTAAATAAAAAATAAAGCACTTATCCTCCAGACGTTTCTTGAACACGTAGAAACCAAAGAACCTGGGAGAACCACAATAATGCAGGCTAGAAGGATAAGATCCAAATCTTAATAATATTTCCAGTAATGGAAATAATTAGCGGGTAAGTAATGCTATAAATAATGGAAGCTTGAGGGCTGAACTATTATGCCCATGATCACCAGTTAATTAACCATCACCTGCGTTCCAAATGGCTGAACCTACTATCACTTCCTTCACAAAAAGCCAATCAAATGAGCATGAGAACGAGGCTTACGATGAAGAAATTGAAAAACTTAGCCAAGAATCTAAGGAACTGCTTCATTCTCTTCCCAAAGTGAAGGGTTGGGCTAACCCATATATTTATCTTTACCAGGGTATTTGGTACGCCCCAGCTCATATCCAAGGCATACTCTCTTTTCAAAAGCACTTCCAAGCAAAAGACAACGATGTTGTTATTGCCACCTTACCAAAGTCCGGTACTACTTGGTTGAAAGCCCTAACTTTCACCCTTGTGAATCGCAGGCGTTTTTCTCCTTCGCAAAATAACCATCCTTTGCTAATTTCCAACGCGCATGAGCTTGTTCCTTTCCTGGAGCTCAGTTGTTATGCAAATAACCAGATTCCTGATCTCTCCAACTTGCCAGAACCAAGACTCTTCGGCACACATGTTCCACTTCATTCATTGCCTGATTCAATTATCAAATCCAAATGCAAGATAATCTATATATGTCGAAACCCATTGGACAATTTTGTGTCCTTTTGGTTTCACGTGAACGAAATCACACCGCCACCTTTACCCAAGCTATCATTTGAGGAAGGATTTGAGAGGTACTGCAACGGGATCAATGGGGCTGGTCCATTTTGGACTCATGTGTTGAGTTACTGGAGAGAAAGCAAGGAGACACCAAACAAGATTTTATTTTTAAAGTACGAAGATTTGAAAGGAGATGTCAATTTCTACTTGAAAAGAGTGGCTGAGTTCTTGGACTGCCCGTTCAATTCAGAGGAGGAAAGTAATGGTGTTATTGAAAACATCATTGAGCTGTGCAGCTTTGAGAAGATGAAGGAATTAGAGGTGAACAAGACAGGAAAATTCTTGCAGAAGTATAAAAACAAGGACCTCTTTAGGAAAGGTAAAGTAGGAGATTGGGTTAATTATTTTAGCCCTTCGATGGCAGAGAAATTGTCCAAAGTGATAGAAGAGAAGTTGGGTGGGACTGATCTGTCTTTTTAATAGCTTTCTTCAACTAGGTAAACTATAATCCTGCAATAATTTCTATCTACAGAGTATGCATCTGGTTTGCTTTCGTAAACCAGTTAGATTATCATCATTTCGCAAAACAATATAATGTTCTCTATAATCTCATGGATCAAGTATTCTTCATTTCCCATGGTGTTATTAGCTATATTAAAGAAACATAGTTTTCTTGTCTTTATATTAATATTATATATATATATATATATATCCATTTCGCATACTGCATTCTCTTCAGAGTTTATACATTCATTTGAGTAAGTTAATGTACAATGATCTTCCATATAGTAATCATCATAAAGACATGAATTTGACTTGGTCTAGCTAGTGAGTGGAGAAATATTATATAGATCGTATGGTTTTCGAAGTGGCTTTGCCCTGTAAGCTAACGGAAAAGGAAGGAAAAAAAAACGTGAAATATTGTTCAATGAGTAGCTAGTAAGGGATGGCACTGAATCTTTCATTAATTGTGAGCTATGAACTTATGATAAATAACTAGTTTTGAATTAGGCGATCAAAAAAAATTTTTGGTGGACTTATGATAATTTCTTTTGTGACCAATGAAAAATGTATTTTAATTTAATGGCACTGGAAAGTTAAAATGATTGGTGGTTCTTACTAGCTATATATTGCCTTCATATCACTTCCCCGATTTTATTTATTTACTTATTTTATTAGTATTTTATTTAGACACACATAGATAATTAATTAAAAATAACTAAGCATATTGGTAAGAAATTTATTTAATCTTCTAACACTGCAAGTATACAAGTCATACCAAGTATTAAACTAAAAGTTTGTTCCCCTGAGGATTAGTAGCACTAGTAATCAAATACCAAGCAACCACTTTCTCTCAAGTTATAACATCCTCATATTATACGCAATACTGATTGGGGGTAAACATGGAAAAATGATCATATGTACTAATTTACAGCGAAAAACATAATAAATTTTTTCAAATATGCAACATTTGAAATAAATGATATCGGTTTAGAAAAATGATCTTTAAGTAACAAATCACGTATAGGTGGCGTTACGACAGACACAGAAAATGTAACCAAACAAAATCTTTTAAGAGAGAAAGATCATGTGAAAGAAAACTTTGACAAAAACAAAGTGCGGATTGTTACATTTTAATTACTCATATGCCCTCAACTACTGCATGCATGCAAATTGGTATATGTCTTTTCATTCTTTTAATTTTCAATGTCCTCTTATGTTTAGCTTTCTAATTAAATTTCTAAATTATTGTTGTTATTGTTGTGATTTTGCAGAGTCAATTTAACTTGCCATTGAAGACCGGCCAAAAAAGGTATAGAGTTAGACAGAGATGAAACAATCGGCTTTCACATAGTTTGAGTTTTTTTCTCATTTTTTTGAAATTGTTTCATAGGATTTAGATAGAGTGGATTGATTTCATTACAAGTCTACATGATCTTATTTCCTCACTTCATTTCTCATCAATTAAAATTAATGTTTATCAATTCTCTGTGATTGCAATTATCATCACTTAAATATTTCATAGAATTATTAGATTATAAAATTTGAATTATATTGTCACCCGCAAAACTTAACCATAGCTAAGAGAATATACTTATAAATAACGTGTATTGCACTAAAGAGAGATTTTCCAAGATTCTCTTCCCCCCTTTCTAAATATACTTTCAATTACGACTTGAGTCCCTAACTATCAGACATGAGTTTCTTGAGTGCTAACAGGTGGCTGGTCACGTGGCTTGACTCCTTCTTTAGTTCTAAATTAACATGTAGATGGACACATGTCTTCCTCCTAAAATAAGTCTTTAGTTGTATCGTATAAGTTGCATGTTCATTTAACTTTGTCCAATTGGACGATTATTTTTTTTCATAAATAAAAAAAGTTACTTTATGTTTGGTTCGGCGCTTGATGAAAAATAAGTAAGTCTTTGATGAAAAAAGTTACTTTATCGTATCAGTTGCATGTTCATTTAATCTTTAAATAAAAATTGTTTTGTTTAATGATCAGCGAAGAGCCATGAACAGTGGTTTCACAACTTTCAATTTGTATATCCATTGCTTCAAAACGCAATTGGAAGCAAGCAAAAGATTTTAGCATGAATTGATTGGTATGAGTTAAAAATTATTATTATTATTATTATTATTATTATTATTATTATTATTATTATTATTATATGGCTGATTGATTGCTCTAATATGTGAAATTATTTTTAATTTAATAAGGACCCATCTTTAAATGATTGATTTTTCCTGATTTGCAACTTGATATTATTAATTACAAGTAATTAATATAATTTGAAATTGAAATATTATTTTTAAATTCGAATTGAATTTAATGAACCTTCTAAAATTTATTTTTAATTATAATTTGATTTCCTAACATTTATTTATAATGTGCTGCCATTTGATTATGGATATGATATGTTTATACAAATTACGTTGAATGCAATTTTAAATTGACTTGAATTATTTGGCCTTGAATTACAAATTAAGTAGTTTTAAAATATTATAGTAGTCTAACATATATTTTAGATATTAACTTATGGTTAAATATATTGGGGTGCAACAGTTATGGGCGTAAACATTTATTTTAAAAATAGATTTAAATTTTAGTGTTATTTCATTTAAGTGTACTTATTTGCCTCTCTGAGATTTGATTTTCAACCTTACATTAAAAGTTTCGATAGATTTGATGATTTTCCATTCTTTTTCATATGTATAAATTGCAAATTATGAATATATAAAGACACTTTCTGGTGAACCGAAATTTTCTTAGCTCACATGAAATATTGTGTGCAAAGAATTGTTCGATGATATGAGCTGATTTTTTTTAGTGGTTATTTTTTTTAGATATATCATTTCTTTTTTTTTTTGCCCAAGATATAACATTTTATATTAATACATTTTTAATAATTTCTTATTCATTTGTCCAGTATAAGTTTTTTTTTTCTTTTACTTATAAACATATGATTGTTTTAATTCATTATATTATTATCATTATAAAAATTCCCAATAAAATTTCTTATTTCTTATGGATCTCGTACATCCATCTGTGTATAACTGGTTATTTAAAAAAAAAAAAAAAGCTAAAGAAAAGAGAAAGTTAGTGGAAGACAGAACATAAAAAATTCTGACGGGAAGGATAAGATCCAGAGACATCGAATCGAATGCTGACGGAAAGGATAAGATTTAGAGACATCGAATCGAATGCTGCCACTTATAGTGCGTCGACACAATCTTGATAATTTTTCAAATAATGACTATAATCATCAGCTCAATAATGCATGGTTGGGGACCTACCAACAGGCATAAAAGCAAAACTGAATCCAACAAAAAAGAAAGACAATTACAGAAAAGACAATCTGATTATTAAGAAAGGAAGAGCAAAAAAATAGCAAGAATTTCCAATATATGAAATAATCACATGCTATAAATAATAAAGCTTGTATGAGGAATCTTAAGCCTATGATCACTAGTTCATTAACCATCATCAGCGTTCCTATGGCTGAAGCTGCTACCACTTCATTCACACAAAGCCAATCAAATGAGTTTGAGAACGAAGCTCACAATGAAGAATATGAGAAACTTAACCAAGAATGTAAGGAACTGCTTCTTCATCTTCCAAGAGAGAAGGGTTGGGCTTACCCATACATTTATCTTTACCAAGACATTTGGCTTCCCCCAGTTAGTATCCAAGCCATACGCTCTTTTCAAAATCACTTCCAAGCAAAAGATAACGATATTATTATAGCCACCTTACCAAAATCTGGCACTACTTGGTTGAAAGCCCTTACTTTTGCCATTGTGAATCGCAAGTGTTTCTCTCCTTCCCAAAATAACCATCCTTTGCTCAATTCCAATCCGCATGAGCTTGTTCCTTTCCTTGACATTAGTATTTATGCGAATAACCAGATTCCTGATCTCTCCAGCTTGCCTGAACCAAGACTGTTTGGCACGCATGTTCCCTTTCATTTATTGCCTGATTCAATTATCAGATCCAAATGCAAGATAATCTATATATGTCGTAACCCATTTGACAATTTCGTGTCCTTTTGGCATCACGCGGACAAAATCATGCCACCATCGTTACCTAAATTATCATGCGAGGAAGCATTCTATAAATATTCCAAGGGGATCCATGGGTTTGGTCCATTTTGGACACATATGTTGGGTTATTGGACAGAAAGCAAAGAGACACTAAACAAGGTTCTGTTTTTAAAGTATGAGGATTTGAAAGGAGATATCAATTTCTACTTGAAAAGAGTGGCTGACTTCTTGGATTGCCCATTCAACTTAGAGGAGGAAAGTAATGGTGTTATTGAAGACATAATTGAGCTGTGTAGCTTTGAGAAGATGAAGGAATTGGAGGTGAACAAGACAGGAAAACTTTTGCAATATGAAAACAAGAACTTCTTTAGGAAAGGTGAAGTAGGTGATTGGGTCAATCATTTTAGCCCGTCGATGGCAGAGAAATTGTCCAAAGTGATGGAAGAAAAGTTGTGTGGGTCTGGTCTATCCTTTCAATTGCTTTCTTCAACCAGGTAAACTATAATCATGCAGAAATTTCTATCTGCAGAGTATGCATTTGGTTTCCTTTCGTAAACCAGTTTGGCTATAATCTTTTGGGTGAAATGTATCTCATAACATAAAGTTGTCTCTGATCTCATGGATCTGGTTTTCTATATTTCCCACGGTATTATTAGTTTTATTAAGAAACGTATTGTTCTTGTCTACTCCCTCCTATCCAATTTAAGACATCTTTTTGGATTATCTGATACATTAATTATTTTTTTAATTTATGCCCCTAATATATATATAATTAATAGGAGAGAGATTAATGTTATTTGTAATATAAAAGATAAAACAATTAATGAAAACAAATGAAAAATATTTAAATTTTTTAACAAATTTAATAATTTAACTCATTTTTCTTAAAATACATGAAGGGGTTGAAAATACACATTTGTTTTGCATGTTACATTCTCCAACAGCAGTTTGTAAGTTAAATACTCATTAAAAGAGTTTTACCACCCTTGTAGTTTTAGCTGATGAATTAATCATTAGTTAAATGTAGCTTCTCAGTATTAGGTGGTTTGTTGAGAAAAAAGGAAACAAAAAGTGTCAGATCCTTCATATGCATATTAATTGTCATACCAACATGAATTTGACTTATCTATATAACTAGAATGATGATGCTTCAATGTGGAAGCCACATGAGCTGAACCACCAACATGCTTTATTTTTTTTGTGAGTGGGTAGTAGTAGATTTTGGGGAAAATGATAGTTAGAGACCAAAAGTTTAAATTAAATACAGTAAAGTATCTTGCAGTTGCAAGATTTTTTACTGTATTTAATTCAAACTTTTGATTTTCAACTATCATTTTTCCTAGATTTTAACATATGTACGAAACTTTAAAAAAATTGGGCCCCACAACATTTCTTCTAGTTCAGCCCCTGTGCGAGTGAGGTTTTGAAGTGGCTTTGACATGTAAGCTAATTGAGAAAAAAACTTGAAGGGTTCAATTAGTAAGAAGTGAAATCCAATGAATCTTACATTAATTATGAGTTATGAACTTATAATAGTTAACGAGCTAGTTTTGAATTAGGGAATAAAAAATATATATTTATTAGCACTAGAAAGTTAAAATGATTAATGGTTCTTACTAGTCATATATTTCTTCCCTTCATATCCCTTCTTTAATTTTATTTCTTTATTTTTTACATTCATATGATTTCAAATTCAAAGATATCATATTTAAGCGTTCCTAACCCTTTCCCCTAGATCGTTTGAGGTTCCCTCAAATTAGACCAACCAATAGCTCAATTCGATTAGTCGAAACATAAAGTGGCGACTAAATACCAAACAATTATTATAATTTTATTTATTTATTTATAAGTATTTTATTTATAAACATATATATAATTAAATAAAATTAATTTATATCAACTGCAAAGAAGGTAGAGATGATAAAATCACGATTTTCTATGATAAAAAATAGATTATATAATTAATAATTACTTAGATAATTGATACCACTAGCGGTCCCATGACTCAGTAAGATAGGTTCAACTGTTCAAAGCCATAAGTAAGACATGGTGATTATAATGATCTAATTACTCCTGAGTAAACAACCCTTCCTGGGCATCCAAGACTTAAGGGACACTTTAGGATCATCATTCCCAACCTTGAATTTCTTATGAGATGAACCTTTGAATCAAGTATTACAAAGATGTTACTGAAAAATGGATCTGGTTCCGATTTTTTTTATACACAAGTTCCTCATATGAGGCGAATGTAGAGCATACTTGAATCTAAGATAGACAGACATAAGATATGTTTATTGCAGAATCTCAGAGAGAGAGAAAGTTTTAGAAACTAAACATATTATTTCACAAAGGAGGTTTTTTGGATTGATTTTCGCTTGATCCGATTTTCACTTGCCCCCTCAAGCTTACAGACTTGGCTCTTATATAGACTTTGAGCTATTCACCAAACCTTACAAATTATTACAAACGGACAAGACTCACTTGTGACCGACAACTTTACAGACTTATCATGATGGACAAGTGGCAGACATACTTTAATTATTACAGACACTCATGACAGACAATACTGGCAGATAAGCTTTAGTGGCTGAGTCACCATATCACAATATGACTATCGGTAGAAAACAACAAAATAGACCGTCGGCACAAAACAACAAACTAAAAGTTTTTACAGATAGGCTCATGATCTGCTGGGTTGTTCATGATGTTAAGCTCTTCATATTTCTTTTTCTTCTTTTCCTTTTCCTTGTGTGCTTTTCTTTTGAGCTGTTCTAATTTTTCCAATTCTTCCTCAATATCAAAATCTTCATTCTGACGAGAGGATTGAGGGTTCTATGAAAATTCAGGAGTCTGTGAAAGGAAGTCTTGGAGAAACTGAGGATTAATCTCATAAGGATTCTATGAGTCTATGAAGATTGAGGTGTCTTGATTGCTGGAGAGGTCCGCCATGGGAGTATCTTTACTGGTAGAGGCTTCTGTAGGGGCTAATGAAAGATAAGGCCATTCAAAGGGTATGGCCTGTCCAGTAGTCATAACTTCATCAGGATCAAAGAATTCACCAGGAAGTGGACCTTGTGAAGTACATACTTGCTCTGTAATGTTACCTGAAAAGTTATTAAGATTTAAAAGAAAATCTCTTAATTCATTAATAACATAAGCTTCACGAAGTGGCCAATGTAATGCAGTCCCCCATAGATGAGATTGTACAGGAGCACATAAGGTTCCTTGGTGATCAGTCTGATAAGGCCTGTGAACCATAAAGAAGGAGTAGACTTTTGACTTCCAAGATGGAATACTCCATAGATCATTTTCTTTTATAATATTATACAGTTTTCCTTGCCAAACAGAAAGAGGGGAATACCATGATAGAAAAATGGACAAGTTGGAACACTCATTTTTCTTATCAGTGAGGTAATGATAGGTTTGTTTAGGAGATAGGGTAAAGATACAAGAGAAAAGAGTAGATACAGACCAGACATACCACATAAACTTATGGGTAATAGGACCTTTGATGAACGGAATGACTAGGTAAGGAAGGAGAGGATCAAAATACTCTGGTTTTGGAGAAATACCAGTGTTGATGAGAAAAAGGTGAAGGTAGTAAAACAAATTTTTTTTGGCAACACTATTTATTTCAGAAATACTGGTTGGGTCGTGTGAAGGAGGGAAGACTAAGTCATAGCTGACATGGGTAAACTGAGGGATGTGGTGTTTAGGCATTTCTGAGATGGTAAAGATGAAAAGTGGACTGGATCGGAGAAGTGATACTTGAGTATTTTTGGTAATAGGTCTGGACAGTAGATCTGCAAGGAGGTTGTGTTTTCCTCTGATGTGCTTAACGGTGAATTTATAGCATGAGAACCAATCTTTCCATCGAAGCAATTACTTTTCTGGGAGGATTTTCTTCTTCTAATCAAGGATGGCAGGAAAGGATGTGTTATCCATTTCCACAGTGAATTGATTGAAACTGAGATAAAAATTGAATTTTTCAATTCCTCTTTTCACCGCTAATATCTCCTTGTAGATAGTGTGATGATGTTTCTCGGGATCTCTGAATTGACCACTGGCATGTGCACAGTAGTATCTTTTTCCATTGTCTTCTTCAATCAAAACGGCACCCCAGTAGTTTTCACTGGCATCTATCTATAGAGGATAAGGTCACCTTTATCAGGAATCTTCAAAGGTGGAGGGTGTTGAGCGATTTGCTTTAGCTTTTTGACAGCTGTAGTCTATTCTTCCATCCATGGAGGAGGATTTTTCTTTAGGAGTTTAGATAGCTGGCTAGTATATTTGCTAACATGTGGGATAAAATCTCGGATATAATTTCTTATATCGAGGAAACTTTGAATCTGTTTGGGTGTCAGCTTGTCAGGGAAATCCAGTAGTCTACTGGCAATATGTGGACTAGGCTGAAAGTGGCCTTCAGAAAATGTCATCCCTAAAAATTGTATTTGGGCTAAGCCCATTTGGCTCTTGGAAGAGGATAACATAATTCCATATGTTTGGACTATTTGATGGAATTGGGCCAATAGGGTTTTGTGGGCTTCTTCTGTCTCCGAGTACAGAAGAATATCATCAATGTAAATAAGGGCAGTATGGAGGATAGGTTCAAAAATTTTTACCATGGCTTTTTGAAACAACGATGGAGCAAGTTTAAGTCTAAAGGGCATAACCTTCCATTGGTATTAGGCATTTGGAATGCAAAAAGCCGTTTTGTACCTATCCTAGGGATGAATCCCAAGCTGCCAAAATCCTGCCTTAAGATCAAACTTAGAAAATATCCTTGCCTTCTTCAAATGGATAGTATGTGTATTGATCTTTGGTAAGGGGAACTTATCATCTTGTAGGAAATGATTTAACGGGGTGTAATTCACAACAAATCTCTTCTTCTTTCTCCTTTTTTCTGCATCTTTTTCAACATAAAATACATAGCATGACCATGGAGAATTTGTTGGTTCAATCAACCCCTGTGCTAGGAGATCACCACATTCTGCTCGAGCTAAGGCTAAATCCTTTGGAGACATTCCTAGATGAGACGCCTTAGTAGGATTGATATCTTCATTTTTCTTGAAAGGAAGCCGTATAAAGAAATCCTTATTTTTCCAGAGAGGATATGAATGACGAAATTGACTGTGATTTTCTGGACATAACGGTAACAGCTTGTCTCTGAGAGAAACATATTCTGGAGAAACTTGTTATAACTCAAACATATTTTTAACTGGTTCCCATGGGACAAAAGAAGTCTTAAATTTGATTCCTCTGGGAAGAATTTGTAACCTTCTGGGTTGATGATAAATGTCCATTCCAATCACCAAGTCTTTGGTGGGTAATAAGCTTCCAAGTACTCTGGTCCAGACAATGCAGTTTGGGAAGAACGGTATCCCTACCTTCCTTTTGGAGATTAGGTTGATAGAGAAATATTTTCCATCAGTGGAGGTAAAGTATTCAGGGTGAGGTAACCAGTCATTGTCGGATAAGATCTTAGGCTTCATGACACTGCAACACGATCTTGTATCAATAAAGCCAATAACCTGAATAGGTTTTGCGTACTTATCAGCAAGTACTTGTATCTTTGTATTGGGAAGAGGTACTGTTTCAACAGTATGGTTGACCAGATTAATATTGCATATCAGGTGTTGACAATGGCATTGACTATTGTTCTCTTCTTCTTCTTAACTAGAATCATCAGATTGAGGAATAGCAAGAGTAGTGTATTCATCTTGTGATTCTTATTCTTCAAAGATTTCTTCAAAATCATCATCAGGAGATAGAGACAAAGTTTGTTGAAATTTGTCAAGCATTTTGATATCTCTTCTAGTTTTGTTTGGAAACTGCTTTGCAAAATGACCTTTCCTTCCACAAATTTAATATCTGCCGGTTTTGAAAGATGTAGGAGAAGATCATCGTTTGAAAAACCTAAAAGGTTTTTTCTTCATCTTTGTTGAGTAGAATTTCTTCTTTTTGGGAAAATTGAAGAAATGAGACTTCTTCTTCGAAAGACATGAATAGACGGTCTTGTCTTTACACTTAATCTTCAGATCAGGTCATCTGCAAACTTTATAAAGCTATGCCTTGTCTTTAAGAACATTCTTTACAAACTTCTGCTATTCACATAATCTATCCAATGCTCCTAAGGCCATTTGATAAATTTCACCAAGAGATATATGAGCCATATCTCTTTGAAGGGTATTGATTAATTTCTACAACTCTGGCAAGAGTTCTTCAGGCAGTGGGGCAATGAAAACATGCCTCAGATTAACATCATTTGCTCCACCTAACATGTAATATTTTTCAGACATTCTTTTGAAGTGTCTTTGTAAATTAGAACGTTCCAAAGAATAACGCTTCATTTCAAAATATTCTTGTCGAGCTCTGCGATCTAGTATTCTGAAATCTCCAATAAACTCTTTATGGAATATTCCGAAAAAGATAGGAATATCATGCTGAGCCATTTCAATCTTCTGATACTCACTGAGACTGGTAAACCATTCTCGTAAGTTTCCTATCATTCTGGACAAGAAGTTAGTCAACATATCCTATCTATTTACTTTTGACTCATTCATTTGCACATCTAACCATGCACCAAACTGATGTAATTTTTCTCTCCATCTATGATGAGGGAGATCATCAAAGGTGAAGTAAGGGCCATTTGAAGGTTTGTGAAAATTCACATGATCACCATGTAATGATTTAGTAGGTTCTTCTACCGTAGGAGAAGTAACATCAGGATGTTCAGTAGTCGAGGCTTCAGGAGGATGTTCCGAGGGATTTTCTGGAGGGTTAATAGTAACCATAAATATGGGAGGTTGCTTTGGTGGTATGGATGATATGGATGAGTTTAAGGATTCTAATGAATTCAAAGATTCTGTCTCTGATGGGTTATCTTCATCAGATATATCATGGTTAATGGAGGGTTCTAACATAGGTCTGACGGTGGCAATAGATTTGTCTTTGGAGAAAGACATGAAGGGTTGTTGTCTTTTTGGTGAAGATGGTGGTGTATGGATTTTTATAGGCTTTTGTGGTGGTATTGGTTCTAGTATGTATGAAGTGGATGGAGTTGTAACTTGAATATTTTGGGAATATGGTGGTATGGGCTGTGTTTTCTAGGCTTATTGTTTTCTGGACTTTCTGAGTTTTTGAAAGATAGGATAATTTACTTGGAAAGGTTCTTTAGTGGCTATTGGATATATAGGTAAGGAGAATACTATGGGTGGTGTATATAGTGGAGTATGGTATAACGGATCTTGGGTATGAATGGGTGAAGGTTTGGAAAGATCTGCCTCCATTCTCTTTAGCTCTTCTTTGACCTGCTTCAGTTCTTGTTCCTTTTAAAATAATAATGGCCCTGTGTATCTGGAATCAATATATCCCCTAAGCTTTTTGTCAAGTTGCTGAGCTTTATTGGAATAATCGATATAGAGTTTTCTAACAATCTGATCTAAAGCATCAAGTTTGGTAAAAGATCCAGCTGTTTTGTCATGAAGTTGCTCTAATCTGGTATTGATCCTATGAAGGATCTTGTTCTGACTTACTGAGTTTTCAGTATGCCAATTCAAAACTTCTTCTGACTGAAAGATGGGTCATGGACCTTGAGGTGTTATTTGATCAGGTTGGACAAAAGGTCGTGAAGTATATTTGGAAGTTTCATTGATTCTCCTTTCTAAAGGAGGGAAATCTTCCTCATAAGAAGGTCGAATCATGGTAATACAAGAAAGAGGTTGTATAGGCTTTTCTAGCATAGGTTTAATGATTGGTTGAGGAGTAATGGTTGATAGGTTTTTTGTAACTTCTGGGAATAGGCAAGAAGCTAGATCCGAATGACCTGGTTCTTTAAGGAGTTCTTGGAAAGTCTCAGGCTTTGGAGGAGGAGGTTTATGAAAAGCTATCCACTTTTGCTTTCTGGAAAGGCTTTGTTTTGCACCATGATCAAAATCATCATTGTTGAAAGTTTTGATCTGATGGCAAGAAGGCTTCTGTTTCAGGAAGGAAGTCTGTTTAGGGTCTCATAAGGAATAAAGGTTTTCCTCTGGTCCAGTCCAGTTATTCCAATCGTGACATCCACAATTAAGATCACATTCTTCTGGAGCACTATCCCACACAAAATGACCATAAACTTTTGATACAAAGCATGGTTTTGCACTGGCATCAACAAAATATACCAGAACCTTCTCTTTGTGCTTGTATGCTGGATTAATGGTCAAGATTTGTCCTTTGAAGGATGCAGGGGCTTGTCCTGGCTTCTTAAAGGTGGATTTGACAGTTCTATCTTCAAGGTATTCTAAGACAGGGGCATCAATTGTATGTGCATCTCTTCGGGATGAATGAAATTCTTTTTCATAGTTATTTATCCATTCCAGCGACATGATTTGTGCTAGCTCCTCTTTGGGAATTCTCCTGGGAATCTGTATTACTGACGTATCAACTTGATTTGAAACCATGTACAAGGCATCTGTAGTGGAATTAGGAAATTCCAAGTTAACAGAATGATCTTGAAGCCTGTAAATCATCTGATGGTGTAAGGTGGCCATGGTTGCTCTAGAATCTTGTTCTGCGCAATGGATTTGTATTTGAACCTTCAGACAATATGGTAGTGTTTCATCATGTAGCTTGATGTTGAAGTCAGGAGCTATTGTCATCACTACGCTTCCATTGCTACATGTAGTGAGAAGAGCACCAATCATAGCGTTTTTATATAAAGCGTGGGTGGAATCCAGAACAGCAATTCTGGCATAGGTCTGAGTGGTATCAAAGCCTAACAGCTTCGACAGGATGTTGATATGTTTATGAAAGAAGATTAGAGAGAGAATTCTTGAACCATGACTGAATTTCCAGAAACTTCATTCTTTACTTCTACTTCATTAGACCCTGTTCGACTTTCTTCAGCCTTTTCTCTTGATAAACTTCCTACTTCTATAAAAAGAACCCTAGCCAGTAAGATAGATAACCTTGTAGAAATTACCTATGTCCCAGAAAATGTTAGGATTGATAACACTGAACTTCCCTTGCTCAGTCCATATGCCATTTTCTCCCAAGATAGAACTTATGCCAAATCTTTTCGACAAAGGATCTCTAGGATTCTTCATACTCCCAGACCTCAAGTAAAAGAATATATCAACAGTTCTAGACTGGAACAGTGTGGTCTAAAAGCAACCACTGCTGAACAGTACTCCACACTTGAAATTCCACAGCTTCTGATAAATACATGGAGGCAACAAGGCTACACTCATCTTCATGTTGGTGCTATTAGACTGGTACTTACTCTTCATGGCCAAAAATGCACACCAACTACTGCCAAAATTGCTGTTCTGGATTCCATCTACACTTCGTATAGAAACACTATGATTGGTGCTCTTCTCACCACGTGTAGCAATGGAAGCGTAGTGATGACAATAGCTCCAAACTTCAACATCAAGCTAGATGATGAAACACTACCATATCGTCTGAAGGGTCAAATACAAATCCATGGCGCAGAACAAGATTCTAGAGCAACCATGGCCACCTTACAACATCAGATGATTTACAGGCTTCAAGATCATGTTGTTAACTTGGAATTTCCTAATTCCACTATAGATGCCTTGTACATGGTTTCAACTCAAGCTGATACGTCAGTAATACAGATTCCCAAGAGAATTGCCAAGGAGAAGGTAGCACAAATCATGTCGCTGGAATGGATAAATAACTATGAAAAAGAATTTCATTCATCCCGAAGAGATGCACATACAATTGACGCCCCTGTCTTAGAATACCTTGAAGATAGAACTATCAAATCCACCTTTAAGAAGCCAGGACAAGCCCCTGCATCCTTCAAAGGACAAATCTTGACCATTAATCCAGCATACAAGCACAAAGAGAAGGTTCTGGTATATTTTGTTGATGTCAGTGCAAAACCATGCTTTGTAGCGAAAGTTTATGGTCATTTTGTGTGGGATAGTGCTCCAGAAGAATGTGATCTTAATTGTGGATGTCACGATTGGAATAACTGGACTGGACCAGAGGAAAACCTTTATTCCTTACGAGACCCTAAACAGACTTCCTTCCTGAAACAGAAGCCTTCTTGCCATCAGATCAAAACTTTCAACAATGATGATTTTGATCATGGTGCAAAACAAAGCCTTTCCAGAAAGCAAAAGTGGATAGCTTTTCATAAACCTCCTCCTCCAAAGCCTGAGACTTTCCAAGAACTCCTTAAAGAACCAGGTCATTCGGATCTAGCTTCTTGCCTACTCCCAGAAGTTACAGAAAACCCAGCAATCATTACTCCTCAACCAATCATTAAACCTGTGCCAGAAAAGCCTATACAACCTCTTTCCTATATTGCCGTGATTCGTCCTTCTTATGAGGAAGATTTTCCTCCTTTAGAAAGGAGAATCAATGAAACTTCCAGATACACTTCTCGACCTTTTGTCTAACCTGATCAAATGACACCTCAAGGTCCAAGACCCATTTCTCAGTCAGAAGAAGTTTTGAATTAACATACTAAAAACTCAGTAAGTCAGAACAAGGTCCTTCATAGGATCAATACCATATTAGAGCAACTCCATAACAAAACAGATGGATTTTCTACCAAACTTGATGCTTTAGATCATACTGTCAGAAAACTCTATATCAATTATTCCAATAAAGCTCAGCAACTTGACAAAGAGCTTAGGGGATATATTGATTCTAGATACACAGAGCCATTATTCTTCCAAAAGGAACAAGAACTGAAGCAGGTTAAAGAAGAACTAAAAAGAATCGAGGCAGATCTTTCCAGACCTTCACCTATCCATACCCAAGATCCATTATACCATACTCCACTATATACACCACCCATAGTATCCTCCTTACCTATATATCCAACAACCACTAAAGAACCATTCCAAGTAAATTATCCTATCTTTCAACAACTCAGAAAGGCCAGAAAACAACAAGCCCAGAAAACTCAACCCGTACCACCATATTCCCAAAATATTCAAGTTACAACTCCATCCACTTCATACATACCAGAACCAATACCACCGCAAAAGCCTATAAAAATCCGTACACCACCATCTTCACCAAAAAGACAACAACCCTTCATGTCTTTCTCCAAAGACAAATATATTGCCACCGTCAGACCTATGTCAGAACCCTCCATTAACCATGATATATCTGATGAAGATAACCCATCAGAGACAGAATCTTTGAATTCATTAGAATCATTAAACTCATCCATATCATCCATACCACCAAAGCAACCTCCCATATTTATGGTTACTATTAACCCTCCAGAAAATCCCTCGGAACATCCTCCTGAAGCCTCGACTACTGAACATCCTGATGTTACTTCTCCTACGGTAGAAGAACCTACTGAATCATTACATGGTAATCATGTGAATTTTCACAAACCTTCAAATGGTCCTTACTTCACTTTTGATGATCTCCCCCATCATAGATGGAGAGAAAAATTACATCAGTTTGGTGCATGGTTAGATGTGCAAATGAATGACCCAAAAGCAAATAGACATGATGTGTTGACCAACTTCTTATCCAAAATGGCAGGCAACTTACGAGAATGGTTTACCAATCTCAGTGAGTATCAAAAGATCTAAATGGCTCAGCATGATATTCCTACATTTTTAGGAATATTACATAAAGAGTTTATTCGAGATTTTGGAATCATAGATCACAGAGCTCAACAAGAGTATTTCGAAATGAAGTATTATTCTTTGGAACGTTCTGATTTAGAAAGACACTTCGAAAGAATGTCTGAAAAATATTACATGTTAGGTGGAGCAAATGATGTTAATCTCAGGAATGTTTTCATTACCTCATTACTCGAGGAACTCATGCCAGAGTTGCAGAAATCAATCAATGCCTTTCAAGGAGATATGGCTCATATATCTCTTGGTGAAATTTATCAAATGACTTTAGGAGCATTGGATAAATTATGTGAACAGCAAAAGTTTGTAAAGAATGTTCTTAAAGACAAGGCACAGCTTTATAAAGTTTCCAAATGACCTGATCTGAAGATTAAGTGTAAAGACAAGACTGTTTATTCATGTCCTTTGAAGAAGAAGTCTCATCTCTTCAATTTTCCCAAAAAGAAGAAATTATACTCAACAAAGATGAAGAAAGAACCTTCTAGGTTTTTCAAGCAATGATCTTCTACTACATCTTTTGAAATCGGTAGATGTTACATTTTTGGAAAGAAAGGTCATTTTGCAAAGTAGTGTCCAAACAAAACAAGAAGAGATATCAAAATGCTTGACAAACTTCAACAGACTTTGTCTCTATCTCCTGATGATGATTTTGAAGAAATCTTTGAAGAACAGGAATCACAAGATGAATACACTACTCTTGCTATTCCTCAATCTGATGATTCTAGTTCAGAAGAAGAAAAGAACAATAGTCGACGCCATTGTCAACACCAGATATGCAATATTAATCTGGTTAACCATACTATTGAAACAATGCCTCTTCCTAATACAAAGATACAAGTACTTGCTGATAAGTACGCTAAACCTATTCAGGTTATGGGCTTTATTGATAAAGGATCGTGTTGCAGTGTCGTGAAGCCTAAGATCTTATCCGACAATGACTGGTTACCTCACCCTGAATACTTTACCTCCACTGATGGAAAATATTTCTCTATCAACCTAATCTCCAAAAGGAAGATAGGGATACCGTTCTTCCCAAACTGTATTGTCTGGACTAGAGTACTTGGAAGCTCATTACCCACCAAAGACTTGTTGATTGGAATGGACATTTATCATCAAGCTAGAGGGTTACAAATTCTTCCCAGAGGAATCAAGTTTAAGACTTCTTTTGTCCCATGGGAACCAGTTAAAAATATGTTTGAGTTACAACAGGTTTCTCCAGAATATGTTCCTCTCAGAGACAAGCTATTACCGTTATGTCCAGAAAATCATAGTCAATTTTGTCATCCTTATCCTCTCTGGAAAAATAAGGATTTCTTTATACGACTTCCTTTCAAGAAAAATGAAGATATCAATCCTACTAAGGCGTCTCATCCAAGAATGTCTCCAGAGGATTTAGCCTTAGCTCGAGCAGAATGTGTTGATCTCCTAGCATAGGGATTGATTGAACCAATAAATTCTCCACGGTCATGCTATGCATTTTATGTTGAAAAAAATACAAAAAAAAGGAGAAAGAAGAAGAGATTTGTTGTGGATTACACCTCGTTAAATCATTTCCTGCAAGATGATAAGTTCCCCTTACCAAAGATCAATACATAGACTGTACATTTGAAGAAGGTAAGGATATTTTCGAAGTTTGATCTTAAGGCAGGATTTTGGCAGCTTAGGATTCATCCTCAGGACAAGTACAAAATGGCTTTTTGCATTCCAAATGCCTAATATCAATGGAAGGTTATGCCCTTTGGGCTTAAACCAGCTCCATCATTGTTTCAAAAAGCCATGGTAAAAATTTTTGAACCTATCCTCCATACTGCCCTCATTTACATTGATGATATTCTTCTGTACTGGGATACAGAAGAAGCCCACAAAACCCTGTTGGCCAAATTCCATCAAATAGTCCAAATATATGGAATTATGTTATCCTCTTCCAAGAGCCAAATGGGCTTAGCCCAAATACAATTTTTAGGGATGACATTTTCTGAAGGCCACTTTCAGCCTAGTCCACATATTGTCAGTAGACGACTGGATTTCTGTGACAAGCTAGCGCCCAAACAGATTCAAAGCTTCCTTGGTATAAGAAATTATATCCGAGATTTTATCCCACATGTTAGCAAATATACTAGCCAGCTATCTAAACTCCTAAAGAAAAATCCTCCTCCATGGATGGAAGAACAAACTACAGCTGTCAAAAAGCTAAAGCAAATCGCTCAACACCCTCCACCTTTGAAGATTCCTAATAAAGGTGACCTTATCCTATAGACAGATGCCAGTGAAAACTACTGGGGTGCCGTTTTGATTGAAGAAGACAATGGAAAAATATACCACTGTGCACATGCCAGTGGTCAATTCAGAGATCCCGAGAAACATCATCACACTATCTACAAGGAGATATTAGCGGTGAAAAGAGGAATTGAAAAATTCAGTTTTTATCTCAATTTCAATCAATTCACTATGGAAATGGATAACACATCATTTCTTGCCATCCTTGATTAGAAGAAGAAAATCGTCCCAGAAAAGCAATTGCTTCGGTGGAAAGATTGGTTCTAACGCTATAAATTCACCGTTAAGCATATCAGAGGAAAACACAACCTCCTTGCAGATCTACTGTCCAGACCTATTACCAAAAATACTCAAGTATCACTTCTCCGATCCAGTCCACTTTTCATCTTTACTATCTCAGAAATGCCTAAACACCACATCCCTCAGTTTACCCATGTCAGCTATGACTTAGTCTTCCCTCCTTCACACGACCCAACTAGTATTTCTGAAATAAATAGTGTTGCCAAAAAAATTTGTTTTACTACCTTCACCTTTTTCTCATCAACATTGGTATTTCTCCAAAACCAGAGTATTTTGATCCTCTCCTTCCTTACCTAGTCATTACGTTCATCAAAGGTCCTATTACCCATGAGTTTATGTGGTATGTCTGGTCTATATCTACTCTTTTCGCTTGTACATTTGTCTTACCCCCTAAACAAACCTATCATTATCTCACTGATAAGAAAAATGAGCATTCCAACTTGTCCATTTTTCTATCATGGTATTCGCCTCTTTCTGTTTGGCAAGGAAAACTGTATAATATTATAAAAGAAAATGATCTATGGAGTATTCCATCTTGGAAGTCAAAAGTCTACTCCTTTATGGTTCACAGGCCTTATCAGACTGATCACCAAGGAACCTTATGTGCTCCTGTTTAATCTCATCTATGGGAGATTGGATTACATTAGCCACTTCATGAAGCTCATGTTATTAATGAATTAAGAGATTTTCTTTTAAATCTTAATAACTTTTCAGGTAACATTACAGAGCAGGTATGTACTTCACTAGGTCCACTTCCTGGTGAATTCTTTGATCCTGATGAAGTTATGACAACTGGACAGGCCATACCCTTTGAATGGCCTTATCTTTCATTAGCCCCTGCAGAAGCCTCTACCAGCAGAGATACTCCCATGGCGGACCTCTCCAGCGATCAAGACACCTCAGTCTTCATAGACTCACAGAATCCTTATGAGATTGATCCTCAGTTTCTCTAAGACTTCCTTTCACAGACTCCTGAATTTTCATAGAACCCTCAATCCTCTCGTCAGAATGAAGATTTTGATATTGAGGAAGAATTGGAAAAATTAGAACAGCTCAAAAGAAAAGCACACAGGAAAAAGGAAAAGAAGAAAAAGAAATATGAAGAGCTTGACATCATGAACAACCCAGCAGATCATGAGCCTATCTGTAAAAACTTTTAGTTTGTTGTTTTGTGCCGACGGTCTATTTTGTTATTTTCTACCGATAGTCATATTGTGATATGGTGACTCAGCCACTAAAGCTTGTCTGTCAGTATTGTCTGTCACAAGTGTCTGTAATAATTAAAGTATGTCTGCCACTTGTCCGTCATGATAAGTCTGTAAAGTTGTCGGTCACAAGTAAGTCTTGTCCGTTTGTAATAATTTGTAAGGTTTGGTGAATAGCTCAAAGTCTATATAAGAGTCAAGTCTGTAAGCTTGAGGGAGTAAGCAAAAATCAATCCGAAAAACCTCCTTTGTGAAATAATATGTTTAGTTTCTAAAACTTTCTCTCTCTCTCTCTCTCTCTGAGATTCTGCAATAAACATATCTTATCTCTGTCTATCTTAGATTCAAGTATGCTCTACATTCGCCTCATATGAGGAACTTGTGTATCAGAAAAAATCAGAACCAGATCAATTTCTCAATAACATCTTTGTAATACTTGATTCAAAGGTTCATCTCATAAGAAATTCAATGTTGGGAATGATGATTCTAAAGTGTCTCTTGAGTCCTGGATACCCAGAAAGGGTTGTTTACTCGGGAGTAATTAGATCATTATAATCACCATGTCTTACTTATGGCTTTGAACAATTGAACATGTCTTACTGAGTCATGAGACCTATTAGTATGTATATGTTGATTGGGTATAGTAGATTCAAGTTTGAGTTCAGTGCTCAAAATTAACTAAAAAGAAAGGAATTAAGAATTATCAAAATAAATCATGGTTTTTTTAAAGGGATTAGCTAGTTTAATTGATGAGACGAGATAATAATTCCTTGATTGGAATTTACTAATTATATAGTGAATAAAATATCAACTTAATGCAAAATCAGCGTGATAGAGTCGTTTTTTTTTTTTTCCCAACAGTGACTGAGTCGTCTTTAAAACTAGTCAAAAAGATATAATTTAGTTTTACACTCATTTTTGTCCTTGGATGGCAGAGAAATTTTCTGAAGTTATAAAACAGAAATTGGGTGGGTCAGGACACAGGTCCTCTCTGCCCCTTTATAACTGTTATCCAATCAAGTAGTACTACAAAATTTGGAATCACATGTTTTGAGGAAAACATGTCACGCTGGTGGCTTTTGATTAAAATGCAACACATATGCTAGTGGACAATTCAAGGACGCAGAGAAAAACTATCACTCAATTTACAAAGAAATCCTTGCTGTAAAAAGAGGGATAGAAAAATTCAGTTTTTATCTGAGTTTTACTCATTTCACTGTGGAGATGGACAACACGTCATTTCCTGTCATCCTTGATCAGAAGAAAAAGATGCTCCCGGATAAACAGTTACTCCGGTGGAAGGAGTGGTTCTCTCGGTATAAATTCACAGTTCGTCACATAAAAGGAAAACACAATTTCCTAGCCGACCTCCTCTCAAGACCATCAAAAACCTCTCAGCTCAATTCCATTTCAAAAACTCCATTGTTCATACTCACCATATCCAAAATGTCATCCTCTGTCCCAGTGTCTCATATCAGTCGAAAAATGGTTTTTCCCCCTGGATATAAACCCACAACAGTTCAACAAGTCAATGTTATAGCTCGTCAGTGTCTGTTTCATTATCTTCATCTGTTTCTAGAGTCAACTGGCATCCAAGCCAAGCCTGAGTATTTTGATCCTTTGTTTCCTTATCTAGTCATTCCATATGTTAAAGGACCCATAACCTCTGAGTTTATGTGGTACATGTGGTCGTTAACCTCTTTGTATGCATGTGCTATTGCTTTACCACCCAGAACAACTTATCAGTATCTGACTGATAAGAAAAATGCCAAATCACCATTGGCAACATTCCTGTCATGGTATTCCTCCCTTTCTGTTTGGAGAGGAAAGTTGTTTAATATTATTAATGAAAATAACTTGTGGAATATTCCTGTGCGAAAGCAACAGGTCTATTCGTTTTTTGTTTTGCACAGGCCTTATGCTGCAGATCACCTGGGATGTCTCTACACACCGGTTCAAGCACACTTATGGGGAACAGCAACACACTGGCCATTAAGGCAAACTGAAGTGATAACAGATCTAAGAAACTTTCTGTTAAACCTTAACAACTTCAAAGGAGACTCAAGCAACCTCTCGTGCACTTCCCTTGGACCATTACCTGAAGAGTTCTATGACCCCAATGAAACAATGACTACAGGAAGGGCCATAGCTTTTGAATGGCCACGGTTATCCTTAGCACCACCTGAAGCATCACCATCAGCATCAAACCCAGTTTCTATTGATCTCTCAGAAGATGAGGACCCGGAATGGTGTTCGAATCCAACCAGGCTTATTGAGTCACAAGATCCAAATGAGCTGGACTCCCAATTTCTCCAAGATTTCCTGTCCCCCACTCAGGAAACACCAATAATCACAAAAGACAACTTTGATGCAGAGTTAGAACGTGTACAGCTGGAAGCCGCAATCAAAAAGGCAAAGAAAAAGGAAAAAGAAGAAAGGAGATTTGAGCCTGATATAAAGAATAAAGGTGTTCATCATGAGCCTATCTATCCATAAAGTACTTTGTCGTTTGTGCCGACAGCGCACTTTTACTTTATGAGTGTTTTGGTGAGTCATGCTTTTATATGTACCTTGTCGTTTGTGCCGACAGCGCACTTTTACTTTATGAGTGTTTTGGTGAGTCATGTCCTTTGCTTTTATACCCACTATGGGATGTCTGTAAAATAAGTAATGAGTCACAACCCACTAAAGGTTGTTAGTTTGTATTTTAGTGAGTCCCTCTTCCTATATAAGGGATCACCTTGTAACATATTGGTAAGCGAAGTTTGAATAAACATTTTCCCAATGTTTTCATTCTAAACTCTCTCTCTCTCTAGTTCCAACCTCTCTATGATAGTAGCCTAGCTCTCAAAGATTTGAGTATGCTCTACACTTGCCTCGTATGAGGAACCTGTGTATCAGAAAGAATCAGATCATGATCCTTGATCTAGTAACGATTTCATGACTTTGTTTCAAGAGGAAGATAAGGGTTATTACCGATTGAGAAAGATATGGATAATCCTAAAAGGATCCTGAGTCAGTGCCCAGGGAGAGGCCGTTTTACTCGCTGGATCATACCTGGATTATCATGTTCTATCACTCGGTTATATCCTCATTAGCCTTTTGTTCTTATGTTATTAGATTGGGACCCCGACTTGGTATCAGAGCCTAATGCTCAGAGTTTAGACTACTATCATAATTAGTGCGGACAATAGAGAGAAACTTCAACCATGTCTGAAACCTCTACTTCAACAAACTTAGACCCAGTTCGTCTTTCATCCTCATTTTCCTTAGAAAATCTTCCTCCCTCAGTAAAGAAAACCCTCACCAACAAAATTGATAATCTCGTTGAGATTACCCACATTCCAGAAAATGTCAGAATAGACAATACAGAACTTCCCCTTCTTAGCCCCTATGCTATATTTTCTCAAGATCGTGCCTATGCGAGAACCTTTCGTCAAAGAATTTCCAGAATTATAAATACTCCTAGACCTCAAGTCAAAGAGTATGTTCAAAGTTCCAAACTTGAACAGTGTGGTCTCAAAGCCACTACTGCTGAACAATATGTTACACTTGAGATTCCTCAAGCTCTTATCAATTCCTGGAAATTACAAGGTTACACGCATTTACATCTTGGAGCCATTCGATTGGTTCTAACCCTTCATGGTAGAAAAGGCCTTGCTGCTACAGCTAGGATTATTATCCGAAGAAGAAGAAGAGACCCTTTAGATTCTTTAAGAGGAAAACTTCCTTTTCAAAGAAATCTAACAAGTGTTACATTTGTGGAAAGACAGGGCATTTCGCAAAACAATGTCCTAATAGAACCAAGAAGGATATCAGGATGCTTGATCAAATGTCTAAGGTTCTATCCTTATCATCCGAAGAAGATATTGAATCCATTCTTGAAGAACAAAATGATCGTGATGATCTAACGGCTTTTGCTGTTCCTTGGGATGATTATGATTCAGAAGAAGAGGACAAAATCCTCTCTATTCAACGACCTTGTCAGCATGTCCAGCACAGCAGACAAATATGCAGGATCAATCTTGTCAATCTTCAAACGTCCAATGTTCCTTTGCCAAATGTTAAAATTAAGGTGCTAAAGGACAAATATGACAAACCAACATCGGCTATTGGTTTTATTGATACGGGTTCTTGCTGCAGTGTCATGAAACCACATATTTTACCTCCAGAGGAGTGGAAACAGCATGAAGAATATTTTACAGCCGCTGATGGTAATCCCTTTTCCATAAACCTTATTTCCAAGAGGAAAATTGGAATTCAGTTCTTCCCTAACTGTACAGTTTGGACAAGGGTATTGGGTAGTGAATTGCCCAACAAAGATATTCTAATTGGTATGGATATATACCACATGGCTAGAGGACTGCAAATTCTTCCAAAAGGAATCAGGTTCAAATCCTCATTTGCTCAGTGGGAAGCAACCAGAAACCTTTTTGCTATACAACAAGTGCCACCTGGTTTTGAAGAACTCAAGGATCAGTTAGTTCCATACTGTCCTGAATCCCATAGTGAATTCATCCATCCATTTCCCTTGTGGAAAAATAAAGAGTTCTTTATCCGTCTTCCATTCAAAAAGAATGAAGATGTGAATCCTACCAAGGCTACACATTTGGGAATGTCCCCTGAAGATCTAGCATTAGCTAGGGAGGAGTGTGATCAACTGCTCAAACAAGGCCTCATTGAGCCCACTAAGTCTCAGTGGGCCTGTCAAGCCTTTTATACAGAGAATGACAATGAAAAGAAGAGAAAGAAGAAACGGTTCGTTGTGGACTACAAGCCATTGAATCTCTTCTTGGAAGATGACAAGTTCCCTCTACCAAAAATAAGTACTCAAACAGTTCATCTCAAGAGGGCCTCCATCTTTTCAAAATTTGATTTACAAGCGAAGTTTGAATAAACATTTTCCCAATGTTTTCATTCTAAACTCTCTCTCTCTCTAGTTCCAACCTCTCTATGATAGTAGCCTAGCTCTCAAAGATTTGAGTATGCTCTACACTTGCCTCGTATGAGGAACCTATGTATCAGAAAGAATCAGATCATGATCCTTGATCTAGTAACGATTTCATAACTTTGTTTCAAGAGGAAGATAAGGGTTATTACCGATTGAGAAAGATATGGATAATCCTAAAAGGATCCTGAGTCAGTGCCCAGGGAGAGGCCGTTTTACTCGCTGGATCATACCTGGATTATCATGTTCTATCACTCGGTTATATCCTCATTAGCCTTTTGTTCTTATGTTATTAGATTGGGACCCCGACTTGGTATCAGAGCCTAATGCTCAGAGTTTAGACTACTATCATAATTAGTGCGGACAATAGAGAGAAACTTCAACCATGTCTGAAACCTCTACTTCAACAAACTTAGACCCAGTTCGTCTTTCATCCTCATTTTCCTTAGAAAATCTTCCTCCCTCAGTAAAGAAAACCCTCACCAACAAAATTGATAATCTCGTTGAGATTACCCACATTCCAGAAAATGTCAGAATAGACAATACAGAACTTCCCCTTCTTAGCCCCTATGCTATATTTTCTCAAGATCGTGCCTATGCGAGAACCTTTCGTCAAAGAATTTCCAGAATTATAAATACTCCTAGACCTCAAGTCAAAGAGTATGTTCAAAGTTCCAAACTTGAACAGTGTGGTCTCAAAGCCACTACTGCTGAACAATATGTTACACTTGAGATTCCTCAAGCTCTTATCAATTCCTGGAAATTACAAGGTTACACGCATTTACATCTTGGAGCCATTCGATTGGTTCTAACCCTTCATGGTAGAAAAGGCCTTGCTGCTACAGCTAGGATTGCTATTCTAGATTCCACTTATACATCCTATGGCAACGCCATGATTGGAGCCTTGCTCACTACTTGCAGCAATGGAAGCGTGGTGATGACCATCGCCCCTGATTTCAACATGAAACTTGATGATGAAACTCTGCCTCATCGATTGAAGGTGCAAATTCAAATCCATGGAGCTGACCAGGATTCTCGAGCCACTATGGCTACACTTCATCATCAAATGATCTACCGTCTGCAAGATCATGCTATCAATTTGGGATTTCCCAATTCTACAACGGATGCGTTATACATGGTATCCAATCAATCGGATACTTCAATCATTCAAATCCCGCGGAGAATTCCCAATGAAGAGCTGGCGCAAATTATGCCACTGGAGTGGATCAACAACTACGAAAAGGAATTTCATTCTAGTCGTAGGGATGTTCATACTATCGATTCTCCTATTCTGGAGAGACTTGAAGATGGTACAGTAAAGTCAACATTCAAGAGACCAAATCAACGCCTGATACCAAGTCGGGGTCCCAATCTAATAACATAAGAACAAAAGGCTAATGAGGATATAACCGAGTGATAGAACATGATAATCCAGGTATGATCCAGCGAGTAAAACGGCCTCTCCCTGGGCACTGACTCAGGATCCTTTTAGGATTATCCATATCTTTCTCAATCGGTAATAACCCTTATCTTCCTCTTGAAACAAAGTCATGAAATCGTTACTAGATCAAGGATCATGATCTGATTCTTTCTGATACACAGGTTCCTCATACGAGGCAAGTGTAGAGCATACTCAAATCTTTGAGAGCTAGGCTACTATCATAGAGAGGTTGGAACTAGAGAGAGAGAGAGTTTAGAATGAAAATATTGGGAAAATGTTTATTCAAACTTCGCTTACCAATATGTTACAAGGTGATCCCTTATATAGGAAGAGGGACTCACTAAAATACAAACTAACAACCTTTAGTGGGTTGTGACTCATTACTTATTTTACAGACATCCCATAGTGGGTATAAAAGCAAAGGACATGACTCACCAAAACACTCATAAAGTAAAAGTGCGCTGTCGGCACAAACGACAAGGTACATATAAAAGCATGACTCACCAAAACACTCATAAAGTAAAAGTGCGCTGTCGGCACAAACGACAAAGTACTTTATGGATAGATAGGCTCATGATGAACACCTTTATTCTTTATATCAGGCTCAAATCTCCTTTCTTCTTTTTCCTTTTTCTTTGCCTTTTTGATTGCGGCTTCCAGCTGTACACGTTCTAACTCTGCATCAAAGTTGTCTTTTGTGATTATTGGTGTTTCCTGAGTGGGGGACAGGAAATCTTGGAGAAATTGGGAGTCCAGCTCATTTGGATCTTGTGACTCAATAAGCCTGGTTGGATTCGAACACCATTCCGGGTCCTCGTCTTCTGAGAGATCAATAGAAACTGGGTTTGATGCTGATGGTGATGCTTCAGGTGGTGCTAAGGATAACCGTGGCCATTCAAAAGCTATGGCCCTTCCTGTAGTCATTGTTTCATTGGGGTCATAGAACTCTCCAGGTAATGGTCCAAGGGAAGTGCACGAGAGGTTGCTTGAGTCTCCTTTGAAGTTGTTGAGGTTTAACAGAAAGTTTCTTAGATCTGTTATCACTTCAGTTTGCCTTAATGGCCAGTGTGTTGCTGTTCCCCATAAGTGTGCTTGAACCGGTGTGTAGAGACATCCCAGGTGATCTGCAGCATAAGGCCTGTGCAAAACAAAAAACGAATAGACCTGTTGCTTTCGCACAGGAATATTCCACAAGTTATTTTCATTAATAATATTAAACAACTTATCAGTATCTGACTGATAAGAAAAATGCCTTGCTGCTACAGCTAGGATTGCTATTCTAGATTCCACTTATACATCCTATGGCAACGCCATGATTGGAGCCTTGCTCACTACTTGCAGCAATGGAAGCGTGGTGATGACCATCGCCCCTGATTTTAACATGAAACTTGATGATGAAACTCTACCTCATCGATTGAAGGTGCAAATTCAAATCCATGGAGCTGACCAGGATTCTCGAGCCACTATGGCTACACTCCATCATCAAATGATCTACCGTCTGCAAGATCATGCTATCAATTTGGGATTTCCCAATTCTACTACGGATGCGTTATACATGGTATCCAATCAATCGGATACTTCAATCATTCAAATCCCGCGGAGAATTCCCAATGAAAAGCTGGCGCAAATTATGCCACTGGAGTGGATCAACAACTACGAAAAGGAATTTCATTCCAGTCGTAGGGATGTTCATACTATCGATTCTCCTATTCTGGAGAGACTTGAAGATGGTACAGTAAAGTCAACATTCAAGAGACCAAATCAACGCCTTTTATCTTCAAAAGGCCAAATCCTGTCCATCCAACCTGCTTACAAACACAAGGAAAAAGTGCCAGTATTTTCTGTGGATGCAGAAGCAAAGCCCTGCTTTGTGTCTAAAGTACATGGCCACTTTGTGTGGGACGCAGCCCCTGAAGAATGTGATCCGGATTGCGGATGTGGAGATTGGGATAACTGGACTGGGCCTGAACAGAATCTATGTTCGGAAGCTATACCTTACCTTAAACAGAAACCCTCCTGCAAAAAGCCCAAGCCCATTAGGGATTATGATTTTGATCATGGTCCTAAACAAACCAAGCCCAAGAAAAAGAAATAGGTAGCTTTTCATAAAGAACCTCCACCAAAACCAACCACTTTCCACCAACTGTTAAAAGAGTTAGGTCATTCGGACTTAGCTGCTTCCATATTCTCAGACCAAAACTGCACATTCTCATCATACAAACCTGAGCCCATCATACAGCCCATTCCTGTACAACCCATTCAGGACCTTCCATGTATTGCTATGATTCGGCCCAAGTATGAAGAAGACTTTCCACCCCTGGAAAGAAGGATAAATGAATCATCTAGATATTCATCTAGACCTTTTGTTCATCCAGACCAGATGACGGCCCAAGGACAGAGACCTTTGTCTCAATCTGAAGAAGTGTTAAATTGGCAAACTGAGAATTCAGTAAGCCAAAACAAAGTCCTTCATAGGATCAACACAAGATTGGAGCAACTTCATGACAAGACTGATGATGTTGCCAGTAGACTTGATTGTCTCGGTTCGCAAGTTAAAGAGTTATATTTGAAGTATAATTCTCGAGCTCAGCAACTAGACCAAGAGCTCCGAGAGCTTATTCAAGCTCGTTACTCTGGTTCACAATTCCAGCAGAAGGAACAGGAATTGAAATATGTCAAAAGTGAGTTACAAAGGATTGAAAGGGATCTAGCCACCAAAATACCAGCCTACCCACCTGACCCTTTCACTTACACACCAATATACACTCCATCCATTCCCTCAACAACCAGAGAGCCTTTCCAAATGAATTACCCTATTTTCCAACATCTAAGGAAAAGCAGACAACAATCTACCCAAAAGACCAAGCCTCAACCCATCCAACCTCGACCAGAACAACCATTTAGTCAAACCCTTGACCCCTCAGTCTCATATGAAATACCACCCTATAGACCACTGAAAATCCAAGAACCTACAGAATCCCCACCTAAACAAGTTGAAAAGCCATCCTTATCAAAGGATAAATCCATTGCCACCATTAGACAAATTTCTGAACCTTCATCTGATTCTGAAATCTCTGAAGATGAGTTCTCTGAATTATCTTCTGATTCTCATGATTCAGAAACTAGTCTACCACCCTTATACATGATGAATGAGCCAACCCCACAAGAATCAACCTCAACCCAAATTGATGAAGATCCTATAGATCCCATGAATGAGCAAACTGCTCAATCAAGTTATGTTCCTAAGCCCATGAATGGACCATACTTTACTTTTGATGATCTACCTCCACATAGATGGAGAGAAAAGTTGCATGAATTTGGAGCTTGGATTGATGTTCAAATGAACGTTCCTGAAGCTAGTTCACATGATGTGTTATCAAATTTCCTGTCAAGATTGACTGGTAGTCTTCGTGAATGGTTCACAAGTTTGAGTGAATACCAGAAGTTACAAATGGCGCAGTATACTATTCCTCAGTTTCTTGGAATACTGCACCGGGAATTTATTGGTGATTTCAGTATCATTGATAAAAGAGCTAGACAGGATTACTTTGAAATGAAATGCTGTTCATTAAAAAGGAGTGATCTACAAAAGCATTTCACAAGAATGTCAGAGAAGTATTATATGCTGGGCGGCGCTAATGATATTAATCTTCGCCATGTTTTTATAGCTTCTCTTCCAGAAGAGTTACAGCCAGAATTGCAGAAGGCTATTAACTCCTTACAAAGAGATATGAACAACATATCTCTCGGTGAAATTTATCAGTTAGCTCTTGCCTCTCTTGATCGTCTTTGTGAACAACAGAAATTTGTGAAGAATGTTCTCAAGAATAAAGTTCAACTTCAGAAAGTATACAAGAGGCCAGAACTGCAAATTAAGTGCAAGGAGAAGAAGGACTGTTCATGTTCTTCTCACAAGAAGAAGTCTCATTTCTTTAAGTTCTCATCCAAGAAGGATTATTATCCGAAGAAGAAGAAGAGACCCTTTAGATTCTTTAAGAGGAAAACTTCCTTTTCAAAGAAATCTAACAAGTGTTACATTTGTGGAAAGACAGGGCATTTCGCAAAACAATGTCCTAATAGAACCAAGAAGGATATCAGGATGCTTGATCAAATGTCTAAGGTTCTATCCTTATCATCCGAAGAAGATATTGAATCCATTCTTGAAGAACAAAATGATCGTGATGATCTAACGGCTTTTGCTGTTCCTTGGGATGATTATGATTCAGAAGAAGAGGACAAAATCCTCTCTATTCAACGACCTTGTCAGCATGTCCAGCACAGCAGACAAATATGCAGGATCAATCTTGTCAATCTTCAAACGTCCAATGTTCCTTTGCCAAATGTTAAAATTAAGGTGCTAAAGGACAAATATGACAAACCAACATCGACTATTGGTTTTATTGATACGGGTTCTTGCTGCAGTGTCATGAAACCACATATTTTACCTCCAGAGGAGTGGAAACAGCATGAAGAATATTTTACAGCCGCTGATGGTAATCCCTTTTCCATAAACCTTATTTCCAAGAGGAAAATTGGAATTCAGTTCTTCCCTAACTGTACAGTTTGGACAAGGGTATTGGGTAGTGAATTGCCCAACAAAGATATTCTAATTGGTATGGATATATACCACATGGCCAGAGGACTGCAAATTCTTCCAAAAGGAATCAGGTTCAAATCCTCATTTGCTCAGTGGGAAGCAACCAGAAACCTTTTTGCTATACAACAAGTGCCACCTGGTTTTGAAGAACTCAAGGATCAGTTAGTTCCATACTGTCCTGAATCCCATAGTGAATTCATCCATCCATTTCCCTTGTGGAAAAATAAAGAGTTCTTTATCCGTCTTCCATTCAAAAAGAATGAAGATGTGAATCCTACCAAGGCTACACATTTGGGAATGTCCCCTGAAGATCTAGCATTAGCTAGGGAGGAGTGTGATCAACTGCTTAAACAAGGCCTCATTGAGCCCACTAAGTCTCAGTGGGCCTGTCAAGCCTTTTATACAGAGAATGACAATGAAAAGAAGAGAAAGAAGAAATGGTTCGTTGTGGACTACAAGCCATTGAATCTCTTCTTGGAAGATGACAAGTTCCCTCTACCAAAAATAAGTACTCAAACAGTTCATCTCAAGAGGGCCTCCATCTTTTCAAAATTTGATTTAAAAGCGGGTTTTTGGCAATTGGGCGTTCATCCGGACGATCGCTACAAAACAGCGTTTTGCATTCCTAATGCCCAATATCAATGGAGAGTGATGCCTTTTGGGCTCAAACCAGCCCCTTCACTATTTCAAAAGGCTATGGTAAGAATCTTTCAGCCCATACTCCATTCAGCCTTAATCTATATTGATGACATACTTCTGTTTTCTAAAACGGAAGAAGCCCACAAAGAACTCTTGGCCCAATTTACCCAAATTGTCAAAAAATATGGGATAATGCTTTCAGCCACAAAAAGCCAGATAGGCCAAGCCCAAATCCAATTCCTTGGAAACATTTTTTCCAAAGGACAGTTTCAGCCTAGCCCACATATAGCAGTCAAACTATTGGAATATCCTGACAGATTAACCAATAAACAAATCCAACAGTTTTTGGGCATAGTGAATTACATAAGGGATTTTATTCCACGTGTCACCCAATATACCAGTCCCTTATCCAAGATGCTTAAGAAGAAGCCACCTGTATGGTCAGAGATACAGACAAGAGCAGTGAGAAAGTTGAAAGAGATTGCTCAACATCCTCCACCTCTGAAGATTCCCGATAAGGGAAATCTTATCCTCCAAACTGACGCAAGTGAGAATTATTGGGGTGATGTCCTTATCGAAGAAGAAGGAGACAAAAGAAGTTACTGTTCACATGCTAGTGGACAATTCAAGGACGCAGAGAAAAACTATCACTCAATTTACAAAGAAATCCTTGCTGTAAAAAGAGGGATAGAAAAATTCAGTTTTTATCTGAGTTTTACTCATTTCACTGTGGAGATGGACAACACGTCATTTCCTGTCATCCTTGATCAGAAGAAAAAGATGCTCCCGGATAAACAGTTACTCCGGTGGAAGGAGTGGTTCTCTCGGTATAAATTCACAGTTCGTCACATAAAAGGAAAACACAATTTCCTAGCCGACCTCCTCTCAAGACCATCAAAAACCTCTCAGCTCAATTCCATTTCAAAAACTCCATTGTTCATACTCAAATTTTTCTTTTAAAAAGTAAGGCTGCCCAGCTGGGCAACTTACTTGCTGCATCAATTATTTAGCAATTTTAATTTTTTTAAACTATCCCTTTTTTTATTATATGAATAATTATAATAATTAATTTTTTAATAATTATTATAATTGTTAAATAACATTAATAATTGAGTATTATAATAATTAAAAAAATACAAATAATAAAAAAATTAATTTTTAAACAAACTATTTTAACAAATTAATTAGTAATTATTGAATTTTAATTAACAAAATCAAATTTTTACATCAATTAAAGATAAAAATATTTCTCTTATAGAAAAAAAATTATTTACGTTATACATAATAACTTCCTGTACCATATCTTGATCTCCTTCAAACACATTATGGTCATCCCTGCGTTCTTCATATTGAGATTTAGATGACTTATTTATAGTTGTAGTGAGTGGGGTATTTAAATCAAATACAAGAGACTCAATATGAAAAATTAATTGCTATGAAACTTCATTTGATGATCCACCTATTTCAAATGGTCAGGCTCAAAAAGTGGCAAATTCTATAATGCATCTTTGAACCTCAAGAGTCGGAAGAATGAAAGCTGAAATGCGATTGCTTTCTTCTCTTGCCTCAACCAAAATGGAGGCAAAATGCTTATCAATCAATAATCCCATTCACCCTTTCGAGTGGATAGCTCTGATCAGGACTCTTCCCACTTACAAATAAAGTTATACTATTGAATTTAGAATCTGTGACCCATTTTGTTAATCTTTTTTTTTTGTGAAAAAAAAAAGCCATTTACGAATTGCAAGTCCCAAATTTTCGGTCCTTAGCCACATATACCCCCTTATTGGAGCTCTTTCCATCATATATCAATGGAGGGAAAAATAAAACCTCCACAAACAACATATGCAGCTTCGTTACCAAAAGAAAATAAAAAAGCATGTGCAGCTTCCAAGGCCATACACATGTTCTTGTTTACATATATATATATTTAAAATATGCAACAGAAAACTCTTCCAAGAAGGAACAACCATAGTCTCCAGGAACAACTGCTCATGGGTTTACTAACCTGTCCAAAACTTTCATTTCTAGAAAAAATAATAAATAGAAGAAAAATGAATAAATAATTCCAAAGTCAGACAAGTATGCTCATTCTATATTCCTATTTCACAGCTTATCTAAGACGTAAAATGGCACTTTGAATACAAGCATGCTTTGCCACGAGGAACATTATGAAGATACTGCTCCATCATAACCTTATCTGGACAGTGATCCCTAATAACTATATTCTTTTTCCACCGGGACCCTAACAACTACATAAAAGCTCTTTTAGGGAAGCTATGAACTGACATGTATACTAATGTTAAAATCCAAGTTTGATCTCCAGGCCTATTGAATCAAGACAAGTAATTTGATTTGAAAAATGACTGCCAACAAAAGTAACTGCAGAAGTAGCTAATTCACCCAAAAAAAAACTGCCAAATTACCTATTGTGCTGATATATAAGCAGAGAAACAACCAACGGGATTTGAGCGAAGGGCTACATGAGTGCTGATATATATTGAATTCCTCCAAGGCAGAAACTGGACAAATCTATTGTGCAAGGTAAATGTCAGACTCATATGTAATGACTCTTAAAATATATAATATACAGGATTCTTGCCAATCAACAAAGGAATATAATATATCAGCTGCTGTAGAACCTACAAAGTCCAGAACCTATAGAGTCAGAGCACAATAACTCAAGCTCAGTATAAAAGCAGTAAATATCCAGAAATACTTAGACAAACACCATGAACACACCTGGCGTGGACGTTACAACCTCCAGCTTAATGTACAAAGGTAAAAATGAAGAGCAGCTATTCGTCAAAAGAAAGTGAAGGGAGCATTATATAAGGCGATTCTCAAAATCCAAAGCATTCCATGATCCTCATGTAAAAGTTTTCAAAACCTTCAAACCCTGCTGGTAAGGAACTATCAGTAAAAGCAACCATCAGTAATGCTTAAGTTTATGGTTTTCAAAATTTTCATCCTACTCAGGCAAAATAAAACAACAAAACTATCAGACAGACAACTATGGCCTATGGGTAGCACAATTTGTCTGTAAATGTTACGTTTTGTTGGTGGTGATTTTGAAACGTTGTCGTTTTGGTATATTTTTATTTAGTAGGTTTGGGTATCTTGTTTAGTTGTTTATTTTGTGAGTTGCTGCTGTGTCAGCATCTTAGCTGTCTTATGCAGTGCGTTTTGCCTGTAGGGTTCCTCTAGCTCTCTCTTTAATAGTGCTCAGGACCAATTTTGGAATTATGATCAAAGAATTTACCAATTTTGGGTTTACCGTGTCAGTAAAAATATGAAATACGAGGCCTATGTTATGCTGAAAAGCTTATAAAATAATACATGATTCATGATTTTCATTAAAGTTTCTGTGAAAGATTCAGCAATACTAACCAAGTACTCCTGGGCCCCCATGATCGGTTGAGTATATAAATAATGATCGTTGGGACATTTCCTGTCCAACAGCATAATTATACATAAATTAAGCAGAACAGCCTATACATAATTTTTGTATCTTCAAATAAGAGAGAATAAAGTTTTTCTACATTCCATCCCTCAACAAAGATATGCACTTAAAATTTTGGATGGAACATAGCTACTGTCCAAATTAATTAAGCCACAACTTTAACCTCAATTTCCTGCTTATATATTTTACAAATAATAACACCAAATATTGCAAAATGAGAATTAGTAAAACTACCTTAATAATTTTGCTCTGCCTTATTTTCTTTCTTTTTTGTGCTATTGAGATATAAAATTGAAAATGTCAAGTTTTGTTGATGTGATAGACCGCAAACAAAATACAAGACTAGCTGGTAAAATAGAAAGTGATCCTATACAAAGCAGAGGAACATGAATCAAGAGTAACGATATGAGGAAGAACAAATGAAAAATACAATACCAGGTAGCATAATCAGAAAAACAGAGATCCTCATCCAATAAAAAGAAAAAACTGTATTAACAAATCAGGAAGGGAAGGAAAGCCCAAAATCAAACTAAAACAAAACCTTCACTAAAAATAGGGCACTCATTTGGTCGGCATAGGTTGGGTAATATAAAAAATAGAGCACTCTTGGCTTATTAAAAGAGAGTATAGGTTAAAACTAAATTAAATGTTGATCTAATGAGGGAATACCAAAATTTAAAAGTTTAATCAGACACAGAAATTTAAATGCAAGAGTCCAGAAATATTTGCAATCAAGGAAGATACCATAAAGTAAAGATGAAAAAGTGAAACGAATATACAAAAACTAAATGCTCCATGTTCATGTCATTAATGGGCATTAACAAACACATAAACCTGTACATCTCCTCCCCTTATAACCAAATGTTCCTCTTCGATGCATCAAGATGGAAGGCCACAAAATATAAACTTCAATACAGCCAGGAAATATGGTGAGCAGATATCTCCGCACCTAGAGCATTAGCATCCGACAACAACTAATCTTATCAGATTCAGACTCTACTGATTAGCATGATACTTTGAGTCGATGGTACTCGCAATGCTTTCGCAGACGTATCTGAAATCAGTACAAAGGAAATGATACCAACTCCTCATAACAGTCACAGCATGGTTAGAAGATACAAAATATGAATATTGTCAACAGAGTTAGCATACCAGTGGTAGGAAATCCTTACGCTTACCATCTTCATCAATTTGTATGATCTAAAACACCATCTGCAGTTGCATTGCCAACCATAAAATATAATCCAATTTCTCCTCATCCTTAATTTCCTCTCTTTCCGACTTTGCAAAAGTAGGAGACCTTTCTTTGTGCTTGTTTTTGGCAGCTCTGGCTGCAGCAAGGTTTCCCGCCCTGAAAAAAGAAAAAGAAAAGAAAAAAAGCTTTATTAAGTACCTTGTGATAAACATGAATCCAAACAGAGCACGTGACAAAGATAATATCAATCTGATTAGTGAAGTTCAGGCAGGGAAACATAAACTTCATTTATCATTCAAACAAATATGCAACAATAAGAACCAAAGTATAACCAAGAATGTTCAATTCACAGAGCAAGCATATTAGTATTGGCCAAGTAATATATAAAGAATGGCAATGAATAACTAAAACGACAGCAAAGTAAATAATATACATAAAGACATATGATTGTGACAGAAAAACAATGGATGAAAATATTTTAAAGACCAAATTGAAAATCATTCATAAATGACGAATTCCAAGAATCCAAAAGTAAGTAATACCAAGGTATTAGAAACAAAGATTATATTAGAATGTTCAGCACAGAACAGATTTTAATGTTTTTTTTCATATATTCAGATTACATCATCGATTTTTTTAAGCAAAAATTCTTGCCATATTATTTGTCATCCAGAAAAAAATTCAATTTTTACCTATATTTTATTTTTGTTCAGACTCCAAATTTTGGAATTTTTGAATGAAAAGCTAGCAACCAAGAACTTTACAACATTGTCTAGACACTACATGACGACAGAAAGGAGCTCAAACCCAAAAAACAGCGCGCAAAAATGGGAAAGAAGGACAGAGAAATAGAAGGCTTCACCAACAATAATCTCCACCGTTAATAGGCTCGACTTTCCAAGTACATGCAATAATCTCCTCCGTCCATCAGCACTACTTTTGATTCGTTATTTGTTAAAATTTCGAATACGGTCTGGACCATTTCTTCACATTTACATATCTCAGGAGCTCATGCATGCGTTCGTCGAACTCAGATGGAACCTTCTTTGAGTCAAGAAGCCACACAAGAATCCCAGGGACTTCATATCCTTGCTTCCCACCAATTCTATAACTCCATTCCAATCTTTCAACGCAGTTGAGGTTGAAGACAAAGACGAAATTGATGATTTCGTGCCGCCCAATAAATCCAGAGAATCGGTGCAAGAATTTCCACAAGATTCGCTATAAACCTCATCTGCGCTCTTTGATTTGACTTTTTCTTGTCATCACGGTGTTTCCTGCGGTGGTGTGCTTTCTCTCTCATGAGGTTCCTGTACCCGATCGCTGAAATCCCATTCAGAGCTGGGAATTCCAAGCCTTCTAAAACCATCGCACCAACTGAAACTGAAAAAGTTAATACACACTGCACACCTCGTCTCATTCATGGGAAAAAGACTCGCGCGACTGATTGAATGCTTGGAGAAAATATATAAAGTTAATCCATGTGTAATAATTTAGTGCCCGTTCTGTCTCTTATAAAAGTACTTTTAAAATAATTATAATTTATAAAAATAAAATTTAAATAAAAATAGAGAAATTTACTGAAAAATTATTTAAATAAAAAAAGAGAAAATAATAATTAAAAAGTACAGTTTGATTTTTAAGAATGAAAACCAAATATGTACTTAGAGTCTGAGTCAACTAAATTTGAATGGATGGAGGGAAAACTGGCGCTACTGGTTTAATTTAAATTTAAAATTAAGAAAATGCAGATCCAATCAAATAAACATAAAATCAGTTACAATCAAAATGAATGCTAATCAGCTCAAGTTTTTTTTTCTGTTTTTATATATTGGTATATTGATTATTATTTTATTATTTTGATTTTGAGTTATAAACTACTAGTATTTATTTATATTTGCTATAATTTTTTTCTTAAATTATATTCTTATTTTTTAATTGTGCTAATTATATTAATTTAGCTTTAATATTACTTTTAAAGTTTTAAGCTTGATAAGGTTCATACTCGTCTCCTTCTCTAACTTTTCTTTTTCAAAATTTTTTTTAATTTTTACCCTTTTTTATCTATTTCTTAAATATTTTTTCATGTAATCCTATCATTTTAATTTTTATGACACTTATCAACTATAACCAATCTGACATCAATCAAACCTTAAACTAATACTTTGACTAATCATGTGACCGGTGCTGTTTCTTTAACATTGCTTACAATAGAAAATTCTTTGCTTTAGTTATTTTCCTTAAAAACAACGACAGGACAACATTTCCCTCAAGAAAACTGAAGTTCGTCCTGAATTCCTCTTGTTAAACAAGTTGTATGTTTATAACATTTTGGTCATTCCAACATATTAATTCTTCATTGATGTTAAAACTTTTATCAACGGCACATGATTTATTAGCCGGTGGACATGGTAAATACTTGAAAACGCTTAAAAAGACTTACAGTCATTTTCTTATGGCCACAAATGAAACATGTTGCAAATTGTTTATGCAAAATTTCCTTATTTGTCAGCAAAACAATAATCAAATTCTAGAACCCACAGGCCACTTACAGCCGTTTCATATTCCAAATAGGTGTGGAATGATACTTTCCGTTACCGAGCACAGTCATTTAACTGCAATATCTCACTTTAAAAAAAAAAAGAAAGTGGGTTATTTACCCTACCACTGGGTTCCAGCTCGTGATTTTTTGGCAAGAATCATTTTGTCTTAGCCATACACATTCGGATGTGTACTACATATCATCCATAATCAGATAGCCAAACAAGTGATTTTGTTTAGAAGCATACCTATGATGTTTTGCCCGTAAGCAACCTTGAAAGGGGAGTAAATTCTTAGTATGGATTGAATACTCTCAACACAAACTATCATAGCTTCATTAGGATGATGCCCTTTCAAATTGTGTATGGTAGAGACCCACATACACTGTATCCTTCTGCTCTAGGCGAAACACAAATTGCTGAACTAGAAGAACAACTCATACAGGGATGAAATGCAAAAACTCATCCTCTGCATTCTATGTCTAAGGAGAAGTATGTTCCCTACTAAATAAATAAATAAATAAAATAATAGTAGCTATTTTTAATATTAATTAATAATTATTGTTCTTTGACATTATGACTCAGTAAATATATTCTCAAATAACAACAGTCGTTTAGCAAGAATAAGAAAATGAATCTATTTCTTGTAAAATATGCGGGCAAAAACCCTAATTAGACAAAGAAGCTAAAACAAAATGTCAAATAACACAGGCTCTAAGGCTAGGAAAAAAAATCCTTTTGAAGGCGGATTTAAGAACTCCGTATCTTCTTAAACTGAATCTTCGGAATTCATGCAGTTATGTTATGAATACTCAAGGGTCAAGAGTAACACAAAGAAGGGGACTATGATATGTATATGTAATATGTATAGAACTTATTTCCCCTCGTCGTGTTCATATGTTTTTTTTTTCTCTATCTTTTATAACATACAGTCTATTTATATCAATAAAGAATCTGCATTGGTGTCTTATTTATGAACCTGTTTGGTTGTTTTGACAAGGATGACCCAATGAGGGAGATAATAACACCAATTTGTACTGTTTATATACCTTTGTACTGTTTATATCCCCCAAGCTCTCTTCAAATCAAAGATCAATCACTAACCCCCTGTTTGGTAGGGGCTTTTGAGAAGGCTTCCCTCCCCTCCACTATTCATATCCAATCCAAACAAGCTCCCCTCCCCCTGTTTGGATACACAATTTGAGGAAGGGGGATGAGAGCAACTCACCTCCCCTCCCCCTCAAAGCGTTCCCCCGAAATCGGGGAGACAGTTTTGTTTTTTTTTTTTTCATTTTTTATTCTTTTTTTATAAATAAAAAATATTTTTTAAAAATTCTTAAAACATAAAAATATTTATTTGAAGGTTCCTAATACCAAAAAATATTACATCCAAGTCTTATATCTCAAAAAATGAGTATAAAAAACTTCAGTATTGAGTATAAAATTGTGAGTATCAGTATAAAATATTAAAGCATAATTTTATACTCAACATTGAAATTTTTTATACTCATAAAAATGTACGAAAATTTTTTTAATTTCAAAAGTAAAATGATCAAATTATTATTAACATCCCTCCCCTCCTCTCCTATCCTGAATCAAACAACAAGTTATTAAAATTTCTCCCCTCACCTCAATTCCCTTCCCTTTCTTCCCCTTCCCTTCCCTCCATATCCCATCTCCCCTCCCCTCCCCTCCATTAAAATTCCTCCCCTCCCTTTCCCTCTCATCCCTCCTAACAAACACGTAAGGCAATATACACAATAGAGTCCATAGCTACACTACCCATCACTACAGATTAGGGGTTACAACTCAAACCTGCCAAAATTCTTGATCATCTCTAGACACAGGTAGTTTAGTTACCCACTGGAGTTGTTAGTGCAGTGGCATGAATGTCCTGTTAAAGAAGGAAGTTGGAAAAACTATGATGTAGTTGCTAAGCAATGTCCTTTTTTGCCTTGAGGGCAATGCATCTTTCCCAGGAAGGTGTATTGATAGACTTCCACCCCACACATACACGAGCTAAGAAACGTGGAGGAAGAGTGAAAGTTACTAACCAAGTGGTTGACCAAGTCTAACATCCACTTAACTAAATCTAGCACCCCCTTTTGCTCTTGAACAGTAACACCTCCCTCTGCAAGGACCTAATTTGTGCCAACTGTGACGAAAATGACTTATTTGGGTATACATTTTCTGCCTTCATTCTTTCTCTAATACCATAAGCAGGGGTTTTGGCATTTATGTAAGCTTGGATCAGAATTTCATATGGCCTCAGACGGCCAACATAGCCACATTGCTTCATTCTATAGAACCACTTCTCAGTATTATGTATATCTCCCAGCATTGCATATTGTTCCATGACAACTAAAAAAGTGTTGAACAATGGTCTCACTCTCCCCCGCCCCGAAGTTTTAAGATCAACTACCTTGTTTAAAATTGAATCTGCTTTACCAACATCCCCATCACCCACATAGAGCCTCACTAGACCATCCCAAGTCAGTGGGCCAATCCAGCCTTTAATATTTCCAAATCGCTTCACAAATTCCTTCCCCTTAGATATCTTGTTATTCAGAATATAAACATTTAACAGATGAGCATAAATCTTGGATGGGAGTTTCTTCCATTTGTCCAGCATCATTTCAAAAATTGCTTCAGCCTCTTCAACTTTGCCCAACTTGCCCCACGCTGATATGGCAGCAAGGCACTCATTCATAGTGGGGTCTAATTTACAAACAGTCCAAATTCTACTCACATCATCAGCCATGTCAAGAGATGCATAGAGAGAAACTAACGCCCTCCTTGCCCCATTTATATTTTTAAAATTTCCTCCTTCAATGTCATTCAAAATAGATAGAGCTTTATCTTTCAACCCTTCAGATATAAAGTGATTTACCATGATTGTCAGGACATGAATATCAACTTGCAGACCTTGAGACTTCATAGCCTCAAACAACTGCTCCATACCAATTGTGTCCTTCAACTCACTTTTGAGAGCAATCAGGATCCTGTATGTAAGACGAGATGGCTTCAAATTTTCCTCCTCCATTAATGATAAGATGTAAGCTATATTACTTCGATCAAATCTTCTATACAGAATGATCATTTGATTGCAATCATATATAGTGATTGGCAAGCCTAGCTTCCTCATTTTTTCAAAAACTGCCTCTGCTTTCCTTTTATTGACAGCCCGGACACAGTTAGCTAAAAGTGTTCTGTACAATAATTTACCCCTGAAAGACTCTGGAACTTCATTCATGTACTTCTCACCTGCATCAACTCCTTTGACTTTGGCAATCAAATCAATCCGAGATGCATAATCATGTTCCCTAAGTTCAAAATGTTTCCAAGTGCCCAACAACTCTGAAAGCTGCAAAACAGATAACACCATAAGCAAGTCTAGACATGTTTTTTTGCTGTGGAGAGGTAGCAGAAGAAATAATAAAAATCTAGAAAGAAGCAACAAATTCTCATTTAGTACGACTGTGAACTACCGCAAGCATTAGGTTTAGACCATCTAGAATGAACCTTTTTCCCTTTTTCCCATAAGCATTCTTCATGACTCAACTTATGCACAACAGTTCAATAAATGGATGAGAACAAAACCATCTGTTCTCATCATGCATCCAATGAATGAAAGCCACATATGATTCAAGAGGACTCAACCACATTCCAGCTGCAGATTTTATTTGTTGATCCCTATTTATTTGTGAGTGCAGTCCATGAATAACAAGATTGGCACTGCCTACCAAAGAAAAATTCCTTTACTGTTTATAAAAGAGTTGAGATATGAGCAATCTACAAAAAAGAAAATGCAAAGCAAATAACTACTATGGGTTACCCATGGAGTTGCCATCAACATTGTGGTGTCACATGATCTAGGGTTACAGATTAGTAAATTGTTACTTAAGCTAATGGCATATTTTCCATAGGATTACTTTGGTGATTCACTGTTTGGGATATTAAGATGGATTATTATTCATAGCTATGTATTGCCATTAGTCTTGTGGGACTTTCCTCAGTTTTGTTCAATTATATCAGCTTTTATTTATTTTCTTTTAGTGACTGGTTATTTAACTACAAGGTCACCAAGCTTTGACAAAACTTTTCCTAGATGATGTACTCAATTATTACGATTGAATGAATGATCAGCTGAGCTTATTCAAAAATTGCCTACTCGGTTGCATGATGCAGTCAAAACCTAGCCTAGGTGCATTACCAAGGTTAACTTTCTTCTTCTCAAATCTTATCATGTCTTCTTCAATTTTCTGTCTATATTGAAATCCTTTGGCAGGCTTTACCAAGATATGTTCTTTTGCAATCCTAGACGATTCTTTCCTTTGATCTACCCAAGGAAACCATCAAGCCGAATACCCTAATTTGAAGGTAGTATCTACACCCCGTGAAAGCAAATAATTGACCTCTTAATACCAATATTTTTAAAACAATAAACAATTTGAGATAATAATAGTTCCTTCAAAATGACCTTCCTTAAATATACAGCGAAGCACCTTAATCCCTAACCTTCCAACCCTTAATGAAAGAAAACAGTAATTTGATCTTCTTAACCCAAAGTCTTGCCCTGGCCAGCATCACATTCACTTGCTTAAGTATTCTAGGTATATAAAATGGGAGGCAGTTACAATGATATATTGCAGAGGCAAAAGAATGGTACAGCTACCAGGAAACAGACACTACTAAGAAATTAGATAGTAGCACTTTTCTCTCAGACCCTTTGTTCAAACACTATTTATAGCAACAAAGACTCAGTTATCTATGAATCTAATTAGAAAAAGATACACGAAAAATCTTCTAAAGCTAGGGAAAATACTATGCTAATTGCTAAGTATACTGGCTACTGCATAGAGAACCATCAAGTGACTAGAAAAACTGCATGGTTTGTCCTTTTGTAAGTTACATTGCAGCAACTTGAATAAAACTGTATGCAGGGCATTATTACCAGAAAAATTAAATTGCAGGACATCATGTGAAAGCATCCTATCAATAGAAAATGCAATATTGTACACTAAAACACTAGCAAAAGAAAAATGACTTTTCAATTGGTCATTGCAACCTTAATAAAGAGGGGAAAAAAACTGAAAGAAGAAAAATACAGAAAGTATGCAGAACTGAAAGATGCAAAATTCAGAAAGTATGCAGAGAACATCAGAGATATTGGACAACAAAAGGCACGGTTGTCAAGATCAGTAGTTAGATCATAAGATCTTATAATCCCACCTAACAAAAACAACCCCAGGTCCTTGTAGGACTGAAGATGACCAGGAATGTGGTAGGCCACTCCAGCCGAGAAGATTACACACACACAAACAGATACATGTTGTTCCTTATTTGACTCAAAATGCTCCTTTCTGAAGGCTAAAATGCATCTTTCTACTTTGCATTATCATATATAGTCTGTATTCTATGATTTTGTGGGTCCTTGCTTCTTCTTGTATCTTGACTATTAATTCCCTTAAAATTTGTTGGACGGACTTGATTATTGAGTGTCTCCAAGTTCAGATGATTATTGTGAAATTCTATCTTGAGGATTAGTGACTTTCATGACATGTGACTTGTTCAATACTTTAATGCAGGATATTATCATTTTGGAAACTTATGGGTTGGTATTATGCATGTGATTTTGTGACTTTTACAACTTATGACTAGCTTTAATGAAGTGTGATGAGGTTTTGATAAATGTTGCCCATCTAAGAGTTGTATGTAAACTATATATGTGTTTTTCATCATAAAAGGTAGGATCATATGATCCTTGTTCCACTCTTCCAATTCAACCTTTTCAATGCTTCGATTGATCCTGCATAGAATCTTAATCTTGACAACCTAGCCAGCAGGAAATCACTGAGAGCTTTTTTTTAATTAATATAAAATAATGGAAGCTTCTTACACAATACACATTCAAATTTAAGTCAAACAAATGCATTAAAAGACTAATTGAAAAATTACACCTACAAATTCATTTTGAAATTTGAATAACAATGAGTACAATCATTCATGAACTTTGCAGAAAACTTTGCACAATTAATTGAAGTTTTTAAATGAAGAAATATTAAAAAATACCTGCAATGCCCTGCCATACATTCGACATTTCTGGAGATTATATATGATCTTAGAAACCTCTATTTGGCTCAAACCTCCCTTATCCTTAACTAAGTCCTTAAGAATGCTGGGAATCAAGCGTGTTGGAATCTTCTCTAAGGTTCTTAATAATTCTAAAGAGGCTTTTTCCGTTAAAGGGCCCCGACTGTTCAGCCCTTCCTCAGAATCCGACAAATCGTCATCCAGAAATCCTGGTTCTGAAACCAAAGCCACCTCTTCTTCCTCCTCATTAATATCCTCAATCACATTAGCTGAAATAAGCTTTTCAAGTTCCATAGAAGTGTCTTTGGCATCATTTTCATAACCACTTTTTTCACTTACCTGTGAGAAAAGCCTACAACCACCTAGAGAGTTATTTCCAAAAATTGGTAGACCATGGTAGTTTTCCTCTCTTGAAGAAAACCTTCTTGATCTTAACTGCTCAAGATAACATCCACCAGGCCTGTCTCCACTGAAGTTACTTGGGCCTCGTCTCACACATAGTAATCCATACAACTTGAGACGATGTTCTTGATTCCTACGAATAAGAGAAACATTTCAGCCTTCTTGCATGCCACAAAGCTGAACTTCCCAAATAAGTTTTAATTTTACTTAAAAAAGAAAAAAAGGTAAATACTAACCCATTTTTGTTCTAATGTTTTAACATACAAACTGTAAATGAATGAGCAAATTTTGGTAGAAATAGAGAACAAAAGAATTAGAAAATGACTGTTTTGATGCTGGACGATGTTGAGGGAAAACGTTACGAAGTTAGGTAATGCGAATAAAAGCATGAAACCGTTCTGTAAGTAGAAGAAATGAGCAAGAATACTTACTTAAGAAGGCGAGCAGATCGGAGACGAGACCACATGAAGATGGTGCTGTTGAACCCTTATCACCAGCAGCACCTCTATTCTCGGCGTTCTACAACACAGTTCTCTCACGCAGCTTCTTCATTTTGAATTCAGTCCAAAAAGAAAAAACGTAAGGAAACGATTTTTTTTGTTACAAGGAAATGAAATATTTTTATTATTCAAAGAAGAATTGACTTTTTTTTTTGGATTAAAATTGAGGTTTTTTTTTTCATCAAAATGGTTTGAAAGTTTGAAACCTTAACTTTTTCCACATTTGTTGGTTAAAATAAAAAAACTTTACCACATTCCATATCATATCTAACCATTATCATTTGAGCTAACTTAACCCCACATAACTTACCTACATTTGAAGACTTTAATTTATGAATAGTATTATAATTTGGGCATATAATATTATTTTGTGTTTGTGGAATGTGGAGTAATATTTAGAGCTTCTAATTTTGTTGGCAAAAAAAGAAAAATAGCTTTTTAATTTTAAAAGCAGTAGATCCACTAAATAATTTTATCACAAATATCAAAGATGAATTCTTAAGTACTTTTAAAAGTAATATAATATTATTTGTTAATGAAAATTAATCTAATTAATAAAAATATGACTTATTTTTCATAAAAATGTGTTCAAATTCCACTCTATATAGCTATATATGGCTACCTACGACTCCGATAAAAAGTAAATAGCCACTCGCTTGCAATTGTGCCTATATTCATATAAATATGTATATATATCTTTGGTAACAAGATATTCTATTTGCAACGTGTCAAAAATAATCTAAATTATTGAAAATCTTGTCAATCTCTCTCTATATCTCTCTCTCTTGGATAAGAAAGTAACAAAAGATGAGTTCTAGAAAACGCTGGACTTTATGGGTCTTTCTACATGTTCACACCAGTTTTTTTTGTTGTCTTCATCCATTTTGTTCAAACTTAAATTGAAACATTTCAATCAATAAAGGTAATTTAATTTGCAATTTTTTTACTTGATATGAAATTCGAATGTCTTAGTTATAAAAAAAAGTTATTCTTTGAGTGCTTATGAAATTGACAAATTTATTTTCATGAGTTAGTTTTGAATCAACAAAATTGTGTTCATGTGTGTCATAGAGGCTTGCTATATTTCTACGGACTAATTTGAATTTTATAATTAAGATCTTTTTTGTAACCATATTGAGGACAGCAGCATGTTGGAGGGTTCTTCCAATCTTGTTTTAAAAGAGCCTAACTCAGCAAGAGAGAAAGTGTGCTTATATTATTCGTCCAGTGATGGAGCACTCAGGAAACAAACGCAAGAGAGAAGATGGAGAACAAGTTTTGTTGGCAACTCAGATGCTAGTGCAGGAGTGAAAACACAGATGAATGCCTGTAATCTTTTTCCTTTCTCAAGACTCAAAAAGAGACCCAAATCAAGATGTTGATAAGTCAGATCCATGTTTGCTTTCCTACTAACTTGGTTGGGAGTTATCAATCAGTTGTCTTATTTGGTGGTCAAGATCCGATTATAGCACACTTGGCTCATTGAATCAAAGTTTTCGATCTCTAGTTAACAGCAAACAACTATACCATCTGAGGAGGAAAATAGGTATATGTTGCAGAATATTAGGTTTATTTCTCCGTAGCAATAGCCAATAACTCCTTATTTGAACATATATATATATATAAGGCATTCATTTGAAGGAATTATCGCCAAACTCACACAATATTCTATAATACAAGAGAAATAAACTCAAAGCTGACTGACTCTGCAACCTTTGTTAAAGTCTGTTATTATTGTATTTGTTAAAGTCTGTCATGAACAAACTTTATTATAGTAAAGTCTATTCATGACAAACTTGATTATTAGTCTTGAATAGACTTTTTAACTATTAAAAAAATGTAGGTCCGTGACTATATTTTCTTTTTTTAAATTCACAAATCGTAAATGTTGATTATGTTTTTAGCAAATCATGTTCCTCAATTACGATTTCCTTTTCAACCGCTTTACACCAAGATGGAACACCATATTACAATTTCCTAAAGGTATTGTATATTGGTAAATATTTTTGAAATTGTTATATATTGGTAAATTGTTTTTTATTATTATATTTTGATCAAAGACCTTTTGATAAATGATTTATCTGAGGAGATGACGTTTGATAGAGCTCATTGGCGTCATAATCCATGTAGCCGACCTCGCATAGTGGGATAAGACTAATATTATTATTGTTGTTGTATTATATTTTGATCAAAGAGCCGCTTGTTTCTTAAGTGCTCCATTACAGGATTGATGAATATTATCAGCACACATCCTCCCTTGCTCACTTGAATTTATAATAGTTCTTTTCCCTACAACATGCCGCTATTATTGATATTGTCCAAAATAAAAATCATAATTGTAAAAGTTCAAATTATTCATTAGAATGATAGCGATACAAATATCACGCACAAACACACAATTTTATCAGTTCTACACTAAATCATGACAACAATCACATCAACTTCATAAGCATCACAGAGAATAATTATTTGTAAGCAATGCATGCAAATTTCATATCAAGTAAAAAAAATCCAAATTTTCTTTATTGATTGGAATTATTAAGTTTGAACAGTATGTATGCAGAAAGCAAAACATGTTACTACACTTAAAAACACCTTATAGATAAAAATATCAATTAGATTATAAAATTAGTTTAAAATCAGAGAACGTTAAGGATTTTAGCCTCTAGAATCCCACATATCTTCCCCCTACTTCTCCCACATATCTTCCCCCTACTTCTCCCTAGGTTGAAGAAATGAGGACCAACACAAGAAAAGCTTGATAAAAATTAATGAGGAACCAAACAGGTACACAAAAATAGAGATTCGAAAAAGAATAAAACTTACAAATTAGATAAAGAGATTATAAGAATTTTTTCCACATCCACCAGCTTTTGTTTCTCTACAAATCACATAGGGTGTCTTTCTCTCTCTACCACTTTATCTCACCGGCCCCCTTTTTGTACCGAGAATCTCTCCCTCACCTATTGGGACAATTATTATTAAATCCTAAAACATGAAATTATTTATTAAAAAATTTTAATATTATAAAATATTATACTTAAATCTCATGATCAAAATTAGTATAAAATTTTAAAAAATAAATATAAAATTATAAAAAAAAAGTATAAAAAACTTTAATGTTAAGTATAAAATCATATTCTACTATTTTATATTTATATTTCATGATTTTATACTCAATAATAAAATTTTGTATGAACATAAAATTTAAGTGTAATATTTTTTAATATTAAAACCTTTAAATAAATATTTTCATATTTTATGATTTTTTAGTGATTTTTCCTACTTTCTTCTTTGGTATATTTCCTCTTTTCTGAGTATGAGGGCGCTACATCAATAGTAGACTGTTTCCTCTTTCAGTTCCCTACTTTCAAAAGCAAAGGTTAATTTTTTAAACGTTCTTTTCATTTATTTTTCTTTTTTTTTTCTCACTCTTCTCCAGTGGTTTTCATTTTTTTTGTTATTTTATTTGTGTGTTAATAGTTTGTTTAATTTTTAATTTAAGTATCACTACTAAAAAAATTATTTTTTAGGGCCAGAAATGTCGAAATATGCATTTGTCGAGTTTTGCTTTATCAATGCTTATTTGACCATCAAATAAGTGTTGAAAAAAATAATGTCAAAAAAAAGTATTATTGTCGACAGTTAGAGACCGTGAATAGAAATTTTAAACCATTTTCAAACGGTCATTGACACTCAAAAATACTCATATTTTGCTCAAGCATGTATAGTTAAAATGTATTTTTATAATGAGCCTTTCTCTCTAATCAAAATTTAAAGTATAGACCTTTTAAATATTTTTATACTTAAGAATTTAATATTTTTAATATATAATTAATGACTAAATTTATAATATATTAAAAAATAATCTATATAATAATTTTTAATTAAAAAATAACACCAAAAAACATATAAAAAAAAGTATATAAATATTTTCCTTATTCCACCATCTGAGTTTTTGAGACTGTCTCGCTCCAATATGTCTTTCTTTGATTTCCTCTTTTCTTTGGGTGTGTGGGAAGAGAACAATGCATCAATAATAGATTATTTCTAAGCCAAGTTTTTTTAATTATGTGGACCCCACAATGGCTGGATTCATCATTAGTAATCACATGTAATGCTTTTAAACTACAAATGCCTGTTTTTGCATGTGTTACCAGTTGAACTCATCCTTAGGAATCACATGCAAAGCTCTGTAAAAACAAAGAAGGCCTATTTTTTTTTTTTCTTGATAGGCAAGAAGGCCTATTTTTGCATGTGTTATCGTTTGTTGTTTTCTTCTTTCAAATCTCTACTCATAAGCAAACGGTTTCTTCTATCATTCTTTTCATTTACATTTTATGATCTTTTTTTTCTCACACCTCTCAATGATTTTTATTTTTTGATTATTTTATTTGTGTTCTAATAATTTATTAAATTTCAAATTGTTGAACTCAAAACATATTTACTGAGACTCTCTCTCTCTCTCTCTACCACTTTGTTTCACCGACCATTTGGTACCAAGACTCTGCCTTTCCTATACAGAGAATTTAACTAGTTTAAGTGTTAAACTAGCCTCTCTCCCTCTCCTATACTTTAACTAGTTGGTTAGTAATTTATGGAAAATTTAGTGCTTAAAATATTCCCAACAAGTATTTAAAGAATTTAACTAGTTTAACCAGACCCACACCATCAATACTCTTATTAGGAATCACATGCCAAGCTCTTGAAACTGCAAATGCTTGTTTTTGCATGTGTTATCGTTTGTTTTCTTCTTCTTTCAACTCCCTACTTTCATAAGCAGAGGTTTTTTTTTTTTACCCATTCTTTTCATTTATATTTCTTATTTTTTTCTCACGCTTCTCAATGATTTTTATTTTTTGGTTATTTTATTTGTGTTCAAATAATTTATTAAATTTTTAATTATTTAACTCAACATATTTAGTGAGACTTTCTCTCTCTACCACTCTGTTTCACCAAAGAGTATAAAGAATTTGGCTACCTCTCCTATAACTAGACTCTCTCCTCTCGTATACTTTAAATAGTTGATTAGTTTTATAGAGAATTTAGTGCTTAAAATTCTCCCAAAGAGAATTTAAAGAATTTAACTAGACCCCACATCATCTATACTCATCATTAAGGATCACAGGAATCACATGCAAAGCTCTTAAAACTGCTAATGCTTGTTTTTGCATAAGTCACCTGCATGACTCACCATTAGAAATCACATCCAACGCTCTTGCCACTAGAAATCACATGCCAAGCTGTTAGAATTACAAGTCCCCTATTTTGCGTGTCACTGTTTGTTGTTTTCTTCGTTCAGACCTCTACTACTGTGTGATATGAGACTAACAAAGATTAAAAAAAATCAAAATGTACTTCCAAAAATAAATACAATAAAAATCTTAACATCTCAACATTTTTTCACTATGAATGGCTCATTTCAATTCAGATCTTTTATTTTGATATGATATATTTAAAATTTTAGTTTGAAATAGTTCAACAAAAGAATAATAAATAATATGTTATAAAAAAAGAATAACAAATAATCTTATTATATTATATATAAAAGGATAATTACATATAGACATTTTCGACCGAATTTCCATCAATTTTATGCTTCATCGATTAGCTTACGCAAAGTTGCCGCAATTCTGTGCTCTATAGTTAGGTTTGCACGGTATAATAATTGATTTTATAATAATCATGCCTCAATCTTTTAAGATATAATTAATCATAACTATTTTAAATATATCTAATATCTGTAATATTCATAATTATGAATTCTAAATCTATTTATTAGATAGAAAATTTGTCTAAACACTTCAGATTAAATATATTTATAATTATAATTTGATACTAAAAGGACTTAAATCATCAATATATCATAAAAAGTATGGTGAAACTAATATTGTACATTAGTCATGGCTCCACCCTACTTGGGGCTCCATCCCTTTTTTTTTTTTTTCTATTTTCTACTTTTATTTAAGTGGTTCCATTTTGTTTTATTCTTTTTTTTCTTTTACAACTAGAATCCATCTTTTTCCTTTTCTTTAGCTGGCCCCGCACTTTTTTAATTTAATATTTTTTAATTCAAAAATCTATATTAATTTTAATTAATATTATTTAATATTTTTTAATTCAATATATTTTAGAATTAAATAAAATAAAATGTCGCACCCCACGCATCCTTTTCGAGCAAAGGGAGAAAAATCTAGTTTTGATATATACAACTTGGGACCTTGAGTAATTTAAAGTCCAAGACAAAATATCATTATCATTTGGGATAAAACAATACTCTTCTTTCTCCTTCCATCTTCAATAATAACTTCCCTCTCAAATTAGGATGGAATATCCCGCTCAGAATAGTTATCATTTACATTGCCAAAAGACTCTCGTGGTCTTACGCCTCTGCCAGTTTCAACCGGGGAACAATATTCATTGACTGAAGCTCCTGAAAAATTTGAGAAATATATGAGATATCAACAGACTATAAGGAGCAGACAAGAGGTTAAAAGATGAAATCTTCACGGCACATGAACAAAGTCGAGATCCAGACACAGATAATAACTGCTACTGAATAACATATTAAGTTCAGGAAAAGACCAACGGTAGTCAGATCAAGTGGATAGGTGCTTGTTTCCCTTAAGTAAGACTTTTAGGTTCGAGTCTCTTTTGTACCAGCATGACATCCCTTTTATTTTATGATGATAATTTTTTTGCATGAATGAATTGAATGCAGCATTGAACCTTTTTTTTTTTTTGGGTGATTGTGGTTTTTGGTTTTTGGGGGGGGGGGGGGGATTGACTTGAACTATTGATTAATTTATTAAAGATGACTCGAAACTTTTGACATTCTTGTGGGGGAGCATATAATACCTGGATCAAGAGCTTGCAAGCATATGGTAGTTTCATGGTGGAAATATTATCCCCATTTTTACAAGATGAACATATTCCAGTTTTCAGCTTATGGTGGTAATATCCTAACATGCCACATGATCTACAGACCTGTAAAAGGACAAATATCATCATCATCAAATATCGAATATAAACCACAATCCTTTCAATTGGTTTAAAAAGGTTCAAATGAAATGAACTTTTCATTTTTTATAAAGAGATTTGCAATTTAATGAATATCAACGTAAGCACAAAGAACCTCTTTTCTTTTCTTTGTTCTTTTTCTTTTTTTGGGACCAAGTGTATCATCCCGTAAAAAAGACTAATCTCCTTCAAGATAGACTAATCTCCTTCAAGATACGGAGGGTTTACCTTTTAAACTAAGTTTGTTTCATACAAAAAGATTGGAAACTGAACTCCCAACTACTTGTTTCAGGGATAAAAACCCCTACTACTCACATCAACCTCAGTTGGTACAAAGAACCTCCTTTTTTGTTTTTTGGGCGTCTTGGACAGATTTGCTGCATTAGATGGTGCCATGGATAACAGGTTTTATGGGCAGAGTAGGTGTGCAACCAGATTGACTCACAAGCGAATCAATAAAAGAAAAAATACCAGACATCAAGAGCATCAAGAAAACCTAAAATTGGTTTAACTTGAAGCAGCAGCTAATCTCACAAACTATAATCAACCAAAGCTAGTGAATTTAAAATTAAGTCAGGCCAATAGCTAAATTAAACCAAACCAAGGCAAGAAAACATAGGATAGGTTGCATTTAACATTTAGGTTTTACCCTATTTTCTTCAGGTATAAGTCAAGTTTATCCTAGGTGCATAAAAAAAATAATATATATTTAGGTTTCTTAGCAATACATGCACAAATTCCCAGAGCAAATATAAAAATATTTTGTTCAACTTACAAACATATACCAATTAGTAGAAATAATACATCACTGACTGACTGTTTGCAAGACAATACATAATGGGATTTAGATATTTGCTATTTATGAAAACAAGGCAGTTCACGTTTATTAATTACAGATTACAGAGAAATATGGAATGATGGAGGCAACATCACTGGAAGTAACTATTTTAGAAAAATTAGGAAGAAAATATAACTGAAGTAGGATCAATATATTCTACTATCTAATACACCTGCATTGAGATGATCAAAATGCAATAAAAATGCCAAAACGTATGCATATAATAAGTATGTAAAGCTAGAAGTACAGAATTTATTACCTGAACTTCAAAAGGATCACTAGATAACATCAACCTCTCATAAATCAACATACTAGCACCATAAGCAATCAAACAATCACGTTCCATTTCTCCAACCCGTAGACCTAAAAGTGGATTAATTATAAGTAGAAGAAAGTCAGACTCTACCATATATATCCATGCCTTTACTATTGGTATCTTCATACTTGAGTCTTTTCACCCTAGTCACTATTCACATGTTATGAGACAGGCGTAGGCTTGGTTCAAATTTTCTGGGTAAGGGTAAGCTTTGAGGGGCAAGGTTTCTCTCCTGATTTTTTCAGTCCTGTCCCTCCCAAATCCACCCAAAGTAGACCTATTTTGTGTGGATCTGAAGAGGACATGACCATTTAACCTGGTGAGAAACCAGGCCCAGCTCTAAGAAATTAGTAGGGTTACTTTTTGCAAACTTTAGTTATTGCCAAAGACATAAAGATTAGAATTTTATAGTCTATGCATAAACTAATAGACAAGATCAAAGATAGTTTAGGTGGGAGATACAAATTAAACATGAATTTTTCTCGTAAGAATAAAACTGTAAAGTAAAGTAGCAGAAAATACAGAACTGATTCAACAAAAAACTACTTAGAAACTAAGGCACTCATAGTAATTAAACTAATTCCGTTTTCATCCATAAACGTTGAGAGTCAGTCAGTTTTTCTCTTAATTTACACCTATGATATCTTAACCGACCAAATTCCAACAGGCTCTGAAATCACCCTTATTGGTGGTCAAATATGCAACATTAATCACCCTAATCATGCCTTTACATTTTTGCACACTAATGGAGTTAGTAGGCCTGCACGTTTGGTTTATAAAAGGAGGCCCATTCAGAAGGTGAGACAGGATGGTGGAGTTGTAAGTGGCGAGGTTACCCAAGCCCAAAACCCGATTGGCCCACATGAGGTATAGCCTTGTTTCTTCTAGGGATGCGTGCTAGAGGTCTGAGATAAGCAAGTTGACTGTTTTGGAAAGGAGAGACTTGGCCTCTCGAATTGTCAAGAGTGGTTTGCCTATTCTTCTGCTATTTCCTACCTTTTTCCTTGTAATTAGGTATAGTAACTTGGGTTAGATTCCATTTTCCAGCTGTAACTATTCCCTAATCAGTGATTTATCGCAATAATACTTTGAGTTACAACAAATCTGGTATCAAGGCTTTCACAAATCCTGAGGCACATGGTCAACAATAGAATAGAGGGACAGATAGAGACTGTAGAGAAAACCTTGGTTGAGTTCCAGAGCATGACATATCAAGACATAGGAGGACTACAAGCATTTCTTCTCAAGCAAGAGGAGAAGATCGCCACGATGGATGACCAGCTTTAGCTACTAAAAAATACACTCCTCTAGGACAGACGAACCAATCGAGACACACAATGGAAGGGAGACACAGAGAAGACAAGGCTCATGAGGGAGAAGACATGAATCCAGAAATGGGTCGCAAACGGGGTCTGATTACGGGTCATCATCCAAATGACCCTATTGTTGTCAAAGGCATAAGAGAGAAAGCCAGCCAATGTTTTCGGCTCTAAAGCTACCAATTTTGAATGGAGAAGAGCCGATGGGGTGGATTTTCATAATGGAACGATATTTTTCAGTCAATGGGGTGACAAAACAGGAGAAGCTCAATGTTGCCATAGGTGCTCTGGAAAGGAAAGGCTCTCAACTAGTTTCAATGGACCGAATCTCATACACCCATCACTCGCTGGAGGGAATTCAAGAAAGAAGTGGTGGAGAGGTTTCATTGTCATCAAATAGAAGATGAGTATGGAAGACTTGCGGCTCTCAAGCAAGGAGAAACAGTGGCTGAATACAGGGATCAATTCGAACTCCTCTTGGCTCCTATAGGAAATATTTCTGATGATGTGCTTATGCGATTATTCAAAAATGGTCTAAGTGAAGAAGTCAGGGCTGAGGTGTGTTTATTGCAACCTAGAATGTTGAAGGAACTGATGGATTACGCTTTCTAGGTGGAAGGGAGGAATCTGGCATTGAAGAAAGTTAAGGAAGATAAGAAGAGTCAAGGAGGGAAAGGGCTGAGCAATGCTAAGTGGAGTAGAATCAAAGTTCCACCTTTGTACCACTCTAATTTGCTAAAATTTCTGAAGAGCACTCTTAGCACCACTAGCAACAAGAATATGGAGACTAAGGGGACTGAATCTTTCAAGGAGAATAGTAGCAAAGTCTCCACCCCTAGTACCTAGTGGTAGTAGTAACAAAGGAAGGCAATGGTTGTCGAAGACTTAAGATTAACAGAAGAAGGGAGCTGGGACTATGTTTTAAGTGTGAAGAGAAGTATAGTCCTAATGACAAATGTAAAGGGAAGCAGTTAAAGATGTTAATTGTAGCCAAAGAAGATGACAAGGATGGAGATGAAATAAGCAGTGACGGAGAGATAGAAAATGAGGGGGCTGAGATGAGAATGACGATGGAACTGTCCTTAACTTCAGTGGTTGGGTTATCTGGAGAGAACTATGAAGATTATCGGGCGATTGAGAGGCAAACTAGTGGTGGTGTTAATTAATAGTAGGGCCACTCATAATTTTATTGTCTCACGCCTTGTCCGCGAGTTGAGGATTGATGTGCAGTGAACAGCATGTTATTCGGTTACAATAGGTGATGGAAGGAGAGTTTATTTAGAGGAGAAGTGTAGTGATGTAGAATTGGAGCTACAAGGACTTCACATCATGCAAACCTTTCATCCATTCAGAATTGGAGAACTTGGATTTGATCTTAGGGGTTGCGTGGCCTAAAATCTCTTGGAGAGACAAAGGTAAATTGGGGACAACTCTACATGAAGGTAAGGATGGACAGAAAATGGGTGTGTTTGCAAGGGGATCCCTCTCTTACCCATGCACAGGCTTCTGTCAAAGGTATCAAGAAAGCACTTAAGAGGAAAGCTGAGGGCTATTTGCTTGAATTGAGGGCTCTCAAGAGGGAGAAAATTCAAGTACAAGGGACTGTCCAAGAGGAGTCACAGGCTATCCTCCCTCAATTTCCAAAAGTTTGTGAGCCACCAAAAGGGTTGCCACCCGATCACTCAAGGGGTCATGCTATAATGATCACAGAAGGAGCACCACCCATGAATGTTAGACCCAATAGGTATGCTCATGCTCAAAAAACTGAAATTGAGAAGCTAGTTAAGGAAATGCTTGATGCTGAAATTATATGACCGAGTACTAGTCCTTTCTCTAGTCTAGTTTTATTGGTGAAGAAAAAGGATGGGAGTTGGCAATTTTATGTAGATTATAGAGCCCTAAACAAGGTAACAGTTCCGGACAAATATCTCATCTCCGCAATAGATGAATTGCTTGATGAGTTATTGGGTACTGGGATTTTTTCCAAGCTTGATCTTAAGGCTGGGTATCACTAGATTCGAATCAAACGCTGGAGACGAGTACAAAACTGTTTTCCACACCCATGATGGCCATTATGAATTCTTAGTAATACCATTTGGGCTTACTAATGCGCCATCAACTTTTCAATCACTAATGAATGATATTTTTCAAAAGTGTCTCTGAAAGTTTGTTTTGGTCTTTTTTTATAACACACTATTGTACAGCTCAACCAAAGAAGCACACTTAGAGCATTTAAAGGAAGTTTTGGGATTACTGAAGGAAAATCAGCTGGTAATCAACCCAAATAAATGTGTTTTTGGGCAAGAAAAAATAGAATATCTGGGTCATATTATATCTACAGCAGGTGTTCAAGTAGATCCAAGTAAAATAGAAGCCATGGTCATGTGGCCAACCCCCAGAAATCTTCAAGTTTTGAGGGGTTTTTTAGGTTTGACGGGCTATTATTGGAGATTTACCAAGAATTATGGACGCATAGCTGCACTACTCACAAATTTACTTAAAAAAGACTCTTTCAAGTAAGACGCCAAGGCACAAACAGCTTTTAAACAGCTGAAGACAGCTATAGTTAACACCCTTATTTTAACCATGCCAAATTTCAAAATATCATTTGAGATCGAGGCGGACGCATCCGGCCAAGGGGTGGGGGCTGTTTTAATGCAGCAAGGGAAGCTAGTCGCCTTTTTCAGGCAACAATTTTCTAAAACTGACAAAAATAGTTCGATGTATGAAAAGGAACTCAAAGCTATAGTGTTGGCAATTAAGAAGTGGGACCATTATCTGTCTAGTCACCCTTCATTATCAAAATAGATCAGAAAACTCTTGAACACTTACTGGAACAGAAGTCTTAGAACCTGGACAAAAGAAGTGGGTGCCAAAATTTATGGGTTACTAGTATTCATTACAAGCCAGGTAAAGAGAATTGGGCAGTTGATGCTCTATTGAGAAGGGAAGAAAATCCAAGTGAGTTGAATGCTTTTTCAATTGGGCAATCTGAAAAATATGAATCTGAAGTGGCTAAAGATGAAAAACTCAAGACATTTGACAACGATTAGTGACAGGGCAGCAAATACCTGCTGATTATGGCATCAAGAGTGCTTAATTCTACCAAGAGACTCACCCCGTACTCAAGAACTTATTCATGAATTTCACAATTCACCCATAGGAGGCCATTCAAGGTATATTAGAACATACAAGCGACTATTGGAAGTGGTCCATTGGGAAGGAATGAAGAGGGATGTGCAGGACTATGTGGCTAAGTGTGCTACTTGCCAAAAAAATAAGTATGAAGCACTAAGTCCAGCTGGTCTACTTCAGCCATTACCAGTTCCAGATTAGGTTTGGGAGCATATAAGCATGGATTCCATAACTGGCCTTCCTAAATCTACCAAATTTGATACCATCATGGTGGTGGTGGTAAACTCACCAAGTTCAGCCACTTCCTACCCCTCTCTCATCCTTATACAACCAAAGAGGTAATTGATGTGTTTATTAAAGAGGTCATGAAGTTGCATGGATTTCCCAAATCCATTGTCTAGAATTGTGATCCGGTGTTCATTACTCAATTTTGGAAAGAGTTGTTTACTCAGTCGGGGATGACTCTAAAATATAGCTCCGGGTATCATTCTCAAACGGATAGCCAAACCGAAGTGGTGAATAGGAGTTTGGAGACATATTTGAGGCGTTCTGCTGGGAAGACACCAAAAAAATAGGCCAAGATGTTACCTTGGGCTCAGTATTGGTTTAACATAGTTTTTAATCGCTCAATTGGGATGACCCCTTTTAAAGCATTGTATGGCAGGGAGCCTCCAACACTATTCAAGTGGAAAGATGACAACTCAATGGTTAGAGAAGTCAATGCACAGTTGCAGAAAGGAATGAAGTCTTAGACAAACTCAAGTCATATCTTGAGCTTGCACAAAGCAAAATGAAAGAATAAGCTGATAAGCACCATAGAGAAGTGCAGTTTGAGATAGGTGACATGGTTTACCTTAAAATACAACCCTATAAGCTAAAGGCATTAGCCAAGAAAACTCATGAAAAACTATTCCCAAGGTTCCATGGTCCCCATCAAGTGCTTGAGAGGATTGGAAAGGTGGCATAAAGATTGCAACTACCAGTGACTTCCCGTTTGCACACTGTTTTTCATGTTTCCTAGTTAAAAAAATCCCTTGCTACTAATTTACCAGCTCAGCCCCTACCTGATTTTTTGAATGAAGAATATGAGCTCCAGGTTGAACCTGAAGGAGTTAAGAAGGTTCGAATGATGACTGATGAATCCCAAAAGGTCTTAATTAAGTGAAAAAAAGTACCTCACTGTGATTGTAGTTGGGAAGATTCTGCTACCATTGCTGTACAGTTTCCACAATTTCACCTTGAGGACAAGGTGAGGCTTGTAGAGGGGAAGATGATGGAGTTAGTAGGCCTGCACGTTTGGTTTATAAAAGGAGGAGCCCATTCAAAAGGTGAGACAGGATAGTAAGGTTGTAAGTGGAGAGGTTACCTAAGCCCAAAGCCCGATTGGCCCACATGAGGGATAGCCTTGTTTCTTCTAGGGTTGCGTGCCAGAGGTCTGAGCTAAGCAAGTTGACTGTTTTGGAAAGGAGAGACTTGGCCTCTTGAATTGTCAAGAGTGGTTTGCCTATTTTTCTGCTATTTCCTACCTTTTTCCTTGTAATTAGCCACAGTAACTTGGGATAGAGCACATTTTCCAGCTGTAACTATTCCCTAATCAGTGATTTATGGCAATAATACTTTGAGTTACAACACACACACTTCAATACAAAAGCACCATGACCTGATATGCATGAACCAAATCATGGTACTGTGTATAAGTAGAATAGCATATCACCCAGTAATTTTGTCTTTATTTATATAATTTGGTATAGGGATGTCACTTTATCTCACATTTGGATTAATATTGTATTTCCTGTTTTTTTTTTTGGTGAAATTGTAGTTCCTGTCTTTAATTAGGATTGCTTAGGCCCCAAGCTTACGTTGCTTTGGGCCTTAACTTTAGATTGTCTCTCCTACTAAAATTAGGATTGTTGAGCCACCTATATAAATGCATCATATCTATCTTAACATTTCTTCTCTTACCATTGAATTTGAAAAATATTACCAAGTGGTTCTAGGTCATTCTCTTTGGTTCTACTTTCCTTATAAACAATAAAGTCAACAATTCCACAAAAAGGATATGGTAAAAACCTCCATTTCTAGCCCTCCCTTCAGTAGGTTGTCTAGTCAACATGACACGTGGACCATTTCCTCGAGCATGCATCTTATCGAGCACCTGACCATCACCACAGCCTTTGCATTTAAATTCCAGTAAATTTTATTGACATGAACACAAGGGAAATTGAATGTAATAGAGGAAATATTAATTTGAAGATTACAATATTACCTGACCAACAACAGAAAAACAAAATAATTTCTCAAGTAAAATACTTTTTTTCTAATTAGGCAAATATGCTATCAGCAAAAGTCTATCAAGCTAATTCAGAGCAAATAAACAAAATCACATCATTTGCAAATAAGCAAAGCATCCCTGGAGTTCCAAAGCAAAGACTAGTTTTAGCAAAATTATACAATTTATGTTACTGAAAACCAATTTTAGCAAAATCATACAATTTAAATACAAAGGGTGCATTTGTGCAAATATATATATACACACACAAAGGGCGCAAGTAAGCCACACAACTTGGGCATAGGGAGAAATGCATCACCCATACCCATAAATCACGGGAAAAAAAGAGTTCACAGAATCAAATATCTTGAAAGTAGTAATAAGTGAAAGAGATGACACTCTTACTATTGTAGAATTTAACACTTACCATGTGTTTTAACTTCTGGTAGTAAATTGGCCCCATAAAAATATATGCTTGCAGTGGACAACCCGTAATACCTGAAAACCAAAATGGTGAATAAGGATACTTCAACGATAGACCATTAGCCAAAGGCAACCTAAGTTGCCGGATTAAGGCTCACAGCTATATGTATTAAGACATGATATTTCCACTTTAACACAGTTCAGTGAAGCAAAAAAGAATAAAGAAAGAACAAGTATTCTCTGCAATAGAATTTCCCAATCTCTGCATATTAGAAAGGAATATTTCTTAAAGAAACCATGTAAGAAACACCAACGAGAAGCCACAAATAACGGATTGCGAGGCAAAAAACCACCCATGACAACATAAGCATTCAACTCCAACCAGATGCCCCAAAGAACAGTCTATGCAAATTCTGATATTCATATTTTGACTCTTATCATACGTTTATGGATCTTTATTGATATTGGTCTGAATTTTGTATATCAGCAGTTTTATTAAATCTTATTTTATCTAACAATAAGTAAAAAAAATACTGTCATCGACAACTTATTGCATGGATTAATAACTGAGAGAAACCAAAAGGAAAACCTGAATAAATGAAGTCTTTCCCACTGTAGCTAAAGCCATGCTTCACAAGAGTTTCACTGCCACAGAGCAATAAACTTTTAGAACATGGATGTGGATAAATTATAAAGGCTTATACCATAGACAAGATACCTTATAGTTTCAACCTTGTCAGCATGGCCACTTCTTTCTCCAAAAGCACTTCCATAATGGAACCTGCCACATGAAACCCCAGCTTTTCCTCCAAGCAGCTCTATCATCTTTCCAACTGTCATACGACTGATACCATAAAAAAGGTGAGATTTATCAAGACATTCGCAATAATATTGCAAAGACATTTTCTTATTTGATGTTAATATGGTTTTGATGCTAAAAATAAGAGATGGCTCAATGTTAAACATTGCGAACAGAGAGAAATCACATGCATTGTCAACAAAAAATTTTGCTAAACCACAAGCAGCTGAACATAAAATGACTACTTATAAAAGGGAGCTATGGTATTTGCTTGTATAGTACCAACCAATTCAACACACTCCATGTTGGACTTATGCCAAACTACATTTTTTATCACCTCCCAATTCATAACTGAGCTCAAGTATCCTTGTTTTACTGAAACTCTGAAACCTCCAGAGTGCTAAATCACAAGTGCTTGACCAAACAGTCTCTCTTCCTATGTGCCCGTGCAAACAAACACATATTTAGCATATTGGTGGGATAATTTTTTATTAAAAGGATCAAGCATTCTAAGCCTACATGAATTCATACATATACTGCATTTTAGCATGTTATCTTGTATTTAGAATACAACAACAACAACATTAATCTTATCCCACTAATGTGAGGTCGTTTATCTTGTATTTACAATAAACCAAGAAATTCTGCATAGTGAAATAAAAGCTTACCTAACCCACTAATAGGCAAACAACTTTTCTTAAAACATCTTAGCCGTCATACTTCACAAAATCAATTTTTTCAATCTTATTCCATAGTGGGTGCTGGACATTTGGTTAGAATCAAACCATGAACCATGAACTTTTAACCAGTGATGTGACCTGTGGGTGTAAATGAACCAATCTGTTCATGAACTATTGAGAAGCATTAACTCGTTTATTAAACAAATCCATTTCAATTTAGTTTAATTTTTATATGAGCATATATGTATTATATTTATACTATGATCTTGAACTTTAAGGATCAGCTCGTTAGTCATACAATTCTAATGAAGAAACATTCTGGTTTTAATTGGGTTGAAATTTAGGCTTTCCTTTATTTTAAATGAACAAACTAAAGAATGCAGTAGCCACACTTAACTAAGTGTTAAAACCAAACCATACATCCAAGATCCAATGGTCAAGATTTACTCCTATCAGCTGCCACCAGAAACACTTATATAATGTAACATGTTACACCAAATAATTTTTGTACGTAAAACTATGCAATGCTAATGGATGTCAAGTACACATACTTTCAGGTAATAAAAGCATGAGTCTGACTGAAACTAAAAGGAGCACATATATAGAATTGATTACAAGCTTAACTTCATGTTAGATTACATATAACACTACTGCACTCAAAGTCTGACTAAACAATAATTTAAGACTTCCTGTTGCATGACCATGATTAGAAATCAAGATAAACCCATCATAATAACTTTCTAGGTCACACGTCAATATCTCGATTATATCACCGATTTATGTTCAAATGGAGGGCAGGAGCTGATTTATTCCTTTAACTACCAATTTGTACGTCAAGAGCTCGTATCAGTATTGATTTAGGGAATTAAAATATCATTGTTTGCTTCTAAGAGACTTCTGGTCCAAAGTCGAACTTGCGAAAAGGAAAAATGTTTCCAGGATGTAGTGTAGAAATGGACCAGCTGGAGAAGTTATGCAGCTGTAAAGTAGCCCTCCAACTTGGTGACAGAAAAATAATTTTAAACATGGTATGATGTTGTTGTGATGCAAAACATGAGAAAAGAAAAAAGCGAGGGAGGGTTTAAGACAGCAAAAACAGAACTTCCTTAATGATCCCAATATAATGCATTATTCTGACAAATCCAAGTACAAAGAAATGTTCACATAGGTCAAACCCAATTTACTAGATAACTATTATTCTAAAATATGATACCCTAATAACCCAAATTTATTAAAAGCCCTTGCATATACAATTATTACTCAGATCAGAAATCCCACATTTACAGTCATATGGCAGATAACTTCATATGCCAAAAGAAATAAGAGAAGTTTCCAGACAGCTTCCCACAAACCTCACAAAAAGAAATGTTTATAGATGAATCATATTACCTTGGAAATCCATGAGGATTCATAATCAGATCTGGACAAATGCCACGCTCAGAAAACGGAAAGTCTTCCTGCTGGACAATTGTTCCACAAACACCTTTCTGCCCATGTCTGCTGCTAAATTTGTCACCAAGCTAAAGTAAAAGAAATAGAGAAAGAAGTCAGCAGAAAACTTCAAAATAAGTATAAAACTCCACAATAAAACCTAGAAGTATTTACCTCTGGTCTACGAGTATGACGAATCATAAATTTGATACACATGTTGCTATTTTTATCAGAGCAAAGAACCACTCTATCCACTACACAAGATTCCCCTTCAGGACCTTTAAATGTTTGTATACTAGGCTGATATGCACTGGCAGTAAAAAAAAAAAACAGAGAGAGATTACATCAAGCTGCACAACAGTAATATAAGCCGATTAAGTATAAACAGTTCAACCCAAAGTTAAAAACTAACCTATCAGGCAACTTGGCAGCAGATCCTGTCCTTTGTGTCCTCGTATTAATGGGGGATTGTTTATTGATGTATATGTCATTTGGCCTTATAATTTCCCCAGGTGCAGCAAGCCCATCATCATCAAGTATCTAGAGAGAGTATCCAAAAGCATAAGAAAATATTTAAATTAACATCAAGATGCAAACTACTACTAGAAAAATGACAATTTTTGACAAATCAGTATCTTTCTAGCAATATACCACGGCTAAGAGAGGAATAAAATGCCTGAGAAACGTTTTTAACCTTCTGGGCAATAATATTTTGATAGCAAATTAATTACAGCAAAGTCTGTCAGGACAAGCCTGATGGTTGGAATTGCTAGCTGTATGTGAGAGATTTAGGCAAGAAGATAAGTAGCAAGGTGAAATTGGCCTCACAGTTGTAAAATTGGCTTCACAGTTCTCAATTCCAATCAGATAGAAGTTTTAAGTATAACTTAAATCGCCTATTGAATAATAAAGAGACACAATCGCTGATCTCTGCACACTTCTGGATAGAAAACTGCAGAGGAGGCTGCTGAGTGCAGACCATATTCCCTTGCATTATTTAATAGTGCAGGACCATTGAAAATGACAAAGGGTCAATTGTATTGTATTGTATTGTATAAGAACATGTTACCCTAATGTAAATACAACCAACCAGAGGAACTGCATGCTGTATGTGAGAGATTTGACCACGTTCCCTTCCCTTCCCTTCCCCTCTCCAAATTCCCAACCATATCTAAAATGCTTCAGATAAGGTGTGACCTCTTAATAAATGATTTATCTGAAAATGTGGTGTTTGATAAAATTAATTGGCGTCGTATAATCTATGTAGCTTACCCCACTTAGCGGGATAAGGCTAATATTGCTGTGATATCTAAAATGCTTCAGATTCAGAGACTGATTTGGCAACACTGGCGGAGTAGAGTGTTCTAAAAGAAATTGCCACCATATTATATCTGATTTGCTTTCCAGTGAAATCATCAGGATCAAAAAGCAGCACTCTTTTCCAGAGCAAGCAAAGATGTTCGTCCAAGAGGGTTCAGATGTTGATTTTTTTAGATAGAGAAGTTCCTTCAGAATTATTAAGTTGCCCAATGGGGATCTGGATGAGGTTTTTCATTAAGATACCTCTAGGCTTGAAACAACTTGGTGTGCAGTACACAAAAATCACTATAAGGACAGGTGGGAAGCTTTCTGGTGCACTACTCATGGTAGATGATACCACGGTCTGTGCACCACTGCTCCTCATTCCATTTTGCATGTTGGTGCTCGAGCTGATTTCTCTAGTGGTACCTGACCTTCCGACACAGATTTAGGGTTCTATATGCCGGTGGTCTAGTACCCTATTTGAAACGGAATCTGCCTAGGGTACATGAGCTGGCAGCTCTAATACCATAAAGAAAACTAGGGTAGAATTCTGTGTTTTATTCAAGAATCAAAAGAGAACATATATAGGAGTTTGTGGGTCTAACTACACGTCAGTTGCTCCCCACAATCAGCCAAGAATCAAGGGATTACAAGAATCAAATAAAAATAGATAATACAGCTGGAATAATAATGAAAAACGAAGCAAATAAATCTCATAAGATCAATTCTGTTTAAATGAGCTTCTAGGGTAAATTTCATCCCACTCCAACATTAAGTTTTATTTCTTCCTTTTTAAGTTTATTGTAAATAGGTGACCTCCTAGGGAACTATTGTATAGCATCCTAGCTTTAGGGATACTACTGTATATTCTTCTTAGCTCTAGGCCTAGCCCATCACTTGTAAAGCATCTAAGTGTTCGTTCACAAGAGGAATACCTTTATCCGACTCTTTTCTTTGATCATTCATCTATTTCCTGAATGGTGCAGCCTAGAAGTTGGTCCTACTTTGGATTGTTGGAACTTCTAAATAAGCATTATGTCATTGCATTACCAACTCTTGAGCTATCTGGATGTATAGAACATTTGGAGACCTAATGTAAATTGACGGATAGCTCCTATGAATCAAAAGTTCATTTTTTATGATCTCAAAACAGGTTTTCTTAAAGAAATTTGGCATCCAAAAAAGAAAATTATAGGATCACAACATATCATCATATTCAAATGAATAAAATATAGGCAATAGAGCCCAAGTAAATTTCAAATAAATTAGTAACCAGTCAAATCAATAGAAGAGTAATTGCTATTATAGCATGTTACCTGCATACGTCCTGCATTATCAGCTGTTCTGTCGGGCCTAAGTATCCGGTCTGATGTGTTATTATCATACTTTTGATTAATGGCAGTATACCTATACATCAGGAAATATGATGGCACGACCAACTTAGATGAGAGACAAATGAAATACAACAAAATACCGTCCAACAAAATAAGTGTAAAATTAAAAAAAAGGAAATTAATTACTTTTTCATGACAATACAACGGCCAAAGCCACGATCAAGAGATGCCTTGTTCATGACAATTGCATCCTCTATGTCATAACCACTATAGCTCATAACAGCTACTGTGGCATTCTGACCTGCTCCAAGCTTATCATACCCGACCTAAAATAATAGAGATTAATCACAGCCCTTTGTTCCCAAAAATTAGATCAAACAATATACCAACCAGTTCAATTGTTCTTGTAGTCAACAAAGGACGTTGAGGATAAACCAATAGGTACAACAACGTGTCCATCCGGCATAGCTACAAAATCAAGAAATAAAAATTCTATTAGCATACATTGAGCATATCAGCTTCTGCAAGAGTGAAACAATATGCAAATAGAAGCATGCTCTTGCTTCCTCTGTATTTTGATCCTCGTTAGGTTGCTGAGGGGGATCTCTTATCCTCTATTTTGTAGTCCTTTCTGTCCATTTATTTTTCTACTGAAAAAAGTGAAGCCCTTAATATGTGTAAGTAAATCCATGGCTTCACATCACCCAATACATTTGATGGAAATAAAACTCATGATTGGGCCTACACTTAACAGTTTATGTTTTTTGTATAACCAGCTCTTCAGCACAGTATCTCTTTCTCTACAATTAAGTGATCTAGAGAACAATCCTCACAGCCTCAATTCCCATAATTAAATTTTCATCCCAAAGTATTAAGTTACAATGCATGGTCCACCTTACAAGCCAAGAGTGCTCATAGAAGGGACCATGTTAGAAAAAATTCATTTTCGGACATATATATTAGCAAAAGCTTTTGTGGCCGAAAAAAATACCATAAGCCTTGAGGTTGAAAAATTCCTACAACGTCAACCCAAGCTCCACAAGATATTATTTATAACCACATATAATTTTAGGCATATTTTTAACAAAAACCAATAAAAGAGCCAATGACAGATTGGTTACTATTAGTATGTCTCTGCCCTGTATTGGAAGTTTAATTACTTCAATCTATTAGAAGTGAGTTTTATTATTATTCAATTATTTATTGATCCGGTTGTATATAAGTTAAATCCCAGAGAAACTATTGTTCATTATCCTAAGATTTAGGGGTACTATGGTAAATTCTTTTATGACTTCAGCCTATAAATAAGGGCTCTCCTCACTGGTAAAAGCAACATATTCATATCAAAGAGAAGAATACATTCTGTCTTTGATCAATTCACAGAATCATGAGGATTTAAGATCTTGATCCATCTGGACATGGATCTGCATACTTGTATAAACATACATATTTACTTGCATTAAAAACAAAGTCATCATTTTATTAAAAAAAATTATAAAAGATTCAAATTTATACAATTGTTGCACTAAAGCAAGAAAAATAATTTTACCTGATTGTAAGCTATATTTCCCATAGCTTGCTTTCCCATTGCACACTACAATTATCCAAAAACCATTAAAGTCAGTGTAGAGGAGAACAGGCACATAATGAGTCAATTTGTGCGGAGAGAGAAAGAGGGAACAAGAGAAAGGAAAGGAGAGGAAACCTGATAAGTGTTTCGGGGTGACTGATTATGATGAGGATAGGGAATCAGCCCTGCAATAACACCTAAGATGGTGAAAGGCTCAATTTCAATATGAGTAGTTTCTGGCGTGGCATCTCCTTCATATAAAGCAATCTAAAACACAGAATAAAGACAGTAAGGGCCACTTTCATTAGGAACAAGAATTTATAGCTAAAAGAAGCAACAAGTAATCAACGGTGATAAGGTTAAATGGTAAGGGATTCAACATCCCTTAAGTAAAGTCTCAAGTTCAAGCCTCATAGAAGGAAAGAACTACTATATTGGGAGAGCTTCCCTCCAATAGGAGCTCAACCCAACTTGGATCCGATTAGTTGGTAAACCAAATACTAAATGGTTTGTTAGCAAAAAAGAATAAAAAAGAAGCATCAAGTCATTAGAGCAGAACAAACCAATGCATTGTTTTCCTCATTAACATCAAGATACTCAATCAAGCCATCACGTAAAAAATCATCAAATGTACGCACTCCATCCTGAAAAAGCATGAAATTTGAATTCATGTGAGCAAGCTTATTTTTTCCAACAATAAATGCATTAAATAAACTTACCATTAACTCCTTCATATGATGCTCTTTGACTCTAGATATGCCCTTGTCAGCAATGACAAGTGGACGACAAACTCTACCACCATCAGAAGCTAAGTAAACACAGCGCTAAAAAGAAAAATTTCAATGATATCAGTTTTTCACTCATCAACTAATACAGTACCTCATGCAAAACCACATGTCATTCAGGATAAAAGGGGAAGTAAAAAGCATTGTAGATAAAGCAAGAGAGTAACTATGAAGAAATAATGAAGCAGTGAGAATCAGCAATAAGCTAAAATGGTCTTAAAACAGTGTCAACCTTACAGCTTTGTTTAATGGGAAGATAGATAGATTATATTATGAAGCTAAAATTAAATACTCACAACGAAAAAGAAGATAGTTAAACCGAAATACCTCTTAAGAAACATATTAATTATTCGAAGTTAAGTGTTAGAACTTGTCAGAGTCTTAGATTAGATAGTCACAAGTAATTCTTGTGGTACGTAAGCAGCATGGTTCTTACCCCTTACCAGCTGACTTTCAAGGGTAGGTTCCCCATGCTTGCTTAGGCCTTCATCAGAATTTAACTGGGACTGTCAAAGGATTAAGAGCTTACTATTATTTACAAGTCTTTGAATGTATTATTGTCTAGGAGTCTTATAGCTGTCACGTATCATTATCATTAGGAGATTATTGTGTGATTAAATATTATTTTTAGAATATTATAAATAAAAAACGTTCTAGGGGCCGAAGTGAGTGCTTTTCTTCAGTCCCAAGGTTCTTCCAACTCTAGCATACCTTTGCTCTAACCCTAAATTTCAACAATACCAAATAAGAAACAGCAAGTAAAACAAAGATGAGGAGGGAATTTAGGGTACGTTTGGTACATGGGAAAGTATTTTCTAAAAAAGAAATGGGAAAAGGGGTTCTTAACTAAACACATTTGGTAAGCTGAAAGGTGAGTTACTAGAAAAGTTACATTCCTAGAATTATAGGAAAGTGGCTTCCTCAAAAAATAAAAAGTTCAGGAAAGAACTTGTTTTCCTAGGAAAGCAAATTTTTTATTTTACAAAATTATCTTTAATAAAATAAATTAATATAATCCTAATTTTACAAACATTTTTAAAGAAAAAGAATAGTCCATCCTAACTAAGTATACTAAACATGATTTGGGTCCGGAAATGAGGTTTCTAGAAAGGCTCTTTCCCATTCCCCTTCTTATTCCCATTCCCATTTCATACCAAATGTACCCTTAATGTTTCCCAATTTGATAACATCAATGGCAACAACCACCTATTCTTCAAGATTATAAGGATAGGTAGAGGACACTATCATATTCATTGATATAAGATATTGATGGAAACCAAGGTAGTATCAGATGTCTAAGTCTCATATTGAATGGCATAAGATGCTCTATATAATATTTAAAAGAGCAAGTGCTCACATCTCGATAGCTAGCTTTTGGGGAAGAATTTCCCACCCCTCTTTGATGCCCATAAGGTACAATAGTTAAACAAAACAAGAAATTACAGACAAAAAAATGAACCAGGACACAAGAAAATGGCAGAAGCAGCAGAGGAAATGATTAAAAAATGAGGTAAATAATTGTAATTTAGTATTTACCTGCTTTTCATTGACATAGATACTTACAAACTCGCCAATTTTTCCAGCTCTCCTCAACTTTCTCATTGAAGTAGCAAAACGCTTGAAAAGTGAAATATAAAAATGACATATCAATAATAGCTTTACAAGAATAATTGTGAAAACAAGCATGAATTTTTTCCTTCAATTAAAGAAAAATCTTTAACAGAAATTGAGATACCTGTGGCCTTCGATGCTTGCCAAGGATCAGCCCATTAAAAATAACAAGAAAGGAATTCGGAGTGTGAAGCTCTTCTCCAGAGAGAAGTTCCAAGTCCTCAACACCCAAAGAATAGCACTGCCACACATATAATTAAGCATCAGAAATGTACAAGTATCTAAAATGTAGTTGCCTATACTCTTGCATGCACACTAAAACATACACCTTGACATAGAAGCAGAAAAAACTATTCAAATAAACAAATAAATAAAAAGGAACACATGTCACACACTCTAGATGGAACAATTACAAATATAAAAAGTTCTTTACAAAAAATAATACTTACAAGGAATTATATTACAAATAACATACCAAAGAAATTAGGGGGCCCTCCTCTTCATCAGTAGTAACATGAGTCATCAAAGCCAGGTTTTTCACCAGTCCACAAGCCTCACCTTCTGGAGTATCACAGGGACAAAGCATACCCCACTGTAGCAAACAATAAAAAAATGGAGGTAAGAATCAAAACTAGAAAAGAGTTTAAAAGACAGCATAAAATTAGAAGTCTATCCAAAGGCATAGAATACCCAGAAAAAATGTGGCTTACCTGGCTAGGCTGCAAAGCTCTTGGTCCACTCACTTTCCTAGACTTCTCAAACTGTGGAGAGATTCTTGTCATATGCCCCAAAGACCCTATAAATGATAACCTAGCTAGCACCTGTAAATAGAGAAATATCATCAGTCAAAATGTGTCATTGCATTGATGGCAGAGAGCCAAGACAATGATAGTGCAATCCTCCAGTACATAAGCTCTGACCAAGAGACAAAAACCCCTTCAATCATTTTATTTCTGATAATAAATATGAAGATGATGAAATGAAATTTTGTTAGGGAAATAATGAACCTGGGTCATCCCTTTTCTGTGCATCTTGAACCTTTTGACATCAAAATTACCAGTGGAGAGTGTCCTTTCCAAGCCATTCGTGATAGAGTCTCTAGAAATATACTATAAACACGCAGAGGCATCAGAAAAAATTTGGAAGGAAAAATCCAGACAAAAATGAGGTCATGGTGAACCAACAAAATGTAAGACCAGAAGTTTAATCAAGCAAAAAATGATACAATAACAGAAGTATCATTTTGTTATGTAGAAACAAAACAGTAATCAATTTCTAACTAATTTAAACCTTACAAGCAATGCCTCAAGAAAGATTTTAATTTTCTAGTAGTTGATATATCATGTGATAAACTTGAATATAATCACAAATGAATACCAGTTGGCATGACATCTTTATTTTCAACTTAGTCAACTAGTTTTGAATCGATTCTTGATAATATGATTTTATTTCATTATTATTAGTTCTTATATTTACAAGTAAATCAGTTTTGGCAATCCCAAGATGAACCCCTTGAGGAGTGAATTTGATGAACATTGAATAGATTACAATTTGCATTTGATAATGCTCAGTCATAGATATTAAAGAGAGCTTACATGAGAAAAGTCAAAGCGGTTTGTCTTGTTATTCTTCTCCAAAAATTTATCAACCGACATCTTAGCTTCGCTTATCATTGTCTTAAAGAGATCCTAAAACAATAAAAGAATAACAGTTACGACAATGAAAAATCTACAAAGCATCTCCAAAACAATAAGTGTGTAGCTAAAATGAGATGCTACCTCAAAAAGAAGAGATACCATTTGGCCAGACAACTCCAGCCGCTTGTTGCCCACATAATCCTTTGAAATAAATAAATGAAATAGTTAGTAGATTTAGCACATTGACCTTTCACACACACACACACACACACACACACACACACATACACACACACACACCCACACACCCACAAATGTACACATACCACACAGCAAAAGTAGACATTATTTATATTTTTGAGATACTCATGAAATGACTAATAAATTTTGTAATTCCCATGTGACCATTGAAGCTGAATGTATTAGTTTACAAGAAAAGTGAGGTTGCACTTGCTTCAGTTGCTAGTTTATGCTCCAAATCTGGCATAAAATCCTTATAATAATTATGGATCTAACCATATCTCCTTCCCTGGTTTTTTGCAATGTCCTCTTTACTAGTTTCCTTTTTCATTTTCTAGCCAGCAGGCACTTATTGCCAATAATTTTGATATTTTCTCCTTGTTTTTTGAGCTACAAACCTGAGAATCTATTTCCCTAAGTTACATTGCTTTTTCTATTTATCCCCATCACATTTTCCCTTCTAAGTCATACGCTCAATGCTCTGATTAACAAAATATTCCAGAATATTTTCAAAAAAATTTGTCAATTAACACTTAAACAGTTCAACTGCTTGTTGAATGCCAATAAGTACATACATTATAATCTCTAATACATTATACCCCCCCCCCCCCAAAAAAAAAAAACCAAAGTACTTTGGGCATTAAGTGGGGACAAAGCCCAACCCCTATGGATCTTCTAATAACTAAAGCCTCCTCCGCAAAAGCCATTTAGGTTTTGAAAGGTGGATAAAAAACAGGTTGGCCATACCAAGTGCTAAAATTCCATGTCGATGACAATGACCATTTCAACTCAATACCAAGCAATTAAGTAAAGGCACAAAAATAATTTTTGTTGTAACCTTTAAAAGTCTCCAAGGGCTCATAAATCTGTAACCCAAAGTATTTCTGTCAGCATATTTGGAGGATCATCAATAAATTGTTAATTATCAGAAAGAAAAGCAGCAACAGCCCAGAAAGGATTATCTCACTTGCAGTAAACCCTGGCCTAATATGGAAGGATCAAGTGCTAATCATTGGAAAAGAGCTGACTATAGCTGCAAGTTGGGATGATGGAGAAAACAGAAAAGACAACGTTTATCTTGCCAACAGTGATGGACATACCATGTTGCACAGGAATTGTCATTTCATATGCTTTTGTGTATGTTTTAGTTATGTTACTATTGGGATGTTGCTTAGTTTTGTAACTGTCTCTGCTAGCTTGGATGATGAGTCAGCTTAGGTAGTGTGGGTCATACAAGTAGTGGAGGCAAAATTTTAACGAGCCCAATTTGCAATCAGTGGGGTGGGGTGTCACTTAGCCTATATTAGGACCAATGTATGCCTGTTTTGAATCATACCTGGAGAAAATACAGAAATTGTGTTTTGTGCTCTTAGCCTTCGCACCATACCATATACTACCACTAGCAAGGGTTTGACATATTAGCTTGTTGAAGGTTAGTGTTTCATAATTTTCTGTCTAAATAACGACATATTCAGAAGAGCAGTAACTCTATTCAATACACTAAATAAAGATCTCAACTCATCTCTTCAAGGGAAGAAAACTCCAGAAAACAAGCCAAAATGGAGAATTTAACTCCCCGGACTTAAATTCAAAGGCAGGATATAACAACGAATGAAGAAGGTAAAGGCAACACCACATCCAATGTCTTTTGAAGCCCAAAAAATGAAAAGAACTCTATAATCAGGAAAAGGTCTGCATCTTTAGTTTGGTCTCTAGGTTAGTGGTTGCAATGCCTTGATTATGAACTACTAAGAGATGGGGAGTGGATTTTATCACAGCTTGGATAAACATACAAGTCTTCAAAATTTCCAGCATCTTACTATAATTTCAAATATCCGTTCTGTCATTTCAATCACAACAATTATGTTTGCCATCATCTGTCTTTAACTGGTTAAATAACAAGCTGAAAAGTAAAACCCGTCCACCTTCTTCATTGAAGCACATCTCATTCATGAAGTACATGTAACTAGGTTCTCACTACTTTTATAATATGCAACCCAGAACTTTTTCTTTATTTACTTTATACAGAATCTCACTCAAAAAGAAGATATTACCTTGTCATCCATTGTATCCTTATTTAGAATAGCATCCATCATGCGTCTCATCATAACAGCAACATATATACATTTCGGTCTAAAATTATTTTCATGCACCTAATGAAAAAATAGCAGAAGAAGAAGCTCAGACCAAAGGCTAAGTATATGAGTCCTCAACCGAATGAAATCAAACCAGCTTAAAGGATTCTTAAGTTTTTCAATCTCAAATGAAACATACCGGCACATTTGCAAGAAATACATCTCTCAGGACAGAGTATGCTCTGCCTTCTCCCTATATAAAATGTTCATAATTGAAGGCACAAATAAAAAACTCAAAATTAATAATATGATGCTATCAATTGCATAAATACATTAATTAAAAAATTCTTTTTTCTATTTGTGTGTATGTGCATGTAGAGAGAGAGAGTGAAAGAGAGAGTCAGCAACCTTTTCAGATGAATCACTTGCATACATGGACTTCTTGACCTAAAGAGGAACATACAAACATCAGATTAATAAGAAAAGCAAGTTAATAAGCATATATGTATAAAATTAGAAACATTGAAAGAAGTATACAGATTAAAATTGGCAACTCCTTTTACACAGGAATTTTCAAAAAACAACCTAAAAAGTATGCACATGACATTTTCTTAATAACATAGGCAACAGTTCATTAAAAATATCAAGAAGAAAAAGAAGACAATCCATATGAAGAGGATTAGTAATTCCTGTAACTTCAATGGCATCTCTTTATCCCTTTGTTTCCTATGAAATAAAATACAGATGCATTTAGGCTTCCCTTAGCTGCTTTGCTCATGGTTATTTTCAACTATATTCTAAAAAAACCAAAACACTGAACTGACAAAATGACTGACTCACAATTATGTGGTCAAACCAAAATGTCAATACACACACCCACACAAGGAGGCATAAATTGACACTTGTGTCAGCCAAGATCATCTTATACCAATGGATAACTTTTTGTAGGATACTTTCCATACAAATTCAGCCTTAGACTAAAAGTTCTTATAGAAAGATCAAATCACAAAATTTAACATCAACCTAACATTGTTTATTAACCATTGATACATTTAAAAAAAATATTGTTGGAAGTGGGACAGCCTGTGGCCTAATTACCTCTCTATCTAAAATATCTCTTTTATTATTTGTTAACATATTTTTCATCTATCAATATCTTTATCTATTAGGATCAGATTTAGGATTATTTTTAGAGATTTTCTTAGATTTGATTGATTATTCTGATTTGCCCTAGAGAGGCTAGATGTATCGCATCATTCAGTGAATAAAATTATGTTTTTTGAGTGCCGAAAACAGCATGGTATCAGAGCTGTCATCATCGGCCATGGCAACATTCAAATAGGTGCTTGTCAGCCCCTGAACCAAAAAGCAAGATTGGTTTTATTGTTTGCACCAATCCTAAGTTCTCTAGCTCCAAATAATGTGAAGATGTCCTAAAATTAACAAATTAATGATAACAATTTAAAATATATGGTCCACCTAGCCCTAGTGAGCCCCCCAGACCCAACTCACCCAAACTTTTTTCCTCAAAAAAAAAAATGAAATGGCCCACCTCAATGCATTTAGAAGGAGAAAATTTTCACAATCATCAGACAAAAATAATAAAGAATAACACACCTTTGACTCAAGGTACTCCAATGCTTGCTCTTTAGTATATACACCATTTTTTGCACATTCCTAATAATAGAGCAAGTTATTCCAAAGCTCAACAATGGAACAAATAAAAAATGATAAAATGCGTGTAAGCATATGAAGGCAAAAGTAAGCACATTTATAGATGAGCAATGTAGTCTATAACAAATTTTGAGTTACTTCTATCACCCTTTACTATTTCACTAAGAGCATAATTTTGTGTCATTACCTCAATAGAGGGCAAAAGTAGCGAACTATAACGGGGATCTCTTCCAAGCATTTGTACAACCTCTTGATCACTCTCCATCCCCATAGCTTTCATTACAACCATAATAGGGACCTTTAAAAAATTATAAAAAAACACAAGTTACCAAAGCCTACTTTTAACAGAATAAGAGGAGGAAAAGTTAGCCTTATTGAGTAGGGCAACAATAAGACCTTTTTAGGAAATTGATTCAAATGTAACCAAATCTTCTCATTTTCCATCACAACAACTGTTTTGGATTTTATTGCCTCCGTACTGCTTGTAACAGATGCAATAATGCTGACAGCAAAAGCAAGAGCCAAAAATGCACATGAAGACAACATATGACAAAGTAATCAATATTTATGAAATGTTACTGATAAATTAATCACCATGTAAAGCAAGCACAGCACAATTTCCTAAAAAGCCATTGTAACTTGCACCAATATTACTTCCAAGGTCCAAACTTTATTTTTCATCATGTGCAATAGTATTCCATCTCACTAAAAAATTGGGTATATAAAAACTGTATCACCAAATGGGAAAATCAGATGGAAGACAGTGGATTATCATCTTGTAAAAATAATCAAATCAGAGGCAGTGAATGTTCAATAAGCCTCTGAGAAACATGAGTTAGAATCAAAGATTTATACAATATGCAATAGGACATGGTACAAGTTACAACTATAAAAAAATAGATTTCCCCACAAACAACTGAAAATTGTCTACAGAAATGTGTTCAGTACAGCCCTCAGTTTAAAGAAAATCCAAGGCATGAACCTCAATATCACTAAGACAACACCTAGTATTAGTACCCAATATAAGATGCTACATATATCACCCAAGTCCTAGAGAGGAAAAAGAGGAAGGCGGGAGGGGGGTCAATCCAAAATCATAGATTCAAGTATGCACATATGTGTATACTCCCTCTATTCCTAAATATAAGGGACAAAAGACAAAATCACACAGATCAAGGAAAGTAATAAATTTGTCTGGAATATAAAATAGTTTCTAAAAGTGCCCTCATTTAATGTTAATAATTTTTACACTATATAATTAATACAAATAAATTGTATTTTTAGTTTTTGAAAAAAATGTAACCTTAATTAAGCGTATTTTTGGAAAAAATTATCAAATACACCCAACAAACCCCAATGTCACTTATATTATGAAATACGGAAACTCTCCCAATTGTCTCTTATATTAAGAAATGGAAGGAGTATGTCATATATACATGAACATATGACAAGGTGAAGCATGAGGTATAACTAGGATCCAAAAGAAATCCAAAAGAGCTACATACTTTCCCTTCTTGTCCGAGTCAATAATTATTCTATTCTTTGAAAGTTGCTCCTGTATTAAAATCACCTGAAAAAGATTTGAGAGCATAAGTAACAAAAAACTATTGAGAAGAAAGACATAAGGAACACTGTCCTCATGAAGTTCATAGGAAAGAATATAGAGAAGCTACCACAGACAATATTAGCCAAAGCAAACTACACCCACCAGTGTTGCCTAATTTACAATTCGCCATTTTACATGATATGAGTATGGGAATGGAGATAGTTTATATAGTTTGTGGTAGAAGGGGCATAGGGTGCATAATTGTCTATAGTCAGAAGAGCTAAAAAAACAAGTACAATAGAGTGGGTGAGAATCTTTTTATTTGTTCTATCTAGTGCCCATATAATTATTACTATAATTAAAATCATATATTTTATAATTACATACAATATAATTATAATAATGCATAATTATCACTCCCCATATTTCCTTAAATCTTCTATCAAAAAAAGCCAGAACTCAAAATCAAATCAATTTCTTACATTTCCTAATATTCTCACAATCATAATCCCATGCCATACTCTTCCTTATATTCTCTCAACCATTCTCTTAAATACCAGAATTGCACCAATATGATATTCAAAAAGGATATGTACTAGATAAATAAATTATATAATAAATAATTAATTCAATATATAATAACATAAAAAAACTATATCATGAGAAAGACCAAAAGACTAAGGACAGGTTAACAAAAAAAAAAAGCCAGTACACATGCTAATGCCCTGCTGCATGATCAGCAAGCACAAGCAGAGAATACATAGCAGAAACTAACAACTAATATTGGTTTGTTGATTTTGGCGTTCCAGTACACAGAGGTATCATATTTATATTTAAGAACAGTGGATGGGGAATGAAGTTAAGAGGAGGGATAACCGAATTAGGTAACACAACCCCGAAACAAGTAAAACTTCAAATCCAAAGCAGTTTGTTATAGGTTGCTTATTCAGCAATTTTTGTTTTATTACTTATTCTATTAATTTCACCATTTCTAATTAATTCCTTCAGTTACGTTTTTTATGTCAATGTCAGTGTCCGCTTATCTTTAACAAATAAAAGGCTTGACAAATTCAATGAAATTGAGAAGCATTTAAGATAAAAGTCAAAATATCACCTTCTCTGTTCCTTTGATTATGAAATACCCGCCAGGATCAAGAGGGCACTCACCTACCAAATGAAAAATAGAAGGTAGATTGGTGTAAGGAATAAGGAAGAGTAAAAAGTAAAGGCACAAAAAGCACAAAATATCCACATTATATCCAACACATACGAACCAAGTTTTGCAAGTTCAGCTTCATCTTTCCCATACAGGACACAGCAGCAACTCCGTAACATAATAGGCATTCTTCCAATAACAACATCATTCTGAAAAAAAAAATCATATATAATACTATAATACTAACCATAGCTATCTAGTGTCCACTAAAGTCATCTATAGTAGTGTTTATATACCTTCTCCACTTTGGCCATCTGACCAGGACCTCCTTGAATGTACTCAATATTAACCAAAATTGGAGCTGCATATCTTGTGTCATACAGCAAAAATTGAAACATTATTCAGTTAGAATTTGACACAAAGCATGTGTGACCTTTTCTGTAGTTACACCTTACATGTCCCAATCACCATTAAGTACAAAACTATTTTGTTGCTCTTTTCTTTTACTTGTAACATCATGAAACCAAACAAAACAATCTAGAACAACCTTGCAAATAATCAAATTCCTATTTTAAGCAATATCTATTTAAAACATAAGACAATGACAGTTTTAGTTTCTGCCTTTCTGGGGGATAAAAATCTTACGTTTGGTCAGATAAGCGGCATGTTTGTGGCGTAATCTTCTCAGGACTACCATCTACCATGATTGAAGGCTCACCAATTCTAACATCCTTAAACCTACAAAAGAGCCCATTGTACATCACTTATAAATAAAGCAATCTAAAGCACCTCACACTTTTATATGGAAACTAAAGAACCAACAAGATGAATGGATTTAAATCTCAATTCCAACCTTATAGAACTGTCTGATTCTTATTATTGAAAATTTCACACTTGATGTATACAAAAAAATACAAGTTGCAAAATTAATTGAATGTATAGGTAAATCACCATTCATACCTTAAATATATATTCGGGTGCTTTGATGCCACAATACGTTCATTAGCACGAACAATTTTCTTAATCCCAGTTTTAACAAAATAGTTAAACGAATCCAAGTGTTGCTTCACCAATCCTCTAACCTACAAAATCCCAACATAATAATATTTTGTAAATGATAGCAAATAGAACTAACAAATAAGAGTATAATGTATATCATACGAAAACGTTACCTTCAAGAACTCTGGAAGAAGCTGAAATTTGTCAACAGCTGATTTTATAGGAGCAGCAAGAAATTGCTTATCAATACCAGAATCACCAGCCGGACGGTAGGGTAGCTGCTTGCCAATACTGAGCATTTGTTGTGAAAACATGCATAAAATAGGAATTAAACATTAAACTTATGACAGGGAAAAAAAATCCTATGAGTTGAAATGACAGAGGAATTAGTAACCACTTTATGAGAAGAAATTCTAACGTAAAAATATAGGAAAAGAGAATATATGAAGATGCAAGGACTCACTGTTGATTCTGCTTTGAAGCTTCTTCCAAGGAATCCTGCTTGAGTCCCATAGTTTATCAGTGACCAAGTTCTTCTCTGGAAGAGAAAAAGCAAACCTTAAAGGTCTGTTTGGTTCAACAAAGACGAGGGGTAGGATTTTAATGTTATTTTATTTATTTTAGAAGGGAAGAGGAAGGTTAAATAATGATCCATAGATTATTATGCCCTTATCCATTTTAAGTTGTTTTTCTCTCTTTTTTATAAAAAAATAAAATAGTTATATTACAATTCATCTTTATTTTATTTTAGAAAAAACATTTTTTAATTTATTTAGTAAACAAATCTTATATTATTCATTATAATTTTTTACTAATGTATTTTATAAAAAATTTATTTGATTAATTTTTTATTCATGCATTTTAATGCCAAGAGGGACAAATTTAATTCTCACAGCAGCACCTCATTCAAGCTTAAAAAACAAAGCAGTGAAACAAGAGCAAGCATGGAGAATAAAGATAAGGATCATTCAATCAACAAACTGCAATTTGACCCATAAGTATATAGCCTCATTCTAATAGCTGTATATCCTAAGAATTTCCACTGAATATATGAATAAAATCCAAGCAAGAAAAAAAAACCCCCAGAATGTACAATCGAGCCAACTATCAACAACTATGGAATTATTTTCAACATTCACACAGAACTTCCATGACACTCCTTTTTGTACTACATTAATCAATCAAAAATTTACAATACAAAGCTTGAAAAATCATGAAGCTCGATGATCCAACGTGTCCAGACCTGCCGAAATAATCCAGTATACGAGCATGACAACTAAGAACCATTAAAATCTACCAAACGGTAGAGCACCAACACAAAGCAGTCAGCTTCAACGAAATAGGCACTCAGAACAATCAAAAAGGCAAAGGTTCGAGTAAATCAATTGAGCTAAGAAAACAGATAAATTATAACAGGTGAATATCTTTCAAACATTTTGTCGAACACATTGCAAGCCAATAACAAGTTGATTCAACATATGAGCACAGGACCGAAAATCAGCAAGTCTTCCTTATCAAACTCAAGCACAGCTCAAACCAGTATACATGATTCAAAAGGAAAACTAAAGGGCTGTGCAAAATCAAGAAGAAAAAAGAAAGAGCAGAACGAACCACAAACCTGAAGGGCTGGGCAAGGAACGACAGAGATGGCGACGCCGAGGCCGAAGGCGAAGGGGAGAATTGGCGGAGATGCAAGACGCACAAGGAAGAAGACAGACGTTGGTTTATTTTTTTGGCCGCTGCAAGAGGATGGTTAAAGACTTAAAACCCTTCTAAACCCCTCTTCCGTGTGTTTTTTAATTTTTTATTATTATTATTATTATTATTAACTAATAATATATTAATTAGTATTATATATGTATTCCTTCATGATCGGCATATACAAAACTCATTCTATAAAGATAACCATATTACTATGCATTTGTTCAAGTGGTAAGAGTTTTAATCAGTATTTTATGGGGTTAAGATTTCGATTCCTGAAGAGTGTAATAATATTAAAAAAATTAAAATTTTAAAGAGGTCTTTCTATCGGTATCCATTCACAACCGTAAGGTCCTATAGAATAGAATCAAAATTAGTTTAGGACGAGCAGATAATGAACCTAAAATATCCCAAGATACCAAATAATATTATTTAAAAATAGATAACTATATTATGTTATATTATCATATTTTATAAATTGAAAATCTTTTAATAGAAAAAGTGAATTATTATAAAAGGTGTTCGAAAACAAACAAATAATCCAATCACACCAAATCAGATTGAAAAAAGAAAATCCAACAAAATCAACTTCAAATGAAATTTTGTTGGGTTTTAATAACATGTAAATGAATTGGTTTAGTTTGATTTAGTTTAAGTTCAAGGCAAAAGCCAAACCAAAGTAAAATAATGGAGAGAAAAATATTATATGGATTCCATATGTTTTTATCTTTAATTTTCCTCCCAAAAAATAAATAGATTTAATAGGAAAAATTCTATTTCCAAAATTGTTCGTCATTTTTTTACTTCCTCGATTTTTCTCTCTCACTTCTTCTACTATATATTTTCAATTTTAGAATTATTTTATACTTTTCAAGAAATTAAAATTGAACAAAATAATTATAAACGAAGATTAAAATTACAATTATATTTTAATTTTATTCAATAATATATTATGAAAATTATATAAATAATATTGTGAAATAATAAATTTTACTATATGTAAATATTTTTCTTAAAATAATAAGGGTATTATTATTATTATTATTATTATTATTATTATTATTATTATTATTATTATGAAATTAGTCACTTTTACTCTCTTCTATATTTTCTCCTATTCATCTAAATACAAAGAGAGAAAATCTCTTCTCATTTTTCTTTTTTCTTCATTTTCTTTCCCCTATTTTCTTTCAAAAGAAAAATTTCTCTTCTCATTTAAATAAAGAGCTAATCTTATTTATGGATGGTATTACTTGTTATAAGCTAAGAGGCTTATGATAATGGTTTTTTTTTTTTTTTTGCCAGAAAGGAAGCAAAATGCTTTAAACAAAAGGAGTCCAACAACAATAACAGAATCAGCCAATGTCAAAAGCAAAAAAACGTAAATTAGATCTCAAAATAGATAAAAGGGGGCAGGGGGATTACTATCCCATAAAACAGAACACTCCCTTTTTGGAGCAAAGCTAGCTAACCAATGGGTAGCCATGTTCGATTTCCATGGACTCCAATAGAAAGAGCAATTTGGCAAGGAAGAGCTGAGACAAATAATATTAGCAACAATAGCTTCACATTTCCAATCTGACCCAGCCGAGTGATTATTGATAGAAGAGATTAGCACCTGATTGTCAGATTCAAAAGGCACATCACTCAGTTGCATATCCTTAGCAAGTTGTACACCACACTTCAAGGCAAGAGATTCACACATGAAGGCTGAATCAGCATTGATCAAGGAACATTGAGCTTTAATACAGTTACCCTCATGGTTCCTTATAAAAATCCCCAAACTAGATACAAGCTGTCGTTATTAAAACTACCATCAATATTGCATTTATAGGAATTAATGGAAGGAGGAGACCATGTAGATCTACAGAACGGAGCAGCTTGCGGCCTCCTATCATCAAATCCACCTATCCAACCATTTAAAGCCCAAAAGGTGTTGACAGTGTTCTCAACCAACATAGCCACCTAAGAAGGATCAGAACTTCGCTTCTCATACAACCAAGTACAATGATGCTTCCTAGTCTGCTACAGTGAATAAGCAATCTTTGCCCTTACATAGTCATCTTAGTACACCTCAACCAGGCACTAGTGAAGCCAACGTTCAATTCTAGAGACATGCAGATCATCAATTCTAAGGGATAAGCTACTACTATACCATATTCTAGAGTGACATTTTCAAACTTCAAAGGCATTGATTCCAACTCCTCTATTTGTCAAGCTTCTCCTAAAAAATGACTTAAAGAGTCTAATGCCACTACATCCTTGTCTTCTGCTAAACTATCCAGTAATTGTTGCAATGTCCATTTCTGAATGGTGACTGTAGCACTTGCCAGTTCCTCTAGTGTGAAGTCAGTCATGGGGAAACTCAACTAAAGGTTTCCAAGTAAGACCGGGGCACTATGGCTTGCGACCCTTCTAGTTCCTTTGCCTTTTAAGTGCAAAAAGAGTGATGAGAGAGAACCCTTGAGGGCCTTCAGTCCTCTAGATTCCTTTGAACATGAAGGGCCCGATAGCGAGGTCATAATACCTTGCATCTATGGCATCTACATCAGCATGAAATGGTTTGTTATTGGCCTAGAAAAATTTTATGCCATCCTCCTTCCACATCAACAAAAATTGATGAAGGGTGAACAGAATGCATTTGTTGGTGTATATCCAATCTCTTCCAAGCAATGCCTGGAAATGTACCATTGATGCTACCGTTAAGAAGGATGCTAGAGATGTCTTGGAACCCACAAAGATCTCTAGGAGCTCGAGTTGGCAAGATTGGCTATGGCTATGCTATGGTCTGGATCGCCATAATATGATTCCATGCTCACCTTCCTCCTAAGTTCTTCCTTATACAAAAGCTCCTCACAAAGACCTTAGACAAGAGTTCATAGAAATCACTAAATTCAACGCCCTGAAACTTTTTCCTCAACTTAAGCTTCAACATCATTTGCACCATCTAATGTATTTGGGCTCATGTAACTGGACTGGGCATCTACTTCGCATTTTATAGAAGCATGTAAAGAATTTGTGTGTGTGTTCCCTGCTTTTTTGGGTCAACCTCGAAAGCTCTACCACGCAGACCTCAGGCTTTGCTTTGTATACTGGGAGTACTCCATCTCGTTCCAGTTGTGGATCAAGTTCCTGGGAAGCAAGGCGTACCATGTGAAGGCTTGCCCTGTCAGTATGTTTGGAAACAATCTCAACAGTAAAAGGAAGTTTTGGTAGTTGGCTAGTTCCCTGCACTAGATAATGAATCTGATGATTTGGTCGTGTGTGGATTGCCCACCCTCTCCCAAGAACAAAGAAAAGTCTAGGATTCAATAACCTCTTAGATACCATTTATGGCTTCTAGGTATGGTTTGTGGAACTTTGGCCGGCCTACCTGACAAAGGCCAGGGTCATATATTTCCTATAACGCCTGCCGAACAGCATCCACATTCATCTACATAGGTTCTACAGGGCATCCTAATAGCTAACTCGTCCATATCTTGCTAGGATGTTGTCCCTAAGCCTACAAGCTCATAGTGGCAGACTTGATCTTAAACATCAGGGTTAGTGTCTATATTGGTAACTATATGAGCATGATGATGTCTAGATGTTCCTACTTCTCGACGGCCACTATGGCCAACGACTTGTTGGTGTCCCCCTCCTTAAAAGAGAGGTGAACGGTATGGCTTTTTGGCAGAAGAATCCAACCATGTGAAACTATTAAGGGATCCACAAGAGGGACACCCCCCCCCCCCGGGTTCCTTCTCTTGAGATGGCTTGGAGGGTTTGTTGTATGCCTCAGACTCACCTTCACCACTGACAAAGATGTGCATGGGGGTGATGCTAAAGAAGTTTTCTAGTGAAGGAGAACAATTATGCAATTACTTCTTCTTATTTTAATTTCGTGTGTAATTAATTGCCAGAAGAATCCAACCATGTGAAACTGTTTGGGGATCCATAAGAGGAAACCCCCCACCCCCCATCCCGAGAGTTCCGTCTCTTGAGATGGCCTAAAGGATTTGTTGCATGCCTCAGACTCCAACGCCTTAACCATTGACAAAGATGTGCACGGTGTTGATGCTAAAGAAGTTTTCTAGTGAAGGAGAACAATTATGCAATTACTTCTTCTTATTTTAATTCCATGTTTAATTAATTGTCAAGTTTATGTTGCTTTAGATTATAAGCCCCAAAACTAAAAATATGTTGATGAATTACAGGCCCCAAAACTTGATTAGCTTCATTTTCCTTGAGAACAATTTTTTTGATATCCCTTGTTGAACTTCATTTTTCCTTTACCAATATGCAGTTTATAGCGAGTACTGAGAAGGAGCAATGAATAAATTTTAAGTTAAAATGGAATAGAAGGTCAGGATTACACCTTAAATTGATCAGCCATGATCTAATATTTAAAATGACGTCGCTTGGTTTAATGACACTGTTGTTACTGCTGATCGATCGAACATGTGAGATTAGAATGCATATAAGGTGAACAACATTTCATTAGAAGGGCAAGAAAAAGGAAGGGCAGCAATCAGCTAGTAATGATGCACCTCATACTCCCAAAGGGTGGAATCCTCATTTGGTGATTATCAAAGTGATGTACACCATGTGCATCCTAGCTAATCCTCTAAATCAAATCAAATTTGTACTATCCAGATTTAAAGTTTTTATTTTTTATTTTTTAAATGATAAAATCATATTTTTTAAAAATGATAGTTATAAAATTATTTTTATTTTATTTTACATCTAATAACATAAAAAATTTAAAATATAAAAATAAATTGAAACCTTTAAATTTGGGCTGTTGGCTCAGATGTGCAATAAATATATGTTGCTTATCAATGTAAAGGGTGTGTGTTTGAATCTAATTGCTGATCTGAATATCTCATTAGTGTATATTGATGTGTTTACTTGGATCATTGACTATAGATATGAAAAAAACTTTGCTGAAAGATGCAAAATTTACCTTAATAATCTTTATGCCTCGAGTTAGCAGGATGAGGATAGGTTAGTGCTAAAAAAAAATGGTGGGAAAATATATATTAAAAGAATTAAACAGAAATCAGAGTCACGCTGCTTTTAGTTTCTACTCACTGTTCAGTTCCACCAGTACATCCTTCCCCTTCTACTTCCAGGCCTGTGGTGGCGGCAAATTTCAAAAGTAACTTCGAATTCCCATAATCTGTCCACTGTTTCAAGGTTGAGATAGCGTTTCTTTCTCCTTGATGGCAACGGAGGAATCGACCTCCAATTTCTGGAATTTAGGGGTTTTGGATGCTCTCACTGACGATTCCTTACAAGAGATCGTAGACAGCTACAATGGGTTCTGTGTCGCTACGCAAACCCTTCTCACTGGTGCCGGCGACCTCTCTGTTGGTCCCCAGTTTGTAGCTCTCGTTCATGGCCTCATCAAACATGGGTTAGAATCACACTTTCACCGCCTACCCCGAATCCACCTCCATAAAACACACACACCAAGGACACTTGCACACCGAAAAGAAACGCACACAAAAACAAATTAAGAATATAATTTTGGCAAATCCAAAACTGCCAATATCATCACAAGGATGAAAGGAAAGCACCTCACCAATCACTCCAATACACACTCACAGTGAACGGAACCCTTACGACGAAGGGGTTTTTTCTCTCACAAAGCAGAGCGTTTTTTCATTGAAAAATAAAATACAGAAGAGAGGACTTATGTTAATGGTTAATATAAATAGAAAATATGTTTAATATGTTAAGTAAAAATATATTAAATAAATATAATAGTTGTATAAAAAAAAAGATAATATATTTGGTTCAGCTTGCTGATGTTTGACATGTTTAAAACCAAATCAAATTAGTCTTAAAGCTTAAAAAACTGAAGGAAAAATAATATTTTAGGACCCTAAATATAAATAATGATACTTTGGTACTCTCAATTTGTGTAATGACCAAAAAGTGTTTAGATCCTTTTTAGGAAATATAAAAATAACTAAAGGACAAAAATATTATTAGGAATTTAAATTTAAATACTTGAAAAATTAGTTTCAATTACTTGGGCATTTAATTATGTTCAGTTGGGAACTTAATTATAAGCACTTGAAAATTTGGTTGTCAATATTTGGGAATTCAATTATACTCAGTTAGAAATATAGTAGTAAGTACTTGAAAATATAATTTCAACAACTTGAGAATTCAGTAATATTTAGTTGAGAATTTATGTCTAAACATTTAGAAAATTAGTTTCAACCACTTGGAAATTCAATTATACTCAGTTGAGAATTTAGTTCTAAATACTTGGAAATTTGGTTGTTAGTAGTTGATAATTTAATTATACTCAGTTGGAAATATAGTAGCAATCACTTAGAAATGTAGTTTTATTAACTTAAGAATTCAGTTATATCCAGTTGGGAATTTAGATCTATATACTTAGAAAATTAATTTCATCCACTTGAAATTCAGTTATAGTCAATTGAGAATTTAATTATAAACATTTGAAAATTTGACTATTTTTGATTAATTAATTCAAGAATATTTTTGTCACGTAATCATTTTCATATTCCCTAAAAAAAATCTGAGTACTTCTAAGTTATTATACAAATTAGAAGTCCTAAAGTGTTATTATTTATATTTGGAGTCTAAAGTGTCATTTCCCCAAAACTGAAACTGTCCTTATTTTGGTTTTAATTAATTTGCGTTAATTTAATTTGATTTGATTTAATTCATTTTAAATATTCCTAATTGAATTTAGTTTTAGATTTTGTTTGGTTTGAAGGAACCCAAACCATGCAAAAATTAATTACCAAAAATATTGTTAAATTATTTTATTTGCTTTAAATATCCTTGATATAGACGGAATGAATAATATATAAGTTCAAATTAATTTTAGAATTATGATCAAATATATTGAAGTCTCAAAATATTTTTGGACAAATTTAAATCTATATTTTTCACATAAATGAATCAATATTTTTATATTTTTTTAAGTTATGGGAATAAAATTTTTTAAAATTAAATTTTTAATAAGAATTTGTAATTTTATTAGTATCAAACTATTATGTATTAGTTATCAATGATATATATAAAACCTTTGGCAAAAAAAAAAGAGGATGTATTTATATGTACAACTAGAGACATTGTATTAGCTGTCAGGACTGAGTTGTTATTGCAATCCTTCACAATTCAGTGGTTTGAATATGAGATAACTTAAGTTTTTTCTTTGTATTTTTTCATGTATTAAGAATAACTCCTAACTAATTATTAAAGATTCCTTCGAGTCATGAATTATTAAAATAAATTTTATCTTTTTTAACAAAATATTTTTCATACACATAACTAAAAATTAAATCATAAATAACATACCTACTGAATTGCACTTTTTCACTAAGATGTACTAAAAATGTCCTTTGTTGCTAGTTAAAGTGGGATGAATTAAGCTGAGTGATATATAAATATATTGAGGGTAAGGGTGTTCATAACCGGTTATAACCAATTTAATCGAACTGAATCGACCAAAATCAATTATAATATAAATCTATTTTGATTTTTTAATATATCAAACTGATTGATTTAGTTTGATTAAGGTTTTTCATAAATTCATCAACCAATTTAATCGAACTGAATCGACCAAAATCAATTATAATAAAAATCTATTTTGATTTTTTAATATATCAAACTGATTGATTTAGTTTGATTAAGGTTTTTCATAAATTCATCGCTTATAATCGAACCAAATCGAACTATATTATAAATACTTCATTTTTTCAATTTGAATCATATATTGATGACTATTTAAGTGTTTAATCATATATAAATAATTTCTTTAATTTGATATATTCTCCTATTAATGTAATCGCAAGCTTATTAGTTATCAATCATGTTAGTTGTACAAATTAAAAGAAATTAAAAGATATTATCAAATTTTTTAAAAAAATTAAAATTCATACCCTTTTATATGAAAATGAATTTAATTTTATTTGAAATTTTAATAATATAAATATAAATATTCACACTTTAATGATAATTTTTTTTTGTTATCTAGTAAAAAACAAATTTACTAAAAAAATTATAAATTTTAATTTATAAATACTATTTTTACAAAATTGTAAAATTTTATTGTGATTTTATGATTAATTATTTGAAAGCAATTAATTATAGTGACTAGAAATTTGATGTAAGAAGTAAGCCTATTAAAAAAATTATGATTTTCTCAATTATTAAAAAGTTTAGTTTGACATCTTGGCCAAAAAACCATTATTTTCAGACACTGTAATTTTCAACTCACAGGAACCATTCATACATCAACGGGATTGTTATCAACCACATATACGCAAAGCATAACTACTACAACAACTATGATCTGTATTATGCTAAAATATATCACAGACTTGCTCAGAAATTTTCTAGTCTTTTTAATTAACATTTTTATTGGATAATTAGGCAACAGATTGTACTATCTGACTCGACAACCGTAATGGTACAAACCAGAACTGCGGAAATTAAAGATTGAATAAACATTACTATGTAATATTTATGAATCGCTTCTCAGGCGTTCTTTTTTATCACGATTTCTCTCTCAATCGCTTCTCCTATTTCAAATATTCATTCAACCGCCAGATCTCACCGATGTAGATCTCTCCGAAAATAAAAGTTAAATCTCCGAGTAGAATTGCAAAATGTAGAGCGTTTAAAACCCTTGATCCATTTGATCTAAAGGGAGAAGGGTATATACAATGAAAGCTAAGTTAGGCGGAGAGATAAAAGAAAAAAACAAGCAATCAGTTACCAGATTTGAGAAATCTTCAAACTGTGTTGCAAAGATGACTTTACCCAAGAGGAAAGGAGATTGCAAGTTCAACGATGGCGGTGGAGAAGGTGCGAGCAGTGCGAGGGCACCGATGGTGGAGGAGGTATGTTCGAAAATCTTCAGTTTGCGAGTGACTCAGGAACGTTTGTGAGTGACTCAAGAACCCAGTGATCAATGGGAGAGAGCTTGGCCGGAGGGAGAGAGCTTGGACGGAGGGAACGAGTTTCCGAGGAGCGAGAGGAAGAGAATATGTAGGAAGGGAGAGAGAGAACTTGAGGATTGTGTGGACTTCCTTGCTCTTTGCTCGTTCAGCTGAGAGTTTTTTTATTCGTTCGAACGCATATTGGTTATCTCCTGTCCTGTCGAACGAGCAAAGGGATAGAAGGGGAATTAAAAACAAAAAACAAAAGAAATGGTTATGGCTGATCAAATAAATAGTTGGCGTTTAAGGGTATGTTTGGCTGGAGGGATGAGATGGGATGGAAGGAGAAGAGAGAGAAAGAATTTAATGGAGGAAAGGGAAGGGGAGGAGAGATGAAATATGGAGGAAAGGAGAGGGAAAGGAAGGGAAGGGGAGGAATTTTAATAATTTATTATTTGGTTCAAAAGGGAAAGGGAGTTAATAATAATTTAATCATTTTACCCTTAAAATTAAAGAAACTTTTTATTATTTGTATGAGTATAAAAAATTTTAGTATTGAGTATAAAATATTAAAATATAATTTTATACTGAATACTGAAATTTTTTATACTCACTTTTTGAGATATGAGACTTAAGTATAATATTTTTTTAATTAATTTTTTATATTTTTAAAATATTTTTTATTTTAAAAAAAAGGGGGACAGCTCAAAAAGGGCTGTCCCCGCCGTGTCCCCCAATTTCGGGGGGCACATTTTGAGGGGGAGGGTCCTCCCCCTCTCTTAAAATGTTATTCCAAATAAGAGGAGGGGAGTTTGGAATGAATATATTTTATGAGAGGGGAGGGGAGCAAATTCCCTCCCCTCCCTCTGTACCAAACAGGGGGTAAGGGTCTAATTTTAATGGAGGAGAGAGGATCTGGGGAGTTTTAAAATTAACTTGTTTTGGGGAATTGAAAGGGAAAAGATTGGAGAAATTTTAATGATATCTTGTTTGGTTCAGGAGGAGAGCAGAAGCGAGTTAATAACAAATTTACCATTTACCCTTAGATGTTATATGATTTTTTTTTTCAATCTTTCCTTGTTAATTTTTTTAATCTTTCCTTACATAAATGAAGTTTACACCTTAAACCTAACATAAATAACAATATAATTATTTTCTAAACTGATATATAATCAATGTAACATAATTATATCATTAAAAATAGAAATTATATAAAGTTGTGTCTATATGCATTCTACTTTTACATCTATATTATGAATGATTGTTTGAAGCCATTGGGAATACTAATTTTACAATCAATTTACTATATCTAAGCCATTCAATAAATCTAATAGTGTAAATGTCTCAAGTGTCAACTTGTAGCTACATGAAAAGTTACCAAAATTATACGATTTTCCTTCAATAATTTTAATGCAGCACCTTTGAGACCCAAAAATTAGAACTACGACATATGAATTAGAAGACAATTTCTAACAAAGTTCCAGTATTATCAATTGAAACCCAAAACTCAGACAAAACAAGAGTCTTATTCCTCACAAATACAACATAAGGAGAGAGCACCACCATGACTGTCCAAGAACAAAACCATATAATATTATCATTTAAACTAGAGAGGCCATCACATAATATTATCATCATTCATATATCAGTCACAAAAAATACATTAGTTATAACCTTAGTTAAACCATCATATATCAACAAAAAGCAATAACAACACATCTTAATTGCTTCTACGTTCTTCCTCCTTCCAGGTTCTAACAGTCACATGGCCAGATTTATCAAGATATAATTGTTGTGACCTACAAAATACACTTAACACTATCTAATTAGAACCGTAGAACATTTCCATTATAACTTGTTTTCTTGTTGCAGATGGACATTGTACCACAGTTCTAAGTTTATCAACATCAGCCATAAGCCTACAATAGATTTAAGGCACTTTTTCAACCTCACAACTGCACTCTAGAAGCATGGTCCAAATTTATTCTCCACTTAGCTATAAACTGGCAAACTTGTTTCTTTTAAGATCATATTTGTTTGATGTATAACTTCATTTCCACAAGCAAGTACATCAACCACCTTCTCTATCACCCCTGTCAATTTGTCAAGATCACTAGCCTTGTCATTAGCCACCCTCCTTTTCTTCTTAGAGGTAGCACTAGCACTATTCACTCCAGGTGAGTCATCTTGTCCATCCTGCCCATCTTGCGCATTTTGTCTATCAAGTTCAATAAATGTTCCATAACTCTCCAATGTGGCTTCATTTCATGCCACAAGATCATCAATGTCATTGATGGTTTTGTTGATCTCCTTATCAGTGGCTGATTGACGTCTTTTTCTCCACTCAGCTGCTGTCTCAGCATCTTGTCCAGTTGCTCTATCCTTTTCATATAATAAAATCATCTTTTCATAATTTGGGCAAAGAGTGGTTCTCCAAATGGTCGCTCTAGGTTTAGACTGAAAAAGAAAGTTTAAAACAAATTAATTGGCACAAAAAAAACAAAATTTCATATGTTGTGTTTATATTACAAAGAGAAAAGAAGAACATCATAAGCAAAAAAGAAGAATAATCTAATGATGTAATTGTCCATCCAATAGAATATGATTTGCAAAACTGAATAGTGATAGCAGCAAATTATTTTAATCCACATATATACATAATATATAAGCACTGAATAGTTAATTGTTGTACCATATTCAAAAATGCACTCTTCAGGATCCAAATTATTCAAAATAGAATCATTTCCATATTGAAAAATCAAACCCACAAAAACTGTAAAAGATATCATACCTCAATCAATACTTTCCATACTTCAAGCTCAACATCTCATAATTGAGTGTTTGGATCCCAAGCAAACCCACTAAGACCCTTAAAAATATCATAAATCTCGAAAAAATTCTTCTTCAATGTCTTCCATCAGTTCTTCACCTTTTCCTTGTCCATTTTTCTTCCAAATAACTCACTTAATACTTTACATATATTCTCATATGCTGAGGAAGTAAATGTACCATTGATTTTGCAACCCTTATTTTGCTCATGTAGAAAAGCATCAACAAGGGTATCATCCATGCTTTTTGTCCAATTCAAGTAATCCTTCTCGTTGTTTGGTGTCATCCTATGACGCTATAGCACAATAGAGTGTAAACAGAAACAACACATTATAAAACATCCAAACTCTAATTTTATTAACCATACCAAATGGTAATACAACAATGTTGAACTTAAATGAAAACAATATAATTAAAACAACAAAGTTAATCAACACAATAGAAAATTAATACAACATATTCAATGAAGAACATTTTGGTAATTATTCCACATCTGATTAGCAATACTATCTTTAATAAGTTCACCAAGGGTTGCCTCATCAGTGTCCCTATTTGAACCATGACTGTCATTGGATACACTTTCCGTTGCAAGCTTAGCATCAACTGCAGCTATGAGGTCATCATCAGGGTCAATACTCATTAGAAAGTTATAAAGAATGCAACATGCATATATGATCATTTTTTGAGCTTTGACTCTATGGGTAGGTTCGGTTGAGCTAGATAAAATTGCAAATCCTTTTTTCAAAACACCAAAAGCTCTTTCACTTGCATTATGAAATGATGCATGTTGAATATTGAATAACTCCTTATAATTTTCGGGTGGATTTCTTGCTGAGTATTCTTTCAAATGATAGCGAACTCCTCGATAAGGTGTAATAAGCCCTCTTGTTAACATGAAGCCAGCATCCAGAAGGTAATATTTACCTATAATAAAGGAAAATAATTACTAAAATAACTTAGAAATTTTTCATTGACTATTTTTTAAAGATGCTTAAATTTTTACCTTCTAGAATTCTAAGCCTATTTGTCCGTGTTAATGCATTTTTTATTATTCTTGAGTCCGATGCAGTGCCTTCCCATCCAGGCAGCACATAAGTGAACTTTAAATCAAATGTGCATGCTGTTAGATTAGCTGGCTTCCCAAGAGGGGGGGTGAATTGGAAAGATTAAAAATTTTCTGCACAATATCAAGAAGGTGAAGAAAGCAATATATGATAATAAAACAGAGTATAAACAAATAGCTGTAAAGGTGACAGTAAAGAGAAGAAGACTCAGAAAATTTATCCTGATTCGATCCCTCCACTTGATCAACGTCCAGTCCCCAAGTCATCACTTGAGATTTTTTCACTATTCTGCAAGAATTCAGTAGGCTTCTTGCAAATGTCTCAATACAAAGTTATTGCTCTATTTCTAGAACTCACTCTATCTCTCTGTGCACTTTTACAAAGTGCTCCCCAATCCCTTATGATGTCCCCTCACAAGAAAATCTATCTTCCAGATGAAGATAAGATTAATTACAAAGATTAAACTCTCTTAAATAGAGTGAATATGAAAGTTAAAGTACAAAATATTGAAGTGAGAGAGTAAGAAACTTTGAGTAAATAATTTGGCAGAGTTTCAGTATATTCAATGTTAAAATCGTTACCCACAACTTCAAATGATGTTATATTTATAGATTTAGGTCTCAAATATCTGTTAGAAACAAAATCTATCCGTTGGAGAAGTTATCCAATGGTTACTCTGAAAAACTATCCATTAACCAATCGCTTTTAATGCTTCTGACATACTGAAATTCGAATTTCGGTTGGTCAACAGACAAATTTTGCAGAAACTGAAGGTTAATAGCTTCAACATTGAAAGCTCGAAGTTCATCTGTCATGAGGTGAAATTCGAATTTTGATATTTGGAAAATGTTTCTGTATTGTGACATACAAATTTTCAGGTAGAAAGTTTTTCTGTTAAGTGTGAACAGTATTTTCAATTTGCTACAGTGCCTTTGAAATTCAAATTTTGGAACCCCAAAATTCATCTGTTTGTAGCTGGTCTGTAAGGCATTGTAGTTTATGTGATTCAAAGTTCGAATTTCTAAATGTCAAAGTTCATCTGTCAGAGAGACATCTTTTCAGACTAACTTCAAAATTTGAATTTATAAATACTGTCATTCGTATGTCAATATATCACTTTAACAGACTCACAAGCTTAGTTTTTGAAATTCGAATTTTCATGTTCAAAGTTCGTCTGTCAGTGAGCAATTTTGAAATCCAATCTATACTTAGTTTCAGATGAACTTTGTCATAATTTCAGATGAATTTCTTTAGCTTTCATAAGTTTTATTTTGTCTGAAATTTGAATTTTCAAAACCCAAAGTTCGTCTGTTGCTTAAAGCTTCTTTCATACACTTATCAAAATTTGAATTTCTATGAGAAAGGCATCTCTTCAGACTTGTTCAATTTCAATATAAAATACGAATTTCTAAGGCCAAAGTTCGAACTTTCACTATGACAGATTGGTATTAACCTTTCAAACTTCGTCTGTTGGTGGGTTTTTTCAAATATTCCATGATTTAACATAGAATCAAGGTTTTAAAACATCTTTTCACCAAATCAAAGTCTCTTAGTCAAATAAAACACTATTAAACATCCTACATTAGACTTTGCATAGATTCTTCAGAATTTCTTCACTTGAATTCTTTTGGGCACCTTTGATATCTTTATTCTAAGCTCTTGAGGGTTGGTTTGGAATCATCAAAACTCTGGATTCAACACATGCAGCTAACACATTTTGTGTCGAAAATTCCTTTCTACCACGATATTGTGGGGCATCTACGGGAGATACTTTGACTCGTATATGTGTTCCATCTATATCACTAACAAAATCCTTAAAATATGGGAAGAATCTATTAATATTTTCAATTTGAGGAAGGATTGCTAATCCATTAGGTTGTACAATAAGTTTTCCTTCTAACTCAATAATAGCCCTCAACACTTGATTAAGATGACGACTAGTGATCTCACTAGAACGCCTAAACCAAAAGCTAACTTCACCATTTTTTGTGTTATGTGTTAATATGTAAAGACTTTTTACAACTTGCTCTTCCACACTAACCCATCGTGTAGGTTGTAAGCCACCCTCTCTTTCTAACACACCACATAATCCTAAGAAAGCTGTAGGACTCATTCTGATGATATCACAACTAGTTTTATGACTAGTTAGTTCACCTATTACTTCTTCACGGACTCTTTCTCTCTTAGAACTCATACTGTAACCTATCTTTCTTCCAGGAGACATATGAGTGGCATAGTAGTATGTAAGAATACAAAGGAGCAGAGCTACTACTCTTCGACGCATTTCAATCCATCGGCGCAATATTATCACCAATTGAATTTTTAAATCCATCTAACAAATGAAGTAAAAATGCATAATTAGTACTTAACTTAATCTTCTAAAGACCATCTAACCAAGAAATTTTAAACCTCGAGCTTACTCTAGAATTGATTTCTAACTCTAACAAGTTCATTCAAAATACTTTGTAGTCAAATGCAAGATTACATTCATATCAACAACCAAACTAAAAAATATTGGATTACATGATACTATAAAAATTTGCAGTAGTACTACAACAATAGTGCTGAAAATGAGGAAAGGCAGAGCACAATTTGCTGATATATGGTAAAATATTTTGTGGAAATATTCAACTATTTCACCATCCAAATTTAGTATGAATTCAATTCTGCCTCATCAAATGAAACACTATCAGTTACACATTATGTGGAAATATTTGGCAAAAGCATTACTAGAGCTCAAGATGAGACAATAAAGCCTACTCTCTAAAGAGGATGATAATTGCAACTACACTATGTTACTTTTTATATTAGACAATTTCAACCATTTAGGGAAGCAATCACAAAAACCCAGACAGTCAGCCATAACTTTCATTTGAAAAAAATCTCAACAATGTTAAAAGAGAATGTGAGTTACTAAAAATATTTAGTATCTAAGGCAAGATTAGTAATGAGCCACCTTACATTTATCATACAAATATAACCATACTAATGGATCAGCAAATATCTAAGGCAAAATTTTGTTCAGCATATATCATCACTACTGAGCCATAGCACAAAATTTTAATATCTACTGCAACTTTAATAAATGTTCAGCCATAAACGTAATCTACACTACTGATTATAGTTAAAAGCCCCCACTGATTTAGAATAAAACAATGGGTTGTCTAATAGTAGATGAAGTGAAACAGACAAAACTGCAACAACCATCAATTAATTATATGTTTTAACTTTATTCTTCCTCCTATGGTTGAGTTACTTGGCTGATGGTTTTTTATGTGATTAGCTTTCAACAAAAACATCAGAACTAGAGATCATAATACCTAGAACACTAGCAATAATTCAAATCAACGTCAGCTTAGCAACAATGGAATCCCAAATTTATGAGCTATAGGGTTTGTCTCTGTCATAGTCAAACCTTGAAACGCAACATAGACCAAGTATTTCCGTACAGCAATATTCATTGCCCAAAATTAAAAAAAAAAAGACCCAATAACAAAAAAGAAAAGGCATAGCACAATGAGAAGGGAAAGGGATTGGAGGCTTGTGAAAACCAAACTAACAAAGAGGAAAGACAGCGAGACTCACCTGAGAAGGGAAGACAGTGACGACGATGGTAAGCTGCGAATCACGAATTGGAGTAGCAAGTCCAGGTGACGGCAAAGCAACTCCAGCAAAAAGAAAGGCAGAGCATACTGAGAAGGGAAAGATCGGAGCTAATGAACAGGAAATACAACGAGACTCACCTGAGAATGGAAGATAGCGACCGCAATGATGACAATGAATGACGAACTGTGAAGCGCGACCACGAATGGGAGGAGCGAGTCCAGGCAACAACAAAGAAGAGCACGCCCTCAACTCCTCTGCTAGGGCTCAGTTCGGCGCCACAGAGCAAGCAACTATGTAAGAAGAAATGACAGCGTGTGTTTTTAGTTTGGGTTGGGGAAATTTACAAAAGATTAAGGGTATAATAGTCAAAAAAATATTAATTGTGCCCTCTCCTCTGAAAAAAACCCCAAGGTGGGAGGGGGATGAAATTGCTTCTAAAAGGGGGGGGGAGGGGAAATTTGGGGTCCCCTCTCCCCGTCCCTTTCCTTTTCCTTCAATAAACCCCATCCAAACACACTGTAAATAAATAAACGCAATGAAAGTCTCAAACCCGTTTCTTATCATCTAAATAACCAAATAATATATATATGACCCGTTTTTCTCTCTTTTATCTCGAGATTTATGGTAAGTTTCACTATTTTCACCTCAATTTTATTTTTATAAACTATAATTATTTTAATTTATTTTTTATAAAACTAAAAGCCAAACCATCACCTACTCTTTATTAGTGTTTATTAAAATAGGTCATCTTTAATTTTGACCTTTATTTTAACTAATGCCAACAAAAGGCTCAAGTTTAGTTGATATTTCTTAAATAAATGCCGGTTTATTATTCCAACTTAAAGTTTAATTAACTTTTTTTTAAAACAAATGCTAACAAAAGACTTAAGTTTAGTTGGTATTTTCAAGACAAATGCTAACTAATTGTTCCGTCTTAAATTTTAGTTGGTATTTTTTAAAAAAGCACCATCTATTTGACATCAATAAAACCCAATTTTATCATAATGATTATTTCATTGTTTGTATAGCTGTATAATTTCATATTGAATATGGTTGTCTAACTTATCTATAATTGGAGTGAGAACCCTTTTTAAAGTATCCCTACTTAAGAAAAAGATTATGAGACACAAAGGCTCATTTCAAAGCTACATTTTTCTATTTTATAGGGAAATTCTGAGCAGTGCTCACAAATCAATTAGTATTGCAACATGTATGAGATATTTGATATTTGTATATTTTTTAGGACAAGAAATTGAATTAAAGTTTTGATAGTTTTCTATTGGTTTCAAGTTCTAAAAATTGACAAGATAAATGGTGTTATTAATAAGCTTCATGCTCGCATTCAAATCTATTCTAAAAGTTTTGATAGTTTGATAAACATGAATGCCATGATATTCAAACACACGTATTATAAAAATCATGAGTGGTTCAAGCATCAGACTTTTATGTATTTCTTCCATATCAATTTATAGTTTTTTTTCATTATTGATCTTATTTGTGCATTACATTATAACATATGTTTCTGCCTAAAAATATTATTGTGTTTTGATTTATTTCCTGAAATATTAATTATCCGTGAAATACACTGGATTAGTCTCTTTATCATTTATATAGTAGAAGATGACAAGGAAGCCACAAACAAGTGGCAAAATCAATACCTTCATTATCATCTTTCCCTAAGACCATGAAAATGCAAGTGTAGCCAATTGTTCTTTGCGACAATAAACAAGTGCCAAAATCAAGCCCGTCCTTGATATTATATCGTTTATGAAATTATTAGCTTTTATTTATTCAATCTATCCTTTTGTTGAAGCACTTAGTTACGATATTTTTCTATTAACTCTTGGTTTTCTCTCCCACATATCACTTTTCAAAGAAAGGGAATGTATGAAGAGGGTTGCTATTTTATTATTATACACTCCTATATACTTGAAATTTAATATTTTATAATAAAATTGGTGAAGCTAAAAGTAATACGAGAAAGTATTTTGATGGGATCCAAGAATATATTTTATCGTTTATAAAAGTATAAAGTATCATATTATTGTATACTTTTAAATCTCGATATGTTGTGCCCCAAAGACTTGAAATTAACTTGCTTTGGATTAATCTGTGGGATCTCACCTTGATTGGCATGATTTACCCCGTAGTTTCATCATGCATCTAATTAATAGCAATCAGGAAGCCTACCTCAACAATAAGACTAATAATATCATGGTCTATACTACTTAAGCCCCACCATTATACTGTAAGAAGAAATCTAGATATTGCTAGTGCAATAAATTATCAATGTATTAAGTCTGAAGAAGATTATTGCTGACATATTTAGCTTCTCATGGAAAATTCTATTTTTTTTGGTGACAAAGAATTTCATAAAACATTTTGTGACCAAACTACTGCCATAGGAAGAGGTTGTCAATACTTCTTGCAAAATATTTTCAACATTCTCATGACATAATTCATACTATTCATTCTATGTATCAAATGTGTGAAAAGAATTTTGCAAAACATATTTTTTTAATTGATTTAATAACATACCTTATATTTATTTTTTATTTTAAGAAAATGTGTTTTGCAAAAATCTTTTCATATTTTTATCTACAATTAATATTTTAAAATATTAAATACATACTTTTAATTACATAATTATTTTATAAAGGTCTTTTAATCAACTTCACAGATAATAAGAAACTTAATTAAATGTGATTAACCTCATTAAATTTGTCCGAAATTTCTATCAATTTTCAAAATTATCTCGTCAATAAAATTTATTAGTAGCACTATTTCTACTAAAAAAAGACATTTAATATCATCCACATTAATAACAATTGTTCACTACCCGACAAAAGATTTTTTAGGTAAAAGAAATTTTTAATGATTCTCACATTTTTGAAAAAAAAATGAAAAAGACTGAAAGGAGTATAACGTTTTATTTATTATCAAGATTTTAAATGTTCATTTAGAATATTTTTTCCTAGGGATGAGTCATCTTTTGCTTCTTATTTTATTTAATTAATTAAAGGATTATTATCATTTTTAGTATTAAGGCTTTATATAAACTAGTTAATGACCCGTGCATTGCACGGGCTATTCTTACTAATTCACCATCCAATACTTTTAAGGAAAATCAATAGTGAAAAAATAGGAGATGGATGCCAATTTATGAAATTGCATGTTGTATGTAGCCAAATATTGTAAAGGAGAAAAAAAAAGATTAATATGTTCTAACGATCCATAAACAAACATTAACAATTGTAGAGTTATATATATATATATATATGAATGAAGTGACTATACTAAATTATTGAAAATTTCCCTATAAACTACATTAGATGTTTTGTCCGTAGGATTACCATCTGCATCAAGAATTAACATTTTCAATCCTTGTTTACTTCGCACATGAGACACAACAATATAAAGTTGACCATCAAATGAGTGAAAGAGAAATTAAATGTGAGATGCAAGCATTATAATTATTATTTAATTGAATCAAAGTAATGTAAAAAAATGAAAAAGAGACAACAAAATAATTTTGTACTCATGGTCCTCAATCTCTATCTCAATCATTTTTTGATCTTTTCCATCCTTGGAAAATTCCTCAATTTCTCCCAAACCATGTAGCTTACCAATGATATCTGAAAAGGATATTTTGAAAGATAATTATAAGCATCATAGAGAAAGAATTGATAACAACAATTGATTAGGTGATCATGTGAATGAAGTGGAGTCTCAAACAAACTCACCAACCAAGTAGCTATCATCAGATTGTGTGCCTAACATATCTCGAAAAGGAGTAAAGAGAAAACCAAAATGTGGGATGGAGCAATTGTCATCCTGGGGTGGGATAGAGCAACTGTCAACCTGGGGAATGAATTTTGGTTGAAAACTGAAAATGAATCTTGAAATCATGGTTTGTCGACTTGTATGATCCTGTGTTCTACCCAATATTGAATTGGGTCACTACACACACCTTCCCCTCACTTAGGATAGTTTTGAACTTTGGAACATATGATCGTTTCACATAAGCATGGATTCAGTCTTGCTGAAATATAGATTCAACATGCACTGTAGTAAACATGGAGAAATTGTAAAACAAAAAAAAAAGATTAATATGGGAAAAATCAACTAACATCGGCATCTTGTAAAACCATCTCAATAGATTGAATCTCATCTGGCATATTGAAGTCAGGTATTGTCCAAAGTCGCACCACCCTTACTTTGATTCTCCAGTTCATATGGAGTGCATTGATGGCATGTATGACATCATATCTGCTAGCCATGACAACTATGAATCAACAAATGATAATAGTTTATATTAGTTGTCATCGCAAAGGGCGATCATTGGGGAAAAATAAACAACATGCAATCATTTAAATGGTGATAGAGAAAGTTTAGAATTGAAGATGAAGCAAAAAAGAAAAGTTTATAAATCGAAAACCAATAAAGAATAAATGTCATATACAAACTTTGGTGGATCTAAGGATGTAGAAGATGACAACTGAATTGTATATCACCCACTGGATGACAGTGATTAACCACAAAAGCATGTAATTTATACTTGTGGTAGTCTCATTCATCTGGTGAAGGAACATCTTACCCATTATTGCATGAATCAACATTATCAATGTCTGTTTTGCCAGAAAACAGGTTCCACTGTTTTCAATTCAAATGATACGAAACTATCTGAGATGGCGCCAATATGAGGTAATACAATGTACCCAATCGTGATATTATGAGAGTGGGAATGATATTGGTGGAAATCACGCTGATCCAATTAATATATTTATAGTTGATTGGTTTTGTGAAATTAAATAATTGGATTACATATATATTAATGCCATAATCGAATGCAATCACATCAAATATCAAATAGTAAAACAATAACTGAATCTAGTCAATGTATTTATTTAAATTAAATATTTGAAGCAAAAAATCAAGCCACTAAAATATATGTTTAAAAAAAGGTACAATTATCTTCCAGTTATATTTTGATATCCACATAATGTGTTAACTAAGTTAAATGTCATATTTAACTACCAAGAAAGAAGTATTCAAATGTTGAATTACAAAACATAAATGAATTATTTTAAATTCATTTAGTTAAAATGATTTAGTCATATATATTTAAAGTTATGAAAAAAAGTTTATATATATTTAAATTCAAAACGTGTTGATGTGCACATATGTAATTATAGATACGAAAAAAATAGTTTAGTCATATATATTTAAATTCAAAGGAGTAATTAATCCAAATTTGAGAAAAAATTTCAAAAATATTAAGTTTAGATTTGGAGATAATATTTAAATTACTTTCTTAAAAAAATTATTAAAGTTACCACATTAGGAGGAAGTAGTAAAACTGTGACCAATTACAATTATTGTATATATTTAAAAATTCATAGCAAAAAATCAGCCCAATAAAAGATATGTATTAGAAAAGTTACAATTATGTTATAGTGATTTTTTAATATCTATAATTACAATGATTGTAAAAAAATATGAAAAGGAGTTTATATATATTTAAATTCAAAACGTGTTGATGTGCATATATGTAATTATAGATATGAAAAAAGGAGCAATCAATAAAGCATATAAGGATTAATAAAGCCACATGGCAACATTTGCAGTGAAACCGGATATATGTGGAGGATCATAATTGAAACAGCATACGTGGACTCACAATATGATAGCATTTGTGCCTGGGGATGCTGATTTTTTATATATATAGGTACCTCTTTGTGACTAAATAATGGATACTTACTCTTGACTCCTCATATTTTTTTTCTCTTTTAAATGCTCTCTATTCTCTACTTCATTCTCTCTATTCTTTATTTTATTTCATAACACATTATCAGTAGGAGCTCATCTAAAGATTTAAAGTATACTCTCTCACTTTCTAATAAGATATATGCTGCTCCCTCCATTTCAAAATATAAGATGAAGTTAGTGGGGATTAATGTTTCAAAATATAATTCACTTTATGAAAGTTCGTAATAATTTAATACTTACTTTTCAATTTTATCCTTATTTATAATAATAAAAAAAGTTATGATAAAAAGCGATTATAAGAAATAGTAGTAATTAAAATGAGATAATTTAATGAGGGTAATTCTAGAAAGTTATAGTAATTTTTATAGAATTAAGGAATATAACTAATTTTAACTTCCCACCTTGATAGAAGAGAGATAGTTAATTATACTTTATATTATGTAACAGAGAGAGTATCAAGTTTATCCTCCTCTTCTTCTTCTTTTATTATAAATTAATTATTTTTAGTAATTTTGAGTTGACTTTTAAGTAAATAAAAGTTATACTACATCCTATAGTATGAGATAATTTAAATAAGATGTCACATTCAAAAGATGAGCACAATTTAATTTCTTTATTAAGTTGATTCTACCTCATAAAATATAAATTGAATCGTAAAGTTATTTACATAAAATATAAAATAAATTTTAAATTTATTTACACTTAAAATAATTTAATTGATATGTCACATACAAAAATATGAGATACAATTTAATTTTTTTATAAAGTGAATCTTGAAATAATATGTATATAATACAAAGTGGATCCTAAAAATATCCATATAAAATACAAAGCGAATCCTGAAATTATTCTCACAAAACATAAAATGAATTTAAAATTACCTTTACTTCTTTAATTAGAGTGATAGATGCATGTGTTCTTTAATTGAAAAAATACATCAGTATATGATTTACATATATTGTTTAGATGTGGCTATGTTGAAATTTTAATTTCAGATTTCAATAGCAAACTTTATAAATTTAGTAAAGTTTATAATTTTTAATTAAGTAAGAGGAAAAGAAGAAATACAGGAAAAAGGTAGGACTATAGAAGTGTATATGAGGGTTGCCATCATCAATGGGTGTTTTGTTAAAATTACAAAATTTGATCCAAGTGCTTTTTCAGATTACATTTGACCCTTTGAATTTTGTTATTTATATTTATTGCTCAACACTTTCAAGAATTTCATTTAAACCCTTATTAGCAAAAAAAAAAATCTTTTAGTTTGTGGGCCATTTTCAATTATGAAAATTTATTTTGAAAAGCTTTAGTGTATAAAAAATTTAGCAATTATATTTTCTGATGGTATTTATTGAAATTATTAGAAATATAATTTTAATTACATATAGTATATTTTAGTATTGTAAAATTATTTTAAAGTCTAATTTTACCTAAATTCACAAAGAATTATATTATATCGAATTTTGGAAATAAAATAAATATGGGAGAATTCTATTTTCATCCCTCAATCATATATATTTAATTTGATTGATTAACAAGTTAAAATTAAATAAATTCTCATTAAGAGAAAATTATTTAGTGCATATAAACTTGTCTATATTATAAAGTGTTGTTTATTGTGTAATTATTAATTTACCTATCTTATGAGATTTTATTTTAGGCAAATTCTAATAAATAAAAATATAAGCAAATTATTGTTTGATAATATTTAATTTGTTTGATTCATTAAAAAGTTGTTTGATATTTAGTACATACAAGACTTGATAGAAAATATTTGAGATTATCTAACTTCATTTAAAATTATAAAGAAATTTATCATTTTAATCCCAAATTTTATATTGACAATTATATTCATACTTAACTTAATTTGCTGCTTTAATAAAACATGACAAATGAAAGTTTGATACTTTTTATTACAGAGATTATATTCCTTTTGATTAATATTGTTGAGTAAATTCTCGTAACCACGAAATTCCATTCTTTGGTATTATTTTGCTTTAACAAATAATGGCATATTAAGTGGCTCTTTTCATGTTAAGTTCTCATAATTATGATTATAATTATGAAAGTGGGAAAAATTGAATTTAATTGAATTAATGAAGGTCTCTATGTAGAAATTTATGAAAGAATAGAATTATTACTTTGATTCTTAATTAAGTGGATCCATATGGATTTTTAATATTGTGAAACTTTTATATTTATTTAGTTTCACATATCAGTTATCATTTTATTACTTATAATAATTTTAAATGATGAGTATTAAGCTATCATACATTATCTAACTCATGTCCTTGATTGTAAGTTTTATAATATCTTGATAATTGATAGAATTTTTAGTATCTAACTGATTTACTATTGAAATATAAATTACTCGATATGCTGCTTGATATGTGACGTTAGATATACTTATCTTTTAACTCATTTAAAAGTTCTATGCACCCTATAGAAAATTTATATTATGTGACTTATTTAATTTGACATATTTTACTCAATAGTATAAAATTGTATTAATACTATATTCAGTAATACAAAAATAATTGAATGCTGCTCCAAAAGAACCAATATAATGTTACCAAGAGAAATAAAAATTGTAAATTGACAATACATTATATTCATCCAAGTCTCATATGAACTTATTAAGTTTCAAAAATATTCACAGAAATATATACCATATCGAGACAACAAATAAAAGAAATGCTCAGTATATTTATATCACATGGATTATCTTGAATGAGAAGTGTGTATTTGAAAAATTACATGCAATTCTTTCGATTAGTACGACAAATATATTAATACAATTGAATCATTTGCTATTGTAGACTAAAAGTTTACAAATCACAATATATTTATTGTTTGGCATGAATTAGTTGGGTCATTCCCAATTAATTATGATATGAAAAAATAATTGAAAATTTGTGTGGACTTGAATTGAAGAGCCAGTAGATTCTTCAATCTAATAGTCCTTCATAAGCCTTTTATTTTCAAGGGAAATTAATTATTTGATCATCACCAACAAAAATTAGAAGTGAACTAATAATCTTTGTGGAATCTATACAAAGTGATATTTATGGGTTAATCCATTCAGCATGTGGATCATTTAAGTATTTTTTTTATTTTAATTGATGCATTAACTAAATGGTCACATGTTTAATTATTATCAACTAGTAACTAGGCATTTGTAAGATTGTATGCTCAATTAATTTGATTTTAAGATAACATTTTCCTAAATATTCAATTAAGAAAATATGTCTTGACAAAATTGATGAGTTTACATCTCAAGCTTTTAGTGATTAACGTATTAGGATTGAGGTTGAACATCCTATTATTAGGTCTGCTGGGGTCCTAAGAATGGGGTGAATTGAGAAGTTTAAAATTTTTTTGTGAAAGTGTGATATAACAGTGATGGTAGAGGTTTGTAGAAAATAAAGTGCAAAAAGAATAAAGCAAATGCAAGATAAAGGAGGAGATGACACAAAAATTTATCCTGATTCGGTTTGATCCACGACCTACTTTCGGTCTTCAAACCATCGTTTGAAATTTTTCATTATCTTGCAAGAATTTAGTGAGCTCCTTGTAATACCACAGTATAAGCTTGTGCTCTGTTCTAAAAGCTTTCAAATTTATACTTTGCACTCTTACAAAGTGTTTCCCAAATTTCTTGTGAAAAATCCTCACAAGAAAATCCTTCTTTCAGATAAAAAATAGATTTTGTATAGAAAGAAAACACTCTAACTTAGAGTAAATATGACAGTTGAAGTGCAATAAATGAAGTGTGAGAAAGAAAAGACTTTGAGTGGTAAATTCAGCAAAATTTCAGTATTTACAGCACAAGATCGTTACCCACAACTTCAAATGAAGTTCTATTTATAGATTTGTGATTAAACTAGTCATTAGACACAAGATATAACAGTTAGAGATGTTAACCAATGGTTACTCTGCAAAACTAGCCAATCACCAACAGCATTTAATGCGTCTGACACACGAAAATTCGAATTTTGAGTGTCAATAGACAAATTTCACATAGACCATAAGTTAAAGACTTCAATATTGAGCTTCTAAAATTCATTTGTTCAAGAGTAAAATTCAAATTTTGAATTTGTCAAATATATCTCATGTTAAGACATACAAATTTTCATATTCAAAGTGTATCTGTTAAGTATGAACAATTGTTTCATATTTTTACAATACACTCGAAATTCGAATTTTAGAAGTCAAAATTTATCTATTAATGGCTAGCTCAACATGGCACAAAAATTATACTATTTGAAATTCAAATTTTGTATTTCAAAATTTGTTTGTCAGAGATAAGCTCTAATTGGACTTATAAGTTTTTACTTCAAAATTTGAATTTTGAAATCCAACATTCATTTGTCAGAGGAACTGACTTTGAACTCTGTTTACACTTTAATATCATTCGAGTTTTGTCAAGACTTCAGACGAATTTTGCACATATTGCCAACTATGCTTTATTTGAAATTCGAATTTCAGAGCTTGAAATTCGTCTGTCCGAGATGATAACTCTAGAACTTCAAATTTCAACAAGTACAGTTTGAATTTTGCACAAAACATATTAGAATTAACAGTAAAGTTCATCTGTTATTCAGTGTTTTCAAAATCTAACATATTTTAATATAGGATAACTGTAAACACTGTATTTTGTCTGATTTTTTTTTACCAAAAAATATAAAAATCGAAAAAAAAAAGAGACACAAATTTCCTTTTAATTTCAATTTGAATGTATATTTTCTAAATTGAAGAAAAATCTAAAAAAATATTCTCCAAATCCAATCCATCTTCTTTAGGATTTTCAATAAAAAAATAAAAAAATAAAAAAATTAATTTCCTTTCTTCTAAGATTTCTTTTTTTTAAGACTTCTTATCTAAATCTAATCCCTATTCTTTAGGACCTTAAAAAGTACATAATAAACAAATAATAAATAAAAATCAATTTCCTTTCTTTTAAAATTTTCAAAAATAAAAATTCTACCTTTTAGCCTTAAAAAGAACAAAAAAGAAAAATCATAATCCTTTCTTTTAGGATTCTTATCCAATCCAATTCCTCTTCTTTAGGATTTTCCAAAACAAAAACAAACAAAATCAAAAATTAATTTCCTTCTTTTAGAATTCTTAAAAATAAAAATCCTACCTTTTAGTCTTAAAAAAATAAAAGGAAAATAATTCAACTCCTTCTTTTAGAATTTTCACCCAAATCCTATCTCTTTCTTTTAGTTTTTATTTACAAAAATAATAAATCAGATAACTAAATAAAATATAATAAAAAAGAAAAAAAATCAATCATTTTCCTTTGTTTTAGGATCAATTTCCCTTTTTTTAGGATTTCAATAGATAAAAATCCTATCCTTTTCATTTTAGCATTTTCAAAAATTCAATCTTTCATTTAGGATTCTGTAAAAAAAGAAAAAGGAAGAAAAATGAAGAAAGAAGAATTCTATTCGGATTGCATTTTGTGCTCAAAATATCCCTTGCTTGCATTTTGTTTTTTTATTGCTTTTTCAAAAAAACAAAAAAAAGAAAAGGAAAGAGTCAAAATGCCAGGCCATGTAGTGTTTAGACTGTGCGCCCTAGTTTTCCTCTTTCACGATAACGCTAAAAAAACAGAGAGGAGCGGAGCCCTAGCTCGTTGACAACAGGAAGCAAATGCGATGGAGGTATGTTGACCGCGCCTCTATATTTCAATCTTGACACCGATGATATCATGGAGTACGGAGGGTGGCCCTCTCGATGGGCAATGCCTCTCTCCAATCCTTTTCTTCACCTTGATTACGGCGAAAGAGGGAGAAGTATCGTGGGTGGGACAACAGAGGAGCAGTGATGCAGAGAGGCAAAGACGCGAGAAAGGAATACCGTCTAAAAATCTCGTAGATCTAGTCAACAATTGGTAGTGCAAGAGAGGAAGAGTTGATTTGATTTCTCAATGGATCACTTCACCCAAGGTATGGGACTTCGAATTATAAAGAGAGGAGAACGATTTTGGAGAAGGGGGAGGCGAGATAAGAGAGTGAATGTTAGAAAGGAGAGGATAACAGAGAAAGCAAGGGAGGAGAATGCCTGAAGGAAACAACTTGGAGGTTACAGTGACGAAAGGTCAGTAGGAAGCATAGACAAAGCTGACTAGAAAGGAGGTTTCAGTAGAAAGACCAACACCAGTTCTGGATTCTGACGCCGTAGGTTTGAAGTCTCCCCTTTCCTTCTTTGACATGCTATTCTCTTGCTCCATTATATATGGCTTCACAGTGGTGCTGGGTTAAGTGCAGAAAGCTTCTTGTCTCTTACCTTTTAGATAGTGAGGAAAATTATATACAATTTGGAAAAGTTCACTTCTTATTAGAAGTAGTATTTGTTTTCAGGTTTACGAATAAATGGTTATAGTTGATGTTTGACATTGGGCTAAATGGCGTGTATGTTTGTGTACGCTTGTTTGCCTCTCAAAAGAGTTTGGTATGATGTTTTATTTTGTTATGGTATGGTGAAAGAGCATGGCTCATGCATATCTCAGTGCTTCCCTCAATTATGCATATGGCATGTGTTCTTTGGTTTGCCTGGAGGTGTTATGTGATTAATCAACGCTAGGTTGGAACTGTCTTGAAGTTAAAAGGCTCCCTGATTTTATTTAGCTTATTTGTTTTCATTCGAAGTCAGGGAAACTACGTAAGATTTTTAGTTGGTTTAAGCCATGATGAGTTTTTTTTTTTTTAGCAATTTCAACCTCTTCACACTTTAGTTCAGTACCCCTTTTCCCTAAAAAAGAGGGGAAATTGATGTCATCTACAATAATTAAAAAAGAGCTGTGAAAGTCCTTAATAGATAGAATCTGGGTAATTTCCTTTTGCAGTAGCATTTTTGTTTTAATCTTTAACACTGGTCCTTTCTTTTTTCGAAGGTGTAATATTTATGTTACAGATTTTGTGAGTTGTTTCGAAGTTAGAATTTGAGTTAATATTATTTAAAGAACTAAGTTTGGGAATGTGAACGCTATCTTATTGCTGTAACTTTTATTAACTCTACAGGTTCATTCGCTCCAATTCTTGCTAAAAAAAAAATTTCAAAGTCCCTTTATTTAGTTAATTGGGTCTAAGCTTTTTTTTTTTTAATGAAACGTGGGTTCTTGATTGTGTGGTCAATTTTATTTTTTATTTTAAATTAATTTCTCTCTTTAGAGTTTGAGTGTTGGTCAATTATAACATGAGTGAGGAGTTGCTATGGTGTCTATGTTGGCTATGTTTCGATTTTTAATATTTTTTGGGTGCTAATGGCATTTTCTTTATTAAAAGTAAATAAATAAATAAATAAATGATAAAAATAATTAAAATAAAAGCCCTTCAAACTTTTTCTTTTTACCTTTATGCTCCAAGTGGTAACACTGTGAGTATCTAGGTATCAATTAGTAAATTGTGAGTGATAAAGTCACCAAATATATTGTTATTTTGAATTTGATTTTGAAAAATAAAAATACATGTAGCAGTTCTACCTTAAATCCTTTCTAGTACTATTTCAAATTTGAAAGAAAAAAAAAAGAAAGAATTTAATTGCTAAAAAAAAAGAGGAGATTCTCTAATTAATTTTTTTTTATCTCATAATTTGAAATAAGGAAATAAAAATAATTTAAACAAATATTATTCATTTTTCTCCAAGCTTTTATCCTTTTCACTTATCTGCCTCAAGTGGTAACAACGTTGGTATTTAAGTATCGATCGGCAACTTGTGAGTGATAAAGTCACTACATATGCTGGTTATTTCTTTTTGGAAATTTATATAATAATCATATTTTAATTTTTTCTTAATACTTTTCTTTTAAATAAATAAATGTGTTAAAGGGATCTTATTTATTTCCATAATAAAAAAAAGGAAAGTAAAAATAATTTATACAAAATTATTTGTTTTCTTTCAAACTTTTTTATTACGCCTATCTATCTCAAGTGGCATCACTGTGGACATTTAGATATCAATGAGCAGATTGAGAGTGATAAAGTTACCATATGAGTTAGTTGATTTTAGTTTGCAAGAATAAAGTTCTTTTCAAATTTTCCTTTTCAAATTAAAAATAAAAATATTTAAAATCACATATAGTTCAGAAAAAACATATATTTTTTTTAGGAATTGATTTTTTTAAAAAAATGATGAAAAAAAAAAGAGTGATAAGAGAAGGTAATCGAAATTAATCTATCTTTTACAAATTAAAACACACCAATTTTGAAAACTATTTTCTTTGTGGAAAGATAAATTATTTTTTTTATAAATTTCTCTTTTCAAAAAATATATATAATAAAATATACCAACCCAGTGACAAGCATTTTTAGGTCTGAACTATGTCGACTTTGATCCCTATTACAGGGTACGTAGGCCTCAGACTCTAATTCTGGGTCAAATCCACTCTTATAAATAAATAATATTTTTCTATTATTTTATTTTTCCAACTTCTCATGTTTTCATTTTACTTTTATTTTTATATTTATTTTTACATGTGAATAATTAAAGTGCAATCAAAATAATTTTTAAAACTCATAGAAATTACATGATCAACTTAAGGTAACCGTTCTTAGGAATGGGTGTTGTGGGGGTGTTTAGCATCTTTCCCACTCACAATCGTACTCTCAAATCCTACTCCGATTCACATACCATCATTTCCCTTTTATTTGGTTTTCCAAAATTTCCATTAAAATTTTAGTGGTGACTCATCTGAAATCGACATTCGTCGTGAAGGCTGATTTCTCTTTTTTTCTTCATTTCCCGCGTCATCTGCGTCCTATTTTTGGGTGTGACAATAACTGTGAAAATACCTGTTTAAATGCAACATAATTAAGTAAAGTTCAAAGTCTTTTACCCATTCTACATTGTAAGAAATCCTAACAACTAAATCTTCACACATGTCTCCTTGGATTTCTTCACTTGTATACTCTTACACTCCTTTGATGATCTCCTAACAAGTTCTAGTTATTTGAAATCATCAAAACACTTGATTCAACACTTACAGTATAAATTCATACATAAAATGAATTTGTAGAATTGTTTATCAAATGTTTAAGATTCATTACAAGACCATTACTTGTGAGATCAAAAAAGTCAATCTCCATTTGAGGCATGCAGTCCTACATGTTGTAGCGTTGATTCATATCAAACCAACAAGATATCATAAATATTCCCCTTTGTGAATGGTTTTTGGTCAGAAACCTAATATTTCCCATCTAAGAATTTTTGGGTGTGCGGTTTATATTCTAATTGCTCCACCACAATGCACTAAGATTAGACCTCAATGAGAATAATGAATATATATTAGATATGAATCTCCGTTAATAATAAGATTTTTTGAACCATCAATAGGAGATTTATTTACGGCATGATTTGCATATTGTCATTTTGACTAATCAATTTTTTCAACATTAAGGGGAGAGAATAAATAGTTAGAGAATGAAATTAATTGGAATGAATTATCATTATCTCACCTTGATTCTCGCAAAACAATGTGAACAAGAGGTTTAAAAGATAATTCATTTACAAAGTTTAGCAATTCAATTGCTGGACTCATTTATTGATCTAAAAGAAGTGACTAAATCATATATATTAGCTGCTAATGGTCTAGTAAAAAAAAATTAATGTCTCTATTGGACAATCAAAATCCGAAGCACATATGAAGCATGGTAGATCCATCGGTTCGAAAGATGAGAATTCTCCAAAAAGAAAATGAGTTAAAATTCCAGATGACCCAATTGAGGATAGGGTAACCCCAAAAAAGTACCCAGAGGCACCTCCAAAAGAATCATCAAATATAATTAAAGTTTATATTCCAGAAGGAACTCAGGTACCTAAGATTTGTGAAAATAATGAAATCTCAATAAATTATTTTATGAATAGAATATGATGGAATCAAAATGAAGTCAACATTAACGATAATTTTGTATATAAAGCAATGCGTAATGTAACATATGACAATGAGGATTATGAATCAAAATCTGTTAAAGAAAGTAAACAAAGAGGTGATTGGCTAAAATGTAAAGATGCAACTGATGTTGAACTAAATGCACTTGCAAAGCAAAAGATTTTTGGATTTGTAGTCTACACACATGAAGATGTGAAGCCAGTTGAAGATAAATGAGTTTTTGTGCTAAAACAAAATGAGGATGGTGAAATAGTGGTACCAAGCATGAATTGTAGCACAGTTTTTTGCAAATATTTGGTATTGATTATGAAGAGACATATTATCATATAATGGATACAATCACTTTTAGATATCTAATTACTCTAGCAGTACATCAGAAGCTTGACATGTGTTTAATGGATATTGTTATAATCTATCCATATGACTCATTAGATACTAAACTCTATATAAAAATCCCAGAACGATTTACAATGCCTGAAGCATGTAAGTGATATAATTATCTTAGCGAATTTTTTTATTGAGAGAAAATTATAAGAATAACCCAATTTGCTTATATGTATTTATAAAAGGAAATAAATCAGAGTTTGCTATGATTACTATTTGTGTGGACGTTTTAAATATGATGATGCTCTTGAAGAGTTTCAAAAAGGAGTTGATTATTTAAAGAAAAATTTTGAAATGAAAGATCATGGAAAAACCAAATTTGTCTCAATTTACATATTGAGTATATGAAGAATGGAGTTTTGGTGCATCAAGAAGCCAAATAAAAAAAGTGCCAAATTGGTTTTATATGGATAACTCACATTCATTATGCACCCCAATGGTCGTAAAGTCACTAAATGTAAACAAAAATCATTTTAGACCTTGAGAAAAGGATAAAGAATTACTTGGTCTTGAAGTACATATCTTAGTGCAACTGGAGTACTATTGTATCGTATTAGTTACACACGATCATATATATCATTTTCTGCTTAATTTATTAGCAAAACATAGTTCTTCACCGACACAAAGATATTGGACTAGGATTAAGCATATACTTTGCTACCTTAAAGGTATCATAGATATATGTTTGTTTTATTTGAATGAATTCAAGTCAAACTTGATTAGTTATGCAGATGTAAGGCATTTGTTTTACCCTCATAATGATTGATCATGAACTGACTATGTATTTACATTTAGTGGCACTGCCATTTCATGGTGATCTATGAAACAAGCTATATCAGTCACATCACCTAATCATGCTAAAATTTTGGCATTGTATGAGCCAAGTCAAAAATGTGTTTTGTTAAGAGTTTTGATTCAACACGTAGAAAAAACTTGTAGTTTATCTTTAGAAAAAATGATCCCGACAATCTTATATAAAGATAATACTGGATTTATTGTCTAAACAAATGAAGGGTATATTAAAGGAGACAAAATAAAACATATTTCATCAAAATTCTTCTTCATTCATGATCTTTAAAGGAATGGTGACAAACATTTTGCAAATCTGTTCATGTGACAATTTAGCAGACCTATTTACCAACACTTTTTTTACTGCATTATTTGAAAGGCTCGTGTATATTGAATTTCGCTAACCCAAGGATCTGAATTGATATGAGCACTGTACTCTTTTTACATTAACTATGATTCTTTCTCATTAGGTTTTCCTAGTAAGGTTTTTAACGTGGCAGTATTTGATGGCATATACAAAGAATGATTTACTCTTTTTCTTCACTAAAATTTGTCCCACCGAGTTTTTTCTAGTAGGTTTTTCAACAAGGCACATTCTTTGATAATGAACATCCAAAGGAGAAGTGTTATAAAGATTTTGGATATCCCTCTAGAATATTCTCTATCTAGGGTTAAGTTATCTTTTCCTTTTTATTTTATTTAATTAATTAAAGGATTATTATCCTTTCTAGGGTTAGAGCTCTTATATAGATGTTCCTTGCTAGCTGAATAATAGATACTTACTCTTGACTCCTCATATTTTCTTCTCTCTCAAATTCTCTCTATTCTCTTATTTATTTCATAACATTATTATCAATTAACATCATTAATTATTGTATTTACCATAATACCATCTATCTATGCATACGTGCACATTGAGTTATCTAATTTAAAAAGTTATGTACTTGTGCCTCTAATGCAATGAAACAAATTTCCCCTCCAAGTTGTGGGTTAAGTGGCTCAATTTTTATCTTCATCCCTATATCAATTAGAAGTAGTCCACGTGTATTGTACCTAGTTTACTTTAAGTCATATTGTTCATGCCTAATATATATTGTCATTTTCTATAAATTTTATTATATATATTGATACTCCCTCTTATCCCTTTTATAAGGGACATTTTAAGTATTTTTGCCTTAATATAAGGCATAACAACCCCCATATTAAAATTCTATTTTAGAACTTGATCAATTTGAAAGTGAGAATTAATCAAAGTGCATTCAATGTAAGTTGGAAGGTTGGGATTCTATACTCAGATGCTTGGGAATAGAAAAACTCAGTAATTTATCCTAGTTCAGTCCAATGCACTTGACTTACATTTAGTTCTCAAGCTACCACTTGAGATTTTCCACTATCAGCAAGAATTCAATGGACTACTTGCAATACCATAGTACATCACTTCTGCTCTGTTCTAAGATCACTCAGAATCTCTCAACACTTTTACTTGTGTTTCCCTCAATCCCTTTGTGAATCCCTTTACAAAGAATCTCACTTCCAGATGAAGAAAAGATTTTATATAGAAGTGAATATTCTCTTAAATAGAGTAGATATAAAAGAAAAAGAACAATAAATGAGGTGTGTAGGTGAAAAAGCTTTGACTCAGAAATCTAGTAGAGTTTTTACAGTATCAGATTTAAATTCGTTACTCACAATTTCAAATGAAGTTCTATTTATAGATGTGTGATTTAACTAGTCATTAAATACAAGATCTAGCAGTTAGAGACATTGACCAATGGTTACTTTACAAAAATAGTTATTCACCAACGGCATTTAATGCATTTGATATGCCAAAGTTCGAATTTTGGGCTCAACAGACGAATTTCACAGAGACAGATAGTTAAGGGCTTTAACGTTGAACTTCAAAATTTGTCTGTTTCTATGTAACATTTGAATTTCGAGTTTGTTAAAGATATCTAATGTAAGTTCACGCGAATTTTCATATTAAAAGTGAATCTGTTGGGTTTGAATAGTTGTTTCAAGTTTTCACAATACACTTGAAATTTGAATTTCAAAAACTAAAATTCGTCTATTAGAAGTATGTTCAACATGGTACAAAGTTTTTTCAATTCAAAGTTCGAGTATTAAACTATAAAGTTCGTCTGTCAGAGATATGCTCCATCAAGGCATACGAGTTCTCATTTTGAAGTTTGTACTTTAAAGCTCAAAGTTCATTTGTCAGAATCTATAACTTGGAATTTACTTTAAAATTCACCAATAGTCAAATTTCAACTAAGTTTTATGTGAATTTTGCACACTTTCACCACAAATGCTTAGTTCGAAATTCGAATTTCACATCCAAAATTTATCTACCAAAGATAAAATGCTAGAGGAATGAAGAAAGGGAGAAGGGGACTTTGTGGCTAACTAAGCTTTTTAACAAGATTTTAAAGTCAAAGAAAATATCAGAGGAATGGAGAAAGAGCACTTTGGTGTCCATATACAAGAACATGGGGAATATTCAAAATTGTGTTAATTACTAGGGGATAAAACTCATGAGTCATACTATGAAATTTTGGGAAAGAGTGATTGAACAAAGACTAAGAAAAGAGTCTCATATTTCAGAAAATCAATTTGGATAAATGCCAAGACGGTTTACAATAGAGGATATTTATTTATTAAGGGGTTCATTGAAAGACACCGGAGTAAAAAAAAAGACTTGTATATGTTTCATTGATTTGAAGATAGCCTATGATAGAGTACCAAAATATGTGTTGTGAAGAGTAATGGAGAAAAAAAGTGTTCATGTGACTTATATTTGAGCCACAAAGGATATGTATGAGGGGGTAACAACAAGTGTGATAACTCGTAGAAGTGAGACAAATGACTTATAAGAATATGTTTACTTCAAGGATCTTTCTTGAGTACATACTTGTTTGATTTGGTTTTAGATGTTCTAACAGAACATATATTGAAGGAAATTCCTAAGTGTATGCTTTTCGCGATAATATAGTCTTAATTGAGGACTCAAAAGAAGAGGTCAACTTTAAATTTGAGTTATAAAGATACACTTTGGAATCAAAAGGTTTCCACTTGAGTAGAAGTAAAACAAAATATTTGCATTACAAATTTAACAAGAGGTCAGTTAGAAATGATTCAGAGGTAAAAATTGGAGAGCAAATCATCCTAGAAGTGTCAACGTTAAAAAATATTCCTTTCTCACATGTGTGGAATTTTCAACCAATGAAGGGAGAACATTTGCCCTTTTATATGGTATATTTGTCCTAGTCTAGATCAATCATGTATCATTTAATTTATATTTGGATATTTTGTTGGTCTTTTGTAGTATATTCTAATATTGTTTATTCATAAATGTATACTGGAATTATACTAGTTTGAGATTTACATTTATCTTAATAACTGTCCCAAACTGCATTTTAAGTGGGGTTTATATGCTTTTCTTTTTACTTTTCCTGTATTTTGGGGCCCACAATACTTTCTTTTTTTACTGTTAAATCTTACTACATTTTGTAGTCTATATCCTTTCAAATTGATCTTTTTAAACTCAATATATTCTTCTAATAGGTTTAACATATCAAGAAGTCCATTTTGAGATATACATCACTTTTCTACAATTTTTAAAATTAATTACAATTAAGGATCACATTGAAATTTATTCCATTTAAAGACCAAACTTAATTCCTTCTAAGAACCATATTGGAAATTAATTCCATTTAAAATCAAGCATGGAAAATTATGATTTTACCTTTTAAAGTTTTCAAACAATGCATCACATGTTATATCTTTTCCAACCATTCTTTTATCAAACATTTTCATTACTATATAACATTTAGAAAAATGAGGATGTTACATAATCCACAACTACCCAGGTCTCTCTGCCAAAGGATGACGATGTAGTGATAGGGATATATCACATCTCATCACTTGGAGACAAGGCCTTATATGCCATTTAGTGGATCAGTACCATGCGATATTTCAATGATTTCATCACTCAACCAACAGATTCTCAAATATACATAATCATCACTAACAATGCCAATATGTCATGCAACATATCATCTCACACTATATACCATCATGCTAGCATAGTATCATTATACAAGATATAGTCATGGGGATGCACAATAATCATGTACCAAGTTCTATTATACTCGGATGCATCTATATGGATTGTAACATTCCAAACTACATGAAGAATACCATTGTATGTATAAGGGTATGGGAATGTAGCATGGAATGCATGAAAAGGTAGAAAAAGAAGGTGATTATTTCACATGCTTGGTTCTTAATTGGAATTAATTTCCCATGTAGTTCTTTGAAGGAATTATGTTTATACCTTAATTTGAATAGAATGCACATAAGGTCTTTAGTATGAATTAATTCCAAAATTGATATCTCTAATTTTACTAGATATTATAAAATGCATAGATATCTAGCAAAAACTGACAGACACAATTAGAGATGAAAAAGAATAAAAAAGTCATTTTTTCATGTTAGAAGAAAAATGAGAAAATTATATTTTAACCCCTAGAGATAATAGATTCTATGCATTTCAGTCTTTGAAATGGAAGAATTTTATTTAAATTAGTTCTTAGGAAAAATTACAAGAAAAGACCTAAAAGAATTAAAAATTATAATTTTATTTCTAGTCAATGGCAATTTTGTAATTTTTTAAAATTACTATCAAAATAAAGCTTTGAATAAGTCGGACTCAATAGTATACTACAAAGAGACTAATTGATTTAGTATGAATTTATTATCTATATTGAATGTCAAAAGGTAAAAAGAAGATTGTGGACTTCATAGAAAGTAGTAAAGTGAAAAGAATAATATGTGGATTAGCACACAAATATATTTTGAAACAAGATAATAAGTTTAACTCAGATACAAATTTAAAATAATCCTATAACAATAAAGTGAGAAAATACTATAAAAATAATTTTATCGGTACAAGATAAAAAGTAACCAATATATGATATACCTAGATCAGGAAAAATATACAGTATTTTTATACAAGACTTGTAACATCCATAAAATACTAAATAAGAGAAGATACATAAGGCATTGGAAAAAAATGGATATACATCATTGGGTATGGAAAAGAGCAAGGAGGTCATTTTTTCATGTTAGAAAAAAAAATAAAAAATTATATTTTGGCCCCAAATTTTTTTTTTCAATTTAGTACAAATTAGTTAGTTATAAGCTTTGAGGGAAAAATTATAGCTAAAGACCCAAAAGATTTAAAAATTATAATTTTACATCGGGTTAAGGGGTATTTTGTAAATATGCAGAATTATTGTCAAAACGAAACTTTTAATGAGACAAACCTAATAGTATATAGTATTGTGGTCAATTGATTAAAGATAAAGAAATAATTAGTGTGTAACTTTATATTGAAAAAGTTACTTTTAACTCTGCAAAAAGATCTACAAAAAGATAAAAGGCAAATAGTAAAGTAGATGAACACCACCAAAAAAGCTTTTAGGAGATAGAATAATAAAGTAATCTCATATATAAGTTTACTTTAATTCTGTACTCATAAAGTGATTTTAATACCGCATAAAGTAACTTTACGTACTAATCTAGAAAAAATTAATTAGCATAGGATATATCTAGACTGAGAAAAATATGCAGTATTTGGCACCTGATGAATTGGATTATTTTATTAATTTTTGGAAATACTTCTGAAGAAGTATTTGATAAAGTAACCATAGTTAAGCTAACTTGAGTTAGTTGAGTCAACCATGATTAGCTAAGTAATTGAGTTAACCATCCATTTTCTTCCTCATTTTGGCTGACTAAGTGGAACAGTTTTAGAGAGAGAAAAAGCTCCAAGGAAGCACAAGAAAGAAGAGAGAAAAGAGAGAGCAAGGATTAAGAAGCAAGAGCTCAATTTATTGGTAAGTGATTCTTACTATCTTAGCTTGTAATCTTAAGTAGTTTGTGATAGTTTCATAGAGTATTCTCTTTCCTCTCCCTCCCTATAAATTTTAGCCAAACCCTAAGTCATGCAAGAGATGAGTTTCATGCACCAAACTTAGGGGAAATCATAAACTAGTAGCCTAAAACATGATTTTGGTAGTTATTAGTTGTATTTCAAAGTAAAGCATTTTTCCTCCTTTTCTTGCTATTATGGTAGGAAGGAGTTAGATTTTCATTGATTTGATGTTAAAAATGGTTTCCGCATAATAAAAAAAAACCTAAAGACAAGGGTTAGTTTAAAGATAAAGCTTAAAATAGAGAATTTGAGTTTTTAGGGTTTCATGGGAGTTTTATGTAATATGCCATAAAATCAATGGTTTGACCAAGTTTTTAATGATGTTTTAGGACTGGAGGAAGCTTGAGAAAGCTTGAGAAATCATTGGTTTCAAGGGGAAAGCCAAGTGATACACCAAGAGGTAGCTAAGTTTCATTTTATTACTTTATTTTTTTTCATTAAATTTCTATGATGAAATTATGTTGCTATATTGTGATTGTGTTTTCTTTAATTGGTTTTGACTGTAATATGAGGGGTTTTCTTCCCTGGGACATCTATTTTCTAAGTCATTATGCCATCAAATTTTTTATAAAATAATATGGTGCTTTGATGTTTTATGTGAATAAATGTGAGTTTTATGTGAAATGTATAACATAATTGCATAAAATGTGACTTGCTACTAAGATTTTTCAAAATCTCACCACTTTAAGTATCCCAAATGATAGGAATAAGCTATGGCAATAGAGTCAAATGAGCTAAGAAGAATGGAGAAAAGAATAATGCTTGATGATAGTTCAAGCTATGATTTTGCATTTTGAAGTGTATTATGTGAAATTGTATATAAAGCTAAAAAGATGTGCTTGCTTGATAACATGTGCCTCTAAGTCCCTTATGATGCTATAAACATGATTGGGACAAGCTTGAACCATGTATGTAATGTATAATAGTGGTATTGAAGTTTAAATTGCAAACTTGTCCAAGATGACCGGCAATAAAAGAATTATTTTGTTTGAAATAGGGCAATTAAGATGAGTTTTATATATGCTCTTAAAGTAGACATAACAAATTTTTCAAAAAGCCAAAGAACAATTAATTTTAATATATGCACAATTTATAGTGTATTTTTGAAGTTGAGGGTCAAATTTGGATAGTGGTGTGAAAATTGTGAATTTTACTGTTAGTATCACTCATTTTAAAAGGTATTATAAAATTGCGCATAGCTCTAAAATTCAATGGTTTGTATGTATGGAAAGATTTATGTCTTAAGTTTCATATGCCATTGATTTGAGTATAATTGGAGCTATTTAATAAAAGTTATGCATATTTTTCTAAAACTATTCTAATAAAGTAATGTTCTGACACTAAGTGATTTATGTTAATGTTATGTCCTATTCAAGTTAAATAAATGTATCAAAAAATATGTTATAAAGTAGACATATAGCATTTTTCAATGATGCAAAGTATGCTTGATTTTGCTCAGAATAAAATGATATATGAATTTTTAGATTTAAGGCCAAAATCTTAGAGAAGTGAAAAATGACCATTTAAACAGTATATTTCGTGCTAAAAACTATACAAATTGGCATGACTAAATTATGTTTCATATTTTTTCCAAATAAATAATATTTTAAACTATTTTTACATATTTGAATTATCTTTATACGATTTTTTTAGAATTAGTTATGAATTTTCAAAATTTGTCCAAGAAAGAGGATTTGCCATATGAATAGTAACTTAGAAAAAAAATTCTATTCTAATATATCATATAATTCAAGCTTCTAAATATGATTAATGGGTCAAAGTAAGGTCTAATACATGGGTAATGTGGTCTTAAGTTAAGGTGTTACAATACTCCATCCTTTAGTCATGGCCAGCAGCTGCCATGGACAAGAAAGAAATTTGTTTAATTGTTTTAATGAAGAAAACACAAAGTAACTCAAGTTAGCCTAAGTTGATTATGATTTAACCATTTGATCTCTTTCCTCCATGTACATGGTTAAGTAGTTAAAGTGTGGTTAAGAAGATCAAATTTGCATAACAAAGTGAGCTTTAGCCGTAGCAAAGAAGAGAAAAAAGAGGAGAAAAGTGAAAGCAAGAAGCAAAGCCTAGAGACTCAAGAGGTTAGGTAAGTTTCTATGACTTTTAACTTGTTGATTCAAGTGTTTTGAGATAGTTTAATGGAGACATCTTCTTTCTTTCACCCTCCATGAATTTCAGCCATGACATAGCTTGAGCAAGAGATGAGTTTTTGCATAATAAACTTAGGGGAAAACTTAAACTAGTCACTAGAAGTATGATTTCACAAGTTGATTAAAGAATTTCAAAACAAATCATTTTCTCTCATTTTCCCCTAATTTTTTTTCCAGATTAGGCTCAATTTGGAGATGGAATTTCATCATTTGATCCAAAAATGGAATCATTGGGTTCAAATTAGTGAAGTACAAGTGTTGGTTTCAAGAAAACCAAAATGATAGCTAAATGAAGTTTTAAGAGTTTAGTGAGAGCTTTGTGATGAAGCACAATGAATCAATGGTTTATCTGTTTAAATGATGCTATGTTCAGGTTCAAGAATGCTTGTGGAAGTGATAGGAAGTGATGAAACTCAAAGGAAAAGCAAAGAAAGTCATAAAGGTAGTATTTACCCTTTTATTACATTATGTTGTCATATGATGTATTCGTGAACTTTATGACTTACTATATTTATATTGTGATATTTTGTGATTGTTTTGGCTAAGTTTATGAAGGAGTTTTAACCCTAGGCTGTCCATTTTACAAGAGAAAACTCTGCCGAAATTTCTATGAATTTATATGGCATTTCATGTTTTTATGAGAATGATTGTTGTTTTAAGAATTATGTGATAATATGCATACATGTATGGGTATTGTTACTTAGATTCTTTGAATCTTACTCTTCCAAAATGACAAATATGTTAGGCACAAGTTATGACAAAGATATCAAGAAGGCTAAGGAGAAAGAAGAAGTGATTGATACATGATGTTACTTTCAAGCTATGAATTTATCTTTTGAAGAATTTTATGTAAAACATTGTATTTGTATTTAGATCTGTACCTCAATGCTACTATGATCTTTTGAACATTATGAAATGTTAGGTATGGATTTGGATCAATGAATGATAAGGTAAATGTGTTATGAAAGTTATAATGTCATGTTATAAATGGAAAGACTTATGTTGAATACCCTGATAAAAATATAGGTACTGTTCATATTTGATAGGGTATAATGTATAAGTGGTATATATTCTTTGAAAGTAGATAGAATAATCTTTTCAAAAAGTGCAAAAACACTTAAATTGGATAAATATACAAATTATGGTGAATTTTTGAATTTAGGGTTCAAAATTGGACAAAGTTGGAAAATTGAACATTTTCAACATAAGTATTGCTAATTTTGAAAGTCAGTATAAAATCGTATAGAGCTTCAAAAATTTAATGGTTTACATATATGAAAATTTCTATGTTTAAAGTTTAATATGCCACTATTTGGGTGCAACTAGAGCCATATAAAAAGAGTTATGCATATTTTCCCTAAACTGTTCTAGTAGAAGTAATGTTCTAACCCTTAATGATTTAAAATAATATCGTGCCCAATTCTAATTGAATAAATATATAAGAAAAATTTGTAAAGTAGTCATATAGAGTTTTCCAATGACAAAAAATAAGCACAAATTGGTTCAATATAGAATGAAAAATAAATTTTTAAATTTAAGGTCAAAATCCTGGAAAAGGTATAAAATAACTAATTAAATAGTGATTTTCATGATAAATACTATATGAATTGGTATAATTAAAGTCTTTTTCATATTTTTTCCAAGTAGATAATTTTTTAAACTTTTTTAGATATTTGAATTACTTCTATATGATTTGTTTAAAATTAGTTATGATTTTTCAAAGTTCGATCTCGAAAATGAGGTTGACCAAATGAGCAATAACCACAAATTTTAAATTTTTCTATTTTAACCTCTCATATGATTCAAACTTCTAAACATAATTAAATAGACTTAAATGAAGTCCAATACATGGAAAATAGGGTCCAAAGTTAAGGTGTTATAAATATCTAATCATTTCCATTTTCTTGTCATAGTTTTCAAGAAGTAAAAGAGACATAAGGAAACTTATTAGCCATACCATAAATTTGCATATCATGATATGAATAGTTCAAAATATATATATAGTAAATAAAAGTTACTCCCCAATTACCTCAAATCATCCAAAAACTATGAGGTGTCATGGCAACCTATCATATAGTTCAAGCTACATACACGAGGGATAACATTAATCAACCAAACCTACTCAATAAGCCCCAATAACTTGTAAATAGAGCTATAAGTGTCAAACATGTTGATTAAATCCAAAACCAATAAATCAATTGACCTCAACCCGACCAAGAGCAAAATTGACATTGGGGCAAGCCATTCAAGTTTGAGATTGCCAAGAGTTTAGGATATAACTTTTCAAGTCCAAATAGTAAGAGTGCTATCATACACTTCAAAGCTATGCCACAAAAAACCATCAAGGGTCCAAAATCGTGAATTCTGCTTACCACCACAAAGTAAACTCCCAAAGGTTACCCAAGTATCCAAAGATCTTTCATTTACTTCAAACATACAAAAGAAATCATGTTGAATCAAAACATCAAGCATGTACTTCATGAAGCACAAAACAACTAAACATCATGAAACTTTGAATACATTATCATTCATCATCCCAAAAGGCTAAATACGAAATTCCATGGCTCACAAATAAGAATTACCATCTTTCCCAAAGTTCATATTTTACCGATAACCTTTTAGAGTTACATTATCAAGTAAGTTTTTATATATAAATCAAGTCTAAGTCTTACCAAATTTGATATACACAACCTTTATAGTCCAATGAAGCATAATATAACAATTTCATGAACTATTATCTTGCATTTTCGGGTTTCCCTAGCCATCTAACTATGATTCATTCCAAATTCAAAATCACAAGCTTAAACTTTCAAAATCCACCATTTAAGATCAATCCAATATTATTACTAGCTTCTACCATGTTTATCTACCAAAATAACTCAAGAAATTCGAAGTCCTTACTCATTCATATCATCATATATAACCAAAACCCAACATCCAACTTTGAAATTCGAAGATGAGGAGGAGAGAGATGTAAGGATCATCTTACCTCCCTAATTTGGCTTTGAGGTCATTGGAAATCAACACTAAAAGCCTTAAAAATCACCAGCTGACATCTTCCTCTATTCACCCACTTAAAACCCTTATTTCTAATCTATTTTGAGGCATTTTTATAAAATGTTTGCGACTTCTACTGCAGCTTCACTGTTGCCTGCCACAGCTGTTGTCAATTATGTGCAAAAAAAAAACTTTTCTGTATGTGAGTAACAACTTCCAAACCCCCATAACTTGAGAGATAGACTTCAGAAAATAGCAAATAAAGACTCTTTGGAAAGATTTGGATGTCTATTTTTCAATGCAGCAAATCCTACTTCAAAATAATGTTATTTGATCCTTCAAACTTCCAAAACTCAAGGTTGTGCAATTTTCATAAAAAAAGAAAATACTATATCATGATTTTTGCAAGCAACATTCAATTAATGCCATTTCAAAACACCTTCAAAACCTTTCTATCAGAGTTCCATGCATGAGAAGCCATTGGGTTATACTAAATCTTACATCACAATTCTTTGTATTGAATTTTAGTCACTTGAATTATATTTTTCCTTTAATCAAGCTCTAAATCATACAAGATGTTACAACCTCTATATCTTAGTGTGTGGCTCTTATTGTCTATATTGTTAGTTTTCTACTTGAGAGGTAACTAAGAATTTACATTTACTTGATTAATTTTTTTGATGTATTGATAAATATAATATATATCTTGCTATTGGTGAACTTAATTGTAAACTAAAAATGTTTGTTATTAGCATATAACCATGGGTGTTAATCGATTATTCATGTCATTAATACTCATAATTGATTTTTACATGGATATACAAGCATATAAGTGGTAATGTGCACCTCTACAAGAGTACTGACCTCTATGTTACTATAAACCCATGATAAGTAATTATGCACCTCTTGGGAGATTGCACACCTTTCATGGAGTGTGCTAGCAATCATGTAGAGCCATGATGAGCAATGTGCAACTTAGGAAGTGTCCTAGCTATCACGTGGTTACTGGGCTATGAACAATTGTGCACTTGTTGGAAGTTAGGTGCACCTCTCATAGAGTGTGTTGGCTATAGTTTCAATAGGCAGGCTATAGGGATCTTGCCACAATATATGGACATGTATTACAATATGATTCCATCCTTGGTTTGACATTTTTGGGTGATGTTATGAAATTTCCTTCCTTAGGCTTAGTTGTAGAATAATTGCAATACTGTTTCTTGTTACAAATTCCTAGTTACTAAGATGTTTATCTCACCCCCTGATTTCCTATTTTTCTAAGAAGGGCTCTAGCATTGGGATAGGCATGGATTGAGAGAAATAGTTTTCCATTACATTAAGTTTAAATTACTAGTTAAGTTTCTGTTTTGTATGTGTAGAATACATGTTTCTTAGAATTGTCTAGTGTACAATAAAATGCCTTTAATAATTGACTTTTTGTTTTGATGCATGTGGTATATTTCCTTTGAAACACTTACATGGTTGTTATTAGGGTAATTGAAATCTGTTGGATGGTTGGTAGTATGAATAGAATATTTTAAGGAAAGGAAGTATATTGCTTCCTATGGCACATAATCATATTATTATGCCTAATTTGACTAGATTCTGGTAACTACTCTCTTTCCTTACTCTGTTTTAATTGACTATCGTATAAGAGAAAATATGAAAATATTTGTATATAGGTATTAATATTAATGGATGGGATAATAGTGAAACTTGGGATGTTATAGATGATATATATCTTTGATTTGGTTATGAAGGTTTAGGTTTTGTAACTTGAATATGGAAGTTATGATATCTTGAAATGATAAGCATAGTTATGTACATACCCCAGAATTAGCAATGGTCATGATGGTTGGATTGTGAGATGAATTATGAAGTGTACTAGTCTTTAAGTTAATGTGAAATGTGTTGAAACTATTATTAATATTGGGATTGATTGAACATTAATTAATTTAATAGGTTTAATTTTTGAGAACCCTTGAAATGCAACTATTATGTTACCGAAATTTTTATTAAATGGGCTTAAGAAAAATGGATAGTTGTTTCAAATTTTTATTAGGTTTTTCTAAACGTTGGGCTTTGTTTACTATTTGGTTTGTTTAAATTTTGACTATGTTTTTGTTTGTTGGGTTGAGCTTAGTTCCCTTTCAAAATTACATTTTCTTGAAATTTCTCTTTATTTATCATTAAATAAAATTATTCAATGAATTCCACCTAAACCATTATTTTAAAAGTTAAGGTGTGACATGGGTTCTTTTGAAATTGTTTGAATTGTTAATTTTTTTTTTATCTAAAATGCTCTTTACCTAGTAGTCAACAATTGTTATTAATAGGGTTAATTACACAAATAATTAGTAGCATATTATATCTTAAACTAGGAAATAGTGTTATTAATGAATTTTATTGAATAAAGATAATCTTGGAAAATAATTGAAATTTTAAACAAATTTAATGATGTTAACAACTTTTAACTAAATTTTTTAATATATGTAAATTTGATTAAAAGACCTTGATAAAAAGCATAGGAGAAAGCATATTGATTTGGGTAATAAATGAGGAATTTATATTTTATACAATTTAAGAATTTGTTTTTTGTAAACAAATGGGGCCAAAGCCCAAACAAACAAAGGCATTACATCTTAACCCAGCGTTGACATTTGCCCATAAAATCCCTATACAGTAGCTTAGTTATACCATCAAGAGGTTCACCAAGTAGTTGGACGTCAAAAGAATAAACTTGGCTCCAATTCGCAAGCTAATCCACTACTTTATTGCCTTCCCTATAAGTATGACTAATTCTGATATGTCAATTCTCATTTATCAGCTTCTTAATCATCCTCAAAATCTTGGAAAAAGCTTCATCTTTTTCACTAAGATATGTTAACATCTGTGCATCAGTCATAGAGTCACTTTCTATAATTACTTTTTGTATACCCAAACCCAAAAGAAGGTTAATGCCATGAAAAGAGCCCCAAATTTCTACATCAATTGCAAAACAACTTCTAAGGTTTCTCACAAAACCACCTAACCAATTTTGCTCATTATCACGCACCAAACCACCACAGCCAGCAACTCCATTATTCCCCTTAGCCATACTATCAAAATTCAGCTTAACCCAACTTTTTTCAAGCTTAATTTAGCATACATTTATCCATCTATTCAAATCAAAAACAACCTCATCATCTAAACATCTATGAAGTTTATTAACATAGTTCATAATAACTCTTACATGTTCATTAGGCATATTAAATCCCTCCTCAAACATCCTACAATTTCTCCATCTTCAAATATACCATATAGTAATGCCAAATATCAATCTCCAATCAGTACCAATACAAAAATTGTTAAACATGGATAAATTCAAGATAAACCAATCAATTTTACCTTCTCTAAAAAATTCAGCAACATCACGTCCCTCAAGCAATTCTCTCCAAATCTTCAGCTCACTGACAAGTTACACATACAAGAGAAAAGCCAATCATCTTAGCTCTTTTAACATATGTAAGTAATTTCTCATTAACCACCAACTATTTTAGAATTTGAATTCTTTTGGGTTCCCGCCATTCGCATGTCATCTTCCAAATCTTATGGTTGTCAATATTGTTATTTCCAAGCAAAATATCATACTTCTATGATATAGAGAAACAATTACTACTATTACCAATCCACCTTAGAGCATCCTTCCCTTCTTCCATATATGGAGGCTGCACCACTCTTAATTTTTTCAATTCATCATTACTTAAAAAATGTTGAAGCAAATCAAAATCCCAATTACCCACAGCATGGAACAAATCCTTTACTAGACAAAGTCTTAACTCCTCATCTAGCTGCATCATACATTGATAAATAAGGTATCCAGATCTATCAAGCCATCTGTCTAGCCAAAACCTTACCTTACAACCATCATTAACTTCCCATCCCACATTTTCCACTTTTTTCTTCCAAAGACAACTAATTCTCCTCCATAAAGGAGAGCTAGATGCTTTTGTTTTACACCTACTTAACATACTAGCACTTCTTGCTTGCTTCCCAATTAGAACCTGGGAATATAACTTTCCAGGTTTTGCCACAATTTTCCAACTTACCTTACTAATTAAAGCATCATTCATTGTCTTTAGATCTCTCAATCCATAACCACTTGCCTCTCTTGGAAGACATAATTTCTTGCAACCAATATTATGAAACTTCCTTGTAAATATCATATTTTGTCTTTGTGTATGACAGGATATCATTTTAGTGTTGGATGGGAAGGGTTCAGAGTCTATGTATGATAGGATATCATTTTAGTCGCAAGGGTAGGCTGATTATAATGTTGAAGAGTCTTAGAAGCTTCTTAATATAGATTTGGAAAAATAAAAAATATCATGATTCTTAGTTTATGTCTGAAAGATGTCCATAGAAATGCCTATGGAGACTGCACATGTTCAAGAAGTGGTATTTTCTGAATATAATGCTAGGTCACAGATCTTGCATCTTTTGTATTTATTCCCATACATTTACCTACACATTTATTTTCCCCTATTTTTATTAAAAAATATTAAAAAATATAAAAAAATTATTTTCTGGAATTTTCTCCTTTGGTTTTCATTTGCTTAATTACCTAATTTCCACCTAAACAAATTTTATAGTAGTTGCACTAGAGCAAAACAATCTTGGTTGCACATTTTACTACATAATTTTTGTTTTGCAATTAAGTATTAAATTGCAACCTCATCACAAGGTTCGTTAGTGACTCCCTTCCAACAGTCGGTGAAGAGTAATTCCGGGACATCATTAAGCTCACCTTATAGTAGTGCACCTGACCAAAGGTAACACTAATATTTGGATTGTGGCTCTCCTTCCACTTGACCACTGCGAAATGGTGGTAATTTTAGGGAAGGTTCAGTCCACTACCGCCTTTCTCTCCTGGCCATAGGAGACGATTTAGCGATAGTGATCCTTCTCTTATTTCACCTATATCATATATCATCATATTATATCATATCATATATCATCATCACCACCCGATCAACCTTTCCTCACAATGTTTATGCAATGGTAATGTTTGTGCCACATCATCATATAATCATCATCATCATTATCATGCTTCACAATGTCATGCTATGAATTCATGCAATGTCACATCATCATCATCATCATCATATCTATAACCATCATTATAATCATCATCTACTATAATGTCTAACCGTGTACATACCACGATATTTATAAAGAAACCATACACACACATCAAAACCGTGGTATGAACGGAAACACGTCCATACACGCACACACAGATATATACTAACATACAATACACATAATACAAACACCCGGTTACCTTAGGTTGTCAATACCATATACACGGATCCCGCAAGCTCCTCAAATTACCAACCAAATTGTGAGCGACACCCTTCCAATCAACCGATTATACACTACAATATCACAATATTCTCAATTAACACAACACAATATCAATTCCTAATTCCTAATTCAACCAATTAAACTTGACCCAATGTTCCAGTGGCAAAAACACATACTATAAACTCTACACAATCATCCACATCATAATCATCTTACATATCTCGGATTTCATACTCCCTTTACAATTTTCTACCTAGGATTCCACTCAAACCTATCACAATCCAGCCAAAACTCATACACAAAGCTTTCTAACACTACATAACACTTCTATAACACCAAATCAAGCATTTTAATCGGTTGAAAATACAATCCAACCGAAATCCAACATACTGCCAAAAATTTCAACCCAAAACCAAAGAGAAAAGAGAGGAGATGAAGCAAGATTCACTTACTAACAATTAATCAAGCTTCCTTGGTCAGGAAATCACCCCCAGAGGCCAGATAACTAAAGCCCTAGTAGAGCTTTCCTTGTTCTCCCTCCATTTTTCTTTCTTCTGTTCGATTAGTTCTCGCCTGATATAAACAGATTTTACGACTCCTGCCGCAGCGTTAGCAAGCTGGCCATGGCGCAAGTGCTCTCAGTCTTGATATTTTTCAAGTTGCTATAAGCGTTTCGTAAATAACCCTAAGGAAGATGCAAATTCACAATTTGTCCATGTAAGTACACAATTATCACATATAAATCACATGGATTACGTATCTAGTGTCCCACCCTATTGTTTCTTATCTATATTAATTAAAAAAAAAAATTGAACCATTATATTATGTGTAGCTTTTCAATATTTAATATACATCATATAGAAGTTTTTCCTTAAAAAAAACAGAGAGACCTGCTTCTCCTCTGAACACCAAAAGTTGGACCACTCTCTCTAATATTGAATTTGAGTACTCTACTATCCACACAATCAATGACTATAAAAATGACTAGACTAAAGAATATTTGAAGAAAAAAAGCAGAGAAAAATCTCCCTATGACTACAAGAACCATTCGGTTTACCTCTTAAGCCCTTTCACCTTATAGATTGTAAAACATGATAGTTCTTTCGGCAATGGTAATATCACCAACAACATCAGGTACTTAAACCTCACACTTTAGAGGCAGAAAAAAAATGCAGAACTGCTGCCTATGCCAAAACGTCAAACTGGAAGGCATTGTAGAAGTAGAGATCATAGATAATAACAGTATAGACTTTGAACAATATCACGTTAACTGCCAAGTTTCAATAAAAGTTTAACCACTTACTCCTAATAAAATTACAAGCTCCTTGCTTTTCCAGCAGACACCCCCAAAAAAATTACATGGAAACAAATTTATGTTACCGCTATTTCAAGGTGTAGCATTAACTAGACAAAAGTTCTAATGCCCGTAATCAATAATCATATCACACACACACACACATATATATTAACTAGTTATTAATTTTTTATGGTGGCAAAAAAACTAATTATTAGTTACTAATGAATTATGGTGACAGATTTCCTTTAGAAACTAATAATTGAAAAAACTAATTATTACTTGTTAAAAATAACTTTAGGCTGTATTTGGTGGGGAGTTTTTAAATATTTACAGTGAGGGGATTAAATCCAATATCTTTATTTAATTTAAAAAATTGAAAATATTCCTCACCCCTTTATTTTTCTTTTACATTGGATTTTTTTTAAGAAATTGAGTATTACTCAATTCCTTCTAATTCCTTTTAATCCCCTTAATCTTTTACAAATCAAATAAAATTTTATTAAAATATCTCCAATTCCTTTCCTTATCTTGAAGTAAAAAAATTTTAAAATCCTTTTAATTCGTCCCTTCTGGTGGCCTCAAATCCCTAAATCCAACACCTCCATATCGTCATTCTTATGCAAGTCCATTGCCTTCCTCTGTATTTGAGTCGGTCTTCAGCTGTGCTCGACTCGAACTCCATCGTGGCTTTGCTATTTCTTCCTCTGTTGGCCTCCGTCTTCGGTGAGTACTGAGTTCTTATCTGGTATGGCATCTGTCCCTTTTTCTTTTGCAACCTGTGTTCTGTTCTTCACTTCTCCCATCATCCTAGCAGCCACAGTCTGTCATCCTCACCTGTGTTACTTCGTTGCCCAGCCGCAACCTCCTTCTTAGCTCTCGGCCTCTCGCTTCTCAGTCAGTGGTCATTGTTGGAGAGTTCTTCACTTCTCAAAATAGCCTCAGTTGCTCTTCTCTGGTAAATGCTAGAATACCTAGAAAAGTTTTGGCTACCTAATGCTGGTATATCCGGATATGATACTCCTGAGGAATTTGTGTAAAGAATGTTATTTTATTCTGGAATAAGAAAAATATCTGGTTTGCTCGCTCATTGGTGCAGAGAAGTGGATGCTTCTTTCGATATTAAATTCTTATTTGTGCTAAGTATGCTCGTGGACTTTTTACTGTGTTTGTCCTCAAAACCCATTGAACGTGACTATCAATTTTTTTGCATTTCTCCCTCTTTGTTTTTTTTTCATCTGTATCAATAAATGTCACTCAGGTTGCTGAGATTGCTTTACTTTTGCTTACATGAGCCTTCATTGTTCAACCCTGCATTGTACTTTACTGCTCAGGCCTGTGGAGATTGTATTCACTTTTGTGCAGACATTTTTTTGGGATCTTTTTGTTCTTTGAAGGCTTAAAGCTGAGACATTTTCTTCTTCACTTTGGTGCGGTAGGAAAGAAAGTTTCTTTTTGAGAAGCTGAGATGGTAGAAAGAATCAGGACTAGACTCTTCGTGAGCAGTTTGTTCTCTCTCTTTCCTCTTTTCTTGTTGAACTTCTATTAGATTAAAATTGTTTGCGAACCCTATCTTTGAATGCCTTATTTTCTAGGATTATCATCGTACACAACAAACAAGCGCCTCAGAAATCTGTTTTCTCCATTTGGAGTAGTTACGGAAGGTTTTGTTCCTCAATTATTTTCTTTTATTAGATATTGCATTTTTCCCATATTGCTGACCTGCTTAACGTTGTGTTTCTCAGCTTATCTAGTGAAGGATCCAAAAACTCAAAGGCCCAAAGGATTTGGCTTTGTCTCCTATGAGTCAGAAATCGAAGCAGCGAAGGCTATGAGGGCTATGAATGGCAGGGTAAGACTCTACATTGATGGGTGGAATATGAATCCATTAGATAAGCTTTAAAAGGTTGTTTACTTGATTGAACCTAAACAAAAATGCACCACAGTGAATATAGGTGCAAGGAAAACAACTTTCGACAAAATCTTATTGTGTATTGTTTTCCTAGCATTGAATGAAAGGGAATTCATTTATCAGTATGACTAGTTTTACCTTTAGAACTAGATCAACCCGTTGCATTTCTGGGAGGTTAAAAAAAAAATCAGAAAACAAGTATTTAACTTATAAAAGAATAGGCAAAAGCTTACAAAATCGAATGTAAACAGTAATTCTATGGTGCAACGCATTTTAATTTCATATAATATAATGATTGATATAAACAGTGTTGCACAGATGATATTATAAGCTTAATTTTATTGCTGAAAATAAAAAGATAACTCGTTCATATATGTTTAAAATCAATCAGTTTTTTAGTTTCACGGCTCTGATTTTATTTTGTATAATTCCAAATGAGTCCGCTGTCATTGGGTTTTGGAAAAATGATAAAATTATGATTAAGTTGATGTAAATTTTCTCAGTAGACAGCAAGTCACTATAATCCTACTCTAAAGGCTGCTTAATGCAAGAGGAGGACAAGTCTTGATGTCCTTAATTGCTTTACTGTCTCAATGGGTGGTAGAGTAAAATCATAAGGATGGAAAATGGATGTCTCTTTTTTTTCCGAAGAGAATACACATATTGATCTTCAACTATGCTATACTAGGTTGGTAGAGGCTATGAAAAAAATCATATTGAAAATGCTCTCATGACAGGTTGTTATTAGTGAAACACTTGGACAATTCTTATTAGATATTACTTATGTTCAGTTGCCACATGAACTGGTCGAACTTTTTATGGCCCTAATCCTGGCTTATATATCCTTTAATAGTCAGTAAAATGTTCAGAATAAGCATCTAAATAGCATTGTCTATAGTACTTTAACGTGATTAACATGCCAAGATTGTATGGGTTTGTTGCAGCTTGTGAAACTCATAAGTATTTTGATTTAAGAGGTTGGGACCATTCTCAGATCCTCTTTTTCTTTCTTTCTCGTGCAAAAAAGGAAATGATCAGCTGTTACGAAATCTCTGTATGTGCCTTATAACAGAAAATAGAATAGTTCTGCTTTATATGTAATCCATATCTTCCATTTATTGCATATCTCATGTTATTGGATCTGAAAAAGTATATTTGCATGACATCCCCGTTTGTTGCTTTGCTAAACTGATTATTAAACGTGCATTAATCTGCTGTACTGCTTGTTGCAGGTAGTTGGTGGAAGGCTGATTTTTGTAGAACCAGCAAAAGCTACAAGGACTAAAGAAGATGGTACTTCTTCGTGATATAAAGGAATTTTGTCGTTTCATTAATTTTTGTGACCGAGTGAATGAAATAGTCGAGACTTATTTTCTTTTTTAATCAGAACAATTAAAATATCCATACTCATGCATCCAATATGGCATCACAGCATAAGTGGGATTACCCCCCTCCACTAACAGTCCATTTTGGTTCAATTACCGAGAGATTAGATGATGTGATGTGAGGAGTATAAGGAATGTGAAGTGATAATAATTACATGGTGGTCTGCTTGATATGATATTTAAAAGGTATTGCTTTTTTGAAAATAAAAATATATATGTAAAAATGTAAAAGTAGCATTTTGCCCTTGGTGTAAAAAAAATTACTCCCTATTGTTTTCCTTCCTTCCCTCCCAATGGGATCACTATTACCACCACTATTTACATCGAGATCAGACAATATCATCACACCATTCCACTGGGTCCAAATCTTCCTTTCTCAATCATAAATTAGAAAATCAATAAAAAGGGGAAAAATGGGACAAAGAAAGACGAACGAAGGTAGATGACGAATGGAAAAGGTCAGTGAATGGTGATGAAGATTAGAGGTGAACCTGGATTCATTCACTTTAGATGGTTTATAAAGGTAATTCCCATTACGTCACCTCGGAAAGAATGTGTTTGGTTGGAAAATGATGTGCAAAAGTTCACACAAGTAATCCTCTTAATCCAAAGTAAAGTAAAGCTTCTTTTTTTTTTTTTTGTATGTAAGCGGCTTCACAGCCATGGGAAGAGATCTGAATTGACTTGATTACCCTTTTTAATACTTCCCACCTTCCCTATTTCGATTTGAAACCTACCCAAGTAAAGGCCAGTGAAATCCATCGATTGTGAGGATGAAGGACTCGCACATGATTGTCAACGTCCAAGGAAGAGTCATCATCGCTAGTTAAGCTTCTACTCTCGGTCATGTCGTTCTTTTTAAGGAGGGATTTGTGCATGATTTTTGATGTTAGAGGAAGAGTAGTTCACCTTTATTCATCATGTCGTTAAGCTCATTCAGATTTTAGATTGCACCTGTGAACTCACAAATCTAGGTTCACCTTTGATCTTCATCACCATTCACAGACCTTTTCCATTCGTCATCTACCTTCGTTCATCTTTCTTTGTCCCATTTCCCCCCCTTTTTATTGATTTTCAAATTTAAGGTTGAGAAGGAAGAAAGATTTGGATGCAGTGGAATTCCAGAAAATAATTTTTTTCATATTTTTTTAATAAAAATATGAAAAAATAAATAAGTATGCAGGTAAATGTATGAGAATAAATACAAATGTGTGTGAGAATGGAGGAGGTATGGAAAGTGTAAGTGTGAGAGTGTGGGTAAGTATGCAAAAACTAAACTAATACTATGCTAATCCAATTAAAATGCAAAATAAACCTATAAAACTAAACTAACTAAGAGATCAAAACTAATATGGGAAGAGATTTGGATCCATGTATGGTAGTGTATAAGAGTATGAATGTATGGATGGTATGATATGTACTATGCTAATTCCAAAATTGCCTAAATATATACTAATTAAATGTAACCTATAATGTAAAATGAAATGAACTAACTATGTATATGAAAATTAAATGGCCAACATTAGTTAAGAAAGTGTGATTAAGTGAATGGAAAATATATGGTAAGGTGAGAAATGTTAATGCAAATAATGACAATGAATGAGAATGATAGTATTAGAATTTGCCACAATTAATAACTAAAATACACAATTAAAATGAAATAAATAGCTAACTGAAATGCCAGTGGATTAATGCAAGAATTAATTAAATACTATATAGATGAAAATGTAATGTAAATGACCTTAACCTATATGTAAACTACTAATTACATTTGGGGGTGGGGTTTGTGACTTGAAAATGTAAATGAGAAGTTAAATCAAACACTAACTAATACTAAACTAAGAAAATGCTAATTAATTGAATAGAGCTAACTGCAATGTAGGAAATGATAATTGAGCAACAACTCAGAGAGGAAGAAATTTGTTTTGGGCACAAATAATTAATTGAACTTAAATAATTAACATAATCAAAACGTCACATGCTATTAAAATCATTAGATCCAAAATATAAAATGCCAAACAAATTAACTAAAATGATATCACACCTATGCATTTCATCAAACACTTAATATGCAAGATTATGTGACAAATAATTAAGGTTGTATGATTTGCACAATAATTCCATAAATAGTCAAAAATTACAACCCATCAATCATCATCAATTCAACAATTCCAATACTGAATTAAGAACCAAGTCACCTAATTAATTATCTATAATGTTAATTCAAGCAACCCAATTCAAAATTAAGGAAAGAAATTCCAAGACGCAATTGGCTAAAAATTTAACAACTTGCATTAACAATTAGCAATCATACAAAATTTCTAATTCAAAATCTCAAATGGTCAAAATACAATCATTGTGCTTTCATCTACAATCAACCAAACCATTGATTAATCTCAAGCTAAATTATTCAATATCCTATCCTAATTTAGACTAAAACAAGTATAAAGAGATACGAAAAAGGGAAGAGAAATAATTATCCAAAGCCCAAAGCCCAGATGTAACTGTCATCCATGGCTCTTGTAAAATTTCCTCCAAGTTCTGCTAAATCACCGCCACCAAGCTCTGCTCCTCCATAGTTACAGTCATGAGCTCACCCATATGCTTCAAAATAACCCACGGCCTTGAGATGAAATGGGATGGGAATGGAAGTTGTAGACCGAAATTGATGGAGAGAAATGCTTAGAAGGAAGAAGAAGGAAGGTCCAAAAAATGAAGTGATTGTGGAGGTGTGCCGGAAAAAATGAAGGGTGGTGGAGAGACAGTGAAGGAGGGAGCTCGGAACTGGTGTAGGAAAGGAAGGGAGTAGCCCAAAATGAAAATCGATGGAAGGTTGGAAGAGAAAATGGAGGAAAACCAAGGAGAATGAAAGAAAATTGAAGGAAAGTCGAAAAGCAAGAGATGGAGACGGCTTCTTCTTCTTCCAGAACGAAGGTTGCGTGGAAAAAACTAAGAAAAGTAAGGGCTGCGTTTGGTTCCATGAAAATGGAGCAAGAAATGTGAGGTTTAACAATTAAAATAAAGTAAGATATAAATGAGTAACTAAAAATGGGAAAAATAAGAAAGTTGGGAAAATAAATTTTTCATAAAATTTTCCTATTAGATGACCAAAATGTTTCTTCAAAATTTTAATTTCTATGAACTATGACTTATGAGAAAATGTTACATCATATAGATTATGTGCTAAGTTAAATAAATGCAAATTAAATTTTAGTTCAAGGAAATTAAATTAATTATGGAATAAAATTTAAGCTCAATTGGAGGAAAATTGTGTCAAAATAATAATAATAAATGAAATACTAAAAAGAAATTTTTAAAGCTCATTGATAATTTTACCCCTATATCTGTCAATTTTTAATCATTTTTTAATCACAATTAAAGCACTAATGACCCCTAATCTCATTGAGATTATTAAATAGAATAAGATAGGAAGAATTAATCCCTTGGAATAATTTGGAAAATAGAAAATAATTAAATTTAAAACTTAATTTCCAAAAATTATCCTAAAATTCTCATAAATCCAAAATTCAGCTAAAATTACAAAAATCATTTAAAATCCAAAATTATCAAAACCACTAAGTATGAGAAATAAAAAATAGTGAAAATTTAAGAGTTATTAGCTACCTATACAAAATGTCCTGTTATGACAACAGCTTGTGGTTTTAATTGTGTGCGAGGGAGACATGCATTTTATTCCATGTTGCATTCATGGCATTATTGTATGAGTTGTTATATATATATATATGTTGCTTGTGGTTGTCCCTAGTTACTGAGACGTTGTCTTACACCCTCTTCATATGACTAACCTTTCAGGTGAGGACACTATTACTAGTCTGACGGAAGACCAAGGAGTTGTAGGCCTCTCTGCATTCGGGAATCTCAAGTGTAACTGGTAATTCGTAATATAGTTTATGCAATATAGCTTAGTTGTATGTATATGTATCCCGGGAGTATAAAGAGATATGTGGTTATGCATGTTTGGGTAAAGTAATGCTGTTATGTAGATGATGTTGAGGAATGATGAATGTTATAGTTGTGGCTATATGTCAAGTTTGTGGTTGATGTGTTTGTGACATGATGATAGATGATATGTGATAGGTATGAAAACATGCCAGGTACAATTTATATGTACGTGGTGATGACAAGGACCCAGTATGGGTCGTTATTATTGGAATGTGTCTGTGTGTCCGAATGGAAGTATAAGAGCCCAACAAGGGATTTTGGGCATTGTAGGTGTGTTTTGGGGCATGTATTCCATTGTGTGGAATTGAGATTCAAGGGGGTTTCATCTCGGAGGAGGGGTTACTCCGAGATGAAACCTTCTTGGACAAGTTAGTTAAACTAAATAGGACCTGCGTGAATTGTCCTTGAGTGCCAAATTGCCTTTGGTGGCAAATGGAAGTGTTAAGTAGTGAGTTTTAGCCAAAAAGTAGAAAAAATGGTGTTGGATGTCTAGAATCTCCATATGGAGTTAGATTTGAGTAAAATTAATGTCTTTGGTTAGATTAGGATGAGAGTGACCTGTAAAAGTTGGAATCAGGTCAATCGGAGATCGAAGCACGAAGTTATGCACGTCGGAAGTTCATCTTGAAGAGTTGCATATTGCTGATATTGTATTAGCCAGGGGCACCACGATGCCAAGCGTTACTACTTGATTGAGGCCGCAACGCTATTGTAGCAGGTTGTGGCTCCAGTCCTGTTTTGGTATTGTTGGAGTTTGTTTGAGCATATGAGGATAAGAGGTGTTGGTTTGGGGTGTTTGAAAGTAGGTTGTTACAAGTAATATTTGCAAGTACCTTTCGGATATGATACTTATGTCCCAATGGTAAACCATTAGCGAGGCCTTCTATAATGAACTTGTGCATCAATTGTCATGTCTAACTAATACAACATCATTTACATATGATAATCATATATTTACAAGTGTATATTGTCTATTTATAAGTGAATACTTATATTTACAAGTAACTTTGGGTCATTTGCAAATAGTTTTAGAATTTGTACTTATGTCCTGATAGTTGACCATCACTTATACAATGTCATTTGCAAGTAAATATCATATATTTACACATGAATATTGTATATTTGTAAGTGACTCTGCACTACTTGCAAGTGGTTGCTGAAAAAGTCACAGGGGGAAGTTGTCGCCTCTAGGAACTTCTATCGGAAAAGTCACTAGCATAAAAAACCCTCCTAAAAAGTTGTTGCCACTAGTAACATCTACAGGAAAAGTTGTAAGTATTGAAAAAGTCACCACTACTAGAAACTCTGCTAGAAAAGTCATTGGAGGTAGGAGAGAGGAGGAGGGAGGCAAGAGAAGGAGGATATTTTTTACTTTTCAATTTAATTATAAAATTTCATTTTAATATCCATGTACCTTTTAGTAATTACAGCAAATTTTGTAATATTTTTTGAATTATTGTCTCCTTGTTATTTATATTGAATTTTTCCTAATATATATATATATAATAAGAGTCAATCACTCTCTTCTAAGAGTATTATGAAGTATATTGTGTTATTCAAATCTTATTAGATGTTGATGACTAATTAATCAATTCTAAAACTTCTAAGAAATTAAAAGTTGATCTTTTTATATTTTTAATTTAATTGGCATTATCTTTTGGAATTCAAATTTTATTAGATATGGATTGCTTAATTTCAAACTTGTTTAGATCAATGGATTGAAATTTACTCCAAAGTGTTAAAGTTGATAAAATTGATCTGATTATTGATTAAATTTTAAAATTTATTATATACATGAACATCACATTGCTTATTCGAAAATTATTATGAAAATCATTCATTAAAATTTGTTCTAATGATTGAACTACTTCTAAAAGAAGTTATAATGTGGTCTCAAATGCTTAATTAATAAAAAATGATAAGTGAGCTACACATGCCACTTGTCATGTAACTCATTGTAATATGTGTGTACATGTATGACTCATGGTATAAAAGTATACTACTGATACAAAATAAACTCTACTAATGTGTTTTTGGGGACGCAAATCTTCTGAAATAACTTCCCAGAAAGTTAAGAAAGAAAATGACAGGAAAGGAAGGGGACTTCCCTTAAGTAAGACCCACAAGGCAGAGTACTACATCTTCCTCTCTTTCTCTCTCTTTAGCTACTTCTAAGGCTACTTCAAAGAATCCAAATCCATGTTCTAACATCAAAAGGAGTTGCATAACTTCCATTGCCTATGAGACTACATTCTCACTTGAGCTCTGTGCCTGAACTTGAGGAACTTCTGAGGCAGATACTTCTGGCGGTAATTCTTCAGTCTGGCTTGGTGCTGAAGCCTGAACAAGCTCTGGTGGTTTAAACTTGCTGATGTAGTAACTAAGTGAAGGCCCTGAGTATTCAACCGTCGGAACCTGAGCTGGTGGGTTTTTACCAACTTGTAGTAGTACTGACGATGCAGCAGCAACAAAGATCACGGCCAGGCCTGTAGCAAACACCACCGTGTTCTCAGCTCCTTCTGAGGAAGAACCGGCACTTCCAGAACTTATCGAACTCTCTGCCACGTAAACTGCTGGCTGAAAAGATCACAATATATTTAATTTAACATCAGACTGTAAAAAATGGGAGAAATTCTTAGGTACACACTTTGTGCATCAAAGAAAGGTAGATTACACCAATGAGAAATAGACATGTAAACATGTTAGATTAAAGACATGTTCTACTCAAGTTACTGACATGTCCATAAGCTAGTGAACCCAGGAATCTCATAATAAATGTCAGCAAGCACATGCTGAAGATGACATCAAACTAGTGCTTTTTCTAAATCATTTGGGATATTTGGTTGCTTGAAAGAAAAGAAAAAAGAAAAGTAATAATGTTTTATGCAATGCCTATTATTCTTTTGTTATCATTACTCAATAGTGTTTGTTCCTTTTTGTTACTTTCTTTAACTATGGTATGGGTCATTTTCTATATGTTCCATTCATATTCTCATTCTCTTTCCATTTCCATGACTAAAAATTATCTGTGTATCAAATGGCCTGTGATATTATTGAAAAAGTTCATGGATTACATTTCATTTCTTGAAATAATTTATGTTCACAAATTACTTCAATTTTGAGAATTTATTTTTTGCCCTGGTAGAGTTCAGTATGTAGGTATCTTATTTTTCCAAGTGCTTGGAAACCTAAATGTAAGATGTTGAAAAATTTATCTCACCAAAGGGTTACAAGAAATATATAGAAGAACAAAAATAATACAAAAAAAATGCAAACCCTTTATTAGTACAACAGAATTCATAATTACTAACCTCAACTGAATATATGTTTGTCTGTCCAGCAGTGTCCTTCTCAACATAACCTGTCCAACCCTGCTTACGAGGTGGATATGTACCCACCACTTTGGTCCTATCCCCTGCTAACCACTCCACACTGATCTTCCCAACCTAAAATCACCATTCACAGAAATGTTATCTTCCTTCTCAACTTCTCATTTTATCTGTTTAGTTGTGTCAATCACTGCTAGACTGCTAGAAATCATGAATGGAAAATACTAGCAAATGAGAACATGAAGCTTTCTGCTTTGTTCATTATGAGTTATATTCATGACAGTGGAAAGACTCTCTGGATTGGGAAGCAGTTAGACATAAAACAGCACAATGATAGGAAGCACATGGCATGTGCTTATAAGTTTAACTGAAATTGACCAAGCTTTATTGATATATGAATGGGTATAGACCTGTCAACGAATAAAAACCTTTCTATATCTATCTTGTAAATCAATAAACAAATCTCAGAAACTCACACAAAGTTTTTGTTAACTAACAATTTGAAAGCTGTCTCCTCCTCAAGTGACAGTTTTCCACAAAACCCAGCTATAATCTCAGAAAGACCATTGAAAAAATATTACCTGTTTTAGTACAGTGAGTTAATGCACAAAAATCCAATTTAGTTTCACGCTTCACGTTTTCTAATTGCCACAGAAATGCAGTTTTCAAGATACAGCTTCTAGAAAAAAAACTAGTATGCTTCCTATTGTTCATCATCATAATTTATTCAAATACTAGCATTTACCACAAAAGGTTAGTGAACTGTTCACTTACATCTATAGTAACAAGAGGTGGACCTGTGTATTACATGGAGTTTGGGTCATTCACACTATTTATTAATAATGAATAGTGCATCTTCCTTTAGATTTTATTATAAATATTGATAGCATATTAAAAGGAACAAACCTAATATTCATACTGTTGCCATAAGTGATAATTGGAGACAAAAAAAATGTCAGTGCACCATGTTAAAAGCAAATAAGTAACCTTACGAGTATATTGTGAAAGAGTATGACCAGAATATATCAAACACCATTTATATCTCTGCTCCTTTAGATACTATAATATACCATTGCGGTCTTGCCAACAAATAGTGGAAGCATTTGCCCTATTAAACTGCTAAATCAGAGTATAATTCCCAGATAAAGTGGTCCTCAATAAAACCATAGTGAACTTCAAAGCTTTTTTATTGCTTCAAAAGCATTTTCCCCATAATTAAATTATATAAAATAAACATATCTATCTGTGATAATCCCTACAAGCATTTGCATATTGAATTAACTAATATATACATATTCTAACTACGATAATCCCTATACGATTCTCTCCAGTACCAAACAGTGGAAAAATCAATAATCGGAAATCCCCAAAAATTAAGAAAAAAGTTAAGATCATTCCGACATTCATCACAACAGAAAATTTTTTTTTAAAAAAAAAAACGGAAAATTGAACTCACTTCCTTTTCGGGGGCGCATTCTTCCTCATTGCAGTCATCGTCTTCAGAGGAAGCTCTCACTTTGAACAAGCCGGTGCTTCGCTTATTAGCTCTCCGGTGCTTCACGAAGAATCTGCAGGTAGAAAACGCGCAGCTGTTGGCAGCCAAGGTTGCTTGTAACGCACAGGCCATCGTCGGTAACGAACAAGTGACGCCGATGTTACTTTGAGAAACGACAATTGAAAGGAAATTATCTCGCAGGAAAAAAATGCTGGAAATGATTGAAATAATGCTAGATTATTGCTTGAATCTGATTTGGTAGGAGTGAAGTGAAGTGAGGTGCAGGAAAGGGAAGCCAGAGGTTACTCAGAGGATGGGTGTCTCGTGGTCGAGCTCGAAGGCGCTTTTTGAGCGGGCTATATGTGGACACCTGGACAACAACCGGCAAAATATCTGCATGTAATTCCTTGGTTGCTTAAATATTCAATTTTTTTTTTTTGAGAATCCTATTTCCACCCAATTCAATTCAACTAAATGATACGTATTATTCATCAAAAACAAAAACTAACTTCAATTTCAATTTATCAGGTGTAGACTAATGTTAGGGAAATGGAGTAGAACACCGCAACTAATAAAAGATATTATCTAAATACTACAATTTTAAATTTTTTTACCAAAATATTACAAATAAAATTATAATATTAAATCACATTTTGTATTGTTTATTTTTTTAAATAAAATAATAAAAATAGTTATTTTAGGGGTATTCAAACAATTCGGTAGACCGGTAGATCCGGTTCTATCCAACATACCGGGTTAGTCCCCGAGACCGAGCCAAATTGGACATCGCATTAAGGTTGAACCCAGTCTCCCCGGTTCCTCTATATATATATTTTATATTTTTTAAAATTTATAAATATTATTTTTATATGATATTTTTCTTAATACATTATATGTAATAAATTAATTATATTATTATTATGAATATTTTTTAGAATTCAATCTTTTAATTTTATTTAAAATTTTAAATTAAGTTCTTAATATTGGATAAAAATAATGTAGGATTATTCATTTATATTTTTAACAAATGTTATTTTTTATTATAATATTATTTTTAAGATAATATATTTTGAATGAATGTAATTATATTTTTGTTAATGAATAAAATTAATTTATTTTTATTTTTAAATACTTTTCAAAACCGGGCCAACCCCGATCTTGTATGCTTGATTGGCTTGGTCCTGCTCAACCTTTCAAAGATCGGGTATCAGATTGACTATCAACTTGATCTTTGTTCATCCCTAGTTACTTTACATCATGATTTGCATTATCTAGTTTTTTTGTAAAATCCAATAATGCAAGTCTTATTCTTTCATCACGACTAGCATTATTTTTTTTTATATATAATAACAAAAATTGGAACCTATAATTCAATCAGGTTTTGCCTAACTAACATGTTTTTCTTTTTCAATATAATGTAAATTGGTAAATTATTATAATTATTAGATAATGATTATTAGGTAATAATAATAATAATTGTTAAGAATACAACAACAACAACAACAATAACCTTATCCCACTATGTGGAGTCGGCTACATGGATCAAACGACGCCAATGAGCTCTATCAAACACCATCTCTTCTGATAAATCATTTCTCGAAAGGTCATTCCTTATAACTTCCCTTAATGTCCTTTTTGGTCTTCTTCTACGCCTTTTAATTGGGCTCCACGCCATTTGATCAACTCTCTTCACTGGCTCCTCTTACCCTCTTCTTTGTACATGTCCAAATCACCTTAAACGATTTTCCACCATTTTCCTCTCGATAGGTGCTACCCCAACTTTCCTTCATATACAATCATTTCGTATCTTACCCAATTTTGTATGACCACACATCCATCTCAACATTCTCATCTCTGCTACTCCCATCTTATGCTCTTGTTATCCTTTCAAAGCTCAACATTCACTACCATATAGCATTGTTGGCCTTATAGCTGTTCTGTAAAATTTTCCTTTAAGCTTAGTAGGCACCTTGCAATCACAAATAACTCATGTTGCTTTCCTCCACTTTAACCACCCAACTTGTATTCTATGCATAACATCCCCATCAATTTCATCATTATTCTGTAAAATCGACCCCAAATATTTAAACTTTGACACCTCAGGGATGATTTGCTCTCCAATTTTTACCTCTGAATCATTTCTAATTGACCTCTTATTAAATTTGTAATGCATATATTCCGTCTTGCTTCTACTCAAATGGAAACCTTTTGATTCCAAACTATATCTCCATAATTCAAGTTTAGAGTTGACCTTTTCTCTTGAGTCCTCAATTAAAACTATATCATCTGCGAAGAGCATACACTTTGGAATTTCTTCTTGTATATGTTCAGTAAGAACATCCAAAACCAGATCAAACAGGTATGGACTCAAAGAATATCCTTGATGTATGCCTATTATTATAGGGAAGTCCTTTGTCACACATTCAGGGGTTCTCACACTTATTGTTGCCCCCTCATACATATCCTTTATGGCTCGAATATAAGCCACACGAACACCTTTCTTCTCCATTGCTTTCCATAATACATCTCTTGGTACTCTATCATAGGCTTTTTCCAAATCAATGAAAACCATATGCAAGTCCCTCTCTTTACTCCGGTATCTTTCCATCAAACCCCTTAATAAATAAATAGCCTCTGTTGTAGACCGTCCTGGCATAAACCCCTTAATAATTGTTAAGAATAATAATAATAATAATTGTTAGGTAATGATTAATAATGGAGTATAATAGATATAATAATTAAAAACTTGTAAATAATAAAAAATAATTTTTAAACATAAAATATTTTAAAAAATTAATTGGTAATTATTAAATTTTAACTAATAAAGTCAAATTTTTACAACAATTAAAGATAAAAATTTTTCTTTCACAGGAAAAAATTGTTTACCTTATATATAATGACTTCTCGTGTAACATCTTGGTCTCCTTCGAACACGTTGTGATCACTCTTGTCTTATGGGCTTTTCATGTTGTAATTTAAGTGACTCAGTGGCAGTTGCAACTAGTGGGGTGTTTAGATCAAATACATAAGACTCAATTGGAGAAATCAACTACTGAGGGTCATAAATGCTTCATTTGATGGCCCACCTACTTTAAATGTGTAATTATTATACTCGAGCTAAAAAAGTGTTGAATTCTCTAATAAAAATATGAATGACCTGAATTTATCTAAATTGGGCAAGCTGAATTAGGATAAGAATGATGGTAGCATGTAATGACATTGAGTAAAAAATCTGAAGAAGAAGCAGCTCCTTAATTTTGTTCTTCTAAATCTTCCACCACATCTTTATTTTGTTCCCCTTCTTCTTTAGTGACAACCGGTGGTTAAGTTGACAAATAGTCACCACATCACTTACTTGGTTTACCCTGGGCAATCATTGGATGTGGTAACTCAATTGCAGGTGGAGCAAGCTAAGGGACCATATGGTAGTGTTGTTCTCTTAACATCAGTCTAATGTTTTGTTGCTCCCATATAACCATTTGTTGATATTCCTTCATTAGCATTAGCAAAGGGTCTTGAATGTTTTAGCTGAATCAATTCATCAGCTATATTGACTTGAAATCAACAATAAGACATTACTAGGTAATGAAGTTATCCATATAAAACAAAATAAAGACAATGATTTTAGATATTTACTGCAAAATTGGTAGCAACACTAGCTAAATAGATCCATCATCAAGTGTGTCTCCAATACCATCACATATACTTAGATGTATGATCTGATGTCTCATATGCCACAAGTGATTTAACAACAGCATTACGTCACCAAAACCATAATCGAATATAGTCCATGTGCTTTAGAATCCAATTTTTTAATATTCTTCCTCTTAGTTGGATTATGTGGCAATTCCTCAAACAAACTAGGGTGATAGGAATTGGTTGTTGACAACTGAATTGCCTTAGCACACAATTAGGATGATGTCATTCAATTACACGGAAGCATATCAGGGGAATTGGAGCTCGCCAAATTTGTGGTGATGATAAACAATATCTTGGAATTAACTGCCGCATTGTTGGAGATTCATAAGGCTGACAAATTATGTCTTCCTTCCTTATTGTCTAAAGCAACTTCCTATAAGTATGTAGCACCCACTCAATCAGACGAGGTGGTTGTCCTACTTTTTCCATCTATAATGACATGAAAACACTTGTTAAAATTTATATGATTAAGTTAATAAGCTAAAATCAAATAGTTGAAGTGTAAATTAAGCATACCTAAATCCTAGGGATGGTCTGAGAGGATAGATATTTGTCATGGATTTACTGGTGGAGGTCATGGTGGTACTAACATTGGGAAATGATCTCATGTCTAGAGGTAGAGTAATGTCATACATCCACCTTTCGCCTACTCCGTATGGTTTGTGATATTGCATAATTCTTTGAATAAGTGCACTAGCACTGTAGATCCCCAAGAATATTGACTAGCACTTGAGAGATCCCAAAGCAATGAGAGATATATTAAATAAACCTTACGACTTGACCTATCCATCATTAGAAATCCACCAATTAACCGGAGTATTTATGCACAAGTAAATTATTGTATTTGTAATTCATTTGCGTCACCATCGAAGTTGGGAAAGTGTTTTGCCAACCAAATAATTGGTATCCTTTATCTATACATATGCTCCATAGGTGGTATAATACCAAGTCTCAAATGACAAACATCAACCCAATCTAAATCTGTATTACCACTCATAGGTAGTCCATTACAAGGAAGGCCCAACTAATTTGCCATATTCTTTAAAGTTATTATGCATTTTTTGTTGGTTGTATGAAAAGTATGGGTCTTAGGATGCCACTTCTCAACAAGTGCTGAAATCAAAGCTAGATTATACTCAAATTAGCATATTTTAGCAATGTCATATAAGTTAGTTTGTGTAAGGTAAGACACAATTTGGATTGGTGGCTTAATTAGTCACTTCCAATGCATGACTCGTCAACTTCGAAGGATCCAATTGATCCAAAATGTGGAAATATAATATCTAATGAAGCATAACAATCGATACTTACATGTGAAAAAAAATTACTTACATTTTGAGTCTACATAGCCTTTGAAATATGACGTGGTTGTAAATATAATAGTGAATTATCCTCTGGACTTGGGTTGATGATGTGATGTGGTTGTGCCATTAGAAGACCGTCTCTGTAATGTTTGAAGTTTTAAAAAAAGTATAATCCAATATAATCACTGTAAAAATCTCATACAAGCAATTACAATTAACAATTTCTATACCTTTGGCAATATTTTAAAAATGTCATATACATATATTTGAAAAATCTTAAATATACAGGGAAGCATACAAATTAATGTCTAGAGGCCTAACTCTATGCACAAGTGGAACGATTATAACCTACTTGCCTACATAACCCACACTTGTTAAGTTGACCAGTCATTCCAATTCATTTCGTTACATATACAAGTTGAATGAGGATGATTTTTTTTCTTGAATCATTGCAGGGTTAGGGATCAAACTTGGAACATTAGTTTATGGCTAATGAATCTCATCACCTATTGCGTGGAACTCATTACTATAAGCAAGACACATGATTTCTAACATGAATAGTAGATCCACAACTTGCAAATGGTCTAATTGTATTCTAGTACATGCTATAATCACATGCATGCACAAATACCTTTGTACCTGAAATTCTCCACAATCACAGGTTTTTTCACTCAAGTTTACCTTGCAACAATGACTAAGTTGATAGAATTGAACATTGTATGGTTCAACAACCTCAAATGATGTTGCTCTTCTATTAAAAGAGCAAACGATGCATGTAGATGCAACCTGTATTGCTATATCTAACTTTCTATTCAATGTCTTGGAAAACACTTGGTCAGTAGCTATTTGTGCATGAACTTGTTGAGTATGTTTGACAAAGTAGTTGTTGACCCTATACATGGTAGCCTTCGCTAGACTAGTAATTAGCAAACTCCAAACACCTTTAAAGACACCCTTCATGAATTTAGTAAGGTTTGCTATCATGTGTCCATAATGTCGATACCCATTGTCGTATGCATGAGACTATTTTCCTATTGGGATGTTGGCAATCCATGCAGCTGCAGGTGGATGAGTCAATGTTATCTCTTCTAATTGTTGGTTAACAACATGACACTCAAATGCATCACTTGTAAATGATTAGAAATTTATAGTTACTAATTTCCATGGTCACATGTTAATTTATGTGATTAAGATAGTTGACACTTATCGATATTTATGAACTTATTCTTCAACCAATTCATTTCATGTGCTTTATGGAGGTTAGTGACACATGCCTTAGGCAAAAAACATGATATTCCTATGCTGCTTGCCATCTAACACATTCATCTACAATTGCAAACATGATTGAACAATGTTTATCAGAAATTAAACATATCACAATTCTACTCTTAATGGCACATGTGTGCACGCTGTTAGGTTTAATATAATATAAGTTTTGACGATGATAAATATAGAGTAATAAGGAATAAATGCATCATATTTGTCTAACATATACATTGTTTCTAAAAGAAGTAAAATGGATATTAGCACATGTTAGTAAAATGTAATACATTAAATGTAAGATTGTTCAAATAGGAAGAGTGAGCATTGGAATAAAAAAAGGAAAATTAACATCATGTCTTACTCAAAGAAAAAGAATAGAAAGGATGCTCCAAGAACTGAAGATCAGAAGGGAGCATGCCAAAAATGAAATAACTAAGTGAAAGTAGAGCTTAACTTTTGAAGATTTAGCTATTAGGTATATTTTGTTTTCACTTAGATCTTGAGGTGATTTAATATTTGAAATTTACTTAATTTTGTTATCATATGTTTTAAATGAGTTGAATTAAGTAAATATGATGTTATCATGTGTTACAATTAAAGTACACTGGCTAACAGATGAATTTTGCTATTTGATTTATGCTTATTTTGTGTAAAATCCACACTTTGCTTGTTGAAATTTGAATTTACAGTGTTTTCATCTTTGATAGACACATTTTAGTTATGAAAATCGAATTTCAAATTAAGCATCATTAATGAAAGTGTGCAAAATTCGTATGAAATTGAGTTAAAATTTGACTATTGGTGAAGTTCAAAGTAAGTTCTAAGTTACAGCCTCTGACATACAAACTTTGAGTTTCAAAGTATGAACTTCGAAGTGAAAAATTTTGTGTCATGTTGAACATGCCTTTGATAGATGAATTTCAATCTCTCAAATTGGAATTTTGGTTTCTGAAATTCAAATTTCAAAGTGTATTATGAAAATTTGAAGCAACTGTTCAAACCTAACAGACACACTTCAAATATGAAAATTCGCATAAACTAACATGAGGTATCTTTTGCAAACTCAAAATTCGAATAGCACTTAGTAACAGACGAATTTAGAAGTTTAATATTAAATACACAACTATACTGACTCTATGAAATTCATCTGTTGAAATCCAAAATTTGAAATGTTGCTATGTCAGACACATTTAATGCGGTTGTTGAATAGCTCATTTTGCAGAGTAATTGCTAGAACTTGTGTTTAACTGATAGATTTTGTGTCTAAAGACTAGTTAAGCTACAAATCTATAAATAAAACTTCATTCTAATTTATGTGTAATGAATTTAAGTGAGTTATGCGCCAAAATGCTGCTGCAATAGATTAAATCATTTTGTATGAGCATTTAAAGCCAAAACTACCTTATTAGAGTGAGTTTCAATTTATTATCCACTCTTAAAGAGAGTTTCAACTTTGTAATTTATTTTTACAATTTCTGAGTATAATCTTAATATAGGAAAACACTAAGGGAATTACATATCATGTAAGAGTATGAGAAGAGTAGTTTCATAAGTTCTTAGAGAAACTTGTGGGATGTACTGAGGTTTCATAAGTGGTCGGATCAAACTTTTAGCATATAGTGAAAAATCTCAAGTGGTGACTTAAGGACTAGATATAGGCCAAGTGGTTTAGATCATGTTCTACTGTAACATTTGGTGAAATTGGGTTGCATTTCAAAATAGGTGAAAATCTTGTATCACCTAATTCACCTCCCCCTTGAATGACTAGCTAACCTAACAATTGGTATTAGAGTTAGGACTCATAACTAAAGGATTTCATCATCTGGGAGAGCTCATGACTGGTTTTAGAGAAAATATACTACCAGAGGAGAATAACATCAACGGATCTTCAGGCTTTAGTAGGGAACACTATGGATATTGGAAGATGAGAATGTAAATATATCTTCAATCCATAGACCTACAGATTTGGTATATCATAAAGAATGGTGGTTTTATGCCAATGTAGATAGAAGATGATAGTACATACAAAGAAAAGCTAGAAGAAGAGTGGAACAATGAAGTTAAATGAAGAGTTCTGTTGAATGTTAAGTCAAAACACTCTTTGATAGTGCTCTTTCACAAGATGAGTTCTACAAAGTGTTCAGATTGCAATACAGCTAAGAAAATATAGGATTCTCTAGAGATTGCTCATGAAGAAACCAAGGGAATGAAGGAAAACAGACTCAGCTCTCTCACAGCAGAGTATGAAATGTTCAAGATAATTAATAGTAAAATTTCCAAATTTGTTTTGCTCACACCATCAATCATTTGACAGCTTTGAGAAAAAAAACTACACACAAAGAGCAAGTATGCAAAATACTTAGAGCTCTACCCAAAGAATGACAACAAAAAGTGATAACTATTGAAGAGACAAGAGAAGAATCATATCAATCTGTCATTACACTGTTTGGAAGCCTTACTGACATGAAGGAAGACTTGACCTTCTGTGGGAGCAGCAAAATAAAGGACAAACACTCATGTTCAAAGCTACTACATCACAGAGCTTAGAAGAAGATGATACTGGTGATGAAAGTGATAATAGTAGCAGTGATAATGAGGAGGATGAACTAAAAGAGTTAACAATCGAATTTGGCAGATTCCTCAAAATAAAAAAAAAGGAGCTTCAGAACCAAAAGCACTCCTGTCATGCAAATAAATTGAAGTACTATTCAAGGAGGTAAGGAGGAAGAACTGAAGAGAGGAAGAATCATGAAGGGAAAGTGGCATACACCTTTACAATATGGGAAAACAGTTCAGATGAAGAGATAATGGGACCTATACATGCTTGATGGTAATATCCAATGATGAGGTATCAAATTATGACTCTGAATCTGATTCTGACTTTTCTTTTGATGAGATTCAAGAGGCTTATAATAAAATACATGATGAATTGATTGCATTAGCAAAAACACTTGCATACCGTAAGAAGAAAGTAATTTCCTTAGAAAATAAATTAGAATTAGAAAAGAATGAAAAAGAATCACTTAAAAAGAAAATAGTTGATTTAGAAAATATCCGTGAAATTCACATACACACTTCCTCTTGTGATTCATATGATGGATTAAATAAAGAAAAAGAGAAGTTAACTAAAGTTATAGCCAATTTTACCCAAGATAAAGATAAGTTGAATATTCCACTTGGCAAATAGAAATGTGTGTTTGATAAGTCGGGTGCTGGCTACCTAAGTGAGTCCAAGGATAAAAGTGAATGATATTTGAAATTCTTTGTACCTACTATAATGCCTAAGTCACCATTATGCACATATTGTGGTAAAAATGAGCTTATTACTTATTTGTGCAATATAAGAAAAAATAGTTTGAGTAAAAATATGAAATGGATTTTAAAGAATACCACTAATCCTCTTGGACCCAAAAATAAGTGGGTACCAAAATGTTCTTCTAGTGTTTCATGTATGCAGAATAAATCCAAGAAGAAAGAACATATTGGGGCAAGAAAGAAGTCACAGAAAAGAAAAGCTTCCCAAAACTCTAAAGTTGCAATTGCAAGTTACAAAGAGAAGCATTGGAATCAAACCTCTCACTCATCTCAAGGAAGCAGCTTAAACAGAAATCAAATCACTTACCTTGAGAAGAGAAAGAGCATAAGCTTAAGAAGCAATGATTTGTATGCAAAAGGGAGACATGAGTAATATTACACTACATACAAGCCAAAAATAATAAGGAGATAATCTTTGGTAATCTTTGTCACTTACCCTATTCAATTATTAGATTATATGTTATATTTGGGTAAGACTGAACTTTGGTCCATATGAATTTTAAAATGTTTAAACTGACCATTAGTGGACTCAAGTAAGAAAGGGTACCAAAGAAAGAAAAAAATACATTTTTGTTTTGCAACACTCCTTGAGCTAAATGGTGAAAGTCCAATAAAGATGGAGTATTTAATGTGCTCAAATGAATTCATATTGAAAAAGGAAGTAGTTAGCTATTAACCAAGCTACTTATTGTGAAGTTTAATGTTTGCACTAGTCCATTTCTTTATTTGTATAATTAAACTTGTGTACTTTTCATAATTTCTCTTGCATATTGATTGATGATCTGAAAAGCATGTATTTTTGAATAAATGCTCATGCTTTGGGGGGCTTATAACTTTGCATGTAAATGTTTTTAAAAACTCTTTGATTTAAAAGAAAATTTTCAATCATAATGCTTGAATGCCTACAACAAGTGCTTTTGTATAAATATGCTCATTTGATGTATTGTGCTTTCATGGCTTTATCATATGAAATGCATAGTTTGAGGGAGAGCATTTTTTGTAATTAATTTGCTTATACTTTATCTCACCTCAATTTATTGTGAAAAATTTTGTTGCTTGGTCTTAATTAGCTAAAGGAAAAAAAATGATGTTTCAACATCTCTCCTTGATTTTAAAGGAAGAATGTAATAACTCTTCAACTCTAAGGTACCTTTTGTGATGTGTTTATATCATGATCATACTGACAAAAAGCATTATAACATTTAGTATCATAATAATTTCAAGCAAAAATTGGTATTAGCTTTGATATCGCTAACAATTAATATCAGTTTTGATATCAATAAAAATTGATATAATCTGAACATGCAGTGCATCATAAGTTTTGATGATGATTTGCATTTCAGCTTGTGCTTTAGTATGTGCTTGAAACAACCATAGATATCTATGCTTACTAGTATAACCTCACAAATAGGGTGATAAGAATTGTGGGAGAATTTTTTTTTAAATCTTTTTGTTGATGTCAAATAAGGGGAGAAGTTATATGAAAAGTATGCATGTGCTTAATCTGGAATTATGTAAAATGAACTACATCATATTTTCTAGTTATGATTAAACAAATTTTTTTACTAGAGATTTGTGATCATAAAAAAAGGGGAGATTGTAAGGTTTAATATAATATAAGTTTTATGATGAAAACTGTAAAGTAATAAAGAATAAATGCATCATATCTGTTTAACATATATATTGTTCCTAAAAGAAGTAAAATAGGTATTAGCATGTATTTAATTGTGTTTATAATACATATGTCATATTATGTACTAATATATCCACTATGCTCTTATATTTTATGATACAAGTTGGATATATAAATTGGATTAACAACTTAGTTTGTAAGTGTAATACATTAAATGTAGGATTGTTCAAGTAAAAAGAGTAGGTATTGTAATAAAGAAAGGAAAATCAACATTATGTCTCACTCAAGGAAGAAGAAGAGAAATGATGTTTCAAGAATTGAAGATTAGAAGGGAGCATGCCAAGAATGGAATGACCAAGTAAAAATAGAGCTTAACTTTTGAAGACCTAGCTATTAGGTAAATTTTATTTTCACTTAGGGTCTTGAGGTGGTTTAATATTTAAAATTTATTTAATCTTATTACCATATGTTTTAAACGAGTTAGATTAAGTAAATCTGATGTTAGTATGTATTACAATTGAAGTACATTGGCTAACAAACGAATTTTGCTATTTGACTCATGCTTATTTTGTGCAAAATTCATACTTGTTAAAATTCGAAGTTACAAAGTTTTTATCTCTAATAGACCAATTTTGATTGTGAAATTTGAATTTTGAGCTAAGTATTATTAGTGAAAGTGTGTAAAATTCACATGAATTTTAGTTGAAATTCGACTGTTGGTAAAGTTCAAAGTAAGTTCTAAGTCACGGCCTCTAATAGACGAACTTTGAGTTTCAAAGGACGAACTTCGAAATGAGAACTTTTGTGTCATGTTGAACATGCCTCTGATAGATGAATTTTGGCCTTTCAAATTCAAATTTCGAAGTGCATTGTGAAAACTTGAAGCAACTATTCAAATCCAACAGACGCACTTCCAATATGAAAATTCGCACAAACTAATATGGGTATCTTTTGTAAACTTGAAATTTGAATGTTATTTAGTAATAGACAAAAATGTTAGGCTTAGTATAATGTAAGTTTTGATGATAGCAAATGTAGAGTAATAAGGAACAAATGCATTATATTTGTCTAACATATATATTATTCCTAAAAGAAGCAAAATGTGTATTAACATGTGTTTAATAGTATTTATAATACATATATCATGCTATGTACTAAAATATTCATTATACTCTTATGTTTTATAATACAAGTTGAATATATTAATTAGGCTAACTACTTCGTTTGTAAGTATAATACATTAAATATATGATTGTCCAAGTAGGAAGAGTATGTAAGGATTGCTAACTTCCCAAGAGGGGGTGAATTGAGAAGTTTAAGATTTTTCTATAACAAGTTTACAATGAATTAAAAAACTTGTAAAAAAGCATAGTACATTGAAAATGAATATAAATGTAAGATAAAAAAAGAGAGGACTCAGAGTTTTATCCTAGCTCGATCCAATCCACTTGACCTATATTTAATTCTCAAGCTACCACTTGAGATTTTCACTATCACCAAGAATTGAACGGGCTCCTTGCAATACCTCAGTACAATACATATGCTTTGTTCTAAGAACACTGAAATTTCTCACTCAACACTCTTACAAGTGTTTCCTAATACCCTTTGTGATTCTCCTCATAAAGAATCCTTCTTCCATATGAAGAAAAGATTTTACATAGAATGAATACTCTTTAGAATAGAATAGATATAAAAGTTATGGCTCAATAAATGAAGTGTGTGGGTGAAAAAGTTTTGTCAAATAAATCCAGTAGAGTTTTGATAAATACAGACTTAAATTTGTTATCCACAACTTCAAATGAAGATCCATTTATGGATTTGTGACTTAACTAGTTATTAGACACAAGATCTATCTATTAGAGACTTTAACCAATGGTTACTCTACAGAAATAGCCGTTTACCAACCACATTTAATGTGTTTGACATACCAAAATTTAAATTTTGGGGTCAACAGATGAATTTTGTAAAGACAAAAAGTTAAAGACTTCAAAGTTGAATTTCAAAATTTGTTTGTTCAAATGTGATATTCAAATTTTGAGTTTGTCAAAGATATCTCAAGTTATATCATACAAATTTTAATTTTAAAAGTGAATCTGTTGAGCTTAAACAGTTGTCTCACATTTTCACAGTGTACTCAAAATTCAAATTTCAGAGGCTGAAATTCGTCTATCAGAAGCATGTTCAACATGGCAAAAAATTTCTCCTTTGTGAAGTTCAAATGTTGAACTGTAAAGTTCGTCTACTTTAACAAGACTTAGAAGTACTCAATTAGAAATTTGCATTTTGAGGCCCAAAGTTTATTCATTAGAGGCAAAGATAATGAACTCACTTTGAACTTTACTAACATTCGTCTATCAAATTTTGACTAAGTTTCATACGAATTTTGTATACTTTCACTAACAATACTTAGCTCAAAATTTAAATTTCAAAACTGAAATTCATCTATCAGTGATAAGACCCCTGTAACTTTGAATTTCACTAAGTAAAGTTTGAGTTTTACACAAAATAAGCATGAGTCATATGCAAAACTCATTTGTTAGTTAGTATTTTTCAATTTTAACACATATTAATATAGAATAACTATGAAATAACTCATTTAAGTACTGTGGTAACACAGATAAGTAGGAATCAAAACTTTTTACTCAGGGTACATAGTAAAAAATCCTAAAAACTAAATCTTCACTAGATTTTTTAACTTTATCTTTTCATACTCCTTCGATATTTTCCTTTCCAAGCTCTAGTTTTTTGGAATAATCTAAACTTTTGATTCAACATCCTCCTCATTTTTGAGGATGACGAAACAACTTACAAATTGGATTAGTATTTAGGTTTGCTTCCAAGAACTCCCCCTCAACATATGTATTAAAATTTGAATATAAAAACAATGCATGTATTAGAGTTGAAAATTTAGAAGAATAGAAAAGGAAAAGTGGACACAAGTTTCCTTGATTCATTGACGCACATATGTTCAGTACAAATGTTCAACCAAATTCAAACAAATATACAAACAAGTACATTGATCAGATAAAAGAAATACACCACAAAATCCTACAAAATCCTAAGAAGTCTTAAAAAGATCTAAGCTCTGAGGATCTGTCACTGGTTACTTTTTTTTTGTCTTGAGCTTGATCCTTTTGCCATATGTCTTTCTTGATTGCCCAACATCTCTAGATTGTCCTATTTTAGTTTGTGTGGCTGTAACTCCAGACTCTCCAGTTTGTCCAGTTTCCTTCTCCCTTTTTTTGGCATCATTAGGAGTAGAAGCAGGTACAGATGGAGAAGGCACTTGAGCCATGGGAATGGCGTAAGAGAAACTAGTATAAATATCACTGAGGGGGGTATTTGTGGAAGATCATTATTAGATGCTGAAGTTAATTCCCAAGCCTCCCTTAGGATGTTAGCTAGCCTAGCTTGTTTTTCTACTGAGAGTCTAGATCTAGAAGATGGATGTTGAGAAGTTGGTGGAAGGAACATCTCATCTAGTCTTTGCTTCTAAGCTTGTACTACAACATCATATGCAACAGCAGCAAAGTCAACATAAGGCACAATTCCTTTTTCCTTATTGTGAGTAGCTTGATTAATGGGTGCAATTATAAGATCTGTAACAAGCTTCTCCTTTTGTTTTGTTTCTTGTGATGCAGATTTGAGTCTGGAGTAGTTTCCTCCAGCATTGGCTTATAGGAACTCTCTGCTCAAGTGGTTTCATCCTCCGTAGCATAGTCCAAAGATGGACCAGGACTAATTCCATTACTTGAGGCCTAATGAGTGATAGCAGTAGCAGCAGCAACAATAGTAGCATCAGGAGAGCCGATTTCAAAAGGACTTAGGATCTGAGGGGAGATAGATTGGAGAGGTTCAGAGGTACCAGTTTGAGGCGGTGCTGATATAGTTAGAAGAGAGTTTCGAATATCATCATAGGCATTAATAATCACCTTGAAATTCTTGGCCAATTCAGTTATTTGAGCTTAAAGGTGTGCAAACTTAGCATTATGTTCATCCCTAATACTTAACATCATTTCTAATTTGCAGTCATATAGTTCAGGTATGGTATAAGTAGTGGCCAGAGTGGATGGAATGGAAGGTTCATGTTGTTGTATACACAAGCAGAGCATATACATATATCAGCAATTAAAATTTGAATTTCAAGAAATCAAAAGATGAATTTTGATCAGATTGAGACACACACTTGGCATATAAGACACTGAAATTTGACTGTTAAATGGCCAAAATATGAATTTCGAATAGGTAAAGTTACTTAATAAGCCAGATATAACATGGAAATTTTTTTATTAGCAGTTAAAATGGGAATTTTACAGGATAAAACTTACAGACATATGCTAAACATTCGAATTTCCATAATTCTTTAGCAGATGTTGTTTGAGTAAGTATGAGATACTCCATTATATTGGTTCCTTATCACATAAGCTCATGAGGAGTACCTATAAAACACTTTATACTTTATAATACTTTGATGCTTAAGTTAGTAAATGATCTAATACTTTAATTTAGAAAATAAAGAAATTGAGCTAGAAATTTGCTTACAACTCATTGAGATTAACTATTCCCAATTCTCTTCTGATTTTACTATATCTATCCTTTGGAAGTGGTTCGGTTAAGATGTCTACAAGCAGATCTTCTGTAGGAACAAATTCCAATATAATGTCTCTTTTTAAAACATGATCCATTATGAAATGGTGTCTGACTTCAATGTCCTTTATCCTTGAATGCATCATTGGATTCTTTGTGATGTTAATGGCACTAAAATTATCATATTTGATAGGTATTTCTTTCATCTCAATTTCAAGATCTTCTAGTTATTGCTTCATCCAAAGAATTTGAGCACAGCAGCTTCCAGTGGCTATATATTCAGCCTCTGCTATGGAGAGAGCCACACTATTCTGTTTCTTACTGAACCATGAGACTAGGGATCCTTCAAGAAATTGACATGTACCACTTATGGTTTTTCTATCGATCTTGAATCCAGCAAAGTCAGCATCAGTGTAACCAACAAGCTCTTCTCTGTTGCCCTTTACCAGAGTCTTATCTATGATGTTCCAAGTAGATATCTAAATATTCTTTCTACAACTGTCACATGGACCTCCTTGGGACATAATTGGAACCTTGCACATATGTAGAAACTGAACATGATGTCAGGTCTACTAGCAGTTAGGTACAGTAGGGAACTAATCATTCTTCTATATTGAGTTATGTCAAATAGTTTTTCTCCTTCATCTATATCAAACTTTGTAGTAAAGGCCATTAGAGTTCCCATTAATTTAACATTCTCCATCCCATTCAGCAACTCTTTTAGGTATTTTGATTGATTTAAGAAGATGTTATCATCATATTGTTTGATTTACAATCCAAGAAAAAAGTTGAGTTCTCCCATCATTCGCATCTCAAATTCACTCTGCATTAATTTAGAAAAATCTTTGCACAAAGATTCATTAGTATCACCATATATAATATTATCAACATAAATTTGAACAATAAGTGAATCTTTATTTTTTCTTTTAGTCAAAAGAGTTGTATCAATCTTGCCTCTATTGAACCTTTTTTTTTCAATTAGAAAGTTACTTAATCTTTCATACCATACTCTAAGTGCTTGTTTTAATATATACATAACTTTCTTCAGTTTATATACATGATTAGTTGAGTCCTCAAAATCTAGAGGTTGGTCAACTTAAACTTCTTCCATGATATAACTATTCAGAAATGCACTTTTTATATCCATTTGATATAACTTAATGTCTTTTATTTAAGTATAGGTTAAGAGAATTCTTATTGCTTACAATCTTGCAACTGGATTAAAAGTTTCCTCATAATTTATAACTTCTTCTTGATTATATCCTTTAGCCTTTAGTTTGGCTTTATTTCTAATTATTATTCCAGATTCATCAAATTTATTTCTAAACACCCATTTGGTTCTAATAATTGGATGATTATTGGGCCTAGGCTAGTCCAAAACTTGATTCCTCTCAAAATAATTTAGTTCTTTTTGCATAGCTATTATTTAGTACTCATCTTTTAATGCTTCTTCAATATACTTAGGTTCAATTTGAGAAATAGATGTACAATTATTTATTTAATCCCTAAGTTGTCTTCTTATTTTAACATTCTCCTAAATATTCCCAATCACTTGATCAACAGGATGACTCCTTTGATATCTCTAAGCTCTAGGTAGTTCTTGAGAAATTACTTCATTATCTTTAAATTCAAGACTTTTCTTTTGAATATCTTCCTCTACAATAGTTGATTTTGATATTTTTGGAGGTTCAATTTTATCTTCCTTAGAGAGGTTCATGTTTTTAAAATTAGAAATTAATTCATCCTCATCTAAGTCAGGTTTAGAAAGAGTTTCATTTTCAATCAATACTACATGTACAGATTCTTCTATAGTCTTAGACTTTTTATTAAATACTCTATATGCTTTACTCATATTTGAATAGCCAAGAAATATACCTTAATTTGATTTGGCATCAAACTTACCCAAGTTGTCTTTGCTATTGTTGTGTATGTAGCAAGTGGATCCAAAAACATGAATATGAGAGAGGTGGGGCTTCTTTCTCTTGTACAACTTGTATGAGGTTTTGCCAAGAATGGGTTTGACGTAGGCTCTATTCATTTGGTAGCATGTTATACTCACTGCATCAGCCCAGAAGTACTTTGACAGTCTTTTTTCATTCAGCAATACACGGGCTATTTCTTCTAGCACTTTATTTTTACTCTCAACAACTCCATTCTATTGAGGTGTTCTTGGAGTAGAGAAGTTATGCTCTATCTCATTTTCTTCATAGTAGTTAGCAAATTGAGCATTTTCTAACTCACTACCATGATCTGTTCAAGTACACACAATAGAGCAACCTTTCTTTTTTTGGATTTTCTTAGCTAAGATCAGAAATACCTCAAATGTCTCATTTTTAGAAGAGAGAAATAAAGTTCAAGTAAATCTAGAATAGTTATCAACTACAATGAGCACATATAGGTTACCACAAATGCTTTAACTAGGACCTATCAAATCCATGTGAAGCAATTGCAGTGATCTGGATGTAGAGACAATATTTTTAGATTTAAAAGAAGACTTAGTTTGTTTCATTTTAAGACAAGCCTTACATTCTCTGTCCTTTTCAAAACAGATATTAGGTAAACCAAAAACAAGTTCATTTTTAATAAGCTTGTTTAATTAATGCATGCTAACAAGAGCTAATCTCTTATGTCATAACTAGCTCTCATCATTTTTACTGATTAAGCATATTGAATCTAGACTAGGTAATTAATCTAAATTAGCAGTATAAAAATTACTGTCTCTTTGTACTTTGAGAATGACTTTGTGGTCACTTTTTTTTATGACTAGGTAGAATTTTGAATCAAACAGAACCCAGTTGCCTTTGTCACAAGTTTGACTTATACTCAACAGTTGTGGTTAAGGCCAATTACAAATAGCATTTCTTCTATTGATGTTTCTGGATTTCTTCCCACGATTCCAATGCCAACCACCTTGCCAAACTGGCCACTATTAAAAATAACCTTTCCTCCTTTCTTGTCTCTTAGCAAGATAAATTTTTCTTTATCTTCAGTCATGTGTCCCAAACAGACACTATCCATATATCACTTGTTGTTTTTCTTGACCTTGAGACACACCTGCAAAACAGATTTTTGTTCTTTCTTTTAGATACCTATATTTGCTTGGGTCCTTTCTTGTTAGTTCCTCCCTTAGGCACTAAAGTACTTTTAGGAACTCATTTCATTCCATTGTCATTTCCTTTCTTCTTGTATACATAAGAGAAGAATATATGACGCTTCTTGTTACAGAAGTGGTAAGTGAAAAAGGGGTTAGAAGAAAAATATACATGTCTAAAATAATGTAGATAATATATATCTTTTTTATTTTTAGGATCTGGGAATGACCCTATGTTTTGAGTTGATTTGTTGCCATCAGCATGCATAAAATTCCTCATATAAAGATTTTGTTTCTTGTTTTTTAGTTTTTCTTTGACAGCACATTAGTCATATTCTAGACCAGTTTTGCTTTGACTCATTACTTGCTTTCCCAGTAACACTTTCAGTATATCTTGACCTTTAGTGAATCTAGTTGGAGTCTTATAGAGATAAGCATTCTTTTCTCTTAACTCAATGCAAGTGGTGTAGACAAAAGTGGTGAAAGAGGAAGGTTGTGATGCAGTGTAAGATGCATGAGACTCATTTTCAAGTTTGTTAATTTTTTTTAACTTGATGGAACTACTTTGACACTTTGACAAATTCAACCATTAAATCATTGAATGCATCATACAATTTATTATAAGAATGTTTAGAAACATTTACCTCAGAATAACTATCACTGTCTTGGTTATCATTCTTCTCTTCTTCTGTAGCCTCTTGAGCCATTAAGCATAGATTTACAATTTCATCATCTTCTGTTGCATCCTCTTCATTTGAGCTATCTCCCTAGATGGATGACATGAAAGCTTGCTTTTTTCCCCTTTGTCAGCCTTTTTTCTTTTTCCTTGCTTCTTGGCCAGTAGAGGATACTCCTATTTGATGTGTCCAAGTTTCTTGCATTCGTAGCATATGATGGAGTCTTTAGTTTCTTTCTTGTTGCTGGTGGCTCTATCTTTCTCCATAATATTTTTGAATGTCTTCCTTCCATACATTTTCCTGAATCTTCTCATCAGCATAAACATTGTTTCTTCATCTAGCTTAGCATCTTCTTCAGAATAATAATCATCATCATCATCATCATCATCATCATTTCTAATTCTACTTTGAGAGCCAGACTTTTCTTTTTCTTGTCAAAAGAAGAAGATTCTTTAAGAGCCTTCAACTTCCCTTCATACTCTTCAAGTCTTCCAAAGAGAACTATAACAAATGTTATTGATTCTCCTCTGGCTTCTTCTATAGCTGTCACATTTGGTTGTCATTCAATAGGTAAGGCTTTGAGATTTTTTATGACTTTCTCAGATTGAGAGTATCCATTCCCAAGGTTTTCTAGTTGGTTCACAATAAGAGTGAACCTCTTTTACAGATCTTTGATATTCTTTTCTTCCCTCATTTTGAAGCTTTTGCATTCACCAATATAGGAATTTAATTTGTTCTCTCTCACTCCAGTGGTTCCTTCATGTGCAATCTCTAGATTGTCCCACATTCCCTCAGCTATAGAACAAAAGGATACTCTATAGAATTCATCTTCGTTTATAGCACTGACCAAGCAATATTTTTCCTTGAAGTTCAGGAAAACTCTTCTCTTGCCTACATCATTCTATTCCTCTTCTAGCTTCTTTTTATACATGTCATCATCTTGTAACTTCATTGGCACAAAATCACCTTTCTTGATGACTGACCAGAACTCCAGGTCTATGGACTAAAGATATATTTGCATCCTTATCTTTTAGTATCTACAATGTTCTCCACTAAAGCTTGAGGTCTGTTAGCATGGTTGCCCTCTGGTACTATGCTTTCTCCAAAGCCAGCCATGAGTTCTCCAGGATGGTGAAATCCTTTAGCTGGGAGTCCAAGTTCTGATACTATTTGTTAGGATTGATAGCTTCCTAAGAGTGGTGACTTGGGAAGTTTAAGATTTTTCTTCAAAAACACAAGTTCACAGTGAAAGCAAAAGCTTGTAGAAAAACAGAGTACAATGAAAATAAATATAAATGTAAGAGAAGAGAAGAGAGGACTTAGAGATTTATCTTAGTTCGGTCCAATCCACTTAATCTACGTCCAGTTCTCAAGCTACCACTTGAAATATTCACTATCAGCAAGAATTGAACGGGCTCCTTGCAATGCCTTAGTACAATATACGTGCTCTGTTATAAGAACACTGAAATTTCTCACTCAATACTTTTATAAGTGTTTCCCAATACCCTTGTGGTTCCCCTCACGAAGAATCTTTCTTCTAGATGAAGAAAAGATTTTACACAGAATGAATACTCTCTAGAATATAGTAGATATGAAAGTTATGGCTCAATAAATGAAGTGTGTGGGTGAAAAAGCTTTATCAAATAAATTTAGCAAAGTTTTGATCAAGACAGACTTAAATTCGTTATCTACAACTTCAAATAAAATTATATTTATAGATTTGTGACTTAACTAGTTGTTAAACAAAAGATTTAGCCATTAAAGACTTTAACTAACGGTTACTCTACAGAAATAGTCATTCACTAATCACATTTAATGCGTCTGACATACTAAAATTTAAATTTTGGGACTCAACAGATGAATTTTGTAGAGACAAAAAGTTAAAGATTTTAACGTTAAACTTCAAAATTCGTCTGTTCCAATGTGACTTTCAAATTTTGAGTTTGTCAAAGACTTCCCTTGTTAGATCATACGAATTTTTATGTTAAAAGTGTATATGTTAAATTTGAACAACTGTCTTACATTTTCACAATACACTCGAAATTTGAATTTCAGAGGCTGAAATTCATCTATTAGAGGCATGTTCAATATTGCACAAAAGTTCACCTCTATAAAATTTGAATATTGAACTACAAAGTTTGTTTTTAAAGATTTGTTCTAACGGACTCAGAAGTTCTAAATTTGAAATTTGCACTTTGAGGCCCAAAGTTTGTTTATTAAAGGTAATAACAGTGAACTCACTTTGAATTTCACTAACATTTAAATTTTGACTAAGTTTCATACAAATTTTGCACACTTTTATTAACAATACTTAGCTTGAAATTCAAATTTCAGAACTGAAATTCGTCTATCAAAGATAAAACCTCTGTAACTTCGAATTTCACGAAGTAAAGTTCGAATTTTGCACAAAATAATCCTGAGTCATATATAAAATTCATCTGTTAGTCAGTATTTTTCAATTTTAACACATACTAACATAGAATAACTATGAAATAATTTGTTTAAGTACTGTGATAACATAGATAAGTAGGAATCAAAGCTTTTTACCCAGTATACATAGTAAGAAATCCTAAAAACTAAATCTTTACTTGTTCTTCACTGAATTTCTTCACTTTATCTTTTTATACTCCTTTGATATTCTCCTTTCTAAACTCTGATTGTTTGGAATCATCAAAACTTCTGATTCAATAGGGTGAGCATTGGAATAAAGAAAGAAAAATCAACATCATATCTCACTCAAAGAAAAAGAAGAGAAATGATGCTCTAAAAATGAAAGATCGGAAGGGAGCATGCCAAGAATGAATGATTAAGTGAAAGAGGAGCTCAACTTTTGAAGACCTAGCTATTAGGTATATTTTGTTTTCACTTAGGTCTTTAGGTGGTTTAATCTTTGAAATTGACTTAATCTTGTTACCATATGTCTTAAATGAGTTAAATTAAGTCAATCTGAATGTTAGCATGAGTTTAAACTTGTTAGATTTGAACATCCTAGGCTAATGGATGAATTTTACTTATGATTCATGTTTATTTTGTGCAAAATTTGTACTTTGCTTATTGAAATTCAAAGTTATAGAGTTCTCACCTCTGATATGTGAATTTTGATTGTGAAATTTGAAATTTCAAACTAAGCATAGTTAGTGAAAGTATGAGAAATTCGCATGAAGCTTAGTTGAAATTCGACTGTTGGTGAAGTTCAAAGAGAATACAAAGTCACAGCCTTTGACAGATGAACTTTGAGCTTCAAAGTGTGAACTTCGAAATGAGAACTTTTATGTCATGTTGAACATACCTCTAACAGATGAATTTTAGTCTATGAAATTTGAATTTCGGTCTCTAAAATTCAAATTTCGAAGTACATTGTGAAAACTTGAAGCAACTGTTCAAACCCAACACATAATTACAACATGAAAGTTTGAATGTTCAAGCCTCAAGCTAACTTTGAAATTCCTATCATAGCTCAAAATTCGAATGTTGCCTGCTGAAATTCAAAATTTCAAAGTTTAACATTAAACACATAACTATGCTGACTCTGCGAAATTCATCTATTAAGCCTTAAAATTCAAATATTGATATGTCCGACATTTAATGCAATTGCTGAACAGCTCTTTTATAAAGTAATGGCTACAACTTGTGTCTAATAGATAGATCTTATGTCTAATGATTAGTTGAACCATAAATCTATAAATAGAACCTCATTTGAACTTATAGGTAACGAATTTAAGTGAGTTTTGTGTCAAAATGCTACTGTAATTTATAAAATCTTTCTATGTGAACATTCAAAACTAAACCCACCTTATTAGAGTGAGTTTCAATGTATTATCTACTCTTAAAGAGAGTTTTTAGTGTGAGGAAACACTTAGAGAATTACAAATCTTGTAAGGGTATATGGAGAGTGACTTTACAAGGGCCTACTGAAACTTGTATGATGTATTGAAGCTTCACAAGTGCTTGGATCAAATCTATGGGATATAATGGAAAATCTCAAGTAGTGGCTTAAGGACTGGACGTAGACCAAATGGTTTGAACTGAATCAGTACAAATTCTTGTGTTTTACTCTTCATCTACTCATTTCACCTATCAACTTCATTATACTCTATGTATCCTTGTTCTATTGTACATCTGGTGAAATTAGGCTACATTTCAAAAAAGACGAAAATTTTGCATCACGCAATTCACCCTCTCTTAGGTGAGCAGCCAATCTAATAAAAAATCTCAAGTAGTAACTTGAGGATTAGATGTAAGTCAAGTGGTTTAAGTTGAACTAGTATAAATTCTTGTGCATTGCTCTTCATCCTCTCATTTCATTTATCTACTCCATCATACTTTGTTTACACCTATTCTGCTGCAATATTTGGTGAAATTGGGTGGCACTTCAAAAGAGGCAAAAATCTTGCATCACTCAATTCACCCCTTCTCTTGGGTGTCTAGCTAACCTAACACATGTGATATAAGAACCATATCAAGCAACTCTTGTCTCCCCCCTCAACAACAACAAATACAAGTGGTACAACATTACGGTCAACATCTTGTGTTATGGCCATAAGAAGTTTGCCTTTATACTTTCCATATAGGAAAGTTCCCTCAACCTGGATAATGGGCTTTAGGTGATCGAATGCATTCATGCATGGTTTGAATACCCAAAAAAACACATTTAATTTAAACATTTTGACAAACTGCCCTTCATAATTGGTTTATGAACATGGCTTGATTGAAAATTTAATGTATGACCCATGCATGAATTGTTGGATAGCAGCTAAACACCTAGGTAGTAATGAGTATATGAGCTCTTCCAATTACCAAAAGCAATAGCAAGTGCTAATTACTTTGCCTTCCATGCTTTACTGCATGACATAATGTATCTAAACATCGATTACATTCGCTTATTACTTGAAAAACTTTAATATCTAGTTGGTCAGCCACTATCGCCACTATAGAAGATGAGATGACATGAGTGTCCAACTAAAGAGAGTTAATGATATAGCTAAACATGTATGGGACCCCATATATCTTGTGACTTTCCAAACTGTTCCATTTCCTTTTTTATATGCCTTTAGTCTCCAATTGCAACAAATTTTATAGTTTATACATTGATATTCTTTTAGTGGCCAAAAAAAAAATACATTGATATTCTTCATATTTGTTACTTGAATGATACACGTTGAGTGTATGATAAACTCATACAGAGTAAAGTTTAGCTGCAAGTCTTAGGGTACGGACATTGTTAAAAATTTGGCCAATTGAGAACTCTTGACTATTATTGGGAGGTAAAATATCCCTCATTCCATTAAATTCAGGATTCACAACTAATTCTAAATTAACACGTGAAAAAAAATTAGCTGCTAGTTCTTCATATTTATTTATTTGAAATATTGAGTTTGAGACATTATTACCACCCTTATAATTCTCCTCATCATCCTTATTTCCATTGTCATCATCATTGTTTTCACCACCAACATTTATTAAAAAATCATACATATCCTCATTCTCGAAGCTATTCATGATATTCTTAGTTGGATGAAGCGAACATGATAAAAATATTAAATTAAATATTATTATAAATATTGTTCTCATAAAAAAATAGATTTGAACCAAAAACATGCTCATATTACAATCTCAACAATCAAGTGAATGTTCAGTCATAACCATATTTAACACTTGTGATTGATATTAGAATAAAAAATTACCAGAAAAATAGAATACGAAAATTTTCATTAGAGTTGATAGAGTTAAAATTATTGGATCAAAATATAAAGCTAAAATCATCAATATATCATTATAAAATATAAAAACTACAGGAAGATGAATTATTTACAATGAGACTTCTCGTAAGGTCCGCGCAACTTTTTTTTTTGTTTTATTCTTTGAATTTTCTTCACATATTTTATTAGATTTCCTATATTTTTGTTTTTATTCTTTCAATATTTTTCTGCACATTTCAATATATTTTAAATTTTAAAAAATGTTCAATTTATTATCTCTCATGTGTATTACATTAAAAAAATCTAGTTAAAATCACACAACCAAAAAAATAATAAAGTTGATTTTTTTTAATAAATACAGTTATTTTGATAGAAGATTTCTGTGTCTCATAATTCTTTTTTTATAAAAAATTGTATATATTAAAATACTATTTAATATAAATTTTGAGAGGATTTAATGAAAACTCAACATCCCAACAAGAAAATCAAGGATAAGGATAGGAAATACCAGAACCAGATTCATGGGCTGAAAAAGTTCGCAGTTCTCACATGTCTGCCTTAATGCCTATATATTTTAATTATCAACTTTTTCAAGTAACAACAAAACAAAAGCCCATCTCTATTATGGACCTTCATGGAAGATCCATTTCACACAGACCCACCTCGCACTTCTCCTCTAAAATGATGCCAAAAACCTTCCGCGCATCATATTAGACATTAGCATTCATCTCCAAGTTGAACATAATTGCCCCACCTAGTCCTGTTCTTCAGTTCTTTTCTAACACTCCCTACAAATTTATCATGGCCGGATTTATAATTATTTATCATAAAATTGATACAAAGATTTGTTTAAGTGAAAAACTTTTAAAAAATATTTAATTTAAATTAAATATTGTTGTAAAATTTAAAAAATTTAATTTAAACAAATGCATAAAAAAATAAATAATTCTACCAAAAATTAAAATAAAGAGAAATTATAAAAAATCGCTAATAAAATTTTTAATATAAAAATAGTTGATATAAAAAACGTAATAACATCTGTATAAAAATTTATTAAACAATTCTCTCACACTATTATGATACAATAAATATCTCCTATTTTATTTATTATGATACATTAAATAAAAAAATTAATCACTTTTTGTTTAAAATTTAAATAAAATTCAATGTAATATAATAAAGCAAAACTAATATAATAGACCAAAATCTAAATAATCTAGATATGGAAAAAATATATATATATATATTAGGAAATATTAAATATAAATTTAAATATTAAAAAAAATGATCCATCAATAAATATACTTACTTTATGAAAGTTAAAGAAAATATAAGTGAGGATGAGGATTAAGATTTTTAGAGATCTCTTTACTTGAGAAGAAGCTTATGGATTGAATGATGCAACAATTTTTTCCTTCAAAAAAATAACAACAAAGGAGAGACAAGTAATGAAGGAGAAGGCTCAATGAGGCTTTAAATAAAACATTGTGATTTTTTTCCTACTTAATGACTACATTATTCCCTTTGGTCAGGCATACCTAGGCATGTCTAACTAGATTCAACACTAGATGGAGCAGCGCTGTGTCAATCAACATTGCCCATGTAGCTTTATTTTAAAAAAAAATAGTTAACAATGCTTGGCAGTGACATTTAAAAAAATTTAAAAAAACACTGTTGTGTCAGTTTGATTGAATTAGCATGTGCCAATTTTATGTGAAGTTGGACTAACATAGTTTGACTTCACAGAATTAAAATGTAAAATAAAAAATGTGTTTGATGCAATTTTAACTGAAATTGGATTAACATAATCAGCCTTTAAAAAAAAGTCAAGATGCCTCAAATATGTAGTATTTGGGTAAATATTTTTGAATGTGTATCATATTAGTATTTTTTTTTTCCATTTATTGTATTTGAATCGAAAAGCCAATGATAACTGCATTCTTAGTGGTGAAACTCAGGACCTTTGTAATGTTTACCAGTTAAACCAAATATTAACTAAATACTTGATGATACCCCAAATTTATAGTATTTGGATAAATATTTTTGAATGTGTAGTATATTAGTATTTTTTTTCCCATTTATTGCATTTGAATCGAAAAGCCAATACTGGCCAAATTCTTAATGGTGAAACTCGAGACTTTTACAATGTTTACCTGTTAAACCAAACACTTGATTAAATATACATATTCTTATATTTTATAAAATATTTGACTAGTCTTAATTATTTACATATGGTTTTCCAAATTTTTAATTTTAATATTGCATACAATTTTAAAAATCAACAATAATCATGTTAATAATAATAAAATAATAATATTCGTTTGTTTGTTTTATTTTTATCTCATATATTTATTATATTTTATTTGAAATTTAAGTTTTATGTTTATTATTTTAAACACTACACGAGTCATTAAATTTTTTCCTTAAATTTTTTTCTTGGAGCCAACTTGCTTGCTATCATCTTGATCTTTGTAATATGATTTACTTAATTGATTTACCTAGTTCAGTTAATATAAATATTTTGCATGACAAATATGTGATTTAGTTTTAATTATTATTAAAACTTTAGGTGAATCATTTATTTATTTGATATTAAATTTTTATTGAGATTTAACAAATGTTTTTTTTTGGAAAAACAAATTAATTTCTATAATTTTTACTCATTTTTATATAGGTTCTCATATATTAAAAATTTCTAAATAGCTTGCTGTATTTTTAAACATCAACAAATTTAATTTCTATAGTTAACAATGATTTAATTTAGTCCTTATAAAAGCCATGTGACTGGATAGAGTTATGAAGATAATGTGTCTAATGATGACATGGAACACCATAAATACAGATGACATATAATAACCAAGTAGGCATTAAATTTTTTTGGACAAAAGTTAGCATATAATTACTATCATTATGTACATATTGATGTTGGGTTTTGATTGGATCAATAAATTTTAAACCAGTATTTCAATTAGTTTAGTGACTGATTTGATTTTAATTAATTAAGTTAATTCAAACTTTTCTAAACCATTATAATGACTCTCAAAGTTTAAAGTTATTATATGAGAAAACTAATGTTTTAGTCCTCCTAACTTTATGCAATTTTCAAGTTGGTCCTTATAGTTTAATACTTTTTAGGGAGAAAGACACTTAAGGACCTCTATATAAAAATATTGCCAAATGAACAGTATAAGTGTTGAATTCAGTTGATTCGAGTTGGGAATTCAGTTTACAGGAGTACTGAAATTTTATTCTAGGTCCTTGGAAGGGAATATCTTCATATGAGGGTCCTTAAGTGTCTTTCTCCCTACTTTTTATAACAATTCTTATACTTTGCAAAGCTTGGACTGTTAGTGCTCATATTTACAAAACGTTTATATTAACCATTCTTATGTTGCTAACTAAACCAAACAGAGTTTGTATTTTAATGATGTGGCAAACAGTTATGTGAAGTGGCATACCCACAAGTTTTGAGAAAACCAATGACATGGATTGAGCGATACCCGATAGCACCGGCACATGGGGATAAGTAAAAGAGTTTGTCGCTACTCGAGAGGGAAGCAACGGCTGTAGCTCGTGAAGGGTTAACTAAGGTGGAAACGGGATGCGTCAAGGGCTCAAAAATGAGAAAAATTGAGTGAAAAGATAACCCACCCCACCATGTTTAATATTATTATAATATTATATTCACTCACCAAACCCACGTCTTCTACCATATAATATGAATAATGGAAACAAGCAGAGGTAAGAGATACTCTGCTTACCTCTGTTTTTAGGGAAAAAAACAGAGTACGCCCAAATAAAATTATTTCCTTATATCTGTCTAAGTATACTTGATTGTTTATAAACAAAAAAATAAAAAACGGAATGCCCACAATGGAGATGACACTGTTAGACAAATTCAATTTTTAATATAAATTATATATATTAAATTTTCTCACAAAATTATAAAAGCAGCGAAAGACTTTATAAATACCTCCCGTCATGCTAGATGATATGATGCAGATAGCTTTGAAGTTACTCAATCTAAATATTAGATCTGAAATCACATATAAAATTAGTTAGAAGGAAATATAAAAAAAATAATCTATGCAGACAGTTTTTCCAACTAGTTATAAGACTTAGTGATGGAGCCTGGGAATTAGTCTCAACTAGTCGGGGAACCAGAGCGTATGTTATATTCAACTCAGTCTGCCTCTATTTAAATAACCTTAGCCATCATCGGTTATTAAATTTAAATTTGAATTTGAATTCAAATAAAGATACTGAGTTTATCCCTTATTCCCTAAAATCGCTCAACTGACAATATCTTCTCTTGAAGATAAGGACCACATTAAGTTAATATATATTTAATTAATTAAAAAATATAAATATATAATTTAAATAAATTCAAATTAAATATTATTAAATTAAATATATCCAACATTCTCCCACTTAGTCCGATTATGATTAGTCAGTTGATATATCAAGGAATATTTAAGTAATATTACAAGAATCATGGCGGTAGGTCCTCTAATCATGTGACTATTACCTTCCATGTATCACAAGTAATATCCATACTTTATGGGAAATTATCTTTATGAATAAACCTTAAATGTTTATTCGGTTCCTACCTTAATGTTCATCAATCTCATCAGAATTGTATACAATATATATATATTGAGTTGATGAACTATAACACGAATTTCATCACTTAAACACACCTCATCTAGATCATCCCAATATGATCTGTCTCATATGAGATATATGATCCTTCATATTCTTTAATTACATGCTTTTAGTTAAGGATCTTCTCTTTATGTGTTATATGACCATTTAACCTTATATGGTCAACACACTTCTTTATGGCCTCAAACGAATCCTCAATTTGAAACCCAAGATGAAATTTAACATTTATGTAAACTTGCCTCAAATTGAAGATCAAATACAGCATTTATGGTGGAAGTAAGTAATTAGTTATTACTTAGCAATCTTGCACTCCTCCATAACATAATTTGTTCATCTTGCATTAGGATGTGTTATAATACTGACTTTTTAAAGTCAATTTATCCTACTAAATTAAACAAATACTGTATTTTCCTAATTATTGATATTTTATATGTACGCATGAATTTCTAGTATTCTTTGCAGCTTATCATTTATTATCTAAGCATAAATTGCTTTGGAATCTTTACAATATTCCTTTCATAAAGGCTATGTCAATTTATGTACACATTTAGACAAACATTATGCCTTTTACTACTAGCATGAAAGAAATATTATTCTCATCTCTTTCCAAATATTATCAAGGATATATGGCAAATATAGATGTCATATATGACAAAAATACCTTATTCATGAATGTTCAAGTGCTTATAAATATAGGTTCTTTATGATAATTCTAAAAATTTTGAGAATTATCTCTTTATACATTTCTAAAGACATTTTACCTATATCTTTTACATCATAGCTCTTGAACAAAGTTATCATACCTTTTGTAACATCTTTAGTCATTTATCATAAGCAATATGTTATCTATAACTAAAATTAAATAGATGACTCAACTCCCACTAATCCAGTGGTATAAACAAAGATTTATAATGTTCTCGACATTATAAAAAATGTGATCATATCATGAGTCTTCAACTACCACTATCATGGGAAGTCTTACCTAACTAAATTCTCCTTAGTAATGATTTAATCTCTTACATTATTTCACATACATCTCTCTCTTATAATCATAATGAGAGTGATAGTTTCCCTAATATTCCAAATAAAAATTGGCATATAGATTCATGATAATAATGAAGGAATTATTCATTAATGTAGGAGAAAAGTCCCACTGTCATCAATCCCTTCCTTTATAAAGACAACATTTAGCAAATAATTTTTAATTTGTAATACATAATATTGACTAGTGAATTCCTTCTGATCTTAAAAACCCATTCATGGCTAATTTTCTTAACCTCACTAACAATTATACAAATTCTCAAATATTATTTGCTTTAAGATCTCTTATATATCATGAGATCATGTGTTAATTTGGAATTTACTTCATTATATGTGAAAACATATGAGATTATTCTTAATGTTCATGTTCTAATCTAATGTACATCATGTAATTGCTAATAGTTGCCAAATTCTCAATTATAATTGGTCATAATTTAATCTATTGTTAAGATTAAAATTGCATAATAAGAGTTCCATTTATAACTATTTTCATATATCTCTTATTCTTTATGAGATTTCTTTTTAATAGTTAATAGAATTCAAGACATTTATACTCTTAATTTTCAGCATGACCAATTAGATTTCAAAACTTTATTATGTTTTACATTCATCTTATAAAAAATAAGTTTAATGTAAAACTAGTATTCCACCATAATTAGTGATTTTATTCATCTATGTGTAATCATTCTTTATTGGTTTGTTATATCTTTGATCACTTCCATTAATTATGACATTCTTCATTGAATTTGGCATTTTTACATATCTTGTATGTGATAGATACTATACCTTTTATCCTTTAAACTTCTTTGCATTTTCATCCAAATATGCAATGAAACTTTCAGGAAGAACCTCAATTCACTATTACCTTTACAAGACAAGTTGATGAGAGTAAATCATTTAAAATAATATTCCAACTTTATGAGCTTCAAAAGATGTATTTAATTACAAAAAAAGTTGGAACCTTATTTTAAATGTACATTATTATCTTGAGTGAATTTATCCATCACTAGTATACTTGTAATAATATTCATTCCCTTAATTAATCTCACCATATTAACTCATTTATAAGATTAACTCTCTACTTTTGTTTTACATCCTTATTAAGGCATCATATGCTTTATCTTAATTATAAAACAAGTAGTATTCATGAATTGTGAGAAATTAACAACAATAGGGAATGATCATTTTAAACAATTAGAACATAAATACAAAACCTAGACATTGGCATTTACAATCTCTAGCAATTAAATTCTTCCAGCATTTCATTTATGAATTAGAGTTAATGAGGTTTTGAGATTAAATAATCTTATTCTTTATAAACCTTGTTAACTCTTTATAATGGAAATATTAGTATTCTCCTCTATGACATAATAGAAAGAATTTTTATCCTTGATATGCTTTAACTAAATGAGATTCAAAAAAATATTAAAGATAAGAGTATAACTATTATTCTCCAAGAAGACTCTTTTGTGAGGTAATTACTTTTTATATGCCTCTTTCTTCATGGTCTATCTTTGGAACTAAATCTCTTATTAGAATCTCACTTCTAATCCAAATTTGAGCATAATTTTCCTTTTCACACATATATCCAATAAATATTTATTGTATATATCTCTTTATGTATATTGTGAAAAATTTATAATGACTCATACTGATGAGATATCTAACTAAGGATTGTGTGCATAAAGATCAATGGAGATTCTCTTATTTTGAAAGCCATGTCTCTCATCTGTATGGTATGTTATTTACATACCTTTAGTGTCTATTTACTTTACGGAGAATTATTGTAGAGTTAGAACACTAAATAGTGACTTATACCATAATTTCAACCATTGCCTATAAATGGATATTGACATCCTCAAAACAATTATGTACCCAAATATTTAGCTCTACATTGAGATTTCATTATTATTGTACTGAGAGAATTGTATTACTCTCATCATTCACATAATATTATCTCATACTAACATTAATGGGTGCAGGAACTTTAGGTCAATATCTCTCAAAGGAGTTAAGGATTTTCTCCTTTGGACTCTATAGTTGTCCCTAACCAAACAATCAAAGAGATGACAATAACACTGCAATTTTTTTTAGGATTCAACTTAAAAACATGCTTACATCAATTCTATATGAGGCAATCATCCATCACAAAAAATGTATGCTTACCAATGTAACACATACTAAATATAAATTCCGTATAACCAAAATCTACCTGTGGGCAAAGATTTCAGCATAGCATAAATTTATGTATCATTTATGATAAAACTAGAAGGCATTTATACTTCCTAATACCTGTGAGCTAATTAGAAAGCATAAAACAACTTCTATTTCATCCTAATTAAGTATACATATTTATAATTATCTACCTGTGGGTAAAGATATATTATAATTATACACTTAATTAGGATTGATATCTTTAAGTCCTTATGTGATATCTTTGTTTGTTAAAACAAACCAAGAATGCATGTATTCAGTCATGTAAGGATGCTGTGGCTACTCCTTAACTATACATGCCAATCACAAAGACATATGGAATTATTATGCTTAAGGGGATATACAAATACACTCATATAGGTATCACACAATAAGAATCATTTAATTAATCAATCAATTGAATCAGATATATGACTAATTAATTAAAAAATTCTCCCTATATGATTAAATCATAAATGTGCAATATTTTGTCCTATTAACTTGATGAAACTAGAATGCATTCATATTTCCTAATACCTGTGGGCTACTTAAGAAACATAAGGCTATCCTATTTCATCCTAATTAAATGTGCAACTATAATTATCTCTCTGTGGGTAAAGATAAATTATAATTACACATATAATTAGAATTGATATTTTAAATCTATATGTGATTTTATTGAAACAATAATGCATGCCCAACAATTATAAATGATTCATTGGCTAATTAATTTAATGCATGCTAATCACAAATATCATAAATTATGTGCAATTAAATTCATATATATGCACAATCATTATAAGAATTTAAATAATTAATTTAATCAACCAAACAAATATGTAATTAAATAATTACACAAATTCTCCCACTATTTTTTTATTTATTTAATGTGTCCAGCAATTGTTTAAAAAATTAATTTTGGACTAATAAATAATTCAATTATTTTGCAAAACCACAAATAGTGTTATAATTGCCTAAATCAAAATTTTCCAAATTTTAGGCACTTGAAACTAACACACATAATATTTTACAAAATATATTTTTTTTAATAGTCCAAATTAACTTTGCATATTTTAAACAAGTAAAAAGATAGCACAAAATAAATAATTAACCAACATCTGGTCTAATATAAAAACATGGTTCAAGACATATTAAAACAAACAATTGAACCTCATATCTAAATTCTGAAAATTTAAATAACACAAAAATATTGCTCAAATGAAATTTAATCACAAAAAATATGAGCTAAAGAATTATTTCCATAAATTTGAAACAAAATTGGCCCCAAAATTAAAAATATTCCACCCACATAATAAAAGTTCAGCCCGTCACCCAGAAGTTTTCTTTTTCCCTTTTTTTTTTGGCAATTCCAGTGGCAAATTATTCTAAAAAAAAACATGGTGGACCAAAAATAAAAAACAACTTTGCCAAAGGATTCGCATGTTAACAAGGAATGAAAACCCGAGAGGCATCGGACATGCTAAATGTTTCTCCGGTGTTTACCCTCAAGTTTTCCAGCAATTCTCATGAAAAGAGTCAGAAAAAAAAACTCGAGAAAGTATTTGCATATAAAAAATTTCATGAAAACATGCATGAACAAGTAGATAGAAAAAACTCAACATTCCAAACAAGGATATTTGCGTTTTCAGTCACAACGTATAATAGTGAATGGTTTTAATTAGATCAATCACAATAATGCCCGGTGATTCACAATTTGATTAGTCAAAAGCATACTAAAAATTAACAGATTGAAATTGACTTTATGAAAACTTCACGTTTCTCAATCAAAATATCTAAATCAAATCAAATCATGATGTAAACATGCAGGCAGAGATAATAGAGAGGCTCTGATGCCACATGTTAGACAAATTCAATTTTTAATATAAATTCTATATATTAAATTTTCTCACAAAATTATAAGAGCAGCGAAAAACTTTATAAATACCTCTCATCATGCTAAATGATATGATGCAGATAGCTTTGAAGTTACTCAATCTAAATATTAGATCTGAAATCACATATAAAATTAGTTAGAAGGAAATATAAAAAAAATAATCTATACAGACAGTTCTTCCAACTAGTTATAAGACTTAGTGATGGAGCCTGGAAATTAGTCTCAACTAGTCGGGGAACCAGAGCATATGTTATATTCAACTCAGTCTGCCTCTATTTAAATAACCTTAGCCATCATCGGTTATTAAATTTAAATTTGAATTTGAATTCAAATAAAGATACTGAGTTTATCCCTTATTCCCTAAAATCGCTCAACTGACAATATCTTCTCTTGAAGATAAGGATCACATTAAGTTAAGATATATTTAATTAATTAAAAAATATAAATATATAATTTAAATAAATTCAAATTAAATATTATTAAATTAAATATATCCAACAAACACTATATATCAGAATATTCAAAGAGGTGCCCCAGACTTGCAGCGCTTCTTTTGAACGCCATTACTGCATAACAAGATTAACACTCCAAACAAACACGAGTGTTGAAAAATGCGAAGCTTGTGACAATGTCCACGAGGAAGAACACTTAAATCTTCTCTCCCTTTGCTTTGCACCAGCTTCTTGTGATGTGCCTTCAAGTGACGCAGTGAAAATGCCTTCTGGTTTGTGATATTAATACATTTATCCTGTTTTAGCTTGCATGTTGCCACATCATCTAGCCGTTAGCCGCATCAGTAAAATCACCACACCGTTTTCCTATCTGGACAAATGCGGGACTTCTTAAGCCATGCTAAATTGTGGGGAGTAACACATCTGACAATGACAGGATTAGGGAGTACCATGAAAAAATTAAACAGTAGGGACCAAATTAAAAATTGATGCAAACTCTTTGGACTAGAAGATTAAATTTTTCTAATTATTTTTGTAAAATTTTATCATTCAACAATAACAACAACAACAATAATAATAATAATCAAATCTTGATTTTATTCTTCATTAATTATTAGAGTTTTTGGTTTGATAGCATCAAATTTTATGATGATTTATTAATTTTCCTAAATTGTATGCATAACGTTAAGTGACAATTTTTTTTTTGGAAACGGAGGGAATAGAAGCATTCTTAGTGTCTTAATAATAAAAGTATTAATATTTTGTAATAAATTTCGATAGACATTCTATACTATTTATTGTATTGAACTCCTATTATTGAGTTATAGTCATGCATGGATCAAAATGGGCCAAGTTGAGTAGGAATCACTAGTTAATTCAAACTAATTTTTGAAAGGCACATTTCCAACCAGTTGTTTTGAATACTTAAAACATGTCTACTACTTCCAAGTTTGACAGCAAATGAATCTCACACTTCTATTTATTTCTTTAGAAATTGTTCTGCAATGTATGAATATTTGACTCATCAGCGATAAATAGAAATTAGCTACAATGTATAATTAGTGTGCTTAATAATGAACACTAAAAGAACATACACAAAATAATCATGTTATTTGATTGCTCCAAGCAAATTGGCACCATGAGGCTTTGCACCTTCCAATCGCTGACTAAAACAAACTACAAAAGGAAATGCTTATTGGTTGTATTTTGCTTTTGATGGACTATATATTTAGTTATTTGCACAACCACAACATAATACATTTGTGAATGAGAAGTTTTGGATGTTCTTTATCATTTTAAGGCTATCAATATGAAACTCTGACTTATTTTTTGGTTTAGTGTCCCCAAACTTCACATTGTTCAGGCTCTTAATAGAATTTCCTTTATCACAAGCATAACATTTGCAAAGAACACAGAACATAATGCTCCCCTGTTTGCAATAGCACAGGATTCCATACACAGATTTTGTTGCACACTAGAGGTTATATATATTTTCCAGGGTGTTAGGCATATATAAATTAAATGAAAGCAACAATTTGATGATAAAAACATAACTTACAAATGTTTTTTTAGCTGCATGTTTGCATAAGACCTCTGAAATTTTTAGTTTTAGCATTATTAAATGTCTTCCTCCTTCATTTTCAATGTATGTATTATAGCTTGATATGCATATGAAGGATAATTTTTAGCATCAAATGAACACAGATGAGATGTTGAATTACCAATCAGAAGTAAGCTAACTCAGTTTATAGTTCTGTATCAGCATCAAAGGCAGTGGCCAAATATCCTTCGGGTCTTGGTGAGCCGCTCAATCATCTTTGAATTATTTGCTGGGTCTATGCTTTCAATTTTAACATAAAATTATTCTTTAATAATTGACACATCATATAATATAAGCTATTTAGTTTTTGAAAAAAAATCAAATATAAGCAATTTTTGAATTTTCTTGTGAACAAAAAGAAACTCAAAGTACTTGATTATGAAAGCAGCAACACAGAAATTTTGATTTTCTCACTTCATTTCATTTTTAAAATTATTATCTTCAATTTCATTTTCAATGTGAATAAGAAGCAATTATGAGCAAACATTATTAATGTAAAATGTTTTCACACTCTACAAACAGATCAATATTAACTTTTCCTCAAGCTATTGTATGTTAGCTAATGAACATAGTTCTATTTGCTCTGGTTAAGGTGTATGCTTAGACATAAAAAATAAACATATATTTTCAAGATGAAAATAAAATAAAGCAAAGATAGTGAGTTACCGGTGATGCGTAATTATTTTGAGTTTAAATTCTCTGTTCTGTTGTTTGATTATCTTGTTTTCTCTCCTGGTGGCGAGGCAGGGACAACTTCTTCTCCCAACTCTTCATGCACTCTTGTTCTACGCCACTCTTTCATTTCTTCCTCGCTTGTCACACGCCAACCACATTTCTTTATTATAACTCTACCTTCACTTTCATCTCGTGCTCTTCTACACCAAGAATTCAAATACTCATCCCTATGCGCAATAATTATTAACTCACTTAGGTTGCTATCCTTTTCCAGATGAATGAAAGGCAAAAACCAAACAAGCAATTGAGGTTTACTGCCTTCCAAATCAGTCTCCCATGATCTGATCCCAAGTCTTAGGCGATAATTTGCACCTCTCGGACAAAATGAAATAGAAAAGGCACTGTCTGGGTTTCTAGAATTTGCAGGCATTATAACCTGTATTACAAGGCATAAAAACACTCCCCAACTTCCACTTAACTCACGAAACCGAGAGATGTCTACTTTTACTGATACAATGCACTCAACATGATCAGAACCAATAGTCTCATTGTCCATAGAAAATTGACGTGATTGTACAATGTCATCTGGAGAAATAACAAATTTGTCCAAGAAATCAAAGTTTCCATTCTGGAACCATGATGGGATTTCACTCCCTGGAATAAGCAAATAAATAGAATCCCACAACCAACTTTGCCAGATATTAGTTTCTGGAGGGAAATTCCATAGCACTTCTTGAAAATCTAGGGATTCCATTGAGGAATGACAACCCGTTGCATCTATACATCCAATATTTGGTGGAACACTAGGCAATGATAAGAGCCTATTGCAATGATCCAAATATAGAGATTTTAGAGCCAAGAGATTAGAGACCAAGCCAGTAGGTAGGTGAGTAAAATTGTTTCTTGAGAGATTTAATGCCCTCAAGGATGATAGGGAGCTAAGGTTGTCAGGGATTGAACCATCACAAAGATTACAACTAGATAAAGACAATTCCCTCAACAAGGACAAATTCAAGAATGAAGGAGGAAAAACGCATTTGCCAGTAGGTTGCCTACCAAAATCGTTTCCACTGAGATCAAGGACCTCCAAAGATGGTAAACAACCAATATCATTTGGAATTGATCCAGCGTCGAGATTGCAATTTCTTAAACTTAATTCCTTTAACGAGGATAAACCAGAGATAGAAGGAGGCAATGTCAACCTTATGGGAGCTTCATAACTATTGAACCCGAGTACCCTTAAAATTGGAGAAAGTAAGTTCTGTGATGAGTCTGTTGCAAACCCACTGCATCCATTGGCATGTAGTTTCCTCAAACAGTTTAGACCATTAATGGAAGATGGTAATGCTCTAATAGCAGTTTCACTCACATTAAGTTCCTCTATACTCTCAATTTTATCCAATTTCTCTGGCAGTGAGCAAAGTTTTGAGCAACCAAGTATATTGAGAGTTTTGAGAGAATTCAAGTTACCAATAGAACTTGGAAGACATACTAGATTTTTGCAATCTTTCAACTTCACTATTGATAAGCATTTCATATTTTCTCCAAATTCAGGAAGCTTTTTTAATTTTGAGCAGCCAGAAAGAATCAACTTTTTTAGAGAATCCATTTCCAACCTAAAAGAAAGAGCTTTCAGATTTTTACAATCTTTGAAATTCACTATTGCAATTTTCTTATGATGTCCAAGGAATGGATGCACCTGAACAAGTTTTATACAACCTTCAAGAACTAGTTGCTCCAGATTTGGAAGCATTGAAAAATCAGGAGTTTGAATTAAATCTTCTGAGTGGCTTAGATCAATGGATTTTAACTTCTTTGGCACCTAGTCAAACAACAAAGCACAGAAAATATTAGATTTTGAGGATTTCGAAATAATGATATTAATGATTAATATAGTAATGATTCAAGGTATTGCAAAATGTTAGTACCTGAGTTTCATTCCAGAATTGTATGATCTTACTGCAATGCATTTTGAGCTGAACAAGTTCATGTAGATGAACTCCAAGTGGAAAGGATTTCAATGGATATTTCTTCCATTCAAGAATTTTTAGTGAACCAGGAAGACATTTGAGTCCAAGGGGAAGGTACACATGACATGATATGATGAGTATTCTAAGATTGTACATCATCGAGAATGCTTCAGGACCCCAACTTGTTTCATATTCCAAAGGTGATTGAAGACTTATAACTTCAATTAATTCCGTGCCCTAATAAGCAACAATGATCAATTAACTATTGAAGGATGAGGAATTAATAAGGTAAATATTCAAACAAAATTTTGCAAAAATAACAAAAAATGTTAAAATAGAAGGAACTCAACTTACTTTATTTTTTGTCAATACATGATTAATGTCTTCTTTTGACCATAACCTGCTACGTCTACCAGCATCACAAGGTGATTCCTCCATAACAATATTTTTACCCATTTCTTGTAATATATCATGCATCCCAAAACCCCAATGATCGTCCATTATCAAGCATTTGTCAACAAGTCTTTTGATTCCAATTGTTGGATGAAGATCACAAATTTCTAATATTTCTATCACTTTGTCTTTTTGCATTCCTTTGAAGAAGCATGCAATATCTAAAAATATTTTTTTCTCCAAATCATCCAATGATTCGTAACTAATTTGAAGTCTCTTTAGAATGTCATTTGGTGGAACCTTCTTTGTTTTCTCCAAAGCATCTTTCCACTCTGGTATATTTCCTCCACAAAGATGACAACCCAACACCTCAAGTGTCAAAGGAAGGCCTGCAGCAAGTTCAACGACGCTCTTAGACAATTCCAAATAATCTTCTGTTGGTTTATCACCTTTAAAAGCCGTCTGGCAAAAGAGTTGAAGAGATTCCTCAGTGTCCAATATTTTTACCTCATAGGTTTTGAATTCTCCATGTGCTGCCAATAGATGCTTATTTCTGGTTGTGACTATTACTCTACTTCCTGGACCCAACCAAGATTGCTTTATTGCAAGGTACTCAAGTTGGTTCATTTCACTTACGTCATCAAGTACTATCAAAACTTTTTGGTAGCATAGAAGGCTTCTCATTATCTTCATTCCTTCATATGCATCATCAAATTCCATGCTTCTCAACTTCCCATAACGTGAGAGAAATTTTCTCTGCAGGGCAACCATTCCTTGCTTTTCACAAACATCCCTAACATCAGCAAGAAAGTAACAAAGATCAAACTGGTTGCAATTTATCTCATAGATAACTCTTGCAAGAGATGTCTTTCCTATACCGCCCATACCCCAAATTCCTAATAAGCGAACATCAGTCAATCCTATATCTAAAATTGAATTCACTTCTTCTATCTTTGACTCCATTCCAACAAATTTGGTTTTGTGGCATGGGAAGACGGGCTGTAGTTTTGTCCATACACCGGCAGCAATTTCTTCAATGAATTTTGTTTCAATCCTACATGAAACAATAATATTGTTAAAATAATAATAATAATAATAACAAATACGGCCAAAAATAAGCAGACACACACAAGGCTTGTACAATGTTTCTCTTTAAGATGCTTGCAAAGCTTAAATAATAATAATATCCCTAGAGGTAGAAGTTTATTATATAGTATACGGCACATTCATTTTTTTTCATAAAGATATTTATTAAATCTTTAAAAATTTTGATCAGAGAGTGGAAAATTAAAAAAACTTAAACCCCCTAATATTATGTGGTGGTTTAAATACTAAATTATACATAACTATTATAACTTACATGGTACATTATACTAATCTTTTTTTTTTTTTACCAGGACTGTTAAGGTTTAATTAAATTGAAGTGATTCTGCTTTCATGTTATGTATTCTTCAAAAACCTTTGCTGGGATTTTTTTTGGGCCCAATGAAATTAACTCTATGCTCGGTATGCATTCTCTTCGAAAGTAAAATTATTCGGTAGTAAAAATAAAATAAAATGACAAACTCGTTAGATCTCAACATTAACTGAACTATTTTTATTGTTATATTAAAAATAAAAGTTTAGCCTAATACTTATACCAAAAAAAGAGAAAAGTTTAGTCTAATACTATATATGTAGGAAAATAATATCATCTGTAAAAGTAAATTGTATGAGATCTATATGTAAAATACATCAAATTACATAAATGCTGTTTTTAAATCAAGAAGAATGTCAGATGTAATTTATCCAAAATTTGAAGGTCAACTAAAGTAATTAATATCATCTATTAGTTTTGTAGGATGAGTTTAAATCTCAAAATTCATAAACTAAAATACATGAAACTTACATATCTTTAGAGTCATAGCCAGATATGTTCGCAACTTCTTTCAAGGCTTTTCTCCATCTCTGCACCTTCTCTCTGTCTTCATGAAATCTTTCATTATGTTTTTGAAAGGAAGCTGCAAAGGCTCCTCTTTGATGTCGAACATAAGATGGATCTATATTATAGAACACTGGGATAACTTCTCTACCCAAAGATTTTCGAGACTCAAGAATCTTTTGGAGTTCGTCCAAGCACCAAGTAGAAGAAGCATAATTTTGGGAGAGAATAACAAGGGAGATGAGAGATTCAGTAATTGCTTGAAGGATTTGATCAGAAATAACTTCTCCTCTCTCTAGCTCGTTATCTATGAAAGTTATGATACCCCTTTGTTGAAGGGCAGCATGTAAATGAGCTGTGAAGCCTCTCCGGGTGTCTTCTCCTCTGAAGCTTAAGAAAACATGATACTTCCATGGTGGGGTCGTCGAGTTTGAGGAAGAGGAAAAACAGGCGGCTTCAGCCCTAGCATCCATTGAAAGGCTCTTGTGGATTTTCTCAGAGAAATTAAGGAAGGCAAGAGCGATGTAGAACGCTGATGGAGATGCTCAGTAGATTAAACTTGCACCTTGGATCTAACTTGGGAGAACGAGAAGGTCTTGGAAAGTGGGTATATTAATAATGAAATATGGAGCAAGATGATTGAATCGATCAGGCTTTGATACTAATAACGAAATTTCTACATTAGTTAGACTTACCTCTTTGGCAATTTATATATTGATTCCATCTTTGTACAACATTCTCGTCAAAATTTTGTTCTACATGGTAGATATTGAAATCAGAGGGTGGATTTCTTGATTATTCTCTGTTCAAATAAGATCTCTATTAGTTTTTTTTTTCGTCTTTATATAATTACAAGAAAAACTTCCCTTTGGTTTCTGAATTTCAAAATTTAACACCAATTTATAATAAATATTTATTTTAAATTAAGTAAATAAATATAATGCAAATGGACCTTTGGAAGTGACGCCCATTAAGGTGGCCGAACTGAAAATTACAATAGAAGTAACGTACTGAAATAACTATTTAAATTATCATTAGTATATATAGTGAGAGGGAATGGATCCTTTCATCAACAAAGTTATAGCATAGTTGATAAATAGTTGAATTTCTTAAGTATGATATTCTAGATTTAATTTTTAGCCTGAGTATGAAAAATACTATTTAAGGAAAAGCAAAACCTGCTTCGACAATCTCTACACCTTGAATGAATTGGTTTTCAACTATTGGTTATGAGATACGCTTAATACTTAAAAAAAAAACGAATGGATCCTTTAAAGAATTTGGTAATCGAATAGCAATGTTGAAAGGTGTTAAGTAGAAATGACCAAACGAATAATGACAAAATTGCAGGCTTCATGAAGGGATAAGATTAAGAGAGCTTGACAAAGCAGGAGAATATATAGTTAATATCCATCTGTACCTTTTTTGAAATATAAATAAATAAATAAAACACTTACGTCCAGACGTTTCTAGAACACGTTGAAAACAAGGTACCAAAGAGAACCACAATAATGCAGGTAGGAAGGATTAGATACAAATCTTTATAATATTATTTTTAAATTATTGGAAATAATATAAGGAAGCTTGTGGGCTCAATTATTATGCGCCTATGATCACTAGTTGATTAACCATCACCTGCGTTCCCAATGGCTGAAACTCCTACCTTCCTTCACTAAAAGCCAATCAAATGAGTTTGGGAACGAGGCTTGCGATGAAGAATATAAAAAACCGAGTCAAGAATGTAAGGAACTGCTTCTTTTTCTTCCTAGAGAGAAGGGCAGGGCTAACCCATTTATTTATTTTTACCAAGGCATTTGGCTTCCACCAGCGAATATCCAAGACATATGCTCTTTTCAAAAGCATTTCCAAGCAAAAGACAATGATATCGTTATCGCCACCTTACTAAAATCTGGCACTACTTGGCTGAAAGCCCTTATATTTGCCATAGTGAATCGCACGCATTTCTCTCCTTCACAAAATAATCATCCTTTCCTCCACGAGCTGCTTATCAGTATGGGTCTCCTCACATCCTTCCGCGTGATCAAAGAGACATCCTCTGTAGAGAAGTATTAAAGAAATTCCTACACTGTAAACGAGGCAAAATCTTGCATCCCATCTTTTTATAATAAGCCATTTTTTTGCTATTGTATAACTAGATTTCGCTCTCCTATCACTATGCCAAATTATGGTTTTAATGCCACTCAATAGTTGATATTCATTAAATAAACGCCAATTAAATTTAGACGCTGGAAAAAAGTTGGCATTTATATAAATAAATGTAACTAATACAAAGATTTATATGGCATTATACATTTAAACGCTGAATAATTTATTTAGGTGGCGTTTGTATATTTAAACGCCAAGTAAAGTTCCAGAATTTTTTTTTAAATCCTTTTAGTTGACATTTAATATATAAACGCTATATTATTTTAGGTGACATTTATATTTTAAACGCTAAGTAAAGCTCCAGCATTTTTTTTATTATTTTTTAATTTTTAGTTGACATTTATATATTAAACGTCAACTATAGATTATCCTTTTAGTTGGCATTTAATATATAAACGCCATCTATATTATTTTAGGTAGCGTTTATATTTTAAACGCCAAGCAAAGATCTAGCATTTTTAAAATTTTTTTTTTTTAATTTTTAGAATAAACGCCAACTAAGTTTTAAATTTTAGATGGCGTTTAACATAGAAATGCCATCTATGTTAGTTTTAAGTTAGCACTTAATATAAACGCAAACTAAACTATTTAAAATAGCTCCTGCAGCCCCTTTTTGCCTTTACATTGCGTGGATCAAACTTGTGCCGTCTTCGATCCCATCGTGTGCTTTGTATCCCTACTTTGCCACAGCTCTTCGGCCACCATGAGATCAAAGTTGACATACTCTCCCTCCTTCGCCACGGCTATACTCCTCGGAAATCCCATTCAACCTGAAGGTCAAAGCTAAGACCCCTGCTGTTAGAGGACCACGAAATCCCTTGTCTTGCAAGAACTCACTTGAACTCAAAACCTCTCCCAGTCAACAGTGAAGGCTAATAGAGTGAAAGAGGCCCAATTCCATTCACTCCGAAAAACTCGAAATCCCTCCCACTCCCAACGGTGAACGAGGCAACTAGCTTTGAGGTAACCATACTGTCTCACTGACGATGTCTTCCTCCTTGCTCTCTCTGCCTATTCTTTATTTTGGAACCCTATTTTCATTTGTCATTTCCTCTATCCATTGAGGTAACAAGTTCATATTAGGTTTTCATACCAAGCTCTATGTGAGATTAACTCCATTGGCATCTGCTACAGCAATAAGCTCCTATGTAAAAAAGGTATATAGCAATTTGTCTATAATTAAAATGCTTGTATATCAACTTACAGTACTAAGTTAGCTGCTTTAGTATAATTTCAAATATTTATGTACAAGTGATGTATATCATTATAAATGTTGTGTTGTAAGTCCCAGCATTGAAGTTTTTGAGATTAGTATATTTGCCTCTGTGCCTTTTGTAATATCCCTACAACTATGGGATATTATAAAATGAATAAAAGATGAGAAATGAAGTGAGACGAAAAGGCTATATATAATTGGGTTTTAAAAGAGATTAGTTTCTCATCTAATTTTCCAAAAAATTTATGTTTGGTCCTTAACTGGAATTAATTTTTTATAAGATTTTTAGCAAAAATTAATTCCAGAACTTACCTTAGAAAATATGCAATATACCATTTGAATGAAAACTAGCTCCAAACTGAGTGCAACGGTATAAGTATTACATTCCCGGGAGGTCTAAGTTAAGAGATAGACCAATTTGAAGTTAATGTGCATAGTGAAAAAGAAATAATAAAAAATTGGTCTTTGGATAAAATTATAAGAAAGTGCTCAAAAGAATGAATAATTACATTTTTGATCTAGTTCAGGGGCAAAATGATCATTTCTAAAATTAGAAGTAAAATGTGAATAATGAATTGGATGCCCAAAAATAAAAAAGTTGACATTGTAAAATGCAAAAGGAGTTGAAAAAATGGAGAGATACTGTTAAGCGTGAAGAAAGATAAAGAAGTCATTTTTCATAGTTAAACAGAAAAATAAGAAAATTATATTTAGACCCCAAGAATCAAGAATCTTTGCAAGTTAATCCCTTAAGAATGATTCCAATGTGGAAGGGGGAAAGAGAAAGAAATTATGAAAAATTACACCTAATGACCCGAAAGTTTCAAAAATTATAAATTTATCCCGAGTCAAGGGCATTTTTGTAAATATGAAAAATTATAGTCAAAATGAAGCTTTCAATGAGTTAAACCCAATGAAATATAGCAAGAAATCTATTAAGATCAAAATAATATTTATTGGGTAATTAGGGTTTAATATTAATATTTTACCCGACAAAGGTCATTTGGATTGTAGGAAAAGGCAGTATTGTTCCAAGGACAATAATTGGACCTTAATAAAATATATTTTGGGTCTAGATAATGATTTTGGACTAAAAGAAATTATTAGATAATCCTGTACTAATTTAATGACAAATTTGGCAAAAATACTTAATCAGTATAGGTAAATTTAATCGGTAAAGGGTATTTTGGTCTATTAAACTTTATGAAGCAATTTTGACCAAAAAGAGAGTGAATCACATCTGAAATGCTGAGTGGGATGCAAATGAAATTTTTTAAAAGCTTTATTAAAATGAAAGTAACTCAAGTTAAAAATTAAAGTAACTATGGTTGGTTTATGCCTTAAATCACTTAACTGCCCCAAGTCAACCACTAAACTCATCCTCCTCAGCCTTAAACACGCCTGAACCAGCGGAAGAAGAGGGAGAGAAAACATGGAAAAGAGAAGGCCATAGGACTTGGTTTGGTTTCAAACTTTCAAGGTCAGCTTCTTTGGTTAATATCTTGGTTATGTTTAAGTTTTGTGAAGTTTCATGGAGTATTTCTCTTTGTTTTACCTCTAAAAATTTCTGCCTAGAGAGAGAGAGGAGAGATAAAATGAAGCCATGGAAAAACCAAATCATAAAAAAGGATGTATAGGTCTTAAGCAACAAGATTATGCCATTAGATTGCAAATTAATTGGGTAGATATTTTTCTACATTTTTGTGAATTTTATGCCTATTTAGAGTTTGAAATAGAAAGAGAATTCCATGATCTTGACCCCAAAAATGGATTCATTGGATCCAAATTATGTAAGAACAAGTATGTTGTACAAGAAAAGCCAAGTAGTAATCAAATTAGAAATTTAAGGTTCCAATATGAGATTTTGTGAAGGGAGTTATGTAACCAGTGGCTAAAGACCTTGTTTTATGATGTAATAGGTTCTAAGAAGTGTTTTAAAATCAATGGAAATGTCCACAAAGTTTGGAGATCATTGAAAAGCAAGAAGGTAGTTATTTTCCCATTTATGCCTAACGTTATCATGCTTGATTTTCATGATTCTATAACTATGCCATATATTTGTTTGGATACTTTGTGATGAATTTGCATTGTTGGCTGGTTGCTTAAAGGGTTTTATGACCATAGGATGTTCATTTTCTAAGATGTTACCATGCCAAAATTTTTATGAAATTGTATGGCATAATATGAATTTATGATCCTATGATTACCATTGATGATTTTATGAGATGCTATGATAATATACTTGCATAATTGGGTATAACTACTGAGATTCAAAGAGATTCTTTGAATCTCATTCCTTTACAAATATTAACTATGTTAGGGTAAGGACATGGAAGTATTCAAACAAATGTAAGGGAAATGAAGAAGACGATGGAGAATTACTTGATTTTGCAAGTTATAATATTAAGTTGAGAAAATATGTATAATATATGTATGAGATGAAATTCTGTAAATATATATATGATTATATTCCTTAAAGTCCTCTTATGATGTTATGTGTGGATTTGGAATAATAAATGTTGATGCATGAGGTTTATGAAGTTCATTATATGAGTTATGGTATAATTATGAACAAGATGACTAGTATGGATTTGAGCTGGGGAACTTTGTTTGAAACAGAGTATCCTATATAAGTGTTATATATACTCTTAAAGTAGACAGAACAAAATTTTTACAGAGCTAAAGAACACCTAAATTGGATAAATATATGAATTATAATGAATTTTTGAATTTAGGATCCAAAACTGGACAGTATTGGAAAAACTGGAACTTACACTGTGAATACTGGATTTTTCAAAAGGCACTATAAAATCTTGTATAACTCCAAAAATTCAGTGATTTGCATTTATGGAAAGCTCCAAGTCTTAGCGAATGAATGTCACTAGTTTGAAACCATTTGGAGCTATAAAGAAGGAGTTATGTAATTTCTCCTAAAACTGTTCCAGTAGAGATAGTGTTCTAGCCCATAATAGTTAAGTTAATGTCATACCCTGTACAAGTTGAATAAATGTAGAAGAAAAATATTTCTAGAAAGTAGACTCATAGGGCTTTCCAATGACATAAATAATGAATAATTTGTCCAAGGATATCATGAGATATGAATTTTTAAATATAAAACCAAAATCCTGGGAAAGAGAAAATGATCAAATATACAGTAAATGTTTGAGAAATAAACTGTATAAATTGGTCAAGACAATCCTATATTTCATATTTTTTCCATGTATATAAGGATTTTATCTATTTTTAGAGACTTGAATCACTATGAAATAATTTTTATAAAATTAGTTATGAATTTTCAAATTTTAATCAGTAAAGTGGGAACTACCATATGAATAGTAACCAAAAATTTTGGAAATTCTTATTTTCATTCTTATGTGATTCAAGCTTAGAATCAAGTATAATCAGACTTAAAAGGAATCTAATTCATGAAAAATAAGTCTAAAAGTAAGGTATTACACCTTTTGATGGTCATTCTTTCACAATGCATCTATAACAATCAACTTTGTGTGTGTGTGTGTGTGTGTAGATTGTTATAATCTTATAAAATTCAAAAAAGAAGAAAATGGTGATGCTTGGTGCCCTTGAGCATACAAAACACACACACTAATTAATTTAATGCATTTTAATTTTAATGAGGGAATCAAGTCTTTAAGGGAATGATAAGCAAATAGATTCTTGGAGGTATATTTTATATATATATATACTAATTGTTTGCCCAAAGTTGTTGCTATTGGTTTAATTATTGAACCGCATAGAATGATTGGAGTGGTGGTAGTCAATTGGTGTATTAATTTTTTTCCAAAAAGTGCTTAATAAATTTAAAGTGAAATAAAAAGCATGCACATAAAGATAACATGATGATAAAGTTATCTTTAAGCATTGTTTAAGAATCACTCTTTCTCCTCTCATCCATAATATAAACTATTTCTAATAATTTCACATATTCAATTTGTCTATAATCTTGCTTTTATTTCCATGGGTTAATCTCCATGCTACATGAACTCTTATAGACTAGTTTCTATAAATTATATAGGTCTTGCATGCTGTCTTTGCTTGCAAGTCTTTTCCATTGGCACGTTGCTTCTCTTTAGGCAATTTATATGATTCTCTTACTTTGTTTTTGTTCCTATTCAGTCTAGATACAAGTTGGTCGCTCAAAGTAATTTGTTGGATTCAGAATTCAGATACTCTCGAACCTCGAGGTTGGTGAGTTTTTCTAGGCAACAAAATTTAAACTCTTGCACCATAATTTAAACTCTTGTTTTAATCATAATTGGCTGTAGCTTATTCTTTCTGTATGAGTCAACTGCGAGTCAGCTTGTGTTCATTTAGTAACTGGCATTGTTAGGCAAACTAGTTTGTGGTTTATGTCGTTTACTCTATTTTTCCCTAGCATTTTGATATTCTCTTGTTGCAAAGAGTTCATCTTAGATTTCATTCTCAATTAATAGTTTGACATTCTTTTTTCAAAAATTTCCCTTCTACAAGCTTATTACTTAGTTAGAACTTGTATAGTTTTACAAGCTTTTTCCCTTCATTTGCCCCAATTATTTTTAGCGTAGATAATGATAGTACTGTCAATCAAGCAACAAAAAAATATAAAAGAAGTTGATAATATAAATGTATGGAGTATAAAGACTAGATGGAGTATAAATGAAGAACCATTTGATTGGGCCACTTTTTTATGTATGGCTTAATTGGTATAACATTTGTTGCTTACTAATTCACAATTTCAAAAGCTACATCATTTTGGTTACTATTATTGTTGTGACTTCTTCTATGCTCTCATGTGTAATTGTTTTTTTCCCTACCTTTTTGCAGGATCTAGAGAGCGATTATCATGAACTATTGTTGTATTATTGTCTCTGAAGGTTCATAAAACTAAATTCTATGCCTAACTATATGCATGTTGCAGACCCTAATATCTTAGTCACCAACTCAATAGTTGTATCATTTTCTACCTTTCCCAATAACAAAATTTGCTCTTCAGCTGCACAAACAAGAGTTAGAAAACTATAGTTATTCCTTGGTGTTTCATTTAAATTTTTTGAACTGCCACACCCAATAAGTTGTTGCTAGAACTTAGTGTTGTGGCTAGATTGCATTTTTTTTTTTAGTTTAGACTTTAAATATATTGACAGACTTTTAAGAATAGTTACATATTAAATTTTCAGTTTTTTTACTTTAAATATATTGACAAAATTTGAAGAATAGTTTTACAGACACTAGTTATTTTTTTCATAGCAGACATTGGATGTTAATTGCAATCAATCTATTGGAGCCAACTATATATTTTTTGGATCCTTTGAATCATGATCTAGAACTTCGCGAACAAATGATAGGGATCATTAATAAGTAAGAATAATATATTTATTTTTTATGTATTTAATGTTTTACACTTATATGTAATAATTCAAATTAGGTTTTGCTCAATCTAAGCTTTTTTATATTTTATGGTTAAACAGTGATGTGTCAATATTTCAAGTGGCCTGGGGGTGTAGAGATAATCATAAGGGTAAAATGGTAAAACCCTTAACTTCCTTGTTATATAAATGGAAGAAGATATGAGTATGTCTAAATTTGTATTCAATCAATAATTGTTGAGATTAACATTTCTTTATTGTATAATTAATATATTTTTTCTCTTTAGTGTTCAAAACAACCAAATGATAATAAATGTGGATACTATGTAATATTATTCATGAAGGATATTATCATATATGGTCATAGCATAATCCCAGACATGGTATGTAATTTCATATTTACATTAATGCTTATAAAACTTTGCCAATTTCACTTATGTAAAATATTTTAATTTATAGTACTTCTCTGATGCCTCTTATTTCGAATACTCTGATACGCAAATTGAGAAACTCATCAAAGAGTGATGTAACTTCATCCTTGATAAGTGCCTATGAATAGAGAGGTAAATTTAACTTGTTTTATTAAGATTAACTTTATGAAAAAATTGATCTAGATAATGTCAATATAACATTTGCTTATATGGTGCAGGTGTGGATGTTGTGAGGAAAAGGTGAAGCATCAAAAGATAAAGTAGTAATGACGAAACAGCAAGAGAAGGTGATAATTTTGGTGGACATGCTTATATGCTAATTTGTTGGTAAACTAAGGTGGACTTCATAGTTTTGGATGTATTCCTTGTAGTTTTGGACATGTTATTCTTGTTAGTTTTGGACACATTATTTTTGTTGTTATAGTTGTTTAAAACTTGAGTATAGTTTTGTAAGTATAGTTTATATCTTAGTTGTTCAAAAAAGTTTATCTTAGTTTTGTTGAAAATATAAGAAACTGTCTTAGCTGCTGATGATGATGCTGGACATATTGATTGAGAAGAAAATACATGTTGTATGCTTGCTAAACATATATTATAAACTGTCTTAGTTGTTGATGATACTGCTGAGATATACTGATTGGGAAGAAAATATAGATGTTATATGCTTGCTGCAGGTTGTAAATATAGATTAAAAAAGAAATAGTAATATTTAAAAAAAATTACTTCGTTGGCATTTCCCCTAAAACGCCAACCAAATTATTTATGTAGGAAATGGAAGAAGTTGGCGTTTTAGTAGGAAATGCCAACTAAAATTTGAACTTTAGTTGGCGTTTGACAGTAAAATGCAATTAAATGAAGACTTTAGTTGGCGTTTTTTAGTTAAACGCCAACTTATTAGTTGGCTTTTTTCTTAAAATGCAAACTAAAGTACGACTTTCCTTAGCATTTTTTAAACACCAACATTTTTTTACACTTTTTATCAGCACATTATTAGATGACGTTTTTGAAATGCCAATAAAGGTCAAAAATAAATGCCAACTATTCTTATTTTTGACATAGTGCGTGTTGTGCGGGGAACACGAGAAATGTTTTATTTAGTTTTAAAATATATTAAATTCAAAAAGAATCTCATCACTAACTCTTCCTATCTAAAAAAAAGATGTCAAATAATATTAATTAAAATTAATGCAGATTTAATAATTAAAAGAGATTGAAATTGACCCCAAAAAAATGAAAGAATGTAGGCCCACCTAAAAAAAGGGAAAAGATGAACCCCAACTGCAAAAGAAAAAAAGAATAAATGAGGAAAAATGAGATTCATTTAAATAGAAAAGAAAAAAAAATAAAATAAAAGGGCATGGAGCTCAAGAGACTGAAGCCGCATTGTTTGGTTAATACTTCTATTTTCCTTTTAATTATATATTGATTGTCTTCCCCTCTCAAAAATAAAATAGAAAATAAATAGGGATAATTAATTATTTTGTCCCCATAGTTTATGACAATTTTCAAATTCAGTCCCCATAATTTTTTTTTTTACATCACTCCTTAATCTTTTGCACGTTGGATGAGTTAGTCGCTCAAGATATTCACAGTTTAGAAACAACATCCTAGATGGTATAGATAGGAAAACGTCATACAACATTCACAGTTTAGAAATTGCAGAACAAAGTAGGATAGACCTTCAATGGTGTCTAACAAATCGGGTTCTGTTCAGCACTAATGAACATGGAATTGACAAATAGTTGTTGCAGAAAACATCGGAGAAGACAACAAAGGTAAATATAAACGAGGCTGTGTGTGAGGTTTGGACCACCAGTGCCAATGAGGGCTCAAGAGATGCTGATCTTTGTGGTAGTGTAGGCTTTGAATAAGAAAACAGAAGCTCCATTAGCTAGGTAAGTCATGGTGAGGCACAATAATGTTATCTTCATTAGCCACTCCGAAAGCATTAGCAACATTATGCGAAGAGATGGTTCAATCAAGCTTCTATTCTCTTATTAATACACCTTAAAATGTTGTTATCAAGTCAATGATATGTCATTTCATGAAACTGCATCCACTCTCCATTCCATTATTTTGTCACTATCAGTATTCTTTCAGTAATATATGATCCCAAAATAAAAAATTTAAGTAAGCCTGTTTACTCCAAATTTTTAGTGAGCTAAGCCCAAAGAAATTATGGAAGCTATTTTAAGATTTTTGGCCTAAATATTATTAAAATATTATTTTACTTAGTTGGTATTCTAGAAAAATCCTTCCTTATCTACTAAGTATTTTTGAAAAACATAATGGATAAACTTAGAGCTAAAGGTAAGGAAATGGAATATGGGGCGTACTACTTGGAACTTGGTAGCTCAAGATAAAGAAAATTGGTTAGTGGAGAAAATGACAACATATAGCCCTAAAATTGCGAAATCTGCAGAAGATGGGAAGCTATCATTTTTTGCCTATATAAAGGGAGTCGGCCAATAAAGGAAAGGCTACACACATCTCCAAACCAAGTTGATTTTCAAAAAATTGGGATCTATTGGATTTTATTGAGAGGTCGGCTTGATTCATTTTTTGTTGGTTTGGATTAGTTTAAATCAAGGTTGCTCTCAGTATCCTCTAACTATGAATACTAACATCACCTTGAAATTCTTCTATATAGAGAATTTGGACACCCGTAACTTAAATGGTTACTTTTGGACCAAAACTCAAACATCAATACCACTCAAATACAACCATTGACCTTTAGGTTACCAAACATTTTCCCACAAGTCACACACAACATAAAGGCATTGTTCAAGAAGGTAGCACCCCAAGAAATCACACTCTTGGATTTTGACCCCCTTGCACCCCAATGTCGCCTATCTAGCAACATACCATTTTCCTTCATAACTTACCAAATCTCATGTCCAAACACATAATCTACTCACATTCATCAAAACACACATCACTACAAAACATAATCTTTGATATAGATCAAACCAGGATCCCACAATTAAAACCCAATAAAACCGAGATACCAACCACTTATCTACTCATCCATCTTCTCAAATTAACTCCCAAAAGAAACCATGAATTTATACAATTCGGATATCATGAAAAATCCCAATTTTAGAGGTTAGGGTTTGGGAAAACCACTTTACAATCACTCAAAATCCTTCACCCAAGACTTGAGAAAGCCACACAACACAACAATAACACATTTACAATCATTTCAATCAGTAGAAACATCAAGCAAGTCGAATTCTTCAATACTCCCATGGATCTCAACCAAAACCATGAGAAAATAGAGGAGAGAAGAGAGAAAACCACTTACCAATCATGATTCAAGCTCCCAAAGGTCTAGAAATCAACCCCCAATGCTAGAAAACACAAGCCCTAACAAAGCTCCTTTTCTTCTCCTTTAATTTCTTTCTTTTTGGCCGATTGTATTGCATTCTGATTTAAACTAATTTTTGTGATTGGCGTTGTGGCACTCAATAAGCTCGTCATAATACGAACCTTTACTGCCTCGAAAAAATTTGAAGTCCATCCACTATTTTTTTTCGCTACAACACCCTTATTATTTGCCATGGTGTGAGAGTCTTCTGCCTCTTCTCTAAAAACTCAGTCCATTTTGGTCCTTCCTTTGGTCCGAATCCCTCCAGTGCTACACATTTCAATAGTCATTCTCCTCATTAGCTCAGGACTAAGTCCAGAACAATAATTGAAGGATTGTTACAGATAATTATTTTTCAAAAACATTATTAAAATTAAATCTTTTACTATATTTTTTTTTATTTTGTATGGAACATGTTTATGTCATTTTTTTATATTTTTAAAATTAAAATTCATTCAACTTAAGGATAAATTTTAAAATTATGGATTTGGCATTTTTGAAAAATAACATTTTATATCCAAAATAAAAAGACATATATCTCATGAAAAAATAATTAATAAAATAATATATATTAAGTTTGGTTCTATTTGATTCAAGGCTTGAAGGTTCAAAACCGAATCAAACCATCCAATTGGTTTTTGCTATTTTAAAAACCAAACCACATCTTAATGTTGATTGTTTTGATCAGTTCATGTTAATTTGGTTTGGCTCAACTCAGTGTGGCCATTTTAGCTCAATTTTGAACACCCTTAGCAGGAAACATATTTCTTTCTATTTCTCTTTGTTGTTTGTTAGGGTGTTTCACCCTCGTTATTTTTTTTTTCCCTAAAAGAACTAAGTGACATAACAGAAAAAATAATAGGGAGTGACTTAATTTTTAAACTTTGGAGACTAAAGTAAAACTCATATAAACTATGAGGATCAAATGATTAATCTTTCAACATTATATATAAAGATCCATATAAGTGATAAACTGAAAAATTAATTTATTGTGAGGGATTAAAGTTATGACTAGAACTTTTCAAAAAATATTAAAAACTAATTCTCATCAAAATTGGAGTGCAGCATAATCTTCGGTACGTATATGTTTTAGATTTGAAAGAGTGATATAACTTTGAAAAATCAGCATTATTGCTAATCCATGAAAGACTAATTTAGGGAATCTAAATTCATTTTTATTTTAATAAATTATAACGTTTTTGTCTTCTAGATATACATAATTTTGATTACATTTTTCTAATTTCTTTACAACTGGCAGATGTTAATAATATCCGTAAAGTTCAAAGTCAAACCAAGAGAAATAACAAAGTCTAAAATAGTCAATCTCAATTAGGTTATATTCTCATCCTTAATTGGAAGCTTAACAATCCAAACAAAAGATTAAGGGAGAAGAGTTCTTAGTGAAGAAGAAAAAAACTTGCTGCACACGTCATTTAACGTCTTGTTTCTCCACTTCATACAATGTTCCTTAACTCCCAAAACTGAGTTCTATCTGCTACACGATAAAGAGGATATGTCTCTTGCCATTAATGTTTTAAAAGTCAGACAAGACATATGACTGAAAATATAATTAGATTACAATTTTTATGATTCAATTAGTTAGATTATCAGTCAAACTGGTGACATAATAATTAAATAAAATATTATATATAATATATGTATATGAAATAAAATATCAAATTAAATAACTTAAAAATTAAGTAAATAAATTAGGAATAAATGTATACACAATACATTAATTAATAACACAAGTTTTAGCAAATCTTATGACTTAATTAAAATTTTAAGTTAAATAATATTGAATTATCAATATTTCACCTACCACTAATAATAAAATATTATTGAATTCTCTATATTAAATCTTTCTTTTGCTATATCACCACATCGGGAATTTAAATTAATATATTTATCACCGAATCACATATTTAAAAAACATAATCAATTAACTATAACAAAATTAAAATAGAAAAATAGAGAAAGTAAAAACATATTTGAAAAACTATAAACATTTAAATATTTTCTTTAATTTTTTTTATATTTAAATTAAATGGCTAATGCATATAGCTAATATGGTCAACGAAAGGAAAACATAAAATAAAATTATCCCACTTGATAAATTTGTTTTGGGCCTGAAACAAAGTGCTTCAATTGGCCCATGTAGGAGTCTATACGAAACACAAAAATGTAGCGTTTCAGCACATCTTTCTGATCAGAGGATAGAAATTTCAGCAGCGGCAGGACAACTAAAATCATGGGGAAGCAACAGAATGCCGATGAAAAGAACATGAGAGCAACAGAGATTCGAGAGGAAGACTATGTCATCAACGATGGAGAAGAGGAAGATGATGACAATAGAGAATTTTTTCTTCAAACCTACCATATTCTGATCTAAGACAGAGAGGAGAAAGTGAGGTATTTGATTTTCTTTAGTCTTTCTTTTCAGACTCTTTCCTTTTCTTCTCATTTTTGTCATTTTCTTCCAAAACAGATCTCCTTTTTCTTCTTCTTTTGCCTTATTGTTAGTGCTCTCCTTTGCAAATTTTTGCCCAAGCATACACTTGGACAATTCCCTTAAAACTGCATCGAGTTTCAGCTCAAAGTCGATTTCCAGTTCAAAAATTTGTTCAAAATAGTTAAATCAAGTATGATGCCCAAAACAACTTAAAGCTAAAAACAAGCCACTAAACTCACTAGGTGATGGCCGGACCAGTTTAACCATTTGGTTTGGTCCGGCCTTAAAAATACTACTTGCCATTACCCATACATTTGAAATGATTGTAAGGTATTAACCCTTACAAAAAATATGACTATTGCCCGCCAATTCATTGCAAAAAGAATTTTAAAAAATAGTTTGCTGTACAGATTCTTTTAATAGGTGATAGAACACATGTTTAACAATGAAGGAAAAGGTAGATAGCACAATTTTAAAATATCTTCTTCTTCTCTATAGGATCATATTAAATCAATTATTGATTCCACATATCCAAATATTCTTGGAAATCTCAATGACATATCCAAATGAAGAAATATGGATAAATGTTTATGCATCACTTATGTTTGCAAATATTAATAAATCATTAGGTTTATGCAATGCTACAAAGTTAATCATTATGCAAACTCAAAAGCATGTGACTGAAGCAATAGAGTGATGTTAGTTACTAATGTTGTAATGAAGGATTTTATCCCCCAAATATCTATGTCATCATCTGATTAAAGTTTAACTTTCAATATACATTGAAGGCGATTCCCAATTTTGCTATAATTTGTTGAGTATGGAAAAAAGTCATATCAAAGCTTATGCGATGTTGGTTTAACCTGTGCAATGTATGCAATAGGAAGAGTTTGAAAATTTTAATTCTTTTTGTGGATGGGAGACCAACTTACATTACTAATGTTGTGTAAGAAATTTTCAATGATATAGTTTATATACATCTACATTTTGGTAGGTGCCCTATCGTTAATATTTTTAAATAGTTATTTACGATAAATTGAATGATCAAACTATTTTTTCTGATATGTACTTATATGAATATCTTATTTTGTCCAGATATTAAATAAATTAAACCTTAAAATAAAAAATTAATTAATCAAAAATCAAATTAACTAAAATAACAGAAAACTTTTTTTAACTAATATATTGGTTGCATGCAAACGTCTTTCAAAAAATAAACAATTAACCAAAATGGTCATTTAAGAGGAAAGTTCTTTCTAAAAAAATATTAATAGTAGTAGTAGTAATAATAATAATAATAATAATAATAAAAAAAGAGCAACAAGTAGGATTTGGGTTGGGTATTGGCGCCCAAGCCTCCAGCTCTAAACCAAAAATGATAAAAAAAAAAATAATAATTATAATAAATAATAGAAATAATAATAAATGTATTTTTGGTTGAAACGCTGATCATAGAAATAATAATAAATGTATTTTTGGTAGAAACGCTGAAAATATCAGCGTTTCAGCCAAGTATTCCACAAGCCCCTTTTGAGTGGCTCATGGACGAAGAACAGAGGAAGTGTGGTTTGAATCCAAGAGCGAACCAAAAAGGACGAGACAGAGAAAGAGAGTGACAAGGGAGCTAGGGTTCAGAGCAAAGGGAGCTGGGGTTCGAATCGAGTGGCAGAGGGAGAACGCGGGCAAGAAAATGACAAGGAAATCCCTCCACTACTCTGCTGTACTAATGACAAGGAAATCCCTCCACTACTCCGTAACCAGTACAGTAGAGTAGTGGAGGCGAGAGTGAATCTGAGCAACAATTGGGACAAGCACAAAATGGGAGAGGGGGCAATCAGACGCATGAAAAATCTTGAGAGGAAAAGGAGGGCAACGCTCAAAGGAAGGGATTTGGTCATCACGGTCCATTTTTCTATATAAGGAGACATTGGCGAGGCGTAGAGGTGGGGGGAAGAAAAAACCCTAGGAAGATGAGAAAATAGCACCGAAGAAACCCTGGAATTCAAGAGACAGAAAGAGAAAGACGAGGAGAGAGTTACGAAAAAACCTAAGGGAAGCAGAGTTGGAGGCAGCGAAAAGAGAAAAGAGAAAAAGGATCGAGGGAGCTGCAAAGAGAAATCCCGAGAAGTAGAGGAAAAGCAGAGCCAAGAAATAAGGAAGGAGATTTGGGTCTTCAACCGGTAATCTCTGTTCTGAAAGCCTACTTTTTAGGCTCTAGGTTGAGACTGATAAACCAAATCTAGGAATATGAGCGGTTGTTTGGTTATGTCCTCTGTTTTTGTTAGGAATAGGTTGAAGCTTGGTTGTGTCGATGTGAGCTTGAACATTTAATTTATCATTTGTGCTCTGATGAATTTAAGATGCTTTTTAGGATCTGTCTTGTCTTCTTTGTTTGTTTATGAATTTTTTTTGGAAAGCATTGATGCCTCCACCATTCGCTAGCATTGGAGGTGAGCAAGGGAGTGCTTTTCTTTTGTATAATGCATATTTTTGTAAAGTTTGCAGATTTCTTTCTATCCTAAAGCTGATGTTATGTTTCGTGCATTTGGAATTTGCCTGTCTGCTGTGAATGAAATGCTGTAATTTGGAGTTGTTTTGACTAATAAATGAAAATATTATTAATGTTAAAAAGAAATCTAGCCCATGGTTGTGTTTTAAGGTTCACTATGCATTTCTGTTTCTGTGACTCGCCCTTGTCATGGTCTTTGCTTATAAGAGGAGTTCATTTGCCTAATGTGGATGTTTCACATATTTAATCTGAACCCTTGCCTTTGGTTTGGTTATCTTTTGCCTCTCTTCGTTGCTTAGTAACTTCATATAATATTGGTTGATAAGTTAAATGATTTGTAAAGCTATGTTCCATAGTGATGTGAGTCCCAAATCTTGTGGTGGGTTGCTATTTCCAAAAGCTAGAGTGATGAGATTGGACTCATTTGGTATTGAATCAAGTGTTTTGATGATTCTAAACCAACCTTCAAGAGTTTGGAATAAAGATATCAAAGGTGCACAAAATGTTTCAAGTGAAGGAATTCTGGAGAAATCAGTACAAGGATAGATGTAGAATGTTTAGTAATGTTTTAATTTGAGTAAAAGATTTTGATTTGGTGAAAAGATGTTTTAAAACCTTGATTCTATGTTAATTCATGGAATATTTGAAAAACACTCACCAACAGACGAAATTTGAAATGTTTATATTGATATGTCGTTTTGAAAATTTAAACTTTGACTGTGGAAATTCGAATTTCATGTTGAAAATGAACTAGTCTAAAAAGAGACTTATCTGACAGACGAATTTTGACTTAAAAAATTTGAATTTTGATACGTGTATGAAAATAATTTTTTTTTATAGATGAATTTTGGTCTTTAAAAATTCGAATTTTAGATAAAATGCAACTTATGAAAATTGAAAAATTTTTCTGAAAATATGTCAAATTTCATTTTGAAGTCAAGCTTAGATTGGGTTTCAAAATTGCTCACTAACAGATGAACTTTAGACATGAAAATTCGAATTTCAAAAACAAAGCTTGTGAGTCTATTATAATGAAATGTTGACATACGAATGATAGTATTCATAAATTCGAATTCTAAAGCAAGTCTGAAATAAGTCTATCTGACAAACGAATTTTACCCTTTCAAAATTTGAATTTTGAATTGATGAACTATTGTACCTCAGTAAACCAGCTTTTGATAGATGAGTTTTGAGGTTCCAAAATTTGAATTTTGAAGGCACTATAGCAAATTGAAATTACTGTTTACACTTAACATAACAACTTTAAACATGGAAATTCGTATGTTCCAACATAGAATTATTTTCTAAAGATGAAAATTCAAATTTTGCCTTATGACAGACGAACTTCAAGAGTTCAACGTTAAAGGCTGTAACTTTCGGTGTCTGCAAAATTCATCTGTTGACTAACTAAAATTTGAACTTTGAGTGTCAAAGGCATTAAATGCGGTTGGTGAATGGATAGTTTCTCAGTATAACCGTTGGGTAACATCTCTAACGGCTAGATCTTGTCTCTAACGTATAGTTAAGGTAGAAATCTATAAATAGAACTTCATTTGAAGATGTGGGTAACAAAATTACTTTGTATATACTGAAACTTTACCAAATCATCTACTAAAAGTCTTTTTCCTCTTACATACTTCATTCATTGTACCTTAACTTTCATATTCACTCTAATTGAGAGAGTTTATTAGTTGTACACAATATTATCTTCATCTGGAAGAAAGATTTTCTTGTGAGTGGACATCACAAGGGATTTGGGAAGTACTAAGTGAGAGTGTAAAGAGTGAAAGTGTGAGCTCTAGAAACAGTGCATCAACTTTGTATTGTGGCATTTGTAAGAAGCCCACTGAATTCTTGCAGAATAGTAGAAAATCTCAAGGGGTGTCTTGGGGACTAGACGTAGGTTAAGTTGAGAGACCGAATCAGGATAAATTTTTGAGTCTTCTCTTCCCTACTGTTATTTTTACTATTTATTCATTTGTACTCTATTTTACGTTCACCCATTGTCTTCTTCACTTTCTTGATGTTTTCAGAAGGAAATTTTTAATCTTCCCAATTCAACATCCCTCTTGGGAAGCCAGCTTATCTAACATTTAGGACCCGTTTGGTTGGTAGAATTATTGAGAATGGAATGGAATAGAATCTTATAAATTAAAATTTTGTTTGGTTCACCGTAAAAAAGATATAGGTAATGACTTGAATTTGTTTGGTTGGATATAAGAAAAAGATGGAATAAGATGTGAATAATATGCAAAAAGTCAGAATTGTCCCTAAATAAAAAATTTAGCCCAACATCAATTGCTCAAATGCATGTTTGTAATGTGACCCTTTTTTTCTTTTTTTTTTTTAATTTACAATCGAGCGACCTCTTTTTTTTTTTTTAGACAATAACCTCATATTTAACCTTTTACATATTTTTATTTTTTTAAATAAAAAATATCTAAGCATAAATTGTAATATAAAAAGTAGAAGGGCAACTTATGTATATTTCAATTCTTATTATTTTTTATTTTAGATTTTTTAAATTAAATATTTTTAGAGGAAAAAATCATATAAAAAAAATTACACTAAATAATTTGTAGGAACTAATGAGGAATTTTCAAGAGAAAATGGGGTACATAATGTGTGAAGGGTATTTTAAGAATGATATTTCATAATTAAGGTCATTTATATAATTTGATCTCTATTCCCAATGGTAGAAATAAGTAAAGTTAGGGTTCAAGATAGGAAAGATAACTCCTTAATTTCTAACCATCTTTATTTCCATGGGAATTCAGATTCTCACTTACATATCCAACCAAATAGTATAAATATGGGAATAGGATTTAAATTCTCACTCCATGTACACCTAGAAAATAAACCAAACAGGTCCTTAGTTGTAAGCCATGGATCATTGACCTCATGCTTCCTTGTTCATACAACTAGGTGCCATTTTGTTTCCTCTTGGTGTTTGCTTGTACGCTATGGTTGGGTTACCTTCAGCTGTGATGTCGCGTTTTTCTCCTTTTCTTTTGATATATATTTATTATTTGAGCCTTGATAAATTGCATGAATGGGAGGAATATTGGAGTTTGTTTGGATCAGTTGGCATGAGAGCTTGATTTTGGCATTTGGCTTTGTGATATCGATATTTGCTTTAAGGAGGTGAGCCAATGTGTATCGATTGAAGATTTTTATGTGTGGGTATTATACATTCCTTAAACTCAAATATCATCACAGTTATGTATTTCAGCAATAAGAAATAATAATAAAAATAGTAGTAGTAATAATAATAAAAATAAATATATATAAAAATAAAGTTTAAGCTGGTTAGTGTATAACTATGCCATGTGAGGTCTTTGAACTCACGCAGGTATCCAAGTTAACAATGTTATCGCGTGAAATGACAAGTCTATATAGGCATATAAACGAGGTTGAATAACTTATGTTTATTAAAGTAAATAACTTTTATATATAATTTTTTTAAAAGAATATATATAGATATATATATATTTCAAAATGTTATTTTGTGATTTTTTTGTTTAAATAATAATAAAAAAGTTATTAAACAATAAAACCTTTATATTATAAAATAATTAGGTAAATAATTATACTACACGAGGTTTTTTAATCCACACAGGTATTTGGGTTAATTGTTTTGTAGCATGAGATGATGAGCTCACAGAGAAATCTTGACCAAGTTGTAATAATCATTCACAAAGTGGTTTTAAAAATAATAAAATGGTATTTCCAAATGCCTTATGCAAATATAAAAATGTTTTCCAATTATTTTCTTAAAAAATATAAATAAATAAATATGATAACAAAAATGAAACCCTTATATTAAAAATCATAATAATAAATAATTGGTTAAATAATCATGCCCCAGAGGTTTTTGCACTTTCACAGGTATCTTGGTTAACTATGTTATCGTGTGAGATGACGAATTTATGTAGACGTATCGATTGGGCTACTCATAAATGTATTAAATTATATAACATTTATTTGTAAGGTCATTTTTTTAAGAAAATAATAATACTTCAATATATATATTTTAACCATTGTTTTAAAAATATATAATAAAAAATTTTTACTGTTAGGTTTAAAGTTTCCATAGATACTTGAGAAATTGATCTATTGAGCATGTCAACGAGTCAGCAGCAGGTAGATCAGTCTTATTTTTATAAAACAAGTAAAAAAAATTCTCCAAAAATACTAGGGACATATTTTTGAAAGTTAAAAAAGAAAAATATTATTTTCAAAAGAAAATAAAAGTAAGAAAAATACTTTCAAAATTAAATAAAATGAGAGTAAGTAAACAAAATTAAATTATTTTTTGTAAATTAAAAAACATCAATCCAAATTTCATAAAATCATTTTATTTATAAAATGATAAATTATTTTCAATTAGCTTTCTTTTATCACAAAAATTATCATAAAAAACAAATACCAACTCATTAACATGCATTTTTATCCCGAACTATGTGGACCTTAATCTCTAATACAAGGTATGTAGGCCTAGACTCTGATTTTATGTTAAGTTCATCCTTATAAATAAATAAATATTTTTCTATTTTATTTTCTTAATTTCCTTAATTTTTATTTTCTAAATTTCTTTCCTTCTCTACCCTCATTTTAGCATACGAATGACAAAAGGATAATCAAAATCATTTTTAAAGTTATATTAATTTGTATAATTAACTTAAGGTAACTATTTCTAAGAACAAGTGTTGTGAAGATATCAAACACCTTCTCCACTCACAATCGTACTCTTAAATCCAACTCTATTTCGTAAACTATCATTTTCCTCTTTTATGATTTTTCAAAATTTTTTTTAAAATTTTGGTGGTAACTCCTCCAAAATCAGCCTCCATCATTAAAGCTAATTTTTTCTCTTTTCCTTCATTTTTGTGCACCCACGTCACATTTTTCGGATGTGACAATTAACTTAGAATTTAAATTCTTTGGTAGCAATTACAAAATTGAGTCATGTATCGCATGGGCATATCACTAATTAATACTATTGCAATTTTTTATATTACACATATATTATATTTCTTCCAGTAATAATAACTTGAATAATCTATAGATCACCCGGTTACGATGCTAGTTTATTTCTTAAAAATAAAAACTTTTGTCCATGATAAAATGTTATTTTATTTAATAGAGTTTAAAATAAGATAACCTTTTCATAATAATAATAATAATAATAATAATAATAATAAGGGAAAATTGGCTTGGCAGTGGAATATGAAGATATTTGGTTTTATGAAGATATTTGGTTTTTAGGATGTGATAAATTTATTTGGGTTTTGAGATGAAGGACATGATGGGAATAGAAAAAAGAGTATTAAAGTGAGCTAAATGCCCTTTTGTTTTAGTGAGGAAAAAAAAGGGAGCGAGCTAGCAGAGGAAGGAAGGTTGCAATCTTCCCCTAGTTGAACAAAGTACTCTTCATCTGTCGCCTGTTATCCTTGCGAGAGCTTCCCTCATTGGCCTCAACCTACAACTTTGTTCAAAAAGTCTATTCTTAATTCATCGAACAATTTGCATACAAAGTGATGGAAAATTTGAAATAGAGCAAAGAAATAATGAGTAGACAGAGATGACGACAAAGTTGATTAGGGTAGCAATGGAGGCGACGATGCTTGCGGTTGTCTATTAAAGGTAGCATCTTCCACGATAGGTAGTGATTGGGATGCCTCGATGGTCTGCTGAAGGAATCCATTTGGGAGCCACATATCAAGGTTCTTCTCTACAAAGAAATTGTGAATTCGAAAAATGTACGCTTCTTATTTGCTCCTTTTCAATCTGAATGAGGGTTTATTTTCCTTCATCTCCATGTTAATTGTTGCATGTTGATGCAATGCCTTCAAAAATTGGATGTGTTTGTTCACATTGTCTCTTTTCCCACTTGCTTCGGTTATAATGCAATGCCTTTGAAGAGGGCTAACTTTTGCACTTTGATAACTAATTTATGCACTCTATACAAAGTCTATGATACAATCATATCACTGATATCAAACCTACAACCAAGGAAGCGGGAAAGAAGACACAAAGTTGAATTGTAATATTCACAGCAGGTTGTGATGTATGCATTAAAAATACATTTTGCTATTGTATGAAATTTTAAGGTTATCAATTTTTTTCGTAGATATCTAAATCTTGATGTCTACTTGCCTATGGATATGATGTGAGAAAATTACCGAGTTAGCCTTCAAGTTAGACTCTACAAATTGCAAATTAGAATATAGAATGTCCAAGTTAGACATTAGAATTTCCAATTTCAATTCAAGAGATCAAAAGTGAAATAATTTCTAAGTTAGAGTCCATAATTGCCAAGAGAGACTCCTTAATATTCAAGTGAGACTCATAATGTCCAATTTAATTTCCAAGTTAAATTGAGAAAATGACAATTGAACTAATATCCAAATCAGACTCCATTATGTCAAAGTAGGAATCCAAAATATATAAGATGAACTCTACAATTTCCTAGTGAGATTCCATATTTTCTGAGTAAAATTTAAGAAATCACCCTTGAATGAATTTTTAGATCAAATTCCATAATTTCCAAGGGAGAGTCCACACTATCCAAGTAAGATTCCATAATTCCATAATCACCACCAATTCAGGTGGTCCAAGGGAAGGAGAACCATGATCCAATCATTAGTATGGCCTTTGACTGGGTCATACTGATGAGCAAATAGTTTAGTGATGTCCCAGAATCAATCTTCACCGGTTGTTGGAAGGAAATCACTTGTTGGGTATACTTTGTGATGGTGAATAGCTTTTGATTCTAGCTGTGTATGTTGGGGTACATTCATGATCATTGCATTTGCATCGCATTTCATTGCATGTGTATATATATATTGCTTGGTTATGTGTAGTTGTTATATTTTCCTTGGTTATTGGAACTCTGTCTCACACCCCTCTATAGTTGACATTTCAGATGAAGACTCTAGCATTAGCGCGAAAAAGACTAAAGAGTCTTAACTCTTACCTTCGGACAAGGGCCTTTGAGTTCATAGCTGGTAGTTCTATGTAATTCGGTTTATGAATTGTATATTGTGCCAAGAAGTATCTGTGTAATGTTATTGCATGTAACTTAGTATCCTAGGTATTTGATATCGCTTGTGGTTGATGTATTATGTGGAGTTGTATGAAAATTTGTTGATGTGACAGGAAGTATGTTGGCCTTGTTGGCATGTTTTGCTATGTGCTAGTAGACCCTTGTAAGGGTCAGATTATGGTTGTTTTATATGTATAATGTAATATCCCTATTTTTATGAAATGCCATAAAATACATGAAGAGATAGGAAAGGAAGTGAATAATTGGAATTAATTTTTCATAAGGTCCTGAGTAAAAATTAATTCCAGAACTTATTCTAGAAGATATACAATATACGATTTGAATGGAAAACTCATCCTGAGCTGAGTGCAATGGTATAAGTATTACATAGCCGGGAGTTTAAAATAAGATAACCTTTTCATAATAATAATAATAATAATAATAATAATAATAAGGGAAAATTGGCTTGGCAGTGGAATATGAAGATATTTGGTTTTATGAAGATATTTGGTTTTTAGGATGTGATAAATTTATTTGGGTTTTGAGATGAAGGACATGATGGGAATAGAAAAAAGAGTATTAAAGTGAGCTAAATGCCCTTTTGTTTTAGTGAGGAAAAAAAAGGGAGCGAGCTAGCAGAGGAAGGAAGGTTGCAATCTTCCCCTAGTTGAACAAAGTACTCTTCATCTGTCGCCTGTTATCCTTGCGAGAGCTTCCCTCATTGGCCTCAACCTACAACTTTGTTCAAAAAGTCTATTCTTAATTCATCGAACAATTTGCATACAAAGTGATGGAAAATTTGAAATAGAGCAAAGAAATAATGAGTAGACAGAGATGACGACAAAGTTGATTAGGGTAGCAATGGAGGCGACGATGCTTGCGGTTGTCTATTAAAGGTAGCATCTTCCACGATAGGTAGTGATTGGGATGCCTCGATGGTCTGCTGAAGGAATCCATTTGGGAGCCACATATCAAGGTTCTTCTCTACAAAGAAATTGTGAATTCGAAAAATGTACGCTTCTTATTTGCTCCTTTTCAATCTGAATGAGGGTTTATTTTCCTTCATCTCCATGTTAATTGTTGCATGTTGATGCAATGCCTTCAAAAATTGGATGTGTTTGTTCACATTGTCTCTTTTCCCACTTGCTTCGGTTATAATGCAATGCCTTTGAAGAGGGCTAACTTTTGCACTTTGATAACTAATTTATGCACTCTATACAAAGTCTATGATACAATCATATCACTGATATCAAACCTACAACCAAGGAAGCGGGAAAGAAGACACAAAGTTGAATTGTAATATTCACAGCAGGTTGTGATGTATGCATTAAAAATACATTTTGCTATTGTATGAAATTTTAAGGTTATCAATTTTTTTCGTAGATATCTAAATCTTGATGTCTACTTGCCTATGGATATGATGTGAGAAAATTACCGAGTTAGCCTTCAAGTTAGACTCTACAAATTGCAAATTAGAATATAGAATGTCCAAGTTAGACATTAGAATTTCCAATTTCAATTCAAGAGATCAAAAGTGAAATAATTTCTAAGTTAGAGTCCATAATTGCCAAGAGAGACTCCTTAATATTCAAGTGAGACTCATAATGTCCAATTTAATTTCCAAGTTAAATTGAGAAAATGACAATTGAACTAATATCCAAATCAGACTCCATTATGTCAAAGTAGGAATCCAAAATATATAAGATGAACTCTACAATTTCCTAGTGAGATTCCATATTTTCTGAGTAAAATTTAAGAAATCACCCTTGAATGAATTTTTAGATCAAATTCCATAATTTCCAAGGGAGAGTCCACACTATCCAAGTAAGATTCCATAATTCCATAATCACCACCAATTCAGGTGGTCCAAGGGAAGGAGAACCATGATCCAATCATTAGTATGGCCTTTGACTGGGTCATACTGATGAGCAAATAGTTTAGTGATGTCCCAGAATCAATCTTCACCGGTTGTTGGAAGGAAATCACTTGTTGGGTATACTTTGTGATGGTGAATAGCTTTTGATTCTAGCTGTGTATGTTGGGGTACATTCATGATCATTGCATTTGCATCGCATTTCATTGCATGTGTATATATATATTGCTTGGTTATGTGTAGTTGTTATATTTTCCTTGGTTATTGGAACTCTGTCTCACACCCCTCTATAGTTGACATTTCAGATGAAGACTCTAGCATTAGCGCGAAAAAGACTAAAGAGTCTTAACTCTTACCTTCGGACAAGGGCCTTTGAGTTCATAGCTGGTAGTTCTATGTAATTCGGTTTATGAATTGTATATTGTGCCAAGAAGTATCTGTGTAATGTTATTGCATGTAACTTAGTATCCTAGGTATTTGATATCGCTTGTGGTTGATGTATTATGTGGAGTTGTATGAAAATTTGTTGATGTGACAGGAAGTATGTTGGCCTTGTTGGCATGTTTTGCTATGTGCTAGTAGACCCTTGTAAGGGTCAGATTATGGTTGTTTTATATGTATAATGTAATATCCCTATTTTTATGAAATGCCATAAAATACATGAAGAGATAGGAAAGGAAGTGAATAATTGGAATTAATTTTTCATAAGGTCCTGAGTAAAAATTAATTCCAGAACTTATTCTAGAAGATATACAATATACGATTTGAATGGAAAACTCATCCTGAGCTGAGTGCAATGGTATAAGTATTACATAGCCGGGAGATCTAGGTTAAGAGATAGAGCAATTTGAAAGTTAATGTAAATAGTAAAAAAGAAAGGATAAAAAATGGGTATTTAGGAAAAATTACAAGAAAATACCTGGAAGAATTAATAACTATTTTTTAACCCGACTCAGGGGCAAAAGAATTATTTCGTAGGTTATGGAATAAAATATGAAAATCTCATTTAAACCCCAAGAAAAAAATACTGATATCATAATATGTATAGAAAAATAGTAAAAATAGAAAGACAAAAAGAAATAAAAAAGGGCAAAATAGTTATTTTTTTAGAATAGACTAGACAATGAGAAAATGGTGCTTTTGCTGTAAGAAATAAAAATGCTTTGTAATTTAGCCCGTAAAGAAAAGAAGGAATTTAGGTGGAGGTAGAAAAGTGAAAAGAATTTGAGAAAAATTACATATAATAACCAAAAAGTTTTAAAAATTATAAATTTATCTCAAATTGAGGGTATTTTTGTATGTATAAAAAATTATAATCAAAATGAAGCTCTTAATGAACTAAACCTGATTAGTATTTAATAAAATTAGTATAAATTTATTATTAGTAATTGGAATAAAAGTTGATATTTTACCTGATAAATATTATTTTAGATTGTAGAAAAGTAGTATCGGATCAAAGACAGTAAATGGACCTTACCCAAATATAGTTTGGGACAAGATGATGATTTTAATCTAAAAGTAATTTTTAAATAATCCTCTACCAATTTGATGATAATTATGGTAAAAGTATTTAATCGGTATAGGTAAAAATTATCGGTAAAAGGTATTTTGATCCATTAAAAATTATGAAGTAATTTTGGACATTTCCCTCCTTAAAGTTGGCATGAATACAGCTGCTCACATGGGAAAATAGAGTTTAATATTATTAGTTAGAAAACTTGGAGGAGAAGTATTTAATAAAGTAACTAAGGTTAGTAAAATTAAACCATGATTAATCCTCCCATTTGATATCTCTCTTCTTGACCAAACCAGCAGCTGCATACGTGAGTTGAAGACTAAAAATCTGCAGAAACAAGAAGCAAGTTAACATGAGAGAAGGAGGAAGAAAAGAGAAGAGAAAAAAGAAGGCTAGTTGGAAACTTAAAGATTCAAGCTTAAGGTAAGAAATCTATGCCTTCAAGCTAGTATATTCAATGGTTTGAAGTAGTTCTCATCTCTTCCCTCTCTAGTTTTGGTTATGGTCATGGGCATGAAAGTTAAAGGAAGAGTTTTTGTCAATAAAACTTGAAGGAAGACATGAGAAATGGTAAAATAGAAAGCATAAGTAAGGTGGGAAGCAAATAAATGAAAAGCCATCTCTTCCTCTTACTCCCTTGTTTTGGCTAGCCTAGTAGATATGTTAGAGTGAGAATTTATTAAATTTGATGCCAAAAGTAGGTTCCTCATGATAGAAAACCTTAGGAATGAGTATAGGTTTCATGATTAAGCTTAAGATGAAGAAAATAGAATTTTAGGGTTTTGTTGAGACTTTATGAAGTAACACCATGAATCAGTAGCTTAAGTGGTTGTTTAATGATGTATCTAGGATCAAGGATGCTTAAACAAACTCTTGGAAGGGGTAGAATCAAGTGGTGAAACAAAGAATACACCAAGGTAGCTTTTTCCCATTACTTGCATTAAGTTATCATATTTGATTTCTATGAACTTGTTCTTTTGCCATATGAATGCTTTGATGTTTCTTGATGTGTTGATGATGTTGGCTGAGTTGAATGAGGAGTTAGTGACCTCGGGATGTCCAAAATATAAAATAAAACTCTGTCAAAATTTTTGTAAAAGATTATGGCATAAATGTTCTAAAGTATTTGTCAAGTGTATTATGATGTTTTGTGATCAATATGATATTATGAATGCATTAATGGGTAATTGCTACAAAGATTTTATAATCTCACCCTTCACCAATACTAACCATGATAGGGTTATGTCATACCAATGCTCAAGGCAAGGTTAGTGGAATTGAAGAGAAGCATGAAGATTTTACCAATTGTGACAATTTTAGAGTGTCAATTTGGCAAATTGTATAATATCATGCAAAGTGTTATGAATATGTAATTTTGCATGGTTGTACTTCCATGAACCGTATATGAAATATTATGTATGGAATTAGTGCAATGGATGATTATGTGAAAAGGTTATAAAGCGTATTTTGTCAATTATGAATGGAAAAGCTTATCTTAAGCAGTCTGAGAGAATGTAGGTACTATTCATATGAAACAGAGCAACTAGTTTAAGTAATTTACATGCTCTAAAAGCATATGGAATAAGTTTTCCATAGAGCCATAGAACACTTAAATTAGATGAGTGAGTGATTTATAATGAATTTTTGAAGTTAGAATTGAAACCAGGATAGTGAATGAAAAGATGTGAATTTTACAGCAAGTACTGAAAATTTCAAAATGTAATATAAAATTATACAAAATTCCAAAAATTCATTGGTTTGTATTTACGGAAAGCTCTATATCTTAGGTTTAATATGTCACTGAGTTAGAGGCAATTCGAGCTATATAATAGAAGAAATGGAGGTTTTCCCAAAATTGTTCCAGTAAAAATAGTATTCTGACCCTTTACGATTTAAGTTAACACCATACCTTGTGCAAGTAAAATAAATATACAAGAAAATATGGCTAAAAAGAGCTTTCCAATGATATTAAGAACACATGATTTGGTGCATAATAGCATGAGGTATAAATTTTTAAATATAAGATCAAAATTTTGAGAAATTTCAAAATGACCAAATATATAGTAAATCTTTTAGGAATAAATTGTATAAATTAACCTAGTAAATATACAAATTATTATTTTTACCATGTAGATAATCTTTTTACCTATTTTTACAGACTTAAATCACACTAAAAAGATTTTTATAGAATTAGTTATGAATTTTCAAAGTTCATCGGGAAAAATGAAAATTGTCATATGAATATTACTGTGAAAAATGAAAATTCTGTTTTCAATTTTTATGGGATTTAAGCTTCTGATCAAGCATAATTGAACTCTAATGAGGTCTAATATATGAGAATATGTGTTTGTGGTTGGTGTCTCAGTTTGTATGGTCAAATAGGTATCTAACTCCCTGGTGGCTTTTGGGATTCCAAGGGAATCAAATCCTACAAGAATGTTTTTTTTAGGATAAGATCATCCTAAACCCGATCCTTGAGGTAATTGGGACTTGGGTCAGGTGTTGGTTCGGGTGTAGGAGTTATGGTTTGGAATTATGAGGCCTAAGTGCCAAGTTTTAGCCTAAAATCGACCATTTCAATCTTGAGCATCCAAAATTTTTATACGAAGGTATTTTTAAATACATTTAGTGTTTATAGTTAGAGTGAAAATAGAGTGACCTGTATGAGTTAGAATCAAGTCAATCGGATATTGGATTAAAAAGTTATATGCATCATAAGTTCATATGAAAAATCAATAAATTGCTGATATTGTATCAGTATCTAGCACCACGACACTAGTGGTCAGGCCGCAGAGCCACCCCATTCTATTTCTTTTCCATTTTTGTCCGGTATACATCCACGCCACGGCTCCCTATGTTAGGCCATAGTGCCACCCTCTGTTTTTGTCCCCCTGGTACTGATTGTTCCTTCTTGGTAGTGGTTTTGGTGTTCGTCTTAAAGGTGTTACATCTACTATATTCAAGAGAAACTCCATGACAATCAACTAAGACCCTATAATTTCCAAGTTAAATTCAAGAATTTAGATTTGGGAAATTTTCCAAGTTTAAGAAATCACAACTAAAATTATTTCCAATTGGGACTTCATAATTTTCAAGTTAGACTCTATAATATTAAACTAGTCTCCATAATTTCCAATTTAAATTGAAGAAATCACAACTGCTGTCATTTTCAAGTGAGACTCTAGTATTGTCAAGTGAGACTCTACAACATGCAAGAGGAACTCCAAAATATCCAAGTTAGATTAAAAAATGCAAACATAGAAAATTTTTCAAGTTAAATTGAATAGATCACACATGCAGTTATTTCCAAGTGAGACTCCAATATTTTCAAGTGTAACTTCACAATATGCAAAAAAGACTCCATATTCTCAAGTTAAAATGGAAGAAATCACAAGTGAAATCATTTTTAAGAGAGACTCTACTATATTTAAAGAGACTCCATAATTTTCAAGTTAAATTCAAGAATTCAGAAGTAGGAAATTTTCCAAGTTAAATTCAAGAAATCACAACTAAAATCATTTCAAGTTTAGACTCCATAATTTTCAAATAAGACTCCATAATATTCAAATAAGACTCCACAATTTCCAAGTTTAATTGCAAAAACCACTTCCAATGCCTTTCCTCGCTTAAACTAGTCATTTTATTTGAATTATATGATCCTATGAAATCTATCAACCAATCCCAAATTAAAGCTAAAAAAATTGCAATACTCTACTTGACCAATTATTTACATTGTACCAAAGAACTCAACTATAGGATTTACAAAATCTATCAACCAAACCCCTTTTATAACTAAAAAATTGCAATTTGCTAGTTGACCATGTTTTTACACTGCATCATCGATTAATACATGAACCAAGGGACCGAACCATTGAATTTGCAAAATTTGTCGACCAAACCACTTTTATAAATAAAAACTTGTTGTCTGCTAGTTGACTAATTTTTTACACTACACCGTGGACCAGTACATGGGCAAAGGAACTAAATCAGAGAACTTCGAACCCTAAGCAATGCCCAAATTGATTCCTTCAACAAACCAATAAGGCACCCCAATTGCTACCCACTGTGGAAGATGCTACCTTCAACAAACCACTGCAACCATTGTCGCCCTATTGCTACCCTAATCGCCTCCATCATCACCTTTGTATACTCACTATTTCTTTGCTCTATTTTGAATTCTTCATCACTCTGTACACAAAATTTTCAGCCAATCAGGGACAAAGATAGGCGCAAGGACGAAGACAACCATTCAGGGACAATGACGAGCTGTGGGTTGAGGCCAATGAGGGAAGCTTGCGAGGACGAAGACAAAGCTCATGAAGTTGATGTGACCAAGATGCCTTTAATGGATTTCAATCCTTACAGGCGTAAATTGCTAATCTCGTTTTGTTCTCTCTTTTCATCACGAGGTTATTTTCGTAAACTCACAGTGGCACTTTTATTACCATTAATATGATTTGTCCTAAAAACCAAATAAATTTATTTTCTCATCCCAAAAGCGAATTCTCCTAAATAATAGTAATAATAATAATAATGATAATTTATTATTATTATTATTATGAGTATTATTTTTTTTTTAATTTATAAGATACTTTTAATTATTATGACATAAAAAGTAATAATTAATAATTAAAATTTTTTTTAACTTATCATAAATTGTCCTCATTTAATATAGTTGATTCATAAATAAATTTTTTAATATATATTAAATTTCATTCATTTTTAAAAAATATTTTAAATAAAAATAATATAAATACCCTATAAAATATTAATTTATTCACATATGCGTTATATAACGAATTGTATAATATTATTTAACTAAACTTCTTGCGGCACCATTGTATTGACGAACTCCGCGGTCCTTTTCTCGTATTCAAATTCCAAACACGCATGTCACTCCTTCCCCTCACACACACACACACACTCTCTCTCTCTCATGATCATGAATACCACAGTCTGGCACCGAAAGGAAATACACTGGAATAACAGATTCTTCGCTTTCCCTGACGCGCTCTTTCTCTCTCTCCCTTCCCCATTTGCTAGCAAATCTCACGCCCCAAATTTCATCTCCACCGCTCTTTCTCTCTCTTAAATTACACCTCTCTTTTTTTCCTCGTCCAACAGTAGCAAATTTCCCGGCTACTCTCCGGCGGCGAGGTCTCCCGTAACTGGCCCTCGCAGACCCGCGACATCGTCGCCGTGATCTGTCTCCGTTCGCCTTGCAGTTCTTTTCAGGTTGGTATTGATTCGTTCTTATATTACGAGAATTTCTAATGTTTCTTTGGATTTTCGAGCATGCAAGGCTTGTTTGGTTCGGAAGTAATGTGTGAATTCTTGTACGGAAATGTGTTGGATACATTGCGAGGTGTCATTGTTGTTATTTGCGTTCTTTTTGTTCTTGTCTCTTCTTCATCGATGCTCATATGCGGCCGATGACTTGTTTCGTCAACTTTCCCCGTCGTTTCGTGGGTTTCAGGAAATTTATAGTCATCTCATTTCATCTTTAATTTGATTAAGAAGAAATTATAGCAGGAAGTTGCAAATGATGAGGATAAGGAATCCTCCTTTGGTAAAAGACCAAAACTTAAAACAAGAAAATAGAATAAGAAACTACAACATGCAGCAGAACTGTACAATCAGACCCTCTACATGTTAAAGAGTGGCACTTCCATAAGTTATTGCTGAACTGAAGACCATTTAGAAGACACAAACACTGTCATAGCCCATGATGCGTTTAATGATTCGATTAATGATTCGAAATTCTCCAGCCAAATATTTTACAAGAGAATTGCCCAAAAATTATACCCTCCTTTGTCTGTCCCAAACCTCTGAACCAAATACAGAGAAATGACTCTAAACCCTGTGGACACGCCCAACTCTCGCAATGGGCAACAAATATTAATTTATTCCCCAAAGAAGCAGTCAATCTTCAGAATGCTATTCGGTTTCTGCACTGCTCATGCACTCAATGCAAATATGGATTTTGTTTAAGTACATTTCTTTATATCTTTACCATTAAGTTCTCCAATACAAATCATGTAAAAATAGAAATTGAAAAATCTATTCATGTGATGCTGGGTTATAAAAGAAATCTACTTGTTGTTATGTTTTAGTTGAAGGATTTAATAGCAAAGATATAAACTTATATCCAAGTGTTCTCCAATTGGAAATGAAGTTGTGTGTGGTCTATGAATCTTCAATACGTCAACTCGGTCAATTCTATTAAGTATTGCTGTCCAAATTAAAGATTTGACTTCTGAAGTAAAGAAGTAGTTTTAAAATTCCAAATAGGTTTTTCAAGAAGGAAAGTTTCTTACGTTGAAGAGGAAATAAGAATGAAAATAGGATTTACAAGTTTGTACACCTAATGTATGTAGACTCCAAACTGTCCTGTACTTAGTTGGGTACAGAGACCGTGTCAGGGAGAGGAAAAAAGAGTTTCTAGTTCATTAATGTCTCAATCAGTTAGATCGCTTAAATAAAATGAAAATTGCAAGAATGCATTTCATACCCACACATCCTCCTAAAACCTGATATCACAACCATCACAAATCCTCAGAGAGACAAGAGAACTAATAAAACTCTATCCCTCACAAATAACCTTCTAGGGAATAACAACAGTAGCAGTAATCATTGGGTTGGGATGCCACCAATTTTGATTGGGACCAGTATAGCTTCAAATTACCTGCTGCCATAGGGAAGTAGATTCTAGAGGAAAACGCCATAACCGTATGCTTTCAAAAACAAACCTTTCAAACACCAAATTATCAAGATCCAATCCCTCTTCTAATTTTTGATCTATTTGATCTCCTAAATCATAAGATGATCCCTTCTGTATTCTCCACATCAGACCTAAGAAAATCTTCATAATCTTTTCCTATTTTCCAGCAACTATTATGGGAATTTGAATGAGGGACAGATAGTAGAGTCTTGATTGATGGTATACAACCACCCAAAAGAGGAAAAGGGGCCTTTCCAATTTTTGGCACGTAGGTAACTTTAGAATCAGAGTATATCATAGGGGGGCAACTCTTGGATTAACTCCAAGAAAAAATCGTAAGTAAGAAGGTACTGATTTCATTTCTATTCAGTTGAAAAGCTAGATATGTGTTGGTATGCATTTTAATCCTTTTTATATCTTTTGGCTTTTATGAACGTCGATCCTACTTGAGTGAAGCTAAAGGGAAACAAAAGATATTAATCTGAGTTTCTTATCATTTTAATTGCTGAACTCATTTCAAGATTTTGTGCGTTACATCTTTATAGTTGATTCCGAATGTTGCTGTTGCTTTTGAAAGAAACATTTATCTAACATGCTGATCTCTCTCTCTCCCCCTCCTTCGCATCATTTCTTTCATATATTGCATCCCTCAACTCTGTCCTTGTTTGCATGTTAGCACTATGTATTCAGTAATTTCAAGTTGATTGCTGCTTCTTTATTATTTCTTTTTCATCTTTTTCTTTTGTATTTTCTTGGGTGGGAGGATATTTAGAGGGACAATCAATGGGCTAGAAGGCGAAGGAGTATTGCCCAGCTCCACAAGTTTGTAATTGTGACCTAGTATCTCTTGGATGTAATATTGAATATTGATGGGTTGATGGATTGTAGTAACATTTCCTTTTAGAGTTTTTATCCCTGCTTTTCCTGGTCTGGCAGTCTTATATAGAGGGAGCTCAATAGGCTTGGTAACTCATTGACTCTGCTTGAAGTTGGGAAGTTTTTGCCATGGGTGCTACAGAAAGTCCTGTATATGACACAGCAGATTATCTTTCAAATGAAGCAAAGGATATTTTAAAATCATTGGCCAGTGAATGGGACGATGTACTTGATGCAAATGCATTGCAGGTGACTCCTCTTACAGGGGCAATGACCAATGAGGTATTCCAGATAAAATGGCCAACAAAGACACAGGAAACCTCACGAAAAGTTCTAGTAAGAATTTATGGTGAGGGTGTGGACATTTTCTTTGACAGGAATGATGAGATCTGGACTTTTGAATCTATGTCTAAGCTTGGGTGGGGGCCTCGTTTGCTTGGACGTTTTGCTAATGGTCGTGTTGAAGAGTTTATCCATGCACGGGTAATATAATTTGCAATTTTCATTACTAATCTTAATGCTTATATTGCTTAAACTTCCTTTGACTCTTGAACAAGTTGGTATTTGAGGGTTCATGAATGGCAACTATAGAACAAATGCAGCATAACATTGAAATGATTAATGAGAGGAACAAAGGCAGGTCTCCTGCATTTTAAATCATAAGTAAAATTTAGGCTTTGTCTTTACTTGTCTAGTATTACTGCAATTTTGAACTTCTTATGCTCATGCCCTTTCTCATACGAGAATAATCTGTTTTACTCCTTTGTGAATTCATCAGACATTATCAGCATCTGATCTGCGTGATCCCATTATCTCTCCTCTTATAGCAGCCAAAATGAAGGAGTTCCATGATCTTGACATGCCTGGTCCAAAGAAAGTCCACCTTTGGGATAGATTACGGTATGTGCTTTTGAACACCTATACCTACTCCACCTCTAAAAAGTAAGAAAGAAAAACTCACTTTATAAGAATTCAGTTGTATGCCTCTCTTAATGTAGGCTTATTTTGCTTACGTATTTTAAGTACAATCATAAACAAAATTATCTTAATGTTTCAGGAACTGGCTTGGTGAAGCCAAGCGTCTGTGTTGCCCTAAAGAGGCTGAAGCCTTTTATTTGGACACAATTGAAAAGGAAATCTCTATGTTGGAAAAGGAGCTCTCAAGTGCTCATCAACGGATAGGGTTTTGCCACAATGATGTACAATATGGTAACATAATGATTGATGATGAGACCAACTCTTTGACCATAATTGTGAGTTTTTCTTTTTGCCAGTTAGTAAATTTATGGTTTCTATGACCAGTGTGGGGAAATAAGATACTTGAAATTTTTTGCTGGACCTGCACTGAAGAAGTAATAAGTTCTACTTCTATCATAGGCTTGTCAAGTAATATGTTGTAGTGAGTATTGTTTCTTATATATGTATTCTTCCCTTCGTGACTTGCATTGCACTGACCAGTTTCCACTGAACTGAACTTTTTTTAACTATATGGAAGATTACACTCTTGCAAAACCAAGTAAACAAGGATTTGGACAATGTTTCAAGAAGCACTGTTTGAAATCTAGTATGTATATTTTAAAACCCAAGAACCCATCTTCCCTCAACATAAAGAAAAATGATACAGAAAGATGGACAAGGTAAAGAGAAGAAACCTCATTATAGGCACACCGGTATTTTAAATGTAAGAGTAATACTTTTGAGTTTTCTTTATTATGCTTGATAAACCACTTTATTGATTCCTTTCTTGTTGAGATTCTGTCCTACATTTTAGGGTCAAATCAAAAAGAAGAATGAAGGAAACCATGGAGATAAGGAATCCTTTGTTGATGAATGACTCTGACATAATTTTGATATGAGATTGTGAATGGTGATTTATACATTGATTTAGGACTTGAAGTAAAATAAAGCCTACTTACGCCACATGTGATGACATGGATTTTGTTTTAATTTTTTGTTTTAATAGTGTTTCAGAAAATATGATATTTTATTTTGTAAAGCTTTCATACTTAAAATATACGTGGTTCATTGATACTGAGTTTAGATTTGCAAAATTTCATGTTGTGAGAGATTGATAGGTTGTAGCAATCATTTACAATTCTAAAGCCTGAGCTTTTGTGACAGGATTATGAATATGCAAGTTATAATCCTGTTGCGTATGACATAGCAAACCACTTCTGTGAGATGGCTGCCAACTACCATACAGAAACGCCTCATATTCTAGACTTCAGTAAATATCCTGGTACATGTCTTTTTTATTTTTATGTCAGATTGTTTTTCATATGTACTGCCAAAAATAACTTTTATCTGGCTATTTCTCCACAGATCTAGATGAGCGGCAAAAATTTGTGTATGCATATTTGAGTTCTTCAGGTAGTGAATTTATCACTTTCTTTCTTATGATTTTAAAGATTGTTTTACATGTTTATTGCATTCTTGTTTAATGTATCCTAATTTTTCAGTGTAAATTTTCTATGGAGTAATTGGTGTTTTCAGCCAATTTACTTAACTTGATGATCTATTTAGCCTTTGCAATTTCCAAGCTACTTGGTCTAAAATTTGCTGCATGGTTTTCATTACACAAAATGCAGATTAAGATTTGTTTATATTTCATCATCTGTATAAACACGTTTCACCTAATTGGCCACAGTGATGATGTTGCCATGATAAAATTATTGGACTTGAATGTAGGTGAAGAACCTAGTGACAGTGAAGTGGAACATCTACTACATGAAGTTGAGAAGTATACACTTCCAAATCATCTCTTCTGGGGCATTTGGGGAATAATTTCGGTATATTCACTTTCTCCCACCAGCAGAAGTTGTTCTGTTTCTAATCTAAACTTCTCATCACTTTAGGATGTATGTGGCTAGAGTCCTTGATGGATAAGAAGTTATTCAATATATCTGGTGTATGTATTTACACCAATACATTGGATTTTCATAGAAAGAATCTTTACTAAAATTGTTAATCCAATGCTTTCATTCATTCAAATCATTTCTATTTTGCTGCTGTTACTTAACTATTATTCACCCATGTTTTTTTGTTTTTTCATCTATATAAATATATAGCATTTTCCATGTTTTATTACACCATCAAATCTTCAATTTTTATCCTTATTTTAGAACGTTACATTCTACTTTCATCTGACTTGGTTGTGCTTCTGTGATCAGATTGTTAGTAGAATCAGAGTGGAAATATCCTACTTACAATACAGGATTTTTTACAGACAGTTGTTTTATACAAATATTATAGATTTGAGTTCTGAAATATATTCTGTGCTTTGTTCAGGCATATGTAAACAAAATCGACTTTGACTACAAGGAGTATGCAACACAGAGGTTTCAGGAGTACTGGTCGAGGAAACCTTTTGTTTTGGGCTCTGTTGGTCCTTCCCCGGAAAGTGTGATTGACGATACCAGTATGTATTAGATTTGATTTTTGTTTTTTTGGTATCGCTGCATTGTGAATAGGTGGTTACTTACAGGAAAATTAAAATTTTGTGATGTTTGTTCATCGGCTGTGTTGCATGTTTTAAAAATATATGATATGATGAGGTTCCGAGTTTTAACATAATGTGATCTCTCTAAAAGTAATTTCACTTGTACATTTCCCCATTTGTTTGCTTGTTTTTGACAGAATATACTGTTTGTTGATGTAAATAGGAGAGATCCTCATGCCAGAATTTTATTTTGGCATCACAAGCTATACCAAAATAGGTAGTCATGACCCACAGTTTAATTGATCTTGTGCTTTCCATCCTTGTGAGTTTTAGGGGTCATTTGGTACCAAAATGGAGTGGAATAGAATGAAAAAATTGACTTTTTAAATTTAAAATGTCATATATGTCCCTAGGTAAACATTAATAATAAAAATAAATAGTTGTTGTTAAGTAATAATTACAGGAAAATAATAGATATTTCACATTTTGAGTGTGGTTCAAAGAAATGCTGCCATAGAATTGGCACTATTGTAGTGGAAGTTGAATTATTGAGAGTGAAGACTGAAAAAGTAATCTTATGTGTTAAAAACGAGATTAATAATATGAAGTGAAGGTTTATTATACCAACTTGCATTATTCACAATTATTAATAATGTGACTCATTTTTCAAACTCAATACTATAATTAATTTTCTCTTTCTTGATTTCTTTTTAACTAAACACATTTTTCTGTGTATTGCATATAATCTAAAATGAGTTGACTTATTAATAGTAAAAGTTGTTACAGATTTTATATTTGATTTATATATAGATATTGTATTTAGATTTTTCACTACTGTCCTCAAGGATTAATATGATAATATAACCTTTTTTCTTATAATTTTCATAGAAAAAATGTGTACAAAATACAAATTGATATGTTCATTCATGTTGTAAAAGTTAGGCACATTTCCCATGTATTGCTTAGAACTTGGGATAAATTGCATGGTTCATAATTTATAAATGATATGGTTATATTTTTATACTGATATCAATATCATCGCAGCATAAAAAAAAGACAATGATAACATTGTGTTTCCAAAAAAAAGTATATGAGGGTGTAAAATAGATTTCCTTTAGGGCTACAATAGAATATTTTATGATTTTCAAATAATGTTAAAGCATAAATTTCCTGATTGTTAACCAATCACATTCTTTTATTTCTGTGTTTGTATGTGCTGTGTGATTTTATTAATGTCAAGAATATTGTTGGGTTACAATGTTGCAGTGGAAAAATTGATGACCAAAGAAAGTACGGCGAAGAGCCACCACCATGGAAATGGACACACGAGGAGGTTGAAAAAATTTCTGAATCTGGGATTGTTCAGGTCCAGACGCAAACACTAGACTCCTCATTCCGTGATTTGAAGATTTGTGCCTCTCCGTACAACTGAGACTATCCACCAAAAAAAAAAGAACAAAAAAGGAACAAAAAAAAGTACAACTTATACTGATTTAATTTGTTTTTTCATAATAAATGTATAATTGAACTGTCTATTTGCTTTATCGATCATTTCATGAATTATTAATTAATATAAATATAAAAAAATCTAGACAGATGATTTTTATTACTGATTCTTATATTGTCAAACTATCAATAAATAATTAGTGAAATTGAAAAAAAAAATCTTTACATCAATTATTGAATTACTTTCAGCTGAATTTTTTAACAAGAAAAAGTCCACAAGGCTATTTTCTATCCTTTTTTACATTAAAAAGATTTGAATGTTTGACCACTATCTGCACTCATCTTATCTTAAATTGTTACCTTTTTATTTCGGTTTTTTTTTGGGTCAATTTTTCTTCAGCCTAATCTCATCCATGTCACGTGAATTAGTGCTAGATGACTTTCTTCTATTTCTAGTTCTTGTGCAGCCATTCATGTAGTCTAATGTTAGATGGTACAAAGATAATTTTATTCCATAAATTTGTTCGTTTAGGGAGAATGACATGTGCAGATCTTATGAGAAACATAATGTTAACTAAGGATCTTAAATTTTAAAACAACCATTGAAGACTAAGGTCTTTTTTGGAAATAAAAAATCAAAGCACAATTGCCAAAATGCCCCTGCTGAACACTAATGCCCAAAATCAGACTTCCCTCTGCTTGTCACCTAAAAAACTTCCCTCTACTTCTTGATTCTCGCCGTTCTTCCACTTCTCAGTCGTATACGTAGCTCCAAGCCACACCTCAAAGGGCTGCTCAACAATGGCAAGCGTCCGCTTTTTGGCTTCTTTTCAATCTTAATTAATTCATTTTCCCCCCACATTTTATTTATCTAATTAAGAGGAAATGTACAATTCTCTCTTCTTGGGTTGTACCATTTGATTAAGTTGAATCATAACTCCAAAATGAAACATTAAGCTGACCGTACGAGGAGTGGATGATTAATCGTATCCTTAGACAAAATAGGCGTTAATGCAAGTATCATGTGTCTCCTGAAGTCTTTCTTCCCACAATGGAATTGATTCCAAATATTCAGTGAGCTTGTTTTTAATTTTCAGATTGGTGCTTTATGAGATAATTCTAACTTAAGCCCTAGTTTTATGATAAAATTTATGCAAATTTCTTCTTAAATTGAATTGCTTGTTATGTGATACTACAACAGGTGTGTAGTGGGTGGGACCCTAGCCCGCTCCCCCCCCCCCCAAAAAAAAAAAGCCCTCCGTCCTCAATAAACAAAGTGTGTACATATATATATATATATATTGCTAAATTTTTCTTATAATATAGAAGCTAAAAAAAAATTATACAATTTAACCCAACAAGGATCGAATTATAGGTATGTGTATACATAAATAGCAACAAAGCCACTCATCTTAAGCTTTGAACTTAAATATTATTACAGAATTTAGTTATAACTCATTTGAATATCCAACTTGATCCCCCCACCATCTCCTCTGTGTCCGCCCTTGGATGGGAGGAGAAAAGATGGTCCACAAGTTCCTCCAAGTGATAATACATTCTTTTTCGAGCAAAACACATTAAGGTAAAAATAGTTATCATTTCATTCATCAGCATAGTTTAATGTGATATTGTCAAGAAAAGTAACCATGCAATCGAGTATTCCATTGCCCATTTCTTGTGGGGTTGGCTGGGTTCTAAAGTAGTGTTATGATGTATAAAATTATAATTGAGAATTTTGAAGTTTCAAAATTCAAAACCTTTTTCGTTGTTAATGGGGAAAACACGTCATACTGTGATAGAATTTACATAATCTGTTTTTGTAAATAAGTTTTAATTTTGCACAGATGCTCTAAAGTTTTTGTGATTCATTTAATTAGTGTTTTTCAAATTTATATGGCCTTTTATTCTTTGCTAGTTTTGTTCTTATCCCAAGGTTAATTCTTTTTGGAAACCAAGTAATAGGTCATCTTAGTCCTTCATTGACAACTTTTCCCCTTTCTTTTCCCTTGGTTATCTCTGAACATATATGCGCCCACTAGGTTTTGAATTGATGCCCTATGGTGTCATTTTGTAAAGGGGAATTTGCATAACGTTTTGAAAGAAATTAAGAAAAAAACAAGTAATAGGTCATTTTGAAAACTCAATTCCTGAACATAAGCTTAGCACGGAAGGAGCTGATTAGTCCCCGTTTGAAATTTGTTACAAAATGGAGTATAACTTAAGCTAGAATGTGAGTGTTCTCTCAAGAATACTTCCTTGATTGCGTAGAGGCATTTTTCTTCCTTTTATCAAACCACCCAATATTTAAATCGAGTTGAGTAGAATAATAAATGCGACAACTTTTCCAACAAATATTTAAAGCAATTATATACCTAGGGCTTGAACTCATGGTTAAACTAACACAGCCCTTCATTAGCTGAGTTATGTTCTTGTTGGTGTAGTGGCATATTTTCTCATCTCTCAATTTGTTGTTAACATTACATGGATATACTTTCTTTTTTTTTTTTGGAGCCTCCTTGAATTTGACAAGTCCGCACCATATGCTAAAATGTTTGTGCTTTAATGACTCTAGTGCGGGAGTTTTGCTCCTACTATTGACCAATTTGGAAAACGAGGATAATGATAGGGAAACTCTTATGGAACCAATATAAAGAGCCCATTTTGATGTGCTAAACACCCGGATTATTGCAAACAAGAAATACTACAAACTGGATAGCAAAGAAAAATGACAAAAAATGTAAAAACAGTGAACACAACAAGTAAAATGAATTGGAAACAAAAGAAAAATGTTGGTCTACGTGAAATAGAACCCAAAAAAATTGGTCTCTTGAACCCTAGTTCTGGTAACGTCACAAGGAATAATCAATTCCTTGATAAGTCATAGTTCACTTTAGCACTCAAAGAACGCAAGAGAAACTCACAAAGTCTAAAATTTTTATTAATCAAATTTGAAAAATACACATAAAAGATAATCTTAAATAGGTAAGGTAAAATATAACCTAATAGGTCTAGAAAACTTAATTAATTTGGGTTTAAATAATCCTAATGGGATTAAGAGATTTTGAACTCAAATAATGCTCCTATTAGACTTAAGCAACTAGTAAAATAAAACCCTAAAATAAAATAACAAAAATTCATAAGAAAATAATAAAAATAATACCTAAACCATTATAAACATACCACCATATTAATGAAGTCAGATATTTTGCACATGACATACTTATTTACAAGGTGGGCTATAAAAAAACTACTAACTAACTAATTAACCTTTATTAATTAACAAAGTTCAGCTCATAATTAATAAAAATGAAATTAACACTAATTAAGCCTATTAACCCCATTAATCCCAAGTCACATGCTTTTTTTTTTAAGTGAGCTTTTTATGTTGAGTTTGATTTTGGACTTGAATATGAAACTTCAATATATGAGAACATAATCATGTCATTTTTGTACTCTTGGGCTTTCAATTCATTTAAGTGCAAATTGCTTGTTGATTACACCATTCAAAACCTCTTTCATTGCCTTAGCTTTGGATCTTGTCACTGGGCCTTCCATGCCTTATAATGGATAAATTATCTTCCACTTTTGGATCACATGTTCAACCTCATTTTCTCTAACATCTTAAACTTGCTCCATACTTCCTAGCATTCTTGCATCATATAACTTTTTTGTGACTGCATATTCTCTGATTCCAATTAGTTTGGACCGTCACTTAGTGTAGAAATGCTGACCTCCATCTTTGAAGACAAACAAGGAAAGAGGGCAAAAAAAAAAGGCATAAAAAGGAGGTCAAGCTACAAAAATATTGTGATTGATTTAGTTTATGTGAATTTTATATAATTTTAGCTTGTAACTAAATTGTATATAGAATGGGAACGAAAGTATGACTCCATAAAAAATGTAATGAATATATTTCAATAAAAAAAGTTGTAAAATTTTTTTCCTGTTATGGATTGTGTACAATTTGCTTTGGGTGCTCATCAGATTGATTGATGAGCACCCTATACTCATCAGCAAAAACAAAATTTGGATCATCCAAATTTAAAGTTTATCATTTTGATTTAATCTTGATTAATCTCATCAATTGAGGTTTTTGCTCTGACAATCATCTTTGGAGAGACATTATCAATAGAATCAAGGAGCTCATAATAAGAAATTGGACTATTAAGCTTGATCACATATTGAAGGAGGCCAATAAGTGTGCTAATTGGCTTACCCATCTTACTCATAGGATCAACAGAGATTTTGTCTAGCTTTGACAATTGCCTACTAGCTGGAGGTTTGGATTTTGATAAAGAGGAGGAGAGCTATTCTTCAAATCTGGCTATCCTTTCGGATTAAGAGGTCTTCTTTGCTCTTTTTTTCCCAAAAAAAAATGCTTAAGGAATTTACAAGTGGGGTTTATATATTCATTTACAAGTAATTTTAAGAAATTCATAAGTTAGAAACTTCAATAAATTGCAATTAAAATTAAGCAATTTATAAGTCAATCTATAACTAAGATGGAATTATAAATTCTTTAAATTGAGTTGCAAATGACCAAAATTATTGAATAGAGTTATAAATTCCTTAAAATGAGTTTTAAATAAAAAAATATCCCTTATACTTTCTCCACCTTTTGGCTAACATCGAGTGTAATAAGAAATCCCTTCATTTTGTGGCTAATATCACTTGTAAATTATTATGAAGCACGACTTCAATTTTTTTTATTTTATAATATTAAATATAAATTGTTTATATTTTATACAATAGAAATGGGAAGAGGGAGGAGAGAATTCAGAAAAGTCCGATTTCGTTAGAAGAACCACCATTATTGCGTCGCACAAGTACAATACCACACTACTTCTATGCTTGGTAGTGTGGCACTTCGTAGAATAGAGAGTGTTTCATTTCTTAAGGCTCAAATCTACTAGCAATCTGAGCTCTGAGGTATCGGAGCTTCTCGTATTTTTTCATTTAAATTTGAAAATTTCAAGAAACCTTCAATTCAATCTGAGTGTTGCTACGGTGGAAATGAGTTGAAAAGTTGAATTAGTAAAGGTTTGTGAATCAGTTAAAAAACATACAATGTTTTATGGTTGTTTTGTGTTCTACAAATTCTTTCTCCCAGGGTCTCTCTTGTATTTTCCGTAATGAAGTGGCCTCATAGTTATTCTCTTCCTCTAACTAGCTATTTGGTTCAACTACAAGATAAGTTGGGTAACATGATGTGAAGGGTGTGAATGGAAGTAATGGGATAATGATTACATGTGGATTTGTTTAGTATGATTTTTAGAGATATGGAAATGATTTTTATTTTTATCAAAAGAAAAATATAAATATAAATGATATTACCATTTTGCCCCTAAACTAAAAAAGAAAATCCCTCCTCCCTTCACCTAACCTCGTTCCCAGTAGCCATGAACAACAACATAAACAAATCAAAACCCAAATCAAAACTAGCAGCAGCCATCCTCTTCTCGTTTGCAACACCTCTACCAACCATCCCCTTTACAGATTTGGTTCAAAACCTAGATCTAGTTCAAAAAATGTTAGGGCTTATGGATGGCAAAGAATGAAGAATGACGGACTCTGAGATTGGTGATAGTGAAGAAAAGAGAAGATGTGATGCATGCCAAAGATCCAATGACATCTTCCATGGTGGTCATAGATCAAACGAGGAAGGCTCCAATTTGGGAATCACTGGTTCCTAATTCATGCTAGTTTCATTGGATTTGCCTAAAGATGGCATCAATTCCAACAAGACAGGCTCCAGTTCGGAAATCACCTAGTGGGTGCTTGCCATCAAAAGAATTCGCCAAAGGAGAAAGATGAGATGAGAAGGGGGCGCTAGCGTTGAGGTTGCTAGAGCTGGACGATTTGACGAATAAAGGAGGATAAACGGAGGAAGAGGGTCGTGTTAGTAAGGCTGACTTCCCAAGAGGGGGGGTGAATTGGGAAGTTTGAAATTTTTCTGTACAAAGTGAAGTAAGTGAAGATATCACAGTATAATGAAAGCAATGCGTAAAACAGAGTAAGGTGAAAAATAAAGATAAGGAGAAATGAAGTCAGAGATTTATCCTGGTTCGGTCTATTCACTTGACCTACATCCAGTCCCCAAGACACCTCTTGAGATTTATCCACTATACAGCAAGAATTTCAGTGGGCTTCTTGCTAAAGCCACAGTACATGGGTTTGCTCTGTTTCTGAGCTCTCTCAAACTCTTCAAGCACTTTCACTATGTGCTTCCCAATCCCCTTGTGAATATCCCTCACAAGTAAACCTATCTTCCAGATGAAGAATAGATTGATTACAATGAAGTAACTCTCTTGTAAAAGAGTGGATGTGAAAGTTTAAGTACAAGTTTTGAAGTTAAGAGGGTAAAAGCTTTTGAGAAAAAGATTCAGCAGAAATTCGGTATATACAAGTTTGATTTTGTTTTCCCACAACTTCAAATGATGTTGTATTTATAGATTTAGGTCTCAAATATCCGTTAGAGACTAAATCTATCCGTTGGAGAAGTTATTCAACGGTTACTCTGAAAAACTATCCGTTTACCAACCGCATTTAATGTTTCTGACATACTGAAATTCGAATTTTGGTTGGCCAACAGACGAATTTCGAAGGAACCGAAGATTAAAGCTTCCAACGTTACAGCACGAAGTTCGTCTGTTCATGAAGTGAAATTCGAATTTTGAAACTTACAAAACATTTTCACAATGTGACATACGAATTTTCAAGAAGATAGTTTTCGGTTCAGTATGAACAGTGTTTTCAATTTTCTACAGTGCCTTCAAAATTCGAATTTTGGATCCCCAAAATTCGTCTGTTCATTAAACGTTTAAAGAGACACAGTAGATAACTTTCTTTGAAATTCGAATTTTGTAAAGGCGAAATCCGTCTGTCAGAGAAACTCTTTTCAGACTCATTTCATCATTCGAATGTTGCAAGTTCTTATCATTCGTATGTCAATGTTTCATTTCAATAGACTCAAGAACTTAGCTTCTGAAATTCGAATTTCAATGCTCAAAGTTCGTCTGTCAGAGAGCAGTTTTGAAACTGAAATCACTCTTGATCTCAGGTGAACTTTAACATAGTTTCAGACGAATTTCTTCAATTTTCTCAAGTTTTGTTTTGTTTAAAATTCGAATTTTGAAAACCCAAAGTTCGTCTGTTGTAAAGAAGCATCTTTCAGACTTATATGAAAATTCGAATGTTGGAACTTCAAAATTCGTCTGTCAGAGAGCATTTATCAAACTTAATTTCATTTTGATTTCAGATGCACTTTATCATAGTTTCAGATGAATTTCTTTGATTTTCACAAACTTCATTTTACTTGAAATTCGAATTTTGAAAGTGTGAAGTTCGTCTGTTACAAAAGGCCTCTTTTCATACTAGATGAAAATTCGAATTTTGAACAACCAAAATTCGTCTGACAGAGAGCAGTCTCTTCAGACTTATTCAGTTTTAGCTCGAAATTCGAATTTCCAAAGGCAAAATTCGAATTTCTAACTTGACAGTTCAGTTCAAACTCTCAACCTTCGTCTGTTCAAAGGTGTTTTTCAAATATTAAAAGATTTAACACAAAATCAAAGTTTGAAAACATCTTTTCTTTAAATCAAAATCTTTTACCCAATTATACTAAAAACTAAAGATCCTACAAGAGATCTAACAGCAAATACTCAGTAAATCTTCACTTGAAACAGCTTTGTTCTTCTTTGATATCTTCAATCCAAGCTCTTGAGAGTTGGTTTAAAATCATCAAAACTCTTGATTCAACAGGTCGAAGTTGTTTTTTGGTGAAATGGGTAATATGGTAAACTTATGTCTCTTTACAAGACGGTGAAGCCCTTCACACTGCAATTTGAGGGTAAAGCCTTTTACATCAATTGGGGTGAAATGGGCTACATGAGGTAATGATGATCACGTGTGATGATGGTAACCAAACACCACAAAGAACAGTGATGTGATCTCCAACCCTTCACATACCCCCATATATAATCCAACTAAACAAATATAAATATGGGAAATTGGTGTTATGTTGTTGAGTTTAATGCCTCTACTATTTATCTATGTCATATAGCATTTAAGTGGGTATCTTTTTCTTTTTTATACCAAAAGGAGGAAGCCCCTCAGCAACTACCCAGCACTAGTGGGTTCAAAATAGTCAGAAAGCAGCAATTCATATATCACCTGAGACACATCCATAACAACATGAAAACCATGCATCGTACTCAAAGCTTGTTTAGCCAAGTGGTCCGCTACTACATTAGCATTTCTTGGGATAAGAGTCATCTCTATAGTCTATTCTCGAGCAAGAAGACCCCGACCTTCTAAGATCAAGCCATAATCTCGATGAGTATCAATACTCTCTTCACAAATTAATCTCAAAACGTCGGCAGCATCAGTTTCTATGATAAGCTTCTTATATCCTCTGTCCTATGCCATCTGAAGACCCAATATGAATGCCCATAATTCTGCAGAAAAGCTATTTCCTTCCCAAGAATGATGCATGAAGCCAAAAATATACTCACCGATGGTATTCCGTATCATTCCACCTCAGCCAATCCTGCCGATGTCGAAAACACTCCAACCATTCATCAGAGGCTCCCACCCAGTATACTTATCTCTCACAATGTGACCATTTAAGTTAATTCCACTGAATCTTTTCCTGGCCGCCTCCAAATTGTTCAAGATCATACAAGCGTGATGATTAATCACATCATTGGTCATCACCCTATTATCTAATATATGCTCATTTTGGCGTTTCCATAGAAGCCAACAGATTGTGGCAAACAATTCACTCCATTTCTCCTTTTTCCAGGGGCCATGATGCTGAATATTACTCCTTAGCCACTCATGTAACTCTTGCTCAAAGAACCTTCTAGGACATGGTGAAGGCAGTACATCGAGCCAGAGTTTCTTTATCACTGTACAATCCCTAAGCACATGCATCAAAGTTTCTGGTTTAGACTTGCACTAGGTACAAACCTCTTCAGTGCCCATCTTTCTACGAACAAGCTTTACATTAGTAAGAAGTCAATTATGGAAAGCTAACCACATAAAGGATCTACATCTTTAAATCGTGTTCAGCTTCCGAATCTTCTACCACATCGGTTCTCTATCATCCTGTTCTTTCACTATCTCTTTATAAGCGGATCTGACAGTGAAAGTCCCCAGTCTATCATGTGTCCATCTCACTACATTATGAGACTGATCCACCTTAACCCAATCACAAACATGTTGCCAAGCATTTTTAATACCCTTCCATGTGTTAGATCCTGTTTGTGTTTCATTAATATTGGGCAACAATTCATCTCCACATTCGTATTTGCTTCAAACCACCTTGACCCAAAAGTCATCTTTCCTATTAATAAGATTCCATCCCAGCTTTGCCATATAAGCTTGGTTTTGATACTTTAAATGTCTGAGTCCTAACCCACTGTTCTTTTTAGCTTTGTAAATAGTACCCCAGTCAACTAGGTGAGTCTTCCTACTCTCCCTCATATGACCCCATATGAAATCCCTATTACACTTCTCCACCATCTCACACGTGCTAACAGGTGAAGATGAAGTTTGCATGGAATAGCTCGGAATACTTGCTAAAACCGAGGCAACTAACATGGTCCTACTTGCCAAAGAGATTGATTCCGCTTTCCAACTCAGTAACTTCTTCTTAACTTTGTCTAACACTTCTTGGAAAGTATCTTTAGTGACTCTTTTATGGTGAAAAGGAACACCTAGATATTTCCTCAAATCCATTGCCATTGTGAACCCAAGAGCCTCACCAAGTTCAGACCATCAATTATGGTTGACATTCTTTGAGAAATAAACACGGGTTTTATTTGCATTAACTTTCATTCCTGAGCTAGAACAAAACTTGTCTAAGCACTGCTTCAGAATATCAACCTATTGTAAAGATGCCTCCGCAAACAACATAATATCATCAGCAAAAATTAAATGAGAGATGAGGGGTCCAATTTTACATAACCTTATAGGTCACCATTCCTCCCTTTCAGTTTACTCCATAATCAAATGAGCAAGTTTTTCCATACAATCACAAAAAGGTATGGAGAAATTGGATCCTTTTGTCTCACCCCCTAGATGGCAAAATCTTGTCCACCTTTTCCCCACTCCACAAAAGTTGCAAGGATGAAGATGAGACATAGCTGTGAATAATATTAATAATATGTTTTGGAAGCTTAAGCTCATATAGGCATTCCTTGAGAAATCCCTAGTTCATCCTGTCATATGCCTTTTTGAGATCAATTTTAATGGCCATGAAGCCCTTCTTCCCTTATATATTCCGCATAGAATGGATCACCTCCTAAGCTACAATAATATTATCCAAACTATGCCGACCTAGAACAAAGCTACATTGGTTCGGGCTAATCACACGAGGTAGAATCACCTTCACACGATTAGCAATAACTTTAGTGATTATTTTAAAAATCACATTGCACAAACTAATAGGTCTCAAATCCTTCAAAGTCTCTAGAGGGTCTTTTTTAGGAATGAGAACAATCAAAGTTTCATTTATACTCATAATCTCTAATGGGTTTGCCTACAATCTCTTAATGCAGTCACATATAGGTTTCTCAACATGCTTCCACTGGCTTTGGTAAAAAAGCACGTTAAGTCCATCCGGACCTGAAGCCTTTAAGGCTCCCATATTAAACAATGCTTCTTTAATTTCACATGTCTCAATGTCTTGTCCAATCCGCTCAAGGTCCCCCTCCTCAATTCTCGGAAAGGTGACATCACAATGGATAGGAATAGGAGAACTCTCATCATCAGTAAATAAAGTAGAGAAAAAGTTCGTGGCCATACCTTTGATTTTCTCTACATCATAAATCCAAGCCCCATTCTCATCCTGGATTTCCCCAATATGATTGCTCTTTCTTCTAGCATTGGCTCGAGAATGAAAAAGTCGGGTATTTCTATCTCCATTCAAGGACCATTCACATCTAGCTTCTTGCACCCATATAAGCGAGCCCTACATCATAACTTCCTCTAAATCTCTCCATAGTTGCTGTTGAAGAGATTCAAGTTGAGTGGAAAGCTCGCATCTAGCTTCAGTTCTAGCTATTCCATCCAATCTCTTCATCAGCTCCTTTTTCTTTTTGTCAGTAAAATCAAATACATGTCTATTCCAAGTAGCACATTCAAGAGTAAAATTATTAACTTTCTCATTCCAATCAAAGTCATCAACCCAATGCTCCTGCACAAATTGTTCAAAATCTTGGTGCAAGACCCAAGCTATAAGAAAAAGAAAAGGTCGTTGTCTTCTTCCATGAGGCTCCATCCCATTTAATCTCACTAACAAGGGACGATGATCAGACTTATACCAAGGAAGATGAGTGGCAGTAGCATTAGGAAACTCACTTAGCCAATTTCTTGATCCCAGAACCCGATCAAGTCTGCTCTCTATATCAGTCCGCTACCAAGTGTAAGCTGGTCCTATAAAGCCAATGTCAGTCATTTCTAATTCCTCCACAAAACTACAAAAATCTCTATCAAGATCCCCATAAGAGCTTGATAAAGATCTACATTCATGATAAAGCAATGTGGCATTGAAATCTCCTCTTAAGCACCAAGGCCCCTGTATGGTCTCATGAAGACGCTCAAACCACTCCAAAGCTCCCTCCTTACTGCAAGGGATGGGCTAGCATAAACTATTGAGGTCCCACTTCTTTCCATTAGCATTTTTGATAATGAGATGAATGAACTAAGAAGTTTTCTGTATCACTTCAATCTTCCATATATAATCATCCCATAAACACCATATTCCACCTTTGTATCCCTCAACATCCACAATTTCCATATATTCCTGTATCCCAATTTACTTGCAATTTGTTAAGCTTTGACTCCACTAGTTCTTGTTTCAAGAATAGCAATAAAATGAAGATGATAGAATTTAGAAATCTCTCGAATGAGATTTGGAAAGTTACGGGCCCCAATCCCCCATGAGTTCCAAAGAAAACAATTCATTGAGAAACGACTTTGGTTTGTGGGGAGTAAACCCCTAAATGATCCATAAACTGCATATCCTTTATGAGCGAGGAGTCGACAATAGACTTTGGTCCTTCTTGACCCATATGAACACCCTCCTCTATATCCTCTTCATTATACTCTTAAGGCCCATGATATTGGAGATTCGAATTAGCCTTTTCTAGGCCCATCTTGGTAACTTCCATGTCTTCAAGTCCTTCCCCTTTCTCCTTCATGGGCTTATCCACATTCAGAGGCCCATCATCAAGCGCATCAAAAGCATTATTTAATTTAATATTTTGCTGGCCCACCAACTCTTTTCCATTCCCCCCCTTAGATCCACTTGTACAAACCTTGGCAGCATAGGCATTTTCTTTGCCACGTGCTACTTTATTAACCACTCCCTTTCTTTTAGAGCCAACCGGGACCAACTTCCTATTATCCTTGTTATTAACCTCATTTCCAAATTGACGTGTCACCTCCTTATTCAACCCTTTTTGCTGAACATTCCCTCCATTAAATCCTTTCTGTTTCTCCTTGTCTCCACGTGGGTTCGAAAACCTCTACGTATCAATCACTTGCAGATTCTTGGCTGCACACTCAGCATGTAATCCCCTCATATCCGCCCTAATAATCCTGGAACTAAAATTTCGTTTTACTAGCATATGAGATCCATAATTTACGCCCTCTCCATTTATACCCTCTGCTCCTGCTGTCGTTTCTTCCGTCAAAGCCACAACTTCCTAATGCTATCCTCCATGTTTTTTGAGCTCGAACCTTTGCCATTATTACCGTTTTGAGATACATAGAGACCCGAGGTGTAATTCCCCATATGATGACCATGTTTCCCACATCGGAAGCACACAAGATGGAGGCCCTCATATTCAATCTTATAGTTCTCTCCGAAGTGCTCAAATGCAGGCAACAACAGTTTTTGAAGATCTAACTCTACACAAATCCTTGCGAAACCCCCTTTCTTCGAGAACACAGTCGTTCTATCAATCTTTAGGTTTTTTCCAACCAAATTACTTATGTGCCTCAACGATTCAACACTATATAATTCCGCCGGAAGGTCCAGGAGTCATATCCAAGCATCTATCTTTTTTTGGTTATCTGCCTTCCAAGGATTAAGTTAGGTCTCCACCTCTGTACCATAAGGTAATGATCTGCAATCATCCACAGTCCCTCTTGGAAAGCATAATCCCGATCTTCTTGATTAGAAAAAGACACAATATAATATCCGTTGTTCAGCGGTATAACCTTAATGGGGTTCTTGGCTTCCCACATACGTTCGATCCTTTGCTGCATAAACCCTACTCAGAAGGATTTCCCCAAAAGTTTTACAATCAGTGAATTCATGTACGACTTGCATAATGCCGCATATTCCTCTGCCGTGACTGACAACTTCGGAATTTTCTTGTTCTACACATCTCCTTCATTTTCTTCTTCCTCACCCTCCTCATTTTCCTGACCCCGTTCCTCTCCTACCTCCATAGCATTCTTCCCACTCATCTTGACAAAATACTCCTTCCAGCCCTTCAGAGCATCAGCCACCGACATATTCAACTCCAAGAACCCCGAATCACCAAGGCTTAATAATTTATCCTTATACGAAAAAACATGTCCAAAGGCCTGACACTCCCTTGTTTCCAACAGAGTGCCCATCGGAGTCTTCCCTTTACTTCTAAAGATTATGTTCCCATCATCTCCATCCCATCCTCCCCCATCTTCCTTCACCGTCTCATCTCTGTTCTCTCTCATTTTTTCTGGACCTTTAATATGTTATTTCTTTTTTTATATTTTTATTTAAGTGGGCATCTATGGACTTTTTCTTTTGTGATAAAAAAAAATTGGGAAGGGAGGTGATTTCAATTCTCAGCAAGACTTAAAATTTCAACAAAATGGGTTTCGTCCTGTATTTTTAGCCGCTACTAAGGATCTAGACATATTTGACCCTTGAAATGAAGTCAATTGCTAAACTAATTATTGGTTGCCACCAAGTAAAAGTTTAATGAACCCACAACCAAGGGGTTGTAGAATCCACCCACTTATCACTTGCGCCAATTAGCATTAGTTTAAGTAGCGGACTTTTGAACTTAAATCTACATTATGTGATAGTTAGTGCCATGACTAGTGACGAATGCAAAGATTTTGAATTGTGAGGGCAATGTGTGTACATAACATACTACAGTCAAAAGTATAAATATACATTTTAATTATTTTCTACAAGTTTTCATATTTTGAATACAGTGTTATTTTAAACAAAACAAAAAATCTATCTTTATATTAGTAACCAAATGATCATTTAATCATTTATTTTTTATACAATTTTGCATCCAATTCTCAACCATATTTATAGCAAATGAAGCTTTTTCAACTGTTTTAGCTACCATTTGGAGTATTAAACTAAAAGCAAATACATTAATAATTGTATAACATGTTTCCTGCTTCTACAAGTCTTATAAAAGGATTACTAATTCCTCCTCAAAGCCAATTTTAAAAATGCATAACATGTTTCCTACTTTTATAAAAAGGTTATTAATTTCACCTCAAGACCAATTTTAAAAATGCATTATCAGAAAATACATCTATAAAATGATTTTCATTCTAACTATTTAATGCTAAAAGTTCCAAAAAAAATTATGGAGGATAAAATTAAGCTAAACAAATTAACATACCCTTATCAAATGTGAAAAAACAAAGTCAATTGAATTTAAAAAGTCAAAATATAAATATATGATTTGTAAAATGGATATATGATATGCAATATAAAAATATGTAGAATATATATTAAATATGTAAATGTGTTTGGTAAAATTTTACATAGCATGAGAAGTAATAGAAAAATGAAACTTAATTAGAGTCTACCAAGCCTAATTTTTTTTGTTAGTGATTTAATACTTATACTACATAATTTTTATTTCAAATTTTTTAGATGGAATACTCAAGAATATTTTTACCAGAGGATAAAAGAAATAAAACAAAATAAAACCTACCCTTTTCTTATTATCTTCGCACAGCACCCTTCCTTTATCCTCTTGGGCAGCCGGCACAGAGCCTTCATTCTCATTTAAGTGCAAGCGTCGGCCACCATTCCTCTCAACTTCTTTCCTTCATTCTCTCATTTCCTTCCAATTTTTCTTCGATTTTCGGCCTCTCTTCCATTTGCAGCAGTGCCCTTCCCTTCTCCATCACTTTTCTCGCCGTCTATCACTCTCTCTCCACCGTGCTCCACAATTTTCCGGCGGAGCAATTAGGATACATTGGGCAATTGCCCACACAGCCATAGGCATAAATCCGTCCTTGGCTGTGACCTCATACACAGCGTCTGCTACCTAATTCCAAGTCATGGGGGTATCCTTATTTGGTAATGTTAATATGGCTGTGCTGCTTTGTTAATGAATTTTCAGCTGTTCATGATTTGTATAATTATGGAAATAATTCTAAAGTATCCGTTTTCTCTCTAATATCGCTTGGTTTATTTTAAATTTGAGACCCTGATACTGTTGGTGCAAACGTATTATGGAAATGAGAATGAGAATACCGCAGAGTATAGACACAATCCTGTAATCTTTTTCAGTTTAAATAGTGAATAATCTCCTCTCTTTCGTAGACCTATTTAAGGTGTGCACTTTGCTGACCACGGTACTTGTGACATGTTCCACTGCACATGTTTGTTTATTTGATTGTTGTTCTTTTATGGGGGGTTTTCCATGAGGGAGAAACTATTGGTTTCTCTGATGCTAAGATGCTTTAACCCCAAACTCCAGAATTCTTTGAATTTATTTATATTATGGACAACCGCCACTATTCAATATGGTTGCTCTGCCCTTGTTTGGTTGTCAAATGCACAAGTCTTGTTTTATTGTGGGTCTTGGTTGAAAGGAGTCTAGGCAATGTTGAGACTTGAGATGTTGGAACATATTGTTTTACTTGGTTTTAGAAATATAATTTCTCAGATTGGCATTGATCTTTCATGATTTCTTATTGATAATGGAAATATGTTTACTTGTCTACACAGCCAAAACAGGTGTTTACTAATTGGTTGGCGTTATTGAGTGTCTTGAGAAACATGTTTAGACAAGCATTGGGCAAGGTTTGCAGCAAAAGTATCTATGCTTATGAAGGGAACAGAGTTAGGCCTTGGATTTATGTGCCCTCAAGTTATGTCCACAGTGGAAAGGTAATTTCTTCAACTCTTTTTTTTTTTAATTTCTTTAATTGTTTTTTGTTTTTGTTATTTGTCTACTTATTAGTTAGGCTTTGGCTGTATAAAGATGTCCCGTATCAGCCTTATGTGAGCTGTATTTAGTGGAATATGAAAGCAAAAAATTATGAACACTTGGGGGATGTTGGGATTTGGTTGGAAAAGAGAAAGAAAGGTATCCAAAGAGAAAGGAATTGAGAGAAAAGTAAGGTGAAGAGATGGTTAAATCCAAATTTTCTTCCTCTTGTTTGGGGAAATTATTCTTCCTCTAAATTCTCTAAAATTTGAGGGAACTTAGAAGTATGAAGGAGGGAATACTTTGAAGGATTTTGGTAGGTTAGTTGAAATTCCTTCATTACCTCCCTTCCCCGTCAATAACTCATAAACAAGGGAAAGGCTTCCATGAAACTTTCCCTTACTACTCTCCATTTAAACATACCTTTATTTTTCATTTTGTTACAAGCTATGCCTATGATGTAAAGGGTTTAGTGCTTTTGAAGGAAGACATTCATTCCATGTATAACCCATGGAATTAGATGCTGATTGCCAAGCAATAAATCAAGTATACTATCTTAAAGTATTAAGGAAGACTGTTGGATGGGTTTTTAGTTGGTACTTAATTGATTCATATCTGGGAATCATGGTATTGTCCCCCATTTATGTGTATTTCTGTGGATAATAGAATATTAAGCATTGCACCCTTCAGCTTTTTCTTATATTAAATCCTGATTGTTTGACTAAATGAAATGTTGAGGTTCTGTGAAAAAAAGAAAAGAAAACAAAAGAAAAAAAAAAGAGTTGTTGAGTAAGATCAAATTATAAAGTGTACATCTACAACTTTTGGTTTTCTTTACTTATATTAAATCCCTGATAAGTTGTCATTATTGCTTCTGCAACTTTTATTTCGTGCATTTTTATAACCATTCATAAAACTAATATGCACTCTGGTCCTTGCATATCATCATATCATCAATGAGTAATGTTACTCAGACAGCTGAAAAGGAAACAATAAAACACTAAGCCTTGTTTCTCTTGTATTGTATGAGTAGCTTTACTCATCACCTAAGTGAGCTTTTACCTTTATATATATATGACACGTTTTATTATATTTTATGGTTTTTGAAGATCCATCAACGTGTCATGTGTCCATGCTTCAGAGTTGACCTTGTTGACTTATTTCCTGCTTTCTTGATCCCTCACATTCTTCTTTCTGGTATTTTTACTGTTCATCATGAAACTTGCTTATTCAAGAGCATAGGTTGAAAGTAGTTGCTTGCTACTTATACAGAAGCATTTTGCCTCTTCCTATCTCTTCCTATCTCTTATTGCTTGGTATCATAAGATTAAGCTGATTTAGTATCCATCAGATCCAAAATTACAAATAAAATTGACATGAAGTCGATAGCTCGAGATATACTCAAATTTAAAACAAGAAAATTGCACATCTGGCTGATGGTCATAGTTAGTGGGTCAGCTTATTCTTGGCAACCGATTTTTCTCTTACTTGGTTATTCTTGATGATATATGTTGTTTGCATTTAGTACAATAGAATGGAAGTGTCCGACAAGTGGCTCTTTATTGAGTACAGATTCTCTCCATTTAAGATGAGAAAATGGCTCATTTTGAACAAATTTTTGTCATTTAGTCGATTTTGATGGTTTAGATATATTCTTTTATAAAATTAAAAAATAATTCTTAATAGATTTTGATGGTCTTGATTAACTAAACGGTGAAAATTTATTTTAAAAAATTATCAGCTTTCTGCCCAAAGTTGAATGGATCCTTATAGATATCTTTATCCTAAATGTTTTCTTGGACAGAATGTGCTTACTTTTTTAGCATGTGTTTCATACAGGTTCATATGGCACCACGAAGCTTTTTCGGTGTAGAGGATTTCCTGGACGATGACAATAGCCGACCTTATACTTATCAGAAAGAGAAGAAATCAAAGAATCCAAATAATAAGCATGTCTCATTCAAACAGAGAACAATTGCCTATATGGAACCTTTCACACTTGATGTGTACATCTCAAAACGCTTTGTAACAGCTTCAATCACTCACAGGGTGACAAGCAAACAAGTTGCAGTTGCTGGTACCAATTCTAAGGACATAAAAGCTGCAATTAAGTCTCGATCCGACATCCCGGCATGCTTGGCGATTGGTCAAATTTTAGCTGAGAGGGCAAGAGAAGCTGATGTTTACACTGCGTCTTATACTCCAAGAGAGAGGGACAAGTTTGAAGGGAAAATTAGAGCAGTGGTTCAATCGCTTATTGATAATGGGATTGATGTCAAAGTTTATCTTGACTGAGTGAGCATATTACATGAGCAAATAATGTCATTGAAGTTATTGATACCAGGAAACAACAAGCTCCTGATATTTTGGTTCTTGTAATATAGCCCTCTGGTATGTTTGTTTAATCTTGTTAATAGGCTTAAGGTAATTTTCACTATGGTGATGTTGATTCTGTTTTCCCCCCCCTGGAAAATTCTATTTTGTGGTTGACTTTTTAACAAACTAAAATAGCTCTCTTGCATTTGCATGGATCTCGAGATGAGTTGCACTATTGATGGTTTTTGAATAATACTGCTTTTTACACCTTTTATAAATATTTTATATTGTTTTTCCATTTAATTCATGAAATTAGTAATGGGGACTAACCAAGGTTTAGTTTATTTTATTTTAATTTAATTTACAAAAACTGGGGAAAGTGCAAGGGTGTGTGCTCATGCATGCATACATTTTTGCATGTGTATGTATGTGTACATGCAAGAGTGCAAGTGTGCATGTCTGCATGTCTGCATGTCTGCATGTATGTTCGTGCTTGTTTGTTACAAGACTATTAGTTGTAATTATTATCAATTTGGTCTAGCCAAAGGAAAATTGTTATCCATTTAGCTTGCTCAAACATTGCTTTCAAGATTGATTATAAATTAGGGGGATTATAGATTAGGACCAGTTTTTGGAATTAATAACAAATATGGTTTTATTATTGCTCAATTTTCAAGTTTTACTACTTAGTTTTCAATTATTACCACTTTTATGAGTTAAAAATTTTTTTATTTGTTAATAATTTTAGAAACTGATAATAAATTATAATTCCCCCTTATAAATTTACTTTTCTTCACCAATAGAAAATGAAGAGATACATACACGTGTATTGGTTTCAACTTGAAACCAATATATTGAACGCAACAAATTATAAAATTTTAGAATGCTTGTATGAGAAATATTTATATATAATTATATGTATTTAACAAATTAGTATATAGAAAAAAAAATATAAAATATTTAATTTTCAAATAATAATTTCAAAGTAATATAAAGGTATTCATAATAAGCAATTAAAAAAAATTGAGATATTTCCAAGTTTTGAGTCATTTTGAAACATTTTGGAGGAAAAAACTAATGATACAAATGTTAAAATTTGTTATGGGAATTGTGAAGTGTACTATGTGTATTGTGTCAAATATGTATTTGATACAAATACATCAACATTTTGGAAGCTAGAAGAATATTTCCTATGATACAAAAATTAGTAAAAGCTAATTTTTGGGTAACAAAAAAAATAAAAATATCATTTAGTATTTGAAATACTTTTGATGTGAAAAAATATTTTTTTTGAAGGATGGATAAAATGGTAGATTAAATAAATTTGGGAAATAAAGTTTGAATATTATTATACACATTAACATGATTGAACATAAAAAAGAAAAGAGCCTCCGGAAAAGCTACATTCACAAGTTAATTTATTAAGTTTCTTTTTTACTCATTTTTTTATTATATGTTTATACATACGTATTTATATTTAGATCTATATTTAAGTATATTGTATATTTTAATAATATTTTTTAATCACTTATGGTATATATACTCTACAAGAGAAACACATTTGCATGACGCTATTTTTTTTTTGGTTAGTTTTTAATACTGCTAAATAAATATCATCAATATATAATATAAAATCTGAATTAGCACTATATAATGAACAATATAATTCATTTCTTAAATTTCATATAGCACATAAGGAAACATGTCCAATTTTGTTATAATCAAGGGAAAGTATAATCTAAGAAAAATGTGAGCTATCAAGAACAGAGTTATAATGTACAAACATTATATTTTGGTGGGTTGGAACTTCGAAATGCTAACATACCACCATATTATATATATGGTTCCAAATATACATATATATATATATATGTTTTAAATCTCTTCTACACTTTTTTAATCCCTTTGCATCCTCTCATATTTTTTGATCAAGATTAGGGGTATGTCTTTATTTTTTATTTTTTTTATTTTTTTATAAAATGATTCTTATGAGAAGATGTAGACAAGATACACCATAGGACCTCTTCTTATTAATAATAAAAAAAGTATGAGGAGGGCTACTGATTCTATATGAGGAGTGCCATATTTATTAGTTACTGTGCCTTTTATTCCTTCTTGGTAATTGGGGAAAGGGGGAGAAAATTAATATTTTTTATTTTCTATTTTCTAAATCAAATAAGGAGAGAAGAGGGAAGGGCCACTCAGCTCAAGTTTGTTAAACTAAATAAGTGAAAATCTAAATTTTCACTTCTTTCCCCTTTTTTTCAAATCCTTCAAACAAAACAGACCTTTAAGATGATATGCATTTCATTTGTTCGACTTTTTTATGTTATAATTTTATGATTTCATTCAAAAGCCAATAATAATTTTAAAAAAAATGGTGAAGCGCACACCTTGTGGTAATGGGTCAGGTCCCTTGCTGCTATGGTATTGTCATGGTAATTTTCCTTTTTTTAAAATAAAAATTATAGATAAAAAATAAATTTTTTAGAAATTATGTAAATATGTATTTTGTGTGGTTTTGAATTTTTTTAGTATTTTTTTCTTAATCACTAAAAAATTGTGTAAAACTGTGAACTATAGAAATTTATTTTTACTGCATAACATCATTTTGATAAATAAAAAATTTAAAACTATACAAGATACATTTTTACATTATTCCGAAAAAATCTAATTTTTATTTATAATTTTTAATTAAAAAAAAAAATCTTGCCATGGCACTGCCGAGGCAGCAGGGTGTCCAGGAGAGACCCCCTGTCGTGTGGTAATAAAATGACACTGGGGATCCGCACCCCACTCAATTTTTACCAACCCTGTCACGTTGCCACTAAATCAAACGTGCTTAGGGTGCTCAAAATAGTGCTTTCCTATGCTGTGACCTATGAGATTGAAGAAGGTGCTCAACAGAATTATTGCCCCTTCACAGGGAGCTTTCCTTCAGGGGAGACTCATATCTGATAACATCATATTCATACTGGTAGCTGACCTTATGAAGCAGCTTCATAAAACATGGAAAGGGAAAACAGAATGGGCTGTTCTTAAGGTTGACTTTGCTAAAGCATTTGATAAACTTTCGTGGGATTTTGTGGCTACAGTATTAGCAAGAATGGATTTTCCTGTTAAATGGATCAATCTAATTCATCAGTGTATTTCTACTGTCTCATACCAAGTTCTTCTGAATGGTGTTCCTTCACCTGTGATCTATCCTCATGGTGGAATTCATCAAGGGATTGAATTTCAAAGTCAAGCTTTGTGGAAGGGATTGAAAATTTCTCGAAAAAGCACAATCTATCTCACACTTGTGCCATATTTAGTAAAAAACAACAAAGTCTATTTTATAGAAGAAAAAATGAGAAAAAAAATTTATTTTAATATATTTAATTTTAATATTTAATAAAAAATTATTGTTAATTATAAAAAATATTTTTTAATAGAAGAACTGTAATCAGATACCAAATATATCAACATGGATTCTCTCACCCATATTGTCTTTCTTAAAATCAACTTTGCATCTACCAATCATATGCGGATGACACTGTTCTCTTCTTTAAGCTTCAAGAGAGGGAGCAACTTCGGTGAAACAAGCGTTGGAACTATTCAGCTCATGGTCGGGTCAACAGGTGAGTTATCAAAAATCTGAGCTCATTCTTAGCCCAAATTGTACAGAGGAGGAAAGAGCTTTTCTGTCTGATTTTTTTCAGGTTCGTCTTTCTGATAGACTGGAAAAATACGTGGGAATAAAAATACTTGGGAATCTAGGTTGATATTGGAAGGAATAAATCTTGCCTCTATCAGCATATTCTTAACAAAATTTCTAGCGAACTTGCTGATTAGAAGATTAGGAATCTGTCGCAAGCATCTAGACTTGCGTTAATCAAATCTGTGTTATCCCTGTCTTACATATATTATCTCTCTTGTATCCGGCTTCCTGAGTATGTTTGTAAGAAGATTGATGGCATCTGCTGCAATTTTTTCTGGGGCTTGAAAGGAGACAGGACGAAAATGCACTTAATTAAATGGAAAGAACTTTGCAAATCTGTAGAGCAAGGAAGCGTAGGTTTAAGGCCTGTTTCTTTGATTAATCGATCACTTCTGGCTAAGCAGTTGTGGAGAGTTGTTGATTCTAAAAATGATTCACTGCTAGGGAGTACTTTAAAAGCCAAGTACATTGCTGTGAATTCTATTCAGCCAATGCACTGTCCTTATAATGCATCATGGATGTGGAAGGGCATAATCAAGGAAAGGGATCTTGTTTTTTACTTTTTTCCAATCTCAAATGGAAAACTGGAAATGGTAAAAGTATCAGACTGATCACCCTCTCTGGTGGCCTATGAGAGTAGACAGAGTCACTCCCTTGAATACACCTCAATATGTGGCAGATTTCTTCAATGATATTACTAAAGCATGGGATTCTAATCTAATATCAGCTTTCCATGATCCACAGGTGGCTGAAACATATTAGCATCATCTTTCTCTATGACTGATTCCCCAGATAAACTGGTTTGGAAACATGAGCCTGATGGTATCCTTACTGCTAAATCTGTCTACAAGTTCTTAATTCGAGAATTTCAGGGGGAAGAAGCCATTGCAGGGGGAGGCTGGAGAAACCTATGGAAAACTCAACTTCCTCCTAAGTACGTTTTATTTGCTTTGAAACTGCTAAAGAAGGGCATACCAGTGACAAATGTCTTAATGAAACATCACCTGAATTACTCTCAGCAGTGTGTATTTGGATGCTCTAACAAGGAAACGTTAAATCATATTTTTCTTTTATGCCCTTTCGCTAAAGCTGTGTGGTTCGGAGCATTTCCTTCTTCTATTCCCCTATTGAATTCTAGTGACACTGTGGATTGGCTTTCAACATTTTGCTCAGCAGCTCTTTCAGATTATGGCTTTCTGTTGGAAAGCAAGGAATGACTCACTGCACAAATCTGTCACTTTTGCTCCCTTGCAGGTGATTAGCGAGGTTAATTACATCTCAAATCTATGGTCTACGGCCTTATCTTTAAATAAGGAGAGGAAGGATAGCAAGGGAATTGGCGAGGCAATTGTGAAGTTCCAAAGCTAACATCAAATATTTCATCGAGATGGGCAATATGCATTCGTAAGTTGAAAAAAGGAAGAAGAAGGAGCATCTTGGCTGTCTTAAAATTGGACAATCAAATTGTGAACTATCATCTGTGGTGCTACAAGAAAATTAGATCTGTGTTGCTAGCACTTCGGCATGCTCTACTATGGCTTCATGGTATGCAGAATGAAAATGAGCATCAATTGACTATTTTTTACCTTTGTCGTGATGTGTATGTTTCTGTTTTTTTTTATGAGAAAGTTGGGAGGGAGCGATGGCGCTCCCAACTCTTGGAATGACTTGAAATTTCAATAGTTGAGGATCCATTCTATACTTTCAAATGATATTCATGACTTTTTTGAATTTAGGGTCTCCGGGTTGTGAGTTCAAACCCTCTCTTTGCTGCTAACTAGCAAGCACCCATACCTACCTGGGACTCTGAATTAAAAAAATCCATGAATGGCATTTGAAGGTACAGGACGGATTGCTCAACTGCGAAATCACTAGCAGGCATCTATACCTACTAGGGGTGGAAGAACTCCCCACAATCAGTTGTTACGAAACAAAACTTTAGCGACAAAGGGGGTTTGAACCCACAACTCTAGGAACCTAGATTCAAAAAAGCCACAAATGGCATTTGAAGGTATAGGATGAACCCCCCAACTATGAGATCACTAGCAAGCATTCACGTCTACTAGGGGGTGGAGGAATTCCCCATGATTAGTTGTTATGAAGCAAAACTTTAGTGGCAAAGAGGGGGGTTGAACCTATAACCCGAAGGTTGCAAAATCATTCTTCTTGCCACTTGCGCCAAGTTAAATATGCATATATTTCTATTTTTGTTTCTTTCAGTCTTTCCTTTTGTACTGTTCCTTTGTTTTTTTAATATCACTAATCAACTTGCATATTGACGCGTGGTTTAATAATATTGGTTTTTTTATAAAAAAAATAATTCTATGCTGAGACTAAGACCAACAACAAAAAAAAATGTTGTGACCCACAATTAAGGACATGAATTTCAATGGACTTTTTTTTAAACATAAATAAACTTCTGGCTCTCAAAAGTCTTGCTGGAATTTTATATTGGCCCTTATTCGTCATTCTGGTTTTAATTTCATTAAATAAATTTTCATTATTAGAAAGTTAATCCTTAAATGTTCAGAACATCAGAGATTTAATTCCTATATTATCCAACTTGGCATTAACTTTGTTAAAATTCATATGATGTGTTAAAAGTGAGACAAGTTGATGTATACATAAATCCTGACAGAGTTTTTCTTTTATTATTATAATTTTGGCTCTAACTTATAATAAAATTGACGGAATTTATTGTTGATCATAATATGTTATTGTTAACAGATATTATAGTTTATCATTTTATTTTAATCCGTGTGTCATGCCAACTCATCTTTCCTTTGATAAATTGGCACAAATTTGACAAATTTAAGTCATGTTGGATAGATGAGGATTAAATTTCCAATCTTTAGATAATTTAAAGATTAACTCTCTAACTCTAATAATGTAAAACTACATGAAGTAATTCAATAAAATTGAGACTATAGGACCAAAAGCTTCCTTATCCTTATTTTTTAATGATATTATGACGAATATAACTTTAAAAAAATTTCAGTAAACTTATATTGTGAGGTATTTTTTTCTGAAGTGGATTTTAAATTTAAAAATAATTTAAAAGTATTAACTTTAATAGTTAATAATAGGATAGGATAAGTAATACCTGAGAAAATCTATCCTAATTCAATTGGAAACAAAATTTAATTTAAGTACCTAATTCTTTTTCTTAAAAAAAAATCATACTTTTACAATTAAAAAATATGATCAGTTGGCTGTTGGCCAAAAGATTGAAATATGATCAGGCCAAAAAAAAAAAAAAACACGATAACAAAAATATAAATAAATTATTTTATTATATAAAAAGTCGGAATATTATGGCTAGTTTTGTCAAAAACTCAATATAATTTGAATGAATCTTTTTAGGTTCCGAATGAGAGGGCTTGAGGGTTGAGTTTCGTCAAATTTAAAGCAACGACAATAGTCGTCCCTCTAGCTTCTGACCCACTCTCTCGCTGAGTTCTTGTCCACCGTTTTCTCGCTTTGAATCGCCGGCTTTCTGACTCAACTTCCTCAGGTATTTCCTCCCTCCTTGCTTCCGACTACACCTTCACTGTGTCTTTCGATTTGCTTGTGTAGGCGTTAATGAGGAATTGTACCGATCTGTTTGCTTGGGTAATTGCTTTGAGTGGTTTCTTGGGTCATCTAGTTTACCATTTTGAATGGAGTTCTGTGTTTCTTAAGCGATTATGCCAGAATTTGGTGTATACGTTCTTCGCTTGAATTTCCTACTTTTCTCTGGGAAATTGGATAAACCTCCACTGCCACTCGAATTGATGTTTTGTTTCGAGTTTTTGTGATAAGGGATATGTTTTGATGCTTTTTTCAATTTACAATTGATACAAAGGTTGTGTTAATACTTGTTGCTTTTGTCCTTCTTCCTTTTACTCCTCTAGAAAGGAGCTGGATGTGCTGCTGATCTGTAATACAAGATTTGTCTGCTGGACTTAGATAATAATCATATACAGTCATCGTGGAAGAATTGGTATGATAGTGCATAATGCCATAATCTTATGGCTATAGCAGGAGAAGTGAAACAAAGCAAAGTTGTGAATGGTAACAAAAATTAAGAACATAACATTCCAGTGGCATATTTTATAATGCTATTATCTCACTCAATGACCATGAAGGGAAAAGATTTGGGCAATTAGATGTTAAAACCTTATGTCATGGACCATTTGTTTTGTTATTTCGTTGACCTAATTAGCAGTCTCTTGAATAATTATTAATCTTGTGAACGGATGGAGAGTGGTCCTAGTGTTCTTGGTATTATTATTTACATCTTTAACTCAGGCCAAAAAAATTCCATCTTTAACCACAGAATGATAAGTTCTGCAATTTTGTAACCTGTTATATTGAATGTAAATTATTACTGAACTTGCTGATGAAGGAAGGTGTAAAGGTTAAGAAAAAATAGCAAGACTCACAATTTGATTCATCTATACAGTTCATGGTGTTGAGGAGGTGCACTTATTATTTTTGGAACTATTGATTGCTATTAATCCTTCTAGGAAATTTCCCATGCTGAAGAAATATATTTGTAGTTCATGACATGTTGATAACATTCAAGGCTGTCTTTCTGTCTTTGTTTTACTAGCCATACCGCATGCCTCATAAGCATCTGGTGTGGATGTTGTGCAAGCATGCTCATGTCCTTGTTCTCATGAATATGAGTGAAAGCATTAAGCAGTGTGAGCATGAATATGATATGATTTTTTAATATATTTTTAACACAGTTTTGCCCCTGAATCTTACAAATTAAGATTCTACTATACTCATGACTAGCCATAGTGGAGCATTGTTATGGTTAAGAATTGAATATAAGCTTGTGATGTTGCTCCTCTTAGCCTTTCCTTTTTAGTGTTCAACATTAACCAAATATTTCTAATGTCAAGTTAATTTTATCACTAATTTAGAATCTGTTATGCGCCTCTTAAAATTTGATCTTCTACTTGTGTCAAGCACCTTCATATTTGAAAGAATGATTCAACTTATATGTTCTTTTGTATAAATAGGCTAGTGAATTAGCATTGATGATGATAATATTCTGCCATTATTCCTTCAGATATTTACTCTCTATAATGATTTACTATCTATTTTCCTAACTTCATTATACTTGTATCTGAGAAACAGCTGTCAGTTAAAGAAAAAAGCAGTGTATTCGAAAATGTCCAACATTGAGACTTAATATGAGACTTCAAAATCTCAATGTGGCACTTTCCCTTTTTACTTGGTCTCTCTCGTGCTCTTGTATGTGTCTTTTGTGACACATTTTTTGTAACTGATAGATACGTGACTTGAGGGCAGATGTTAATGCCTGCACGTGCACAAACATCTGCCATTTTATTTACCTTTTGTACATTTGTGTAGTTTCCTTATTACTTTTAGGTAAACAAACAAGAATGGTACAAATGAAAAGGATCAGTATCTTCGTAGGAAAACAAAATTCAGAATAAGAACGCAAAAAATATAAGGAAAAATAAAGTCAACATCTATGTTGTGTCATTTTGTTGTATTTTTGCAGTGCTGCTGTCAAATCACATTGCAATGTGTTTCCTATGTCTGTTTTTGTGCTTTATATATCTGCTTAAATGGTTGTGCTTAGTCCTTTTGTGCACATGTTTTTGTCAGATTAAATACAAGATCTTCCTAAGCAACTTACTTCCTTATATATTTGTTAAAGACTATATTACAACTATTCATGGGCCCTTAATAGCTTAAATTTTGTACGTGATATCAAAGGCGCTCACATCAACATCCAAGGCATTGAGGCAAGGCTCTATTAATTGCCTGTGCCTCTCATGGTGTGAGAGGCATTTCTGCGCCTTTGGTGCTTTGTTGTCATTCTAGGTGTGTGCTTTTGTTGCTTCTCTGTTTGCAAGCAACAAGAGAAGGGTCAACTTTTAAGTCCAGCCCAAAAATATTAAATTAGCAGTAAGATAAATAGAAAACTACAAAATCAAACCTTAGAGGCCTAGCTCAGCCTTAGAGATTTAAAAGAATAGGTTAAAATAGTTATTCTTGTTTTAAATGATTGATAAATTCAACAGACCCTAACTTGTCTTTTTCTACATTCCGTAAGTCCTACAAGTATGACCTGTGAGCTTTCACACTGAGATCTTGTTTTTCAATTTTTTCTTTAATGTGAAGAGTTGCCATTAGTTTAATTTCTTCATTATGAGTTTGCTCTGTAAACATAATTAGCTTATTAATTGAATGACGTAACATCCTTGTTCTGTTTGTCCATGTTGTTTGGGAAGCATCTAATCTATAAAATTTTTAATATATCATTCTTATGTATGCATAAATATCTTTTGGACATGTGCTTAAGCATTTATCCAGTGTTTCAAAAATTGGATTGATCATTAAAGTGAAAGGAGAAGCTGGTTACAGTTCTATTGTTTGCCTAAGAAGCACAAATAATTCCCAATGAGTGAAATATCCATGTTGTACATTTTAAAAAAAAAAAATTTTTTTTGGTGACAAAGTTGCACATGCTTTTGATACTGAGATGTGTGCAATACAGCCCAATACATGTAACGAGCACATTGTTATTGTCTTGTGTTTGTGTTTTTTATTTTTAAAATTTTGGATGTGGCTTCAATACCCTCACTATTGAGTGAAACCAGCTATTTTTCACTTTCAACATTCAAAACATTCCTCTCAAGTCCTAAAAGGTTTTTCACTTAGAGGGATTGTAGTTTCTTTTTTCCATATTCCTAGCCCTTAAGATTTTCACATAAAGGGACACGATAAAGTTTATGAATGCCATATCTGCCCCCTTGTTCAACTTTAAGGTTCTAGGGCAAGTTGTTTTTGATACATTCGTCTTCTAGCTTTTCTTTTTCCCCCCACGTTTTCCAATCATAGTCTCCATAACTGAATTGACTTTGCTTCTTCTGGATGATGTACAACATCATAAAATTTGAAAAGGGCAAAAAGATTTGCCTCGCTTCTATAATGCTAATGCTAACTTTTTTACTTTGGCAGGTTGTGTGCTCAGGTACTTGTATAAAATGAAGCAAGGAGGAGTCAAGCACTCTGAGAATTGTCCACAAAATTCGTCTAAACGTGTGCCATCAATAAAAGATGATAGCAAGAAGGATGTGGAGAATCAGCCTGAAGGATCTAGTAAACCAGAGTCAAGTGGCAGAAAAGCTCCACAATCATTGAAGGCCAAATCAAGAATTGTCAAGACATCTCAGCCTAGTAAGTTTAAAGCAAAAAAGAATAAAGGATTTAAGCAAATTCGGGGAAAGCAACAGCAGAGAAAGAATAAAACAACAATAGGAGAGAATGAAAGTTCTCACAATGGAAATGAGCATGGCAAGAAACAAATTTCAGAAGACAGTCAGCAGAAGAGAACTACTGATGAGCAGCCTAAGGAGAAGAGCCAGCTGGAAGACAATCTCAATCAGGATAGTCAAAATAAGGGCATCAGTGACAAACCGCTTACCAAGCAGAGCAATCACACTCAAAATAGTAAAGAGAGGACAAGTGAGGCAAATAAGAGTAAGCAAGAACAGAAGAACAGAGGAAAGCATGGTAAGTCAAACAAGGGTGTGAATAATAGAAAGAACAAAAATGAGCAAGGCAGCATAGAAAAGATTCATTTGAATGAACAAAATGAAGAAATGCTTGGTGGCTTAATCTTCATGTGCAATGCAAAAACAAAGCCAGACTGTTTCCATTATCGAGTCATGGGTGTTTCTGCTGGTAAAAAGGACGTTGTTTTAGGAATCAAGCGTGGGCTTAAGCTTTTTCTGTATGATTTTGATCTTAAGCTGTTATATGGGATATACAAGGCATCGTCTTCTGGTGGCATGAAACTTGAACCAAGAGCTTTCAATGGTTCCTTTCCGGCTCAGGTTTCTTTTGTCCATATTTAATTTTCTACCTGTCCTGCACTCCTGCAAATTGTTCTCATTTTTGTTCTATCAAGATTCATGTGCTTATATTTAGCTCTGAATTTCAGGTGCGATTCAGCATTGACAAGGATTGCTTCCCACTACCTGAGAGCATTTTCAAAAAGGCCATCAAAGAAAATTATAATGAAAAGAACAAGTTCAAAACCGAACTTACTGTCAAACAGGTGAGAATCAAATGTTTCCTCTGGTGGAGTGGCCATTGTTTTGCTTTATTCTTTTTCATCAATACTTTCCGTTTCAGGTTAGGAAGCTCACAAAACTTTTCAGACCAGCAGCACTTCATTCAACTTTGCAGCCTCTTCATGCCCCTCCAAAGGTAGTAATGCAGGATAGGGAGACTTCTGATGGTGTTGGGGGACAAAGGTCCCATTTGCACGGGGATAGATCTGACCGAGATCATTATGCCAATAACCATGCAAAGAGTTCTAATGCTCTGCCGAAAGACCTGAGAGGGGAATATTCTCATGATTTATTTTTGACTGAAAAAGATTATCGAGCTTATGGTCTTCGTGGAGATAGAAGAAATCTGACACCCCCTTCTCATGGGAATACCATACGGGAACCATACAAGAGAGATCATGAAAGAGAGCACCTTCATGAATTGGGCCCTATCTACAGGGAGAATGTCCCTGCACATGCAGAAAGACTTCGCTCTGATCCTCTATATTTAAATGAGAGGGAATATCAGGCCTATGGTCATGGTGTAGGAGATGACTATGCAAAGGATCCTTACCATTCCCGCCGATATGGTGCATCATCAAGGGACCCATATATGCGGCCTTTATATAGAGAGGAATTCTCTTCAAGCTCTTCAGTTGGAGGAAGAACCTTGAGCATGGCTGATAACTTGCATAGGAGAGAAACCTTTCAAGGTAGGCAATACTCAACATATGCTGCTGAAGCTTTGCCGGAGTATAACCGGATGCGGCACTATCATGGAGCCGAGCCAGTACCCACCCATGTGCCAGTTTCTTCTCGTTATGCATTTGATGGGCCTTCATATTCCTACCGCTAGCTTGGATAAGCATTTTGTTCTTTGTTGTGCTCCTAAAGATTGTTTTGCTTCTTGGGAATTAATGGGGAATCAAGACAATAGTACATGCCCAAAGTATTTCTCAGGTACCTGAGAATTGGTGATAGCATGTTTTACAAATTATGTCTGAAATCTGAATGTTGTAACATTGCATGTGTGCTTGCCAGTTGCCACTGTGATAGAGTACTTATGGATCAGGCTCTCGCTAGCCTAGGAAATTTTCAAGGCTATTTTGCCTATTTATTTGGTTATAGGCCTTGCAGTAGTTAGTAGTTCAAATATGCCCTTTGTATATACCAAAAAAAATTATTTATGCACTTTGTATCTATTGATTACATGTTGGTTTAATGAATAGGAATGTTGATAGAGTTGCTTTAACTTGTCCCAGCAACTCCGGTCTATGAATTTGGTATTGACAGATTGGAGATGGTTTAGATTAAACTCATAATAAGATAGAGGCCCTTATAGATAGCGGAAAGGATGTGGATGGAATAAAATTGAATGGAATGAGATGGAATGTCAATTACGATGAATCCGTTTGGTATTGAATTAAGAATATGAGAAAGAAATCTTTTATATTTGATTAAATAAAAAGAAAAAAGTGAATGACCAAAATACTCTCAACAAATTAAAAAAAAAAAATGGCCCCTTCCTGGTTCCTACTTCGTTTAATCTCCGTCCTCACATCAACCAGATTCAATTAAACCGCACCCTAAGATTCAATCAAAAATCAAACCAGATTTGTTCAAAATTAAATCAAAATCAACGTTAGGGTTTTGCAGAAATTCAAGAATCAACTTCGTTGATCCCTCACTCCCACCCTCGTCCACAATCAACTTCGGCAAAAGCTTTCTGAATACACCATGATTTTCTTTGCCTTGCCTCTGCCGTCGCTACGACTGCTCTCTACATCTTAAGATCTAGTTCAAGTGAAACCTTCTTGCTATTTGAATTGAGACGTGATTTTTACATCACGGAATGACCATTCCATCAGATTTGTGAAGGCATTTTTTTATGCTTGTTTGGTATAAGATGGGAATAAGAAAGGGGATGGAAAAGCTCTTTTTTATAAATATTAGAAACTTTCTTTTTTAATAAAGCCACTTTGTCATCTACCAAACAAATTTTGTATATTTTTCCTCACCAAAGGGAATGGGAAAGCTCTTTTCTATAAATATTAGAAACTTTCTTTCTAACAAAGTTACTTTCTCATCTACGAAACACATTTTGTATACTTTTTCTCACCTTTTTTCCTTTTTCTAGATTCATTTTCAATGTACCAAATACAGTATAAATGTGGCAGTAATCTCTCCCTAAAGGAGCTCTATCTTGCAATCAAACTATCTCTTTTATTGGCCAACGCAATCAAACTATCTCTAAGACTGAATCTTTACTCCATTTTCTAGGATTCCCTCACTTTCTTTTTAATAATTAACCATGACCTGCATCTTACGATAACAAATCCGTTTTATGTTATTTTTTTTCAATATTTTAAGCATTAACGTTTAGATTTGTTAATTTTTGTTAAAAAATAAAACCAAATAGATCTAATAATTAAGAACTAAATTGTCAGTTTACACTTCTACCTGGAATTAAACATTGGGACTGGAAGAAAAATTTCCTGAACTTGGCTTGGTCCCTATGGACTAATTCATGCAAGAAAGCAATGGAAAATGAATCATCAAGTGGGAAAACTTAGTGAGAAGTTGCTTGCTTAGGCTAAGAGGGGAGGAAACTTTGCTATATTGCAATCATGGGATTGTGTGGGATATGTTGTACATGCGTATTATTTTTTTGGCGGAATATGTATGTGTATTATTTTGTCTAACTTGAGCACATTATTCTGTGTGTTAGGTTGTTCAACCAATATGGTAACTCGATAAGTTTGATCTTATTTGGCATATTGGGTTGGTTTCAAAGACTGGGTTGAGTTGGGTACTAGGTTGAAGTTAAACCCGGTTCCGCCAAGTCCCCATATATATATATATATAATTTTGATTTTTTTAAAAATTTATAAATATTATTTTTATATGATACTTTTTTAATACATTATATGTAATAAATTGATTATGTTATTATTGTAAATATTTTTAAGAATTCAATTTTTTAATTTTATTGAAAATTTTAAATTGATTTCTTAATATTGTATAAAAATAATACACGCTTATTGAATATTTATAATTTTAATAAATTTATTTTTTATTATAATATTATTTTTAAGAAAATATATTTTGGATGAATGTAATTATATTTTGGTTAATAAATAAAATTAATTTTTTTTATTTTTAAAGTATCTTGTATGTCGGGTTGGCTTGATTATACTCGATCTTATAAAGAATGGATATCGAGTTGATTATTAACCTGGTTTTACCTAATTTTTGTGCACCCCTAATGTGTCTATGTATATATGTGGGTATATATGTATGCTTGAATAATGAATTTTCTACAAGGGTTCTTTGGAGTCTGCTATTCATACTCAAACCCAATCATGGCCAGGTAAATGGATGTTAAAGATAAGAAGCCTAAGCAAATGATTGAATTTTTGGATGGAAAATGTTACTCGTATAAGCACTCTTATAAGAATCTTAACTTATATGAATGATCATGTAATTAATGATGTAAATGAGAGATGTGTATTCATGGTAGCAAAAATTTTAACTATTATGTGAAGATTTGGAATATAGTATCATGTCAAGGATGTGAGTTTATGTGCAAATATAAAAGTGGAAATCTCATTTTGAGATTGATTTATAACAATTTACTAGTTATGTGTATGATATGAAATTTATCTATATATAGTAATAAGTTGCATATTAAGGTTCAATTTTGCATTTTGGGATGACAAAATGACCATAATGGAGTATAAAAATGTATCTTTGCACTTGAGCAGGCACTTAGTAGACATTTAGAGGTTTGTTTCAAGACAAATATCATAATTTTCATAGCTCTAAAAAATATTTTATAAATTTGCCCAGAAAAGCTGTCAAAATCAGAAATTGTCAATTTTTGCTCAAATTTGGGTTTTCCATGTTTTCAATTACCAAATGAACTAGAATGGATATGAAATTTTGATAGGATGCAGTTCATAAGTGGAGCTTTTCAATAAGTATTAATTTACCAAATTTGGAGATTCCTAGCATAAGTGTATGCAATTTCAAAGTTGTGGGTTAATTTGGTGATTAATGGTAAAATGATATAAGGAATTCTTAGTTGGCCTTTTCCCTTTCTTTTATAGATAAACTAAGTTGATGGAATGATTTGGGATAATTGCTTTTATGATTGATTTGGGATAATTGCTCAGGAGAATTAATCATAGGAATTACACAAGTAATATTTTTAGGTAGAGGGACCATTTTCTACCCACCATACGCTATCTTCCGCTGACCATGTGTCATTTTCATGCGTGAAGTCACTCTGCCTAAGGGTGTGCAAAACCAAACTAAACCAAATTAAGTTTGATTTATTTGATTTGGTTTGTTCAGTTATTCAGTTCAATTTGGCTAATTTTATTTTTTTTAAAATTTCAGTTACATTGGTTTGGTTCAATCTTAATTTTAGAAAATTTAAATAAACCAAACAAACCGAATTTTCTTTTATTTCTTTATTTTTATTGATTGTTTAATTTATTATAATGTTATGTTTTTGGGGGTTATGCAAGATGAAAATGTAGTATTTTTTTATTTTCTTTATAATTTTTTTAGTTTTTTTTTAATAATGGATTTGGATTTGGATTTGGATTTGGATTTTTTAATGTTATTTTTCAATTCAATGTTATGAATATTATTATGAATAATGTTATTACTTAGATTAATCTCATTCTGGATTTTTTTTTTGTATTTTTTATATAGAATATTTTTTAAATGTCATTTGGATGGTATATTTGAACGTATATAATTCTAATTTTTTTGAATGTTTCTGTTGGCCTTTGCATATTTTTTAATGTTTAGGAAGTTTTTGAATTTTTTTTTCACAATTTGTGCCATTTTATTTTAATAAAAATTCCAAACTGAATTGCAAAAACTGAATCTGAGTAAAATATTTTGGTTCAGTATGATTTGGTTCTCACAAATGTTATTTTTCTAAGGGAGAATTATTATTTAGAATTAAGATCACCATTTTATTAAATTTTAGGATAAAAAATTTGTGAAATTACGAAAACAAACCAGTGGTCCTAAAGGCAAATTAATTCAAAGTTAAGGTTACTAAAATACCTTTAATGAACTTCTTACTCATATTTTACAATTTATGTGTTCCGATTTTACAACTTAGTTTTTAAATTTTAATATCGAGTAATTAGAGTTCAACTTTATAAGCATAAAATTCACTTAAAAAATTTACAACTTCTTACTTATATTTTGCAACTTATGTGTTTTGATTTTATAACCTAGTTTTTGAATTTTAACATTGAATAATAAGATTTCAACTTTATAAGTATAAAATTCGTTTAAGAAATTTACAACTTCTTACTAATATTTTGTAACTTATTTGTTCTGATTTTGTAACTTAGTTTTTAAATTTTAACATTGATTAATCATATTTTAACTTTATAAGTATAAAATTCGTTCTAGAAATTCGTAACTTCCTACTCATATTTTGTAATTTAACTTCTGACATTTAATGTCGAGTAATTAGATTTCAACTTTATAAGTATAAAATTCGCTCCAGAAATTTGCAATCTCCTACTCATATTTTGTAATTTATATGTTCTGATTTTACAACTTAGTTTCTAAATTTTAATATTGAATAATCAGATTTCAACTTTATTAAGGGTATTTTAGTGATTTTGATTGTGAATTAATTTGCTTTAAAGACCAAAAGTCTATTTTCATAATTTCACAAACTCTTAATCTTGAAATTTAATCAAATAATGGTTTTGGTCCTAAATAGTAATTCTCATCTTTTCTAACATAATTTCGATTTATGATTTATTTGATTTTTAAACCGAACTGAACCAAAAAAAAAAACCAGAGTCAGACCCCACCCCTACCAAAATAAGTCCCTTCTAATTAATTCTCCTTTTATGTTCGCAAATTTCCTTAGTACACTGGCAAAGTGTTGGTTTTCTTGTGGTACAGTGGGCATTGTAAATTTTTGTGATAATTGCTTCGCTCTCTCTTGGTTTTCGCGCTTGCTCTTTGATGGAATTGGAGGGAAACGGTCAACGGAAACTTCCTCCAGATAGACCATCCCATGACTTGGTACAAGAGGGAAGGAAGAAGAAGAAGAAGATGAATGCTAGCAAACCTATCGATATCTGTGGCCCTTTGAGGCAGATCCTACAATGAATGCGAAAGGAATGGAAAGCTCCAAACCCAATGGAACATAAAGCAGCCATGTTGCCTTCCTAGGAGCAAATGATGAATGCTTCAAACATTAACGCCAATGAACAACAGGGGTTTCAAGAGCCTAGCAATAGCGCTTTAGAAACCCGTTCAGAAGAAGTAAAGCAAATTTCTTAGAAAGACTCACTCTCGAGGTCTAACGGCATGGCTAATGGCAACATAGCAATGGAAATTGATGATTTGCTTGATGAAGATGATGACTTTATTCCATGGAAACTACCAGAGCCATCGAAGAAATCAAACCGCTCATGAAGATGTATCCAGTTGTTCCCATTTCACGGGAAGAGTTCCAAGAATGGTGCAAGCCATGCAAAAATGCCATAGTTCTCTTCAATGACAAAGAGAAGGACAAAGCTTACAAGAAAAGGGTGTTGTTTGAAGGACCTTGGACAGTTATGCAGCATTGTGTTTTTGTACAGAGATGGACACCCTTTTTTGACCCGATGAACCATTCTCTTGGCAAAACGATTCTCTGGGTTCGTATACCTCAAATTCCTATTCACTTCTATAATCAACGCTTTATCTGGAGACTTGGTGATCGGATTGGCAGGACATTGAAAGACAACATGAACACCCTCTCAGATTTCCACTCTGCAGATGCAAAAGCATAATAATGGCAGATTTGCTACGATTTGCGTGGAAGTGGACCTTCAAATGAAATTGGTTCCAAGGGTCATTTCTGCAAATGCCATATTCAATGTTGAGTATGAAGGGATTGGCCTTGTATGCTTTAAGTGTGGTCGATATGGCCACCGGAAGGAAGGTTGCTCGGAGAAAATAACTCACGAGCACAATAAACAGGCTAGAGGCAGAATCTTCGGAAACCAAAACCCAAAGAGCGACACCAAAAAAGAACATACCGACAGCCGGAGAAAACTTTGGCCCATGGATGCTTGTTTCTTGATCCTCAAGGTTGCGTTCTCAGAGGAGGGAGACGAAAAAATTTCTGCAACTAGATCAGCAAAAGGCAGCAAGAATGTCAGAGCAGAGAGTAGACAACGAACAAATTCCCTTTTTGATGTCTTGGCAGATATAGAGGAGGAAGCCGAGATATCAGAGTATACTAACATTAACAAGCTCGATGAACATATTGTCTCAGAACACAGGAAAAGCAACTCAGTTGGAGCAGGCAAAGAGGTGGCAGAGTACTACGCACGCTGAAAAGGTGAACCTTGAAGGAGCGTCTATTATAAAGGGAGAGATCTAGGTTAAACGACAAGCTTAATGGGAAGGAGGCCCAAAAGACTCTGGGCTTGGTTGATAAAGAGGAGGCCTAAACTTATAAGGAGGTGTAAAGCAAAAACAATAATGGATCAAAAAGTGGTGTTTCACTAGAAAATACAAAGAATGCAAGTCAGAAAGCCCATATTATTGTTAGTGGGAGTGTTTCGGATTTGGGCCACAATTTTCATGAACCCAATAATCTCACTAAGCTTGACTCAAGAAAAAACCAGGGATTTTACCAATTTGCACGCAAATCAGCTTGCTTGGATTCCAGCGAATCTCAAATCACCTGACCTCCTGACCGAGTCAACAACTCACCCGTCTAGACCATCGGACCCAATAGGAAAAAAGACGTTTTCTAGTGAAGTTGGGGAAATTGTGCAGACACACAGACGGCTTGTGTAGTAGGGTCTCTTGCCTCAGACCAATTTGGAATTACCTTCTGTGGACTAATATGTCCGACATGGTTCCTCCCTCTTTTATACTCTGGTTCTAACTTCTTGGAATTGCAGAGGCGCTGGCGGAAAGGCGTTCCCCATTTTGATCAAAGATATTGTTCGCAAACATAAAATTGATGTTCTTTGCTCGCTTGAAACAAGAGTTAGTGGTACCCGTGCTAACCAAGTGGTTAGAAAAATGGGTTTTACTAACTAGCTTAGGGTAGAAGCTACAGGTTATGCCGGGGGTATTTGGGTCTTACAGAATGAAGATGAGGTGTGTGCTGAATACATCTGCTCAAATGTCCAACTCCTCCATTGTAAACTTATTAATATGAGAAATAATGATGCTTTCTTCACCACTTTTGTTTATGGAACTCTGGGACTCTATCAGAATCATTGAAGATAACATGACTGACCCATGCCTGGTTATTGGTGATTTTAACGCATATGTCACATCGTCTGACAAACATAGAGGAGCTGGTCCTGACTGGCCCTCTATGGAACATTTTAATGACTGTGTGAAATTCAAATCTCATGGAGCCTGCGGTTGCTGGAGATAAATTCACTTGGGAAAGAAATAATATGAAGGAGAGAATTGACTGGTTGTTCTGTAATGCTAGGTGGGAAGAGAACCATATTAATTATAAAGTTTTTCATCTTCTATGCTACAAATCTGATCATAGACTGGTGGTGGTGTTTGATTGTCTTTCGGAGAAAAAAAGACCTTTATCTAAACAGTTCTTATACCAAGTAGCTTGGTCTCTTGAAAAGGGTTTTGATGCAATTATTCATAAAGCTTTGGAGAATAAGAATTGGCTTGAAGGTGTTACCCCTTTCTTTAAAGATGCTTATGACTGGAACGAAAAAAAACGTGGGTAGCATCCCAAGGAAAAGAAAGGAGATCACTAGAAAACTGGAAGTAATAGACAAAGCGAGGAGAACTTCAGACAATAACGGATTTAGAGTCTTGACAAATCTCTTTGGCAGGATTACCAAAAACTTAATGCTCAAAAGGAACTCATCCAGTTACAAAAATCCTGGTGCAATTGGCTCAAGTGGGGAGATATAGGGGTGATCATGGGTCAGGTCAGGCCGGGATCAAGGCTCAAAATATTTCGGGCTAGTATCGGGTCAAGTACCGGGCTGACCCGATACTGAATATATATATATTTTTTAAAATTTAAAAATAAAAAAAAACTTATTTAATAATAAAAAATACATTTATTTATACTTAAAAATAGATTTTCTTAAAAAATAATCTTAGAAAAAAATAAAATTGTTCAAAATTTATGAATATTTAACCATTATACATTATTTTTACATAAATATTAAGTTAAAAAATTAATTCAAAATTTCAAAAAAAATTTGAAACATTAAAATCTTAAAAAGTTTTCATAATATTTACATAGTAAATGTATTATATTAGATACATAAAGAAAAAAAAATTCTACACAAATCAATTAAGATATATAAAAAATTAGAAAAAAAATTTAAAAATATATATATATATAGATCGGGCCGGGCTAGGGTTAGAGTGCTTGGCCCTAACCCTAGCCCGGCCCGAAATTTGGCCTGGCCCGATTGGCCTGAAGTGGTCTGGCCGGACCGGGCCAACTAGGCCTCGAGCAGGAATGTTCAGCCCTAGGGAGATAGAAACATGAACTTTTTCGATATGTCAACTTTGATCAAATGCAAAGGGAAAAATATTGAAGCACTTATGAATGACCAAGGAGATTGGATTATGGATCAACATGTCCTGAAAGAACTAGCATGTCATTTCTTTCAAACTCTTTACACAAAAGATTCTTCTCTCGATCAGTGTTCTAGACTGTCTGCTTATTTCCCACCTCTTAGTTCTGAGGATCTTCTTTTTATTCAAAGGGAGGTCTCCAATATTGAGATTAAAAATGTAGCTTTTTCCATGGAGGTTTTTAAAGCCTGGGCCCAGATGGTCTCCAAGCTCATTTCTTTCAAACTTAATGGAATAGCATTGGATCTAAAATTTATCAACTTGTGCACGAAGTCTTTCAAGAGTTGAAAAAAGTTAAGGATATCAATCAAATGAATATTGTTCTTATCCTTAAGATAGAATATCCCTAGACTGTTGAAGACTTTCAACTAATCTCTTTGTGTAATGTGAACTTCAAGATTATCACTAAGATCTTGGCGAATAGGCTTAAGAATCATCAAGCCCTATCAATGTAGCTTTATTCCTAGGAGACAAAGCTGTGATAATATTATTATAGCAAAAGAAGCCATTCACTCAATGAGGACAAAAAAGGGAAAAAAAGGCCTTAATAGCTTTAAAAGTTGACCTGGAAAAAGCTTATGACCATCTGGAATGACATTTTATTAAGGATACCTATAACAATCAACTCCAAATATTTCCAAACATTACCCAAAACCTTGAAAACAGGCCAAATTGGACATAACAGGACAAAACAGGGCTGGGCCATGGCTTGCTACAATGCCGTCGTGGCCTGGGAGAAACAAAATGGGTTAGTGTTGCGGCCGGGGAGAAACAGAATGGGTTGGCGCCGCGGCACCACCTACTGATACAATATCAGTAATTTGCAAATATTCTGGGCCAACTTCCGACATACATAACTTTGTGCTCTGACCTCCAATTGATGTGATTCTAACTCTTGCAGGTCACTCTCATCTCAATCTAACTATAAACACTAATTTCACTCGAATCCATCTTCGTATGGAGATGTTTTATGCCTGTGACCGATTTAGTCATTTTTTGACCAAAACGCACTACTCACCCCTCCAATTAGCCACCATTGGTCATTTGGTGACTATAGACCATTCACACAGGTCTTATTTAGCAAAAATGACTTGTTTAAGGAGGTTTCACCCCTAAGAAACTACTCCTCCGAGTTTTGACCTCCCTTAAACCACAATTCCACATAATAGGCTATATGCCTCAAACCACACATTTAAGGCCTAAAAATCATATTGGGCTCACAATGCAACTAACCAAGCATACCATATTCAAACAAATATACACTAGTCCACATTGACCATTACCAAGGTCTAGATCATCATATTGCATACATATGAACCACACATAACATAAAACCAAACACCATCATCATCATTCTATTAATATCATGACACGATACATAACCACATACATCACTATACTCACAGGAATACTTAGAATAGGAAAACAAGAAACATTACTCTACTTGGCACAATACATTACATAGACCAAATGGTAAAACTACCAGTTACACTTGTAATTCTCGAAAGCAGAGAGGCCTATGACTCCTTGATCTTCTCTAGACTAGTACCAGAGTCTTCGCCTGAAATGTTAGCCACAGGGGATGTGAGATAAAGTTTTAGTAGTCTGGAAAACACACAACATACAACAAATAACAACAATTATATGCATATATATATACATATGGTGTAATGCTATGCAAGATGTCATGGTATACATGTCTCCTTTGAACATGGCAAGACCCACGGGCTAATGTCATCAGAAGACATTTCTGATAGGTGACTCCCTTCCAATAGCCAATGAAGACTGCTTTCGAGATATCACCAAATTCATCTCACACTAATGCAACTTGACTAAAGTTTACACTAATGCTTGGATCGTGGCTCTCTTTCCCTTTGATATCTTGAATTGGTGGTGGTTTAGGGAAGGTGTAATCTACTGCCACCTGCCTTTCCTGGCCATAGAAGAGGATTTAGTGGCAGGGATGTTTTAATCATATCATCATATCATATCTCATCTTATCATCATCACCTAATCCACCATATCTCAGTATGCTCAATGCGTGATGATGTTCCAAGCCATGTCATCATGTCTATATTGCTATGTAATCATTATCAATGTCATGCTAGCATGTGTCATATGGAAATGCTCAAGAATCATACACATATATATAACATCATATTGATCATCATCACATACAAGTATCAGGGATCAAAATACACATACCTCATCTAGCCGTGTACATACCACGATATGGAAAAGAGGCACATACATGTAACAATACTATGGTATGACAAGAAACATGCATATAGATATATACACCTAACAAACAATTAATACCCTACATATAGACTTGGTTACCTTAAATTGCCAACACCATACACACGGGTTTAGCAAGTTGTCTCAACACCGATCACAAGCCAAATGCCTCTGTTCAACCTAACAACCACTACAATATCATAATACCTTCAATCAACATATTACACAACTTAACCAAAATCTATAATTCAACCATTTAAGCTTGACCCAGGGTTCCAACAGCATAAACACATACCAATGAGCTCCTACAGACCATCTTAATCATAATCATTCACATGCAATTTGGACTCCATACATTTTCAGCCATAGTCAACCTAGGGTTTAGCACAAATCCTACATAATCCCTCCTAAACTCTCACCCAAATCTTAACAACACTAAACAATACTTTATCGATCCCTTTACCTCCATTTTAATAAGTGAGAATTTGACTTAACCAACCCCTCATGCATATATTCGAATTTCATCCTAAAAATCAGAGAGAACAAAAAGGAGAGGAGAGGAGAGATCACTTACCAACTAAAATACAAGCTCCCAAGGTCCAAAAGTTTCCTCCCAAGGTCAACACCTTCGTGTCCTAGTAGAGCTCCTTCGATCTCCCTCTATTTCTTCTGCTCCGTTCGTCTAAATCTCATCTAATTTAAAGAATTTCGAGGACTCAAGCCATAGCGAACAATAAGCTCATTGCGGTGTGAGACCCTTTTGTTTAAAAAAAAATACTGAAGCTCCTAGTTTTGTTCTTCATGGTGGCCTTGCTTCTCGCCATGACGTGGAGTGCTTCTACTTCCTTTTTATTATTTCTTCATCCTAGTTCCCTCGGTACTGTATATGTTAACAAATATACTTCCCATTAGCTCGAGACTAAGTTCAAGATAGTGTAATGAGGGTTCTTCCAATACCTTACTTTCAATTGGTCTCCATGATGACTTCATTAACATCGTTATGGCTTGCATCAATACTGCTTTCATGAAAATCCTTTATAACAAAGAACTTACATGTTCTTTCAAACCTTTTAGAGGTATTAGACATGGGGATCCTTTGAGCCTGCATATTTTCATTCTTTGCATAGAGAGGCTTAGCCATGTCATTTCTAAAGAGTGTGATAGTGGTAGATGGAAGCCTTTGAAATTATCCCATAATAGCCCTTACCTCTTTTTTGCTAATGATCTTATGCTCTTTGCTAAAGCATTCATCAGACTACAGTACTATTCCCATATCAAATGCAAACTTGTTGGGCATACCTCATTAATTTTCTAATAGCCATCAACATAGCAATAGAGTTTCAGCAATGAATAGACTAAGCAAGAGTTTTTCATGAAACCAACATAATCTAAGGAACATCGTTAACTAGAGAACATAGTCAAATCTAAATGATAAAACTTCAGAGGGCGTGTTTATTCCATTCCTTTCTATTAGCATTATTTATTTTATTTTATTTTTTTTCAAAAGAAAGGAAACCAGTACAGGAACCAAGCATTGACAAAATGAAACAACATCGCAGCAATGAAAATGAGGACGTTGAAGGTGTTGGATTATTAGTTCAAAAGGGAACAACAAATTTGAAATTCGAAAGAAGAGAAACGTACCAAACAAAAGCTTTCATTACTCGATTTTGGCTCCTCCTGCATTTTTGTCTATCATAGTAACAAAAGAAGAGATCAGTAACCTTAAATTTAGCCCTCGTCTATCATTGTTCTCTGGCTCTAGCTCTAGCTTCCTCTGCTCTCCTTCAGTTGTCCATGCTTCCTCTTCCGGTCTCTTGTCTCTCTCTACCTCCCATTAGCTTCTCCGTTCTCACCCACGTGGCTCCCCCTTGCTTTGCCCTTTTTTTTGTTTTAGTGCTCTGCGCCTCCTTTAATTTTCTAGGGTTCCTTCAGCCTCACTCCCTCTGCTTTGTGCCCTTCCTTAGCTCGGACTCCATCTTTCTCTCCTCATGCTCGTCCTGCTTCCCTGTCTCTACTGTTCCCTCTCTTCGGTTGCTCCTTTAATCTCGCTCTCTCTCTTTTTTTCTCTCGCGAGTACCCTTTGGTCTGCCCCCTCTCTCATCCGCGGCTTCCTCCATTTTATCTCTATCGTGCTCCGCTTCCCTCTGTCTCTCCTTCTTGTGCACGTCTCCCTTCTTTCTGTCCTTCAGTGCTCTTTTTCTCTTCACTCACACGTGCTCCCCCTAGTCTTATCAGCCTCCCTGCTCTGACTTGCAGCCCTTTGTCTCCTGTGCTTGGCCTTGCAGCCTTCTCTGCCTCTGGTGCCTGTTCTCCCTGCTTTTTCCATGTGTGCTCCCTTTGTTCTCTTCATCTTTTCTGCTCTTCTCTGCCTAAGCCCTGAATTAGGGCTCAAGACTTTTTGGGGATGAAACGTTGAGTTTCAACGTTTCATCCCCTTTTTCTTTTTTTATTTAATTTTTAATTACTTAATAATTAATGTAATGTTAAAATTTTTTTTAGAACATTTTTTATTAGTTTTTACTTTATTTAATTATTTTTATTTTTATTTTTTATTTTTTTTTGTTTGTTATTATTTTTTTTAGACCATAAAGATAGGATTTTGCTTTTACTTATCCTAAATGATTTGATTGATTTAAAAACTATAAAAAAGGGATAGGATTTTGAAACTTCTAAAGGAAAAGAGATTGGATTTTGATTTTTTTTTAGATTGGGAAGATTTGATAATTACTAATTTCCTCACAGAAAAAGGAATTTTGTTTTATTTATTTTGTTTTTTCATTTTTTATAATTTTTTTTATTTTTTTAAATGCCCGGACAAAATAGAGTTTTCACAGACATATTAGCATGCAATAGTATGGGGATGCTACAAAATAATACATACATATCATATACAATCATCCTAACTCAACTAGCCGTATGCATACCACAATATGTAGAAAACCATATACATACACAACCAATATCGTAGTATGAAAAGGAACATGCATATATATGTATGTATGTATGTATGTATGTATGTATGTATGTATGTATGTATCAACATATAATCACATAATACAAACACTTGGTTACCTATAGTTGTCAGTACTACATACACACGATTCCATGAGCTCCTTAGGTTGTCTGACACACTTGTACTTTTCTGGTCAACCAAATAATCTCTACAATACCGTAATACCTCAATTAACACAATATATCACTTAACCAAAAATCACAATTCAATTATAGAGGTCCGAACCGAAGGTTCCAACTCTACTTTCATGCATCATTGAGCTCCTAGAGACTATTCAAACTCTAATGAACCACACATATTTCAGATTCCTTACTTCCATACATAATACCAACCTAGGGTTTATCCTAAATCATGTGTAACCCTTCTAAAACTCACACCCAAGCCTCATAAACACCAAATCACACCTCATTGATCTTTTCTTATCCATTTTAATCGGCGGATTTCGGCCAAAACCGAAAACCCAACTATACACCCCCAAAAATCCAACTCAAAATCGAAGAAAAATGGAGAGTGAGGTGTAGAGATCACTTGCCAACAATTTAGCAAACTCCAAGGGGTCAGAAATCACTTCCCAAGGCCGAAAATCTAAGACCCTAACACTACTTCTTTGTTGCTCCCTCCATTCTCTCTTTCTGTCTTGTGTTTGGCCGATTAAAATGTTTCTAGTTTATGCACAATTTTCCCTACTTGTCGCGGTGCCAATAAGCTTATCATGGTGAGGAGCTCCTCTGTCCCATTTTGACCCTTTCCTCCGTCTTGGTCCTTCCAATTCTGCATGTAATGCCAAGTACACTTTGTTAGCTAGAGACTAAGTTGGGATAATGTAATAAGTATTGTTATATTCTCTCCTCCTTATAAAAATTTCATCCTTGAAATTTCAACTCTTACCTTAAGCAAAAATCTTTGGATACCTCCTTCATATAGATTCTTCTGTCTCCTACATGGCATCATTTGTTGTCAGGCCACTCCATAGCACCTTCACTAATTTAATGGTCTTATTTCTTAATTGCTTCTCTTTTACATTAATAATTTGCAATGGCGTGATCTCGAATGTCAAATCCTCTCGTGCTTGAACTTCTTCATCATCAATTATGTGAGACAGATTAGGATGATACTTTTTGAGTTGAGACACATGAAAAACATCGTGCAACCCTGCAAGATTAGGTGGTAGCGCCACTTGATACACTACTGGACCGATTCGCTCTAAAACTTGATATGGACCTATATACTGCGGAGTGAGCTTCTTTGCTCGAATTGATCTCCTAACACTTGTGGTAGGAGTGATATTCAAAAACACATGATCTCCAGCATCAAACTCCAATGATCTACTCCTTCTATCTGTATAACTCTTCTATCAACTTTGAGCAGTCAGAAGCTTCTGTCTAATACTCTCTATTTGTTGAGAGGTTTGATTTATAATATTTGGGCCTAGAAGACTCTGTTCACTGATTTTAACCCTGCGCAGCAATGATTTGCACTTTAGATCATATAATGCTTTATATGGAGCCATTTGCAAACTCGAGTGGTAACTATTATTATAGTCAAATTCAACCAATGGCAGGTATTGATCCCAATTGCCTTTGTTCTCCAGAACACACACTCGTAGTATGTCTTCCAGAGTTTGGACTGTCCTTTTAGTCTACTTATCAGATTGAGGATGATACACAGTATTGAAATTCAACTTCATCCCCATGGCCTTCTGGACTTCCAAAACATATATGTAAACCTAGGATCTTTGTTTAACACAATATTTATTGGAATCCCATGTAATCTCACAATTTCATTTATGTACAATTGGGCCAACTTTTCCATTAAAATAGTCTCCCGAATTGGAAGAAAATAGGCCAACTTCGTCAATCTATCCATAATTACCAATATTGTATTGTGCCCTAAAGAGGTCCTCGGTAATTCCATCATGAAATCCATTGAGATGCTATCCTATTTCCACTCCGGGATCTCCAGAGGTTGCAATGTACTTGCTGGAAATTGGTGCTTAATCTTTACCTTTTGACAAATTAGGCATCTTACTATATACTCTGCGATGTCCTTTTTCATACCTAGCTAGCAATACCCTTGCTTCAAATCTTAGTATATCTTAGTGATACCTGGGTGAATAGTATACTTGCTCTTGTGAGCTTCCTCCATGATAATATCTCATAATCCCACAATGTTCAACACACAAACTCGACCACAATACCGGATGATACTATCCTCTAGTATATCAAAATCCTAGGTTTTCGCCATTTCAATTCATTCCTGAATGCCTAAAAGATAATTATCCTCTAACTGAGCATAGCAAAAGTTCCTCAATAAATCCCTTGATATATTGATAGATCCTATTACTAGTATTCCATGGTGGACATTAATGGATAACTTCATATCTCTTAAGCTTTCTAGCAACTGTTGCTCTCTCATCATTATGGTGGCTATATGAATCGACTTTCTACTTAACGAATCCACCACTACATTGGCCTTCCCAGGATGGTACTTCAAAGCAAATTCATAATCCTTCAGGAATTTTACCCATCATCTTTGCCTCATGTTCAACTCTTTCTGATCAAATAGATACTTTAAACTTTTGTGATCACTGAATACCTCAAACTGAGCGCCATAGAGTTAATGCCTCCACAATTTCAAGGCAAACACTACAGCTACTAGCTCAAGGTTGTGAGTAGGATAGTTCTTCTCATGAGGCCTCACTGCCTTGAAGCATATGCTACAACTCTTCCCTGTTGCATCAACATACACCTTAGACCCTTCTTAGAGGCGTTCGTGTAAACTATGAATAGCTTCAATAGGTTAGGGATAATCAACACTAGAGTGGATGTTAAATGAACCTTCAGTTCTTGGAATGGTCTCTCACACCTATCATCCCAAATGAAAGATCGATCCTTTGCGGGTGAGTCTAGTTAATGGCATAATAAGTTGAAAGAATCCCTTAATCAACCTTCGGTAGTAACCAGCCAATCCCAGAAAGCTACAAATTTTGGTCGTTGATTGCGGCCTTTCCGAATTCAATATTACTTCTACTTTACTAGGATCCACCGTTACACCTTCCTTAGAAATTACGTGGCCGAAGAATTTCACCTCCTGTAGCCAAAACTCATATTTACTAAGTTTGGTATATAGTTGGTGATCCTGCAACACTTGCAGTGTATTTTGAAGATGGAGTGCATGCTCTTCCTCACTCTTGGAGTATATCAAAATATCATCGATAAATATCACCACAAATTTGTCCAGATATGGCCGAAAGACCCTGTTCATATAATCCAAGATTGCTGGGACATTGGTCAACCTCAATGGTATCACAAGGAACTTGTAATGCTCATATCAAGTTCAAAAAGTAGTTTTAGGCACATCTTCAGCACGCACCCGAAGTTGATAGTGTCCTGACCTTAATCGATTTTAAAGAAAACCGAGGCACCTGCTAACTGATCAATCAAGTCTTGAATCCATGGTAAAGGATATTTATTCTTAATTGTCACTCAGTTCAGTTGCTTGTAATCAATATACAATCTGAGGCTACCATCCTTTTTCTTAACAAACAACACTGGAGCTCCCCAAGGTGAGATACTTGATCTAATGAAACTGTTTTTAACAAATCTTCAATATGATTTTTGAGCTCTTTTAATTCAGATGGTGCTATTCAATATGAAGCCTCAGAAATAGGACTTATCCTAGGCACCAAATTAATGGAAAACTCCAGCTCTCTTAGTGGTGGCAAACCAGTAATCTCCTTTGAAAACACATTAAGATATTCAAATACAACCGAGTATCTTTCTATACCACCATCCATATCCACATTAATAGAGAAGAAAATCATAAACCCTTGGCATCCTTTCCTTAAATACCCTTTTCATCCCCTTCGACACTAGGGATATTCATGGGCCATGACACAATCTTTTGAGTACAGTCAATAATAGCATTATTTGCCTCTAACCAATCTATCCCAATGATCACATCAATCTCTAGCAATGGTAAACAGATTAAATCCAAAGTAGTGCTTTGTTGTTCAAAACGAACCACATAATTTAGACAAGCTAGAGCAGTTCTTAGTGAAACTCTCGTTGGTGTGGATACCGACAATTTAAAAGGTAACTCCATCACCACAATACCCAATCTCTGAGCATAATCATAAGATATAAATGAATGTGATGCACCTGAATCAAATAATGTATGAATAGAGAAACCATTGAGTTTAAGTTTACCTCTAATAAAGTTAAACGCTGCATCTGGTTCTTGTCGGGTAACTACGAAGACTCATCCAGGCATCGTGGGCCTTCTTATTGTATCATCACATTTGGGCTCATGGCATCCTTGTGCAATATGTCCTGGCCTCCCACAATTATAACAAACCAAATATGGTCGATCATCGTGACTCATTCCGTATTTTGTGCACAGATTTGAGGCACTACCTGAACTGTATTGAGATGGGGCTGAGTCTCTTCCTGCAAATTCACTTTGACTAGAGCTTCCTTAGTTGAAGCTGTTAGGTCTGCTGACTTCCCAAGAGGGGGGTGAATTGGGAAGTTTGAAATTTTCTACAAAATTATAAGAGAGCAGTGAAAGCAAAAGTTGCAGAAAAACAGAGTACAGAATGTAATAAAGCAATAAGCAAGGTGGAGGAAAGAAATACACAAATATTTATCCTGGTTCAGTCTCTTTCTCTTAACCTATGTCTAGTCCTCAAGCTATCACTTGAGAATTTCCACTATCCTACAAGAATTCGGTGGGCTTACAGTACAACTTTGTGCTCTGTTCTAAGAGCTTAAAGATTCTCACTTTAGCTAAATGCTTCCCAAATCCCTTGTAAAATCCCCTCACAAGAAAATCTTTCTTTCAGATGAAGATAAGATTATTTACAACAAGAGAAACTCTCTATTTTAGAGTATGTTTGACAGTTAAAGAGCAATTAATGAAGTATGAAAGAGTAGAAGGCTTTGTCTAATGATTTTGGCAGAGTTTCATTATATGCAACATAAAATTATTACCTACGGCTTCAAATGAAGTTTTATTTATAAATTTATGTCTTAACTATACGTTAGAGACAAGATCAAGGTGTTAGAGATATTACCCAACGGTTATTCTGCAAAACTAGCAGTTCACTAACCGTATTTAATGTGTCTAACATCCAAAGTTTGAATTTTAGGGTATCAACAAACGAATTTCGCAGATACCATAAGTTAAAGACTTTAACATTGAACTTCAAAGTTCATCTATTCAAAGGTAAAATTTGAATTTTGAACTTGACAAATATTTCCCATGTTAGAACATACAAATTTTCAAGTTTAAAGTGCTTCTGATAAGTATGAACAGTTGTTCCATATTGCTACAGTGTACTTGAAATTTGAATTTTGGGGATCCAAAATTCATCTGTCAGTGAGCAACTTAATATGGCACAAAAGTTCTTCTTTTCGAAATTTGAATTTTGAGCCTCCAAAATTCATCTGTCAAAGAGATCTCTTATCAGACGTATATGTTTTCATTCCAAAGTTTCAATTTAAAAAATAGAAGTTCATCTGTCAGAAGGACATTTAATAAGACTTATATATTTTCATTCCAAAGTTCGAATTTTCAAAACCAAAGTTCGTCTGTCAGAGGGACTGACTTAGAACTCTTTTTACACTCTAATTTCAAATGAACTTTGATATAGTTTCAGACGAATTTTTCATTTTTCACAAATTATACTTGACTAGAAATTCAAATTTTAGCAAGTTGAAATTCGTCTATCAGAGGCAACTTCTTTGTAACTTCAAATTTCAATTATCAAAGTTTGAATTTTCAAAGCAACATATGAAGTTTAACACTTTAAAATTCATCTGTTAGTAAGTATTTCTCAAATTTATCATAAGTTAAAATGGGATAGTTGAAAAACACTTATTTAAAACTAGTGAATACAAGATTAAAGTCTTTTACTTTGTGACCACTGTGAGAAATCTTACAAATTAATCTTGTACTCATTTCTTCCTGGATTTCTTCACTTGAGATCTCTTGTACTCCTTTAATATCTTCCTTCCAAGCTCCAGTTGTTTGGAATCATCATTTGATTAAAAAAAAAGCCTCATCTATAAAATGGTCATTTACCATATCGACCTTTATTGGATGGATCTCTACCAAACCTACCTCTTCCTCTGCCATGACAGCCTCTATTATGATGGCCTCTTCCTTTACTAGAACTGTAATAACCCTCATTACATTGTCCCTGACTTGGTCCCAAGCTAACCTAGTGTTAGTACTATTGTCTGCAGAACCGAAAGGCCAGGATGGAGGAAGGTGCAAGTGGAGGCAGAATGAGCTCCATACTGCAATAAGGAGCAGGGCTGCCACAACGAGTGAGCTACAGATTCAAAAATTTTTCTAGTTGAAAGCAACAGCATGGCGGCGAGCTTACTAGAATTGCGGCTAGCGGGGATAATTTCATTTAAATCTGAAACATTTTAGTTGGACAGAAAAGAAAGAAACAGAGGGAGTGACAGAGAAGTAGTGCTAGGGTTTGAATTGTTCGGCCATTGGGAGTGATTTTCGGACCTCAGGAGCTTGGATTTACGTTAGTAAGTGATCTCCACTCTTCCCTCTCTATTTTCTTTAGTTTTGAGTTAGGTATTTGGGTGATATGATGGGTTTTCAGTGTTGGGTTGAAATCCACCGATCAAAATGGATGAAATGGGATTAATGGAGTATAATTTGGTGTTTATGATGCTTGGGTATGAGTTTTGACGAGAGTATGCATGATTTGAGTTTAACCCTAGGTTGATATTGTGTGTGGAAGCTTGGAATCCAAGATGTGTGTGATTGATTAGAGTTTAAATGGTTTCTAGGAACTTAATGATACATGGAAAGGGTGTTGGAACCTTGGGTTAGACATATATAGTTGAATTATGGTTTTTGGTTAAATGGTATATTGTAGTAATCGAGGGATTGTGATATTGTGAAGGTTATTTGGTTGACCGAAAGGGGTACAAGTGTGTGGACAACTCGAGAAGCTCGTGGAAATTGTGCGTGTGTGGTAATGACAACCAGAGATAACCGGGTATTTGTATTGTTTTTTTTTGTATATATTATATGTTGATATATATGTGTACATATGTATGTTTCCATTCATACCATGATATTGATATGTGTTGTGTATGGTTTTCTATATATCTTGGCATGCACACGGCTAGGCATATAGAAGATGATGATTAGAGATGATGATGATGATGATGTGACATGACATGATGCATGCATGACATTATGAAACATGATGATAAAGATTATATGATGATATGACATGCGTATCACCACATGACATTGCGAGACTGTGATATATGGTGGATTGGGTGGTGATGACGATATGATATATGATGACATATGATTAAGGAGGAAAATGATGGAATATATATATTTTTAGGGAGGATAAGGATAAGATCCCAACGGCTAAATCGCCTCCTATGGCCAGGAGGGAAAGCGCGCAGTGGACTGCACCTTCCCTAAATCGCTACTAATTCGTGGTGAGAAAGGGGAAGGAGAGCCATGGTCCGAGCTCTAGTGTAACCTTTGGCCGAGTTGACATTTGGGTAAGGTGATCTTGGTAATATCCCAAAATCAGTCTTCATCGACTCTTAGAATGTAATTACCTATACGAAATGTTCTATTATGACGACAGCTCGTGGTTCTAGCTGTGTACGAGGGAGAAATGCATTCCATTCCATTTCATGTTGCATTCATGAGATTGTATGAGTTATGTGTATGCATATATGTGTGTGTGGTTGTCCCTCATTACTGAGACTTTGTCTCACACCCATTTCCCAAGAACTAACATTTCAGGTGAAGGTTCTGGCGTTAGTCCGGAGAAGGCAAGGGAGTAGTATACTGGACTAGGGAATATCATGTCTATGTAGTGCATGTGTATAATATTTATGTATGTTGTGCTAAGTTGGATAGTATGTTGTAATGGATATGGGGATCCTGACATTTGTAATGATATTGCTGGTATGATATGGATGTTTGTTTGGTTTAGAGTGTTGAAGAGCCTGTATGGTTGTGTTCGTGAGCCCAAAGTCAGAATTGGGCCTTATTGGTGTGTTTTAGGCCTATAGCCTACTTTATCAATTGGGTTTCAAGGGGGTCAAATCTCAAGGGAGTGGTTCCTTTGAGGTGAAATCTCTTTGGACAAGTTAGTTAAGTGGTTTAGGACCTGTGTAAATGGTCTCAAATCATCAAATTGCCTTTGGTGGCAAATGAAAGTTGTAAGTTATGAGTTTTGGTCAAAAAGTGGCTAAAACAGTGTTGGGTATTGAAAATATCCATACAAAGATGGATTGAGGTGAAATTGGTGTCTATGGATAGATTGAGACAATATTGACTTGTAGGAGTTGGAATCAAATCAATCGGAGGTCGAAGCATAAAGTTATGTGTATCATAAGTTCGTCCTGAAAGTTGAATTTTGCTGATGTTACATTAGCAGAGGGGCATTGCAGCTCTACGAAGCCAGGCCACGGCGCCAGTGAACCAGTGGGCATCAAAGCTGTGATGGTACTATAGCAGCCGTGGCCCTGCGTACTATTCCACTGTTTTGGTGTTCCTTGAGGTGTTTTGTTGCATTTTCCGCTACTCTAAGGTTTTGGGAAGTAATTGTGAGATGTTTGGACTGTATTTGGTTGGTTTTTGAAGTTTTTGGTAAAGGCAGGAGGTGTTTGGGAGTAAGGTGTTACAAGAACCACCATTGCCACTGCAGTCTCCTGGATAGGACATGCATCTTCGCACATAAATCCTCAAAGTACATAAATTCAACCACTGATAGCCTCTCCTTAATTTTTGGACGGGCTCCCTCAAATAACCGTTGAGCCTTCTACTTATCATCGGGGTAATTGTTCAGATAAGTGGAATACTTGACCAAATCCAGGAATTGATCAATGTAATCATATGTCGACAAATTCCATTGTTGAAAAGCTAGAAACTTAGCCTCTTTTTGCAATATTAGGGCCAGAGGGAAATAGTGTGTAAAGAACCTTTCCTTGAACTGTTCCCAAGTCATCGGGGCACCCATCACTTCAACACTTGGTAGGATACTTCTCCACCAATACTTAGCCTTCTTCTCAAGCTTAAATGCCACTAGTTGTACATTTTTGTTCAGAGGTGCAATCCATTACACCAAATATAGTCTCCAATTGTTCTATCCATTCTTCAGCCAAAGCAAGATCGATTCTACCTTTGAAAGTCATGGGATTGAACTTTCGAAAGTCTTTCAACTAGGAGGAGATACCCCTTCTTTCAAATCTTTGGGCTCTCTTAGGTTTCACCCTATTCTCATTCTCATCTTTAGTGCCCCCTTTTGCATTTAGATCAACATATATGTCGGCATCTTCATTCACATCACCATATTCTTGCCAATTCAATTGCTCGTGCATTCTATTTAATGCTTCCCCCTGAGTACACCCTGTCACTAAGGCTAATCAACATTTCATGTATCTGCTTGATCAGATCACTGTTACTCAGTCTTCCTCTGCAAGATATTTTCTCCTACACACAAGCAATGACACATTAAGTTATATGGTTTTGGACTAGGATTACAATGGGAATATATAAGTTTATGTATTTAGAGTTGTGCCAAGTATTATTCCAAGCAGAAACAATGGCCCAAACCATGGCTTTGATACCAAAATATAACACCCTACTCTAATACACCTCTTGACTTGACCAAATACTTTAAAAACTAACTAAACACAGCCCAAATACTTCAAATTTACCTCCTAAATCATCAAAGCAGCAGAAAATGCCATAAACACCTCGAGAACACCAAAATAGTTGATACAGGGTGCAGGGCCATGGCCATTATAGTACTGCCACAACGGCAATGCTCTCGGGTTTTGATAACGATGAAATAGGGGATCTGGCGCTGCAGCCTGGCCTTGGTGCCATGGCACCCCTTGCTGGTTTTATATCAGCAAAATCTAATATTCCAAGGTGAACTTCCGACGTGCATATCTTTATACTCCGACCTCTGATTGACCTGATTCCAACTCCTACAGATCAATCTCATCCCAATCTATCCATGGACACTAATTATGCCTAAATTCATCTCTGTAAGGAGATTTTGTACACCGACACCTTTCTAGCCATCTTTTGATCAAAATGTACAACTTTTTGCCTTCGATTGCCACTAAAGGCAATTTGACCATTATGGATCATTTACACAGGTCCTAAAGGACTTAACTAACTTGTCTAAAGAGGTTTCATATCAAAGAAACCACTCCTTAGAGATTTGACCCCCTTGAACCTCCAATTAACAAAGTGGATTATAAGCCTTAAAACACACCAACAAGGCCCAATTCTACCTTTGGGCTCCCATACACTACCATACTGACTCCTCAACACCCGAACCATACAAGCATCACGATACATGACACTCATCACATTCAACACTAGTCTACATCAAGATCATTTACATTATCATCACAAACATGTCATACCTCTAACATCATTACAATCATCCAGATTCTCATGGCAATTACAAAACTATCCTACTTAGCACAACATATATAGACAATACGCACATGCCCTACAATGACTTAATATTCCTAATGTCAGAGTGGCTATGCTTCCCTCGTCTTCTCCAGACTAGTGCTAGAACCTTCACCTGAAATGTTAGTTCATGGGAAAGGGGGTGTGAGACAAAGTCTCAGTAACTAGGAACAACCACACATAATATATATACTAAACCATACAATCATGCACATGGTATAATGTAATACAAATGCATGGTATACATGTTCTCCCTCATACATGGCTAAAGCCACTAGTTGCTATCATCACAAGATATTTCAATAAATGATTCCCTTCCAACAGTCTATGAAGATTGATTCCGGGACATCACTAAGCTCACCTTATACTAATGTAGCCCGACCAAAGGTTACACTAGGGTTTATCCCAAATCATGTGTAACCCTTCTAAGACTCACACCCAAGCCTCATAAACACCAAATCACACCTCATTGATCTCTTCTTTTTCATTTTAATTGGTGGATTTCAGCCAAAACTAAAAACCAAACTATACACCTCCAAAATTCCAACTCAAAACCAAAGAAAAATGGAAAGGGGGGGAGTAAAGATCACTTACCAACAATTTAGCAAGCTCTAAGGGGTTAAAAATCACTTCCCAAGGCTGAAAATTTGAAACCCTAACACTACTTCCTTGTTGCTCCCTCTATTCTCTCTTCCTTTCTCGCGTTTGACTGATTAAAATGTTTCTAGTTTATACAAAACTTTCCCCACTTGTCGCGGTGCCAGTAAGCTCATCACAATGAGGAGCTCCTCTATCCATTTTGATCCTTTCCTCCTTCTTGGTCCTTTCGGTTCTGCATACTGTTACAAATACACTTAGTTAGCCAGAGACTAAGTTGGGGTAATATAATGAGGGTCGTTACATATGTTCATACTCAGTTAGGTCAACTTGCTTCTTCTCTTAGTGAAGTGAAAAAGCCAAAGGTAAGGCAAATTACCTTCTCAAACGGTGGTGAACACTAATAATGGCAACATTAATGCTATATCATTGAGGAGTGAGAAGTAAGTTCATTTTGAGGATAAATCTACTTTAGAAGTTTCCAAGAAAGTGCCTATTGTGAATCCACACTCTTCTACATCATCTGATAAGGGTAAGATAGTTTTAAAGCAAACACAAGCCTCACATAGTGAGTTCAAGGAGAAAGCAGAGGAAGAAAAGAAGATTCTACCCTTCCCTGATAGGGAAACTTAGAGCAAGAAGCTGAAGGAGCAAGATATGGAGAAAGAAATCTCAGACATCTTCATAAAAGTAGAGATCAATGTTTCCCTAATTAACTTGGTCAAACAGTTCCCCAAGTACACCAAGTTCCTTAAAGAGTTATGTACTAATAAGAGGTAGCATAAAGGGAAGAAAGAGTAGACCTAGGAAAAAGTGTGTCAGCATTATTTTAGCAACCTCTACTAGAGAAGTGCAAGGATCTTGGCAGTTTCACTATACCATGCACTATGGGTAACTTGGAATTCACTGATGCTTTGATTGACATTGGAGTTACAATCAATGTTATGCCCAAATCTGTATGCTCTTCTTTGCAAGGAACGAAGCTCAAGCCTACACAATTGGTGGCATAACTAGCAAATAGAAGATAAGCATATCTAGATGGAGTGTTAGGAGATGTACTAGTAAAGGTAAAAGACTTGATATTTCCTATTGATTTTTATGTCTTGAACATGGTATATGATAGATTTAGGTCAAATGGTCATGCTTCACTGATCTTAGGTAGGCTATTCCTAAGAACTGCTAAAACTATAATTGATGTTCATTTTGGTACTTTATCAATGCAATTTATTGGCAATCTGATTCATTTTGATTTGTTTGATGCCATGAAACACCTACATGATGATCATTCTACTTTAGGTCTTAATTTGATTGATATGCTTATTGATGATGCATCCATTAAGTTTAGAGATGCATGATTCCTGTGGCAATATATGCTTTCTTGAGTGATGATATGCATAAGTCTAGGGAATGCTTAGCATGTGTTGAGCATGTGTCTGTGACTACTAATTGTACTGTTGGTTTTGCTTGCTCTGATAGAGTTTTTGGTTCTACTGATTCTAAGCATTTAGTTGATGTGAATTCTGCTTCTAGAATTGATACTGTTGATTTTGATTCTAGTCCTAGGGATGCTTTTCATGTTGATAAGTTTGTTGAGTACACTGGTTCTTTAGTTGATACTATACATGTTGCTAGCATATTGGTGAGTAAAGATGTGGTGATATCTAGTTGTGATGATAGTGCTATTCATGTTGATTATGTTGCTTGTGGACAAGATACTGTTGCTTTTGATATTCCTATGCAGGTACATAGTTTGGAGGAAATTGACCTTCAACCTCTAGTCTCTTCTATCCAATAGCCTCCCATACTAAAGTTGAAGCCCTTACTAAAGAATCCCAAGTTTGCTTACCTGGAAGATGGAGAGAAGTTACATGTGATTCTAGCGAGTGACCTACAGTCTGAGCAAGAGGAAAGATTGCTAGAGGTGCTAAGGAAGAATAAGAAAGCTGTTGCATGAACACTAGCAGACATACTAGGCATTAGTCCTGAGACTTATATGCATCAATTCCTCTTAGAGGAAGGAATTAAGCCAGTGAGACAATCACAAAGAAGGTTCAACGCCATTATACTTGATGTAATAAAGAAAGAGGTCACCAAACTCTTATTGACATGCATCATCTACCTTATTTCTGATAGCCAATAGGTGAACCCAGTGCAAGTTGTGCCCAATAAGACCAGGATTGCAGTGGTAAGGAATGAAGAGTGAGTGCTTATACCCACTTGAGTATAGAATAGTTAAAGGGTTTGCATTGACTACAAAAAGCTTAATCAAGCAACTAGGAAAGATCACTTCCCTTTGCCTTTTATGATCAAATACTTAAAGGACCTGCAGGGAATCTTACTATTTCTTTCTTGATGACTTTTCAGGATATTTCTAGATCCACATTGTACATGAGGACCAAGAGAAGACAACCTTCACATGCTCTTTTGATACATTTGCTTACAGGAGGATGCCATTTTGACTTTGCAATGCACCTGGCATATTCCAGAGATGTATAGTGAGCATCTTTTTTTATTTTCTTGAGAAATGTATGGAGGTCTTTATGGATGATTTTACTGTTTATGGCACTTCATTTGATGACTGTTTGATGAGTCTAGATAGAGTCTTAGAGAGAAGCATTGAAAATAATCTTGTGCTGAACTTTGAGAAATGTCATTTCATGGTGAGGAGAGGCATAATTCTAGGACATGTGATTTCTGAGCATGGTATAGAAGTAGATAGGGCTAGGATTGATATGATTGCTTCTTTACCTTATCTGACATGTGTTAGAGAGGTAAGATTATTCTTAAGGCATGCAGGTTTCTACCGTAAGTTTATTAGGGGCTTTATTAAGATTGTATTGCCTTTGTCCAATTTATTGCAAAAAGATACTACTTTATATTTTGATTATGCTTGCAGGATGGCTTAAGATGGCTGAAGAAGAGACTCACCTCCCCACATATTGTTCAGCCGCCAGATTATAGTTTTCCATTTGAGTTGCTATGCGATGCCTCTAACTATGCTTTGGGAGTTGTGTTGGCACAAAGGGTGGACAAGAAGCAACATATCATTGCCTATGCATTCAAGACCTTGGACCCTACACAAGCACACTACACCACCACCGAGAAGGAGCTGTTTGTAATAGTTTTTGGCTTGGAAAAGTTTCGGTCCTACCTCTTGCATAATAAAGTGATAGTGTTCACCGACCATATGACCATCAAATACCTTTTTAAGAAGCCTGATTCCAAGCCATAATTAATTTATTGGGCGATCCTCTTACAAGAGTTTGATGTAGAGATCAAGGACAAAAATAGAGCTGAGAACTTGGTTACTGATCACTTGAGCTGCATTAAGGCTCCGTTGGTAACGTCTTCCTTTACTTTAAATAGTTTCCCTAATGATGGATTGTGTGTTATTACTAGTTATGATCCTTGGTATGCTGATTTGGTTAATTATTTAGTTGCATCTGAGTTACCTACGTACTTAATGAAACATCAATTAAATAAACTTAGGAGTGAAGCTAAGTACTATGTTTGGGATGATCCATACTTGTGGAGCATGTATAGTGACCAAGTTCTTAAGAGATATGTGCCTGACCATGAGTTTACCTTTGTTTTACATTTTTGTCACACTCTAGCATGTGGTGGTCACTTTGGTCCACAACACACAGCTAGGAAGGTCTTAGACTCTACTTTGTATTGGCCTAGTCTATTTAAGGATGCATATGAATTTTGTAAGCATTATGCATGTTGTCAATATACAAGAAACATTTCTCAAAGGAATGAGATGCCTCAGTAACCATTATTATTTTGTGAGATTTTTGTTGTCTAGGGTATTGATTTCATGGGACCATTTCCTGTCTCATTTGGTTTTACTTACATTATTCTAGCTACTGATTATGTTTCTAAGCGGGTGGAAGCTAAAGCCACCAGGACTGATGACTCAGCTGTTGTTGTGGATTTTGTTAGATCACATATATTGTGCAAGTTTGGCTTTCCTAAGGCCATCATCAGTGGCCAAGGCACCCACTTCTATAACAGAAACAGGCAAGCCTTGCTGTGCAAATATGGTGTAGTAGATAAAGTGGCAACTCCTTACCATCCTCAAACCAATGAGCGAATTAAAGTTTCAAATAAGGAGATTAAGAAAATTTTAGAGAAAATAGTGCAACCTAATAGGAAAGACTGGAGCAAGAGATTAGATGATACACTACAAGTGTATCATACTACATATAAGACCCCTATAGGCATGTCAGCTTACATACTAGTTTTTGGGAAAATGTGGCATTTGCCTATTGAGATTTAGCACAAGGCATATTGGGCTGTGAAGAAATGCAACATGGACTTGGATGAAGCAAGATCTCAAAGGAAACTTTAATTACACGAGTTTGAAGAGATTCGCTTGAAGGCTTATGAGAATTCAAGGATCTACAAAGAGAAAACTAAGTCTGTGCATGATAAGTTGATTGCAAGGAAGGAGTTCCATGTTACAAAGAAAGTGTTGCTTTACAATTCTCGCCTTAAGCTTATGCCTGGAAAGCTTCGTTCTCAATAGACTAGTCCTTATGTAGTCACTCATATATTTCCTTTCAGTGCCATTCAGATTATGGATAGTTCTACAAGCAAGCGGTTCATGGTGAATGGGTAGAGACTGAAGCACTTTTATGAGGGATTCTAGGAACACACTGTGGAGGAGCTCCATCTCAGCAATATTACTTAAACTATGTCATGCTGTTTTCTTTTCCCTTATTCTTATATTTTTCATGTCTTATACTTATTGGATGCCTAGTTCACATTAAGGATAACGTGAAATTTAAGTGTAGGGAGGGAAAAATTAGTTTTCTTGATTTTGATGTTTTCTTTTTTGCCTTTGTGTTGTTTTTCTTTGCAATTTTTCTTGTTGGTTCTTTTTTTTTTTGTGGTTTGAAAATTGTCAGTTAGATGCAATTTGGGTTTGATGGATTCTAGCATGATTGGTAATTGGTCTTGTTTTCCCTAAATTCAAGTAAATTGGCAATGGATTTGGTTGAGATTGATTGATTTAAGTAGTCCATTAGCCTGGAGAGGATTTTGAACCTTATTATTATTTTTTCTTGTGTGTATTTACCTATCTTGATTGTCACTCTAGAACTTATCTTGATTAAGATTTAAGACTACAATTGCATATGCATGCATGAAGATGATTTAGGTATTCATTTCTTTGTTACCTATTTAGCCAAATAGCCAACCCCTACATTTTATCCATTATTTAGACCCTTTGAGCCTAGACTCTTTCTTTCAAAGTTTAGCCCAAGTAAAAAAAATCATAGCCAAAAAAAAAATATATATATAGAGAGAGAGAGAGAGAGAGAGAAATCCCTTTACCACCTTGTCATAGGAATTAAAGAGCATAATATTATGTTTGTTGGGATGAATGAATGTGTATATAGTGGATAGTTTGGGTTATGGAAAAAGTAGAAAAAAAGTGAAAAATAAAGAAAAATAAAAAATAGCAAAAGAAAAAAAAGAAAGATAGAAGTAAAAGAAATGAAAAGAAGGAAAAGTAAGAGGAATAAAAAACTCAAACTAAGTTATTTTATTCTTTCATTCCACATTATTGCTTACTTGATGTTTTTTATATTCTTAAGATTTTCATCCCATTTTTTCCATATTTTTCTACCATACCTTGACCCAAGCTCCATTACAACTTTAAATAAAATCTTTTGATTTGTGCATCGCATGTGGCATAGTTAGTGGAGATTGTGAAGATAAACAAACTTATGGTAGTAGGGTTTTTATGGGTTGAAATTGAGTGAAATACTGGCCTTTAACATTTTTGTAAGTTGAGAGTATACACTTATCCTGTGAAGGGGTTACTTGTCTTTGATTTATCTTTGTCAAATGAAATTGCCATGCTACTTGTGTTTCTGGAATTCATGAAAGGTTATTTTTTATTGTTGGGATCTGTAGAGCTTAAGTTGTTTCTAACTTTGCAGCTTTCAAGTCCTTATTTTGTCTTCGTTTTCATTTTGAGTGTCCAAAGTTTTTACAACTTTGCTCATGCCTTTATTCTGAGTTGAGTTTTTGTTTAGAAGTGGAAAAAAGCTAAGTGTGGGGTATTGATAAATTGTATTTTTTATATAGTTTTATGCTCACTACTTAGTCTTTTTATTAATGAATTTTGGCTAATTAAGATTATTTGGACTACATTTTATTTTATTAGTCAATTTTGGATTAATGGGATTTATTTGATTAATTCTTCGATTTTATGTTTAAAATTCTCATTTGATCTTTTTGCACATTATGGATATTGACTATTATTTTATTTTGTGCAAATTATTTAAGCTTAATTGAATATCATTTATGTCATTTTTCATTAAATTGGAATTAATTGGATTTATTTTATTTATTAATTCAATTTTGGGTTTAAATTACTATTTTATATCTTTACACAATGTGTATGCTGAATTTTATTTTATTTTGTGCAGATTATATGGATGTTCTTTTCAGAGACAAATTGCAATTAGAGCTGGAAAATTTTGGACATAAATGAAGACATCTTTTGAAGTTTATTTATTTTAGCTTTTATATTTATTTTTAAGAATAAATTTGTAAACATTTAACGTTGGATCTTAATTAATAGGTAGTTTTAATCTAGGGTATTTAAGGGTAATTTTATCCTTTGAATAAAAAGAAGAAGGAAGGGTTCAGGTTCTGAGCACGTTGCAGAGAAAAGAAATATGGTCCTATATATAGGATCTTTTATCATTGTCTAAATATAAAACCCTTTACAATATACGAGGTAGTATTTATTATATATTTTCAAAAAGTACCCTTATTTAATGTATTCAAAGAGAAAGAGAAATATATTAAATAAGGGTAGTTTTAGAAAAATATTGAGATTTTCAGAGAAATCAAGGTAGTTAATTAGTTTAATTTTAATACTTAATCCGCGTAATTTGGTAAAAAAAGTCTTATATTAAGAACCAGAGAGAGTATAAAGAAAGGAAAGAAGGGAGTCGGTGGAAGGACGAAGGAGAATAAATATATATACACACAGGAGAGACGAGACGGAACAGAAAAAAAACAAAAGAGGTGGTTGCAGAGCAATCAGAACTTCATCTTGCAACTTCTTTTTACAATGTTTTCTCCTTTTCTCCACGGCCAATATCATCTATTCTCTTCGAGTTCATTATCTTAGAGTTATGAGTCACTAAATTATTCTTGTAAATTAGTCACAAATTATGAACATAATGCTTTAATTAGAACTTGAGTTTAATATATTTTTCTGGTTTGGTTTATTTTAGTTCATCCATGCTTTCTTCCTCTATTTTCATACTACTTTCTTTGCTACTGATTAGAGTTAATAAGTTGTATGAATTTGGGTTTAGGGCTTAATATGAGGAGCTTGATTACTATAATTGATTGATTCAGTAATAATGGAATGTTCTAACTTTGTTTAGATGATTATATAAGTTTTGTTCTTGATATAATTTGCATTAAGGTTGCTGCTACGTTATCTATTAATTAATATTTCAGTTAATTATAATATAAGTAGTAGTTTAATCTCTAGATGATCATTTAGAGAAATTTTTTATTAGAATACCAAGATGTTAAACTGAACTTGATTAACAAATTAAAAGAGATGGTAAGGAAGATTTTACATTGGGAAATTAATTTATAGATGATTATGCTCATTGAGCCTTGTCATTATTTTAATTACTTCATTAATTAATTTTAGTTTAGCTAATTCATTGAGTTTAGTTTCTAAACCCCCAATTTTTAATTGCTTATTTTAGCTAATTTTATTTTACTTTATTCTTAATTTAATTAAGTAATTTAATTGATTTCTTAGGAGACAATTTGGTTTGCGCTATACTACAAATGAGTATTTTTTAATTTAATTTTGGCTGATTCAACAGTCGTGTTAATCATATAAAAACACAACAGAAAAAAAATCTAAATAGATAATAAAAATATGTATAAATTCTAAAATGTCAAACATAATGTTTTGCAAGTAAAAATTTTTATTGAATCATATACTTCTACTCACACCCCTCACTATTATCATTTAAGTCAATCCCAGGTGACTTATATTAAAAAAATTTAGTTTAATGAAAAGAAAAAAGAGCACAGTAACACAAGATATGAATAAAAAGATATGGGTTTCCAACGCTACACAAAATTTGTATACAACTTATTATAAATTTTATGTTTTATATTAAAATTGATATTAATATTAATGTTCTCTTTCTTTTCCTTACTTTCTTTATTTGTTTGATTGAAAATGGCACCTACTAGAAGAATATCCATAACCATAAAAGTGAAAAAATACAAAACACAAAGTGCCAAAAGCAAGGTCGGAAGCCCAGTCCCCGCAATTAATTGTATAAACCTCAGCCACTTCCTTCGCCAATAATCTAGACATGCTTATTTTTAAGATAAGATTTAAAATTTATATTTAATTTACATGGTCCAAATTTATTTATTTTTTATTTTATGTTAAAATATTATTATTTAAAATTTTAATAATTAGAAAATTATTTTTTATATTATGAATTTGTTAAAATAAAAAATTAAGATTTTAAAAATAACATATAAGATAGTCTTAATTTTAATATTAGTATCCTTTACTCATCCCGAATAAGTCATGGATCTGGGCTGTTGATCAAACACAATAAAAGTATAGCGAAGATAAGTTTTTTTTTTATTTTAAATAAGAGAGGTCTGGGTTCAAAATTTAATTTTTGAACATTAATTAAAATTTTTTCTTGAACATTTATGAATTAAAATTAAAAAAAGACCTATCCCTATGGAATAGCAGCTAGATTAAAAGGAGCACCTATCTAGGTAAATAAGAAATGAATAGTTAATAAACTGCACTGTTTGTGGGATCCATTTGGATAGGAGCAGTCCAGTCATCTCATGTCATATGATAAAGTCAAGTAAACTGATGAAATTAAATTACAATTATCTATAAATCCGCCTTGTTTTTATTATAAAATCAATGTTGTTTTCTTAGAAATTTTTTTGGCCAACTTTTTCTTAGAAATCAAGAAGCAGACTATCTGAATAAATGTAAATAAGAAATAAAATAGTGCAATATATATTGTACGTCAAATAAGTCATACATAATTTATAAAAATAGGAGGGATATTAAGTGAAATTTTCATTTTGGCCGAAAAAAAGTTTAATTGTCATCTTTACATATATGTGTGTGTGTATATATATATAATATCAAAGAAGTCAGTGGTATTCCTAGATACATTAGTGTTAAATGATTTATATGAGGATAATTTTCATTAAAACATGACTAAAATATTGATAGCAACAACATAGTAGTCAAATGGATAATGATAATGTCTACTATTTTATTAGGGAGTGATGTATGTGGTGACCGAAGAATTCCTCTCCTACTTTCGGTCCCAGGTGCTTGGAAGTTGAAGTGAATTTTCTATGCATGTGCCTCTAACTTTCCTTGCACATTAATTTCTATTATTGTGTATTTTGGTCAACATCACAATCACATTAAATACCTTTTTATGGATTAATGTGATACTAATATATATGTTTGGATTAAAAAGGCTGACATATTTTTCGAGGAGTGCGAGAAGTCTGAGGAATGGATTATAGTCTAAAAGATAAATTGCATTGTTTATAGCATCTAACTAACTTTTTTATATATTGTTTAGCCAAAAATTTGCATGGGCCAGGCCCACTAGATAATTTACACATGGCCTATTTGCATGAACTACCTTAAGATTCTAGGATCTATATAAAAAACCTTTTAGATAGCGGTTGAAAAGGCAAATCCTCTTAAATAACAACCAAACACACACTCATGTATTCTTAAATCAAATTAACTATCTCATTTAAATAACTTTAAGTTTCAACTTCTCAAACAACCGTAAACATTCTCAATGTAGAGTCGTAGACTCTCAAAATAAAAAACTAATCATTTCTTGCAGACAATTTTCATTCAGATCAAGATCTTCATCCAATAAAGTAAATCTAAGGTCATTTATTGTTGAGATCCTTTATAAAATGCCACCAATGTGGTGCTCATGCGCTTTAGTTTTTTTTTATGTTGTTTCAAGAGTTGTTACAATGTGTTCATATGAATTAATTGGTTTATTGAGCCATTTGTAATATCCCGAATTTTTAAATAATATAGAAAGTATTTGGAAATGAGAAAATATGAAAAATAAATTAGATGTGAAAAACGGCAAAAAGGTTAATTTTCGAGTCAAGGATATAAAATATAAAAATTACATTTTAGCCCCTGAAAAAAGAATTTATTAAATTTTAATTTCAGGGGAAAATTACAAAAAAGTAACTGAAAGTTTTGAAAATTATATTTTTCCCAATCAAGAGTAATTTCAAAATTATACAAATTTTATGTCAAAACAAAGCTCACAATGAGCTGAACTCAATGATATAATGTATTGTAGTAAATGGAATTTATGCAAAGAAAGATTGTGCTGAGCATCAAGAAGTGCACAATACATGGAAAAAAGCACTATGGGCCCCACAAAAAGGCAGATAAAGTAAAAAGAAAATATGTGGGCCCCACATTTAGACTAATTGTGATAAGATAATGTAGTAATTTCATATCTTAATATAAAGTAACTTTAATTTTGCTAGACCGGTACATGATATATCAGGATAAAGAAATATGTAGTATTTTTGGACCAAAATACCATTCAAATTGGTGGCTTATGCTGCACATGGGGTAAATCCATTAATTTAATAATTTCCATGAATTATCGAGAAAATTCAAGAACTTTAAGTAGCACAATTTCATTAGTTGTAAGTTTTTATATATACTGTTGGGGATCTCAGTACACATGTAGTAGAAAAATATCACCAAATTTCCTCCCATGGATCCGTTAATGTTATTTAGATTAAGATGTAGAAAAGAATTTTTACCTTCGGTGTGTCCCTTTAGCATTCTTTTCAGTTTCAAACCCTAGGAACTAATGCATCTGATCAGCTTCCTCTATCGATATCCACACGAACAATGAGTCCAACTCCAACAGCGTGCTAGCACCTCGGTTTGCAAACGTCTGTACATTCTCTTTGTGCGTCTGTACATTTTCTCTCTCTAAGTGTACGGCCGCTATCTCTCTAGGGTGAGTGAAGACTCTCTTTTGATTTTATATCTAATAACCCTAATCTATATCAATATATAGATATGGTTTAATATTTATTTAATTTAAATCAATTTTTAAAACTAAATAAAATATTAATTAAATAGATTAGTTTAAATTTAAATATATCAAATAGATTAAATCTAAACTATCTAATCTATATCCAGAATTAAATCTAAATTTAATTTATCATATAAATCAAATTTAGATTATATCATTAGTTTAAATTTAAATTATTATTTGATTAAGTTTAAATCAAATATTTAAATTAAATTAAATTTTAATTAAATAAATTAGTTTAAATTTAAATATATCTAATAGATTAAATCAAAACTAACTATCTAATATATATTCAGAATCAAATTTACATTTAATTTATCATATAAATCAAATTTAGATTATGTCATTAGTTTAAATTTAAATCTATCATATAGAATTAAATTTAAAAATAATTAATTTAAATTTAAATTAATTTAAAAGATATATATATTTTGAAATGTTTAATATATCAAATATATATTTCAAATTTTATAATATATATCATATATATATTTATAAAATTCATACACCCTAAATTGAATATTAAATTTATTGAATCTAGACATATATTAGATTCAATAAATCCTAATATTCTAGCTCGAGTTAGTTCGTTGTTGTGTGCGATCCTGTAGGCCCATATGATGTTGGTAGTGGGCCAATGGCACTATTGGATCCACAAGTCACAAGTGGCCTCTAGCAAGACATTATGACTACTAAAATCATATGAAATCTGTGATCTAATGCAACCTATCATATAACCTTATCACATCCATTTTGTTTCACGATATATAGGTCAAGTATGAGGCATGAAAACGTCATCCTCATCTTACTCGACCATCACTTTCTCGATCTCAGAGCATATTAACAGAACAAATGAAAACTCTTCCATTTGAGCACAGCCATGCATTTCTCAGTCTCACTCATCGAGGGGCCCATATATATCTCTCCATTAATTAGAGTGACAAATTCCATCTTGACTATTCATCTTCCTCTACATGAATTCCACTATACCCAATCATAGCCTTTATAATCTCCCTATTAAATGTGACTTTTGGCTATGTCAAAGTGTAATATTCCCATGTACGAAGTTATAGTGATCTCAGGTCTAAGGGCATAGTGACATGATTATATATATATATGAGATAAGCTTATGACTTGATCCATACATCTATCTCATGATGGGTCTATCTAGTATCTGTTCCATAACAAGTGCTTATGATTTTGATTTGTATCTTCATACATAATTAACCCATAATTATCAATCAAAATTATACTAACCTTAGTTCATCATTGTTCCCACAAAGATGATTGAATAGACATATTTATGATAAAATGATTTATCCAATGATATTATTATAAAGAAAAACATGGAAACAATATAATAATGTAATAAAGAAAAACACATTTTTTTCATAACGAAGTACAATGTTCGTAATACAATGATTGGCCTATGGTACAATCTCCAACAACTCCCACTTACACTAAGCTCAATCGTTGATGCTTCTAATAACCTATTAACCTAACATGACACTCATGTTTTACCTGTGCAAGAAGCTTAGTAAGAGGATCAGCAACATTGTCATCAGTTGGTATTTTGCATATCTTTATATCACTCCTATCAATGATTTATCTAATGAGATGATATTGCATGAGTATGTGTTCAGTTCTTTTAAGTGACCTAGGCTCTTTAGCCTATGCTATTGCACCATTATTGTCACAAAATAGATCTATCAAATTTCATATGGTAGGCACCACTCTTAGCTTAGTGATGAACTTCTTAATCCAAACATCTTCGTTAGCTGCGTCTGATGCTTCTAGGTACTCAACTTCTGTTGTAGAATCAGTTACAGTGCTTTGCTTGGAATTCTTCCAACTTACTACTCCACCATTTCGACAGAATAGGAATCCTGATTGCAATCTAGAATCATCCTTATCGGATTAGAAACTTGCATCTGTATAACCATGTACAACAAGCTCATCATCCAAACCTCCTTACACCAAGAATACATCCTTAGTCCTTCTTAAGTACTTCAGGATATTCTTGACAGCAGTCCAGTGATTCTCACTTGGATCTGACTGATATCTACTAGTCATGCCCAAGGTATATGAGACATCCGGTCGAGTGCACAACATGGCATACATAATAGATCCAATTGCCGAGGCATATGGAATCTTACTCATGCGTTCTTGCTCATCTCGTGAACAAGGACATTGAGCTTTACTGAGATTGATGCCGTGAGACATGGGTATGTAAGCCCTTTTTTAGTATTGCATACTGAATCTATACATTACTTTGTCTATATAAATGCATTGACTTAGGCCGATTAGCCTCTTGGATCTATCTCTATAGATTCTAATCCTAAGGATATAGGTGGCTTCTCCTAAGTCCTTCATTGAGAAATATTTTCCTAACCAAGTCTTGACATTTTGCAAGGTAGGAATGTCATTTCCAATGAGTAGGATGTTATCAACATAAAGCACTAGAAATACAACCGTGCTCTCACTAACCTTCTTGTAAACACAAGGTTCATCAACATTTTGGATAAATCCAAACTCTTTGACTACTTTGTCAAAATGTTGATTCCAACTACGAGATGATTGCTTCAATCTATAAATGGATTTTTGAAGCTGGCAAACCTTCACAGAATCTTTTGGACATACAAAGCCCTTAGGTTGTGTCATATACAATACTTAAGCATCTTCCCATTAAGGAAAGTTGTTTTGATGTCCATTTGTCAAATTTCATAATTATAGTACGCTGCAATGGTAAGAAGGATCATGACTAATTTAATCCTGGTGACTGGTGAAAAGGTTTCATCATAGTCTACACCATGAGTTTGCTTGAATCCTTTTTGCAACCAATCGTGCTTTGAAGGTATGCACTTGGCCATCCATGTCGGTTTTCTTCTTAAAAAGCCATTTGCACCCAATGGTTTTTATACCTTCAACTGGGTTAATCAAGGTCGATACATGATTATCATACATGGATTGCATCTCAGACTTCATGGCATGTAGCCATTTTTCAAAGTCTAATCCCATTACGGCCTCTTGATAGGTGGTTGGCTCTTCCTGATCCAAGAGCAACACATCACGACTGTTAGTTAAAAGAAATCCATATCTTTAAGGCTGACATTGTGTTCTATCAGACCTTCGTGGGCTTTGTGTTACTTGAGTAGGCTCATCAACTTGTTGTGAGTCTTTTTGTTCTTCCATCTCTAACTCAATGTGATTTTGTGGCTCTTGAACTTCTTTGAGACTTATCTTACTCCCACTGGTTCTTTTAAAGATAAACTCTCTTTCTAGAAAGATATCATTCCAAGCAATAAACATTTTATTCTCAGTGGGATTGTAGAAGTAATATCCCTTAGTTTCCTAGAAATACCCCACAAAAAAAAACATTTTATAGATTTGGGTGCTAACTTATCTGGATCTTGTTGCTTAACATATGCCTCACATCCCCAAATTTTGAGAAAAGACAAACTAGGCTTCTTTCCAGTCCATATCTCATATGAGGTCTTTTCAACTGCCTTAGATGGAACACATTTTAGTGTGAATGCAGTTGTTTCTAATGCATAGACCCAAAAGGATGGTGGAAGATCTGTTTGACTCATCATAGATCGAACCATATCTAATAGGGTTTGATTTCTTCGTCCAGAAATACCATTCCACTATGGTGTTCCCAATGAAGTTAATTATGAGACAATTCCACAATTTCTAAGATGATCAATGAATTCTTGGCTCAAATATTCACCACCTCAATTAGATTGAAGCGCTTTAGTAGATTTACCAAGTTGATTTTGTACCTTATTTTGGAAAGTTATGAACATCTCAAAAGATTCAGATTTATGTCTTATTAGATAGATATATCCATATCTACAAAAGTCATCTATAAAAGTAATCAAAAACATGTGACAACTTCTGGTAGTAGTGCTTAGCAGACCACATACATCGATATGTATTAAGCTCAATAAGTCAATGGCCCTTTCACTGTGCTTAGTAAAAGGTGCCTTTGTCATCTTTCCCAATAAACAAGATTTGCAAGTATCAAATGATTCAAAATCAAATGAATTGAGAAGTCTATCTTGATGAAGCTTTGAAATGCGTTTCTCATTTATATGGCCTAGAAGACAATGTCATAGATAGGTCAGATTCAAATCGTTTGACTTGATCCTCTTGGCAGTTATGTTATAAATATGTTCCTTATTGGGAGCTTCAAGGTTCAAATAGTAATGATCACTATGCAAATCTCTATTCACATAAAAGATGTCATTAAAATAAATAGAGCATTTTTTATTCCCAATAATTGAAGTAAAACCTTTCTCATCTAAATAAGAAAGTGAAACAATGTTCTGACTCAAAACAGGAACATAATAGCAATTGTTCAAAATTAACAAAAGCCCATTGGGCAAAACTAGTTCATAAGTGCCTAGGGCTAAAGCAGCAACTCTTACTCTATGTCCAATTCGTAGGTCTATTTTGCCCTCTTTCAGCTTCTTACTCCTTTTAAGACCCTACACATTTGTACAAATGTGAGTTCCACATGCTGTATCTAATACCCATGTAGGAGAAGTAGAAATATTAATTTCTATAACATAAATACCTGAAGTAATAGCCCTGCTATTCTTCTTTTTCTTTATATCTTCCATGTAGAGCTCACAGTTCCTCTTCCAATGACCAGGCTCATTGCAAAAGAAACAGAGTCCTTCCTTGGGAGGCTTTGCCTTCTTGGCTTCAGACTTGGGTTTGGCATTGGGCTTGGGCTTGTCTTGCTCCTTAGCCTTATTGTCCAGGCCTTTTCCCTTTCCCTTGCCCTTGCCATTCTTTTTCATTCCTTTTCCTTTTTGAACCATTAAAATGCTACTTAGCTTTTTCTTGATGTTTTGTTCAGCAGTTTTAAGCATCGCATGCAGTTTAGAAATTGATTTCTCTATGTTGTTCATATTGTAGTTCATAACAAATTGGTCATAACTCTCCAGGAGTAAGTTTAAGATCAAATCTATAGCTAACTCCTGGGTTATGGGAAATCTGAGCCTTTCAAGGTGAACAATGTAGCCTTTCATTTTCAAAACATGAGAGCTAACTGATGCACCCTCAGTCATTTTGTAGGAATGTAAGGCTTTTGTGGTTTCAAACATTTTTTGCCTGGCCTATTATTGGAACATTTCCTTGAGATGCATAATCATCTCATAACCCTTCATATGTTCTAGATCTCTCTAAAGTTCTGGGATCATGGTGGCTAGCATTAGGCATCTTACATCCACAGAGTCATTGAGATGCTTATTATGGGCATCCTTTTGGGCTCTTGGAGCATTGGCTGCAGGCTTCTCAGGAATGGGTTCATCTAGGAAATATGACTTTCTTTCCTACTTGAAAACAATTCTCAAGTTCCTAAACCAATCAAGAAAGTTAGTCTCATTGAGTTTGTCCTTCTCAAGGACAGAGCACAATGAAAGTATAGCAAAATTATTTGTCGACATTTTCTACAACAAAATATGCAAAATCAAGTTAATAATTTCCCACTAAAAATTAACCCTCAATTTAGTTTAGTCGGCTAGGACCCATATTTCACTTAATTGTAAGTCCGCTTTAGCAAGACGCTTAAAATTAAGTTATTTAGGTAGGTAACTTATTTATCAATTACATCACATGTAACTCTTAAATCTTTATGGGATCCTATCATCATATGACTCGGCATGTTTACAGAAATGAAACTCTCTTTAAGAGTAGATAATACATTGAAATTCACTCTAATAAGGTGGGTTTAACTCTCAATGCTAATATAGAAAGATTTTATATATTGTAGTAATATTTTGGGACAAAATTCACTTAAATTTATTACCCATAAGTTCAAATGAGATTCTATTTATAGATTTGTGGCTTAACTAGTCCTTAGATATAATATCTATCCATTAACACAAGTTCTAATTGTTACTCTGTAAAAAGAACTATTCAACAACCGCATTAAATGCGTCTGACACATCAATATTCAAATTTTGAGGTTTAATAGATGAATTTCGCGGAGTCAATATAGTTCTATATTTAACATTTAACCTTGAAATTCGAATGCTAAAATTCGAATTTTGAGCTATGATAATAATTCCAAAATTAGCTCGAGGCTTGAACATTCAAACTTTCATGTTGAAAGTGTGTCTGTTGAATTTGAACAGTTATTTCAAGTTTTCACAATGTACTCAAAATTTGAATTTCAAAATTGAAATTCATCCATCAAAGGCTTGTTCCAACAAGACACAAAAATTTGCACTTCGAAGTTCACACTTTGAAGTTCAAAGTTTGTTTGTTAAAGGCTGTAACTTTAAACTCACTTTAAACTTCACCAACAGTTGAATTTTAAATAAGTTTTATATGAATTTTGCACACTTTCACTAATAATGCTTAGTTTGAAATTCGAATTTCACAATCAAAATTCGTCTATCAAAGATGAAAACTTTGTAACTTTGAATTTCAATAAGTAAAGTACAAATTTCACACAAAGTAAAAATGAATCATAAGCAAAATTTGTCTGTTAGCCTAGAATGTTTAAATCTAACAAGCTTAAACTCATACTAACATTCAGATTTACTTAATCGAACTCATTTAAGACATATGGTAACAAGATTAAGTTAATTTCAAAGATTAAATCACCTCAAGACCTAAGTGAAAACAAAATATATCTAATAGTTAGATCTTCAAAAGTTAAGCTCCACTTTCACTTGGTCATTCTTATTCCTAGTATACTTCCTTCTGATCTTTCATTCTTGAAGCATCCTTTCTCTTCTTCTTCTTTGAGTGAGACACGATATTGATTTTCTTTTCTTTGTTTCAATGCTCACTCTTCCTTCTTAGACAATCCTATATTTAATATATTATACTTACAAAATAAGTAGTTGGTCCAATTTATATATCCAACTTATATTATAAAGTATAAAAATACTGTGTATATAGTAGTACATCGCATGATATAGGTATTATAAACACAATTAAATACATGCTAATACATATTTTACTTCTTTCAAAAACAATATATATATTAAACAAATATGATGCATTTGTTCCTTGTTACTCTATATTTGTCATCGTCAAAACTTATATTATATTAAACCTAACAACCAAATAAAAAATACATTTAAAATTTTTTATTTGATTTAGTTCCCTTAGTGATTCTTGTTATCTAAATATTTTAAATGGATTTTAATTAAGTCATACTACATGAGAAATAAGGTTAAGGGTTAAGGTGTGACACCATTCATGCTCTTTATGATTATCACACATTAATTTTGTCATCATGTGCCTTTATATTTCAATGACTTTGCAATGCTAAGACTTGTTTGTCATCAGTATATATCTTTACTTATTTGTTGTCAAGCTCTCATATTTTCTGTTATACATTGCAAGATATATAATTATTGTGTTTTTCCATCATTTAATTCCAATTCATGTTTATGTTAGAGACTTTTCTCTACATGACCTAGTACAGTCATCCATATTTAATATCTTCACGTCTAAGAAAATTGAGGTAACATGAACCCATTTTGTTTGATTTTGAAGTTATACCAATCTCTAGCATTTCTATATACACATGCTAGGTTTCCACAAACTTGACAGAAATTTCCACCAAACATATATATATATATATTAGGCTAACAACTTGTTATATATATTGTATAGAAATACAAAACATAAAATTTGTGGTAAATCATATTAATTATAAATTATGAATAGTTTGTCTCATGAAAAGTTATATAGATCTAGTGTATGTGTTTGACTATACTATATAGTAAGTAAGAAGAGAAAGTGTACCTTATGACATCTTAAGAAAAATGTATCTAGATCTTCCTATCTAAATCCCTAGGGTTTCAGCAGCTTTTAGAGGGGAAACTCGTTAAATTATGATTAAAAAGGGGATCTAGCCTCCCCTAAATAATAATTTTACCAGGTCCACCTACTATACGCTTTAGTAGAACACAATAGCCCACACCTACTGCCAACCAAACTTAAAATAAAACTGTGTGTCTAACACATTGATCCTTATGATCACAAAATAAATTCAAGCTCTAACATCTTAATAGACCATTGTTAACCCTTTTTAAAAAAAATACAAAAATAATTAATGTGAGCTCACAAATAAAATTTTAATAAACTTTTTTAACATTCTCCCACTTGGGCCACATTAATTTAATTTTGAAAACTCATTTTATTTTGTAAAATGACTCTTGGACTAACAACTAAAAACTTTATGTTTGCACACCTTTTAAAATGAAACAGTTCATAAGATGACACATGAAATCAATCTAATCAAACATGATTATCAATATGGGACTATGCCAATTGTACATCATTTAATCAATATACTCTCAACCATAGTCACACATATTGACAATTATGTTAAAATAGATCGTAAGTCTAGAAGCGTGATAATAAATAGTACCCTTATCTAATCAAATATATTATATTTAGATACTATTTCTTATTGATCCTCAAATTTCTCAATATTCCTTATGCAAACCGCAATTTGAGAAATCACTCATCTTAAATAAGTCCATAAGTCTTAAATAACTTTATCTCAAAATAGGAGTTTCATATACAAAGATATATATAATATCAAATACAAAGATCATTTTAAGATGGTCATTACCTCTTAAGATACATGTTGTATTTATTCTTTGCCTATGCAAAGAACTTAACCTTTAGCCACACAAAGCGTCAATATTTGCCCACACAAATATTTGATAAGATAATGATCATCAACAAAGCATGCTTAACTAATGGTGCAATTTGCTTATGTTCAACTTTATAAGCTTAAGCTAGATCACACACTAGAAGCAACCAAGCTAAGGATTTTTTATGAAAATTTATGGACATTAGACCACTTTTCAAGATCCAAACAATATATTTATGGACAGTAGTCACACCATGGTTTTTTGGCATGTCAAATCATAGTCATAAAATCCATTAGAGGCTTGAAAAATATGTGTAACCATCAAATCCAAACTTTAGATGAAGAGAACTAGATCATATAACACAATTAGGATTCAAAATAACCCAATATGAGTTAAGGTGCTTGCCCATTTTGTGAATCAAAGTAAATGTCAATATATCATTAAATGATGCTTATGATATGACGTCTCCATAAAAAATAAATAAATAAATTAGCATAAGTCACCAATAGTTTGAAATTAAACTCATATCGAATCATCCAAATACCAAATCTTTAGGTTTATATAATGGACAAAACTTACCCTAGGCAATTACTAATCCACTACTAAAATCAGTATAGACACAAGCCATTACATGCTTACATCATGAAGACAAGATAAATGCAAAGGACTTCTTCCAATACCTTAAATCAATAAGAACATTTAAAAAAAATACTTAAATAAAAGATGAACCACTTTTTTAAAAATAAGAACTCCTCACAAACATTAAAACATCTATCAAAAATCATATGAGAAATGAAGCTTGAAATCAAGGAGTTTACTTTATCAATGGTGCAATAATATAGCATTGCATAACGAAAATACAATGTTCAAAATATAACCATAAAAGTCATAAGAAAAATGAACCAAGCTTCCACTAACCTAAAAGATCTAAAGGCCCCAAAATACCCATAAAAACCTGATGGTTCTTAGACCTTCGGTTAAAGGATCAACTAACATTGATTATGTATTCAGGTATTATATACCAATGTGCCTTGACTATGTCCCTGTCTATAAGATATTATTCTTTATTAATCTTTTAATACTTTTACTCGAAATGTGACTACAACATAAAAGGATTTCTTTTTTATCAAATGTCTCTTGGTCATATATTTTCATTCCTGAAGGATAAGTGTTCCTCTTTAGAAGACAATTACAAAATATCAACTCTTTTATTTCAAATATTCAAATTTATCAAGCCAAAAAACAAATATTAAAATTTCTTCTAAAAGAAGAAACATAAAAGGTCATCATGTAGTGCCAAATATATATCTACTATCCCCAGAAAAAAAAAATTATGCATCTAGCTTTCCCTTTCGTAATTAGAACTAACAAGGGCCTTTATGGTAAACGTCTTGTTGTTCACAAGAAAAGAAAGCGATTTTATATAATGCAACATGGTTAGTATAGAAGGCAATTTCAAAGATAGCTCAAATAAAACAAAATGTCAAACAAGCTATCTTTTGGGACACCAATTGCAACATCATGGACATCCCTTTGGATAGAGAACATGACATGCAATTGGTTCCTCACACATGAAGCCAACTAAATTAATTTGAAAAATTTATCCCCTTTGGGCATATAAATTAATCAAATTGCATATCACATGATTTCAAAGGAACTATCCCTTTTCAACAAATGGGTCTTCTCAACCACATGCCTTATCTTCATCCTTCATGCAATCTTAAAATTAATACATACAAATACTCCCTTTGGGTAGGTGACTAGGTGTAAAAATTTAATCAATTCCATCAACAAGGGAAGCAAATGGTTTTGTAAATTTTGATAGGCTATTACTTTGGTAATGAACACCCATGACAATTTACTAAAAAATATTCTCAAATTTGAATAAAATTGCCTCATTTCCTATCAACATGGGAGAATGATTTTGTAAACTTTGATGAACGAATCACTTTGGTGATAAACATTATCATAGATTTGAATAATATTCCCTAATTTTGATAGGCTATTACTTTGGTAATGAACACCCATAACAATTTACAAAATAATATTCACATATTTGAATAAAATTGCCTCATTTCCTATCAACATGGGAACACAATGGTTTTGCAAACTTTGATGAATGAGCTACTTTGGTGATAAATATTATCATAGTATGCAAAACAAAAATCACATACCATGAAACTTAATCCATAGTTGCAATTATAATGTGAACAACAATTTCAACTATATCACCTTAAATTTGAGAACATACCTATTATAGGAGAGTAAAACTAGATTTCTTTAGTTTGATATATATGAAATCACTCTCCTAAAATTTTCTGTAATTTTCATGATGCCAATAAAATTCTTAGAAAATTAAAATATAAATATAGTAAAAACATCTATTTATTATCATAGGTGTAGTAAAATATGGTCGGCTAGATATCAACTTTCCTTTGGGTTAGTTAAAGTATCTGCATGATATTATACATACAAAGTATCTATTAGCCCTCATGAAAAATCTTCATAGGAAAGCACACTTCAGTGGCATCTTATCTCAATTAATTCCCATGACATAATGCATTCAGGTAGTAAAATAAACATGGAACACTATTTTCTGCAACATAAAGCTTAACGTAAGTAAAATAGACTTCAACATATTGTGTCCTTATTTCTATGGCACATCATCATAGCTACTAGAAGTTTTGAAGTCACACAAAATCATTGAATTCCTTTCAGTAGCAATATGTTGTATTATTATACTACAGTCAATCAATTTATTAATAGAATAAAACCAATAGTCGTCAAGCATCATTTTGCATATGCTAGGGTTGTTATTTCTTTACCACCAATAGAAACTCAAAACATGCTGTTGGAGAATTATGTAATACCCTAAAGACCAAAACCCAAAAATACCCCAAATATGAGACAAAACAGCACTCGAAAAAAGGTAAAACAAGAAACAGCACCACAGCTTAATATAGTGTCGCCATAACACGAGAGTGTTCTGGATGAAAATAAATAGAAACAGAGGGGAATGGCACCATAGTACCCTAAACTAATATGACATCAACATACTAGTAGTCAAACAGACATACTATCACATCAATAGGTTTCAACACAGCCCCACATAATACAACGTCCACATACAACAACACATACCCAAGATATGAGGATACAAGCGACAAACATTACAAATATACTACTTGGCAAATACATTACAAAAACCAAACATATATTAGCTACCAATTACAAGCCTGAATGCCCTTGTGAAATGGAGTTAGTAAGAATCTTTTGTCTTCTCCGAGCTAGTACTAAAGTCTTCACTTGAAATATTAACTATTGAGAGGTGTGAGACAAAATCCCAGTAATTAAGGAAAGTTCTATAACTATACATAACCAACCAATATATACATGAAATAAGATGTGATGCAAATGCAATGTAAATGAATGCTCCCCAACATACATGGCTAGAACCACGAGCTAGTCGCCATAACAAGATATATCCAATAAATGATTCCTTTCCAACAACCGATTATTGGACCATGGTTCTCCTTCCCCTGAACCACCCAAATTAATGGTGATTTAGAGAAGGTGCATCCTCAAATCTATAGCCACCTAGCTCTCCTGGTCATAGGAAAAGGATTTAGTGGCAAATATATATATATACATCCACCTCACCATATGGATATGAGGCTCTGCATGTCCACGAGTGAATCTGTATACCATGTGGTATCATATAACATCATCCCCCTAACTAACTAATGTCATTCATGCATCACCATGTGATTATGCTTTTCCATGCTATCATATTCCATGCATACATGTATATTTTCATCATTATCATCATCATACTCACATGACAGGGATGCTAGTATATCACATTTTACAAATCAATATGTAATCACATAAATCGCATATATAAGATCAGGAAAGAGATTACCATTCCACCTTGAGCTATGCCCTAGAATATATCATGATATGAAAGAAATAAACATATAAACATAAATAAGAATTCTACATTATATACAAACATACACCCTAGTTACCTCGGATTGTCTACACACAAACACACGTAGGGAAATAGTAGGCCACTGCAAAACTAATGAATTCAACTCTTTTGAATTGCTTCGAGATGGCTACAACCTCCAACAATAAATTGAATACTACAAAGCCATAATATCTCCAATTAATATAATTCACATATATTCGAAAATTCACAATTCAACCAACCAAACTTAATGCCAGCAAACCCATAGTTCCAATAGCACATACATACATCAAAGAACCTCAAACATCAATACAAATCATAACCAATCACAAATATTTCAGATTCCAAGCTTCTTCAACTAATTCAAAGTTAGGGTTTAGCATAAACTATACACAATCCCTCCAAAACTCATATCCAAGCCATAGGAAGACCAAACCATATATCAATAACTAATATACAATCATTTTACTCGATTCAAACATCAACAAAACTGAATTTCATCTTACACCCATCAATTTCCAAACCTCAAATTGTAGAGAAAAGGGAGGAGGAAGGTTAAGGATCATTTACCACACACAAATAAAGCTTCCCGAGTCAAGAAATCAAGCCCCAAGCCTTGTAGATGAAATCTTAGCAGAGCAAATTCCTCCTCCTCTTCATTTTCTTCTTTCTTGGGCAACTAGTTTGTGTCTGAATTTATCAAAGTTTTGTGACTTACGCTACAGCACACGATAAGTTTGCCACAGCGTGAACCTTCTCTATTTCAGCCCAGACTGAAAAATCATCAATTCTTGCTATGGCGTAAACCCTCGCTTTTTCTTTTTTTGCAATTCTCCAATTCTTTGATTTTTTTTTTCTTTAGTCCTGGTCCCTTCGGTGTTGCATAATTCAAAAAGTATACCCCTCAATAGCTTAGGACTAAGTCCAAAATGGTAATTTGAGGGTTTTTACAAATTACATATACAATAACAATAGTAATAACTAAAAAATGTTAACAAATTCAAACATCAACCATAGCCTTATGGATGCAATTATATTCTATAAGATATCAAACATTTACAATGGTTCATACAACTATATCAATATATATTACTGACATGTTCCTAGTCATTTTGTATAAGATAAATGACATTGCCACTACAGTGATTTTATATTAATGAGAATTTATTCAATTGATCAATTAATCAGCTCAGCTTTATATATGACTAAAAGATTATAACATAATCCTCCCACTATTTATCAATTCCCCAAAACTGCACCTTAAAAAAATATAAATGAATAATATTTCATAGGGTCCCAAAGAAAAATCACAAAATAAATAATTGTTGAATATAATTTAAATAGCATATGGGACAAAATTGTTTACTTATAATGCCGTTGTCCACTAAACCGCCTACTGGTGCCTTAATTATTAAAATAATATCACAATCTAAATGGCACCAAATTTTGTGGTGTTAATGAGAGTAGAAGGCTGTAGATGGTTGATACAACATATGTCAATTTTTTTTTTACAAGAAATTGGTTCTATTGATTCAATGACTTCCCCAATGATATGGCTTCCAAGTGATCTTGGGTTTGAGACCCAACAAGGTTGTCCATTCCTTATCTCTTAATTTTAAACTAGCCCAGCCCAATAGTGTTTCACAGTTTGACTCGTTTCAGGGACAAAAAACGTGAGGAGGAAAAAAAAACAATTAGAGGTTAAAGTAAATTATAAAAATTTAGGCACTTTAATGAAATTATGGAAACATGAGGGCATTAATTGTCATTTTTACCGAAGACCGTAGTGGGGTTGCCGCGCCTGGTTTTTTTTTTTTTGTGATGACGTTGACATCAGCCCGGGTCTACAATTAACATTTTGAACATCGCCGCCACAAGGAGAACCACTGTAGCTTTTATTTTTAATAAATTACGAAATTGTCACCCACTTTTTTTTTCAAAAAGAAAAAAAAAACTTAATGTTGACCACCGATAGAAACCCATGAACGATGCCCCCACCTCACTTGCTATTGGCGACGACTTGAGCCGAAAAATGTCGGCTAGTGACCAGAAATCACCCTCCGTTTTTTTTAATATAATAAAATTTAAAAGTTTCTTCCAATTTGCAAATTTTGACTCTCATCCCTTAAACTTCAGGATAGCCACCCCACAACAAAACGGTGGAGAGAGGAACTCATTCACTCCAGAAGTCACCAAATTTTCTGAACACATTTTTTTTTTTTGAATAATAATCATGAAGAGACGAAACAAACATCATAGTTTCCTGAATAGAAGATCTTTCAAAACTTCACGTTTGAGAGACAAAAAATAATGAAATACATAAATCAATCAAAAAGCATATAGGCTAACTTAAAAGTTATAGAAGTTTTGTAATCTTAGAAAACTTTCTACATTCATATATGTAAATATTTGATCAATGATGGAAACACATACATAGCCATAGGTCCATTTGGTTACGAGAGAAAGGGTGGTAATAGAATGGATTTGAATGGAATGAATTGGAATAATTATCACCATGAATCTATTTGGTATAATTTAGAGAACGGTGGAATAATATTTATTTTTTATTAAAAAAATAAAAATAAATATGAAATGACTCTTTTGGCCCTCGCCATAGAAAAAATTCCCTCATCCTCCCATCAGTCTTTTTTCCCTTCACAGGCAATACATCATCTCCACCATGGCCAGATTTACTCAACACAATCAGTACAAAGATCATTCAAAAAAAAAAAAGAGAGGACAGTGGTAACCAACCATCAATCAAACTCGGACCAAAATCGAAGACAATAAAGGATGAACAGCGGGGAAGGGGGAGACAACGGTGGGGGTGAGGGAGAAGACAGGGGGTGTGTGGGGAAATGACGATGACGATGGGTGGGATTGGAGATCTGAGCAATGAAGATGACTGAATCGCTATGAAGTTGGGGAAGATGATGGTGGCTGGAAGCTCGTAGGATCATGGAGGAAGATGATGGTGGTCTTCGAAAGATGATGGCGGCTCAAAGCTTGTTAGTACACAGAGGAAGATGATGGTGGTCTGGATGCTCGTCAATGCGAGCGGAATTTTCTCGCCGGCATGTTGGTGAAGAAGGACAGTGACGAGAAAAGGATGGTGATGATGGGTATTTTAGGGAGAGGGGCTCAGGAATGAGGATGCCTACCATTTTGGGATGGAATGAAGATGCCTGCATATGTGGGAATGGGGACGCCGTGGGAAAGAGAGAGAGCACAACCAAACCACCTAGTTGATGGAATCCGTACGAAATTCCTTTCCATTGCTACGGAACCTTGGCAACCAAATGGGACCATAGTTCTTATATCACATGAAGAGTTATACAGATCTACTGTATGTGTTTGACTATACAGTAAGCAAGAAGAGAGAGTGTATCTTTTGACATCTTGAGAAAAACGCTCCTGGGCTTTCTTTTCTAGATCCATGGGGTTTTAGCAGCTATCAATGGGCAAGCTCACTTGTTAAGGTTAGATATCTAACCTCCTTTAAATAATAGTTTTACCAAAACCCATTCACTATGAGTTTTAATAAAACACAAGGGCTCACATGTGTTGCCAATCAGATTGATAATCAAATTGTGTGTGTCTAACATGTTAATCCTTATAATAACATAATAATTTTGAGCTTTAACATCTTAGTGGATCATTGATAACCCGTTTTAGAAAATAATTAATGTGAGTCCAACAAATAAAATTTTCCAACATCTCTCATACCAGATTTTGTCAAGGACATGAAAATATTTGTATTATAAAATCTATAATAAATTAAACCATTTATAAATCATAAATAGTACAACTTATTTTTCAAACTCCTTTCAATATATACCAATTATTTATAGAGAAATGTGTCTAGTTAATTGTAAAAGTAAACTCCATTCATACTCTAAGAGTTTAGCTAAAGACAATCAACAATTGGGTTCCTAGGCCTAATTGTGATTTAGAATCTCTCTACGGTTGGTCCGAACCACAATTAGGCTTTTTTGCTTTGCCGCCATTTGTCTTGTCCCAACCATAAAGCCATAATTAGGTTTTTATGACTTAGCCGCAACCGAGTCAATATAATTAGAGACATTTTTTTAATGTATTGTTCTAAATCTAGTAAATGAGTCACTTCTTATTGTATACTGACGACTAAATATATAGTAGGATTTACTTGTGTTTAGAAAATGTGACATTTAAATTAATTCCTGACTAAATTTTAGGAAATTCAATTATAGGTCTTGAACAGAATTATTTCCAAACTCCAAATATTCATGTTTCTCTTCTTAGGACAAAAAGAACACAAAAATAAAATAAAATAAAACACATGGAATTATTATTATTATTTTGGCCAAGAAACACATGGAATTATTTATTAATTATAAATGCTAAAAGGTTTCACACACCAACATTATCGCATCAATTATTATAAAGTAACCAAAAACATGAGATCGTTATTCTCCACTTCACTACCAGATATTCAGTGCTTTTCAATGAACTCCTTAACCTTCGCAATAAGATCTCTGGTTTGTTGACCCGTACTTGGATCCGAATCCACCGCAACTTTGTTCAGGTAAAAGCTATGGGTCATACCCGGACTGACAAATAGCTCCACTTCTTTGTTAGCCTTCTTCATAGCCTCGTAATACTCCATCTCTGTGTCTATTATCAAGTCCATCTCCGCCAAGCACAGCAGAAACGGCGGCAGCTGCAGCCCCTGCAACGGCGGAGCACCGTCGCCCATCGGGCAGGTTATCGGGTGGTCCTTGTTGCTTCCCACTGGCAACGCCAAGCCCAAGAACTTGTCCAACATGTCCAGAGTCAACATGGGTGTTTGGGGCTTCTCTAGCTCTGATTTGCTTCTCTTTGACCGGAGAAAACCCGGGTGGACAGGTATACCTCCGGCCAACCTCAAGGGGTTCAGGTCTAACTTTCCAGCTCTGGCAGCCACCTCGTGGACAACATTCCCGCCGGAACTATCTCCGATGAGGAAGACACGGTTGAAGTCGGCATGTTCAGTGAGCCACGACTCTCGGGAGTCGCCTTTGGCAACGGATTGGAGCCAGAGAAGGGACGACAAGCCGTCATCGATGGCGGCAGGAAGCCGATGCTCCGGCGCTCTCCGGAGATAAGGGGAAACACAGATGACCCGGGTGGACCTTGCGAACCGGGTGTACACGTCGTAGTACATGCACCAGTCGGCGTCGCTTATGCAGAACCCACCGCCATGGAAGTGAAGGAGCACTGGGAGTTTGCCCGCGTCTTCTGGAGCAGGTTCTGGAAGATAAAGCCGTCCACGGAGGCCAGACTTGTCATCGATGAGGACGTCACGAGTTGCCACTCCGTCGACAAACTGTTCGTGGGGAAGAACCGGTTCGGCCATGAACTTGTATTCTGGGGGACCGGTCCAAAACCGGTCTACTGAACCGTCATCGTATAGTCTGAGCCAACCGGACACTTCGTCCACGAGCTTCTTCTCTTGAAGGACCATGATATGAAAGCTTGTAAGGGAGGAGAATGATGAGAATTAGTGTATTACAGGCAAAGGAATAAGCGTTTGGTCTCTTTATATAATGGAAAAATTGTGTTGTGTGATCAAAAGAGAAGAAGCTTCAAAGAATTTACCATTTAGAAAGCTTTAAAAAGTAGACTTGTTATTTAGCCCAAAAAAACAAAGTAGACTTCTTAAACAAATTATACACGTGGATTTTTTTTTGGCACAATTAGCTTTGATTCTTAAAAAACTAAAAGTGAGTTTCGTATCTTGTATGTAATTTTAAAAATAAGACATAATATTAATAGTTTATAAATGGCAGGGCTTTTCTGCAGATTTTGTATGGATGACTTAATAATTGATGAGAAAAAATGAATTATTCATAATTTGATTATTGGGTGGGAGTTGGCTCAGCATCAAATTAATTATTTAAAAATATTTTTGACGTACAAAGTTAAGTTGATTTAATTATATTTGAAAGATGACTGGGAATTTTTTATTTAAGGAAAAAGTGGTATGATCGATGGGCACCACCAACTACGGCACAATTGGATTCACTTGAATTTTGAATTTGTCCAAAAGTAAGAGTGACGCACGTACATGTGCAAGGTGTGATCGATCATTTGTTTTTTCTATTTATTTATTTATTTATAATATAATTTTCCTTGAAGCTAAATAATCAAATCACCTTTTCCGACACAACTATTTGAACAGTATGATTGTCTATCGATCCAGAACCGCAAGATGAGATGAGATTACTGGCATGTTTGGATAGTTTCAATAAGTAGATATAGAAATCATAATTACTTATTTCTAAAATTTATCAAATACATCACTAATTTTAATAATTAATTATACCTTAAATAAGTGATTATGAGAGAAGTTATGTTTTTTGCATTCTTTATAATCACTTCTACTTTTATAATTACTTATTTTACTTTTTTTTTCCATTATATATCCACCCAATAATTACTTACACTCCTAAAATCAAAAATATTTATTGTTTCAAAATCACTTTTTAACTAAAAAATTCAAATATAAATCACTTTTAATTTAATTACTTATTATCATAATTAATTATGAAAAAGCTAATCTAAACATGCACCATATGATTCAAATGAGCTCACCCTATATCGTGAAATTGTTCAATTGGAATCTTTATATATGTGTATATAAAATGTCAATCGCAGAGCTATATCCGGGTCAGCTGAAGCAACTTAATTAAAAAAAAATTGGGCAAAAATAAAAAATGTTAATTTAAAAAATCAATAATTGACTATCAATTCATATATTGTGTAAAATTATGCCTAAAAAGATAATAATATAAGTAAAATGCTATCTCTTTTTCTATATTGTAGCCAATTGTCAAATTCATTAAATTGACAAAATGTTCTTAGAGATATGATATTCCAATTTATCTTTGAAAGAAATTATAGTGAGCAAAAGAGAAGAAGCTTCAAAGAATTTACCATTTAGAAAGCTTCAAAAAGTAGAATTGTTATTTAGCCCAAAAAAAAGGAAGACTTCTTAAACAAATTATACATGTGGAATTTGGGGCTTGCATATTTAATCAGAACGTAAGTCAATTAATCAAAATATTGCACCAAAATATACCACATTTTTTTTTTGTTGAAAATACTGCCAGTTTGATCATGAATTTCTTTTTTGTACAATTAGCTTTGATTCTTAAAAAAAAAAAGTGATTTCGTATCTTGTATGTAATTTGAAAAATAAGACCTGATAGTTTATAAATTGTAGGGCTTTCTGTAGATTTTGTATGGATGACTTAATAATTGATGGAGAAAAAATGAATTATTCATAATTCAAGAACTGGGTGAGAGGCGGCTCAGCAGCAAATCAAATTAATTATTTAAAAATATTTTTGACTAACAAAGTTGGGTTGATTTAATTATATTTGAAAGATGACTGGGAATTTTTTTATTTGAGGAAGGAAAAAGTGGCTATGGGCACCAACTACCGCACAATTGGATTCACTTGAATCCGAAGGAAAAAGAAAACGTGGTTATGAGAGCCACGCACGTACAAAGTGTAATCGTTTCTTTTTTCGATTTATTTATTTATAATATAGTAATTTGTCTTGTAGATAAATAATCAAATCACCCTTTTTAACACAATTATTTGAACAGTACGATCGTCCACCGATCCAGCACCGCAAGATGAGATGAGATTCTGACATACGAATGAGCTCACCCCCGTGAAATTGTTCGAGCGGAATCTTTGAACACACACACAGATATATATATATATATATATATATTAGTAATGGTAGAGTTTGATCTAAATTAGTTGAAGCAACTTAATTAAAAAAATTGGACAAAAATAAAAAATGTTGATTTAAAAAATCAATACTTGACAATCAATTTATACTGGGTGTAAAATTATGCCTAGAACGATAATAATATAAGTAAAATGCTAGATCTTCTTAAATACTGTAGCCAATTTTCAAATTCATTAATTGACGAAATCTTCTTATAGATATTCCAATTTATCTTTGTAAGAAATTATATTGAGCAGGTTGGCATTTATATTTTTTACAGATATACTCTTAACATGTTATCTCAATCATCATGATGATTGTTTCTCGTAATTTTCTCTTAAAAATATTTTTATTTTTTATTTAAAATATAGAAAATTCACAATTACTTAATTAAAAATATCTAAGAGTGTCGCATACAATTTTCTAATTATTTACAAACAAAACATCAAGAATAAATAAATAAATAATATATCTTTTACAAATACATTTATCTCAAAAAAATTATAAAGATATCTTTTTTTGATCAATCCTGACATATGTTGATGACTTGATGTAAAAGAAAACAACATATATTGAGTTTTTCTTTCTTTCTTTTACTTTTTCTTTTCTTTTCCCATCTATATGAGTTATTGACTAGGGAAAATTTGTCTGAAGAACAAGATGATGTGGCAGACAATTAAATAATGGAAACACACATAAGATGATTAAGTGAACTTCTATCTCAGCAGCATTAAAACATAATAAAAGCAGCATTAATGCCTTTCACATATGTTTTTTTTATATATATAAGAAATATATATTTGGTCTCTTAATTTTTAATTTTACACTAAATAAATCCCATTATTAACACCATTAACTATTTTAACAAAAAATTGTGATAAAATATTCTCAATGCTAATAAAGCATTTTTAAATACTTACACATTTATTCAACTTATTTTTATAATAAAAAGTCATAAAATTAAAGTTTTGGGTAGAAGTCAGTTATTTATAATTATTTATTTCTAATTTTTTAATTTAATTTAAAAATAAATGACCGCCAATGAATGTCCACCAAGAAATCCCTAATTTGGCGTAGTGAATTTTTAACTAAAGTATTAGCAACTAGCACATATGATTAATCATTCCTTTTAAGTTAATAAACGTATTTGACAATTGATTTATTAAACTTTACAATTGAATTATCTTTTGAACTTCTTGCTCATATTGTCTTATACGAGGACCATTATAAGATAATGACAATTCATTCCAACTAATTTCTTTCTCCAATTGTTTATTCTCTTCCCCCAATACAGAAAAAACTGATTAATCAAAATGACAAATCATGTTATAAATAAATCTCCTATTAAAAGTTCAGGATGTCTTATTATTGATGGAGATTCATATCTAACAAATATTCATAACCTTTCTAAGATTTCATCTTAATATATTGTGATGGAGTAATTGAAACATAAACTGCAAATACCAAAAAACTCTTAGATGAGAAATATTAGGTTCTTGACAAAAAATCTTTCATAAATGAGAGTATTTATGATAGTTTATTGATCTAATGTGAATCAATGTTGTAGCATGCAAGATTGCATGCCCTATGGCAGAAATTGGGAGTTTTAATATCATAAACAATGGTCTTGCAATTAGTTTTAAATATTTGATAAATGATTATGTAAGTCCATTTTTTATATGAATATGTGCTACAGGATATTCAACTCCAATCCCAATAGACATACAATAATCATTAAATACTTGAGATGTAAATTCACCAACATTGTCATACATATTTTCTCAATTGAATAGTCAGGAAAATGTGTTTTTAGTCAAATTAATTAAGCAATAAATCTTGCAAACACCTAGTTGCGAGCTAATAATAAATAAACATGTGACTATTGCAAGTTGATAATAAAACAAGATGTGACTATCTAGTCAATGCATCAATTAAAATCATAAAATATTTAAATGATTCATATGATGCATGGATTGATCCACAAATATCGTTTTATATGCATTAATAAAAATGTTATTGATTCACTCCTAATTTTTTTTGTAGGTAATAATCAATTTCCTTTGGGAAGAAGCAGCGCATCAAAAAAACTAGTAGATTGAAGAATTTACTAGCACTTTAAGTAATATCCATGCGAATTTTCAATTTTTTTCTCATCATAATTGATCTAAGATAGCCTAACTGGTCATACCAAACAATAAACATATTATGATTTGTAAACTCCTGGTTTACAATGTCATATAATTGAATTGTTTAATATATGTGTAGTACAAACTGGAGGAAACATGCAGGTAATCTTTTCCATATACATTTTTCATTCCAGATGATTCTTGTAATATAAAGATACTCAACATTTCCTTCATTTGTTGTCTCGATATAATATCTATTTCTGCGAATATCTTTAAAATTTACTAATTATGAGACTTTGAGAAATATAATACATTATCAATACTACGTCAAAAATAACATTTCTTAGCACCTAATAGTTAGCGGTTATAGAGGAAAATGCTAACAAAAATGATGCGGAGGCTTTTCTTAGTGGTTCTAGAAATAACCGCCAAGAAAAGTCAGACTTTTCTTGACTATTATTTGATGAACCGCAAAGAAAAGCCTTCGTATCATTTTTTTTGGCAATTCTAGAAATAACCACCAAGAAAAGTTTTTACAACTTTTTTAAAAAAGAAAAAGCACAAGACAAGGATCAATAACATTTAACTATTGATAAAAAAAGATCTAACGGCTTTCCTTTCTTTCCATATCTTTTCTTAATATATCTCTTTCTACACCCACTCTCATACATTTCATGTCATGCATCCAACTCCATCACTTTCATATTTTTGAATTTTTTCTCTCTCCACACCTAATCACTTTCCTTCCCTCTCTTTCTCTCTCCACACCCACTCTCTTTCTTCTTTGATATGCAAGCTCTCTCTCCCTTATATGTCTTCTTCCTCTTTCATCAGATTCAGATCGTCATTCTTACTATTTCAATCAAATTTTACCATTCTCTCATTTTCTGTTTTCTTCTATTCTCTTCTCCCTCAATCAAGATTTTCAAAGCTTGGTCCAGATCTTGTATAAATCTTGAAGCATGGTCCATATCTCATCTTGGCACCAACAGATTTCAAGCTTCTTCTTCATCGGTGACTTTATCGACATCCTTCATCGCCTACTACAGTGTATGTGTCTACCTTCATCGACGGGTTCATTCTCTCTCATCTCATCTTAGCTCTGAAGCAAGAAAATGAATCTTGAAGAAGAAAGAAATTTTTAAAGCTTGTAATTTTTTATGACTTAAGGTATAAATATTGACTTTGTGGCAAAATTTTTTCTTCTTCTTCTTTATGATTTTAATTTTTTTGTTGTAGTGTGGTTATGTAAAATTTCAATTAAATCTATCTATGGTTTATGTTGTACATTTTTTTTACCTTTGGATGATTTTGGATTACTTATTAAGGATAATTGTAGCTGTGATTACTATTTTTTAAAAAAAAAATAAATTACCCATTATTGGTGGTTATTTGAAATAACCAGCAAGAAAGGGTATATTTTTTAATAAAACATTTTATCCTTTGTTGACAATTGCTTTAGAGAACTACCAACAAAAAATTACCGCCAACACAAGTTACCCCTTATTTCAGCACTCAAATAGTTGACGGTTTTGAATCGCCAATAAAGACTAAAATAACAGCAAAAAAAAATCCCATTTTTAGTGTAGTGCAATTTGCAATTTTTGTTTCCCTTGGCAATATTATATTGGCTCTTCTAGAGTAGCTGTCAATTATTTTTGTATTACTGGATATAGTACTAATACAATTTTGTACTATCAAGTAAAATATGTCAAATTAAATAAGTCACAAAATATAAATTTTCTATAAGGAGCATAGAACCTTTAGATAAGTGAAAAGATAATGGTATAACCAATAGCACACGTCAAACAACATGTTGAGTAATTTATACTTCAAAAGTAAATTAATTAGATATTAAAAGTTCTATCAATCATTAAGATATTATAATATTCACAAATAATGGCATGAGTCAAACAATATATGATAGTTTAATACTCATCATTTATAGAATTAAAATTATTATAAGCAATAAAATAGTAACTGATATGTTAAATTAAATAAATAAAAAAGCTTCACAACACTAAAAATCCAAATCTATCAACTTAATCAAGAATCAAAATAATAATTCTATCCTTTTATAAATTTCCATATAGAGACCTTGATTAATTCAGTTAAGCTAAATTTTTCTTACTTTCATAATTATAGTTAGGAAAAATTGACATGAAAAGAGACTACTTAATATGTCATTAAGTTAGAGCAAAATAATATCAAACGAGTGAATTTAATCAACAATATTAATCAAAAAGGGATATAATCTCCACAACAAAAAATATCAAACTTCCTTTTGCCATGCATTATAGAAGTAGTAAATTAAGCTAAATAAAAATAATTGTCAAGATTAAAAATTTCGGATTAAAAGGATAGAATTTCTTTATAATTTCAAATGAAATTAGATACCTTCAAATATATCCTATCAAATTTTTATGTACTAAGTGTCAAACAATTCATCAATGAATCTAACAAATTAAATAGCATCAAACAATAATTTACTTATATATTTATTTATTAAAATTTATCTAAAATAAAATCTTATAAGATAGGCAAATTAATAATCACACAAAAAACAACTCTTACAATGTAGATAGGTTTACATGCACTAAATAATTCCATCTTAATGAGAATTTATTTAATTTTAATTAGTTAATCAAATTAAATATATGTGATTGAGGAATTAAAATAAAACTCTTCCACTATATATCTGGTTTCCAAAATTCGATATAATACAACTTTGAGTTTGGATAAAGTTAGACTTCAAAATATTTTTGCAATACTAAAATATATTGTATGTGCTTAAAGTTATATTTCTAATAATTTTAATAAATAGCGCTAGAAAATATTATTGTAAAATTTTTAATACATTAAAGTTTTCAAAAATAATTTTTCATAATTGAGAAAGGCCCATAGACAAAAAGAGTTTTTTTTAAGCTAATAAGGGCTAAAACAAAATTCGTGGAAGTTTTAGGTAATAAATATAAATAACAAAATCCAACAGTTGGATATAATTTCAAAAGGTATTTTGGTCGAATGTTGTAATTTTTTTTTTGCCATAGGGCCAATTCTGTAATTTTGACGAAACATATAATTGCGTGATATGGCGTCAGCCCTCATATTTAAAAAATAAATAAATAACTTGCAATGGAGCTGTCGGTCGCTGAAAATCGCCCCTCTTTTCTTAATTGAAAATTATAAACTTCACTGAAATTTTAAAGTTTATTGTTGAAGTCTAAAATCAAAATATAAACATTGCAACTTCTAAATAATACGTAAATTATACAATGATACATATTTTTTAACAACACATATATCAATGACTCCAAATGAAATAGTAAATGTAATAAATAAAAAAGTAAAAATTAAATCATGAATAACTTCTTCATTCATTTTACACTTCATAGGAATAGCTTTAAGATTCACTTTGTATTGTATATGAATATATTTATGATTCATTTTATATTTTATATGGATTACTTTAGGACCCACTTTATATTTTATGCAAATTACTTCAAGATTCACATTTTAGAGAAATCAAATTGTGTCCCATATAACTAGATGTGACATCTCAATTAAATTACTTTGGGTGCAAATAACTTTATGATCTATTTTATATTCTACGTAAATAACTTCAAGATTTACTTTATATTTTGTGAGGAAAACTTCATAATTCACCTAATAAAAGAAATTAAATTCCGGTCATACTTCTAAACTTGACTTCTTATTTAAATTGTCAGATACTTTAGGAAGTGACATAACTTTTATTTACTCAAACATTAACTTAAAACCACTAAAAATAATTGATTCACAAGAAAAGATGAAAAAGAATAACTTGATAGTACATATCCTATTAACAAGTGAAAGAAAGTATACCTCAAATATTTAAATAAACTCGTATTGATAATTTATTGTGAAATAAAGTGAAAAATAATGAGAATAGAGTAGAGAATAAAGAGAATTTGATAAAAAAAATATAAAAAATTAAAGGTAGGTATCTATTATTCATCTGTCAAAAGAGTATTTAAATAAGAACTTTGATACTAGAAAGAATAATAATTCTTTAGTTAGTGAAATAAAATAAATGAAGAAAGATGGCACAGTAAAGATTCTAGATGGACAAAAAAAATCTTCAAAATAGTTTCATATTTAAAAAAAAAAAAGAAATTTAAGCATCAGTTTGTGTGTCAAGTGTTAACTTGACTTCTTATTTAAATTGTCAGATACTTTAGGAAGTGACATAACTTTTATTTACTCAAACATTAACTTAAAACCACTAAAAATAATTGATTCACAAGAAAAGATGAAAAAGAATAACTTGATAGTACATATCCTATTAACAAGTGAAAGAAAGTATACCTCAAATATTTAAATAAACTCGTATTGATAATTTATTGTGAAATAAAGTGAAAAATAATGAGAATAGAGTAGAGAATAAAGAGAATTTGATAAAAAAAATATAAAAAATTAAAGGTAGGTATCTATTATTCATCTGTCAAAAGAGTATTTAAATAAGAACTTTGATACTAGAAAGAATAATAATTCTTTAGTTAGTGAAATAAAATAAATGAAGAAAGATGGCACAGTAAAGATTCTAGATGGACAAAAAAAAATCTTCAAAATAGTTTCATATTTAAAAAAAAAAAAGAAATTTAAGCATCAGTTTGTGTGTCAAGTGTTAACTTCAATGTTGTGAAACACAAATTTTCATGATTCACGAAATTGCATTTTTTTTTTCTCTTTCCGACATTGTTGCCGTGAGGTCCCTTTCTCTATTGCTATAAATTCCAACCGATAATATAGTTATCCTCCGTACGTGTTTATGTATAATATATATATATATATATATTACTTTTGGAAGAGCTTTTTGTCTAAATTTGACTCAAATCTAATCTAAATTAATTAATGCTTCCTCTGGTTCTAATATAGAACCTTTTCACTATTATTTATTATATATTTATAAAAAATATTTATATTCAACTCAAGAGACAAAAAAATTAAATAAGTTAATTTTAAAAAAATATTATAATTTTTTGACAATTTACAGTAATTAACTATCTTTAGTTTTCATATTTAATTATGTGATTTAGTTAAAAAAAAAAGACAAAAAAAGTATTACATAATATTAAATGATTCTAAACATAAAGACCACTTACGTCTCCGTTAACATTTTTTTATTACAATAGAAGGATTTGAATATCTAATCATTATCATTTCGTTTTTCTGATTAAGAAAAAAAATCTTTAATCATCAGCCACATCCTATCTTATCCATGTTATCTAAGTTAGTCCCACATAACTCTTCATTAGTTGGTCAACAATTCATTAGAAGATTTAAATCTTTGATTGTCCACTTTTAGCCCTCCCTTAAAAAATGAGGGATTTGAAGAGGAGAGGTATATTTTTTTTTCTTATGACTATAATGCCTTCAAAGCTATTTTTTTATTCTCGCATTTCTCATTCTTGCACAATTTCTTCCTTTTTTATATCATGAGTACCAATATTATAAAAATTAAAATATTCATCTTACTTTATTTTCTTATCATTTGATACATAATAAAAAAAATTAGGTGATTAATAACCTTGATAATGATATTAAATAGTGAAATTAAAGAAGTAAATTTTTCTCAAGACAATGGATTAAGAAAAATATTTTACCATGTGAAATGAAGGTTTTGACATTTTTAAAATAAGAAATTAATAAAAAAAATAATTACTAAAAAAGAAAAATAGAAAAGAACTCTATTCATAGGGGTAAAATAGTCAACTCTCTCTCCTCCTGTACTAAGCAAGAAATCATTAAAATTTCTCTCCTTCCTTTCCCTCTATCCCTACCAAACATACTACATGAGCATAGCTAAATTTTTTTTTTTAGTGAAAAGAGAATATTGTTCAATAATTCATTAGAAGAATTAAATCTTGGATTGGAATTTTTAGATACAAACATGGACAAAATAAGTCCACCTGTACCGTGGGAAAAGGACGTAAAAAGTTAAAGCCGCCATTTGACTGTATGAATGGCTTTAGAGCATAGCTTTATTTTTCGAGTGAAAAGAGAATGTTATTTAACTGTGGAACTATACAAGAGAGCCATACATCAAAACAGAACAGGGAATCTTGTAAGCCAAACTCGTCGTGCCGGACGTGGGACATCTTCTCAAGACATGATCAATATCTTCAAGATCATTAGTGCAAATATAACAGCTGTGATCTTGTGCCACGTGTCTTCTGCATCTTTCCGAATTAGTAAGAAGTTTCCTCTTCACTCAAAAATATTCACATTTTTTGTATGTAAATTCTAGCGTGTGATTCAGGCGTCTGGGCTTAATACTAATACATAACCATCGTGCTAAAGTCGAAACAGTTTTATCGATGAGAAAACTAATTCAGATTTAAGAAAAAAATGCTTGAAGTTAATTTTTTTTTATATAAAATCATTTGATATCCTGAGTTTATCTTATTTTAATTGAAGGATTTATCGATATCTAAACTTATAATGAAATGTGTTGATATGTTGGTTTTATTAAATTATTATTGACTTGGCCAAAAAATTTGTTATTGTCAGTGATGCCGAAATATTTAAACATTTATCAACTCTCACTCCATCTTAATTTATCAGGCAATCGTGATCAATTAAAAATGGTTAAGCCCGTTTAATATTTTTTATTATTTTGTATTTATTATAATTACATAATTATTATTTAATGATTTAACATTCTTTGTATCAATATAAAATAAAATATTATAGCAAGCCATGCTATTAATAAATTGTAAATAGTACTGTAGGAACTTGGTGTTGTGCTGGCGTAGTATATGGGAGATTGTCTTTCTTAGCTGCCATTTTTTCTGTATCAAAAAGTTGTAAATAGTACAGTTAATTCAAGGACTCATGACAATACATGGGCCCACATATATTTTTAAAACAAAACCTAGGTGAGATCCTAGAATATCATACTTGTGTCTGATAAATGACTTGCACCATTCACAACTATGAATAATTAAACTTACTATAAATATTATTTTTAACAAAGTGGGTTCTCACGCATAATTAATAAATAATTAAAAGAACGAGCAATATTATCCACATTTAGTAAATAATACAACTAGTTATGTATTATATATTTTATCTTGAATTTTGACGTTGATACTGATATATTGATGACAAACAGGCAATTGTAGACGTAGTTAATTAAAAAAATAATAATGATTTAATTTAAGTTTCACCATTTATGAATTAATTAATTGTACAGCTTATATTTTATATTAAATATCCAAGAAAATTGATATAAAAATTATTATTTACTGATCTTAAATTGTTTAATTAACTAAAGATATATGTAATTAAACTAAAGATCTTAAACTATTTACTGATCTTAATTTATTATTAATTTTTCAATTAATTAAAAATCATTGATCTTTAACAAAAGATGCTGCTATCTCCCGTCTCAATTATAAAAAATTTTTAAGAGAGTTGTGTTGGTTTAAAATATAAGAAAAAAATATACAAGTTTGATACAATAAATAAGATATTCCAATAATATCCCTCGTCAATATGAGTAAAGTTGTGTTTTTTCAATAGTCAATGATTGATCAAGTGTAAAAAGAAGATTATTAATTGAGGATAATTTTGGAAAAAAAATATACTTTACTACAAATTAAATAAAGTTAGCTAACATAATTGATATGTGTAAAATAGTTATTTTTCTTATATTTGAGATGAGAGGTAGTATTAAGCATGCTTAATATTTTTAATACTTATGATAATTTTTTTATTGTTGTTTAATGATTTAATATAATTTTTATCATTATTTCAAATAAAACTTAGGTAGGTGCCCGGTAAAATGCACAAATTTATTAAATGACTCATATTATTTATGACATATATGTGAATAATATGATTTGCGATAGTTTTTATAGTATATTAAGTGGATCTCCATGCATTGTAATAAGTTTGACTATATATGAATTATTAATTATACATCTTATACTATTTTATATTAAATATCCAAGAAATTGATATAAAATTATTATTACTGATTTTAAATTGTTTTTTATTTTATTATTTATATTTAATGCATTAAAGTCAAGTGTATGAAAAAGTTGGAATAATGACTAATGAGAGTGGCTTTCGATTAAGAAACGGTTCCGCTTCGGCACTTACTAATAATTTCAATGAAATTCCATGTCAAGAGGACTGACTCACGTAAGGACGATGAGGCAAAGCCTCTGAAGCGGCATGTAGGACTTGGTCTTCGCCGCCCTCTTCTTTCTATTTGTTGTTTTATTTTATATTTAATTTTAATTTATAAAATTTATCAACAAGTGTGGATTTCTTTTTTCATATACTAGGAATTTTCTTAGCTTATAGTAATAACTAATCGAGATACATAGAATTACTACTAGAAAAATTAAATTTAGTGAGAGATCTAAATATCATTTTTTTCTTGTTAAATTGAAAATAGTGAGAAATAAATTCTCTTACTAAATATCATTTTTCTCTCGCTAAATTGAAAATAGAGAGGGATTTTAATGTGGTCGCTATAAATCACATTGCTAAATTTAGCGATGGATGAGTTGATTCCCTTACTAAATTAATGTGAAAATTAGCAAAGGATCTAATCCCTCTCAAATTTAGAAAGGGCCTCGCTATTTCCTCGTTAAACTACAAAAAATTTAACATTACCACGTCACCGCCGGGACTGCACCATATCACCCACCACCCATGCCACATCACCATAACTTAGATTCGAACTCATGACCTCTTACTTTTAGTACTTTTGTATTCACACTTTTGTCAATTAAAATAGAATGTATTTACAGTCTTTGTATGAAATATTGAATATATATTATTTATCTACACACTAATATACACACACATATATTTATAAATTAATATATTGTTAAAAAATACAAATATATTATATTTTCAATTATTAATATCATAAAATACTTTATATTTTGAATTTTGTAATAAATAAAGTTTCAGTTTCATTTTCTTGCCAACAAGTTATAAAAATTAATTTAACAATTTTTATTAATGTAAAATAATCATATAATAAAAATGATTTTATAACTTAATTATTAAAAAATTTTAATTCATTAAAATTAAATTTTTGATAAAATAATTTTAATCTATTAAAATTAATTTAAAAAAATTTAAAATTCCTCGCTATTCATAATAATTTAGTAAAGAATAAAAAATACCTCACTAATTCCTCTCTATTTGTATTAATTTAGCAAGGAATAAAAAATATCTCGCTAATTCCTTGCTAATATTGCGAGGTAAAGGATATTTTTTACTAATTTCCTTACTAAATTTAATAATGGTTACGAACTTATAATTTATCGCTAATTTCCTTGTTATTTAGATCATTTAGCAAGGGATTTAGATCATTTAGCAAGGGATGAGTGATCCCTTGCTAAATTCCTTCACTAAATTTGATTTTTCTAATAGTGATTGAATATAAATCTCTGTTAATTAAATTTGCTTTATACATAAATGTTAAAAATTGAACTTTCAACCACTTATTTATTTAAGAGGTGATAGGTTTTACTATTTACATCAACTTAAGTTGATAAAAAATATGAAAATTTAATACACACCCACTCACTCAATTAATGCAATTGTCAATTTAAAATTTTAATTTTAAAATAATTATGAATTTAAGATTGAAAAAAGTATTAATATTAACCATTTTTATTTCTTTTTAATTCATTTTTAATCAAAATATAATATAAAAGTAAAGCGAGTGAGTATAATTATTTTATTATTATTTTTACAATTTATTAATTATTAATGTGACCGTTATTTTTTTGTCAATTAATATATCATACATGTTTGTGGGGAAAATTCTAATTAGACAAATGAGATCCTAACACGTATACGTAGGTGTAGGGGTTTGTAAAACCTCAAAAGGTAGAAAGGTGACAATGAATCTGAGGTTGGTTTTCAAGATCTGAACGTTGAGAGGTCCTTGTTGAATATTTTAAACCAAGATTATTTTAAAAATATAAAATTAATGGCATATGCCATATCAGGGAAGCTTCTACACTTGGATCAAGTCAAAAACTTTAGTAAAGTAGATATATTACTATCATAATAGAGTGTTTGATTCAATTAGTAAGGAGTTGTATTAATTTATTTACTTGACTTAATCTAAATTAATCTGAACTCTAACAAATTCACCAATTAAAATGGAGGAGATTCAGAAGTGTTTGATTCAATTAGTAAGGAGTTGTACTAATTTATTTACTTGACTTAATCTAAATTAATTTGAACTCTAAAAAATTCACCAATTAAAATGGAGGAGATTCAGAATAGAATACTGAGTGTATAAAAAATGTAGATATATTACTTTCAACCAACAAGAGATTACCACATGTTAATTATTTTTTTAATTTTACTATTAATTAGGATGAGAAATTTTTTTTGGACCTAACTTAGAAATGTTAATTAGTATTAGTTCTGTACACGTGTTAATAGAAACTCTTCTATCTTTAATTAATTGAAAGTTTGATTCCTAACTTTCATGTATATAACAAATATAGTTAGAAAGGTCTACTATATGCCTGAATACTCTAAGAAAGATAAGTCTTTAGTGTTGGTAGAGATACTCCTTTCCACAATAAAAGGAGAAAGTAGGAGTGTGAATATATTATAATTTCATTCTAAACTTAAAATTCAAAGAAGTTGTTGACTCTTATTTGTATGTGTACATATATAGATAGATATTATCATATCTCCATCTTTTGACTGTACATGGTAAAGGTAATCCAAAAAGAAGTAAAATTATTAATTAATGTATACATAAAGTCAAGTAATCTTACTTTATTTGTAGCTGGTGGAAGTGCAAATTACTTTTCTTTACCCTATAACATGTTTTGTACATACTAAGAGGAAAAACACTTTTTTTTTCTTTTGTTAACTGAGATGGAAAGTATTAAAGATATGATTTATATATCATAAAGATAAAGATATGGGTTTGAATTCAATTTAATGACTTCATTGATGAAAATTTATGTTTGAAGGAGCAGATATGAAAAATTATCTCTTATAGTTGGTGCGGAATGTTGTAGGTGGTAGAGAATGACAATATAGGGATGGTTAGGGCCATCGTGGATGGTGAAGGTTGATGGCAAAAACTTGGTTTTGGTATAAGGACAATTTAGAGTCCATTTGATTCTCCATTTTGTAAAAGTAAGTTAAGATAAATGAAATTTATAAAAATGAAGTTTAGATAAAGTAAGTTTATTGGAAGTTATTATGTTTGGATATTCTTTTTGTAAAAGTAAGTTTTGACAAAAAATCTGTTTGGATGATAGGGGTTAAAAGTACTTTTAGATGTATAATATAGAGTAAATTTGTTTCTCCTTTTCCAAAACCCACATTTTGTTAACGGAAAAGTAATTTTTCTCCTCCTTTTCCAAAACCACAGTTTAACCCACATTTCATTTTTCAAAAAGTCAGTTTACATTTCATCTGTGTTTGGCCAAACACATCTTCTAAAAAACAATGGTTAAAAATCATGGTTATATTTGCAAAACGTGGAACCAAACAAGCACTTAGTTTTCAAAAAAAGGGCTTCCGAGGACCATTAAAATCTCTTCTCCCCCCACTCCCCAGGGGCCTCACAGAGGAAGTAGAATGCAAATTCTCATCTTTAATGGAAAATGAGCTTTTCCTGGAAGGTTACTACTGTGTGCTACATGAGGTATTTTGCGTCATCCCTTTCCATTACTCAAATTTCCTGGAAGGTTATTTTGCATACCAAACAGTTCCTCAAAGAAAGATTTCGTCTGTTTGTTTGTGTTTTTTGTTTTTAATGTTGCTTCAAGTAGTTGTAAGTCAAACGAAGTTTCTAGGAAAGAATTATGGTGGAGCTTATCTAGGCTATCTAGGTTCATTATTCTTTTTAATTTAATAATTTAAATATATTTAAATTGAATTGATTGAAGGTATCAATATATCAATAACATATAAATTATAAAATTTACATCAAAACATACTGTATTTAACTCATTTTTTCTTTTAATTTTGTGCGATACATTAGAAGCTCACCTAGTTCAAACTATTTTTTTTTTCTTCACATGCATGGTTTGAATCTTTCCTTATGATTTATATTTTTTCTAATTAAATTCTATTTAAAAAAATTAGATAGTGGATTCATGCTGAAGCATCAAATTCAATGAAAAAAGGTTGTATAAAATAGAAAAAAGATCATAGAAATTAAAAAAAATAAAAAAGATGGCATGCCAAAGAATATCATATGTGGATTTCTTTGTATATATAATTATCTAATATCTAATATTAATATTGGGTTAAATTTTAATATTATTAAATTTAAATAGGAGTAATTGTCTTATCGTGATTTTTTTCACACAGTCAACCTTAATAATGTAGATTTTCTTTGATAAATTGCTACATAGTATAAATACTATTTTCGATTCAAAATATAAGTCTAGTTTGATTAATTACATAAGAACATAATATTTTTACTCATTGAATTTGTAAACAAAAGACATTTTTTTCAATATTATTTCTATTTAATGCGTTGTATTCAAAGTTTATACAATTTCCATATTATTTACGGTATTTCTCACATTTAATTGCTGATAAGGGTGAAATAGGAAAACAAAATTTAACACCCTAAAAATTATCAAATGAGGCTTACATTTTGGATAAAAAAAAAAAACTTTTAAAGTAGGAGTCATATTTGGAATAAGTTTTCTAACACTTATATTATGCTAGCGAGTAGGGTAGCGAACATTTTTGGGCCTCTTTCCCAACTTAGTTTGGGCCATATCAATTTTTTTGGGTGAAGCTATATCAAGTTTTCGGCCGGAGGTAAAGCAATATCAATTTGATTATTCAATTCATGTCACCTTGACAACCCACAAAAGGTTTGGGTTGGGTTGGGCCTATTTAGTCTCACCTAGGCCCTGTTTCACCTCTTAAGTGCTGTAAGAACTGCAGCCTTCTTTTGCACCAAAAACAAAATAAACAAATACCATAATTAAATCAAGAAAATTCATAACCAACTAATTTCCCATTTCTCCCACCTATCTAATAAAAAGAGACAAGTGAAACAGCTGGAATGTCTGAGCATAGAAAACTTGGCTAAATTTTCCTGTCCACATAAAATAATTAACCATACACACAAAGACACTCTGGAGTGAAATAAAACACACACACACACACACTCATTAGGTGAAACAATAAATGATTGTCACTAAGCAGGGTTGGCTCAACTGATAAAATCTAATTTGAAATTTGGACAAGTCATTAAACTGATCAAGATATTGATTTGAGATTTATTAGTTCAATTGTGGTTGTTCAGTGATTAAATTGATAATAATAAAATTAATACATTTTTAATTTTATATATGCGTGTCATTTTTTTTTGCTAACATATACATATATATATATATACCATATATTATACTGAAAATTTAAAAAAAATTGTTACTAATAAGTTTCATAACTTAATATTTAGATTTAAAAAGTTAAATTTATAATTATTAATAATTAGGTAAAAGATTAATGCTTATACAATTTTAGAATATAAAAAGAAAAAATTATCCAAAAAATTTATACTATTTTGTACTAACCGTTAAAAAAAAAAAATAGCTGGAATCGACTAAACCAATAACAAGTCATTTTTTTCAATTTTTATAATTTTTGACTGGTTTAACTGATTTTTAACTAGTTCTCTAAAATTTCAAACATTTTAGGCTTCCGTTCATCAATTTTGATCCAATTTAGTCCAATTTTCATAATAGTGATAAAATCAATTCGTAGAATGAAAAATTTTATTTCAATCCTTTATTAATAAATATCCATTAAATAATAATAACAATTAGGGTTAGCTCAATTAAGTACGACTTGCATTGATCTAGAGATTCCACGTGGATAGTCCATTATTGATAGATATCCACTAATTGGAGTGGGTTCTATTATAAAAGTGGAACCACTTAATTACATCCAACTCTCACGAATTTTCTTTTGAATATATATATATATATATAGCTATCATGAGTCACTTTAATAGTCATATTGCTGGATTCTGTCTCATATATGCCTGCTTTAATCATGGTTTATGCCAAGTGAAAGAGGGATATATCAGGATGGTGTGTATTCCACTACTGCCACATCAATAATTAATTTGCATATTCTACAATATTGGATTCTTTCCTTGAGGGAACAATCGTGTCTAATTCATCATTGAACAGTTAGAGTCACCAATGCTTCTTTGTATCTTAAATCATAATATTATTACTAAATTATATAGATTTTTTTATATTAACCTAAATAGCCCTTATGTATTGCACCAAGTTTACAAAATGAAGTTTACAATTCACAGTTTTTAAATAGTATAAATTTTATATTTCATATTGATTAATTTTACTGAAATTATAAGATAAACATTCCCTCCATTTTTAACACTACAATAAATTTTTCTAAAATTTTGTTAAAATTATATGGACCTTCCCCTTATTTTAATATATGCATAAACCTCCCATAGAACAAAGAATAAATTGAATAAATTTTTTCTTTTTTTTTGTTCGAACCAAACAAACATTACCTCTAATTTTAGTGGTATACACAAATATCTCCTAAAAATAGAAGGGATACCTAAGTAATTTGGAAAAAAAATTAGGAGAGATCCATGTAGTTTATTTTTTATTTTCAAGGAGCTTAATGTATATTTCTAAAATAGAAGAAAATATAATTTTAGCAAAATTTAAGAAAAAATTGTATAATTTACATTTTACATTTTACGTTTAGGGGAAGTTAGTACAAATTTAAAAAATGTCTATAAAAAAAGTACAAATTTTAAAAACCGAAAAGAGATTTATATAATTTGAGAAAAAACATGAAAAGTCAGTGCAATTCATCAATTTTTTTTTCTTTTGGTTAGAAGAAGTTTAAATGTGTTGGGTTCAAGAATTCGTAAGGATCAAGGTTAATTTTTTTTAAGCAACGATCACGGTAAGTTTCACAATTAAAAAAACACTTACATATATAGATACTTACAAATTATCTATGAATATAATCCTCATATTGGTACCCGGATTGATGTAATTCACTTAAATATGAGATATATCTAGTCACAAATCACAGTATTCTACACTAATGACAATATTATTCTGTTTATTAATTGTCGATTTAATATTGATAAGAAAGGGCTGAAACATCAGCTAGTGCTTGTCTGAGATTATCCAAATATTGGCTAAAAAGTCATTAGTGATGCACATGTAAAATTCTAAGGACATTATTAAGTTTTTATTCATAGGATAAGTTCTTTATTAAGTGCTGATGTAATGAGGTTCTATTAATTTTCCTTTTCTAAGTGGGATTCTTCTCTTAAACAAAAATTTCGGTTTCCTTTTATATATTCTTCAATATGTTCGCTTTATTATTTAATTCAATACTTTATAATTTTAATATATTTTATGCCTTCGAAATCCTTTGTTGTGAAGAACACTTGCCCACACTCGCATATCCTTAGCCTCTTTTGTTCATAGATAAGCACATAGCATTCCATGTACATATTTTAAAATATTTTTAATTACCTATTAAATGGTAAAATAAATCTCTTACACACTTCTATTCTTTTTATTCACATTGTCTCTTGAATAGTTGAATAAAGGATATATTATAAATAGTTTCGAAATGCAATTACACCTTACAAAGTTCCACTTTTTATCATATTCCCCCTCCATCCCATTTTAATTATTATTTTAGAAAATTCTAAATGTCCCAATTTGAGTGATATTTTATATTATCAATAAAGTATTAATTATTTTTTACTGGTTTACACTTTATTAAAAATAATGGTGGGTGAAGTATAATTTACTACTATCTTTTAGAGCATTTAAGTCAACAATATTTTTAGTAAAAATATTATTAAATTTTACTATAATTTAGGTTATTTAATGATTTTAAGTAATAAAGGACTTGACTAGCATTCATTGGGTTCAAGGTTACAATTCCTGAGAAATGCAATAGTGTAAAAAATAAGCCATCAAAGAGGGTTCTCCATCGCTACCGTCGCTATCGCAAGGTTTCATAACACAGGGTCCGGATTAGGCTGGGAGTGGGCAATGAACCTAGGTTACCCCAGGATACCAGGCACAAGTAGCAAAAAAAAAAAAAATAAATAAAACTTACATGAAGCTACTATACTATATATTTACAAACTATTAATAATACGCCTTATTAGGAAAAACGTATTTAATTTTTCTTGTAATGTTTACGTAGATTCCAATGCCCCCATTAGCTTAACAAAGTGGTGGCAATAATCATACATAGTAGCTTTGGCTAATAGATAAATAGTTTAGTTTATATAATAGAAGCTAGTTATAACTTAACCAAGTTAGTTTTGACACGTGTAGTTTGTATAGCTCATCATTCATTGTATTAATATTGTACAGCTAGTTTCACTCAATGAGAGATTCTTTCAGCCATTCTTAATTTCTCTCTATTGGCTCTATTAAGAAGGTTTTGGTTTTTCAGAAACATTTAGTCTGGTGGTTAAACCTGTTACTATAAGGGTCATTCTTGCTATCTCTCAAAATTGGGTGCTTAGACCGGTTGATGTGAACAATGCATTCCTTAATGGTTTGTTACATGTGGAGGTTTACATGCAGTAGCCACAAGGTTATGAACATCATGACAAGACTTTGGTTTGCAAACTTGACAAGGAACTTTATGGACTTAAACAAGCACCTCGTGCTTGGTTTGAGTGGTTGGGAGCAACACTTCAATCACTTGGCTTTACCAGTAGCAGGTGTGATCAATCTTTATTTACACGAGTTACCAAGCTTGCTTCTAAGACTGAGATACTTTATATCCTTGTTTATGTTGATGATATCATCATCACAGGTACATCACCTGAGAAAATTTCAGCCATCATTACTGCTCTTAATAGTGAAGTTTCACTTATAGATCTTGGTTATCTTAGTTATTTTCTTGGTATTGAAGTTACTAGGCTTAATGATGGTAGTCTGTCCCTTTCTCAAGGAAAATACATTCATGATTTACTCAAGAAAGCAGGTTTTTCTAATGCTAAAGGTGTTAAGACCCCTATGACTTCTGGTCTCAAGTTGTACAAAGAAGGGACAATAGTATTATCTGATCCCTCCTTATATCATTCTGTGGTTGGAGCTCTGCAATATGCAACTATAACCAGACCTGAAATTAGTTTTGCTGTCAATAAGGCCTGTCAATTCATGCAAAATCCATATACTGATCATTAGAAGGTTGTCAAGCGCATTTTGGGATACTTGGCCGACACCATTCACCATGGTTTAATCCTACAACCCACTAAAGTTAGAAATCTTGTGTCCTATTGTGATGCTGACTAGGCCACTAATTGTAATGACAGGAAGAGTGTGTCTGGTTATTGTATCTTTTTTGGGAAGAATCTTATTTCTTGGTCTTCCAAAAAGCAACACACAGTGGCTCGATCTAGTACAAAAGCTGAATACAGGAGTATGGCTTCTCTGGTTGCTGAAATATTGTGGATTAAATCATTGCTTAGTGAGTTACAGGTGTAGTCCACTAGTTCTTTGTGATAATCAGGGAGCAGTACTGATGACAGCGAATCCTGTGTTGCATGCTCGAACCAAACACTTGGAACTTGATCTTCATTTTGTACGTGAACAGGCTATCAAGAGAGAAATAGAAGTTCTTCATATTCTAGCTACTAGTCAGATTGCAGATGGTTTAACCAAGCCACTTTCCAGTATTATGTTTGATATATTTAAGAAAAATCTTGGAATACGAGGGACCCTTGAATTGAGGGAGAATAATAGATAAATAGTTTAGTTTATATAACAGAAGCTAGTTATAACTTAACAAAGTTAGTTTTGACACGTGTAGTCTCTACAGCTCATCATCCATTGTATTAATATTGTACAGTTAGTTTCACTCTGTTTCCTTGTATTGACTGCTATAATTAAATAAACCCGATATGCACTTTGTGTAGGTGGCGATTTGAAGTGGTTGCTATAGGTAATCATTTCATTAATTACTTCTTTAAGCAATAAATTAAAATGGCTTTGCATTGGATTATAGCTAAAAGCGATGATATAACCTAATAATTAATTTTTATGCTCTCTCCGGTCCCATTTATAAGATATTATTTTTCATTGCGCGGTATTAAGAAGACATAATTATGCTCTTAAATTTATAAAAAAATAGTATAAACTTCCAATCTTACCCCTACTAATTAAAGACTGGAACAATTTATGAGACAAAAAAAGTTATTAAATGAAGGGTAAAGAAGGAAATTCAAATAAAAAAAAAAACCAACACCTTATAAATAGGACCAAACAAATTTTCAAAACAATATCTTATAAATGGGATCGGAGGGAGTACAAGTTAGATGAGAAAGGTCTTCAAAATTAGTACAACTATTTTATTAGTATTTACTAATAGTGTGGTTCGTTTGGGTCATCAATAGTATTAACATTGTTTTCATTGATGGTTGTTTAAGATTTATGGATTAATACTGCAACATCAGGCATTTTCTAGATTGATTAAAATGGACTTTCTAGATCGGTCAAAACACAAATGACTTCGTATATATTTTACAAATGATGTTGGAGCACAAGAGCAAGAAATATGACAGCTCAAAAATTATATCGATCCCAATCCCGGCATGGGAAGCTTACTCAAAATCCGAACAGTCATTTAAAAATATTGGACGATTCAAATTTTATTTTATTATTAAAGATAGTATTTTTTTTTATTTTAATGTGTGTATAATATAAAATAAAAAATAATTTCCTAACTGATATCTTTTTTAAAAAATAAATTTTTAACTTTAAAAATAAAACAGTCTAAAAAATTTAAAAATAAAAAATTTAAATATAATTAACTCATAAATGAACTAATTGATAGCTCACATATTACAAGCCATCCATAATATACTAAACTCAATTCATTTGCTCAATTCATTTACTCAATGCTTATAACCATTTTATATCATAATAATGATAATGATGATGATTGTTAATGAATCCACATTCCATAAATTAATTAATTTTTCTAAAAGATTAAACTATATTATACATATTGGTTTTGTAAATGCGTAGCACACTCAGGACAAACATTGGAAACAATAAATTGCATAGAATATGACATTACGAATATGAATCCTATGATGTTGAATTTCTTCCAAAGTTAGCATTGCATAAAGAGAAGGATTTTATCATAAATTAAAAAATAAAAAAAGAGAAAAAATTAAGTGCAAATTAAGAGTTAATTTTGAACAAAAATGAAAAGAGGTCAGAGTATTTTTTTAAGAAAATTCCTCCCCTTATTTTGGATAGACAATATTTTAATGAGGGTCCCTTCCTCCACTTCTAACCCTCCCTTCAAAAGTGGAAGAGTTGAAGAGGAGAGGCATATTTTTTTTTTCCTTATGACCATAATGCCTTCAAAGCTGAATTTTTTTTTGTCTATTTTGTTATTCTCTCATTTCTCATTCTTGCACAATTTCTTCCTCTTTCATATCATGAGTTTCAATATAATAAAAATTAAAATATTCATCTTACTTTATTTTCTTATCATTTGATACACAATAAAAAAAATTTAAGTTATTAATAACCTTGATAATGATATTAAATAGTGAAATTAGAGAAGTAAATTTTTTCTCAACATAATGGATTAAGAAAAATATTTTACTATATGAAATGAAGATTTTGACATTCTTAAAATAAGAAATTAATAAAAGAAAATAATTATTAAAAAAAAGAAAAATAAAAAAGAACTTTATTCATTTGGGTAAAATAGTTAACTTATTATTAATTCTCTTCTCCTCCCCTTTTGAACCAAACAAGAAATCATTAAAATTTCTTCCTACCAAATAAGAAATCATTAAAATTTCTTCCTCCCCTCCCCTCCATCCCCTCCCCTCCCTCCGTACCAAACATACTATATGAGCATAGCTTTTTTTTTTAAATGAAAAGAGAATATTATTCAACAACTCATTAGAAGATTTAAATCTTTGATTGGAATTTTTAGATACAAACATGGATAAAATAAGTCTACTATACCGTGGGAAAAGGAAGTAAAAAGTTAAGGCCGCCATTTGGCTCTGTGAATGGCTTTAGGGCATAGCTTTATTTTTCGAGTGAAAAGAGATTCTTATTCAACTGTGGAAATGTACAAGAGAGTCATAAATCAAAACAGAACAGGGAGGAAAGGAACAGAGAAACTAAATAACTCTATCCTGTGTCAAGATTCGTTAAAAAACTTGCAGACTTCATGGTATGGTTAACCATCGTGCATATGGTCAGAAGAATATCTTCTAAAGAGAAAGTGTCCTCAGTAAATAATTTTCTGTTTCTTACTTGCCAGAGATACCAGCAGGTAATGCCAAAGGCAACAGTTCAAGTCCTCCCAACTTTCTCTGAATCAAGGTTGGTGAAAATCCATCTATATATCAAGAGGATTGTCGTGGGGGAGTAAAGTAAGCCAAACTTGTCGTGCCGTACGTACGGAGGACATCTTCTCAGGACATGATCAATATCTTCAAGATCATTAGTGCAAATATAACAGCCGTGATCTTGTACCATGTGTCTTCTGCATCTTTCGGAATTAGTAAGAAGTTTCCTCTTCACAGCAAGCCACAGAAATAATCATATGTTTTGTATGTAAATTCTAGCGTGTGTTTCATGCATGTGGGGTTAATACCTACTACATGTCAGAAAAGTTTTATCGATGAGAAAACTAATTCAGATTTATGAAAAAAACATGCTTGAAAATTAATTTTTTTTATATGAAATCATTTAATATTTTGAATTTACCTCACTTTAATTGAAAGATTTATAGGGATCCAAACTTATAATGAAATGTGTTAATATGTTGGTTTTATTAAATTATTATTGACTTGGCCAAAAAAAATTATTATTGTCAGTGATGCCAAAGTATTTAAAAATTTATCAACTCTCACTCCATCTTAATTTATCAGGCAATTGTGATCAATTAAAAATGATTAAGCCCGTTTATATTTTTTATTATTTTATATGTATTATAATTACATAACAATTATTTAATAATTTAATTAATATTCTTTGTATCAATATAAAATAAAATATTATAGCAAGTCATGCAATTAATAAATTGTGAATAATGTAGGGACTTGGTGTCCTGCTAGTGGGGTAAATGGGAGTGTCTAACTACCATTTTTTTATCAAAAAATTGTGAATAATGCAGTTAATTTCTTTTTTTTATAAAGATAATGCAGTTAATTTCTAGGAGTCATTACAATGCATGGACCCACATATAATTTTAAAATAAAAACTAGGTGAGAACCTAGAATATTATACTTGTGTCTTGGCTTGTACCATTCACAACTTATGAATAATTAAACTTATTATAAATATTATTTTTAACTAAGTGGGATCGAATGCATAAGAAATAATTAGAAGAACGAACCAAATTATCCACATCTAAATAATACAACTAGTTATGTATTATATATTCTATCTTGTATTTTGATATTGATACTGATATAATATTGATGATGAACAGGCAATTGTAGACGTAGTAAATAAAAAAAATAATGATTTAATTGAAGTTTCACCATTTATGAATTAATTAAATGTACAGCTTTTATTTTATATTAAATATCCAAGAAATTGATATAAAATTATTATTTACTCATCTTAAATTGTTTAATTAACTAAAGATATATGTAATTAAACTAAAGATCTTAAATTAGTTACTGGTCTTCGAGGTTGTTTGGTATGTGATAAATAGGGGAGGGAAGTAGAACTTCTCAAGAAGCAGATCAATAGGTACTATTTGGTTTAAAGAAAATATGGAACTTCGTGGAAAGTTGGGCTTAAGTCGAAAAATTTTATTTCCCGAACAAAATCTTGAGAAGTTCTACTTTTCGAGTAATTTGTGATATTTTGTAAAAAATATCTTCAATTATTTAATCAAAATGATATTAATGTCTTTAACATTAAAACATTACATATTTATTTAAAAAAATAATTTGAACTTCCCAAGAATTAAAAAATTAAACAAGTATGTCAAACATGAATTTCCTGGGAAGTAGACTTCCTGAGAAATAGACTTCCCGGAAAACTAGGGCCTGTTTGATAGTGTTTCCTGTTTTCTGTTCTCAAAAACAGTTTTGTAAAACTGTTTTCAAGAAACTGTTTTGAAAATAAGAAAACAAAAAAAATCTGTTTGAATAATTGTTCTCAAAATCATAACTAGTGAGTAATAAATGAGTTATTCAAAATTTATAACTTTATCATTAATGAGGTGAATGTTTCTCATCTTTCCTTGTGTTTTCCAGAACAAAAACTACAAAACACCTAAAAGGTGTTCTGAGTTTTCTGTACAAAACTGTTTTCTGTTTTCCAAAACAGTTTTTAGAAAACAGGTTTACCAAACAAGTTTTCTGAGTTTTCTGTTTTTGAAAACAAGAAAACTGTTTTACAGAACTCCACCAAACAGGGCCCTATTTTCCAGGAAGTATACCAAGCGAACACTTAATTTATTATTAAGTTGTTCAATTAATTAAAAATAATTGATCTTTAACAAAAGATGTTATTTGCTTTAGTCTTAATTATAAGAAAATTTTGAGAGAGTTGTGTTGGTTTAAAATATAAGAAAAAATGGGCAAGTTTGATGCAATAAATAAGATATCCCAATAATATCCTTAATTAATTTGGTAAAGTTGTGCTTTTTCAATAGTCATTAATTGATCTAAAAAGAAGACTATTAATTGGGGACAATTTAAGAAAAAAAGTATGCTGTACTACAAATTAAACAAAGTTAGCTAACATAATTAGTATGTGTAAAATAGTTATTTTTGTTTATATTTTAGATCGAAGGAAGTATTAAGCATGTTTAATATTTTTAATACTTATGATAAATTTTTAATTGTTATTTAATGATTTAATATAATTTTTTATTATTATTTCAAATAAAAATTAGGTGAGTGCCTCGTAAAATGCACAAAATATATTACATGGCTCACATTATTTATGACATATATGTGAATAATATGATTTGCTATAGTTTTTATGGTTTATTAAGTGGATCTCCATGCATTGTAACAAGTTTCACTATTTATGAATTACTCCCTCCGTTCCTTAATATAAGTGATAATTGGGAGAATTTCTATGTTTCAAAATATAAATGACAAAGGGGTTTATCTAGTGTATTTAATAACTTTTTTTCCAAAAATACCCCTAATTAATATAATATTTTTTCATTTATGTTAATTACATGATGTTAAAGTTATTAATATTAAATGAGGGCGTTTTTGAAAACTATTTTATATTTCAAAAAAAATTATTATTTTTCTTGATTTATGTGATTTTATCTTTTATCCCTTATATTAAGAAATGAAGGGAGTATTAATTATACATTTGGTACTATTTTATATTAAATATCCAAGAAATTGATATAAAATTATTATTACTGATTTTAAATTTGTTTTATTTTATTATATATACTTAATGCACTAAAGTCTTGTGTATGAAGAAGTTGGAATAATCACTAATGAGAGTGACTTGTGATTAAGAAATGGTTCCGCTTCGTCACTTACTAATAATTTCAATGAAATTCCATGTCAAGACGACTGACTCACGTAAGGACGATGAGGCAAAGCTTCTGGAGCGACATGTAGGACTTGGTCTTCGCCGCCCTCTTCTTTCCATTTGTTGTTTTATTTTATATTTAATTTTAATTTATAAAATTTGTCAACAAGTGTGGATTTCTTTTTTCATAGACTAGGAACATTCTTAGCTTATAGTAAGAACTAATTTTACTTGAGATATAAAGAATAAATATAAATCTTTCTTAATTAAATTTGCTTGATACACAAATGTTAAAAATCAAACTTTCAACCATTTATTTATTTAAGAGGTGAGAGCTTTTACTGCTTATATTAACTTAAGTTGATAAAAAATGTGAACATTTATACACACCCACTCACTGATCAATTAATGCAATTGTGAATTTAAAATTTTAATTTTAAAATAATTATGAATTTAAGATTGAAAAAAGTATTAATATTAACCATTTTTATTTCAAATATTTTTAATTCATTTTAATCAAAATATAATATAAAAGTAAAGCAAGTGAGTATAATTATTTTATTATTATTTTTACAATTTATTAATTATTAATGTGACACTTATTTTTTGGTCAATTAATATATCATATATGTTTGTGGGGAAAATTCTAATTAGACAAATGAGATCCTAACACGTATAAGTAGGTGTGTTAGGGGTTTGTAAAACCTCAAAAAGTAGAAAGATCACCATGAATCTAAGGTTGGTTTTCAAGATCTGAACGTGGAGAGGTCCTTGTTGAATATTTTAAACCAAGATTATTTTAAAAATATAAAATTAATGGTACACGCCATATCGCGGAAGCTTCTACACTTGGATCAAGTCAAAAACTTTAGTAAAGTAGATATATTTGTTTGGTTGAACTGGTAAGGAGTAGTACCAGTTTATCTACTCGATTTGATCTAGATTAATTAATTTGAATTCTAGCAAATCCTCCAATTAAAGTTGAGGAGACTCAGAATATTGAGTGCATAAAAAAATGTAGATATATTACTTTCAACCAACAAGAGGTTGCCACATGTTAATTAATTTTTTAATTTTACTATTAATTAGGATGAAGAGTTTTTTTTTTACCTAATTTAGAAATGTTAATCAGTATTAATTCTGTACATGTGTTAATAGTGTTAGGTCTGCTGACTTCTCAAGACGAGGTGAATCAGAAAGATTAAAATTTTTCTGCAAAAGTATATAGAGTTGTGAAAGCAAGAGTAGCAGAAAAATAGTGTGCAAAATACAACAAAGTAGTAAGCAAAGTAGAGGAAGAAAAAACACTAAAATTTATCCTGGTTCGGTCTCTTTCCTTGACCTATATCCAATTCTCAAGTTACCACTTGAGATTTTTCACTATCTTGCAATAATTTGATGGGCTCCTTGTACTACCACAGTACAGCTTTATACTCTATTCCAAAAGCTTATAATCTCACTCTTTGCACTCTAGTTAAGTGCTTCCCAAATTCCTTATGAAGTTTCCTCACAAGAAAATCTTTCTTCCAGATGAAGATAAGAATATTTATAGTAATATAAACTCTCTAATCTAGAGTGTGTATAACAGTTGAAGTACAATGTATGAAGTGTATGAGAGTAGAAGGCTTTGTCTAAAGAATTTGATAGAGTTTCAATATATACAACATCATCATATTACCTATACCTTCAAATAAAGTTCTATTTATAGATTTATGTTTTAACTATACGTTAGAAATAAAATTCAGCAATTAGAGATGTTACCCAATGGTTATTCTGTAAGACTATCCATTCACCAACCGCATTTAATGCGTTTGACATCTGAAGTTCAAATTTGGGCATTAATAGATGAATTTCGCAAAGACCATGAGTTAAAGACTTTGAACTTCGAAGTTCGTCTATTCTAAAGCAAGATTCGAATTTTCATCTTTGATAAATATTTCCATGTTGGAACATACGAATTTTCAAGTTTAAAGTTCTTTTGATAAGTGTGAACAGTTGTTCCATATTGCTACAGTTCCTTCAAAATTCAAATTTTGATGCCCAAAGTTCGTCTGTCAATGAGTAACTCAATATGGCACAAAAGTTTTTCTTTTCAAAATTTGAATTTTCAAACACCAAAGTTCGTCTGTCAGAGAGACCTATTATCAGACTTATTCTAAAGTTCAAATTTCTGAAGACCAAAGTTCGTCTGTTTGAGGGACACCTAAATAGACTTACACATTGTCTTTCCAAAGTTCGAATTTTCAAAACTAAAGTTTGTCTATCAAAGGGCTGACTTGAAACTCTTTTTAAACTTCACTTTTAGATGAACTTTGACATATCTTTAGACGAATTTTTCATTTTTCACAACTTGTGTTTTACCTAAAATTTGAATTTTCATAGTATGAAATTCATTTGTCAAAGGTAACAACTTTGTAAGTTTGAATTTCAGCATTCAAAGTTCGAATTTTCAAGGTAATATATGAAACTTAACAGTTCAAAATTCATTTGTTAGTAAGTGTTTTTCAAATATATCGTAAGTTAACATAGGATTTTTGAAAAGCACACTTTAAAAATATTTGGGTGAAAGATCAAAGCCTTTTACTCATGTGAATACAGTGAGAAATCCTACAAACTAATCTTGTATTCATTTTTCTTGGATTTTTTCACTTGAGATCTTTTGTACACCTTTGATATCTTTCTTCCAAGCTCCAGTTGTTTGAAATCATCAAAATCACTTGATTCAACATTCTCCCCCTTTTTGATGATTACAAAACAACTTGCAAACTAGATTAGTACTTGAGTTTGCTTCTAAGAACTCCCCCTCAACATATGCATTAAATTTCAAAGATAAGTGTAGCATGTACAATAGATCAAAAGGAAAATAGAGAATCTCATTAATTCTTTCAAAGTTTCAGTACAGAGATATGACATTGCAAACACAAAATTTTAAAACAAGATAGATACTTCATTACAAGAGATATAGCAAGCAATACAAGAAAATCCAGTTAATCCTAGGATCTAATCAATATTTTTTGGGCTTGGATTTCTCGCTGTAGGTCTTGCCAGACGGTTCTGCAGTAGTCTTCTCAGTTTACGCAGCAGTCTCCCCCTTTTTGGCATCATCAGGGATATGAGCATGCATTGCAAGAGGAGGTATCTGGGAAACTGGAATTGCACGAAGAGGAACAGGGTCAAAAGGCAGATTAGGATTAATCTTCAGTAGAGGTACAGTAAGTGATGTTGCAGGCAGGTCATCCTCAGGTTGATCATCCTTAGCATCTTCAATTATTTCCTGAACTTCCTTTTGAAAATTGGCAAATCTTACCCTTCGTGCTAAGGTCATGCCATATTGAGGAGATGAGAGCAGGAGGAGGGAATATCTCAACAAGCCTTTGTTTTTGAGCTTGTACAATAGCATCATGTGCAATAGCTCAAGATCCACGTATTGCACAAGGCTTCTCTCCTCATTCAAAGCAGCTTGGATAAAAGGTGCAGTAGTGATGGCTACTACAAGGCTCTCTATTTGTTCAGATTCTTGAGTAGAAAGAATTAAATGCTGAACATCTTCAACAATAGGCTCATGAGAGCTTGCTTCTTGAGGAGCCTCTTCCTCCATGCCATAGTCCAAGGGTGGACTAAGGCTTGTCTCATTACTGGAGGCCTGTGGAATGGCTAAAGTTCCAACAGCCTCAGCAACATCATTTTTATCATCATCTGGTTTAGGAGAGGTTAGTTCAAATGGGCTTGGAGGTTTAGGAGTGGGAGACCTGACAGGTTCAGAGGGTCCTGGATGAGGTGGAGCTAATGTGGAGGGAAAAGTACTCCTAATGTCTTCATATGCATCAGCAACCACTTTTATATTCTTTGCCAACTAGAAAATTTGATCTTGCAGATGAGCAAACTTAGTATTTTGCTCATCTCTGATGCTCAGCATGAGTGCAGACAGGCTGTCATACAACTCAGTGATCTTACTTGACTTAGCCCAGGTGGAAGGAGTAGATGACATATGTGTCTGAGTGGGTTGTGATGGAGAGGAAACAGCTTGAGAAGGCTAAGGTGTGGACTGTGAGGATGGAGCAACCTCAGAGGTTCCTGCTTGCTGGTGTCCTCAAAGAATAGATCTTTTGATTTTCAAACTCCTTTTCCAATCAACTTACCATCTTTCCTTTTAATGCCCATCCTTTGCAATTCTTTTTCTTTAATCATTTTAGTAGGCTTGCCTTTTACTTTTTCTAGGTGTTGAATCCTAGCATACTAAAGAATTTTGGAGATGATTGAGCTATAAGGCAAAGTAGAATCTCACCTCTGATTTATTGCTTTGATCATGCGTTGAAGGATGATGTGTCCCATATTAATCAATTTGCCATGCACGATAGCAATCATCACATGTGCTTCAACCTTTTTGATCAGATTAAAGCTTCCTCCTTTGTTGAATATAATCCTAGACATAGTGTAATGTAGGATTCTGACTTGGACACTAAGATCAATGGGCTTCAACGGACTCAGAGGAGGCATATTTTCATGCCTTTTGAACAGAGTTTTAAGCACAGTAATTTCTTTGTAATTTAAGAAAGCACTACTTTCCTTATCTGCAGCTTCATCCTCATCCATATACTTTGAGGTGATGATGTCAATTTTCAACCTATCTTGCCCGGGGATTTCCAACACCTCATTGAAGGTCTCATCAATCAGCCAGATGGTTTTAGACCTTAGATTCACCTCCCATTTTTCTTTCTTGCCATTGTACCTCAGTGCAGCACACTAAATTTTGACAACCTCATCATCATATCTTTCCATAATTTCTAACAAGTTTTTGTATCTAATCATCCATAATCCAGCATCAACATTGTTAGAAATAAGGAATTCTTCCATATTTGTACAGTGAGACTTTATTACCTTCTTGTTGACAAATTTGGTGGTGTATTCTCCTAAAATATGTGCATTGCTCCATAACGGCATTGTGGTTAACTGGTATTCTCCTGACTTAGTGCTGGAGGAGGAAGAAAAAGCAGGAGAAACAAGAGGAACAGAAGCAGTAGCAACAACTTTCTTCGAGGGAGTAGGAGCAATTTTCTATGAATATGCCTTGGGAATTGTCTTCTATTTCTTGGAAGGAGTTTCCTTGTTAGATTCTCCTTTCGTCTGGGTTTTACCTTCCTTGGTGGCATATTGAGATTTCACAGCCCTTTTCAGTCTTGACTTCCCTCTCCCAACTTCTGGATCCTTAACCCTTGCCATTCTCATTGATAAATGTTGCAGAAAAGTGCAGGGAATGTGTTTATAAGGTGTGAAAAGAAGTTTAATCGGTGGGAAAAGAGAATTCGTGAACAGAATTAATAGGAATTTAAGAGAGGATGTGAATAGACTTAAGAGATAGATGAATAGGGTTGTGTCTATTCAGAGGGGGACATTTGGTTTTAATATTTGTAATCATTCAACAGATGAATTTTGAGGGTCAAAATTTGAATTTCGAGCAGTTATGAGTTATCTCACAAGGAGATACTTACTGACAGATGAATTTTCATCTTGAAATTCGTCTGACAGAAGCTGAGTTTATTGAACAAGAAGTAACAGATGAGCTTTGAATCATCAAAGTTTGAATTTCAATTTCACACAACAAACAAACATGAACAAAACAAGCAACAGACGAATTTTACCTATGAATGTTCATCTTACAAAGACTTAACATGAAAGCATATTTCAATAGACGAATTTGGAGATAAAAAATTTGAATTTCAAAGTTTTGTAAAGTGTCTCTAAAATTTGTATCTTGAGACATAGAAGTTTGTACAAAAAGCATTTTGAACAAAATCATTACTCACATTGTATTTTGGAAATTCAAATTTCCATCAATCGACAGACGAATTTCAAGGGTTATGAAGGTACTGTAACAGTGTGTATGCTACTGAAATTCGTCGTATGAACATCTAAGTTCAAATATTGAGCATGCTAATTCATTCAAAAACACAATTCAACATAGAAATTAATCTAATAATTATTTAAAAAGCGAATTTCAAATTCCTGAACTTACAGATATAACCCAAAAGTTTGAATTTTCAACTTCCTTTAGTATCTGTTGATTGTGCAGGTTTGATTAACTCCAATATACAAATTTGTGATCATCTAAATTCATGTGGAGTACCTACAATACATCTTAAATATACTTTGATGCTAAAGTCAGTATTAATTTAATGTTAGAAACTCCAAATAGAAGTAGATAAAAGCTTACTCACAACTCATTGGAATTTACCATTCCCAATTCTCTTTCTAATTTTGCCATGTCTATCTTCTGCAAGAGGTTTAGTGAGAATATCTTCAATTTGATCTTCAGTCGGGATGTATTCCAATTTGATGTCTCATTTCAAAACATGATCCCTTATGAAGTGATGCTTTACTTCAATGCGCTTTGTCCTTGAATGCATGACATGATTCTTTGTGATGTTGATAGCACTTTGATTATCACACTTTTTTGGTATTTCCTTCATCTCAATCTCAAGATCTTCAAGTTGCTACTTCATCCAAAGGACTTGAGCACAACAGCTGCCAGCTGCAACATATTCAGCTTTTGTTGTAGAGAGAGCCACATTATTCTGCTTCTTGCTAAACCATGAAACCAGAGATCTACCAAGGAACTGACAGTTCCACTTTTGCTTTTCCTGTCAGTTTTGGATCTAGTGAAGTCAGCATCAGTGTATCCAGTGAGTTCTTCTCCATTGCTTTTAGGATACCAAAATCCCATATGTGATGTTCCAATAAAGTATCTGAAAATTCTTTTCACAGTTATTACATGAGACTCTTTGGGGCAAGATTGGAACTTTGCACACATACAGACACTGAACATAATGTCATGTCTACTAGTTATCAGATATAGTAAGGACCCAATCATCCTCCTATACTGAGTTATGTCAAAGAGTTTTCCTCCCTCATCCATGTCAAGTTTTGTTGCAATAGCCATAGGAGTCCCCATTGATTTGGCGTTTTCCATTCCAAACTTTTTTAGCAACTCCTTTTGATAGTTTGATTGATTGAGGAAGATACCACCATCAGATTGTTTAATTTGCAGTCCAAGGAAGAAGTTAAGCTCCACCATCATTGATATTTCAAATTCTCCCTAGATTAGCTTAGAGAAATTCTTACAAAGAGATTCATTAGTAGCACCAAATATAATATCATCAACACAAATTTGAACAATAAGTAAGTCTTTATTTTCTGTCTTGGTGAATAGAGTTGTATCTACTTTTCCTCTATTAAATCTCTTTTCATTTAGAAAGTTACTTAGCCATTCATACCATGCTCTAGGAGCTTGTTTTAAGCCATAAAGAGCTTTCTTCAGTTTATAAATATGGTTTGGTTTGTTGAGTCCTCAAAACCTGGAGGCTAATAAACATAAACCCCTTCCATGATGTATTCATTCAGAAAAGCACTTTTTATATCCATTTGATATAACATTATGTTTTTCATGCATGCATAGGCCAAGAGGATTCTTATTGCTTTTAATCTTGCAACTGGAGCAAAAGTTTTCTCATAATCAATACCTTCTTCTTGATTATATCATTTGGCAGCTAATCTTGCTTTATTTTTAATGATTGTTTCTAATTCATTAAGTTTATTTCTAAAAACCCATTTAGTGCCAATAATAGAGTGATCTTTAGGTCTAGGCACTAATCCTAAACTTGATTTCTTTAAACTGATTTAGTTCATCTTGCATAGCTAGTATCCAATATTCGTCAGTTAAGGTTTCTTCAACACATTTAGGTTCAATTTGAGAAATGAATGCACTGTTATTTATTTGATCCCTAAGTTATCTTCTGATTTTAACATTCTCTTGAACATCCCCAATCACTTGATCAACTGGATGATTCCTTTGATATCTCCAAGCTTTAGGGAGTTCTTGAGACATTTCATCATTGCTTTCAAATTCAAGATATTTCTCCTGAATATCTTCCTTTACATTAGTAGATTCAGATATTTTTGGAGGTTCAATTTTATCTTCTCCAGAAAGATTTAAGTTCTTAAAGTTAGAAATAAGATTATCTTCATCAATGACATGATTGAAAATATTTTCATTTTCAATAAACACAACATGCACAGATTCTTTTATAGTTCTAGTCTTTTTTATTGAAAACTATATATGCTTTACTTCTACTAGAATAACTAAGAAATATACCTTGATTTGATTTGGCATCAAACTTACATAGGTTCTTTTTTCCATGGTTGTGAATGAAGCATTTGCAGCCGAATACATATAAGTGAGAGATTTGGCTTCATTCCTTTGTACAGCTCATAAGGTGTTTTCCCCAGAATTGGTCTGATGTAGGCTCGGTTAATGATATAGCTTGCGGTGTTTACTGCATCAGCCCAGAAAACTTGAGGAAGTTCCTTTTTGTTCAGCATTGCTCTGGCCATTTCTCCAATTGTTATGTTATTCCTCTCCACCACTCCATTTTGCTGAGGAGCCCTTGGTGGTGAGAAGTTGTGATCAATTCCATGCTCTTCACAGTACTCCAGAAAGCTTGAGTTTTCAAATTCTCCTCCATGATCAGACTTGATAGACACAATGGAAATACCTTTTTCATTTTGTACTTTCTTAGCCAAGGTTACAAATGCATCAAATGTTTTTTAGAAGAAAGAAACAAAATCCAGGTAAATCTAGAGTAATCATCTACAATCACAAGTACATATAAGTTTCCACCAATGCTTTTTACTCTAAATGGACCTATCAAATCCATATGCAACAATTACAGTGGTCTAGATGTGGTGATTACATTTTTAGATTTGAATGATGATTTAGTTTCTTTCCCTTTGAGGCATGCATCACATTCTTTATCCTTTTCAAAAGATATTTTTGGTAAACCAGTGACTTAATCATTCTTAATCAATTTTATCAATTAATTCATGTTAACATGTGCCAGTCTTCTATGCCACAACCGACTATCATTATCTTTACTAGTTAAACATATAGAATCTAAGGATGAAAGTTTATCAAGATCAATGGTGTAGCAATTACCATTCTTTTGAGCTTTGAGGATTACTTTACGATCACTTTTTCGAATGACTAAGCAGAACTTTAAGTTAAACAGTACCCAATTCCCTTTGTCACATGTCTGACTCACACTCGGCATGTTATGGTTGAGTCCAACTGCAAACAGTACTTCTTCTATAGATGTTTCAGGATTCTTGCTCACAATATCAATGCCAACTATTCTGCTATATTGGTCACCTCTAAAGGTCACCTTTCCTCCTTTCTTATCTCTAAGGGTGATGAACTTCTCCTTATCACCAATTATATGATTTGAGCAAGTACTGTCTATATACCATTTGTTCCTTTTTCTTGCTCTAAGACAAACTTGTAAAACAAGGTTTAGTTTTTCTTTTTAGGTACCCAAATTTGCTTGGTTCTTTTCTGTCAGTGGCATTTTCCCTAGATACAGATGTACCTTTGGGAACTCATTCTACCTTTTTTCCAAGTCTATTTTTCTTCAATAAACATGAACTGGAAATATGTCCCTTCTTGTTATAGAAGTAGCAGGTGGTAAAGAGACTGCTAGATTGTGATGTAGGAAGAAAGCAATGAAGATAATACTTTTGTTTCACATATTTTGGTTGGATATAAGATTCAATACGTTTTGAGGTGTGACTTTTCTTTCTATATCCATCAACATGCACAAAATGTCTCATATACAGGTTTTGATTTTTCTTTTTATTCTTTTCCTTAATTGTACACGGATCATAGCCAAGTCCAACTTTTCCTTGTGCAATTCTTTGACTTCCTAATAAGGCAAACAACTTATCTTTTCCCTTAGTGAGTTTAGCCATGGTTTTCAAAAGATATTCATTATTTTTTTTAGTTCAGTGCATGATATACAGCAAGCAGATTCAATTTCATGCAGAGATGCAGTGTTAGATAATTTGCAATCAGATTCTAATTTGCTAATCTTCTTCTTAACCAATTTTAGTTCTTTTTGCAGTTTTAACAAGCTCATCATGCAGGTCATGAAATGCATCAAGCAATTTAGAATAGGAAGGTTCAGATTCATATACCTCATCTTCATGGTCACTGTTAGGTGAGCTAGGAGTCTCTTCATATGCAAGTGCCATCAAGCAGAAGTTGACAATTTCTTCCTCATCTTCATCTTCTTCATCTAAGCTGTTGCCCCAGATTGATGAGAAGTATGCCTTTTTCTTTTTGCTGTTGTTAGCAGCTTTCTTTTATTTTTCTTGCTTTTTCAAGAATTATGGGCAATCTCATTTGATGTGTCCTTACTTTTTGCATTCATAGTAGGTGACAGGCTCTTTGCCTTCTTTTTTGTTGTCTGTAGTTGCTCCTTTCTTAAAGAATTTTTTATTTCTTTTTTGGTTGTAAAACTTTCCAAATTTTCTGACTAACATAGCCAGAGTCTCTTCATCCAGATCTCCTTCATCATCAGACTCTTCTTCTTTTTCTTCTGCAGCTTTCAATGCAAGGTCCATTTTCTTCTTATATTGACCAGCTTCCTTGAGAGCCTTTATTTAACCCTTATACTCCTCAAGGCTACCAAAGAATGCTGTAACAGAAGCCATTGACTCTCCTCTAGCTTCTTCTATTGTTGTTGCTTTTGGTTGCCATTCCAGAGCAAGAGCTCTAAAGATTTTTCTGACTTTCTCTAGCTGAGCATACTCCTTGCCAAGACTCTTCAGTTAATTCACAATGAGGGTGAATCTCTTTTACAGCTCTTTGATGCTTTCACCTTACACCATTCTAAAGCTTTCATACTCATCAATGCAAGAGTTCAATTTGTTCTCCCTTACTCCAGTAGTTCCTTCGTGAGCAATTTCTAGAGTGTCCCATATTTCTTTGGCTGTGGAGCATTGAGACACCATGTAGGATTCGTCCTAATTAAGTGTACTGACTAGGCAGTGTTTTGCCTTAAAGTTCAGCAAAACTGTTCTCTTAACTTCTTCATTGCACTTATCTTCTGGCTTTTCTTTGTATTTGCCATCATCCTACAACTTCATTGGGACAAAATCTTCCTTTTGGATAACTGACCAAATGTCCAAATTAATAGACTGGAGATAGATTTACATTCTCATTTTCCAGTATCCATAATACTTCCCACTGAAGTCAGGACATTTATTTGTGTTGTTTCTTTCTGGAAGAATGCTTTCTCCAAAACCAGCCATTGATTTTCATGGATTGTTAGATCTTTTCCTTGGGAAACCGGCTTCTGATATCACTTATTAGGTCTGCTGGCTTCTTAAGAGGGGGTGAATTAGGAAGATTGAAATTTTTCTGCAAAAATATAATAGAGTAGTGAAAACAAGAGTAGCAAAAAACAGAGTGCAAAATATAACAAAGTAGAAGAAGAAAAGACACTAAGATTTATCCTAGTTAGGTCTCTTTCCTTGACCTACGTCCAGTCCTCAAGCTACCACTTGAGACTTTCCACTATCTTGCAAGAATTTAGTGGGCTCCTTGCAATGTCACAGTATAACTTTATGCTCTATTCCAAGAGCTTACAATCTCACTCTTTACACCCTAACTAAGTGCTTCCTAAATCCCTTGTGAAGTTTTCTCACAAGAAAATCTTTCTTCCAGATGAAGATAAGATTGTTTATAGAAATATAAACTCTCTAATCTAGAGTGTGTATGACAATTGAAGTACAATGTATGAAGTGTGTGAGAGTAGAAGGCTTTGTCTAAAGAATTTGGCAGAGTTTCAATATATACAATGTAATCTTGTTACCCACATCTTCAAATGAAGTTCTATTTATAGATTTATGTCTTAACTATACGTTAGAAACAAGATCTATTCCTTAGAAATGTTACCCAATGGTTATTCTGCAATACTATCCATTCACCAACCGCATTTAATGCGTTTGACATCCAAAGTTTGAATTTTAGGGTACCAACAGATGAATCACGCAGAGACTACAAGTTAAAAACTTTAACATTGAATTTCGAAGTTCGTCTATTCTAAGAATTTTCATCTTTGACAAATATTTCCATGTTGGAACATACGAATTTTCAAGTTTAAAGTTCTTCTGATAAGTGTGAACAGTTGTCCCATATTGTTACAGTGCCTTCAAAGTTTGAATTTTGGTGCCCAAAGTTCGTCTGTCAGTGAGCAACTCAATAGGCACAAAAGTTATTCTTTTTAAAATTTGAATTTTCAAACACCAAAGTTCATCTGTCAAAGATACCTCTTATTAGGCTTATTCGAGAGTTCGAATTTCTGATGACCAAAGTTCACCTGTTAGAGGGACACATGAACAGACTTACACATTGTCTTTCCAATGTTCAAATTTTCAAAATTAAAGTTTGTCAGTTAGAGGGCTAACTTGAAACTCTTTTTAAACTTCACTTTCAGATTAACTTTGACATATCTTCAGACTAATTTTTCATTTTTCACAACTTGTGTTTTACCCGAAATTCAAATTTTCACAGTCTGAAATTCATCTGTCAAAGGTAACAACTTTGTATGTTCGAATTTCATCATTTAAAGTTCAAATTTTCAAGGTAACATATAAAGTTTAACAATTCAAAATTTGTCTATTAGTGAGCATTTTTCAAATATATCATAAGTTAACATAGGATTTTTGAAAAACACGCTTTAAAAACATTTGAATGAAAGATCAAAATCTTTTACTTATGTGAATACAGTGAGAAATCCTACAGACTAATCTTGTACTCATTTTTCTTAGATTTCTTTACATGAGATCTTTTGTACACCTTTAATATCTTCCTTCCAAACTTCAGTTGTTTGGAATCATAAAAAACACTTGATTCAACAAATAGGAAATCTTTTCTCTTAAGTAAATAATTGAGAGTTCGATTCCTAATTTTCATGTATAGAACAAACATAGTTATATGGATCTACTATATGCCTCAGTACTCTAGGAAAAATTAGTCTTTAGCGTCAGCGGAGGTACCCCTTTCCACAATAAAAGGAGAAAGTAGGAGTGCCAATATATTATAATTTCATTGTAAACTTAAAATTCAAAGAAGTTGTTAACTCTTATTTGTATGTGTATATATATAGATATATATTATCATATCTCCATCTTTTGATTGGACATGGTAAAGGAAATCTAAAAAGAAGTAAAATTATTAATTAATCTATATATAAAGTCAAGGTAATCTTACTTTATTTCTAGTTGGTGGAAGTGGAAATTACTTTTCTTTACTCTATAACATGTTTTCTACCTACCAAGATGAAAAACACTTTTTTTTTGTTAACAAAGATGGAGAGTACCCACTTGGAATAACATAAACTAACAAAAAAAAAAAGGACAATAAAGGTTGATAAGTTATTAAAGATATGATTTATATTTCATAAAGATATGGGTTTGAATTTCATTTAATGACTTCATTGATGAAAATTTATAAGTATCTTTTTAAGTAGTACATGAGCCACAAGATTTGGTTTTTCCTTTAAATTTTTGGTTAGATGTCAAAATTGGACTCATCCAATTTTTTTTTTTACGAAAAAGAAAGCATGGACAAAGAGTGAAGCATACTAGAAGGTTCAGTCCAATATCACTAATACTCCAAGCATTCATGTGGTGTGATCAAGATCAATTGCATGTGGGTGATCCATGAGGCCCAAAGGTTGCCTTTAGGCACGGAAAATGTTTTTTTTTAAATGGAAAAAGGAAAAGAAATATGAATAGGAACGATAATAGGAATGAGAATATGTTTTTAAGATAAATTTGGTATAAAAGAAAATTGTCATGGAATGATATAAATTTGATTTAGTATGTGATTTTTAGTATATAAAGGAAGTCATAATATATTAAAAGACAAGAAAGCTCCTCAATAAAAAAATAAATTAGTAAAATCATTTAACTTATAACAAAATAACACTTATTATTTTTAAAAGAAAACTCTTTGCCATCGATCCATGCAATGGAGAAGAAGACACTGCTTTTTTGTGCAACAGAGGTGAAGGAGATGGTGGATGGTTAATCTGTGCAATGGAGGTGAGGGAGACGTTTGGAGGGTTAATATGTGCAATGAAAGCGATGGTGGTGAGATCGGCGATGGAGGTGGCAAATCTTGGACATCCGATGGGAGATAGGCAATCTTCACAAATTTGAGATGAAGGAGTAGATATGAAAAATCGTCTCTCGCAGTCGGCGCGGAATGTCATAGGTGGTAGAGAATGACAACAAAGGAATGGTTCGGGCTAGCGAGGATTGCGAGGGTTGAAAAAAAAACAATTGGGCTTGGTATAAGGTCAAGTCAGTTAAAAAAAAAAAAAGAGCTTCCATGGAACATTGAAAATTCCTTCCTCTAGGCGGGGGAAGTTGGATACAAATTCCCATCTTTAATGGAAAATGAGCTTTCTTTGGAAGGTTATTACTATGTACCAGATCAGGTATTTTGCGTCTCCCCTTTCCATTACTCAAATTCTAGTGGACCAAATAGTCCCTCAAAGAAAGATTTGCCTTTGTTTTTCTTTTTCTTTTTTAAAAAAATTGTTGCTTCAAGTAGTTGTAGGTCAAACGAAGTTTCTAGGAAAGAATTATGGTGGAGCTTATCTAGGCTTAAAATATATTTCAATTGAATTGATTGAGTTGATTGAAGGTATCAATATATCAATAACAAAAATTATAAAATTTATATCAAGACATACTGTATTTGGCTCATTTTTTTCTTTTAAAGTGCAATGCACTAGAAGCTCACCTAGTTCAAACTTCTTTTTTCATTCTTCACATGCATGGTTTGAATCTTTCCTTATCATTTATATTTTTTTCTAATTAAATTCTATTTAAAAAAATTAGATAGTGGATTCATGCTAAGGCATCAAATTCAAGAAAAAAAAGTTGTATAAAACAGGAAAAAGGTCATAGAAATTTAAAAAAATAAAAAAGATGGCATGCTAGAAAATAACATGTGGATTTCTTTTTATATATAATTATCTAATATAAAATATTATTGGGTTAAATTTGAATATTATCAAGTATAAATAGTAGTAATTGTCTTAACATGATGTTTGTCCACACACTTAATCTTAATAATGTAGATTTTGTTTGATAAGTTGCTATATAGTATAGGTACTCCTTTTGGTAAAAAATATAAGTCCAGTTTGATTAATTATATAAGAACTAAGAAAGGTAGTTTTGCTCATTAAATTTGTAAAAAAAAAAAATTATTTTTTAATATTATTTTTATTTAATGCATTGCATTCAAAATTTACACAATTTTCATATTATTTATTGTTTCTCCCACATTTAATTGCTAATAAGGATAAAATAGGAGAAAAATTTAATACCTTAAAAATTGTCAAATTAGACTTATATTTTGAATAAAAATTTTTTGAAATAAGACCTATATTTTGGAGGGAAGGGAGTATTAATTTTTCTTGCACTCATATGCAAGCTAATAGGGTAGCCAATCTCCTCCCTCTTTTTGGGCCTCTTTCCCAACGTATTTTGGGCCAACATCAATTTTGTTTGGTAAAGCAATATCAATTTGATTATTCAATTCATGTTGCCTTGACAACCCACAAAGGTTTGCTTTGTGGGCCCATCAAGTCTAGCCTAGGCCCTGTTTCACCTCTGAAGTGCTGCAATAAATGCAGCCTTCTTTTGCACCAAAAACAAAATAAGCAAATACCATAATTAAACAAAAACCAACTAATTCCCCATTTCTCTCACCTATCCAATAAAAAGAGACAAGTGAAACAGCTAGAATCTCTGAATATAACGAACTTGGCTAAATTTTCCTGTCCATAATAAAATAATAATTAACCATACACACAGACGCTCTGGAGTGAAATAAAACACACACACACACACTCTCATTAGGTGAAATAATAAATGATTGTTGCTAAGCAGGGTTGGCTCAACTGATAAAATCTAATTTGAAAATTGGACAAGCGATTAAACTAGTCAAGATATTAGTTTAAGGTTTATTAGTTCAATTGTGGTTGATTCGTGATTAAATTAACAATAATAAAATTAACACATTTTTAATTATATATATGCATAATTTTTTTTGGCTAACATATATATATATTTATATATCATATATTATATTGAAAATTTAAAAATTTATTACTAATAAGTTTTATAACTTAATATTTAAATTTTAAAAAATTAATGTTCATCTATAGACACATAAAAAAATTAAATTTATAATTATTAATAATTATGTAAAAAAATTAATGCTTATACAATTCTAGAATGTAGAAAGAAAAAATTATCCAAAAAATTATACTATTTTGTACTAACTGCTAAAAAATTAAAAAAATAGTTGGAATCAACTAAACCAATAGCTAGTCATTTTCCCCAATTTATATAGTTTTTATTCTGTTTGATTGATTTTTTACCAATTCTCTAAAATTTCAAATATTTTAGGCTTCAGTTCATTAATTTTGATCCAATTTAGTCTAATTTTCAAAACAGTGATAAAATCAATTTGTAGAACGAAAGATCTTTGATTTCAATCCTATATTAATAAATATCCATTAAATAATAATAATAATAATTAGGGTTGGCTCAATTAAGTACCACTTGCTGGGTACTTTCCTTGAGGAAACAATCGTGTCTAATTCATCATTTAACAGTTAGAGTCACCAATGCTTCTTGTATCTTAAATCATAATATTATTACTAAATTATATAGATTTTTTTTATATTAAGCTAAATAGCCCTTATGTATTGCACCAAGTTTACAAAATGTATTTCACAATTCACAGTTTGTGAATAGTATAAATTTTATATTTCATATTGATTGATTTTATTGAAATTATAAGATAAATATTCCCTCCATTTTTAATAGTACAATAAATTTTTCTAAAATTTTGTTAAAATTATATAGACCTTCCCCTTATTTTAATATGTGCATAAATCTCCCATGAAAGAAAGAATAAATTGAATAATTTTTTCTTGTTTTTTGTTCGAACCATACAAACACTCTCTAATTTTAGTAGTATACACAAATATCTCTTAAAGATAGAAGGAATACCTAAGTAATTTGAAAAAAAAAAATTAGGAGAGATCCATGTAGTTGATTTTTTATTTTCAATTAGGGAGCTTAATGTATATTTCTAAAATAGAAGAAAATGTAATTTTAGCAAAATTTAAGAAAAAATTGTATAATTTACATTTTACATTTTACGTTTAGGCGAAGTTAGTACAAATTTTAAAAACTGTCTATAAAAAAATTACAATTTTTAAAAATTGAAAAGAGATTTATATAATTTGAGAAAAAACATGAAAAGTCAGTGCAATTCATCAATTTTTTTTCTTTTTCTTAGAAAAATTTAAATGAGTTGGGTTTAAAAATTCCCAAGGATCATGATAAATTTTTTCCCTTTTTACCAACGATCACGGTAAGTTTCACAATTAAAAAACACTTATATATATATTCTTACAAATTATTCATGAATATAATCTTCTTATTGGTACCCGGATTGATGTGATTCACTTAAATATGAGATATATCTAGTCACAAATCACAATATTCTACACTAATGACAATATTATTCTATTTATTAATTGTCGATTTAATATTGATAAGAAAGGGCTGAAACATCAGCTAGTGCTTGTCTGAGATTATCCAAATATTGGCTAAAAAGTCATTAGTGATGCACATGTAAAATTCTAAGGACATTATTAAGTTTTTATTCATAGGATAAGTTCTTTATTAAGTGCTGATGTAATGAGGTTCTATTAATTTTCCTTTTCTAAGTGGGATTCTTCTCGTAAATAAAATTTTCCGTTTCCTTTTATATATTCTTCAATATGTTCGCTTTATTATTTAATTCAATACTTTATAATTTTAATATATTTTTTGCCTTTGAAATCCCTTGTTGTGAAGAACAGACGCTGTCTTGCCCACACTTGCATATCCTTAGCCTCTTTTGTTCTTAGATAAGCACATAGCATTCCATGTACATATTTTAAAATATCTTTAATTACCTTTTAAATGGTAAAATAAGCATATCCTTAGCCTCTTTTGTTCTTACATAAGCAAATAGCATCCATGTACATATTTTAAAATATTTTTAATTACCTATTAAATGGTAAAATAAATCTCTTACGCACTTCCATTTTGTTTATTCACATTGTCTCTTGAATAGTTGAATAAAGGATATATTATAAATAGTTTCGAAATGCAATTACACCTTACAAAGTTATACTTTTAATCATATTCCCCTTCCATCCCATTTTAATTATTATTTTAGAAAATTCTAAATATCCCAATTTGAGTGATATTTTATATTATCAATAAAGTATTAATTATTTTTTACTGGTTTACACTTTATTAAAAATAATGGTGGGTGAAGTATAATTTACAACTATCTTTTAGAGCATTTAAGTCAACAATATTTTTAGTAAAAATATTATTAAATTTTACTATAATTTAGGTTATATAATGATTTTAAGTAATAAAGGACTTGACTAACATTCATCGGGGTTGATGTTTCAATTCCTAAGGAGTGCAGTAGTGTAAAAAATAAGCTATCAAAGAGGGTTTTCCATCGGTATCATCACCATTGCAAGGTCTCACAGCACGGGGTCCGGATTAGTCTGGGGGCGGGCAATGAACCTAGGTTACCCTAGGATACCAGGCGCAAGTAGCAAAAAAATAAAATAAAATAAAATAAAATTTACATGAAGCTACTATACTATATATTTACAAACTATTAATAATACGCCTTATTAGGAAAAACGTATTTAATTTTTCTTGCAATTTTTAAGTAGATCCCAATGCCCCCATTAGATTATCAAAGTGGCGGCAGTATTCATACATAGTGGCTTTGGCTGCTATAATTAAACAAACCCGATATGCACTTTGTGCAGGTGGCGATTTGAAGTGGTTGTCATATGTAATCATTTCAGTAATTACTTCTTTAAGCAATAAATTAAAATGGCCCTGCATTGGATTATAGCTAAAAACGATGATATAACCTTATAATTAATTTTAATACAAGTTAGATCAGAAAGGTCTTCAAAATTAGTACAACTATTTTATTAGTATTTGCTAATAGTGTGGTTCGTTTTGGTCATCAATATTATTAACATTGTTTTCATTGATGGGTTGTTTAAGATATATGGATTAATACTTCTACATCATGCATTTTCTAGATTGATTAAAATGGATTTTCTAGATCGGTCAAAACACAAATGACTTCGTATATATTTTTCTGATGATGTTGGGGCACAAGAGCAAGAAATATGACAACTCAAAAATTATATGGATCCCAGTCCCAGCATGGGAAGCTTACTCAAAATCCGAACAGTCATTGGAAAATATTGGACGATTCAAATTTTATTTTATTATTAAAGATAGTATTTTTTATTTTAATATGTGTATAATATAACATAAAAAATAATTTCCTAACTGATATCTTTTTTTTAAAAAATAAATTTTTAACTTTGAAAATAAAACAGTCTAAAAAATTTAAAAATAAAAAATTTAAATATAGTTAATTCATAAATGAACTAATTGATAGCTCACATATATTACAAGCCATCCATAATCTACTAAACTCAATTCATTTACTCAATGCTTGTAACCATTTTATATAATAATAATAATAATAATAATAATAATAATAATAATAATAATAATAATAATAATAATAATAATAATAATAATAATTGTTAATGAATCCGCATTCCATAAATTAATTAATTTTTCTAAAAGATTAAACTACATTATACATATTGGTTTTGTAAATGCGTAGCACACTCAGGACAAACATTGGAAACAATAATTGCATACAATATGACATTACGAATATGAATCCTATGATGTTGAATTTCTTCCATAGTTAGCATTGCAGAAAGAGAAGAATTTTATCATAAATTAAAAAATAAAAAAAGAGAAAAAATTAAGTACAAATTAAGAGGTAATTTAAAAAAAATGAAAAGAGGTCAGAGTATTTTACTTATAATTATATAGAGCTTTTCATGTAGTCGATAATTAACCAGATAAACAAATTAAGATATTTTGCACATAAGTACTGTCGCTCAAACACAAAAACTATCTTGAATATTAAATTAACCTTTTCATCACAGTGGTTTTTAATTGAAAGGAAGTGAATTTTTAAAAGCAAAAATTTCATAGCATGAACAGAGTGTCCTTAAGTGGAACAACTTTTGTGACTAGATACTCACCAAACACAAAATGTAATAAAAGTATTCTGATATTGGAATATGAAATTATTCTTATTAAATAAATAAATTGGAAGCCATGAAGTGAACTATAGATAGAGTTGTAAGATTATGGAATACTTATTGATTATGATGTTGGTTGAACCAGTATGATGTAACTCAATTAATTAATTAGTTATTTGTGATAATTAATGATTTACGAGAAATAATTTCTCCTTAAAATATATGAGTTACTAGTGAGTTACAAGACAAATAATTGATCAAGAAAGGGTTGGGGGTGATTAACCACCTACAAAGATCTTCTTTTGTAGATGGTTATACTGATAGCTGCCTGCAAAATATCCCTTTATTGTCTTAAAAGGTTATTTTTTTGGGGTTATCTGTATAAATGCCAACATAGGTATATTTTTATAGGCGGTTATTCAAAATAACAATCAAATTTTCTCATTTAAAAAAATTAAAAAAAGTCATCATTCATGTTTTGTGTCTTCCTATTGTATGCGTTTCTTAATCAGAGATTCACCACAAGCATGAAGAAGGAGAAGATGAGGCAAAATATAATCTAGAAATAGAAAGAAACAAACGTAATTTCATTATTTTGGAGAGCACAAAAATTTTAAAACAATTCTTCTAAAGCTAAAGTTGAGAAGGTATGAAACCTAAATGTCAAAACAATTTACATCAATTAAGAACAAAAAGGAATTAGTCTTTGCTCTTTGGGCCGGGCTTTCATGAAACACAATCCATGCAAATTAACCAAGAGATATAGATTCAATCTTTATCAAGCCATCAAGACATGATTGAAAAGAGGAATGAGATGGAGAGGGCGAGATTGTAACAACCCACATCTTATTATCTTGGACATGTATATGATTTATGGAAGGGAGCAGAATCGGAGGAACATGTGAGAAAATGAGTACAAAGGAAAAATGTGTAACACCCTAAGGCTTATAACCACAGGATGGCTCAAGGAGATAATCCAATTCGGTAATGAATAAGACATAAATGAAAAAAGATTGAAAGGTGACACAAAAAAATGAGAGAACAGTAGGGGAGACTTAGAAAATAAGGCTAAACATGAATTGAGGACTTTTAACTATGGCTGGATGACATGAAAACGAAGGAGGAAATCTTCCCCTGTGGTGCTACAGCCTGAGAGTATGGCATTATGGTGCTATCTACTGCTATTTTAATAGCAACTTGCTGTCAAATTGGGCAAACTTTGAACAAGCATATCTTCCTACCTAGACCTCTAATTGACACGATTCCAAAACCTACAGGTCACTCTATATCTGTTCTAACCATAGATGACAACAACCTTATCTTAAAATTTCTTTATATGGAGATTTAGGATACCTGTGACTAAAATGGTCACTTTGGAACCAAAACTAGCCACTAACACTTTTCAATCCTCAACCATTGACTTTTTGATCATCTAGCCTTTTCCAACAGGTCACAAATGATACAAGAATATTGTTCAAGGAAGTGACATCTCAAGGAAGCCATGTTCCTAGGTTTTGTGTAATAACCCAAGAAAGTTAAAATATTTAGAAATATATTGAGAATTTGTAAAAATGGACAGACACCGTTCTGTGTGAAAAATGGCAAATAGGCTATTTTTCCTGGTCGAATGAAAAAATGAGAAATTACATTTTTATCCCCAAAAAATTTTGAAAATGACATCTGTGTCCCTAAAGTCATGAAAATTACTCAGAATGGGCATTAAAAATGTCTTGGGGGAAAATTGCATCTAATGATATGAAAGTTTCAGAAATTATAATTTAATCCAGGTCAAGGGCAATTTTGTAAATATGCAAAATTGCTGTCAAAACGAAGCCCTCGATGAGAGAAGTCCAATGGTATATGGCACTGAGGGTTAATGTTCAAGGATAAAGAAATAATCAGTGCCGAGTGTCCAAAAGTAATAGTAGACTGATAAAGTAAACCATGGGCCCTACTGATGATTAAAAAGAAATCAAGACAGGATATGGGCTATACACAAATACCATTTGAGACATGATAATTATGGAAATATAAAAATAAAATTAGAATAGTCCTATATCCCAAAAATACTAAATTAATATAAAGACGGTTTTATTGGTACGGTTAAAAAGTACCCGGATTGAGATATATCTAGACCAGAAAAAATTGAGCAATCTTGGACACTTAAAGTACTCATTCTCTGCGTGCTTGCGGTAGCTTTGGGCAGCATGTTTTGTTTGAAAACTTCCTCAAGAAGTTGTCACTTTTTGACCAAAAAGTAATATAACTTTAATTAAGGGTTAATTATAATTAAACTACATAATTAACCACTTAATCACTCACTTTTCCACTTCCCTTCCACGAGAGTTGTAGCAGCAAAAAAAAAAAAGGGAAAAACACAAGAAAGACGAGAGAAAAGAGAGAAGGAAGAGGAGAAAGCTTAAGGTAAAATCAAGAGCTCAAGTTGGTAAGTTTGCCTTCTATCACTCTAAGCTTGCTATTTATGGTTTTTAAAGCATGGTTCTTCGAGTAGAATTTCTTCTTCACTCCCTTAGGTTTTCGGCCATGGCATGATTTAACAAGAAATGGATTTTTCCAACCATAAATCATAGGGGAAATGTAGATTACACATTTAAAGCTTGAATATGCAAGTAGTTTGTTGTATAACAAAGTGTAGCAATTTTTCTTGAATTTCCCTAATTTTAGATGAGTTACTGTTCAAACTTAGAGTTGGAATTTCATGTTTTTGATGCCAAAAATAAGTTCCTCATGGTGGAAAACCTTAGGAACAAGTGATGGTTGAATGAAAAAGCTTAAGATTAAGAAAGTGAAATTTTTAGGTTTTTGATGTTTAATTCGGAATGAACAGTAATTGATTTAGAAATGGAATTTGGTAATTCTGAGTCCATATTCAGATTCCTCGTGAAAAAGTACATGGAATAGAGGTATAATTCATCATTTTTGAGTTAGAAATGAATTTATGGTGAATTTTCGAAGAATTAGGGTTTTATGAATACTTTTTGAAGAAAGTCATGGAATCATTAGTTTGAGTAGTTTTTTGATGATGCATTAGGACTTGAAGAAGCCCAAGGAAGCTAGTGGGAGCATTGGTATCAAGTTGAGGAGTAAGAGAAAGCATAAAGGTAGCAATTTACCTATTCTTGCCTTATATTGTCATGTGATTTTAAATGAGTTTCATGACTTGCCTATTGTTTGATATGATCAATTGTGATGCTTTGAGAATGTTGGCTGAGTTAATTGAGGGGTTTTGAGACCCCAGGATGTCCAAAATACAAAATGAAACTCTATCGAAATTTTTGTAAAATATTATGGCATGAATGTTTAAAAGTATCCACTTGATGTTTTATGATGATTATATGCTTAATGTGATAATATGATTGTATGAATGGTGATTGCTATTGAGATTCTTTGAATCTCACCCCCGTCTAATGACTAACTATGCTAGGGAGAACCAATGCAAAAGAGTTAAGGAAGGAGCAAAAGGCATGAAGAAGGAAATGATGTTGCAAGCCATTGTGTTATAATGTGAATGGTTATTTGTGCATTGTTTTGTATGAAATTTTAAAATAGTGAATAATATGTTAATGTTGTAGAAAATGTATGAAAATTTTCAGTTCTGTATGTTGGGATATGAAGTTATATTCTACCAAGTTTCATGCCAAAATGAGTTTATTTACAAGGGTTTTGGCAAGCAAATGACAATATAGACTGAAACAGGGCATTTTCCAGACGTGTATGTTTCATTCACCCTTGTTCTATACTTGATGTGAGGTTAAGTTTATGATGTTTTTATATCAGATAGAGGGCATCTCAACATTTAATATGACACCTAATTCACTCCATTTGGAGTTGTGTACAATAAATGGTGAATTTTCAAAGTTAAGGTTCAGAACATGGCAAGAATGTGAAAACTGAAAGTAAGTACTGGAAAATTCAAAGGAGAACATAAAATCGTACAGAGATCTAAAAATTCATTGGTTTATGTGTATAAAAAGATATATGTCTTATGATCCATATGCCACTGATTTAGAAGTGATTGGAGTTATAGAACAAGAGATATGTAAGTTTTCCCAAACTATTCTAGTAAGAGCTAGATTCTGGCTCTTTGTGATTTAAATTAAAGTTGTACCCTGTGTAAGTGAAATAAATGTATAAAAAAAATATTTCTATAAGTCGACATGTATGTCTTTCCAAAGACATGGAGTATGCATAATTTGGGGCAGAATAAAATGAAATATGATTTTTCAAAGTTGAGGTCAGAAAACTGGAAGATAGAAGAATGACCAAATGAATAGTAAATGTCCATGAAATTATTGTACAAATTGGCCCAATGAAGTTATTGTTTTATATTTTTTTCCAATATCTGAATTTAAGAAAATTTTAGAGACTTGAATCAGCTCAAGATGAATTTTCTAGATTTAGTTATAAATTTTCAAAGTTCATTGGGTAAAAGGGAAATTGCCAAATGAACAGTACCCTGAATTTTGAAAAATTCTGTTTTTATGATTTTAGTTTCTAAAACAAGATGAAATGCATTTAAAATGATCTAATACATGGGAAATGAGCCCTAATATAAGGTATTACATTTTGACCTTCTTGAATCCCAATTTCACATATCGGGCGACATGCCCTTTTTCTGCAGCACCTACCAAATTTCAGGCCGGACCTCATAAATCACTCACACCCATCAAAACACACCTGGGTTACCTATTGCCTTGGGGCCAAACTCACTTGGACAACAAAGGGCCACAGGCCCCCACGTACCAGAATAACTACTACAACAATCCTTACAAAAACACCAAGGTAGTTTAGACTACCATCTTACTCATACACACAATCACATATACACATCATACACCTCTATACCCAAGATAGCCTTATCCATTGTTGAGGTCATAAATAACAAAGATCATACATAAAGGGCATAGACACACAATTGGTCCCTAGGGAACATATGCACATCAATTGAACATGGTATCAAATCATGATCCTACACTTAGCACAATACTATAACATAACATGCGTTCTCAGATAGACACAAACCACAAAGGTACTCAGAGATCCTACATGCTCCGAGGTGACTCATTTGCCTCCACTTTATCCTTGCTAGAACTAGGTCTCATTCCTATAAATGTTTTCCTATGAGGGATGATACAAAAGTCCTAGTAACTAGGAAGCATCCAAACAAACACAAATAGAGATTTAGACAAAAGAGGTATATTATGTTCGTTAATCACAAGACACGACACCCATACAAATACAGAAAAGGATACAAGCTCATTCATATGTCTATATATTACTATATATACAAATTATGCCATGCATGAAGAAATGCTTATAATATGCAATGGAACCCCACATCAATCATGGTTAGAACCATAAGCTAGTTACTGTCATAAGGTAACCTTAACAAGTAGCCTTCTCCTAACGTCTAGTGAAAGATAATTCTAGGCCAACTATTAAGCTCACCTCTCACTAGTCATAACCTGGTCAAAGGCCATTCCACTGAAGGTTGGACCATGGTTCTCCTTCCCTTGAACCACCTGAATTGATGGCTATTTAGAGAAGGTGCATCCCCAATCCACTGCCACCTGAATCTCTTAGTTGAGGACAACTATTTAGTGGCAAGAATATCATAAAATGCACTACCCAAACACAAGGCCTCGTGTACTATTTAGTGGATGGACATACCATGTGGTATTAGGCATCGTCACCCAACAATATCATGCCCTCTTAATGAACAACCCATGACAATGCCTAATGTATGCTAGCATGTCATCTCATGTCGCATGTATATGATCATGCTAGCATGTCATCTCATGCCGTATGTATATGATCATGCCAGTATATTATCATCATCACGCAGATATCTCATGGGGATATACTATAATAATGTATATTCATATATCACCATCCATCATTGTCGCAAGTATGGACACATATATGTATACATTCATGTTGGTTGGTTTCATTCATTTCCATTATCATCCTTACCATCATCATGTAAACAAAATAGGGTTGCATACTTACTATATTCATCATCACATATACATATACATACACATTTGTTCACATTAGTCATTCTCATCCAACATCATTATTTTATCATTATCATGTTAATAAGCTTTCATGTTCAATTCATTATTATTAGTATTGTCACTATCGTCATTGTCAAGATCATGTCAACACTACATCCTTACGCATAGCATCAATAAATATACACAAAGGCTATGGACTAAAGCCTTCCTCACTCACTTGGGCATGCACACACACACACACCCACACACACCCACACACACACTCATATAAACATGTATAGCTAGCCATATCCATTTCTTTTCACAATTTCTTTCCAAAAAATATAAGGTTTGAGAAAACTTACTGGTCGTGACATAAAACACATATCATGATATGAAAAGTTAAAAACTCATTGAACAAACAAAGTTACTCTCCCGTTATCTCAAGTTGCTCAACCCTATACTTTGGCATGGTTGGCCATAGAGTATCCATTGCAGGCACACATACAACAGAAATGCAAATTCTAAGTCAAACCAATAGTATTCAATACCAGTCAATCTCATCATTCATCAAAACTTCAATAAAACCATTAGAATTGCCCAAGACAACTTAATGCCTATAAGGCTAATTTTTGCCATTCAACATGTTAGCCACTTACTGTTAACTTTGTTGCTTCCAAACAACTTCTTAGAGTATGAATACCTCAACAAAGCATTCATAACCCTACATAATTCATCAAACACACAAATCAAGTAGGAACATAACCTCTGGTAAAACCTAACTTGGTGATCCAAGCTCAAACTCAACAAGACCATGAATCTAACACTATACCCACTCATCAATATACTCAAATCAACTCCTAAAACTAATCTTGAGTCTATACAATTCGAATTCCATAGAGATTCCCAATATTGGAGGCTAGAGTTTTCAAAAACAACAACATAAACACTCAAAATCCTTAAGCAAAGGCTTAAAGATACCAATAACACTTTATTGAGGCATTTAAACACAATCTAAATGGTAGAAACTCATCCAATCTCATAAATCACAATCACTACATCAAAATAATAAAAAACAATTATTGAAAATGAAGGAGAATATGAAGAAATCACTGTACCTTGTTGATTCAAGCTTCCTAGGGCATAAAAAATTTATCCTCCATCTTCAGAAACAAGCCTTGACAGAGCTCTTTCCAAAATCCTCAAACTCCCTTTGTTTCATCAAATTTATTCAGATTTTCCTACTGATGCTGCGGTGGGGGTTATAGCGCCACGGCGCCATTATATTTTGTCTCAAGTCTATTGACCAGATTACATGCACTTGCCATGGCGGGAAGGGACAACACCATAATATAGAGTGCTTCTGTCTCTTTTCTGTTCTTACTCCATTTCTCACATGTTCCTCAGATCCTAGTCCCTTCCTTAAATCATGTACATGTCTAAATGTGGGTTATTACAGAAGGTGAAAGAACTCCATGCAAGAACATGTAAATTGGGTTAGTGGGCTTGAAATAGAAAGCAATGGCGCTATGGTGCCATTATCCTTTACCTCAACATCAGTCGGGAAATTAGCATAAATCAAACGCGAACCAATTCAACAAAACAGAGCGAGTTTGAGGCTTTTAGAGGAAGCTCTACTAGGGTTTGATATTTGGAGGTAGTGGATGTGATTCTTGAGCTCTAAGAGGCTTAATCTTGCAAGGTATGGTGGTTTCTTCATCTCCTTCTCCCTTTTCACTGATTACTTTTGACTATTTTGTAAGTGACTGTGACTTTTGAGTTTGGGTCAGTTTCTATCTATTTGTTTATGTTTGAATGGTCCAATGAGGTGTTGTTTTGTATCGACAAGCATTAGGTTATAGATTTTGGGTGTTTATGTTGTTGTTTCTACAAATCTTGTCCTCTAATATTGGGAATCTTTATGGAATTCGAATTATATAGACTCAAGGTTAGTTTTGAGAATTGATTTGAGTATATTGATGAGTGGATATGTGGTTGGTGCCTTGGTTTCATTAGGTTTTATGTATGGGATGTTGGACTGAGCTCTGTTCTAGCGCGAAATCATCATTGAAAGAGGAAAGAATGATTTTCCATGAAACTTGCTTCAAACTCTTGGAAACCTTATTTTTCCAACTTGTTCATGGTTTCTATCATATTTCTTACATGAAAACTCACTTCTTTCCACTTCCTTTGCTTAGGCTAGAACTGAACTTGAGAGGGAGGAGAAGAGAACTCCATGGATTCATGCTAAACAACTCAAGAACCTAGCCTAGTATGGTAGAGAATTCTCACCTTGCCCTTGAACTTGAATTCTCCAAGTTTTACTTTTCCTTTTCTCTTCCTTCTTTTTCTCCCTTCTTGGTCATGTCGAAAGCTTCCTAGTTCTACACTTTGAGAGCTTCTCAAGTCACTTATAACACTTAACCATGCATTTGGAGGAAAGAGATGTAACAGATTAATAGTGTTCTTGGGTTACCATTAACCTTGGTTACTTTTTAATGAAATATTTCCCAAAAATAATCAAATAAATTCCATCATTGTCCCTTGCAGCTACTCATCAAGCCATCTAATGGGTATTATTGTCCAAAATAATCCAAAATTTTATCAATCAAAACATAGCATATACCGATAACTGTTACTCGTACCGATAAAATACTTTTATGCCATATTTTATCAATTTATTGATACATGAGTATTCTAAATTTGATTTTAGACAAAACTCATTATCTTATTCTAAAATATATCTATAAGGAGTCCACATGTTATTCTCTTCACCTGTTTGCTTTTGTGGGGTCCATAACTTTTTTTTGGGTGTAACAATCGCTTTTCAACTTTCAATACCAATTATAAATTTATGCTGACTCAGTTAACCTCTAAGTAATATTCCATTGGGTTTGGCTCACCACAAGCTTTGTTTTGACAATAATTTTTCATAATTATGAAATTGTCCTTGACCCGGGGTTAAATTATGATGTCTAATTCTTTCGGGTCATTTCTTGTAATTTCCTTCCCAAGAACTACAATGCATAGAATTTTCATTTCTAAGGGCTAGAACATAATTTTCTTATTTTTCCTTCTAACCTGAAAAATTACCGTTTTTCCTTAAACTGGGTAAAAAACACAAATATTTATTCTTTCAGGTACTTTCTCATAATTTTTAGTTCGATTCTAGAATTAATTTCTACTAAGGACCTTATTTGCATTTTATTCCAATTTAGGTCAAAACATAATTTCTTCTAGGGACCATATAGGAAATTAATTCCAATTAAGAACTGAGCATGTGAAATCACCGTTTTACTTCTTTTTCCATCTTTTCATACATGCCATGCCATATTCCCATATCTTGATACTTACTGTGGCATTCTTTATACCGTATGTTACAATTGTTGGGCTAATTAACAGCCAAAACGAATTGTTTTAATGACGGTCATTCATATAGGTAGGGTAATCATGTGAATGAGTGGAATAGGGTGCTGAAGATTGACGATGAGATTGGTGTGCCACTGAAGGTTAGCCCAACAATTGGTGTTGGAAAATTGTTTTTGACTAAGAACCTTACCCTGAAATGGGAGGGTTTCCTTCACAGGTCCTTAGTAAGATGGAGTAGTGGCGTTCTAAGTTGAATTCTTACTTGATCTAATGGGAATGTATACTGTGTTCCAGGTATTTTGACTAGGAAGTCTCCACCCAACCTATTTCATATTATGGTATAAGGCGGAATTCGATTGCAGGTGACTTAATGCGTGAAGTAAGTCCACAAAGATTGTGCATATTAAGGTAAAACAGATAAGGGATTGGACAATTGAGTTAGTGAAGGGTATTATGAAAATTATGAAATCAAGAAATTACTCGCGCTTGTGCATGAGGTGAGTATTTCCAAATTTCGAGGATGAAATTTTTATAAAAGTAGGGAGAATGTAACAACCCACATCTTATCATCCTGGACATGTATATGATTTATGGAAGGGACTAGGATCGAAGAAACATGTGATAAATGGAGTACAATGGAAAAGAAGATAGAAGTACTCCAAACCATAGCGGCATCCTTTCGCGCTGTGATGAGAGCATATAATTCGGGCTAGTGGGCTTGAAATAGTAAGTAATGGTGCCGCGGTGCCATTATCCTTCGTTGTGGCATCAGTCAAGAAATTAGGATAAATCAAATGTGAACTAATTCAACAAAACAAAAGGAGTTTGATGGTTTTGGAGGAACCTCTGCTAGGGTCCAGTATCTGGAGGTGGAGGATGTGATTTTTTTAGCTTTGGGAGGCTTAATCTTGCAAGGTATGATGGTTTCTTCATCTTCTCCTACTTTCTCACTAATTGCTTCTAAGTATTTTGTAATGGAGACTGTGATTTCTGAGTTTGGGTGAGTTTTTACTAATTGGTTTGTGTTTAAATGCTTCAATGAGGTGTTGTTAGGTATTTCCAAGCATTGGGTTATAGATTTTGGGTATTTATGTTATTGTTTCTACAAACTCTAGCCTCTAATATTGAGAACATTTATGGAATTCGAATCATATAGACTCAAGGTTAGTTTTGGGAATTGATTTGAGTATATATTGATGAGTGGGTAAGTGGGTGGAGCCTTGGTTTCTTTGGATTTCATGTATGGGATGTTTGATTGAGCTATATCAATGGTTATGGCTTGTATTCATGTATATGTATAATGAACTATGTAGGGTTGTAATTACTTTGTTGAGGTATTTATACTCTAAGAAGTTATTTGGAAACGACAAAGTTAATGATAAGTGGTTAACTTGTGTAATGGAAATTGGTCTTGTGAGCATTGAGTAGCATTGAATAATTTAACGGTTCCATTGAGGTTTTTATGAATGTTTGAGTTATCGACACTGAATTCCATTGGTTTGACTTGGATTTGCATTTTCCTCTTGTATGTATGTAGTGGAGACTCTATGACCTACCGTGGTAAAGCATGAGTGAGCAACCTAAGGTAATTGGGGAGTAACTTTGTTTGTTTAATGAGTTTTAAACTTTTCATATCATGATATATGTTCTATGTCAAGGCCACTAAGTTTTCTCAAACCCTATATCTTTTTGGGAAGAAATTATGATAAGAAATGGATATGACTAGTTATATGTGTTTGTATGAGTATGTGTATTTATATATGTGTATATGTATATATGCCCAAGTGAGTGAGGAAAGGCTTGGCCAATAGTCATTGTGTATACTTATTAGTATTATGTGTAGAGATGTAGTGTTGACATGATCTTGGTAATAATGATAATGACGACATTAATGATGATGAATTGAACATGAAAGCTTGATAGCATGATGATGATAAACTGATGATAATGGCTAATGTGAACGAATCTGTATGTGTATGTATATATGTATGTGATGAAGAATATAGTGAGCAGTGATCATGAATACTATGCAAACCCCATTTGGTTTTACATGATGATGATGATAATGAATGAAACTGGCCAATGGGAATATGTGTAAGCCTATGAGATTGACGGATACTGATAGATATATATGTATGAATGTGATTATTATGCATCCCTAAGAGACATCTTGTATGATGATGATGATATGCTAGCATGATCATTTACATACGGCATGAGATGATATGTTAGCATGCATTAGGAATTGTCATGGGTCATACATTGAAAGGGTATGATATTGTTGACAACGATGCCTTAATACCATGTGGTATGCCAATTCACTAAATAGCACATAAGGACTTGTGTTCAAGTAGTACGACTTATAATATCCCTGCCACTAAATAGTCATCATTAGCTGGGAGATTCAAGTGGCAGTGGATTGGGATGCACCTTCTCTAAATAGCCACCAATTTAGGTGGTTCAGGGAAAGGAAAACCATGGTCCAACTATTAGTGAAATGGCTTTTGGCTAGGTCATGACTAGTAGGAGATGAGCTTAGTGATTGCCTTAAAATCATCTCTTATATGAAGTTGGAAGGGAGCTACTTATTGAGGTTACCTTTTGATGGTAACTAGCTCATAGTTCTTACCATCATTGATGTGAGGTCCCATCGTATATCATGAGCATTTCATCATACGTGGCATAAATTGCATATGCAATATTTATAAGCTTGTATCTCTCATATTCATATTGCAGTGGTGTTTTGTGATCAACTAACGTATTGAATTTCTTATATTTAAATCCCTATTTGTGTTTGTTTGGTTGCTCCTTGGTTATTGAGACTTTTGTCTCACCGCTCATGGAAAAAAGTTACAAGAATGGAACCTAGTTCTGGGAAGGAGAAAACGAAGGCAAATGAGTCCTTTCAGGGGCACATGACATATCTGAATACCTATGTGGTATGTGTTTATCTAGGAATGCATGTTATGTGGTAGTATTGTGCCAAGTGTAAGATCATGATTTGATTCCATAAGTAATTGTTGTGCATGTGTTCCCTCGGGATTGATTGTATGCCTATGTCCTTTATGTATGATCCTTGATACTAATGATCTCAGTGTTGGACGAGACTGTTTTGGGCATAAATATGTATGATGAGTCATGTGTTGATGTGTGCCTGGGTGATTTGGTAGTATGAATCATCTTAATGTGTTGGTGAGGATTGTTATAGTGGCTATGTTGGTATATCAGGCAATCTTGGCCTATTATTGTTGTAGTGAGTTTGGGCCCTAAGTAATGGGTGGCTTATGTGTGTTTTGATGTGTATGAGTGGTTTATGAAACTGGGCTTGAGTTTTGGTAAGGTTTGGAAAAAATGAGTATGTAACTTATTAGTTCAGTTTAGGGTTCAAAGGGCTCAAATCTTAGGAAAGGGGTTTCCTTAAGATTTAACTTCCGTGGACAATGATTTTGGGTGATTTATGATTTGTTGGAAAAGATTCAATAGCTAAAAGCTGTGTGGTTTGGAAATGGGAAGGTGTTAGAGTAAATTTTCTACCAAAAGTGACAATTACGGTCACAGGTGTACAAAATCTTCATGCAGAGAAATTTTGGGATATAGTTTGTACCTAAAGTTAGAGGAGGTGTAGACCGATCTATAGGTTTTTGAATCAGGTTAATCAGATGTTGAAGTAAGAAGTTATGCACAGTGGAACTTGGTCCATTGTATTAGCATTTGTTGATGTAGCTGCTGTCATTGGTGCCACAGTGCCAGATTCATTATTGGTTGTAAGAAAAAACCAGCAACAAATTGAAGCCTTCATTGGTGGTTGTAATGAAAGCCACCAACAAATAGTAGCATTTGATTGCGGTTTAAAATTGCTAATGTTTTTGACACTCCCTTGTAAGTGCTTTCATTATTGTCAGTTCAAAATTGTCAATAAATTTGAAAAATAACTACTAACAAAGATCTTTTTTTGGTGTAGTGTCAACAAAAAAATGTCATGACAACAAAAAAAAAACCTAAATTATCTATATCCTTGAAACCATAAATTCAACCTTATAATTCTACAAATTCATATTCAAACCATAGAATCCACAGTCAACCAAATCCTTAATCATGAATCAAATCTTATATTAATTCCTGAGAATAAGAGATAAAAGCATAAATATATTTTGTTGGATAAAATAAAGATTTTCATCCCAAAACACCTAGCATTGTAATGGTTATACCATGGGAGTAAAGTGTTTAAAGATTGCAATTGACCAAATAAAGGATGGAGCTCAACTTGTGAAGACCCTGTTCTTAGGTTTATTTTGTCTTTTCAGGCAAAAAAATGAAGTTTATTTTGTCTTTCACTTAGGTAGAAAGGTGGTTTAACTTTAAACTTAATTTTCTTACCACCAATCTTATAAAAGCATGTCATAGAGTTTTGGTAGCTAACTCATAGTTTTCAAACTTCTTTTCTTACCAAAAATATCTTATTCGACTAAGTCTAGAGTGATATTCTTCTAATAGCCTAACCTTGAACTTGTTCTTTTCTCTAGACTTCATCCTATTCAACAACATTGGTCTTCTCTGTTTGGTTGCTTATTCAAACATTGTACCCATTTTATTCGTATGAGACCTTGAAATAGGATACTCAACTTTCTCTATGTTGGCTCGATGTTTCAATAACATAGGGAGGATATTTGTACATCGTGGTGCTTGAGACTTTGACATATTTTTATATCACACCTCAAATTCAAACAGGACCCTGATGCTTATTGGAACGAGGTTGCTTTTTAAAAACTTAGTTTAGTATATTTAAGGCTTATTCGTTCAAGGAGTAGCATCCTAGTTGCTTATTCATACAGCCATGAACTTAAGCTTTGGGGTATCCAAGAACAAGTGCCTTATTCGAACAAGTGCCTGAGCTTAGCTCCTAGAATTCTGAAATAGTGCTTACTGCACAAGTTGGTCTAACACATAGAGATAGGTCTAATGGCTAGCTACAATATTCAAGCAATATAATGTGCTTATTCAAATAAGCTCTAACAATGCATTTAATGCAATAGATGAAAGTTATATCTAGTTGAATAATAGTTAGCATTCCTTTCTAACAAATGGATTTAACATGAATTTATAAATAAGACCCCATTTAATGTAGTGGGTAAGATTATTAATTGAAAAAGTACTTAAACACTACCGAATTTATTAATTCTCTTATTCTTTAGCATTCAAAGTTCCACCTACCTCTCTTAGAGTACCTTAATTGCACTTGATTGTTCTAATAAACTCTTTCTAAGAAAGATACTTGTTGTAATATATTCTTTCCATGTTAGGTGTAACATCCTACAAAGATAATGTCCCAACTTAGCTCTATGATGCAAAACACAATAGAAAGAGGCATGAAGATAGGGCAGTGCCATGGCGTGACACAAATCTAGAACCAGAAATAGGCAAACACAATGGAAAGAGGTATCAAGATCTGGCTCAACAGCACTACAGATAGCAGAAGCATAAGCTTTTTGCTTATGATTTCGACCAATTTCCGACGCACATAACTCCTCACTCCAACATCTCACTCCAACATCTGATTGACCCAATTCCAATGCCCACAAGTTATTCTACTCCTCAGTTAACTATGGGTACAAACCACACCTCAAGATACCTCCGCATAGAGATTTTCGACCCAAAGACCGAAATGGTCACTTTTGAGCCCAAACAAGGAATCAACCACTCCAAATCACAACCCACCAACTCTTTGACAACCAAAACTATTCTAACAAGTCCCAACTAACTCAAAGTACATGTTCAAGAGGATGCCACCCTAGAGAAACCACTCCTTTAGGTTTTGACCCCCTTGAACCCCCATTTATACTAATGGGTTATATACACACTTGCGCAACAAAGACCCATAAATCCAACCAACCTCACAATCCAACCAAACATATCAGAAGGGAAATGAAACCATAAATTCCTAGCCCAAAACACCAAGACAATAACAATTGGACACCATCAGTCACATCTAGGATGTATTTACTACATACCAAAACACATATACCAATACGGGCCTAAATCCATCACAAACAAGAATTCATGAAGTATAAGGAAGTTTAGACGGATTACACATCATTCCACTTTACAAAGCACACAAGCACAGATCAAGTTACACATAGTATCGCACAATTACTACAATTGGCACTTTATTAATACAAACATCAAGAGAACAACAAGAGAAAGGTCACAGCTCCAAACCTAAAAGTATACTCTCAATCCTCCAAAGAGCTAAGCCTCATTGGCCTTTTCCTTACTAGTATTGCGTAACACCTTAACTTATGACCACATCACCCATGTATTAGACCTTATTATGATCCATGGAACATGTTTAGAAGCTTGAATCACATGATAGATTAAGATAGACAATTTTTCTTTCCTTGAGTTACGACTATTCATATGGTAAACCCTTTTTCTTGGGAGAACTTTGAAAATTCATAACTAGTTACAGAAAAATTGTATCAAGGTAATTCAAGTCTCTAAAAATACCTTGAAATCTCATCCACTTGGAAAAAATATAAAATAAAATTTTAGTCATGCCAATTATTATAATTTTTAGCACAAAATTTACTATTTAAATGGTCATTTTTCACTTCTCCAGGATTTTGGCAGTAAATTTGAAAATCCATATCTCACATTATACTAAGCCAAATCATACATACTTTATATCATTGGAAAGCTCTATATATCTATTACAACTATATTTATATTGTACATTTATTTAACTAAAATGGAGCATAGCATCATTTTAAACTATTAATGGTCAGAATAGAATTGCTACTGGAACAGTTTTGGGAAAACATGCATAACTCTCACTATATAGCTCCAATTGCCTTCAAACTAGTGGCATTTTAAATGTAAGAATAAAGCTTTCAATAATGTAAACTACTAAATTTTTAGAGCTCTATACTATTTTATACCATCTTTTAAAGAGGGCGATAAACTCCGCCTATGAAGTGTCATAGCCAGTTCCAAGCCCGGGTAAAGGAGGAGGGTTGTGTTAGGCCCTTTACAGCCAACGTAAAAATCTATCGAGTCTTTTTGACATGGATTAAAGATGTATATGTGTTAAAGCTAGGTCGTTGCCTAGAAGTAACGCGTTGTATGGCTCGAATGCAGTGTCAAATGAGCTAGAGTCGCTACATTGGCGCTTGGTTTTAGTGTTAAATGAGCAAGGGTTCCCACATCATTCTGGATGGATGTGGGTAAAGAAGTTAGCTTAGGAAAGTAAGATCAGATTTGGTTCTTGGAATATTGGATCGTTAATAGGTAAATCTATGGAGGTGGTGGATGCTATAATTCAGAGGAGAATTAATGTCTTATACCTTCAAGAAACTAAATGGGTGGGAGAAAATGCTAAGAAATTATACACTACTGGTTTTAAATTTTCATACATATGGAAGGTTAGAGCAAGGAATGAAGTTGGTATTATTGTAGATAAAGATTGAAAAAAGAATGTGGTAGAAGTCAAAAGGATTGGAGATAGGATCTTATCCTTAAAATTGACTATTGGACACGATACTGTTAATATTATTAGTGCTTATGCACCTTAAGTAGGGTTGGAAGCACATATTAAGGAAAAGTTTTGGGAAGATTTGGAGGGCTTGGTCCAAGATATCCCACAAGAGGAAAAGATCCTCATTGGGGGGGGACCTTAATGGTCATGTGGGAAAAGAGACAGGGCAATATATGAGAGCTCATGGTGGTTATGATTTTGGAGAAGTAAATGAGGAGGGATATTCTATTCTTGATTTTTTAATGGCTTACAACCTCACGATTGTAAACACTTGTTTCAAGAAGTGGGAGGAGCATTTAATTACATATAAGAGTGGAGTCTAAAGGTCACAAATTGACTTCTTTTTAGTAAGGAACTCAGATAGAATATCTTGCAAAGATTGTAAAGTAATACCTGGTGAGAGCTTAACTTTATAACATTGGGTCTTGGTTCTTGATGTGGTGGTTAAAAACTATAAACAGAAAAATAAAAAATCCTTAAATCCTAGGATTAAGTGGTGGTAGCTAAAAGGTGAGAAACAAGTGACATTTACGAGAAAAGTTATGGAGTAAGGTAATTGGGACTCGCAAGAAAGTGCTAACATATTGTGGGATGATATGGTTAAAAGAATCAGGGATGCCACTAAAGCAATTTACGACAGATGATGATATCAAAGAAAGATGAGAGAGCTACTTTTATAAGCTTTTCAATAGTGAATTGGATATGACTATTGATACCAAATGATTAACAACTTATGAAGATTATCTCAATTTGAATTTCTATGATAGGATTCGAGTTGAAGAGGTAAAAGAAGCTCTTAAGAGAATGGATAATGGTAAAGCTATTGGTCCTGATGGTATTCCTATTGAAGTTTGGAAGTGCTTAGGAGAGAAGGGGGTTTTTGTGGTTCACTAAGTTATTTAACAAGATTTTAAGATTCAAGAAAATGCCAGAGGAATGGAGAAAGAGCACTCTAGTTCCTATTTACAAGAATAAGGGGGATATTTAGAATTGTGCTAATTATCGGGGGATAAAACTTATAAGTCACACCATGAAATTTTGGGAAAGAGTGATTGAGCATAAACTCAGAAAAGAGTCTCGTATTTCGGAAAACCAATTTGAATTTATGCGAGGACGGTCCACAACAGAGGCTACTTATTTATTAAAAGGTTTGATTGAAAGATACCGGAGTAAAGAGAGAGACCTGCATATGGTTTTTATTGATTTTAAAAAAGCCTATGATAGAGTACTAATAGATGTATTGTGGAAAGCAATGGGGAAGAAAGGTGTTCGTGTGGCTTATATTCGAGCCATAAATGATATGTATGAGGGGGCAACAACAAGTGTGAGAACCCCTGGAGTGACAAAGGACTTTCCTATAATGATAAACTTACATCAAGGATCTTCTTTGAGTCCATAACTATTTGATCAGGTTTTGGATATTCTAACAGATCATATAGAAGAAGAAATTCCAAAGTGTATGCTCTTCACGGATGATATAGTTTTAATTGAGGACTCAAGGGAAGAGATCAATTCTAAACTTGAGTTATGGAGACACATTTTGAAATCAAAATGTTTCCGCTTGAGTAGAAACAAGACAAAATATATGCATTACCAATTTAATAAGAGGTCAATCAGAAATGATTCAGAGATAAAAATTGGAGAGCAAACCATTTTAAAAGTGTCAAAGTTTAGATATTTGGGGTCAATTTTACAGAGTGATGGTGAAATTGATAGGGATGTTATGCATAGGATACAAGCTGGGTGGTTAAAGTGGAGGAAAGTATCAAGAGTTATTTATGACTGTAAGGTACCTACTAAGCTTAAAGAAAAATTTTACCGAATAGCTATAAAGCCAGCGATGCTATATGGTAGTGAATGTTGGGCTTTGAAAGGACAACAAGAGCATAAGATGGTAGTAGTAGAGATGAGAATGTTGAGATGGATGTGTGGTCATACAAAATTGGATAAGATACGAAATAACTGTATATGAAGGAAAGTTGGAGTAGCACCTATCAAGGAGAAAATAGTGGAAAATTATTTAAGGTAGTTTAGGCATGTACAAAGAAGAGGGCAAGACGAGCTAGTTAGGAGAGTTGATCAAATGGCTTGGAGCCCTATTAAAAGATGTAGAGGAAGACCAAAAAGGATACTAAGGGAAGTTATAAGGAATGATTTTTCAAGAAATGATTTATCTGAGGAGATGATATTTGATAGAGCACATTGACGTTATATGATCCATGTAGCCGACCCCACATAGTGGAATAAAGCTAATGTTATTGTTTTAAAGAGAGCGATACTTATAGTAGAAATTTGTAGTTTTCACAACATTGTCCAGTTTTGACCCTTAATTTCAAAAATTCACCATGATTCATGTACTGCTCCAATTTATGTGTTCTTTCATTCTTTAGAAATCTCATTATATCTACTTTTAGAGCATATATAACATCCATGTGGATTTCTCTATTTCGAATAGAGTTCCTCTATTTCTTTCATGGTTGGTCAATTTGGACAAGTTTACATTTCATATTTCCAAACCTTTATCATACAATGCATACGTGATTCAAACCTACCCAAAGCATGTTTATAACATCATAAGAGGCCTAAAATGACATAATTACATAAATAAAAAGCCTATTGAATTCTCATCAATTTTATGCAAATTGTCATGATAATACATTAAAATGCTCATAAATGGCTCAATAGGTATGCCTCTCTTCAATCTTCTTGGCCTTGCCTTGATCTTAGCATCTCTTGAACCTAGCATTTGGGTACTTGAGGGGATAAGATTATGACAATCTCAGGTACAAGTCACATATTATACAATTATGTCAATCATTTCACATAAAAGCTCACATTTAATCTCATTAAACATTAGAGCACCGTATTGGTTAGAAAATTTTCAGCAGTATAACAGCTTAAAAAATGTATACCCCAAGGAACAAAACCCCTCATTTTATAGCCAAAACTGATCAAATAAAACATAATTCACAATATGGAAACATATTATCATCAATGAAACACAATGAAAGAACATAAAGCATTAAAGTGCACTTAGCTACCTCTTAGTGTATCATTTGGCTTTCCTCTTCAAACCAAAGCTTCGTCTAACTTTCCCAAGCTTCCTCAAGTCCCTAAGCATCATTAAACACATACTCAAGCTATTGATTTCATGGTTAATCTCATAAAGCTTCCATACAACCCTAAAAACTCAACTTCTCTATCTTAAGTTTTATCATTTAGCCAATACTTATCTTTAAGGTTTTTCATCATGGGGAACTCATTTTTGGGGACAAATTAATGAAATTCTCACCTTAAGATACTCAAATGGTCTAGCCGAAAACTGCCATGGAGGAAAAAAGAATGGGTTTCTCTCAAAACTTACTTCAATCATGCTAAAGCTTACTCTGATAGCAAAACCTATGCTTTCTCTTAGTTTTATGGTATAAAATCAACTTTCCTCTCTTAGACAAGCTTAAACCGAAACTGGACAATAGGTGAAGGTGAAGAAATTTCATGGAAACCATCCTAAATAACCAAGAAACTATCATAGAACACTTGAAAATTGCAAGGAAACCACTTACCATTTTTTCTTGATTTTCTTCCTTATTTTTCTTCTCTTTTTCCTTCACCTCACGAGCTCTTCCTTCTTCCTTCACTTTGCTGTAACTTCTCTCTCTCTCTTCTATTATGAGTGCCATTCAAGTGAAGGAGGGAAGGATATAAGCATGCTAACCCAAATTAATTACATGGTTGGGTTACTTTTTGAAGACTTAACAACTAAGTTTTGTAAATAAATAATAAACTAATGTAATTTCAACACATGTGAGCTGAAAAAGTGACTTCATTTAAGGGGGTCTCATCTCCAAAATACTACATATTTTTCCCAATCCAGTAATATCATGTATTGGTTATTTTATACTTGGACCGATAAAGTTATTTTGTGCAATATAAAATCACTTTATGAGTATAGGATTAAAGTTAACTTACATTTGGTATTACTTTTTATCCTGTCTCCTGAAAACTTTTTTTGTGGTGTCCAACCACTTTTCTATCTGCATTTTTACTTTTTGCATAGGTAAAAGTAACTTTTTCAGTATAAAGTTACTTTTGAGTTTTTAGTACTAATTTTTTCTTTATACTTAATCAGTTAACCATAGTGTCACATACAATTAGGCTCGTCTCATCACAAGCTTTGTTTTAATAGTAGCTTTGCATATTTAAAAAATTACCATGACTCAGGGGAAAATTAAAATTTTTAATTCTTTTAGGTTATTAGCTATAATTTCCCCCAAGACTTATATAGCATCGTAACTCCCCCTAGGGACTAAAATGCAAAGAATTTTATTTCTTTGGGTTGAAATATAATTTTCTCATTTTTGTCTAATCTGAAAAAAAAAAAACTCTTTACCCCTTTTCATGCATAATAGTGTCTCTCCATTTTCTTAAATTCCTTATGCATTTTCTGATATTTAGTCTATGTTACATATTGGATCTTCCATTTGGAATTGTTAGCCACGAAGTGAGATATACATCTGAGTAACTAAGGGTTTTACAACATAAAAATAATACATGGTTCCATAACAATATCCATATGCAGTATCATAATGAATGCAATGTGCATGATATGCAGATGTAATTCCCATCAATACACAACTAAAACTATGAGCTAGTTACCATGACATGGTAACCTCAATCAGTGGCCTCCGTCCAACAGCTAATAATAATCGATTTCGGGGTCACCACCATGCTCTCCCCCAATAGTCATGACCTGGCCAAAGGCTCCTACACTAAAGGTTGGACCATAGCTCTCCTTCCCCTAAACCACTTGAATTAGTGGCTATTTAGAGAAAGTGTACCTTAATCCATATCCACCTGAATCTTCCTACCATAGGATGACTATTTAGTGACTAGGAAAACATGAGTCACACTACCTCAACATAAGGCCTCATGTGCTATTTAGCAGATTAGCATATCACGTGGTATTTAGAGCATCATCACCCATTAATCATATGCCTCAACAATATATTACCAGTGATAATGTCAAATGCATGCTAACATGCCAATTCATGTCATCCTCTATCATGCTAGTATACCATATAAACATATATGATAAATCATGGGGTGCATAATATTCATCAACATGTTAATATCCATCATATTTATACATTTCATGGTCACTATAGGAAATTGTCATTTTCATCATCATTTAGGGTAGTGATAAGAAACTTAGTAGTCGTGTAATTGTACATATCATGATATGGAAAGAAACAAACATAATCCATCCTAAATGCATATCATGATATGAAAGAGTGAAACATATTTTATAACAAGTACATGTCATGATATGAAAAGAATTAAATATTTATAACCAATTAAAGAACATAAGGAATACACCCCGGTTACCTTATTTGTCCAAACCCACATGATACCCCGGTAGGCTGATGAAGACAACTACAACAGATCAAAAGGATGCTAGATCAAGTTACCACATTGATTCAAACAAATACATAAATCAATCCATTCCAACTCAACCAATTTATTTAATGTTCTAAAGAGCCCACATTCCATACATTAAGATAACCACTTACCAATAATTCTAATGCTTTGCAAAACTCTATAGAGTAAAAAAAAATCACAAATGAGCAAGCTTCCAACCTACACATTATCAAATACTCATTACCAACATGGATTTTTAACCCCTAAGGAATATAAGTTGACAACCTATCACAAAACCTATTGAAGCAAGGCTCTCTAAGCAAACCCATGCACCAAAATACTCAAAACAACTCATAAAACTAGAATTAAGCCCACACAATTTCAGATATTAGGCAGAACATGGGGTTAAAGGATAGGCTTTGAAGAATATACCACTCAACCACTGAAAAATTTTAACAGCCTTAATTCACAAACCTTATAAATGCTCGAGATATTTTGAAATAAGGGGGAGAAGACAGAAAAATGGCATGATGCCATTGCCATACGTTGTGGCACCATGGTAAGGAACGTTTTTATACAAAAATAAGAATAAACCTATAACAACCATCATTATATTGTCCTAAACTTAGCCCCAAGCTAACATGAAGTAACATTGATGATGTGTGCAGAACCGGAGGAACCAGGATCAGAGAAAGGATCAAAATAGGACAAATTCAATATTTGAGACAAAGAAGGGGCCATGCCGTGGTGAGATGTAGGGCCATCATGGCAAGACACTTGTATCAACTTGGAAAATATCGGGACCAAGAGCACTCATGCCGCGACAAGCATAAAAATTTTGTTTATATCAAGATCAGTTCAGACATCGAGCAAAGAAAGAAACGGAGGGAGAAGAAGAAGCTTTGCTAGGATTTCATCAGATCCAACCTTCGGGAGTGGTTTTTGGCCTCTAGAAGCTTGATTAATGGTTGGTAAGTTGACCTTGCTTCCTCTCCTCTCTTTTCTCTTTGGTTTTGAGTTGGAAATCAGTGGGAGTAGGACAGATTTTGAGTTTGGGGAAGAATCCACCCATTAAAATGCTTGATTTGATGTTGTAAAAGTGTTATGTAGTGTTAGGAAGGTATGGGTATGAGTTTTGGTTGGATTGTATTGGTTTTGAGTAAAACCCTAGGTTGAAATTTGGGAAAAAAGTGGAAATTTGAAGTTGTATGTGTCGGTGTGTGCTTAAATGGTTGTTTAGGGTTCATTAGTATGTATGTATGTTGCTAGAGCTTAGGATAAAGCTTGGAAGGCTGATTGTAGATTTTAGTATTATGAGAGTTATGTTAATTAAAAGTATTATGATGTTGTAGTGGATGACTGACTACTTAGAAGCATATAGTTTGTGATGGGTGCTCCAGAGGCTTACATAAGCCCCTGTGTTGATGATGTCGATCACTCGAGGTAGCTGGGTGTTTGTAATATATGTGTTATATGATGATATCTATATATGCATATCTCTGTTCATACCACAAATCATTATGTGTATGTGTATGGTTTTCTATATATCGTATGATGAGTATGATATTGTATATATGTATATGTGATTGTAACATCAACACATAATTGCATGCTAGCATGACCATGATGATGACTGTGATGATGATTATATACTGGTAGAGGCATGTTAGCATGGCATATACATCACCACTTATGAGCATAGTGAGATATAATTGATTGAAGGATGGTGATGAGATGAGATATGATGATGTGATAAAAGATCCCCTGCCACTAAATCCTCTCCTTGGGAGAGCCAGATGGTAATAGACTATGATGTTATATGATGATGATATGATTTGGTGATAGAATAGAACATTTCTACTACTAAATCATCTCATATGGCAAAGAGAGTTAGGTGGCAATGGATTGTACCTTCTCTAAATCACCACTAACTCGCGGTGGTCTAGGGGAATGAGAGCCACAGTTCAATCACTAATGTGACCTTTGGCTAGATGCACTAGTATAAGGTAAGCTTGGTGATATTTTGAAATCAATCTTCACTGATTGTTAGAAGGGAATCGCCTATTGAAATGTCCCATGATGACACTAGCTCATGGTTCTAGCCGTGTTTGAGGGATACATGTATTGCATGACATTTGGAATTACATGACATCAGTTCCATATATGTGTGATGTTGATTGTATATATGTGTGTGTTTGTTTCTGGTTACTGAGACATTGTTTCACATGCCCCTCCATAACTAACCTTTCAGGTGAAGACCATAGTGCTAGTTCAGGGAAGACCACGAAGTTGTAAGCCTCTCTGTCCTCGGGAATCTCAAATGTAATTAGTAATTGTAATTTAGTTTATGCATTATTGTGCCAAGTAGGTTGTTATAGTCTGGTTGCCTGTATGAGAGTCCTAGAAGTATTATTTGTATGTTATGTGATGATAGAATGATTGTGATGATGGGGATTGGATAATATATATGATATGATGATATTGATGGTGATGGTTGATATGGGATAGGTATAGGCTTAGGCTAGGTATAGTTTATATATGTGCAATGATGGTTTGGACCCTGATATGGGTCATCATTGTTGGGAGCGTGTTTGTGAGCCGGATTGGCCATATATGGGAGCCTAAAGGTGGCTTTGGGCCATGTAGGTGTGTTTTTGGCAGACAGCTCATTATGTGGTTTTGAGATTCAAGGGGGTGATCAGGATCTTGCAAGTATACTTGGCTGATTGCAGTGATGAAAAGTCTTAGAAGTATTCTAGAGGTTGAACCCAAGGGAGGTAATAGATTTATCAGTCCAAACTTTTAATCCCAAAAGTCAATGACAATCAAATTGAGAATTCAAATTAAAAAGGAAAGAAATAGGAAACAAAAAAATGTCTGAGTTTTGATTCAGATTTAGAAGCGTCAAGGGATCAGGATTCACATTATGAGATAACTAGATTCTATTCCTTAGTTAGACTTTACATAATTGTAGTGACCATTGTTTCTAAAGCTTCTTAGTTACCTCTCGGTCAATTAGCCCTTATTTAATTAGGATTCAATTCGCTCTCATGCAACTAAAGTTCCTAATTAAACCTTGATAACTGAAACATATATCACCATGAATTCCTAATTCTATCTCTAGATTAGTTATTCATGGTTATTTCTCTAGATCTAGGTTCACTTTTCACCTCCCAGTCCATCAAGTTTACCCATAATTAGATTCTATGGTGATTAAGCATAAAATCCACATGAACGAACAAGAGAGACAAATATAATGAAGAAATAAATTAACTATAACTTGAAGAACAAATCCACAGAGTCTAAATTAGAGAAAACAAATCCAATTCATCCCAGTCAGGCTACATCCCTACCCCTGACTAAGAAATTTAGCTCCTCAGAATTAGAAATTAACGCAAAGCTAAAATCCCATATCAGAGTGAAAATAGTAAGAAAACAGAATTATATTATAGAAGAATGAATCTATCGCCAATACTCCCCAAATCTCCTTGCTCTTTCTCTATAAAATGCTCTTAGTTACTCCCAGATGTGTTTGAATTGTGTTCTCTGTCCTCTAAGTGTGTTTCTGAATACCTTATGTTTCTCTCGTGTCTCCTTATATGGAAAAAAGTCTAGAAGCCTATAAAGGCCCAAAATATCACGAAAACATGTCAAAAACGTGTTTTTACGGACCTCTGTTGGTTGACCTAGCACCGGGTGACCATATAATCATTAAATATGGCATCGGGTGCTTCTAAAAGTCATGAAAACGTGAAAAATATGTTGACCTAGTGCTGGGTGAGTTTGACTCAACACCGGGTGCTTCTGTGGTACAAACAATGCTTTGTTCAGCTTCAGAAAGTCACCAACTCATGTTGACATTTTGAGTTCTATTTTCACCATAATAATGTTGGAATTTGGGAAAATACAAAACATGAAAGTTGTAGATCTATGTCTTATATTTCCAAATCATCTTAAATAATCTCAATAAGAGTTGATATGTGAGAGTTATGAATAAAAAACTGAAAGGTGTCAAAACTTTTCAGTATAAACAATTTGTAATGTTTTTGCTCCAAATGCTTCCAAATGAATCTATAACGCCATGAAATACAAAAATATATCAAATCATGCTAAACTATATCAATATAAACATATTTAAATGCAATTTGGAGCTTAAATATGGGTATTTTACATGCATAAAATGAACATATCAAGGGGTCAATTCTCGGAGGAGAGGTTTCTCTGGGGTGAAACCTTCTTGGACAAGTTAGTTGAGCCAAATAAGACCTTTGTGAATGGTCCTTGAGTGCCCAATTGCCTTCGGTGGCAAATGGAGATCTCAAGTTATGAGTTTTGGCCAAAAAGTGGCAAAAATGGTGTTGAGTATCCAAAATCTCCATACGAAGACAGATTCAAGTGAAATAGATGCCTATGGCTAGATTGAGATAAGAATGACCTGTAGGAGTTGGAATCAGGTTAATCGGAGATCAAAACAAGAAGTTATGCATGACGAAAATTCGCAAGGGGACTTTGCAATTTTGCTAATATGGAATCAGCAAGGGGCACCACGGTGCCAGGCTCTCTGTTTTGGTAAAACTGAAACCCAAGAGTACCAAGACCGTGGAGGTGCCACTTTTTTCATAGCCTTTACTTCCACTTTGACAATCTTTTGAATTGAACCTTTGTCAACGTCTAAAGATTTGGAAGGAGATGCTAATTCTTGCTTTTGAGAGTCCTGCACTATAGCTATGCTACAACAAGTTTCCTTAAAAGTGGGATTGTTAGAGGCAGCAAGATTAAATTCATCTTTTTCATCCCCAACTTTAAACATCAATTTCTCATTTGGCACATCAATTAAGGCACCCGCAGTAGATAGGAATGGTCTTCCTAGGATTAGAAAAACGTATAGTTCATCCTCAGTATCCAATACCACAAAATCAGCAGGAATAATCAGCTTACCCACTTTGACGAGTACATCTTCCATAATTCCCATTGGGTACCTTACTGACCTGTTAGCTAGCAGTAGAGTCATGTTCATTGGTGTTAGATCTGTGACCTCAAGTTTCTTGCACAAAGAGTATGGCATCAAATTAATATCAACCCCCAAATTGCATAACCAATTATTAATCAGTTGAGAACTAATAACACAGGGAACAGAAAAACTCCCAGGATCTTTTAGTTTTGGAGGCAACTTTCTTCGCAGAATGGCACTACATTCTTCAGTCAAAGGTACCTGAGTGCATTCTTCTAACTTCTTCTTATTTGACAACAGCTCCTTGAGGCATTTGACATATGAAGGCATGTTCATTAGTACCTAAGCAAAAGTAATATTAATGCGGAGCTTCTTAAATATATCCAGGAACCTTTGAAAATTACCATCTTGCCCTTTCTTTTGCAGTCTCTAAGGGAAAGGAATAGGGGATACATATGGCTTCACATCCATGGAAGGAGACTGCCCTTCAATATTACTATCAGCTTTTGGAATCTCCTTATTCTCCTCATCCTTATCTTTCTTACCACCCTCAGTTTTTTTCTTCACCTTTTTCTTCAATTCTTTGCAACTTCTAAGAGTAATTGCCATAACTCCTTCTTTTGGATTAACTTCAGTGTTGCTAGGGAATTGGCCTTGTATCTTTTTCAGTCACCATGTCTGCTAAGCAACCCATTTATGTCTCCAAGTTACGAATAGCCACTTGTGTAGCATTATTAGTAGTGATTTGGCTAGCAATAAATTGATCAAAAATTTTATTAACGGTTGCCTGACCAGCCATAAATTGCTCCAAATTCTTGTTGGTAGATGCTTGACTAGCCATGATTTGAGCAAACATCTCCTCCATCTAAGGAGACTTTCCTATAGATGGTGCTGGTGGCTGAAGGGACGCCTGTTACAGGAATCTTGGTAGTGTTGGTGGATTTTTCCAAGTGAAGTTTGGACGATTTTGCCACGCAAGATTATATGTGTTTGAGAAGGGATCATTCTTTCTCTGTAAAAATTGTGTATGTTCAGCATTTGATCCCATATAATTAACTTCTGCATTCCCTTCAATCATGTGAACACACGTGTCTGCAGTGTGACCCAAACCATCGCATGCAGAGTATAATTCTTTAGGAAGATTAGAATTTTTTCTCTGTTGTTGGAAAAGAAGGTCCATGTGTTGATTTAATTTTTCTAGCTGTGCAAACACATCAGAGCGAGAGTTAACTTCATTGACAGGTACTCTCCTGCTTCGTACTCCCTTTTGTCTGGTCTAAGTTGCCACTTGATCATATATATTCATCATCTCTTCAGCACTCAGATTACCATCCCTTGCAACAATGTCCACTAAAGACTGGGATGTAGAGCACAGAGCATTATAGAAATTTTTGGCAATCATCATATCATGAAATCCATTATGTGAACACTCATATAAGTAATCCTTAAATCGATCCCGGGCTTCATAGAATGGATCACCCTCTAGTTGTACAAAGAGATATATTTTATCCCTCAGGTCTACAATTGTCTGAGGGGAATAAAACTTAGCAATGAACGCATCGTAGATCTCTCTCCATCATGTCAAGGAATTTTCAGGCAGATTTAAGATCCATCACCGAGCATTATCCTTCAAGCGAAAATTGAAACATCTCATCTTAAGCTCCTCCTGAGTCAAACCATTCGGGGTAAGTTGGTCAATTTGGTCATAAAAATCCTTTAGAAAGCCCAATGCATCTTCGCCTATTCACCCATGAAATTGTGGCAACGAGTTTAAGTGCATGTTTTCAAACTTATAATCTTTCGTATTGTCAGATAACTGGATACATGATGGGCTATGATAAATTGTAGGCTTATCTATATCTCTCCAAATTGGATTGGCTTGAGCCCTAGCAAGCACTACTTCATTAGCCATCTCGTTCCTCCTCCTAGCTCTGTTTTCCCAGCAAGCACATTTAATTTCAGGATTAATAGCAATCAATTCAGAAGTACTATTGAGACTTTTAGATTTAAATAGCATGCAGCAAGGAAAATAAATTCAAAGACAAATAAATTTTTTTTATAGAAGGACTAAAAACAATGAACTAATAAATCCATTAACCTCCCTGACAACAGCACTAAAAACTTGATCGGGATCCTGCAAGTATATAAGGTCGATCGTAGTAATAAGAAGTCTTTTGAGTATTCCAAAGGTTGAACCCAAGGGAGGTAGTAGATCTATCAGTCCAAACTTTCAATCCCAAAAGTGAGTGATAATCAAATTACGAATTCAAATTAAAAAGGAAAGAAATAGGAAACAAAATAATGTCTGAGTTTTGATTCAGATCTAGAAGTGTCAAGGGATCAGGATTCACCTTATGAGATAATTATATTCTATTCCTTAGTTAGACTCTACATAATTATAGTGACTACTGTTTTTAAAGCATCCTAATTACCTCTCAGTCAATTAGTCCTTATTTAATTAGGATTCAATTCGCTCTCGTGTAACTAAAGTTCCTAATTAAACCTTGAAAACTACAACATATATCATCATGAATTCCTAATTCTATCTCTAGATTAGTTATTCATGTTTATCTCCCTAGATCTAGGTTCATTCTTCACCTCTCAGTCCATCAAGTTTACCCATAATTAGATTTTATGGTAATTAAGCATAAAATCCACATGAACGAACAAGAAAGACAAATATAATAAATAAATAAATTAATTATAACTTGAAGAACAAATCCACAGAGTCTAAACTAGAGAAAACAAATCCTATTCATCACAGTCAGGCTACATCCCTACCCTTAACTGAAAAATTTAGATGCTCATAGAATTAGAAATCAACGCAAAGCTAAAATCCCAAATCATAGTAAAAATAATAAGAAAGTAGAATTATATTAGAGAAGAATGAATTTATTGCTAATGCTCCCCAAATCTCCTTGCTCTCTCTCTATAAGATGCTCCTAGTTACTCCCAGATGTGTTTGAATTGTGTTCTCTAGCCTCTAAGTTTGTTTCTGAATCCCTTATGTTTCTATCGTGTCTTCTTATATAGAAAAAGTCTAGAAGCCTATAAAAGCCTAAAATATCACGAAAACATGTCAAAAACGTGTTTTTACTGACCTCTGTTGGTTGACCTAGTGCCAAGTGACTACATAATCATTAAATATGGTGCTGGGTGCTTCTTAAAGTTAGGAAAACATGAAAAACGCGTCGGCCCAGCGTCGGGTGCTTCTATGGTACAAATAGTGCTTCGTTCAGCTTCAGAGAGTCACCAGGTCATGTTGACATTTTGAGTTCGATTTTCACCATGATAATGTTGTAGTTTGGGAAAACTTGAAACATGAGAGTTGTAGATCTAGGTCTTATCTTTCCAACTCATCATATACCACCTCAATCAGAGTTCATATGTGAGAGTTATGAATAAAAAGCTGAAAGGTGTCAAAACTTTTCAGCATAAACAATTTGTAATGTTTTTACTCCGAATACTTCGAAATGAACCTATAACGCCATGAAATAAAAAAATTTGTCAAATCATGGTAAAATATATCAATATAAACATATTTAAATATAATTTGGAGCTTAAATATGGGTATTTTACATGTATAAAATAGACACATTAAGAGGTCAATTCTCAGAGGAGAGGTTTCTCCGGGGTGAAACATTCTTGGACTAGTTGGTTGAGCCAAATAGGACCTTTGTTAAAGTTCCTTGAGTGCCCAATTGCCTTCGGTGGCAAATGAAGGTGTCAAGTTTTGAGTTTTAGCCAAAAAGTAACCAAAACGGTGTTGGGTGTCCAAAATCTCCATACGGAAGCAGATTCAAGTGAAATTGGTGCCTATAGCTAGATTGAGATGAGAATGACCTGTAGGAGTTGGAATCAGGTCAATTGGAGATCAGAGAAAGAAGCTATACTCGATGAAAGTTTGTAGTGGGACTTTGCAATTTTGCTAATATGGTATCAGCAGGGGGCACCATGGTGCCAGACTCTCTGTTTTGATAAAACTGAAACCCAAGAGTGCCAAGGCTATAGTGGTACTATAGCAGGCTGCGACCCTAACCCAGTTTTTGGTGTTTTTTGCTGCTCGGATGTTTTTAGAGTTTGAAGGTTGAGATGTTTGGTTCAGTTTAGTTAGTTTTTGAAGTATTTGATTTGAACTTCTATAGGTCACTCTACTTTTACTCTAACCATAGACACCAATGATACCCCGAAAACACCTCCGTACGAAGTTTTTGAACACTCGACACTGAATCAGTCACTTTTTGACCGAAAGCCAACAACTAAACAACCCAATTTGCCGCCAATGACCAATTGGCAACCAAAGACCATTCTAGCAGGTCACACAAGACATGGGAAACCTGTCCAAGAAGGTTTTATCCCAAAGAAAACATTGCTTTAAGTTTTGACCCCTTTAAACCCAAAATCAAATGAACAGGCTATATGTCCATTTCGCATATCAAGGACCCAATAACCATGCTAGGCTCACCAACAAGACATACATCACTAAAGGGACTTAGAGCCACCAACTCTGAGTCCAACATAGCCAAACATCAAGATTTGAAATGATGAATACCATGTATAAGATATAATTGTCAATCATTATATTACAAGCATATCTATAGGCCTAACAACACACAAAAGGGCAAAAACTAGCACAAGAGAATAAAAGAGTCATACACCAGTCATGGCCCTCGGATACACAGATATATCATTATAAATATAGTATTACATAACAAGATAACTGGCACTTTACTGACAGCACAACTAAACAATGACAACAAAAAAGAATCAATTCCCAACATCTACGAGTACTCTCAGTCTTCCTTTCCCAAGCCCTCCTTGGTCTTTTCCTTATTAGAACTAGATCATTCTCCTAGAATGGTTCACCACGGGTTGAGACACATGTGTAACAACCCTCATTACATTATGCCCAACCTGGTCCCTAGCTAACTAAGTGTATTTAGCGTTGTATGCAGAACTGGAAGGACCAGGATAGAGGAGAGAATCAGTGAAGAAAATGAACTCTACGCTGTGGTGAGAAGCAAGGCTACTACGGGGAGAAAGCAGTGAATTGGTTAAATTCTTCAGGCCAGAAGCTCTACACCGTGGAAAGCTTACTAGAGCCACAGCAAGCGGGGAAAATCTGGTATAAACTAGCAACATTTCGGATGAACAGATGAAGGAAAACAGAGGGAGAATGAAGGATCAATGCTAGGGTTCATGTAATCTAACCTTTGGGAGTGATTTTCAGCCTTTGGGAGCTTGGATCTTTGTTAGTAAGTGATCTATACTCCTCCCTCTCCATTTTTCTTTTATTTTGAGTTAGGTTTTTTCGGATATATGTTGGGATTTTCAGTTTTTGATGAAATATAGTCATTAAAATGGATGAAATAGGGTTAATGAGGTGTGATTTAGTGATTGTGATGTTTGAGTGTGAGTTTTAGAAGGATTACGCATGATTTAAGGTAAACTCTAGGCTGTTTTTGGTTGAGAGGATATGGAATCCGAAGTATGTGTAGTTGGTTATGATTTAAATGGTAGTGTGGACTTATTGATGAAAGAAATTATGGTAGAAGCCTTGGTTTTAGCCTAAGTAGTCGAATTGTGGTTTTTGATTAAGTGGTACATTATGTTAAATAAGATATAATGATATTATAAATGTTGTTTGGTTGATCGGAGAAGTCAAGTCATGGGATTGGTCTTCAAGAATGCTTGTGGATTTCATGTGTGCGTGTAATATTGACAACTAGAGGTAACCAAGTGTTCTATTGTTTGTTTTGTATGTATATTGTATGTTGATATGTGTGTGTGTGTGTGTGTGTATGTTTCCGTTCATACCATGATATTGATATGTGTGTGTATGGTTTTCTATATATCGTGGTATGCACACGGCTAGACGATGTGGGATTTGATGATGATTAGACATGATAATGATGTGACATTACATGATACATGCATAACATTATGAGAACATGATGATGATGATTATACGATGATATAGCAAGAACATCACCACATGGCATTATGAGACGTATGGTGATCGGGTGGTGATGATGATATAATATGATGATATATGATTAAGGAGGATAAGGATGGAATATATATATGTTTAGGGAGGATAAGGATGTGATCCCTGCCGCTAAATCCTATCCTATAGCTCGGAAAGCTAGGTGGCAGTAGACTACACCTTCTCTAAATCACCACTAATTCGTGGTGGAAAAGAGAAAGAAGGACCATGGTTCGAGCTCTAGTGTAACCTTTGGCTGGGTTGCATTAGGGTAAGGTAAGTTTAGTAATATCCCAGAATCAGTCTTTACTGACTGTTGGAAGGGAATCACCTATATGAAATGTTTTATTATGATGATAGCTCATGATTCTAGCTGTGTGTAAGGGAGAGGTTCATTCCATCTCATATTCCATTCATGAGATTGTATGAGTTAATGTATATATATGTGTGTGGTTGTCCCCGGTTACTGAGATATTTTCTCACACCCCCCTTTCCCATGAACTAACATTTCAGGTTAATGTTCTAGCACTAGTCCAAAGAAGACAAGGGAGTAGCGTACTGTACATGAGAATATCAAGTCTATGTAATGTATTTGTTGTGGGTTATGTACTTTGTACCAAGGATAGTATGATTGCAATGGATATGAGGATCCCGATGTTTGTATTGATGATGATAGTATATTATGGATGCGGATTTGTATTATATGTGATGTTATGATGTATTACGGTGCATGTATGGTTTGTGGTATTGACGAATCCATGTGATAGTGTTTGTGAGCCCAAAGGCAGAATTGGACCTTGTTGGAGTGTTTTAGGGCAAGTGGCCCATTATGTCAATTTGGGGTTCAAGGGGGTCAAATCTCAAGGGAGTGGTTCCTTTGAGGTTAAAACTCTTTGGATAAGTTGGTTTAGTGAAACGGGACTTGTATAAGTGATCCTGAATGGTCAAATTGCCTTTGGTGGCAATTGGAGGAGTTTGGTTGTGAGTTTTGGTCAAAAAGCGGTCAAAAAGGTGTCAATAAGTGTCCAAAATCTTTGAACGGGGATAGATTGAAGTAAAATTGGTGTTCATGCATAGATTAGGACAAGATTGACTTGTGGAAATTGGAATCAAGTCAATCGGAGGTCTAAGCATAAAGTTATGCGGCTCGGAAGTTCACTCTAGGAGATGAATTTTGCTGATATGCATTAGCAAGGGGGCGTCGTGGTGCTAGTGAATTTGAGGGCTTCGAGGCTGCAACGGTACTGTAATGGTCATGGCCCCAACCCAATGTTGGTGTCTTTTGAGTATTTTTCCGCTACCCAGATGTTTTGGAAGGTAAGTTTCAGATGTTTGAGCTGTGTTTGGTTGGGTTTTGAAGTTTTGGTCTTATAAGGAGGTGTATTAGAGTAAGGTGTTACAATACGCCCCAGTAACCAAGAGTAAATATACATACACATAACCATGCTTTCATGCCAATAAATAGATATAATTCATCATAAATGCAATATATATGGTATACAAACACAAATCCTATCAATATACGACTAGAACCATGAGTTAGTTACCATAACAAGGTAACCTTAACCAATAGTTCCCTTCCAGCAACCTGTGGCTTTAAAGTCTTGTTCAAATTTGAGAAGAACAGAGAAGGAGAATGGAGATTTGTTACATTAAGAATTAAGTTTTCTAGCATAAAAAATCTACAGCCACGTAAGAGATGCCAAAGTTTGAATTTTGTTTAAAGGAGGGAGTTTCCCTATTTCAAGACAATCAACTGTCTTTGCTACACAAGAAATAAACTATGTAATGAAATCACCAAACACTTAGTTCAACTAGTAGAGGGTTGTATCACCTTAACTAGAGGTCTCAAGTTTGAGTCTTGGAATTGTACCCTTGTTAAATACTTTGTGGTAGAATTTTGCCGCCCTTTGTAGTCCTACTTGACTCGATCGAATTAGTCTAAACCTTAATAAATCCTCTAGTTAAAGTAAGGTAGATCCAGAATACTTCAAGAAAAATGAAAAACTGTGTAATAAAAAAGTTAAATGAATTGGTGTTATTGATTCTTGCGCAATGATCCAAGTTTTATTTGTTGTCTATATATTTTACACAAGTAAGCTGATATATGTCATTGAGAATGTCGTAGAAATTGAAATTGTGGGGAGATTAATAACCTATGCTTGAGATTTATTTATATGATTAAGTCTTACACATATTATATTTATTTTAATCAATAACTAATAATAACTTTTTAAACTGATAGAATTGAAATTGTTCTTTTAGGCTTAAAAAAATCATATGAAATACGAGTAGTTTAATTGAGGTTCAACAGGGAGGAGTCTAATGGCAAGCAAACAAGACGTTTGATGTGATAAGGATAGGTACAACTGATTGAAGAGCTTTTGGTTTATTTCTGCCGTCTTCCTTGTGATCATTGTCGCTTACTTCACCACTTCTATGGTCTACATGCATACGTTTTCCACGCGTTTGGCCGTAATTGCAATTACATTTACAATTTGTGAGTAATTAAAGTTGTTGCAAATTCCGGCCCAAAAAAAAATTATGTTGCAATTATTGGCCAAAATAAAAAAAATTGCAAGACCTTCAACAAGACCATATTTTCTTCTGTCACTAAGAAGTTAAAGTTCAAAAAAAAAAAAAAGAACTTTAGTGATAACTTTTTAACGGTAATGCTAAATCAACTTGTAGCAGGAATATCTTTAGTTGCAATGGACTTGAAAAAAAATAAGAAAATACCTATAGCCACATAAATTTCTCCAAACCCTTAAATGTCATTATTAAAGGGCTTCATCTAAATGTCACCACTAGAAAATTACTTGTCGTATCAACATTAGTGGAAGTAGTGCTTTAGTGGCAATTTTAAGTGTTGCCAGCCACTAAAATTAAATTTTATCAATTACCCAAATGGACCTTAAAAGTTTTAGTACCTTTTTCTCAAAACCAAATTAATGAGCTTTTTACTTGCAACAATTCTAGCCGCCAAATAGCTTTAGGGGAGAAATTTGCCGGCACTAGATATTTCAGACGATTTTGACCTAATAACGACGACAAAACATTTCGACTTCAAGTAATTAGCAAAGAATTGACTGTCACCTAAAAGCCATTTTTTTCATGTAATATAATTTAGATTTTAGAGGATTACTGCTGGCAGACTATGGTTAGGTTAAGTGCTATATGTACAGTGGAACACTTGATTGATGCAAGTTTTTTTTAAAAAATAAAATTTATTGCTAGATCGTACAATCACAAACCTAAAGTGATTGGAAAAAAAATCCACTATATAATATCAAAATTATAATTAATATACCAATATATATTAAAAATTATAAAAAATCATATTATTCATAAGTGATGAAGGATGTAACTCCCCTCATCACTTTGTATTGGGCTCCACAAGACCTGCCACTAGCTGCAATAATAATTTCTGGATAAATCCGAAGCTGATTAAATCTCTATTTCATAAGATAAAGCCAAAGTAACTGATCAGGGCAAAAAATAAGTAAAGCAATGCCAGCATACTAGATTGACATCCCCAGGGAATCGTGTCCCAGATATGGAGAAGTGAATCTTTGGCGATAATATTTGAATTTTTTTACTGTACTATAGAGATAGCGGGTTCAATAATGGAAGGCCTTTTGGGTCAATGAAATATAAGCCTTTGTCAAAACATGATCATGAATTTGTTGTACAATAATGCTTTACTGCGAACCATTGTCGGCACTTGTTATCTCATCTTTCAAAATTTCTACACAAACTTCGAAAAAGTAGCACTGTAAGTGGGAAAGAATAAGTGCGGAGGATAGATGTGTTTGTAGCAATATAAGATGGGTGATGAGATAATTAATGTGACTCTGCAAGACGCCAAGACTAATGGGAAGCATATTTTCATGCAATTCACTATTCATTAACATTTGTGGAAAGATAGAGGCAAGAACGGCTAATGGATTTTTTTCTCTTTTCTTTTGCTTTTCTTATACATTACCATCTTGCTCCTCCTCATCATTGGTGTTGCTTTAATAATAATACTATGATATCGTGAGTTGTGCGTAATATACCTTACAAATTCAGGTATACTTGTCGGATAATCAAATGATATAAAGAACTAATAAAAAGCAACTAAATATATTGAGTTTGCTAGTAAACTTCTTTACATATAACTCAGCTTTTGTTGATTCGTATACATTACATGTGCTTAAAATTATTTTGTGAAAAGAGATCCTATTATGTTCTAAAAAATTTGGAAGAGGTAATAATAGGATAGAAATTCTTCAGACCTTTTAATATATATATATATATGATTTAAAAAAGGAACGATTAATATAATAATCAATATATCAATGTAATATAATAATTTATAACCAGTCCACACTACTTAAAAGTTATGAATAGTGTAACTCTTCAAACTTCATGTAATACATTGGAAACATATCTAGTTACACATATTATGTATAATAATGGCTATAATAGTTATCAATTGAATTTACTCTTATACAATTGAACAACTTTTTATTGGAACTTTTTTACAGAATTTACTGTTAGATATTTAATTGTAAATGTCATCTTCACAATGTTTAATATTAATCTGAAGTTATTTTATACCCTAGAAGTATCCAAAAATTAACTAATAAATAGTATGCATTTTAAATATCAGAAAATATTAAATATTTAATTGCTGCTACAGTTATCTGATTATTGTAAAATTTGATAAAAATAATTTAGTCATCACTTTTCATTGCCATACTAAAAATTAATTTCTATTATAAAAAATATTAATGGGTCAAAGATTGTCAAAGTTTACCTCAACGTCAATTGATCCCTCCTCATTTGATTACTGTAAGAAAAAAATATTTTTAATTAAGAAATAAAAAAGAATATCAAATTTGATTTCAATGAAGGGTCTTTATGGCAATTCTGTGTTCTGTTTGTTTATACATGCTTTAATTACCGAGAATAAATTTACATATAAAGAAAATAGTAGAACTGTAGAAGAACAACTAAAAACATAAAGAAACCTTTCTGTCTGTGTTTATCGATTGATGTGCACCATAAAAATAGCAGAAATATTTAATTGTTTTAAAATTTGTTCTTAATTGTTTTAAATTTTCGCAATTTATATTCATCACGTAAAACTCTATATATTCCGTCTAGTTATTTTGTAACATTCTAACTATGCTTTGTGGACAGGGCAAGATTTTGATTAGGGTTTGTGAATTGAGAATATTTTTCACAATATTTAATTACGATTGCGGTTTGTGTTTTTTGAAATTGTGATTATGGTTTGTGTTTGGAAATATCGTCATGATGATGTGTAAAATTGATAGTATTTTGACAATGTAGGTGATTATTGCCTTGATAATATTTGAAATTATTGCATGAAAAAAAAATGGATTTCTACACACAAATTTAGTTTGATTCTTTCAAATGAAATATCACCCCAAACAGTCAAATACTCGAAGTTTATGATTAGGTAATTAAGCTTTTTTTGTGGGACAAGCTCTTTTGTTCCTTCTCTATAGAGGTTAAAACTCAATCTCTCAATTGCAGTCAGAGGTAAATCCATGTCCAAAAAATAATGATGAATAACAAAGAATGATTGTTGTTGTAAATGTAATTTAATTAATGGTGATTGGTTTGCGGTTTACTATTTTGGGTAGTGTCTCATTCAGTTTAGACTGACTCTATTTATTTAATGTGATTATTGTAATTATTTGTATAGATTGACTTGCATTTAGGGTCAATAGGGTTTTCTATTGCTTTTGTATATTTTTTTTGGACCAATACTACTTCTCCACTTAGTGATTAATTCTTTCCTCCGAAAATCACTGTCGACTCCACTTAATGAACCATTCTTCCAATAATCATTACAAGTTCCCTATTTAAAGGATTCATTCTTTCAAGAATTACTCCGAGTTCTTCCCCTATTGATTCTTTTCTCCAAGAATCTCTTCAAATTATCCAGTTAGTGATTCATTCCTCCAAATTAATCACTCTGAATTCATGTTTGCTCTTGTCCTAAAATTTCATTGCTTAGCGATTTCTTGTCCTAAACTATCTCTGTTTACCTCTTATTTCTGCCCTCCTTAATCTATATTGCTACACCTGCGACGTCACCATCACCATTGATATCCTGCAATGTTTCCATCCAAATTTCAGTCTACTTTCACATCGCACATATCATCACATGCCTCCTTAGTGCTCACTGCCTATCGTTATTTTTGCAAAGGAACCTTCTATTTCTGTCTTTCCAATTCATCTCTCTAGATTGGTTCTTGACTTTCTTAGACTAGTTTCCTAAAGGTTTTTTGGCTGAGATATCTCCATTTCAAGTCCTTTTTTGACTTTTCACAAATCTATCATCCTGGAATCTCATGGCATCTTCCTCTACTGACAAGTCCCTTCACATTGATGGCTTCAACAATTAATTTCCATAAGATTCCAAAAGCCTAAATATTCCTTATGCATGAGTATCAAGGCCACCACTTGGGTGTCTCTGATTTGGCCATCTCCCTTAACTACTTCTCACTAGGTGGGGCTCTCTATCTACTTTCCATTGGCACTTGCTTATTAACAAAATAGTCATTTTCACATGTTCGTGGACAAACTCAATATCATACCCATTCCTCCATCTCGAGTTTGTGGGGGTGTTAAGAAAATGTGGTTTAATGGTGATTGGTTTGAGGTTTTTGATCCATTCACATGTTAAAACATAAGCCACATACGCTCTGATAACAAAAGGATGGAGTCATGTTGTACATATAATCAAATTACAAAATGCATAATGTAACACCTTACTCCTGAACACCTCCCGAATTGAGCAAAAACTTCAAAATCCAATCAAACACAGCCCCAAACATCTCACAAGTACTTCCCAAAGCCTCAGAGCAGCAAAAAAAGCAAAAGGACACTACAATATGGGCTGGAGCTGGGGACGCTACAGTACTGTTACGACTCTAGCCCCACTCTTTTCTCTGAACGCCTACTGACTTATTGGTGTCACAGCCTGACTTCCTGGCACCGAGGTGCCCCACTATTGATATAATATTAGCAAAAATCTCACGGCATCTTCCTCTACTGACAAGTCCATTCACACTAATGGCTTCAACAATTAATTTCCATAAGATTCCAAAAGCCTAAATATTCCTTATGCATGAGTATCAAGGCCACCACTTGGGTGTCTCTGATTTGGCCATCTCCCTTAACTACTTCTCACTAGGTGGGGCTCTCTATCTACTTTCCATTGGCACTTGCTTATTACCAAAATAATCATTTTCACATGTTTGTGGACTATAACACCCCTCATAATATCTTTCTTGGCATTGTGTTTAGGACCAGAGAAAACAGGATGGAGGAAGGTTCAAGTAGAGTCTAAAAGAGCTCCACGTCGCGGCTCGAATCATAGCCGCCGCGACGAGAGTGTGTCTAGTGGCATTGTTTTAGCTGAAACTGGTGGAGCCGTGGTGAGATGTCCTGGAGCTACGGTGAGATTCGAGATTTTTGTTTAAATCAGGATCATTTCGAACGATCGAGAAAGAAAAAATGGAGGAAAATCGAGGGAGCTCTGCTAGGGTTCGAGATTTTCGGCTTTTGGGAGTGATTTTCAGACCTCAAGAGCTTGGATTCAAGTTAGCAAGTGTTCTCTACTCCTCCCTCTCCATTTTCTTCGGTTGAAATTTGGGTTTTTTAGGTTATATGTCGGGATGTCCTGTTTGGGATGAAATCCACTGATTGAAATGGATGAAATGGGGTTAATGAAGTGTGTTGTGGTGTTCTTGTTGCTTGGGTGTAAGTTTTGAAGGGTTTATGTACGATTTGAACTTAACCATAGGTTGTTCTTGGTTAAGAGTATGAGGAATCTGAGTTGTATGGAATTGCATGATGTTTGAATGGTTCCTAGGAGCTTAGTGATGCATGAAAGGGGTGTTGGAACCTTGGGTTAGGCTAAAGTGGTTGAATTGTGATGTTTGAGTATTTAGTATATTGTGTTAATTAAGGTATTATGGTATTGTTAAGGTTGTTTGACTACTCAGAAAATGCTAGTCGTGAGATTGGCGTTCAAGAAAGCTTGTGGAACTTGTGTGAGCATGGTATTGACACTTAAGGTAACCAAGTGTTTATTTGTATTGTGTTGTTTGTATGATATAATAGTACATATATTTATGTATATATACATGTTTCTTTCATACCATGATATTGATGTGTTTGTGTGTATTGTTTTCTATATATATCATGGTATGAGCAAAGCTACATGATATTTATGATGATGATGATTATGGTGATGATTATGATGATGATATTGACATGACATGACATGATGCATACGTGATATTATGATACGATGATGATGATATGATGATACATAAGCATTACCACATGACATTGTGAGATTGTGATATATGGCGGATCGGGTGGTGATGACGATATGATATATGTTAGGGAGGATAAGGATGGAATATATATGTTAGGGAAGATAAGGATGGGATCCCTGAGGCTAAATTGCCTCCTATGGCCAGAAGGGGAGAGGCACGCAGTGGACTGCACCTTCCCTAAATCGCTGCCAATTCGTGGTGGGAAAGGGGAAGTGGAGCCATGGTCCGAAAATTAGTGTTACCTTTGCCCGGGTGCACTAATGGGAGGTGAGCTTGGTGATGCCCTAGAATCAGTCTTTACTGACTATTGGAAGGGAATTACCTATATAAAATATTCTGTTATGACGATAGCCCATGGTTCTAGCTGTGTGCGAGGAAGACATGGATTTCATTCATTTCACATTGCATTCATGAGTTGTATGATATATATATGTGTGTGTGTGTGTGTGGTTATCCCCGGTTATTGAGACATTGTCTCACACCCCTCTCATATGAACTAACCTTTCAGGTGACGGTTCTAGCACTAGTCCGTAGAAGATATAGGAGTAGCTACATACGTGGGAATAGTTAATGTAATATTTGTAATTTGGATAATGTATCTTGTGCCAAGTAGGATAGAAGATTTTGTAATGGATGTATGACATTGATAAGGATTGTTATGGATGGATGGATGTATGGTTATGTATGTTGTGTGTATGCGTTATGTATGATGAAAGTTGGAATTGGGCCTGATTGGTGTGTTTTAAGGCCTGTAGCCTATTTCGTTGAGTTTAGATTTAAGGGAGTCAAATCTCAGAGGAGTGATTCCTTTAGGGTGTGATGGAGCACGAACTAGGCTTATGAAAGGGGAGGAGTTTCAAGAGCTTGGTGGACATGGAAGGCATGATCATGTGACTCCTTTGCAAGGAATAGGTGGGCCTATGACAAGAACAAGGACTAAGGCAATGAAACAAACTCTCAATAGATTGATTCAAGAAGTAATTGAACAAAAGCCCATTTACTTAGCTCAATTTTCAGCCCAAAAGGCTTCAAGAGGCTTGTTCTTCATGGCTAGTATGCTAGAAACTGATCCAAGCCCAACAAACAAGGCCCAAATAGAAGAACTCACTTAAAGGAGCATGTGCTAAGCTTGTGACCTTTTAAGTAGTGTTCTTTAATTAAATAAATTAGCAATATTCATTTTTTTATTACTTAATTCAGAAATAAGGTTTTAACAATTAGTTTCCTATTTTGAATTTATTTGTGAGGATCTCTTCAGATTTGATTTTATTTCCTATTTTTGGGCACCACTTATTTAGCATGTATCTAGTCTTATTTTTGTGTAAGGTGGTGCCATTCTAAGAGATTTAGGATCTAAACTATTTTTATCAAATTAGGCCCAGGGTTTTTGCTTTCTTTTTGTTTAAAAACATCACTTTTGTACTTGTAAATCAGAGATGAATGAATAGTGCATTTTTCACTAAAACTTTGTGAGTTTTCTTGTTCTCTTGGTGAGCTTGAGAGACTCTTTGGCATATCAAAGAGAGTGGTCTTCTCTTTGTGGTATCTATAGCTAAGGTTTCAAGAAACAAGTTTTCTTGTGATCTTGCTTCTTGACCAATAACTTCTATTCTTCCTATTCGTGCATTCTTCTTTGTTTATCTTTTCTATTTGTTTAACGTGTTCTTGGTGTTTTATTTGCTTCTCTTTGATCCTAGCACGATCCTTACGTTTCCCAATTTGATTGAAGGTTCGTGAGACAAGTTCTACATGGGTTTTCTATCATTTGGTATCGGAGCTCCAGTTTGCTTGTATCAAGGTTGCTTCTTTCTTCTGTCCAGATTTGTTCTTGTGCTTCTTTTCTATTTTTCTAGCGTGATTCTTCTCACTTTGTGTCTCTTGTGTGTGGTATCTTCATAAGTTGTTTGTTCTTGTTGTCTTTTTGTTGGATCATCTTTTCCTTGTGACTTGTTCCTATTTCTTGTTGTCTTCTGTCCAGATTTGAAGTTTTCTAAAAAAAAAATTCACATTATTTTTGTTGTTGCAATTTTCAGTATTGTCCAGAAAGTTTGAATTTGTGTGTGTCCAGTTATAAAAAAATTCAAAAAAAAAGCTACTGATAAAAAAAAAAGAGAGAAAAGAAAAACAAGAAGAAGAAGAGAAGAGAAACAACTCAAAAAAATGAAAAAAAAATTAATAAAAAAAAAGAAAGAAATTTATTGCTGGACCTTTAAGATTTATTATATCAATCAACTACTTGATGTTCAAGATAGAATCTTCCTTGATTGATTGCTTGCTTTCCTAATTCATATAGTTTCCTATTTTATTAAGTAGACTACAAGTTGAAAAAAAAAATAAAAGTTAGTTCTTTTGTTCTTCTTGCTCTTCAAGTCACATTGAAAATTACTAAATTCAACAAACTTGATTGGCAAGTTTCAAACTCTTGTGTGGATTGCTACTTTCCTAATCTTATTTCCTTATCTTGTTTCCTAATTTATCATTGTGCTGCAACTTGTTTCCTTGTTCCCTTATTGTTTTACCTTCCTTTTCTCTTTTGTCTTAGTTTCCTAAATTGTTCATTTTGATTTTCCTTGCTTTGTTGTTGGCTGTCCAGATTTCTTTCCTTTTCTTTCTTTCTTGTTTTTCACGCCACTTCTTCTGAATCATTCATTCATATTGTTCAATTTCTTTCCTAATTTGTGCTACAGTTATTCCATCTCTTTTGGTCTCATTTTATGCACAAATTTTAGTTGATTTTTTGGTCCCAAATTTGATTCTTTGAAACTTGAATTTTGGGCTTTAGCTTTGTGTCACCACTAATTTTTTACATCCCTCTCCCTTTTGATTTGCTAGAGTTGAATTAAGAACACTAAAGAGAGCAAGTGAGCGGAAAAAGGCAAGAGTGATTTGCATTATAGAAAAAGCCATATCTTGTGTGTGAAACACGAGTGAAATTGCATATTATTCTTGAGTGTAAATACGTGAGAAGAGTGTGTGAGGTTCCATTACTTTCTTTTCCTTTGTTTGCACTAACAATTTCAGGTAGAAATCATGTCTAGTGATGAAGTTGAAGTTGATCTTAAGTTGTTTATCAAATCTATCCATGAGCAATTTAAGAGGTTAAATGCAAGATTAGATGGCATGGAATCATCTTCCAATTCCAAAGGAGGTCGAAACAAAAATATGATGAGTGAAGATGAAAATAAATCTATTGAAGAAGAAGTGTCTCACTCAAGAAGGACTAGACAAGCATCATTTCATAAGAAGGATCCTCTTGGTAACATAAAGATGAAAATCCCTTTCTTTCCAGGAAAAGCCGATCTCGATGCATATCTTGAATGGGAAAGAAGAGTGGAGCATGTCTTTGAGTATCATTCTTATTTAGAGGAGAGCAAAGTGAAATTGGCTGTGGTGGAATTTTCAAATTATGCAAGCATTTGGTGGGACCAATTGCTTACCACCAGAAGACATACAGGGGAAGGTCCAATTCGGTCTTGGAATGAAATGAAGGCCATCATGAGAAAAAGACATGTCCCTAATCATTATTTTAGGGATGCTCATACAAAGCTCCAAAAACTAAAACAAAAATTTATGAGTGTTGAAGAATATCATCAAGAAATGGATATTGCCATGATTAAGGCAAAACTAGAAGAAGATCCTGAGCAAACAATGGCAAGGTTCCTTGGAGGATTAAAACCAGAGATTGCTGTTGAGGTTGAGATGCGAAACTACCTCAATATGGAGGAGTTATTACATAAAGCCATCAAAGTGGAAAAGAACTTGAAATCCAAGCAAAAGTTGAAGGCCTTTGGAGGCTCAAGCAAGGAGGCAAGGTTCTCCTTTAAGCCTAAGGGAGAGACCAAGCCAAAGGAGGAGAAAAAGATAAAGGTGCAGCCCTATACTCTAAAAGGTAAAACTGATTCTAAACCTTTTTCTTCTAATTCTTCTTCAAAAATTAAATGTTTTAAATGTCAAGGTTTTGGTCATATTGCTTCTCAATGTCCAAATAAGCGAACTATGATCTTGCTTGAGAATGGTGATGTAGCTAGTAGTGGTGATGAGGAAGTTGAGGAGAGTGGATCTATGCCCCCTTTGACTGATGATTCTACCATGGAGATTATGGAGGCTATGCATGGGCAAGCTCTAGTATCAAGACGAGCTCTCAACATTCAACCAGGAAAGGATCTAGAAAAGGAACAGCGTGAGCATATCTTTCATACTAGGTGTTTTGTCAATAACAAGGTATGTAATCTTATCATTGATAATGGTAGTTGCACGAACATTGTTTGTGCCTTGTTAGTTGAAAAGCTAGGTTTACCTACTCAAAAGAACCCTAAGCCTTATAATTTGTTATGGTTTAATGATAGTGGGGATGCTAAGGTCACTAAACAAGTAGTTGTACCATTTTCCATAGGTAATTTTCATGATGAGGTTTTGTGTGAAGTGGCACCTATGTATGCTGAACACTTGTTGTTAGGTAGACCGTGGCGGTTTGATAGGCGAGTTAGGTATGATGGTTATTCCAATAGATACTATTTCCCATTCAATAATAAAACCATTGTACTAACACCTATTCATCCATTGGAAGCATTTGAAGATCAGAAAAGAATCACTCAAGAGTGTAAGATGAGGGAAAAAGAAAAGAGAGAGAAAAAAAGAGAGAAAGGTGAAAAACAGAGAAAAGAAGTGAGCGATGAAGTAAAGAGAGAAAAGAAAAAGAGTGAAGAAAAGAAAGTGAGCTTGTTCTGTGGAAGAAGTAAGATCAAGGAAGCTCTATTTGATGAAAATTCATTGATTCTATTATATAAGGATGTGTATTTGACTATGAATGATCCATATAACTCTTTTCCCTCTAGTGTGTTAGCTTTGTTGCAGGAATTTGGTGATTTGTTCCTGGAAGAGAAACCTGATAGTTTGCCACCATTGAGGGGTATTGAGCATAGGATTGATTTCATCCCCGGTGCTGCACTTCCAAATAGGCCTGCATATAGGTCAAATCTAGAAGAAACCAAGGAGATACAAAGGCAAGTTGAGGAATTGATGAAGAAAGGCTTCGTGAGAGAGAGCCTAAGTCCTTGTGCCGTTCTGGTCATACTTGTGCCCAAGAAAGATGACAAGTGGAGGATGTGCGTGGACTGCCGTGCCATCAATAAAATCACAGTTAAGTATCAATATCTCATTCCTCGTTTAGATGATATGTGTAACACCTTACTTTTAAACTCATTTCCCATGAATTAGACTTCTTTTAAGTCTAATTATACTTAATCCTAAGCTTGAATCACATAAGAATGAAAATCAGAATTTTCAAAATTTTCAATTACTGTTCATATGGTAATTTCTACTTTGCCAACTGAATTTTGAAAATTTATAACTAATTATAGAAAAATTATTTCATAGTGATTCAAGTCTCTAACAGTATATAAAAACCTTATATACATGGTAAAAATATAAAACATAGCATTCTATTGACCAATTTATACAGTTTATTCCTCAAACATTTACTATATATTTGGTCATTTTCTCTTTCCCAGGATTTTGGCCTTACATTGAAAAATTCATATCTCATTATATCCTGAGCCAAATCATACATTCTTTATGTCATTGGAAATACATATGAGTCTAATTTCTAGAAATATTTTTATTGTATATTTATTCAACTTGTACAGGGCATAACATTAACTTAAATCATAAAGGGTCTGAACACTATCACTATTGGAACAGTTTTAGGAGAAATTACATAACTCCTTCTTTATAGCTCCAAAAGCTTTCAAGCCAGTGGCATTCATTCCCTAAGACTTAGAGCTTTCTATAAATGCAAATCAATAAATTTTTGGAGCTATAAAAAATTTTATAGTACCTTTTAAAAAATCCAATGTTCATAGTGTAAGTTCCAGTTTTTCCAATACTGTCCAGTTTTGAATTCTAACTTCAAAATTTCATTATAAATCATACCCTTGTCCAATTTAGGTGTTCTTTAGCTTTATAAAAGGATCATTCTATCTAATTTTTGGGCATATATAACACTCATACATTATACCCTATTTCATATGAACAGTTCTATCATTATTCTTAGGGTGTTTCTAATTGAGCATTTCCATTCTTATCTTGGCAAAATGAGCTTCATAACATATTTACATTGACATTTATTGCTCTAATTTCATGCATAATATCATAAAGTACTTAAAAGAATATATTCAAGGCATCATATAGGATTTACCCCTTTCATATAAACTTATACAAATTCCGAAATCATAACATTAAGACTTGCATAATAATATCATTCATCATTCTCTTCCTCTTTTTCCTTTAGCTCTTCTTGGATTCCTTGCATTGCTGGGCCCAATTATGGTTAGCATTTGGAAGAGTGAGATTCAAAGAATCTCAGTAGCAACTACCATTCAAGCATACATATCATCACATCTATCATAAAAGGGTCATGGAAGCAATCAAGAAACACTTTGAACAAATTAAGCCATATAACTCCATAAAAATTTAGGCAGAGTTTCTTTTTGTAAATTGGGCTACCCGGGGTCACAAGCCCCTTCATCTAACTCATCCAACATCATAAAACATCACAAAACATCAAAACAATTATATGGCACATCATCAAATTTGTAGAAATATCACAAGACAATATAATGCAAAAATGGTAAAAATGCTACCTTAATGACTTTCCTTGCTTTTCACCATTGGCATACCTCTTCCAAACACTTACTTAATCTTCTTGAACCTAACCATAACATCAAAGAGCTACATAAATCATTGGTTCACAGTGTTGGTTCATAAAATCTCAAACCAACCCCTAAAATTCTATTTTGCAAACCACTTGTGAAATCATACTTCTAGCAACTAATCTAAGCTTTTCCCTTTATTTATTTGGCCAAAAACTCATCTCTTACTCAAGCTCTATCATGGCTGAAATTCATCGAGGAAAGAGGAAGAAGACAACTTCATGAAGGCTTTACTAATTTCTTGAAAACACAAGCTAATAGCATAAAAGCTTACCTTAATGCTTGAACTTCCAACCTTGCTCACTTGTCTTCACTTTCTCTTCCTCTCTTTCCCTTTTCTTTGTTCACGCCATGCTCCCTTTCTTTCTTGCTTTCAGACCACTTATCCTTTCTTTCTAAATGAGTGAAGGTCGGCCAACACATGAGGAGAGGAGAGATATTTTTTCACAAAGTTACTTTACCTCTTTTTTTTTTCTTTTTTCTCAAATACTTCTTCAAGAAGCATTTACAAAAATCATTTAAATAATGAATTCTCCCACATGGCCAGCTGTCCATGCCTGAAATGGAAGGGGAGAGAGATTAAGTGATTTAATTAACTAGCTAATCATCTAACTAATCAAGATTACCTTTTTATCCAAAAAGCTTTACCTTATTTGAGAAGTATTAGACAAAAATCAATGAAATAAATTCCCTCCATGTGCCTTGTAGCCTTGGTCGCACCATATTGAGGGAAAATTGTCCAAAAATGCTTCTCAAATTTTAATGGACCAAAATACCTTTTACCGATTAAATTTACCCATACCGATCAAGTATTTTGGCCAAAATTATCACTAAATTGGTACGAGATTATCCAAAAATTACTTTTAGTTCAAAGTCATCATTTTGATCCAAAATATATTTTAGCAAGTCCCTTTCACTTTTCTTGAATTAATATTGTCTCTCTCTGCAATTCAAATAGCATTTATTGGGTAAAATATTAATATTAAACTCTAATAACCTAATAGGTATTATTTTGATCTCATAAAATTCCATACTACATATCATTGGACTTAACTCATTGAGAGCTTCATTTGACTATAATTTTTCATATTTACAAAAATGCCCTTGATCCAGGGCTAATTTATAATTCTTGAAACTTTCGGGTCCTTAGGTGTAATTTTTTCCAAACTTCTTTCTCCATACCCTTCCACGTTGAAGGCATTCTTAATGAGTTAAATTGTAAAGATTCTTAATTCTTATGGCCCAAATATAATTTTTTCATTTTTCCATTTAACTAGGAAAATTAACCTCATTACTCTTCTTCACACTTAATGGTATCTTTCCATTTTTTCAATTCTTTTTGTATTTTATGATATCAAATTTTTCATTTTTGAGCCTTCAATTCATTATTCACATTTTGCTTCTAATTTGAGAAATGACCGTTTTGTCCCTAAACCAATCAAAAATGTAATTATTCATTCTTCTGGACACTTTCTTGTAATTTTACCCAAAGACCAATTTTTAATTATTTCTTTTTTTCACTATTCACATTAACTTCAAATTGGTCTATCTCTTAACATGGACCTCCCGGGTACGCAATACTTATACCATTGTATTCAGCTTGGAGCGGGTTTTCATTCAAGTGGTATATTACATATTTTCCAGGGTAAGTTCTAGAATTAATTTCTGCTAAGTACCTTATGGAAAATTAATTCCAATTAAGGATCAAACATAATTTCTTCTAAAAATTAAATGAGAAATTAATTCTTTCTAAAGGCCGATTATATATAGTCTTTTCATCTCGCTTCATTTATCATCTTTTATTCATTTTATAATATCCCATAAAATAGGGATATTACAATATGTTGGATGAGCATGGTGCATGTTTATTTTCCAAAATAGATCTTAGGAATGGATATCATCAGATTAGGATGAAAGAGGAAAATGAGTGGAAAACTGTGTTTAAGACTAAATTTGGTTTGTATGAATGGATGGTTATGCCCTTTGGGTTAACCAATGCTCCTAGTACCTTTATGAGTCTTATGAATCATGTCTTTCGTTCTTTCATTGGCAAGTTTGTTGTTATTTATTTTGATAACATTTTTGTGTATTCTAAGAGTCTAGATAAGCATGTGATACATTTGCATGATGTGTTTGTGATTTTAAGGAATAACAGACTCTTTGGAATTTAGAGAATGTACTTTCTGCTTGGACACTGTTGTGTTTCTTGGCTTTGTTGTAGATTCTAATGGCTTACGTGTGGATGAGGAGAAAGTTAAGGTGATATGTGAATGGCCTACACCAAAGAATGCCAACGAGGTGAGAAGCTTCCATGGACTTGCTAGCTTCTATAGGAGGTTTGTGAAAGACTTCTCAACCATTGCTGCCCCATTGAATGATTTGGTAAGAAAGAATGTAACTTTTAAGTGGGGTGAATCCCAAGAGGTGGCTTTCAATACCTTGAAAGATAAATTAATAAATGCCCCTCTTCTTGTACTTCCTGATTTCTCTAAGGTGTTTGAGATTGAATGTGATGCATCCGGAATTGGTATTGGTGCTGTGTTAATGCAAGATTCTAGGCCTATTGCATATTTTAGTGAGAAACTAAGTGGTGCATGTTTGAACTATTCAACTTATGACAAGGAATTGTATGCATTGAAAAGAACTTTAGAGACTTGGCAACATTATTTGTGGCCGAAAGAATTTGTCATTCATTCTGATCATGAGAGTCTTAAGTTCTTGAAATCTCAAAATAAGTTGAATAAGAGGCATGCTAGATGGCTTGAGTTTATTGAAACGTTTCCTTATGTCATTAAGCATAAACAGGGCAAATAGAATGTTGTTGCTGATGCTTTGTCTAGGAGGTACTCTTTGATTACTTCTGTACAAGTTAGGTTGATTGATTTTGATTTGTTGAAAAGCTTGTATGAGAATGATGTTGATTTTGCTGAGATTTGGAAATTATGTGAGAAACATGGATTTGATGATTATTATATCTTTGATGGATTTCTTTTCAAGAGACATAGATTATATGTTCCTCATTGCTCTATGCGTGAGTTGCTTGTGAAAGAGACCCATGGTGGTGGTTTAATGGGTCATTTTGGTGTGGAAAAGACATTAACCATGTTGCATGAACATTTCTATTGGCCTCACATGAGAAAAGATGTAGTTGCTATGTGTGATAAGTGCATTACATGTAGACATGCAAAATCTAAAGTGCATCCTCATGGCTTGAATTCCCCATTACCTGTTCCCTCTCATCCTTGGATTGATATATCTATGGATTTTGTTTTGCGTTTACCTAAGTCCCCTAGTGGAAAAGATAGCATTTTTGTTGTTGTGGATAGATTTAGTAAAATGGCACTTTTTCTTGCTTGTGCTAAAACTCGTGATGCTGTCCACATTACTGACTTGTTTTTCAAGGAGATTGTAAGATTGCATGGATTGCCTAGAACTATAGTTAGTGATAGGGATGTTAAATTTCTAAGTCACTTTTGGAGGACATTGTGGAACAAACTAGGCACTAAGTTGTTGTTTTCTACGGTTGCTCATCCCCAAACGGATGGACAAACTGAGGTTGTGAATCAAACACTTTCTACTTTGTTACGTGCTATAATTCAAAAGAATCTTAAGAATTGGGAAAAGTGTTTGTCTCACATTGAATTTGTTTATAATCGTGCTATGCATTCTACTACTGGTTTTTCTCTTTTTGAGATTGTTTATGGCTTTAACCCATTGACTCCTTTGGATATTCTTCCTTTACCTTCTAATGAGTTTTCTAATCTTGATAGTGAAAAGAAAGCTATGTTTGTGTAGGAACTTCATGCCAAGGTTAGAGCAAACATTGAGAGGAAGAATGAGCAATATGCTCAACAAGCTAATAAAGGCCGAAGAAGGGTTGTGTTTGAGCCTGGAGATTGGATGTGGGTGCATTTGAGGAAAGAGAGATTTCCTGAGCAAAGAAAATCCAAGCTTCACCCAAGGGGGGATGGTCCATTCCAAGTGTTAGAAAGGATCAATGATAATGCTTATAGAATTGATCTGCCTAGTTCTTATGGCAATGTAAGTGCCAGGGGTCAAATCTCAGAGGAGTGGTTCCTTTGGGGTAAAACCTATTTGAACAAGTTGATTTGGAGATTTTAGACCTGTATGAATGATCTATGAGTGACCAATTGTCTTTGGTGGCAATTAGAGGTACTTAGTGGTGAGTTTTGGTCTATAAGTGGCCCAAATGGTGTCAGGGGTCCAGAATCTCCATACAGAGTTGGATTAAGGTGAAGTTGGTGTCTATGGATAGATTAAGATTAGATTAACTTGTAGGAGTTGAAATCAAGTCAATCGGAGGTCGGAGCATAAAGTTATGTGCATCAGAAGTTCATCCCGATGTATGGAAGTTGTTGATATAGAAAATCAGCAGGGGGAGCCGCGGCTCCAGAGTCCAGGCCGCGGTGCCAGTGTAGGCCGAAGCAAATGAGAACAAGGGAGGCCGAAGCCGTGGTGGTACTATAACGGCCGCGGCCCCAACCCAGTTTTTGGTGTATTTTAGTTTGTTTCCGCTATTCTGAAGTTATGAGAAGTTGTTTTGAGATGTCTGGGTTGTGTTTGGTTGAATTTTAAAGTTTTTGTTCGATTCTGGAGGTGTCAGGAGGTAGGGTTTTACATAGACATGTTAGGTTGGTGGGTCACCCAAGAGTAGGGTTGAATTGGGTGATGCAAGATTTTCGCTCTTTTTGGATCACAACGCAATTTCACTAAGAGTGCAATAAAACAGGGATAAACAGAGAGAGTTGTGTGCAGCAACTGAATAGAGAAGATGAAGAACAATAAACAACAATTTATACTGGTTCAGTCTAACCACTTGACCTACATCCAGTCCCCAAACCAACACTTGGGATTTTCTACTATATCTCATAGGTTTGATCCGGGCACCTATGAGGCCTCAATACATCCCATAAGTTTCAGTAAGCACTTGTGAAGCCACTCTCCCCATACCCTTATAAGATGTGTAAATCCCTTAGTATTTTCCCACACTAAGATTCTACCCAGAATATGTAGAAAGAAATGTTTACAGAATGAAAACTCTCTTGAAGAGTAGATAATACATTGAAGGCTCACTCTATTGAGGTGGGTTTTTCAAACAATACTGAGATAGAAAGATTTTACAAATTGTTGCAGCATTTTCACATAAACTCTCTTAAGATTGTTATCCATAAGTTCAAATGATGTTCTATTTATAGATTTGTAGTGTAACTAGACGTTAGACACAAGATATAGCCGTTAGAGACGTTACCCAATGGTTACTCTGTAAAACTAGCCGTTCACCAACCACATTTAATGTGTTAGCACTCTGAAATTCGAATTTTGGGTGTCAACAAATGAATTTCGTAGAGACCGAAAGTTAAAGACTTTAACATTGAACTTCAAAGTTTGTCTATTCTAAAGCAAAATTCGAATTTTCATCTTTGGAAAATATTTCTATGTTGGAACATATGAATTTTCAAGTTTAAAGTACTTCTGGTAAGTGTGAACAGTTGTTCCATATTGCTACAATTCCTTCGAAGTTCGAATTTTGGTGCCCAAAATTCATCTATCAGTGAGCAACTCAATATGGCACAAGTTCTTCCTTTCGAAATTCAAATTTTGGTTGTGGAAATTTGTTTGTTGGCTATTCCAAAAATATTTCCACATTCTAGAGATTCAAAATTTGAATTTTCAAAGCCAAAATTTGTTTGTTATACTTGAAGTTTGAATTTTAGATGTGAAAATTCGTCTGTTGGCTATTCTAGAAGTATTTTCATATTCTGGTGTTTTGAAATTCAAATTTTGAAAGCCAAAATTCATCTGTTAGACCTGAAGTTTGAATTTCAGAAGCCAAAATTCATCTATCAGTGATAAGCTCAACATGACACAAAAGTTCTCTTCGAAATTCGAATTTCAGAGGCCCGAAATTCATCTATCGGAGGCGGAACCTCTATAACTTCAAACTTTACACTGTGGACAATTTTGTAGAAGCTATAACTCTCATTTTAACTCCAAATTAAGCAAATGACCTATGGTTGGAAATTTCTCAATGTCTACTTTCAAATTAAAGAAGTTTCACTTCAAAAAAGAAACGTATTCTATGAGATATGATCAAAATAATGATAGGAGGTCAAAACTGAAAATCCATGTCTCACTGCTCAACTTTAAATGACCATAGCTTTTTCATATGACTTTTATTTTAAGTGAAATAACCTTCTTTGAAAAGATTATTAAGTCTAGTTTCATATGAAATAAGTTTTACATCAAACACATATGTATTTTGAGAGATGTATTAAAAATACTAATGAAAGGTCAAACTCTAGATTCTTGAAAACCATATTTCACTATGTTTAAAAGTAATGATATGTTACTTTGATACCTAAAACTTCTTGAGTTGATTAAATGCAATTGTAAATCATTGAGTTTTATTCTAAAGTTTGAATTTTGAAATCCAAATTCGTCTATCAGAGGGAATGTTTTTTAACCCTTTTAGTGCTTAATTATCAGACGAACTTTGTCATGACTTCAGACGAAGTTTGCACATTTTACTAACTATACTTGACTCAAAATTTGAATTTCAACACTTGAAATTTTTTTGTTAGAGGTGATATCTCTAAAACTTCAAATTTCAGTCAGTAAAGTTCATATTTTCACAAAGTATATGAAGTGTAACTTTTCAAAATTCGTCAGTCAGTCAGAGTTTTTCAAATCTAACATATACTAACATCAGATTTACCATTTAAAATATATGGTAATAAGATTAAATAATTTTCAAAGATTAATCCTACCTCAAGACCTAAGTGAAAACAAAATATACCTAGCGACTAAGTCTTTAAATGTTGAGTTCCACTTTTACTTAGTCATTTCCTTCTTGGCATGCTCCCTTCTGATCTTCCATTTTTGGAGTATTCTTTCTTTTCTTCTTTCTTGAGTAAGGCATGATATTGATTTCTATTTCTGTATTCCAATGCTCACTCTTCTTACTTGGACTAACCTACATTTAATATATTACACTTACAAACTAAGTAGTTAGTCCAGTATATATATCCAACTTATGTTATTCATTGTAAAAGTATAGTGAATATATTTACACATAACATGATATATACATTATAACCATAATTAAATATATGCTAATGCACATTTTACTTCTTTAAGGAATATTATATATGTTAGATACATATGATACATTTATTCCTTATTACTCTATATTTGTTATCATCAAACCTTATGTTATACTAAACCTTATAGGACAAACTCAATATCATATCCATTTCTCCATCTCGAGTTTTTGGGGGTGTTAAGAAAATGTTGTTTAATAGCGATTGGTTTGAGGTTTTTGATCCATTCACATGTTAAAACAGAAGCCACATACGCTCTAATAACAAAAGGATGGAGTCATGTTGTACATAGAATCAAATTACAAAGTGCATAATGTAACACCTTACTTTCGAACACCTCCAGAATTGAGCAAAAACTTCAAAATCAAACCAAACATAGCCCCAAACATCTCACAGTTACTTCCCAAAGCCTCAAAGCAACAAAAAACCCAAAGGACACTAGAATCTAGACTAAGACTGCAGCCACTACAGCACCGCCACAACTCTAGTCCCTTTCTTTTCTCTGAATGCCTACTGAATTATTGGTGTCGCAGCCTGACTTCCTGGAACTGAGGCGCCCCACTGTTGATATAATATTAGCAAAAATTCTCCGGGGCAAACTTCCGACGAGCATAACTTTATGCTCTGACCTCCGATTGACCTAATTCTAACTCCTACAAGTCAATCTTGTCTCAATCTATCCATAGACACCAATTTCATCTTAATCCGTCTCCATGTGGAGATTTTGGACACCTGACACCGTTTTGGCCACTCTTTGACCAAAACTCATAACTTACAACTCTCATTTGCCACCAAAGGCAAATTGACCATCCAGGACCATTCACACAGGTCCAAAACCACTTAACCAACTTGTCCAAAGAGGTTTCACCTCAAAGGAATTACTCCTCTGAGATTTGACCCCCTTGAACCCCAATTAACAAAATGGGCTATAGGCCCAAAAACACACCGACAAGGCCTAATTCCACCCTTCGACTCACATATACCACAACTCAACAGACTCCTTAACATCCAAAACCATACAATGCACCACAATACATCATAAACCACATCCATGACATACCAACAATATCTATATCATTACAACCATCAGGATCCTCATATCCATTACAATACACTATCCTACTTAGCACAACATACATAACTAATTGAACATACACTACATAGACTTAGTATTTCCACGTCTGATACTACTCCATTGTCTTCTCAGGACTAATGCCAGAATCTTCACCTGAAATGTTAGTTCATGGGAAAGAGGTGTGAGATAATGTCTCAATAAGCATGGATAACCACATGCATATATATATATATATAACTCATACAATCTCATGAATACAATATGGAATAGAATGCATGTCTCCCTTGCACAGAGCTAGAACCACGAGCTATCGTCATAATAGGACATTTCCTATAGGTGATTCCCTTTCAACAGTCAGTGAAGACTAATTCTGGGACATCACCAAGCTTACCTTAGTCTAATGTAACCTGGCCAAAGGTTACACTAGAGCTTGGATCATGACTCTCCTTCCCCTTTCTCGCCATGAATTGGTTGCGATTTACGGAAGGTGCAATCCACTACGCGCCTTTCCCTCCTGGCCATAGGAGGCAATTTAACTGCAAAGATCCCATCATTATCCTCCCTGATCATATATCATATCATCATCACCTCTCAATCCACCATATATCACAATCTCACAATGCCACATGGCGATGCTCATATCATATCATCACACAATCATCATCATCCTAATTCACACTGTCATGCATGCATCATGTAATGTCACATCATCATCATCATCATAATCATCATACCCTATGTGTCTAGCCGTGTGCATACCATGATATAAAGACAAACCATACACACACACATTATCCATATCGTAGTATGAACGGAAATATGCATTTATACACATATATACCAACATAATATACATATACAATACAAACAACACAAATACTCGGTTACCTCAGGTTGTTAATACCATACACACACACGCTTCCACAAGCTTTCTTGATCGCCAATGCCATGACTTGTCTTCTCCAAATAGCCAACAACCTTAACAATAACCATAAAATCCTTAATTAACATACAATCCAAATATCCAAATTCTATAACTCAACCACGTTGGCCTAACCCAAGATTCCAACCCCACATTCATGCATCATTGAGCTCCTAAGAACCATTCAAACACTACTCAACCACATACACTTTAGATTCCCAAGAGCCTCAACCAAATATAGCCTAGGGTTAATCTCAAATCATGCATAAACCCTTTAAAACTCACACCCAAGCAACAAGAACACCAAATCACACTCCCTTAACCCCATTTCATCTATTTTAATCAGTGGGATTCAGCCAAAACCAAAGATCCCAACATATAACCGAGAAAACCCAACTCATAACATAAGAAAATGGAAAGGGAGGAGTAGAGATCACTTACCAACCAAGATCCAAGCTCTTGAGGTCCGAAAATCACTCCCAATGACCGAAATCTTCGAACCCTAGCATAGCTCTCCGTCACTCCCTCTATTTCTTTCTTTTACTTCACGTTCGACTGACTAAAATGATTCGGATTTAAGTAAAATTCCCAACTACCGCAGCTCCAGATAAGTTCGTTGCAGTGCCACTACTTTAAACCAAAAAATATCCCTCTGGAGCTCGCTCTCGTCGTGGCGGCCTTATTTCTCGCCGCGACGTGGAGCTCTTTTTCCTCCACGTCGGTTCTTCCTCTGTCCTGTTTCCTTCGGTACTGCACACAATGCCAAAGACTCTTGGTTAACTTGGGACCAAGTTATGAGCAATGTAATGAGGGTTGTTACACATAACATAGAGTATTGAGAGCACATTGTTTATGATGTAGATATCTATTTCTAAGCTTTGTATCTAAATTTGTCTATGATGTAGATGGAATTCAAATAAAATTATTTGAAATTTTAATTAATATTTATCTAATATTTAAAGACGGATTTGTATTCCTATCTAATACTAAGACAGATTTGTATTCATATCTAATACTTTTTTTATTAAATAAAAGACAGATTTTCTTAATATCTAGAGAAGAAAAAAGTAGTTGTCTTTAAATCCATGTTTTTTAAGAGATAAATTTAGAAATAGAGATAGATTTAGAGAATAAATTTTTAATAATACAGATGAAAAATTATCCTTCTCTAAGTTAGTCATCTGTAAATCCATCTCTAATTATTTCTCATAGCGCACTTAGAGACACATTAATTTTCTTCTCTAAGTCCTTCTCTAATTTGAAATTCATATTTTATATGATGATCATATACGGTTTATGTTTAACTATTTTATATTTACAGCAAAAAGTATAAAAATAAATTTAAAATAAATAAAAATTATTAAAGTTGCCATAGCAACGGTTGGAACTGCAGCCATAAGTAGTGAAGCTTAATTTTGGTAGCCACCATCAAATTTGCTAATTAAGTACAACAATTTTGCCAATCGACACTACAAATTAAGTTGTTATGATGCTTGTCCGCAATTTAAACAATCATTATATTATGATACTTGGCAAATGCAATAAAATTAGTTCTGCAATTTTTGTAAAAATGTTTAGAAATGATTACATTTGATGCTATATCAAGAAACAACCGCTTCTATTGTTTTTTTTTTCCATTAGTTATCACTTATCACATTTACATAACTAACAAGACTAATTAAAAAAGTTATATATACTGATCATAATCTCATAAAGTGAGAATTCTAAGTATGTAGAAAAGAAAAGAAAAAATAAAGAATAAGCAAGAGAAGCCTTTGGTGACTTCCAACACTACTACCCTCTCTATCCATTTACTACTCCTCACTCTTACGCACTTGACTTCAGTGGCATCCAACTTCTTTTAGTGTACAAACATATCATATTTAAAGTTCCTTTCTCAAATACTAATTCATTTCATGCCACCTTTTTATTTTTCCTATAAAGCTTTATTCCTTACAAATTGCCAAACCTTATATTTGATAAAAATGCTACTATATATAAAATCGAGGGGTTTGGCTAAGCAAAGAATAAATGTAACAAGAACCATTTAACACAATTCTTTATAGTGAATATTGTTATTTCTCCCCAAACCAATATCTGACATGATATATATTATTGTCGAAGTAAAGTTTTCTAAACTTACTAACCTTGTAAATAGGCTTGTTTTGCTACATATTATATAGAGTATAAGAAATGAATTTAGTATATATTTACTACTTGTGAATAGTATGAGTTATTAATTGTATATTTCGTATTATATACATTGATTATGGTTCAAAACGACTGTAATTTTTTGGTAATATTATCACATCATCGCCATCATACTATACAAGAAAACCATATAATGGCAATTGCAATAGATATCACAAGTAAGAATTAATGTAACATTTAGTCACAATTATATACATTAGTAATCACAACTTGAAAAGATGAAAGAGCCAACACGTTTGTATATGTATATATATATATATACATATATATATATGTAGAGAGAGAGAGAGAGAGCACTAAGGTCAATATTTCTTATATTTGATATCAACTTCAATGTGACGAAAAAAGGTGAGGTAGCCATCAGACATAGAACATTTGGTTGCATCACTGATGTATTCTCTGAAAAAAAAAAAAAGTAAAATTTCACCGGTGCACTTCACTTTCTCTTCTTTTCGGGTTTCCAATTACTCCCTCCAATCCTTTATATAAGTCACCTTCTAGAAAGATTCCATGATCCCAAATATAAGTCACTTTACAAAAGTTTGTGAAGTATTAATTACTTTATTTCAAAAATATCATTATTGAAAATTATTTTATAGAGCATTAATTGTTTTAGAAAGTTCAAATATATGGTATTAATTAAGGGTAAGGATGGAAACTAAAGCAAATGTTAAATAATTTTATTAATGCAATTAACCTTTCTTGGTTCATATGAGGTAGTTAAAAATAACTTACATTAAGGATTAAAGGGAGTACACATTATCTACTTTATGATAATCAAGAGTTATGAACTCTTATATTAATGATGGTTCAAATTTACAATAAAATCACAAGAATAAATTATAAATAATTTTTTTCTAGAGTTATTATTCAAACAAAAAAAAAGTTATCTACTGTTGTTGCAAGTATAACACCCTACCTCCAAACACCTCCAAACTTGACCAAAACCTTCGAAATCCAACCAAGCACAACCCAAATATCTCAAAACAACTTTCCAAAACTTCATAACAGCGGAAACGAACCAAACAACATCAAAATCTGGGCTGGGGTCACGGCTACTACAATACTGCTGCGGCTCCAGACCTCCTTTGTTTTTCACTCTCTACTGGGCTCTCTGGCGTCATGGCGCCCTCTGCTGGTTTCCACACAAGTAAAAACTCAACACCAGGGCGAACTTCTAACGCGCATAACTTTATACTCCGACCTCCGATTGACTCGATTCCAACTCCTACAAGTCAATCTAGTCTCAATCTATTTATAGACACCAATTTCATCTCAATCCAACTCTGTATGGAGATTGTGAACCCCTGACACCATTTTGGTCACTTATTGACCAAAACTCACCACTAACAACCTCTAATTGCCACAAAAAACAAATGGTCACTCAAAGACCATTTATACAAGTCCAAAACCTCAAATCAACTTGTCTTAAGAGGTTTTACCTCAAAGGGACCACACCTCTGAGATTTCACCCCTTTGAACCCTAACTTGACAAAATGGGTTACATGCCCTAAAACACACCAACCAGGCCCAATTCCACCTTTTATCATACATAACACATACAACACATTTCCACATATATAACTATACATACATACATCCATAACAATCCTTACAATGTCATACATTCATTACAAAACCTTCTATCCTACTTGGCACAAGTTATATATCCAAATTACACATACGCATACTACATAGACCTAATATCCCCACGTCCAATGCTACTCACGCGTCTTCTCCGGACTAGTGCCAGAACAGTCACCTGAAAGGTTAGTTCATGGGAGAGAGGTATGAGACAATGTTTCAGTAACTGGGAACAACCACACACACACACACACACACATATATATATATACACATATATCTTATACAATCCATGAATGCAATATGAAATGAATAGATGCATGTTGCACTCGCACACAGTTAGAACCACGAGCTATTGTCATAATAGGACATTTCGTATAGGAAATTCCCTTCCAACAGTCGATGAAGACTGATTCCAAGACATCACCAAGCTCACATTACCCTAATGCAACCCTGCCAATAGTTACACTAGAGCTCGGACCATGGCTCTCCTTCCCCTGGACCATCATGAATTAATGGTGATTTAGGAAAAGTGTATCCCCAAATCTACTGCCACCTTGCTCTCCCAAGGAGAAGATTTAGTGATTGAGATATTTCATCATATCATATTGTTCTCTGCCGCCTGGCTCTCCTATTGAGAGGATTTAGTAATAGGGATCTTTATCATATCATCATCTTATATCATATCATCATCACCTCATCATCAATCTCTCACTATGCAATCATATAGTGATGATGCCAATGTCATGCCAACATGGCTCTACACATATATATAAAATTATCATCACAAGCATCATATGGACATATTAGCATGCAATGGTAAGGGGATGCTACACATCATACCTACATAACATATATAATCCGCACATATCAACTAGCCATGCATACCATGATATATAGGAAAACCATACACATACACAATCAATATTGTGGTATGAAAAGGAACATGCATATATATATATATATCAACATATAATCACATAAAACAAACACCTGGTTACCTCAAGTGTCAATACCACACACGCGGATTCCACGAACTTCTCGAGTTGTCCAATATACTTGAACCCCTCTCAGGCTACCAAACAACCTTTACAATATCACAATTCCTTAATTAACTACATGTACCAATAAACCAAACATCACAATTCAACCAATTTAACCTAACCCAAGGTTCCAACACCCCTTTCATGCATCAATAAGCTCCTAAGAACCATTCAAATACCAAACAATCCCATACACTTTGGATTCCCAAGAGCCCTGACCAAAAACAACCTAGGGTTAAGCTCAAATCATGCATAAACCCTTCAAAACTCACATCCAAACAACAAGAACACCAAAACACACTTTCTTAACCCCATATCATCCATTTCAATAGGTGGATTTCGTCCCAAACCAGAAATCCCAACATATAACTGAAAAATCCCAAATTTAAACTGAAGAAAATAGAGAAGGAGGAGTAAGGATCACTTACCAACATGAATCCAAGCTTCCAAGGTCCGAAAATCACTTCCAAATGCTGAAAATCTGAAACCCTAACAAAGTTCTCACGTTCTCCCTCTGTTTTCCTTCTTTTCCTTTGCGTCCAACTGACCAAAATGTTTCTGATTTAAACTAGATACCCAACTCTCATGGCTGCTCCACCAGCTTTCAGCCGGAAAGAGCCACTAGACACACTCTCACCACGGCGGCCCTGCTTCTTGCCCCGGCATGGTGCTCTTTTAGACTCAACTTGAACCTTTCTCCGTCTTGTTTCCTCCAGTTCTGCACACAGTGCCAAGAAAAATGTCATGAGTGGTGTTGCAAAAATAGCCTTGTAACATTAAAAAAATTATGTTATACCTTTTAAGAAACAAATATGATAATTTTAGAAACCAAAGTAGTTTGTTCTTATGATTCTTGAGAAAGATTTCAATTTTTAAGATTATTAGCTGTCATTCAAATCAGTTGTGAGTTTTTTTTTTTTTATGATTGAGTATAACGTCTGGCCACTATTCGAGATTGACAATTGTCCCCACAAGCCAACACAAGCCCTTTTGGTGTACTTTGTCCTCACTCACACAACTCCTTCCCAAGAGGCCACCCATCCCAAACTTGCTCCAAGTCACGCTTAACTGAGGTGTTCTTAAGGGATAGACTACCAAAAAGATAGGTACACCTTGTTGGTATAGGTAGTACCTATCAATTCCTTTAAACTATCATTTAACCGTATAGTCTCATACCTATACAATCTCTGGATCCTTCTCATTCTGGTATGTATTCGATTCATTCATATGCCCCTCCCGCTTAGAAGCCTGCTAGGAACCGCTCATTGTCCATACCTCATCATTTTATCTCACCCCCTTTTCTTGCACCACCGATCACTCTGTGCCATCATCAGTGCCCGGATGTCACATTGAGCTAAGTGAAGAGTACTGTTTTGACACATGTGGAAGGAGCATCAATAGGATTTACACTTTTTGGGAATGAGCTGGTGGATGATGAATAGATGCCCATTAAGTTTGGTGCATGCACCTCTTTCAACTTTAAAAAGTTCAGTCTTTAGTTTCTTGCTCAACTTATATATAACACTTCTCTATCTTTCAAGATTGAATAGCTATATATTATTCTTTACTTTTTAAAGATATTTGTTTTATTTTTATAAGGAAAAGAAGCTTAAATATTTCTTAAATAAAATAAGACTAAAGTACATTTAAAAAATAAACTGATTTCTTTTTAATTTAATTATATATATTTTTATCCTTTTTTGTATAATTATCTAGTATCTGTTATTACATTGATTTCTTTTTTTACTTCACAAAACTCGAACTTGAAATCTTTTTTGGTGACATAGCATCCAACACTCGTATATACTTCTGGTCCTTTTAATTTTATGAAAGTTTCAATTTCAATTTGGTCTTTTTTTAAAAAAAATATTTTTTTATTTTTAAAATATTGGATTATGTTCATTTGTATATTAATTCATGCAAAATTCAACGTCAAACTCAACTATTTGCTAATTTAGATGTTATTCAATTTTTTTTTATATCATATCATTGTTTACTTGATAATATGATGTCTATGTCAACGTTTTTTTGAATTCACATAAACTTTCGGCTGATTACGAAACAAGAAGCAAATTTTGGATAATAAAAAAAAGGAGGATAACATTGTCTATTTTAACTGTGGGAACCAAAAGTGTACTATTGAAGCCTTTCTTTTTATTTCAATGTTATTTATCTTGTGTTAAAAATTTTTAAGTTATTTTGTTCTAAACTTTAAAAGCTTCAATTTAATATAGCGTAGATACTTATTACTTAAAGAATAAAACAAGAGGGCGTATTTTTTAAAATAAAAAAGAACTTAATCTCTTGAGAGAATAAAGATTCATTTATGCATAGGTCGACACAAGGTAGCTTGTATTCACTATTTCTTTCTTTTTTTTGTTTTGTGAAACTTATATTATAAAACGTTAGGGTTGCATTTTTTCGCAAGACATTAATGGATTTTTGTTTTTTGTTAACAATTGATTTGGAGTAGTTTTCCTTTCATTTAAGAAACTTTTTAATTCTCTTACATCAATGGGTTTCAAACATTCAGACTTGGATTTCACTAAAGTAAAAGAAACTCAAAATACATTGAGATAAGTAAGTTCAAGTGATTCCAATATCATTTTATTATTGTATTGAATAAGTGAATAAACCTTAATATACTTTCTTATATCTTTATATCAAGTTATCTAATCCTACTATTAAAATATGATAAGTATTTGACTGAATATTTAGGATATTTATCATATTATTAAAAGTTTACGTGCTTATTTGTATTATATATACATGTTTTAATTAAAAAGTAAAAGATAAAATAAAATATAAATAATAAAAAACAAAGGAGTTTGTTTGGGACTTTTGTTCTATTAGTGAACATATCCCACACGTCCTACTAAACCTAAGGACCAAACTTGTGGATCACACAAAATCCATTTTCATAATCAGATAAGTCACAAATCTTTTTCTTCCCTTTTTATATAAAGCCCTTTTTTCACTTCATCGATCTCTCTAGATCAGATTTCCTTTTTTCATAAAAAAAAAATTGCAATTGAAAAGAGAAGAATGATATGGAGATATTATTAATTTTAAATTACAATTAACAAATTAATTGAATTAAATTAAATTAAGCTTATGTCAATATTAATTATAATTTTGGCATCAAAAAGTATTAATTATAATTTTAATATAGGAAATTAATTTAAATTGTAATATTTTTTTGAAATTATCAAAAAATATTATTAAATATTTTCAACATGAATATTTCATATTAAATAAATAAATATATTATGTAAAATAAACAAATTTAAATGAAGATAAGATAAGAAAGTATATTAAGGAATAAGTGAATAAACCTTAATATACTTTCTTATATCTTTATATCAAGTTATCTAATCCTACTATTAAAATATGATAAGTATTTGACTGAATATTTAGGATATTTATCATAGTATTAAAAGTTTACGTGCTTATTTGTATTATATATACATGTTTTAATTAAAAAGTAAAAGATAAAATAAAATATAAATAATAAAAAACAAAGGAGTTTGTTTAGGACTTTTGTTCTATTAGTGAACATATCCCACACGTCCTACTAAACCTAAGGACCAAACTTGCGGATCACACAAAATCCATTTTCATAAGCAGATAAGTCACAAGTCTTTTTCTTCCCTTTTTATATAAAGCCCTTTTTTCACTTCATCGATCTCTCTAGATCAAATTTCCTTTTTTCATAAAAAAAAATTGCAATTGAAAAGAGAAGAATGATATGGAGAAATTATTAATTTTAAATTACAATTAGTAAATTAATTGAATTAAATTAAATTAAGCTTATGTCAATATTAATTATAATTTTGGCATCAAAAAGTATTAATTATAATTTTAATATAGGAAATTAATCTAAATTTTAATATTTTTTTGAAATTATCAAAAAATATTATTAAATATTTTCAACATGAATATTCTATATTAAATAAATAAATATATTATGTAAAATAAACAAATTTAAAGGAAGATAAGAAATAATTGAAAAGGAAAAAAAATCTCATATATACTCTCTCTCGTTTAAATGTTTGGCTTATTACTTAAAAAAATAAAAACGCCACTTTACAATTAAGCGTTGTTTTTTGAAACGTAGGAATTTGATTAAAAAAGACATTTTTTTCATAAGAAATGTAGGAATTTGTAAAAAAAAAATTACAATTAAATGATTTCCAACTTGTTTTCTTAACTACACTCCAGTACTACTGACAATCAATTTTCATGAAGAAATAGACAGATTGATCCAGTGAGATAAATTATCCATTTTTTAAAGAAAGAAGAATTCTAATAATATATTTGTCTACATATATAATTCCCCATTTTTGTTTACAAAAAAGATTTTTCATAACATATCAATAAAACGAAAGATCTTAGTGAAAAAGGTGGAACTCAAACAAAACATGTATTGAAAGAACGAAAATTAATTTATGTAACACCCCTCATGACTTTGTTTTGGCATTATGTGCAAAATCAAAGAAAAACAAGACGGAGGAAGGTTCAAGTAGAGTCTGAAAGAGTTCCACGCCACGATGAGAGGTAGGGCCGCCGCGGCAAAAGCAAGTCCAGTGGCGTTGTTTTAACTGAAACACGGTGGAGCCATGGCAGACTTATCTGAGGCTGCGGCGAGACTCGGATTTCTAGTTTAAATTAGAAACATTTCGAACAAACAGAAAGAAAGAAACGAAGGGGAGCGATGGAGAAGAACGGAGGAGCTGTGCTAGGGTTCGAGTTTTCTGGCCATTAGGAGTGACATTCAAACCTTAGAAGCTTAGATTCACGTTAGTAAATAATCCCTACTCCACTCTCTCCATTTTTCTTCGATTGAATTTGGGGTTTTTCGGTTATGAGTTGGGATTTCCGGTTTGGGACGGAATCCACCAATTGAAATGGATAATATGGGGTTAAGGAAGTGCGTTTTGGTGTTCTTGTTGGTTGAATGTGAATTTTGAAGGGTTTATGCATGATTTGAGCTTAACCTAGGTTATTTTTGGCCAGGGCTCTGGGGAATTCAAAGTGTTTGTGGTTGAGTAGTATTTGAATGGTCCTCAAGGGCTTATTGATGCATGAAAGGAGTGTTGGAACCTTGGGTTAGGCCTAAAATGGTTGAATTGTGGTTTTGGCTAAATGGTATATTGTGTTAATTGAAGAATTGTGATATTGTGAAGGTTGTTTGGTAGCCTGAGAGGGGTTCAAGCATGTTAGACAACTCGAGAAGCTTGTGGAAATAGTGTACGTGTGATAATGACAATTGAGGTGACCGGATGTTTGTTTGTATTGTATTGTATTGTTTATATTGTATGATGTTACATATATTTTTATATATATGCATATTTCTTTCTAACCACAATATAGATGTGTTTGTGTGTACTATTTTCTATATATCATGATATGCACATAGCTAGATGATGATTATGATGACTATGATAATGATTAGAGATGATGATATTGATGTGACATGACATGATAAATACATGACATTGTGTCATATGATGATGATAATTATATGATGATATGAGCATCACCACATGGCATTGTGAGATTGTGACAGATGGTGGATTGGGTGGTGATGACAATATGATATGATATATGATGATATGAAATATGATGACATGAGATATGATTAGGGAGGATAAGGATGGATCCCTATCACTAAATTCTCCCCTATGGCCAAGGGAACTAAGTGGCAGTAAACTGCACCTTCCTTAAATCTCCACCAATTTGAGTGGTCCAGGGGAAAGAGAACCACGGTTCAAGCACTAATATAACCTTTGGCCTAGTTACATTAGTGTAAAGTGAGTTTGGTAATGTCCCGGAATTAGTCTTCACCGATTGTTGAAAGGGAATTACCTATATGAAATGTCATGTTATGACGACAATCTGTGGTTCTAACTGTGTGCGAGTGAGACATGCATTCCATTCAGTTTATATTGCATTCATGGATTGTTTGAGATATATGTATATATATGTGCATGGTTGTTCCCAGTTACTAAGACATTGTCTCACATCCCTCTCCCATGAACTAACCTTTCAGGTGATGATTCTAGCACTAGTTCTGAGAAGCCAAGGGAGTAGCATCGGACATGGGAATACTAGGTTTATGTAGTTTGTGTGTGTAATTTGGATATGTATCTTGTGCCAAGTAGGATAGAATGTTTTGTAATGGATGTTTGACATAGATAGGGATTATTATGAATGAATGTATGCATGGTTATATATGTGGAATTGTGTTGTATTGGGGTATTTACATGGTTTTGGATGTTGGGAAGTCAATATGGTAGTGTTTGTGAGATCAGAGTGGATTTAGGCCTCGTTGGTGTGTTTTAGAGCCTGTAGCTCATTTTGTGAAGTTGGGGTTCAAGGGGGTCAAATATCATAGGAGTAGTTCCTTTGGGGTGAAACCTCTTTGAACAAGTTAGTTTGAGAGTTTTGAACCTGTATGAATGGTCTTCAAGTGACCATTTGCCTTTGATGGCAATTGGAGGTGGTTAGTAGTGAGTTTTGGTCAATAAGTGGCCAAAACAGTGTCAAGAGTCCAAAATCTCCATACGGTGTTGGATTGAGGTGAAGTTAGTGTCTATGGATAGATTGGAATTATATTAACTTGTAGGAGTTAGAATCGAGTCAATAGGAGGTCAAAGTATAAAGTTATGTGCATTGGAAGTTCACCCCGATGTTAGAAATTTGCTGGTATAGAAAACCAGCAGGGGGCACCGCGGCGCCAGAGAATCCAATAGCTAGTGAAAAACAGAGGAGGTCTAGAGCCGCGGCGATACTGTAGCGGCTGCGGCCCCAGCCCAGTGTTTGGTGTTGTTTGGTTTGTTTCTACTATTCTGAAGTTTCGGGAAATTGTTTTGAGATGTTTGGGTTGCATTTTGTTGGTTTTTGAAATTTATGATCAAGTTTGGAGATGTTTGGAGGTAGAGTGTTACAATTTATGTTGTGTATAGTTAACTAATAGATCTGTTTGGATAAAAATAAGAACACTTATTATAGTTTTGCCACCTAAGAAACACTAGCTTAGATAGTAAATTCATGTCACGTCAGATATAGCATTTGTTTCATGTGGTGATAATAATGAATATTTATCCACAAATTAGAGAAAATCAAATCATTCATATATATATATATATCATCAAGATTAACATCACCAAGATTTGGGATAGATGAACGAGTATGGCCATCATTATAGTATGAATGTGATGAAATCGGAACAAATTAAATAATTTGATTAATGAACAAGTGAACTAGATTCTCATTCCATCTAAAACACTTTACAGAAGCAAAATCGACAAAAATTAGTAAAAAAACACTATAAAATTTGTCAACCACTAGTAAAAAATGCGGAAAAATTAATTTTTTATTTTTATATAATATTTATGTATCTAATTAAAAATATTCTTTTTAGTGGACAAAAGTATCCTTACTAGATCAAGTACAGGTTTTCCTTGGAATAAAAAGAGTAAAGGCTAAACCATTCCAACTAATTTTTTATGTGCAAGAGTTGAAAATCAAACCCCAATCACTTGTTTAAGGGATAAGAGCCCCTGTTAGGCTACTACTTACACAAATTTTGATGGTGTTAAAAATATATTAATTTAATTTTGATATATTCCTTCATAATTCAGTTATAATCAAATTAAGGAGATTCTAAAAACATATATATACATAAATTATGTACCAAGAAGCAAATTAAAGTATTTTTTCCTCCTTATACAATTACAAAAGGGTATTATTCTCTCACTCTTCCTCTTTACTCAAATTTTTATTCTCTTTATATTTAATTTTTTTCTTGTCAAACTTATTTTCTTTTTCTTACGGTGAGAATCAAGCAAATCAACTGTGAGGAAACTGACTTGAATTTTGATATATATTGATAGAACAAGAATTATAAGTGAACTAGACTGTGGAACTCTTGTTTTGCAGGAAATCTAAGATAAGTTCACAGCTTATCCATAGTATTTCTTTCTAAAAATATTTATATATATATTATAGCAAATGATGATCATCCACCAAAAATAGTAAATTAGGGTGATGTACCGCGCATCAGGGTAGCGCTATTACAATAATTAAGATCAACATATTAAAAAGCGATGTTATATTTAGTAGGAAAAATTTCACTCACTAATGTAACTACTTTAGTTGGTATTTCTAACACAAACATCATCTAAAAGTATCTTTTTAGTTCGTGTTTCTTAAACACCAACCAAAGACTCATTTTTTATCAGCATTAGAATAGTTGGGGTTTTTAAAACGCCAATAAAAGTAAAAAATAAATACCAAATATTCCCATTTTTATTGTAGTGACTTAAATATCAAGAAAATAAAATAATTTTAAAAAAAATATTCTAATTTACCCTAATTTCAAAAAACTATCAAGATTTTGAATTGGAAGACAAAAATGAAAATGCACCTTCTATGTAAATAACTCATTTACAAGTGATAATAATATATTTGCAAGAGATAATAGTATATTTAAAAATGATAATAGTATATTTACAAGTAATACAGCCTCATTTACAAGTTATAATAGTATCAGTTGTAAATGAACATATTTCACTTGTTAATATATTATTATCACTTGCAAATGAGTCACTTTTACAAGAAGACACTTTTATCTTTTACCTTTCAATTTTAATTCTAGTTACAAATCTAGATATTTTTTTGGAATTAGAGTAAAATAAGGTAATTTTTTAAAATTATCTTATTTCCTTAGTATTTAACTGAAATTTTCCCAATTTAGTAAGCAAGATCTTTCACAACGATAATATTCTTATTTATATATTTAGGTCGGCAAATTTTCTCAAGTTGGGCTGATCTCCGACAACTTTTTAAGCAAATATTATAGGGGCAATGACACTTGAGAACTAAAACTTTCAATTAATTCCATTTTAGGACTAAAAAATTTGAAAATACCAGAAAAGGATCATGTCTCAAATTAATTAAAAATGTAAATATGAAATGACCTAAATACCCTTGTAAAAAGGTTTTACACTCAACATTTACTTTTTACTACTCTTTTTCATAAATTTGACCCTGAACATTTCCAAATTTACACTGAACACATTGTGAAATATGAGTATAAAATTGAGGAAGTTTAATGTCAAATTTATGAAAAATAGTAGTAAAAAGCAGATGTTGAGTAGTAAAAAATGAAAGTTGGGTATAAAATTCTGAGACTTATCCAGTATAAAATCAGGGATCTCTAGTGTCAAATTGTGGAACATGAATAGTAAAACACAGAAGATGAGTATAAAATTTTGAGAGTTGAATTCTTTATTGTATCCAGTATAAAATCGGGGAAGTTGAGTGTTAAATTTTAGAAAAATAGTAGTAAAAAGTAGATGTTGAGTGTAAAATGTTTTAATAAAGGCATTTAGGTCATTTCCTATTTAGAATTTTAATTAATGTAAGACATGGTCCTTTTTTGATATTTTCAAATTTTTTAGTCCTAAAATAAGATTAATTGAAAGTTTTGGTCCTCAAGTGTCATGTCCCCAATATTATATATGTACATGAGTTTATTATGGACTTTAAAGCAACCCCACCAACATTGTAAGGAAGAAAGAAAGAATGTGGTTCAGCTTTACAAAATAAAATGGAAACAAACACAAAAAGAATCCAGATTCGGTGCTTGTAATGGGATTAGTATTTTGTATTCATTTTTTTAATTATTTGAATTCTCAACATTAAAATTGAACAATCCAAATTTAATTTAATTTTATCTTTTACAATTTTAATACTTTTATTTTAATAGGAGTAAAATGTAAATTTAAAGTAATTTTTTAATTGTCAAATTTTTTAAGCAAAATACTAATTTAACCAAAAAAATAAATTAAAGAATACGAAATTCAAAGAATCAAAAGCAAAACTGTACTGAGTACTGTATGTATAGATTTCATCAAAATTAAATCTGAACTGAATGAAAAGGTACGAGTTTACTGATAACTCAGAATTTAAAGAAGCATGCTATTCAACTCGGGGGGTGTGGTTGAGTGGAATGGACTCATCCACCCTTAACCAAATGTCAGGAATTCGAATCCTGACTTTGGGTATGGAGCAGCCTTAAATCTCCGGGCCAGCTGTCCCACCCTTTGAGGTGCCTACAAGTCAGCGAGGGGATTAGTCACCGTGTTCGACGACCTGGTTTCTACCAAAAAAAAAAAAAGAAGCATGCTATTCAGACTCCACTTGATATATATTATGAAAAGCAATTGTTCTTCCGAAAAAGAAAGTGCAATATTACTTTTCCAAATTGCGATTGAAGATTTAAACTACATGGGTTCCTTTTTTAAAAATTCTACCATATTGTTTATAAAAAGTGTATACTTTATGTTCATTCTCTATCAATGCCACCTTTTTTTTTTTAATTTCTTTGTTTTCAATCGCAATGTCCATTCTAAGCATCCCTCCTTGATAGAGATTCCTAAGCCCACCGCACTAACTAGAGAGAGATCAACAATAATCAAATTAAAATTCTCTTCCATGAAAATATCATTTTATACATTGAGTTGCAAATCTTTATTTTCAATTCCAATTAAATAGATGGTAGATTAAAAATATATAATTACATTACCAACTCAAAGTTGACATAAATAGTTGGAACTCTTGTTCGTTAAGCAAGTAGTCAAGAGGTTTAATTCCTAACTTTATATATATGAAACAAACATATACTCCCTCCATTCCAATTTATAAAACCCTTTTAAAAAAAATCTACAGATTAAGATAGGTAGTTAAAATTAGTTGACAGAGTATATATACAATTGCAGTATACAAGATCTATAAGTATATATTAACAAATTTACTTAGCAAAATATTTATATATCATATTATATACTATTAATTTGGATTTTACCCCAACTTCTCTTATTCTTAACTTTTGAATCATCATATTAAATTTGGACAGTTCAAATTTAATATATTTTTTCCCAATTTTTGTTTTCTCAATCATCATGTTTTGAAATATTAAATTTCAATTGTCTAAATTTAATTTAAAATGTTAAAAACCGAAAAGTAGAGAAGAGTTAAGAAATAAGAGCGAGAAGTCCCATCATATATAGTTTGTTGAATGAACATGTATATGAAGTTATGAACAGAAAGAGAATAAAAAACAATTTTTTCAATGGTTTAAAATATAATGAAAAAAATAAATACTATCAATAATGATAACAACAGCATTGTCATTATAATTATAAATATTATAAAAGCAACTTTACTTCCAACTTTTGGTTCATTTCATCACAAGAAACAGTGTTTAAGAGAATCATAATCCAATCGAGAGACAAATAGACACGGCTCAGGAAAAATGGACATGTTGTTCATAAAGAATTAAAGATGACGTAGAGAAATGATTCGAGGTTTGGTATATAAATAGAAAGGGCCTTCCCAAGTTTTGTCTAGTAACACACACACACACAGCTAGATTCTTCTCTATAGTATTATATCTTCCTCTTCGTTCTTCAATTTCTTCACTGAGCACAGTTATATATTTATATATAATAAGAAATGGCGTGTGAGAACAAGCAGCTTGGATGTTATGGAAGGTTCCTTGAGAGCTCAAAACCCTACTTTGCCATGATCGCTTTGCAGTTTGGATATGCAGGCATGAACATCATCACTAAGGTTTCACTCAACCAAGGCATGAGCCACTATGTCCTTGTGGTTTATCGTCATGCCTTCGCCACTGCTGTCATTGCTCCTTTCGCCTTCATCTTCGAAAGGTTTGTACGTACCATTTCGTGTAAATTTGAATCATTCCATCGATATAAACAACATAAATTTCTTCTTTCACGAAATGCTCAGAATTTTTACTTTTCTGCCTTAATTTGAGAGGATGCATGGGAGTACTTTTTGTTAGTTAATGATTGTTCAATATTTTGCAGGAAAGCTCAACCAAAGATAACATTTCGAATATTCATGCAAATTTTCATCCTTGCTCTGCTTGGGTAATTAGTTTCCTTCTTCCCCTTTATATATAATTTAATATGCATTTAATTTGCACCATAACTGTAATTAAATTCAACCATTTTGTTTATGTATTAACCATAAATATATACTTTTTGTTCTTGAACAGGCCTGTGATTGATCAAAATTTCTACTATGCTGGGTTGAAATTCACATCCCCAACCTTCTCTTGTGCAATGAGCAACATGCTTCCAGCCATGACTTTTGTGATGGCAGTTTTATGCAGGTAAGCACATGCAACTACTTTAACTATGGAAGTCTATAAGCACAAGTTTCAAAAGTGACCTAATTCACATTAGATATGGAGAAAGTCACTTTCTATCAGTGGCACTGTGCAGTAGGAGGAGAGAGATAGAAAAAGTGATTAAACCAACCTGATAGGTAGATCCCACCACTATCTCTATATTTCTCCTCATTGCATAGCCCTTTTGCTACAAAGTATATATCTGTTTCCTACATAACTATTAAGAGTGGCAGAGACTCTCTCCAATAGCTAGGCCATCCAACTGGAGAGAGATAAAGATAGTGGTAGGACTCACCTAATAGGTGTACTTGTGCCCCACCACTCTAGTTATCTCTCTTTTCACTACATGGTCTAGGGAATCTGATTATTCCGACATATTAGCTAATAATAATAATCTTCATATAAGTTTTTCTTTTCAAGAGACTAATTTTTTTATTTTGAGATTATGATGAGAAGGATGGAGAAGATCAACATGAAGAAGGTGAGGTGTCAAGCAAAGGTAGGGGGGACCATAGTGACAGTGGCTGGGGCCATGCTGATGACACTGTACAAAGGTCCCATTGTGGAGATGGTGTGGACCAAACATGCCCACTCTCACAACACAACCAATCAAACAAGCAACACTACAAGTAGTTCTTCCTCTGACAAACAGTGGTTCATTGGCTCCATTTTCCTTATCATTGCAACTTTTGCTTGGGCTTCCCTTTTTGTATTACAAGTAAGACATCATAAACACCTCAATTATTGCTACCCCCTAGTAGTGATTCTTATGTGTACTCAATCTATAGACTAATTAAACTAATTATCTGTGAAACTGATAGATTTGGGTTCTTTTAGTTTATCTAAAAAATATAATAATGCCTATTGATTTGAAAGAAATTTAGGCTCTATCACTTTAATGGGAAAAAATATATTATTTTGAGTAAACTTTGAATGTTCTTTTATTATAAATTATCCATATTTTTTAAGAATAATATTTTATTTTTAATGAACAAGTTTTAAACTTTTTATTAGATCAATTCAACTGCAAAGATTTATCCAGAATGAGTCATTTTAAAGGTGTGCATGTGAGACAAACCTGAATCTAGGTAATTTGTTAAATTATTTGTGATGAGAGAGATAGACACACTGGCATAAGATTTACTTGTCAGTATATATAGGTCCCACTCTGTCTCTCTCTTCGCTTGAACAATTAATCAATTAACTAGTTTTAATCGTGTATGAGACCTTTCATAGACAAATTATCATGAAGAGAGATATAAGATATAATATATATATATATATAACTTTTTAGTGAAATTATATATTTCGTTATAATCTTTAGTCTGATACTCATCTTGAGATTAAAGTTTGGCTAAAAGTTATATAGAACTCTTTCTTTATGCATGACTCTAACAATATTTGTGTACATGAATGGGATTGGACAGACAAAAGCATTGGAGACATACAAGAGTCATCAGCTAAGCCTGACATCATTAGTGTGCTTCGTAGGAACACTTCAGGCAATTGCTGTGACTTTTGTGATGGAACACAATCTTTCTGTGTGGAGAATTGGCTGGGACATGAACTTACTTGCTGCTGCCTATGCTGTAAGATAGATATATCCTCATCAATCAATTAATTAATTAAAGGCTCTTCTTTTTTTCTTTTAGGAAATGGCAGTTGGAGACCAAAAGTTTGAATTAAATATAGTAAAAGATCTTGTAGTTTTTTCAGTAGTAAATACAGGATAAAGCAGTAGTAAATTTATGATGTTCAGTAGTAAAAAAATTACAAGATCATTTACTGTATTTAATTCAAATTTTTGGTCCCCATGTGTCATTTCTCCTTTTTTTCTTAAGGAAAAAGGCTCTTCTAATTAATTAAAAATAATTAACACTATATATGTATTAATTTAATGTCATTTTTTTTAATGTTATGTAGGGGATTGTCACATCTGGCATATCATACTATGTACAAGGATTGGTGATCAAGAAGAAAGGACCTGTCTTTGCTACTGCCTTCAGCCCTTTGATGATGATTATTGTGGCCATCATGGGCTCCTTCATCCTTGCTGAAAAGATTTTCCTCGGAAGGTATGTATCTCATTATATATATATATTATAGAGAGAAAGAGTAAATTATTGAGACAAAAGTTTTGCTGAAATTATACAAATAATTTATTTTCAAAATTTATGCAAATATTTTTTAAAAATAAGAATGAATTACAAAGATCTCTCCTAAGTTACACAATTAAAAATAAAAATGAATTACTCTAACCTGCCTTGAAATCAAATTACATAAACACCCCTAAATTTTGACAAAATTATACAAACCTCCTATCTTTTGTGGATATTTTGAAGATAGAGGGAAAATTGCATAATTTCAATAAAGAGTCTATAGTAATTAAATGAATAATGCAGCTTGTTTTTCAAACATTGTATAATTCACAAAAGAAATATGTCTAGTTTAGCAATGAAACTCAAAGAGGCTTGTTTGTGTGTTTATATGTATTAATTAAAAAATTATTATGGTGATTTATTTTTTCTCTATTTTTATTTGGACCTATTATTAATTGAGAATAATTGACTTTGTGGGTGCAGTGTGATTGGGAGCATCTTAATAGTTGTTGGATTGTACTCTGTCTTGTGGGGAAAGCATAAAGAAACAGTGGAAAACAAAGTGGCTAAGGAGATAGCCTTACCCATGAAGACCTCTCAAGTTGATGGAAATATTAATTATGCAGATCATGATCATAAACAATTTAATGAAGCAAAATCAGAGAAACCGGAATCCATCAAGATCGATTCTGTTCTCATTAGCATGCCTCACACCAGCCAAGAGCAAAAAGCTTAAGCTTTTTGGAATTTCAACAGACATGACTTTTTTTTTGGCATGTTTGTAATATTATCTAATTAGCTGCATAATTTTGAAACAAACTCTCAACTGATTATATCATCAGTCTATTAAAGAAGTTTGCTCCTCCATTTCCTTTTCATTTATCTTCTTCCTTATTCTTCTCTTTAATTGATCATTTTCTCTAATTTTCTATATTTTGATTGTGGCAGAATATATCTAGCTAATATCTGATTCAGCCTCCACTGAGGCTGATCATGGTTTCACGTTTTATATTTTGTCTGTGAGTGTGTTTGTGTTGGGGGTGGTCGTGTGGATAAAAAAGCAGTTTCAGTACTTTAACTTTATCTGAAGTTTCACTTTCATCCCTTGATTTTATTTGACTTCAATTTAGTTTTGTATTTCATCCTTTAATTTTATTTTGTTCAACTTACCGTAATATAAATAATAATTTCATTCATTTTATCAACAAGTCACACAGGACTTTGTTAAGTATTTAAATTTAACTAAACAAAGCTAATTAAAGAGATGAAAATGAAATCTTGAATAAAATTAAAGGACTAATATTATATTTGTGTGTCTATGTGTTATTGAACCGTTTACTAGAGGGTAACAAAATTAACCGAATGTTTCTAATTAGTCACAATATTCATGGTTTGTAAACAGTTAGGTTATATATTTGGTGTATTTCCTTGTTTGACTGATGTGTCATAGGTGTTCTTATTAGTTGTCGTGTTTATGTTAGTATGGTATCCTTTTTTTTGTAATTAATATGTATCTTGTACTTTACGTTTGATTTTTGCATTAATATAGGCCAAAAAAATTAGGTTTTAATAATATATTTTTCAATAATTTGATTATACATTTATGGGAATCTGCGTTGCACCCACATTTGAAGTGCATGCATGCATATGATGCTTCATTCCAGTATTTAAAACAGTTTTAAAATTAAGTGAAAGCATCAAATTAAGCTACTTGAGAATTCCTTAAAGAGTGAATCACAATAATTAATATTCTTCCATTCATCCATGATCTGATCGATATCGATAATATTCCATTGGAAGTATATGAGATTCCTCTATCTATCGATCTCTTGCCTGTTTCATATCTAATTGGATTAAGTTATATTCTTCAATATTGGAATACTGTGATGGTGCGTGTCTTGTTGATTAGCAACCATTCCCATTGATTCTGATGCTGCTTCATATATAAAGTGTGAATCCTCAATTTGCAGAAATTACTTCTTAAGCATAAACCTAAAATACTTAAGTATTAGGAGAAGTCTCGTCTCACTCATAGGCCAATTCCTCTTGAAGCCCTTCAAAATCTTATTTTGCGGGCATCCCTATCCAAGAAAAATTTTTGGGAACTAATTGATGAGTAGTTGTGGGTTGTGATTGAGTACAATCACTTGAGTTACTTAATCAGAATATCTAATAAAATGATAATAATAACTCGTAAGCCAACTTGGTTAAAATAAAGTTTTGACAAGTTATTGATTCTTTAAAAAGTTTAATGAAATTATTTTTAATTGTAATTAAACAAAATACATATTAAATGGAAGAATGATTTTTTAATGTAAGAGGTAAAATAATGCTTCTAATTAAAACTAAAATATAAAAAAAATGTGTACGTTATTTTCTATCTTCATATTAAGGTTCACTCTCAAAGGGAAAAGGAATTTCCATAATTAGCTATCATAATAGACAACTCTTTCCCCATTAGTTGATGGAAGTGAGATTTCCAATAAAAAAGCCATTACTGCCCACCAAACACAATAAAAGGGATTTTCTTTTTACTTGTCCATTTCTTGAAACCTCTCCCACCAACCAAATTTGACTCAAGTCTGTGCAAAATTCTCTAAATTAAAGGGTTACTTGATATACTTCTAAGAAAATAATTTTTAGAGACGTTAATTTCTCAACAAGTTCATGAAAAACATGCTTGATTAATTTTTTATTTGTCAAGAAGTTCAAATTATTTTTTAAATAAATAAATTATGTTTTAATGTTAATAGCATAAATGCCTTTTTATTTCATAATTTTTTAAAGAAATTAAAGGTCTTTTTGAAAAATTATTACAAAACATTTAGCAAGTAAAACTTTCCAAGGTTTAGGGTCTATTTGACAGTATTTTCTGTTTTATTATTCTGAAAATAGTTTTGTAAAACTATTTTCGAGAATAAGTTTTGAAAACAAGAAAACATAAAAATCTGTTTGAATAATTGTTTTCAAAATCATAACTAGTGAGTGATATGTGAGTTATTCAAAATTTATAACTTTACCATTAATGAGGTGGATGTTTCCCATATTTTCTTGTATTTTCCAGAACAAAAACTACAAAACACCTTAAAGTTGTTCTAAATTTTCTGTTCTTTTATTTTTCTGTTTTCCAGAACAGTTTATAAAAAACAGGTTTACCAAACAAGTTTTCTGAATTTTCTATTTTCAAAAACAAAAAAACTGTTTTAAAAAACAGAATCAAACAGGCTCTTAGCTTGGGAAGTATCACTTTCCCAATTAAATCCAACTTATCAAAAACTTCTACATTTTCTGCTAACTAAACAAGAGTCATTTATCTACTACATGAAAAGTTTAACTTTCCACCCATATTTATCTTATACCAAGTGAGTCCTAAGTTATTATCAATATTTTCAACATGTCAATGTTGGGTTGGAGCTGCATCCTTTCCTAGCAAATTGTGTCACCAGAAAACAAATAAATTTACATGCATATGAGCACAATTCAGGTAAGCGTATCAGGAAAATTCAGAAAAAAAAAATATATATATATATATATATAATTGCTTTTATTGATTGATTGCTTGGAGTGAGCGTAGAACGTTGCAAAGTAAACCATTTTTAAATACTAACCAATTCTTGGAAAACACATTGACCCTCAATTAATCCAGATTAATTAAGTCAGATCTAATTATATAGGTGTAAAACTCTCTCAATATTAATTTTCATTCATACACAAAACTTAAATTTAAGATCATGTTTAAGAACAAATGCCAAATCACTTAAACCAACTACCATTGTTAAAGTAAACTTATTTTCAATTATATGTTTTGTGTCACTCTATTTGCATAATGAAAGAACATGAACACGTACCATACATATTATATATATTTATAACATACATGAAGGATCAGAATAAATCATTTGTGGGAACCTCTTTTTTCTAAATATGCTCTTTCGGTATTATGGTGGACAAACTTGAAAGTTGTTATTTTCATCACACCAAAATGTTACAAAATCACGATTCTGATTCTTTAAAACACATCTATACTTTGGGAGCACATCGTTCTTTAAATTTCTCAAACAAATCATACAGATCTCGAGAGAATATTTAGTCACAAAAGTAAGTGCCTAATTGGCATTAATTTTTGAAATTGGAAAAAGACATGGGGAGAGAAATACTATGAGAAAAAATAAGGAGAAACCTAAATAAAAAAATATTTAAATTCTTTCTTATTTTCTCCGCAAATTTTCCTTTACCCCCTCCCATGTTTCCCCTCATCCAAACAAAGGGTAAGGATGAGAAGTGACACCTTAAATTTGATAATCCATCATAAATGCATTGTTCATTTGTTGTAAAATTTTTGGGATGCCATAATTTGCAATGAAATCATTCTTTCTGAAAATCTGTTGCAAAACAGTTTATGAACATTTGTCCTTGATTAGTGATAATTTTCTTCATTACATATTTGCTTTTTTGTGTTGTGGTGTTATTCTCAATACAGTATAATTCAACTTAATTTATAAGGAAATTCATTTACTTTTACACTAGAAATCATCTTTAGGGAAATTAATTATTTTATTCGTGATTGCATGCACGGTAAAATAATAGAAAATTTGAATTCAACTTATATATACTTCATCCATTTTAAAATATAGGACAGATTTAGTGGAATAATGTTTTAAAATATAAGTTATTTTATGAAAATTAGTAACTATTTAATAGATTTTTCAATTTTACCCCCATTTATGATAGATCTCAATTAAAGTGGGTATTTAACTTTTTTTTAGGATTAAGAGATTAAAAGATATAGTCGTAATTAAGATAGGGTAATTTAATGAAGGTAGTTTTAGAAAATTATCATAATTTTTTAAAAAATTATGACATATAACTAATTTTAACTACTCTCCTTAATGGGAGTGAAGTGGTTATATCTGCTCTATATTTTAAAATGGAGGGAGTATATATATAAGTGATTTTTAAAAAACCAATCATTTAAAATATTCATTTCAAATTTAGGAGGGAATTATGAAACTTTTGTACAATAAAAAGGGATGAAGAATCTCACGTCATAGTAATCATCATAATATTAATCTAAAGATCATTGATTCAACCTTTGCTGGATATATATCATATTATTCCTACCATCTCAATCAAAATTAGTTAGAATCCACTAAATTTATCGAATATCGAGTGAGTTTTGATAAACAAAAAAACAAAGACGAAAAACAAAACTTGATCCAAAACTTGTTTGATTTATTTTGTATGATGTTTGGCAATTTTTTTATTTCCCCTTGGATAATCATTTTCCAGCCAAAACGTGGTCCAAGGATAAGCAATAGTGGATTTGCTTTTCTGTTCTCCTTCTTCATTCTTGTCTGTATTTATTTTAAAGTCAGATAAAAATGGATCAATAAAAATGAGATAAAATGAAAAAATTAGGAAAATAAAATTTTCATAAAATTCCTCCTATCTATTAACCAAAATGTTCCTTCAAAATTTTAATTTTCATAGATCATGACCTATAAAAAAATATTATATCACATATATTATGTTCTTAATTTATAGATTAAATTTTAATCCAAGTAAATTAAATTAATCATGAGATAGAGTTTAAGCTAAATTTAGAGAAAAATTATGAATTTTGTCAAAACCAATTTTCAAATAAATCATCCAAATATAAATACGTTAGTTCAAAATCAATTTTTATCATAACTATGTTACAAAATCAATTCTACGAAAACTCATTTTTAACCTACTAAAAAAAAAAAACCCTTATTACAAAATTTGGGAGTCCAATAAGCAAAACAATTGTCCCCATAAAAAAAAAATTTCCAATGCCTAGCTATATCTTCCTTAATGGCATAACTTTTCTGGACTTCAATGGTTAAAAACAAAAAGGAATTCCGGACTTCAATACTTAAAAACAGAGCCCATTACATACTTCATTAATGGAAAGAGTCAAAAGTTTTCGACCCATCTGGCATAGGCCCAATTAAAAAATGCCTAAGTGTCTCACTACACAAATGGGCCAATACCCAGGACTTAGATTTATTCTCTTGAGCCTAAGAAGTCCAATTTTCCAAAAACAACAGAAAGGAGTCCAATTTTCCAGACTCGAGCTTTGAAGCAACGTTAAATCCAAGCGTTGATTGTCTCTCTTCCACTTTGACCACAACCCTACAAAATAAAAAATAAAAAATTCCCATTGCAGCACAACTTGAGAAATGTTTTTTAAGATGCTATAAAAATTGGATCTTGGTATCTAAGACAATAAGATGTACTTTTTCAATTTTATTTTTAATTCAATGGTAAAGATCCCACTATCAAAGACACCAAGATTCTTCCTTTATAATAGTACAGGGATCAAGTTATGCCTAGAGCCGAAAAAACGGGTTTCAACCCGTAAGTTGGCTCGTTTTGGCCCATTTTATGGCGGTCCTGGGCTGAAAAAAACAGAGCTCATATTGAGGCGGTCTTTTTTCAGCTCGGTCCGCTTAACCCGCGGGTTAGCCCGTTTAACCCGCTTGTTTTTTTTTTTCCTTCAAATTATCTTTTTTTTTCTTTATATATATTTTATTTAATATTGAAACTTGAAATTAGAATTGTCTTATACTTAAAGTTAAAATTTCCCCATATTTCATATTTAATGTTGTTGGATTATAATACTTACATAAATAATGATTAATATGTGTTAATGTATTTTGATAAATTGATAGTTTATATGATTTCTATTTCTAATTTAATTTGGACTAAACTTATATACTTTTCATGCTATTCATCCATTAAAATTTAACATGTAGACCTTTCAAATTTTTTTAAGTTTAAGAAGTTAAAAATTTTAATATATAATAAATAACTAAATCTATAATATATTAAAAAATAATCCACATATTAATCTTTAATTGGAAAATAACACTTAAAGCACATAAGAAAAAATATATAAGTATTTTTTATTTAATTATGAATCAATCATATTATTTTTTTTATTATTCATATTAGTGATTTAGGTTATTATTTAAATATAAAAAAATTGAAAATATATATATATATATATAATATTTGGCGGGCTAACCCGCCAACCCGCCGTGGCGGTCCTGGGCTGGGCAAATCCTAGCCGACCAGAAAATGAGCTGGCCCGCCCCCAGCCCCTTTTCTGGCAACTCGCCACGGGCCAGCCCATTTTAGGGCAAACTGACCCGTTTCTCAGCTCTAAGTTATGCCTCATCACTATTACAGCATTACTCCTCACCCCCTAAACTTTTTTTTTCTATTTCTTTTGTTAAATCCCTACCCTTGGAATCAATTATTATTTTTTTTGTTTTCTAAATTTTTGTTAATCTTTTCCTCCTTTTCCCAACCACACCAAAATAAATATATATAAATTATATAAATAATATATACTAAATAACTATAAGAGTTGAATATATTACCCTTCTTCAATATTGATAAAATTATATAAATCTTCTTTTATTTTCAAAACATATATTTTAGTTAAATTTTTAATTTTGTTAATAATGTAAACAGGAAGAAGAAGGGAGAGAGATAAGTAAAAATTATGAAAGAGAAAATAAGTTTTAAACTAACTTTTACTTAAAGTAAATGGGCATGCCTGTAAATTTGAATATATTTAACTAGGTCATATAAAATGAGAATTTATACACGTTGGGTTGGAGGAGGAGGGCTCGCCTATTCCCACCATACTACGCGCGCCCAAAGTCTTTGTTTGGTTATTATGCCCCACTGCACTTCAATTTTTTCAATAAAAATAATACATTTTTGTGGATAATAAAATATTAGAAGAAATAGTCGTTATGCGGCAATTAATCTAACTATGACACGTAATCAAATTCAACCATCTCGAATAAAGAATTAATTGAGGTTTAAGAAATGAAAAATTTATCTTAGTGTGATGATAATGGCTTATAAATTTAGAGGTTGTAGTTGTATAATCATGGTGCTAATGCACTGGAAAGGAAAGAGAGAAATGAGAAAGGTGGTAACAAATTTTACCAATACTCGAATTTAATCCATTAATATTAAATTATCTAGAGAGGTGGTGATCCCGTACGTTAGATGCCAATGATTCTGAAACTAAATCTCAAGATTTTATAGCCAAAAATTAAAAAAAAAACTCAAGAATTGATAGAATGGGAAGAGAGTATTAATATTTTATCAATTATGAAAATAGTTATGTGATTTATTTGCTTTAAAAAAACACTGAACTGTTGGAAGAATATTTTTGTAATATTATATATAATCTATAGTAAGTTATATTATCTATGAGTGATGAAAACAGTAAAATTTATTTATTAAAAATATTTCAGTTTGTCCGTAATATTAATTATGTTTAGTTTAAGTATGTTAAGCATTTCAATAAAAAATGCCAAACATATATTTTTAAAAATTTATATATGAATTTGTTTATTTATAAATTATTTTTTTAAAAAAATTGCCCCCCATGATTCCCATCCTGGGATTCGTTCGTGCGTGATAACATAAAAGATGTCATAAACAAATGCGGGCTGAATTTTATTAATTTAATTAGTTTGATACCAAGGACGTCATATTCTGGAACTCCCATCCCTGCACAGTCACATTGGAGTAACTTTTTTTTTTTTTTGCCGGCAACTAGGTGTTGAAAGCTCCAAGGTAAAACCTACCGAATGAAGAATTATTTAGAAAAATAATAAAAGTACACCAGGCGGAAGGGGATAGGGACAACAAAGCGAGAGGAGATAAATGGAAGGGAAGGACAACAAAGCAAAAGAGAGGAGATAAATGGGAGAGAAAAAGGCATTTTAGGATTTATATATTAAAATATTGATAAATGAATAGTATAAGTTGAAAATTTAATTGATTCAAGTTGGAAATTCAATTTATAGGAATATTGAATTTTTAAACCGGGTCCTTAAAAGAGAATATTTCTATATAAGGGTCCTGAAATATCTTTTTCCCTAAATGGAATGATACTTACAATTTAAATAATCATACATATATATATATATATAAGATTTAATTCAAAGTTTCTTTCTTTTCTTCTAGAGATTTCTGGGTAATGATATTTTTTGTAGAGCCTGTTTGTTTTAAATTATAAGTGATTATGGAGCAGAGAAAAGTGATTATGCGGCTAGTAAACAAACACAATCCAGATCAAAATAATCACTTATGGTCATTTAAGTGATTATTTCCATAAATTACTTTTTCCAACTTATGATAATCACTTATTTTTCATAATCACTTATTTCAATTTTTCTTTTAATTATCCACCCAATAATCACTTAAACCCCAATATCCAAACACATTTCTTTTCTCAAAATCACTTATGGGTTAAAAATATCCAAATACAATTCACTTTTGACATAATCACTTATTTTCATAATCTATTATGAATAATCAATTATCCTCATAATCACTTATATATAATCTAATACAAACACACACGTGGCAGAAAGTTAGCTTTGTGAATAGTTTGATAGAAGTATAGGAAAGGTCCTAGAATGGTGGGAATAGCTATTCTTTTAGATCTATGGCGGAAAACCCAAAGTTTTAACCCTTGCTTGTATTCCACCCGAACCTTTCAATCTGCTCAATTCTTTTCCGCCACCACCGTGGTTGCCGTGGCCTCCATCGCTGCCGGAAGCTCTTTTACCTCATATGCTTTATTAGGGTATATATATGTTGTATCTTCATTTCTCATTGCCTCATAAAACCTTATTCAATTAGAACTGAACCATGCCCTAGGCTAGGCTGAAACTTAGCCCCTACACAACCCTAATTTTAAGGAGAAAGTTGTCAACATAATTTTTCCTTTCATTTGACCCAATAAGTCTATTATTTTTCTAACACACACACACACATATATATGTTTTCTATACTTTGGACATGCATACATATACATTAAGCAACCTTTCAATGTAATTTTAGGTCAGAAATGGCTTATTCTGATGCTGGCGCAGAAGCAATGCATGGAGATTACATTTCTAGTACAAAACACTATGATGTCCAACTAAAACCTCTATTCTCAGCTTTTGAGTTGAGGAAGCTTGCAATGACATTTTTAAGGTCATTCTTGATGAATAATCTACCTCTTTTGAAGCCCCATGATTACTTTCTGGAGGACATTAATAAGGAACAAATTGGTGTTGATCTAGTTGTTCCCTTCAAAATGTCAGTGAAGCAAATTATATATGCGAGAAGTGAGTTCTATTTTATTTTTCCTTATCTTACTTCATGAAGCATTATGCGCCTACGCGCCATGGTTGTTATTTATTTTAGCATTGTTTTTAAACCTGGACTAAGCTGATCAAGAACCGGTCGAAATCAACGAACCGATATTAAAGCAGATCAAAATCTGGCTAAAACTAGCTAAAAACTAACATCTTAATTGGTTCAATATTTAGTCTGATTTTGAAAACATTGATTTTTAATATCAATTAGACAAGAATTGTGGATATTTGTTACAATAAGTTTGAGCACAAGGCTTCTCTCTTGATTTTTTGGTCCTATCCCTTCCAAATCAGCACAAAATAGGCCTATTTTGTAGAGATCTAGAACGGATATGACCATTTGACATAGAAACAAACCATACCCAAAGCAAGCTTTAATTTTAGAATTTATATATGAATCTACTCACCGTCCTTCATTTATTTAGACCAGTGTTGTGACCACCAGTCGGATTTTAGAAAGAATTGTTGCTCATTATGTTTCTCAAAGAATGGCATGGAAAATTCTTAAAGGTAACTGTTATATATATATATATATAACGTTTTCAGTGACATCGATGCCCAAGAATTAAGAAGCATAAAACATGTTTTCTGTTGTGATTACAGATGTTCCTCAATCGGCTGCTCGCAAGGCTGCAAGGAAGATGCCTATTCTGGTTTACATCTATCGTGTGAGCCAGACAACTTTCAAAGGTAAAATGGATCAATTCATAAATTAGTATTAGGCTTCTCTGCAGATCAATTTTTTTTAGTGTGAAAAGAGAGAAAAAATATGAGAAATGATTATTTATTGAAGTTGAATATTTTTAATTACACTAAAACCGGATCAAGAGAGAAGCCATGGATATATATCCCCATAGATTGTTGGTTCCTTGACCTTTAGATTTGAAGCGTGATTATGTACAGGGCACATGCTTGGAGTTGCAGCGTCATGGATTGTTCAAGTAGGGATTGATTTATATGGATTCTTCACTTGGGTTTTACTCACTGGCGAAGAAGAAGAAGAAGATGATGATGATGATAAGATTAATGTTAATAGATCCAATCAAGTTGGTCTTCTTGGAGCAAAGGTGTTTGTGGCCACTGTTTGGTGTATTTCTTCTCTAATTTTTGTCCCTATTGGGGCAGGGATTGGTGCCGCCCTTATTCGTCCTTTGCTCAAACACTACAAATAATAAATTGACCCATTTATTTGATGTGTGCGCATATATAACAAGCAAATTTGTTAAAATCAAATCAGACATTAAATTGAATAAGACATTAATTCAAAGTTTAATAAATCAACAATGATAAAATCAAGGTTGGACTGGTAATAATTAAAATAATATATTTTAAACAAATAACATAAATTTAAACAAATTTTATAACTTAATTAAAGTCTCAAACTAAATATTAGTGAATTATCAATTTATTATTTATTATAAATAAATTATTAATAAGATTTATAACTCAATATTTAAATATAAATAAGTTAATATTAATCCATAATCACATTTTGAGTTCAAAATAGTTAATTAATAATCTATTATTATATTATTTATTAAGTAAATTTGTAATTTTTTATAATTGTATATCATAATAATACTTATATAATATTATAATATAAAAAGAAAAATATTTTGTACTACAAATGATATTATTAATTTTATCTTAAAAACTAAAAAATGTTTTAAAATTTTTTTTAAAAAAAATTAAAATGGGACCGATTCAAACTGATTCATGACCGATCCTATCAGTTTATGGTTGGTTTTGTCAGTTTTCACCAGTTTTGGATTCGGTCTCTCTTTTTTATCCAGACTGGACTGAACACCGGTTCTCAATTTAACAGGTCAAATCAATTAACTAATCTAATTCAATTCTAATAACACTAATAATAAGTTTTTAATGGAATCAATTTTATAATTAACTCAGGGTGTTAATATATGTAAAAGCACAATTTTTTTTTTGGCTTAAAAAAGAACATATAACTAAAGTTGAGTTCAAGGATCCATCTCAAAATGCTAATTGAGACTGCAATGTCTCTTATATGTTCACATATCAATTTTTAGAAAATTTTGACCTTTAGAAAATTAAATGATCATTTTTAAATTTAATAATTATAATTATGAAATATTAAATGAAATTTTAAAAATAATTAAACACAATCATTAATAAATTTATAATTTAATTATTATAATTAATGATCATTAAATTTAAATTTAACTAAATAATTTTTTAAATTTTCTATTAATTTTTGGATTTATATAGATCATGCAAATTCGGGGAGTCTCATCTCCATCATTTTTTGGGTAATTTTTTACTTACAAAAAATTTAACTAAATATATGATTATATTCATGCAATTTTTTTTATGATTAACCATCATTAATTTTAAATTAAACAAAATGAATTTTAATTTTTTGTTGATTTTTGGATTTATATATATATATATATGCTCAAATTATACAACTCTTATACGCATCATTTTCTAGCAATTTTTGACCTGCAAAAAATATATTTAATAATTTTAATTTAAATGATTGCATTCATGAAAAGTTATTACAATTAACCGTTATTAATTTTTATATAGATACTAATATTGAATTATGAAATTTGTATTAATATATAGATTTGTATAGATAAATATTCCAAAATTTTAAGTGGAAAAAATAATATGGCAGACGTATCTATAGAGGAGGGGGTCTGAGTACTTTTCCAATCACGGAGGCACACACGTTTACAACTCGGTAAATGCTCCACATCGCCGCAGTTCGTCCCGTGTTCTCGCCCACGTCCTTAAATCTCGCTCATGTGGTGCTTAAGAGCATAGCTGGGAAAACTTTTACAAAAGTAATTTTAAGTAAAATAGATTTTGTAGAAGTGATTTTAGTTAAAATAGCTGTTATAAAAATTAATTTATGTTTGGATGTTTTTATTCTAAAAGTGATTTTGTAAAACTAGACATGTTTTGATTATTTCAACCATAAGCACTTTTAAATGTATAATAATTTTATGTTTACAAAGTTAATTGATAATTTTTAATTAAAATTATAAATTATAAATAATATGAAAGAAATCCTATAAAACATTTTTAATTTTTAAACTAAATAAACTGATATTGTTATAAGAAACTTAATAATATAACATGACTAATTTTCTTCTAAATATTGTACAATTTGATCTCGAATTAAATCATGAGTAATATCCATATCTTTTGAAGAAGACATGGTTAGACTTGAGGATGATGCCGGATATTTATTAGTACGATCAGTATCTTCATGCTCAACTATATTTTCATTTTCATAATGTAAGAACTCAGAATCTGTTTCAGATTTCCTTCTAATAAAGTTATGTATAGTCATTGTTGCACAAACTATTAGGTTGACTGGTCACCCAAAGGGGGGTGAATTTGGTGATGCAAGATTTTCGCTCTTTTGGATCACAACCCAATTTCACTAAGAGTGCAGTAAAACAGGGATAAACAGAGATGATTGAGTGCAGCAGCTGAGTAGAGAAGATGAAGAATAATACACAATAATTTATACTGATTCAGCCCAACCATTTGGCCTACATCTAGTTCTCAAGCCACCACTTGAGATTTTCCACTATATCCCACAGGTTTGATCCGGGCACAAGTGAAGCCTCAGTACATTCTCACAAGTTTCAATAGGCACTTGTGAAGCCACTCTCCTCACACCCTTACAAGATGTGAAAATCCCTTAGTGTTTCCCCACACTAAGATTCTACCCAGAATATGTAGAAAGATATGTTTACAGAATGAAAACTGTCTTGAAGAGTAGATAATACATTGAAAGTTCACTCTATTGAGGTGAGTTTTTCAAACAATACTAAGATAGAAAGATTTTACAAGTTGTAGCAGCATTTTCACATAAGCTCTCTTAAGATTGTTACCCATAAGTTCAAATGATGTTCTATTTATAGTTTTGTGATGTAATTAGACGTTGGATACAAGATCTAACCGTTAGAGACGTTACCCAACGATTTACTCTGCAAAACTAACCGTTTACCAACTATATTTAATGTTTCTGACATACTGAAATTCGAATTTTGGATGTCAACAGACGAATTTCGAAGAGACCGTAAGTTAAAGTTTTTAGCGTTGAACTTCCAAGTTCGTCTGTTCAAAGCCAAAATTCGAATTTTCATCTTGACAAATGTTTCTTTGTTAGAACATTCGAATTTTCAAGTTTAAAGTACTTCTGATAAGTGTGAATAGTTGTTCCATATTGCTATAGTGTCTTCGAAGTTCAAATTTTGGTTTCCAAAATTCGTCTGACAGTGAGCAACTCAATATGGCACAAGTTCTTCCTTTCGAAATTTGAATTTTGGATGTGAAAATTTATCTGTTGGTTATTTCAGAAATATTTATGTGTTTCTGGATATTCAAAATTCGAATTTTCAAAGCTAAAATTCGTCTGATATACTTGAAGTTCGAATTTTCAGAGCCAAAATTCGTCTGTTAGCTTTTTTGGAAGTATTTTCACATTCTGATGTTTCGAAATTTGAATTTTGAAAGCCAAAATTCGTTTGTTGGACCTGAAGTTTGAATTTTCAAAGCCAAAATTTGTCTATCAGTGGTAAACCCAACTTTGCACGAAGGTTCCCTTCGAAATTTGAATTTTGGAGGCCTAAAATTCGTCTATCGCAACGGAACCTACGTAACTTCGAATTTTGCACTGTAGACAATTTTGCAAAAAACTATAACTCTCTCATTTTAACTCCAAATTAAGTAAATAACCTATGGTTGAAAATCTCTAAATGTCTACTTTCAAATGAAATAAAATTTCACTTCAAAATAAAACTTATTCTATGAGATATGATCAAAACAATGATAAGAGGTCAAAACTGAAAATTCATATCTCACTACTCAACTTTAAATAACCATAACTTTTTCATATGATCTTTATTTTGAGTGAAATAACCTTCTTTGAAAAGCTTATTAAGTTTAGTTTCATATGAAATAAGTTTCACATCAAAGCCATATGTATTTTGAGAGATATATTAAAAATACTAATCATAGGTCAAACTCTAGATTCTTGAAAACCAGATTTTACTAACTATGCTTGACTCGAAATTCAAATTTCAACACTTGAAATTTGTCTGTCAGAGGTAATATCTCTGGAACTTCAAATTTCAGTCAGCAAAGTTCATATTTTCACAAAGTATATGAAGTTTAACTTCTCAAAATTCGTCTGTCATCAGAGTTTTTCAAATCTAACTTATGCTAACATCAAACTTACTTAATCTAACTCATTTAAAACATATGGTAACAAGGTTAAGTAATTTTCAAAGATTAATCCCACCTCAAGATCTAAGTGAAAATAAAATATACCAGTGACTAGGTCTTCAAATGTGGAGTTTCACTTCCACTTGGTCATTTCCTTCTTAGCATGTTCCCTTCTGATCTTCCATTTTTGGAGCATCCTTTCTTTTCTTCTTTCTTGAGTGAGGCATGATATTGATTTCCATTTCTGTATTCCAATGCTCACTCTTCTTACTTGGACTAACCTACATTTAACATATTACACTTACAAACCAAGTAGTTAGTCCAGTTTATATATCCAACTTATATTATTTATTGTAAAAGTACAGTAGATATAATTACACATAGCATGATATATGTATTATAACCATAATTAAATATATGCTAATATGTATTTTACTTCTTTAAGGAACATTATATATGTCAGATACATATAATGCATTTGTTCCTTATTACTCTATATTTGTCATCATCAAAACTTATATTATACTAAACCTCACACAAACTATCTGAACTTGTGTATCAAATTTGAACCTGGGCATTCGACATAAAATTGCAAACCTATTCTTCCAAACTCCAAAAATCATCTCTATTGTGCTTCTTAAGTTTGAATGGAAATAATTAAATGCTTCATTCGGGTTAACAAATCCATGAGTACGTCTAAATTCTGGCAGGTGGTAGCGCACACACTTATATTATTTATATGGAGCTTTTGAATTTATCTAATATTATTGTATGTGATTTTCATGTAAGGAGTTGTGAGGGCATTCTCAAACATAAAAAAAGATAAAGTTCATACAGCAAAGTTCATTAAAAAAAAAGAGAAAAGAAGCAAAGTACTAAATTAAAGCATAAATAACATCCTAAATTCTATAAGTTGCAAACTTTAACCATGTCATCAATCTGTTCTTATGTGGTCTCAATTTAAAAAAGATCTCCCTCTTCGTCGGGTTCGAAAGGAGTTCACAACATCGGGAATGCCACTCCAGATCCATTGTGATAGCCTCTATTGTGCCTAGTTCATCCATCGCTTAACCCATAGATGTTTCAGCCTTTTGTTTTCCTCGTGACTCCTAGGCATCAGCAATTCTACTAATTGCATCAACTAAATGTCTTGCATTGAGGCCTCTCTGCTTTTTCTGTCCTTCAAAAGGTCCCACCCTTTTTCTCTTTCCCATGGTTCTTTCACTAGAGCACCCTTATGAAGTGTTTAAGTTAATATCTCCCAATTCAGTACTAATTCCAGCACTAACTCTAGGAGTAGGATTTTGAAGCTCTTCCTCATTGTCCCTGGATCCTTCCTCTAAGTCTAAGGTAGGACGATACACATCATCGTCTTCTTCTACCTAATTAGGCAATCTTTAAGATGAAGGTGCCCATGCTTGTTGTCCAGTTGTCACCACACTTTTGAATAGAATTGTTAATTCATCTTTGAACGGGAGTCCTTTATATCTGTATTTTGCATACAGTGGATTTTCTTGCATGTTTACAACCAATCATTGTTATATATTACACAATGAATATAAAGTTTATAATACTAAATTCACAATTACATAACTCTTACTTCTCAGCCCACCAACTATCAGGTGCATCTATCGTATGTGTGTCAGGATTCCACCCTAAACATGTCTCTTTCTCAAATAACTTGCACCATGTCATCCACTCTTTTTTAAGGGAATCCAACTTATTTTTAAGTTGTCCCCTATCATAGCTCCTACCGGTTCGGTCTTTAAATCCAGAAACTATTTCTCTCCATGCTGTTTTTGTATAAGTAGTTCCATGCCGTTGCCCTTTATGGACTTGTTGCAAGCATAGTTTGATTAAAATTTCGGTCGTCTTAATGTACCAACTTGCCTTTACTTTATCATTACTCATGATTCTATTACCAAAACATCCATAATAAAAAAAAGATCCAAACTATCCATATGCATACACAACAAACATATAAACAAGAGAAGATGGAATTAATCCAACATCAGAGATGAAGAAAAGATACTAATCCAACTAGTATGAAAATTGACCATAAACCATGATAAAATTCATCATAACATGATAACAAATATACTTATCCAACATCATCATAACAAGACCCTAGACAAAACATGATTCCAAAAAGGAAAAAAAGCTTCATAGAAAGAAAAAAAAAATGACAGCAGTTGGTCCCAGAAACAAAATTACAAGTGTAATAAGGAAAAATCAGTGTATATTTCCCAACAACTATGGACAACAAATACAAAACCAAGCAACATTATGAGTTACACATCTAAATTGAAAGACAGTGGATTCCCCGCCTTATTGTTTTGCCAGTTCTTTACATGAGAGTGGCCAAATAGCAACTCACCAAACTAACCCATTTACTATCTATTCGTAGATTGACTAAATATTAAAACAGAACAACTTAAAGAGAATGTTAATTCCTCATTAAGCATGCTCTTCCAGAATTATCACACATTTACTCAGGAGGCATGCCATTAAAGAAATGTCATTGCATAACAAGCTGCTGTGAAGTTCAGGAGAAAGTTCAATTCACTTTATATGACATCCCCTAAAACCTAGAGAAAAAGCCTGAATCATGAATGGATTATATGACATTGCTCTTCCTCAGAAATTTGAAAAAGAAAAGGGGGAAGAGCTTCCCATGCCAATTTTACAGATAACAAATCACATTTTAATATATAAAACTTAGAACCATCATCACTTCCCAATCTACATACTAATTCCAATATGCCTTCTTATGATCAAGTGCATACTACTAGTATGGCCTTAATCATCAGAATGCATTCAAGAGAATGCCTAATAAGGACTTTTCACTAGAGTTATACCATTATACAGCATTCAAGTGCAATCATAACAGATCAACTTAGCCAAGATCAACTTCATATCGTTAAACACTTTGACAAATGGCAGCTTAGACTCTGTGGAGAGCATTGCTTCAAACAAAAAATTTGTTAATTAACTGCATTACTCCTTTTAAACACACACAAATTAAACTGGGATAATTAGAATTTGCAGTACCAAATCAAGACCTGAACTAAATTAAAAGCTACTAACAGTCCAGAATATATATATATATATAATTGAATGAGACTTGAAATAGGATGGTGGTGGAATGGAGTTTACCGAGGTTGAAGCAATAAACTTGTTCTTACTCGGATATGCAAATGATGAAGGTTGATGGGGTTGATGTAGCTTGTCCTCCACTAGATTTGCAGACAGAGCTAACAGTGAAGAAGGAGAAGCTCAAGGAGGACGGTTCTGCAACCACAGCTGTGGCGGTGAAGAAGGAGAAGCTCACCGATGACGGATCTTGAGGAATAGATGCGGCCGTGAAGAAGGAGAAGCTCATCGGCAACGGATCTACAAACACAGCTCGCCGTGAAGAAAGAGAAGCTCACCGGTGATGAATTTGCAAGCACAGCTAGGCCCGTGAAGAAAGAGAACTCAACGGTGGCGGATTTGCAAACACGGCCATGAAGAAGGAGATGCTGAAGGAGGAAAACAGAGACGCCTCCATCGACGCTGTAACGCTCATTGCCGTGAAGAAGTCGTCGGTGAAGGAGGAGCTTGATAAAGGTAGAAAAAATACACACCCTCCACCAGCAGAGGTTGTCGTTGGAGGACGTTGGAAGCCACGCACAAAAATAGCTCTAGACTGATTGAAGGAGAACTTTCGCCACTGAAGGAGACATTGGCCAATTTTAATTTTGCATTTAATGCTTTAACGGTCAGAAAAGCAATTTTATCTACCGCAAAAGCTCCTATGATCAGCTTCTCATTATAATCTCTTTTGGGTCAGAATCTCTTTTTTTTTTTTTAAGTGAGAGTTGCAGTATCCAAACATGATTCCAAAATTAGATAATTACTTCTTGGGCTGAAAACTTAGATTTTATGTGTAGCCAAACATGTACTATGCCAAAGAAAATTATTTAAAATGATAAGTTTTCCCTCACAATGGAGTCATGTACCATTATCACGCTATTGGGCCAAGCCCATTAGGATTTTGGTCCAAACACATTAAACCAGCACATAACATTGTTCTAGTAATTGGATAAAAAAAAAATTGTTCTAATTAAAAAAGGGGAATTATTTTCTTTACTGTTAATAGATTTTCTCCCTTTCTTACAAAAAAAGAGGAAATTACATTTAAGAAATAGTAAAGTAAATTGTTGAAAAAAATAGTAAAATAAATTAATTATAAAGAAAGACTTTTAAACTAATAAAAACTGATAAAATCTAAAAATTGAGTAGTAGCATAATCTTATTTTGTAATAAATTTTTTATTTTAGCCTCAAAATGTGATTTTCCTAAAAAAGGTAGAACTTGAAAATAAAGAAATATTTAATGCAAATGAAAGAATTAAATTACACATATTTTTCAACTTTGTGAAAATTACATAATTTTTATTTATATTTCATACATATTTGTATAAATTTAAATTTTAAATAATCTCCATTATATATAATCTTTTATCCACAGTAATTAATTAATTAATCCTCATACGATCTTCTTTTTTTAGTTGTTAGACTTGAAATAGAGTATTTTATTGGCCAAAAAAATTAGAGTACTTATTTAAAAGATATATATTTATATATATTTAAGTTCTTAAAAAATTAAAATTTAAACTAATATATAATATATCTTTTAAATTTAAGTTTTATAAGTTTTTTTCAGCAAAAAAATTTCAAGTGAAGAGAGTATATTTTAATAAATATAAAAATTATTATATATATAATTAGAATTAGATTTAGAATATTAGAAAATAAGGCCAAATAAATAAGGGAAAATGACACTTTATGATCAAAATATTTAATTAATGTCATTTTATGATCAAAACATTTCAAAATGAGAGAAAAAAATTATGGTCTCAAACTAATCAAAATTTTAAATAAGAAATGACTTAAATGTTTTTGTTAAAAAAATTTATACTTAGTTTTCACTTTTTATTACTCAGGTTTCACGATTTGATATTGAACTTTTCCAATTTTACATTAGATACATTATAATAACAAAAAAATTTAACATGACGTTCTTCTTTCTTCCATGATGGTTTATTAGTGTTTTTATTTATGAACAGGGATACTTCTCTTTTGTTGCTATTTTGATTTATTAACGTAGCATGCGCTACAGATAGAGTTTTCTTGTGTGTCATCGTCCCTGTTGGAAGATTTTAGGCTCAATGTGTTAAGTGGTTGAAGGAAAGAGAAGATAGGGAGTAGAAAGGAGGAGAGAAAGAAGGCAGGGAGAGTGCTAAATTAGAGAGATATTAGAATTTAATTATTATATTTCAACAGATTCTTTTTTTGGCCAACAAATTTCAACAGAATTTAAATATTAGAAAACTGTGTAAAATCTTTTAAAAAATTTTAAAATTATCTATCACGTTTATCATATAGGGTAAAAAAGTTATATAGTTTTAAAATATGAAAGGACAATGGCCTTATAACTTATGATCAGTTGTGCATAACCCCTAACATTTAAAAGTTTAAATTTAAATATTAGAAAAATATGTAAAATCTTTTAAAATTATCTATCACGTTTATCATACAGGGAAAAAAAAAGCTATGTAGTTCTAAAATATGTAAGGACAATGGCCTTATAATCTAATGGTATGAAATTTCAATATATAACTTGTCTTTATGTAGTATAAAAAAAGAGGCTAAAATCTCCCTGAACGTAGGGTTAGTTGTGCATAACCCCTAACATTTGAAAGTTTAAAATTAAAACCTTCATATTTTATATTTTGATCATTAACTCTCTTACCGTTAAGTTTACAGTTTTTTTTTCACCAACTGTTAAGTTTACCGTTAAACTTTAAGGTTTTTGCCATCTCACCTTTTTTCTTATAAATAATATGCCATGTCATCATCCCAACTAGGAATATGTGGCATCTCCTATAGAATTTTGATTAATTTTATTTAGATCCTTATAGAGGTTTTTGTCATTTCTCCTTTAACCCTTTGTTTGGATGAGGGGAAAATATGAGAAGAAGAAAATTTGAAAGAAAACAAGAAAGAACGTAGACATTCTCTTATTTAGATTTTTTCTTATTTTTTCTCATAGTTTTCCTCTCCCTCTATTTTTTTTCCCATTCCAAACAAAATCTAGAAGTCCATTCCTCTCCATCGTCACCATCCCCTTCATCTTCTTCCAGTTGCAACAGTTGCCATCATCTCCTCCCTCTTGTCATTAACTTGATATAGAGGCTGATATATCAAAATCCATTTTGCACCATATGCATTATATAGATTATCATATCAACATCGCGCCGTTGGCATTGAGAAAGGAAGTATGCATGAAAGCCCTATTCCATCCCACCACAATGACTGCAAAAATAACTCAATTTATTCACAAACAATTCAAGCTCAAATCTAATTATCTTAATTACATGAGTTTGATTATTGGCATGTTACTCATGGATTTCCATTATATTGGGTAATTGGTCTCACGACATAAAAATAAAAACAAACTAGAGACTGTATATAATAAGTATTCAAGTAAAATTAAAAGAAAATGATATTAGAACATGAATGCTAGAACTAATTGATCAAATAAATATATATTACCCTACATGGTGTCTGGGTTAGAATCTTATTGCTAATGTAAAAATTGTATTGATAAGTAATTCGTAAGTATGCTTATTTAAGTCATTAAGATCATCCTAACCCTAATGGATTACTAGTATTTAACTCACTTGAACTTTTATTGGCCAAGAAAACTACTTTTATTTTTCTTTTCTTGATAAAACAGATTCTCAAATACATATATATAAATAAAAATCTCTTGTGCTTTGCATGGGATGAGGAAGTGTCAAGTTACCGATAATATTTTAACTAAAAAATGGATCTTATGCATTTACATAAAGGTCATGATGAGACGTACTTTTATGGTTTTTAAATAAAATGGTTCTATACAATTTTTATATTTTATATTGATTGATATTGATTTACTCAACCCGAAGCGGTTGAATGAGATAAGCCAAAATTATTTATAGTAAAGATACTAATTGATGGTTGACTAAAAATAGTATTACCAAAAAAATAAAAAATAAATTAATTGATGGTAAATCATATTTATCTTGCTACCCAAGTGTTAGAAGATTTTTCAATTAGAACCCATATGATATGCTAGGAGCAATCTTTTACAAAATGGGATTAGGGAACGGAATTTTATTTTAAAAGTATCTTTGGTGTTTTAGAAAATGTAAATAGTTTTGTTTGGTATAAGAAAGCAAGTCTTCAATACTTGTGTCCTATGGAGTGGTTTGGGCAGTGGTTACCATAGGAATGAGGACCACTTTTCACAATAGGTTACATTTTTTTGGCCACAACAATAGGTTACATTAAAGTTAAACCCCTATTTTTTAATTTATATGTATGACTATGTGTGTTTTTAAAAGCAGTCAAAGGCTTTACCACAGCTCCTATCTATAAAATTCCCAAGTCCTAAGTGCGTAGAATTATCCAAATTAATACATATTTTTGAAAGATAATCGCATCCAATTACAAAATGATATTAATTATCTTAAGTATTTAATTTGAATAATCTTAAATTCAAATTTAATATTTTTAGTTTTATTGTAGGATTTATCCTTCACGAACAATAATTCTAACAAAAATATAATAAATAAACATTTTCATAATTTTTGCATCTATATTATTTTTTACATTTTTTTGGAAAAATAAATAAAAAAATTATTTTTTATTTTAATAAGGGAAAATTGGATTTTGAAAAAAAAAATAAAGATATTTGGTTTTTTCGTACCAAATAGATTTTTTTAGATTCGAAAAATCCTATTTTCACCTAAAAAATAAATTTTGGTCTCATTTTCCAAATAATTTTTTTTTGGGGTTAAATTTCCCAATTTTCCCCTTTTAATAAACAAGAGAAAATTGTGATTTACCATTCTATCCTTCTTCGAGAGAATGAAATATAAGAAACTCTTTCTTGGCTAGGAATGAAATAAGAAAGTGAACAAGCAGTCTCCGTTCTAAGTCAATTTATGACACACAGTGCACAAACACAGATCCAAATTATCCGTGAAATTTATTGACGACAACAAAATCCGAGAAATTTTATTGGGTCGCTTCAAATCTCGAACAAGATAGTAACCGTTTTTGTCTGACTAAAATGTTTATAGTTTGCTACCTAGCTCGCTCTCCTTGAGCTAACCCATCTTCTTTCTGGGTCATCCCTCAGTGCTTCGATCATCGCACCTGAAGTTTTTCTTTCTTTTCTTCTGTAGATTCTTGGGTTATGGTTTTTTTTTGTAGCGGAAAGTTGGCTTTGTGAATAGTTTGATAGAAGTATAGGAAAGGTCCTAAAATGGCGGGAATAGCTATACTTCTAGATCTATGGCGGAAAAACCAAAACTTAAACCCGGGCTTGTATTCCGCCCGAACTTATCAATCTACTCAGTTCTTCTCTGCCTCTGCTGCCGCCGCCGCCGCCGCCTCCATCGCCGTCGGAAGCTCTTTTGCCTCACGGGGTTTGTTCGGGTATGTTGTTTCTGCATTTATCGTTGCTGATGCTCATCGTTTTTTTTTTTTCCAGAAAACATTGCTGATGCTCATCCTTGATTTATATGTATGGGTTTCTATTAATTGTTGAAATAAGTGGGTGGGGAAGAAATAATGATTTGGGATTTAAGGGTTTCAATACAAGAAATATGCTTGGTGTATATTTTCTTAGGGCATTAAGTATACTTCTTTGTGTTTTTGGCAATAAATTAGATTATGTAGCAACTGATCATTTCGGAGACTCAATAGAGTAAGAGACCTTACAGTTATCAAACACTTTCATTTTGTGAAGTCATTTATTTCTTTGTTCTTCTGAATTGTATTCCGAGTATTATAGTTTAATTCTTGTAGTTAAGCATTATGCTAGTATTACAACGGCCCTTTTTCTTTTGCATTGATCATGGTATGGACTATCCCCCAGGAAAAAAAGGATGAAATTCTTATATGTGTAAATGTGTGTGTTTGTCAAAAGTGGATTTGTTACCTATCTTGAGGGGGTTTTTGTTGACTCACTATTTGTGATTTTTGAGGAAAGTAGGAAAGAAAATTTTAATAAAGATCTGTGATGTTTGCCTTGGTGTAATGCGCTGATTGTCGTGTAATGAAAGAATCCCTTTGTAACCAATTTCAGTCTTCTCTTTACATCTGAATATAATAGTTTTGCTTGGGCTTTTAATTATTGTTCTCTGCCCTTGTGCTGAACTTTCTTTCATGGTTGTTCAGTGGGATCTGATGGAACTCTGGTTGTGACGATTTGTGTGGCTTATTTTCTTGTCATAAATTCTTCCCTTCCATAAGGTCTGCTAACCTTGTCGTTCTTTCCTATTAAGTCAGATGCCTAAAAAAGTTAGTTTATCTGAACTAGGGGCACAAAGTTTTAAGTAGGAGTGTGAGTGTGCACATGGCATGGCAGCCCAGCAAACTCTGGGCCAGGCTAATTGCATGGCTAGGCTGAGTTTTGGGTTGGAGGGGGGCCAGCGAGGCCCAATCCTTTTTCTTTTTTCTTTTTTTAAATTATTGGGACTTTATATTTTTTTTTTCTGTGGAAAATTATAATTTTACAGGGATTTATAGAAGAATAGTTTTTAGGGTTCATTGTATAGTTTCTACCAAAGGAAAAAAAAGGCCTAGTCAGCCTAGGATACAGACCTGTGATCTGGGCACATGCTTTCTAAACCAAGTTAAAACTAGGCAGGTTGTGCTCTGGGGTAGGTCTGAACTTGGCCCATGCGCACCACTAGTTTTAGTTTCTACTGGTGACTAGTTAGTGAAATTTCTTGGCCAAAATTTATTACATGAGGATAACTGCAACTGGAATATGAATTATATTGATTAATGCTGTGAGTTGTGACTTAGATTAGTATGTACCACAGTCACAATCCTTGTAGTTGCTCTAAATGAACAAGAAAATTTTAGGCAATGAGTTGTGACTTAGATTAGTATGGACATGTATTGACATTAAGCAGTCTTGCAATGTTAATTTTAGGTCACAAGTTGCTTATTCTGATGCTGGTGTAGCTTTGCCTGGAGATGACCTTTTTGATTCACAAAGTGCATCTGAAAAGACTATCAACCATGATGCTCTACAGTATAGTACAAAACAATACGATGTCCAACTAAAACCTCTATTCTCAGCTTTTGAGTTTAGGGCACTTGCAATGACATCCGTAAGGTCTTTCTTGATGTACTATTTGCCTCTTTTGGAGCCCCATGCTAATATGGAAGAAGATGATGATCACTTTCTGGATGACAATCAAGAAGAAAATCATGTTGATCTGGTTGTTCCCTTCAAAAAGTCTGTGAAGCAAATTATACGTGAAGTGAGTTTTACTTTATCTTTCCTGGTCTTGGTTCATGAAGCATTATATGCTGCAATTTTAACTATTGTGTTAAATTGCTATCCATGGATCATTATTTATTTTTAGTATCAATGAGGTATAAAGGAGTGATGGATATTTGTTACAATTAATTCATTGAAGCAAGCTTTAGTTTAGAGAATTCATGAATTTCCCCTCTCTCCTTCATTTATTTATATCAAACATATTTAGTATGTGCTATTTTCAAAGTTAATATTTAAAAGACTTGCATTGCCTCTTTTCTGTTGTTCAAACTGGATTTATATTTTAACACATTTAAATTATCAATGTTGTTGTCCGCTCTGCATTTCAGAAAAAGCAAAAAGGTTCCGGTATATTGCATCTATTATTACTAGGAATAGTTACAGTTTCTTACATGAGAACACTTGCTCCAAAAGTTACACAAAATTAATTTTTTAACAGGTAATGCAATATCCTGTTGTTACTTTCATGAAATTGTCAATCTCCCTGAATCTTTGCCTTCAATTTAATTAATCACTATATGCATATGCATGCATTCATACGTACATAAATACATACATATGCATGTGTGCGTGCATGTGTATTATTATTTTGGGGTTTAGTAATGACCCTTTTGGTTCCTCCACATCAATTTGTTGTGTTGCATATCTCATATTCTGCACAAACCTTGTCTGTAGTCATCAAGTTGATGCTATGGAACTTTTGGTTTTTTTATGATGTAACTTCTAAATTAACATAGGTAATTAATTTTCTTTCCGTTATTTCTACTCTGTTTTGTATGGCTCATCATTCTGCATCTTCCATTTCATTTCTCTTATGTTTTTTAACCAATATTTAGAACTGTTGATCAGTAACAGTTTTTTTTGGGATGCCATTACAGACTACTGTTGTGACCACCAGACGGATTTTAGAAAGAATGGCTGTTCATTATGTTTCACAAAGAATGGCATGGAAAATTCTTAAAGGTAACTATCATAAAAAATCATGTTTTTAGTGATAAGATGCCTGATAATAAATATAATGCAATTTCCATGATAAAGGTAATCAAAAGTTTATCAGCGAGGGAGATAATTATTTAATATATTGTCCTTCTTGTTAGGTCTTATCTATAGAGCTTAGGCACACCAACTCTCAGTCATGTTAGGTGCTAGACACCAATTCTGTGATGACACACTGTTAACACGTGTTCCACATGCATACATGTGTCTCAGAATAGAATGCCTTATTTTTTGGGTGCAAACATACTGTACATGGCATCTATATGGATGACTGAAAAAGCGGGTAAGCAAAAGTTGAACGAAAACTAGAAACCCATTTTGATGAGATACTTAAGATTCTTTCCCAAAGTTGTTCGTCATACATGTGACATGAATCATTTGAATGATATGTACTTAGAATATAAGATAGGAACTACTAAGCTGTTGCTTTTTCTGTTCTGAACAGATGTTCCTAAATCGGCTGTTCGCAAGGCTGGAAGGAAAATGCCTACTATGGTTTACATCTATTGTGTGAGCAGGACGACTTTCAGAGGTGAAATCAGTTCATAAATTGGTGGTTCCTCATAGTATTTGATTGACCTTTAGATTTTAACTAGTGCCGGCCAATGCCTATGTGCAGGGCATATGCTTGGAGTTGCAGCATCATGGATTGTTCAAGTAGGGATTGATTTATATCGATTCTTTACTTCCATATTCAATCCTTCAGAAGAGGATGATGATAATGGTGATATATCCATGCAAGTTAGTCTTCTTGAACGAAAGGTGTTTGCTGCAACTGTTAGGTGTACATCATCTCTAATTTTTGCTGCCATTGGGGCAGGGATTGGTGCTGCTCTTATTCGCCCTTCGCTTGGCCAGTGGATTGGTAAGATTATGATTTCTGAAGGCAAAGATTACTGAAATACTGCAAATCATGAACACATTTATTTTCACTCTGCCACGACACACTGCTGACACATGTCTAATGCACATACCTGAATATTACTTTTTGGCTACGGACATGCGCTGGACATGACTTGGACATAACTAGTGTAAAAAGGGAAAATGGCAGGAAAGAAGGGAATAGAAAAGGTAGAATGAGTGACTAGAAGCCCATCTTTTTATTGAGGTTGGAAAATAATATTGGAAGGTACTTAACATTCAGGATATTGTCCGTTGCATAAGGTACAAACTTGAGTTATGAGTTTTGAATACAAAAATTACTAAAATACTATAAAGCACGTACTTATTTTCACATTGCTGACACGTGTCCAATGCACTTAACTGAAATTATATTTTAGTTGTGGACACGCTCTGGACATGGCTTGGACATAACTAGTGGTAAAAAGAGAAAATGACGAGAAAACTAGAAAACCCATCTTTTTATTGAGTAAAATTTTTTGGAAAACAATATTCCAAGGTACTTAACCTACAGGATGATGTCTTTTGTCTTAAGGTACATGCAGTAATTATTGTGAGGTACTTAGCATATAGGACAATGTCTGTTTTACTGTTGTATATGATCTGCATCAAATTTCATATTTTTGAAGTTTGACGTGTCAACATATCTGTTGGCTGTCGCCTCTAGTGTCCATGCCTTTTTTCTAGATTGTTAAATGAATTTCTTTGACTGAGTCATGCCAAGCTAATTTCATTCTGTTTTTCTTTCCACTTTCAAATCATATTCTTCAGGGTGTGCCGTTGGCGATTTGGCCGGTCCCAGTATTGTAGCGGTACTTGCTGACAGATATTTTCATGTGACACTTTAGCGCTGGTTATATTGTGAGCTAAATTGATTCTTTACCTCTTTCAGATAAAAATGGTTTTATCATAACAGATTTTGCACTTGTGTTATATGGCATTTTCTGATTAAACTAGTCTCTAGAGGGAGTTTGGTATGCCTTGATTCATCAAAGGAGACTTGGAGCATTCATGAAACGCTTCTCCATAAAGGATCATTGTTAGTTTTTAATGGATACTTATTATCTTACAGTCAGTTAGCAAGTATTTCAATGCATTTCATGCCTTACTTTGAGTTAGTCTCGTGTTCAAAGGTTAAATTAATAGTGTTCAAAGGTGTAGTTTGGTTCAATTTTGGGAAAAACCAAGCCAACGTCACTTTTTAGAAATTTGGGATCTATTTGGTTTTTTTAAGAGGTTGGTTTGGTTTAATTTAAATTGGTTTAGATCAAGTTTGAATAAATTAATTTTACATTATTAATAATTTTTTTAAATCTTTATTACTTTATGATCTTTTAATCTTTAATAATTTGTTTGAAAAGTTAACTAATGATTCTAAATTATAATTTTATGTTAAAAACAAAAATGAGATTCTTATGTTTATGATTATTTTAGTAAATATTCTTAAATCTAGATCTTTTATTATAGTTTTTTTAATTTGTGCGGAAATTATAGTTTATATTTATATCTTATTTATTTTTTTTATATTTTTTAAAAATAAAATCAATTCAAATTAAGGATAAATTGTGAAAATAATAAATTTGTTATTATTAAAAAAATAATATTTTTAAATGCAAATAAAATATTCATGTCTCAAAAAATAATTAATAAAATACTATATTAATTTTGGGTTGGTTTGGTTCAAGTCTTGAAAGTTGAAAACCAAATTAAATTGCATGATTTTTTGTATTTTAAAAATCAAATCACACCTTAATTTTAATTGATTTATGTTAATTTGATTTGATTTACTTCGATGTAAAGTTTAATTCGATTTTAAAACTTAGTATGAATCGTGAAAAAACATGGGCGTATGTATAAATCTCTCTCACACCTTTCATACGCTACTTTACTCATTTTTGGCCGGAAATTTTCCAACAAAATTGAGTAAAATTGTGTGAGGAAGGTTAAAGTATAGAGGCTTAAACCAAAATTGAGTAAAATTGTGTGAGGAAGGTTAAAGTATAGAGGCTTAAAATTACTTCAACATGAATAAATTATTCTTACCTCTATATAAGAAATTTGATATGTATAGACATTTTAAGTAAATGTTTAAATATTTTTTTAAATATTAAGATAATGAAATATATAGAAGTAGTTATCTCTATAGAGATACCTACAAACTAAAACTCCCATCCATATAATGCACGGACTATTTGTATGACTTACCACAATACAGTGAAATAATAGTAGAGTGATGATTCGTTAAATTATCCATCTGCATATAATTTTTTTATAAAATATTAAAATACGTGACGTGTCTCAATGAAGTTGGTAATGTCATAGGTATGGTGGTTTCAGGCAACAAAATTTGTGTTGAAGCTTGGAAGTTGGCAATGTAAGGAGATGGTGTTGGTTTGTTGAGGTGGGTATTGTAGTGGATGATGAAGTCATTGAATAAGTTGGATAAGCCTTCATGAGTGAGAGAAATGTACTTTGCAAATGAAACTTTGTCATGTAAAAGTGCATAAATGAAGAAAACAAAGTAGTTATGAGATCAAATATAGGGATTGCAACTGAGTAATGCTCAAATAGTACTCACTCTACTATTAAATAAAGTGGGGAGGAGAAGTTTGTTGATTCCAAAAGATCTTTGTCACTTCTACACAGATAGTTTGGGCCATATAGTTGACATGGATAGAGGGAAGATAGTGAAACAATGGATAAGTATTTGCCAATTTATAAAAAAAAAAGTAATTGCTAATTCATTATTGAAAGAGTGAGAGATTAAAAAAAAGTACAAATAAACAGTCAATTTCAAAGTAAAATAAACTTTTACTATTCATGTTTATAAGACATTTTTAACTACCATGCATATATTAAGCGTAATAATTGATAACTGAAAATTTTTCCCATCCTAAATTACCTTCATTTAACATAGTTAACCTATAAATTAAACTTCTCAATATTAATTAATTCCATCTATTTTCAATAGACATTTTGGGTAAAAAAATTACATATATCATAAATTATTTTATATTATGAAACATTAATTTCTCAAAAAAATTTCTTATATAATGTAACCCTGCCGCTCGTGGCCCAATAATTAGATATGACAAAGGAGAATCATGTTTCCGTGGGTGGCATGTGTCCACGTACAAAGTGCACATCCAAACTCAAAATACTGTTCGTCTCCTTTTTTTTTAATTTAAAAAAAAGTCCATTGTCTCACAAAATGTACGGACACCATACGTGGATTTGATTTTCATGCACGGAATTGACTTCCAACAAACACACTTTAAGTAAGCCCTCATCCAACATATTGTGAGCTGTCAAATTTGGTCTCATTGCAAATTCTTTAAATTGTTTAAGATATTCAACAGCATATGAAAATTCTATTTTGTCCAAAACAGTCAATCATCAACAACGCGTAAGTGCCGCCATTTGGTTCCATATCTATATCCTGCATGCATCATTTCCTCAACCTCTATTATCATCTTATTATGACGTAACTCCTTCACCGAAACGTTGAGTTTATTGAATACTTTTTGCCAAAAGATCTCAGCCATTCACTTTGATCAATTGAGGAAAAAGAGGCATTTAGCAAAACGGTGCCTTTGGATTGAACTGATTTATATATATTTCAGCATCTTCCTCTTAGCAGCTTCTCCTCTGAGCAACGTGGGAAAAAGTTTGTGGTAGGTGGAGACACAAGCTTTAGGGAGGGAAGGGTTTTATGGACTGGGAATGCAATGTGAAGGATATGAGTAATTACCATTAGTTTCCATAGTTATAATCACCATCTTTTATTACATAATTAACATAGCAGTTGCTTTCTTATGCCCCAAAAATCAAAATAACATATCCAATATGGCTATCTATTCATAAGTATATGAGCAACATGAGTATGGTATGGCTATCTATTTCACTAAAATTGCAAGAAAAATCACGGCTGTAAACTCCAATTCGCAGCATCTTTATTCCCAATCCGTCATTCACTGTACTCCTCCATTCTCACACACCAATAAACCTTCACTGGAGCATCGTCGTGCAACGGACGATGACAATAGCGGCGACCCTCGGTGTCTGGTGTGTCAGATCGAAAACGCCGTCAGTTGAATCCTTGTTTCCAATACGAAAGAACCGCCTTTAATCTTCAATCTATTCCATCTCCATGCTCACCCACCAACCTATCGAGCACCGTTGGACGACGAAGATAACGATGACCCTTTTTTTTGGTGCAAAAAGGGAATGGCTGAATGAACGGCCACGATCTCGTGTGATTCATCAACGGCCAGGAATTTTTAACTGAAACTACGTCGTTCTGATAAGTGCCTCCCCTCCTCTACTTTTTTTTGGTGGAAATATCAAGTCTTAATTTTGGTATATCCAATCGCCTGATTTTTGGGAAGGAATGCCTTAACCAAATTGTGGTAAACTTACCCAAAACAGATCTAAACAAGCTATCCATCATTACATTACAGTAATCAAATAAGTTCAAAGTAACACGTAAGATCTAAACAAGGATTAAAATAATCATCCAGGATCACACACAAGTAGCTAAACAAGAATTAACAGCAGTCTACTAAAGTTTCACACTTGATAGATGCAACCTGCACCTGCCTAGAACCAAAGACGAGACATTCTACGCACCTTGGATCTCTTCTTAACACGCATGCTGCACGCACAACTTCTGCTGGGCTTAATTCACGCTACAGCCCCTCCAACAATTTTATAACCACACTGACATCAGATCACCCTACCCCATATACTACTCTCCGAGAGATCGCTTTACTAGCAATTTTAATCTACCATCATCAGAACAGCTAAGGTCAATACCTTGAGCTGGAGACATTGCAATCTCCTGGTTGATGATATAAAATTTTACCCAATATTCTTCACCAATATCCATCTCAAATCTTTTTACCTTTCCTTGATCATATCTATTCTCGTATAGCTTTTTAATTCACCTGCATCTTATTTTCACATTTTCAGCATTGAAATTGCCGAGGTGAGTTCTGTTCACATCATTAACCAAATATTTGTAATCTCTCTATTGATCAGCTGTTTAGCTAGAAAGACCGGATTCCCATCCTTCTGGTCATGTCACATTCCAGACAATTACGTCTCCGTTTTTCGACTCCACCCACCCCCAGCACTATATCAAAACTATGCCAAAGTTTCTGGTGCCACTCGTCAACTGATCCAAACCCAACATTCTTGGATTTTGGTTCAAAATAAGGCTCTTCATAACATTTGCTAGCTGTAAGTAAAGAACACAGATTCTTTTCACACCCAAAATAGAAATTATGAAGGAAAAATGAGAAACAGAGCAATGTTCATGAATACTGAGTGGGAACAGATGAAATTGAACATAACAGCAACGAGAGGGGCCATTACCTATGTAAGTAATCCAAATCCAAATCCATGTGTTGCTTGCACGCAGCTTTCATTTTTCCTTCACCTTGGTCCAATATGCTTCGCTGTATCTTCCATCTTTCTGCTTGCGAATTTTCGGAGCCCCATCTCTAAACCTTCTTCAATCTCTCGGACTTCCCTCCTTTTTCTCAATCTTGTCCTGAATATTTCACTCGCTCGGCTTCCCTCTCTAAAGTTATCCTGCTTCCAGATCCTTCTTTCAACCTAATTTAACTCCCCATGTTATAGCCGAAGGTGATCGTGACCCTTCTCCCTCCGAACTCGTAGTCGCAATGCTCGATGCACGGCGTTGGAATATTTGACTACAAAATTACCCTCAAGAATAATTTTTATTCTTTAGTTTGTTTTAAGATAAATTTTATTTTAGTTCTCTAATTTTATTATATTTTATATTAATTTTTTAATTATTAACATATAATCATATACTTTATCATTCTTAATATTATTAAATAAATTAATAAAAAATAATAATTTATCTATTTAAAAATCACATTATTAATATTATTATGTATTAATTAATATAAAAATTATAATAAAAATAATTGTAAGACTTAAATATTTATTACTTTAAAAATATGTTAATGAAAGAAGTTAAATATTACAATATTAAAATTAAAAGTTTTATTTTTAGGTTTTAAATATTTATTTTAAGATATTAAAATATTTTTATTATAAAAAATAAATATTTAAATTGTACTTTACATTCTCAAGTTAAATTTTTCAACTTATCAACTTATCCAAAATAAATATAATAATTTTACACATTTTACCATAATATTTTAAAAATAATTTATTGTATGGTTATAATTTGTAATGTCTTAAATTAATATATTTTTTAAATTTTTTATTTTTCTAAGATACTAATTATTTAGTTTGAGTCTAAAAAATGATAATTATAAGTATTATATTAATTAATGTATAATAATAGTAATTAGATGAATTTAATTAAATTTTCTGTTAATATATTTAATGGTGTTAAATTCATGGAATTTTTTACCGCATCTTTAAAGTTAAAGGATTATAATAAAACTTTTAAAAGTTAAAGAATTAAAATAAAATCTGTTTCAAAGTTAAGAAATTAAATATATATTTTCACCAAAAAATTAAACAAAAACGTATTTTTAAATATAAAATTTCATAAGAAAACAAATGTGTGCTTCATTATACTTACTCCAATTTAATTTGCTTTAGAAGATTTTTATAATACTTTTAATAGTTTTAACTTTCACTTTTTAAGCCTAAATGTGGGATAGAAATTATTTTCTCATTAAAAGTAAAAGCATTAGAAAAAATAGATTTTTTAATCACAAATTTATAAATATAAATTGAGACTCACAATTACAAATTTAAATAATTTATCACATGTCATGTCTAGAGATCCTTATGAAACATATAACTGTATTATAAAATTATCTGATGAATCATAATTTATTTTGAATTTGTAATCCATGATAGTTGTGTACATCATTTTGCAAATCATGTTTTATACTCTCTCCCTCTCATCCAAAATAAAAGTCTTATTTTAAAAAATTATTTTGATCTAAAATATAGGTATCATCTGGTAACTTTTAAGGTATTAAATATTCTTTTTTTATTTTGTTATTATCTGTAATTAAATATAGGAGAGATAATAGACTTTAAATAAAATACATTAAATAGGAATATTATTAGAAAATAATATATTTTTAGCAGATTTAATAATTAAAACTACCTTTCTTAATTCCTGTTCAATTAGTCAATAAAAGTTATATTTTGAATGAAATGGGAGTATATTATACTATTATATGTAGAAGTGAAACTCACCATCAAATATTTATATTTTTCTTTTACTATAAAAATTTTTAAATTTTCTTAGTTTTAGAAATCCATGTTGATCAATTATTACCGATTCACATCTCTTTTATAAAGGCAGTTTAATATTCCCTCATTTTCAAAATAATTAACACTTTAAAATTTTTTATTTTAAAATGATTGTTATTTTACAATTTTTAAAATAACATTAATTATCTTTTAACAATTTTATCTTTGATAATGACATTATTAGTGAGTGGTTTAAGCTTTCATAAATAAGAGTATTAAACTATTCAGGTTTCTTTTTATGTGTCATTTCAGATTTTAGTACACTAATTAAAAAATAAAATTAATGTGTTAAAATTTATTTTAAATTTCTTAATATGTTCTTTAATAAATAAAAAATAAGAAAAAGTAGGTAATATTATCTTTAAATTTTAAAATAATATATAAAAGTATAAATAAAATAATAATAATTAATATTATTTTAAAATTTGAAAGTGATAAATAAATAGAAATAGTAGTTTTTAAAAAACTGACGGATAAAAAAAAAGAAAAATAATAAAATATACTTGTATTTTGCTACTCAGATTATTAACATCAACGTGTTAATTATTTTGAAGCAATGTGATTATTCTCATTGGCACAGCACATTCAATATTGTGAGAAAAGAAGCACATGTGATCGTGGCATCCAGTCTGCTATTGTTTCAGTGTTTGGGACCATTTTCTTTATTTTAACATAACGACAGATTGTTGGATACTTTGTTTAGCATCAACTCTTTGATATAAAAGAATTAATAGGTCTGATAAAGTAGGTATGTGAAAGCCATAGGCATTTAATTGTTTTATTGTTGATGTTTTAATTTTGCTTTTTTTTATAATAAATTTATGAGACTAGAGAAAGCTATGTAAGTGTCGATAACCCATTCTAGATTCTGTTTTGGCCCCCACTCACCCTAATCGAACTCTCCTTTTTCATATCTGCAGATCTTGTGTTAGGAAAAGTAATACGTAGAAGATGAAATATATGCTTAGACATTGTTAGGAAATATGTTATTTGAATTGTGTGTAAATTACAATGTCCTTAAAGTAATATTTATTTCCAATATATTTGCTGTTGGGTTTGTAGCAAATCATCCTTAGAAGTTATCCCAAGCACTTTTAGATCTGTTTGAATAGCAACCTTCAAAATCTCTCCTGTAGAGCTAATTGGAGTTTTAAAGTAGGATTTTAAGAGGAATGTAACACTTGTTCACTCTTTGATGTCTCTATCTTATAATCTTGTGCTTATATAATAACATATGCACTTATTAAAATTAAACAACTTATTCAATTTTAAACTAACGGTTATAATTATTTAAATTTTCTAATGAAACTTAAACAATCACTTAATTTGGACGGTTATGACAGTTTAAAATTTAAATAGAATTGAATATTTATTATTAGAAGACAATCATTAGATCTCATTTTAATCTAACGCCCATGCTCATGCCATATATTAATAACTTAGTTTTTCAAAGTAGTTATTATTTCCAACAATCCCTTAATTTGGAAAACTAAGTATCCTCTCTAATTTATAAGGCTATGCATAAACATAGGCATCTTTCGATTTGAACCTACTATTAGTGTAAATATCTCAAAGTATTAACAAATTGATGGTTGCTTCAAAGTATTGAACCACAATTCTTCCATTACTACTGGAAATACCACATACATGGACTTATATATAACTTCAAAAAGTTCATAAGCAATTTTCGTACTTTAATGGCCATGTGTTTCACCTTAGGCTTTTTATGAACATTTCCAAGGATCAACCCCAAATTCTTGTTAGGAGCAACACCACTTCTTATGTTCATATAGGTGGATTCCTTTAAACCTTAATTCTTTCAACTTCCTTGAATTCATTAAGAGTTTTACTCACCCTGAACACTTAAGTTCTTACAATATGCACTACACATGAAATGGTTATATATTATTACTTTGGTGCCAATCACTTATCAGTAACTCGTTTACCCGTTGCACCTTTAAACCAAATTTGGTCTAATTAAATGTTAGGTTTCCATTACTAATGATTGAAAATTAAGGGGTCTTAATTAATCCCATTCCTTTTAATATAATTACCAAATTTGGTGACCTTTTGTAAATATTTACTGAGTACCCGTTTCCAATATTCCATAAAAAATTAAATATATAATATAATCATGTCTTAAACTTTTATGTCTAGGTTTATCATTACATAGCTTAGACATAGCTACTCATTATTACAATGTAAAAAAATATGATTGTCATCCACTATGGCAACAACTTTATTTAAATAATGAATTCTCCGGTCATATTCCTTCTTTGCATCTCTTGTTGTTAAGGCAACAAATTTTGACACATTGTATAATGATTTACACAAGACCCTTTTCTTTCATTTCCAAGAGGTGGAACCTCTGACATGGGTAAAACCTAACCAGAGATTGACTTATAGTTGCTTCCACTAGTTACCTAGCCAATATAATGTATATTTTTTATATAAAAGTATACAGGAACATTGTTCTAGATTTTTTTTAAATATCCTAGAAGTATAGCAATTCCTTTATTTATAGGAATAATAAACTTTCAAGAGGGCATTCAACAAGATAGCCTCAATTATATCATCCCCTATAATACAAATTCACATCCTGATTATATTTTAAAAAAAGTCACGTACTAATTCATGACCGCCCATCATAATTGGAGAAAAATGTTTCATTTTTCACAAGGAAAGGCACTAACTCCGTCGATTGAATTGGAACAAATTAACGAAAAGCCAATATCAAACCTTGAATTGAATTGGATAACAATCCACAAAAAATTTTCTAAAAACTGATAGATGATTTCAAATATAATCAAGTTTCATTATTGCAATTCATGAACCACTACTAGACGTTTCTTGAATTGATATTACCCCTTCAGTCTTAAATATAGGGTATTTTATCTTAATAAGATCCTTTATAATATATGAGATAATATTTATTATACATTTAAAAAAATATTAATATTTAATGTATTTAAAGAGAAAAAGAAAAAAATTAAATAAGGGTAGTTTTAAAAAATATTATGATTTTTTGAGAAAATGAGATAGTTAATTAACTTTAGCTCCAATTCTTAGTCTACATGATTTAATTACAATGGACTTATATTAAGAATCAGATAAAATATAATATACAAACGCCTATGTAGCTAATACCAACGTTCTTGCCTTCTTGGTGTGAAGATCCCCAAATACCAATTCCAATACTTTTGTTTTCCAACAACTTTTAGCAATCCTTTTGCTCAATCAACACGTCAAAATTTGAAGTCTATGGCCAACTTCAGGGGCTTAATGAATACATTCATTCCATAACCTCAACAGCCCACTGCCACAACATACGTGTTAAAACAAAAGAACATATAAATGTAGAAAATTAAATCTTCAAATAGTTTTATAAATCAATAACCATATTTCCAATTTCTTCATTCCCTTTTTTTCAATCAAAAGTGGAATGAGTTTGGTGTAGTTCACTTAGATTCAATGAATTCAATACACAAACTAATACTTCAATTCCAAAACAAATGAATGAAAATTCAAGACCTCTAGTCTTTATACAAAATTTTATTTCCTTCAAGCAATCATTAATCCGTTAAAACAAATAAAATTGTTGATCAATTCACGATTTAAAAAGTATCATGTAACATGGAAAACTAAACATTTAGTGGAATTTCTTAAAGCTATTTCTTTTAAATAACTGTCAAATAGTTTATCACCTGGTTTTCATCTGTCCACCAAATGAAATTATGGAACTATGTAAGGTGAGGACTCAAATGGATTAAGCATATGTCCAAAATCAGAAGTGTCGCCACTACTGAATTTCTTGATCAAGGTATTTTTTTTTTATTTTACTTCATGTTATCCCTCAAACAAAATTAATTATACGAAATCAAAGTTGTTTCTTCTTGTACAGTATCAGCATGTGTACATGAATCTTGATACTGTACAAGAATCAAATTCAGAACATATCATCCCTCACAGGAATCAAATTTAGAATTTCACGCGTTCTTCAACAAGAAAAACTAACAATTAGAGGCAAATAGAAATAAATACTTACCTCAATTCCTTTGCAATTAACTGGAATTGAAGGCCACCACCTCCTCACGAAGCACTTTGATCATATCATCTTCTACAATACAAATATCACCTTAAGATTATTAGGAAAATAGTATGTAGAAGATGAAATATGTGCTTAGAAAATTAGATTGTTAGAAAATATATGCTTAAGAATGTGTGTAAATTGTTAGGATTGCTAGCTTTTCAAAAGGGGAGTGAATTGAGAAGTTCAATTTTTTTCTGTAAAAGCATGATATAACAGTGATGGTAGAAGTTTACAGAAAACAGAGTACAGAAAAAATAAAGCAAATGCAAGGTAAAAGAGGAGAGGACACAGAAATTTATTATGGTTCAATCTAATCCATTTGACCTATGTCTAGTCCTCAAATCACCACTTGAGATTTTTCACTATCTTGTAAGAATTCAGTGGGCTCCTTGTAACACCTCAATACAAGCTTATACTCTGTAGTAAGAGCTTTCAAATTTACACCCTGCACTCTTACTAAGTGTTTTCCAAATTCTCTTGTGAAACCCCTTACAAGAAATCCTTCTTCTAGACAAAGAAGATTTTACGCAGAAAAAACTCTCTCTAAATCAAAGTAAATGTGACAATTGAAGTGCAGTAAATGAAATGTGAGAGTGAAAAGCTTTGACTAGTGATTTTAGTAAAGTTTCACTATATATAGCATAAAATTGTTACCCACAATTTCAAATAAAGTTCTATTTATAGATTTGTGACTAAACTAGTTATTAGACACAAGATCTAGCTGTTAGAGATGTTAACTAACGGTTACTCTGCAAAATTAGTTGTTTATCAATCACATTTAATACTTCTGACACACGAAAATTCAAATTTTAGATGTCAACCAACGAATTTTGCAGAGACCATAAGCTAAAGAACTTCTAAAATTTGTTTGTTAAAGAGTAAAATTCAAATTTTGAATTTGTCAAATATATCCCATGTTAAAACATACAAATTTTCATATTCAAGTGTATTTGTTGAGTATAAACAGTTATCTCATGTTTTTGCAATGTACTAGAAATTCGAATTTTAAAAGTCAAAATTCGTTTGTCAGTGGTTAGCTCAACATAGCACAAAGGTTTTGCTATTTGAAATTCAAATTTCATATTTTGAAGTTCGTCTGTCAAAGATGTGCCCTAACAAGACTTACAAATTATTATTTCAAAATTTTAATTTTGAAATCCAAAATTCATCTGTCAGATAAACTAACTTTGAACTCTTTTTGCACTTTAATATCATTCAAATTTTGATAAGACCTTAGACGAATTTTTCATATTTTACCAACTATGCTTAAATCAAAATTCAAATTTGAGAACTTGAAATTCATCTGTCAGAGACAATAACTCTAGAACTTCGAATTTCAGCAAACAAAGTTCAAATTTTGCACAAAACATATAAGAATTAACAGTAAAGTTCTTCTATTAATTAGTGTTTTCAAAATCTAACATATGTTAACATAAGATGTCACACCCGGAGATGCGACGCAGATGGCACGAGATGAAAGAAAAAGAGGGAAATCAGCCCGCCTGACGGAAGGCATTTTCGGAGGAGTCGCCACCAAAATTTTAAGGGAAATTTTGGAAAACCGAAACAAAAAAACAAAAAGGGATAAGGATGGTCTGCGAATCAGAGTTGGGTTCGGGAGTACGATTGTAAGTGGGGAAGGTGTTAGGCACCCCCACAACACCCGTTCCGAATAACGGTTACCTTAGGTTGATCATGCAATTTTTATGGCTTTGAAAAATTATTTTGGTTGCTCTTTTACCATTCACATGCAAAAATAAATATAAAAATAAGAAAAATGTAAAAATGAAAATAAAGAATAAAATGAAAATATGAGAAGTTGGGAAAAACAAAATAAGAGAAAAATATTATTTGTTTACAAAAGTGGACTTGAAAAATTGGTAAATATTTATTAAATGAAGAGAAAAAAACACCAAATAAATAAGAAAATATTTATTTATTTACAAAGTTGGACTTGACCCAGAATTAGAGTCTGGGGCCTACGTACCCTGCAATAGGGATCAAAGTCGACGTAGTTCGGACTAAAAAAGCGTGTCACTGGGTTGGTATTTTTTATTATATATTTTCTTTAAAAAGAGAGGTTTATAGAAAATAAATTTGTCTTTCCACAAATCAATTTTCAGAATTGGTTGGTATGTTTTAATTTGTAAAAAACAGATTAATTTCCATTATTTGCTCTTTTTATTTTTATTATATATTTTTTTGTTTAATCAATTTCTAAAAGAGAAAATATGTTTTTACTCAATTTAGGAAATATGATTAAAATTATATGCAATTTTAAATATTTTATTTTGATTTGAAAAGGAAATATTTGGAAACAAATTTATTTTTACATGATAAAATCAATTGACTTATGTGCGACTTTATCACTCATAATACACCGATTGATACCTAAATGTCCACGGTGGTGTCATTCGAGACAAAAAGGCATAAAAATCAAAAGAAGACAATTTTTTTTTTGGGTACAAATTATTATTATTTTTATTTTTCTTTTTATTATAAAAATCCTTTTAACCTCTAAAAAAGTGATCATTACATATATTTTGAAAAGTAATAATCAGCATATGTGGTGACTTTATTACTCACAAGTTACTGATTTACACTTACATGCTCACGGTGATGCCACTCGTGGCGAATAAGGGATGAAAGCCTCAGTGAAACAAAAACTAATAAACTTTTTATTTTTATGAAATAAAAAGAAAATTAGAGATAAAAATTGGAGGAAAATAAATAATTTGATATGAGATCATTAAGAGGAAAGCGTCTAAAAATAATCAGCATATGTGGCGATTTTGTCGCTCACAAATTACTGATTAATCCTTAAACCTCCACAGCATTTACCACTTGTGGTGAATAAGTAGGGAAAGTAAAAACTTGAAAGGACATGAATAATCCTTATCCAAATCATTTTATTTCTTTACTTCAAATTATACAATGAAAAGTGCAATTAGAAAAAAAAATTTAGTTAATTAAAAAAAAATTTTTTTTACTTACTTATTTGAAGAGATGCACATGGAAAACCTCTTTTTATAAACAATTGAAAAAGAAATTTAAGATAAAGTTAATACATCCAAGATATGTTATTTATCTATTTATATTACTCTTTATTTATAAATTATTTACATTTTCTTAATAAAATAAATAATTAAAGACCGTTCTCAAAAAACTCGGAAGAAAAAGAAAATAAAATAATTAAGGTAACACTTTTATCTATGTTTTTTTCATTTTCAAAAGTCAATTTCCAAATAAAACCAAACAGCATATATGGTGATTTGATCACTCATAATTTACTGGTTGGTGTTCAAACACTCAAAATATTACTACTCAAAGCATAAAGGTAAAGAAAATTTGCAAAAATAAAAATAAAGAAACCATTGGAACTCAAAACATTTGAAGGTTAACCAATGTAAGCACCATGGCAACTCCTTGCTCATGGCACCCTTAGTTGACACCTTACTTATCCAAGGAGACTTAGTCCCTCGGGATAGACCCTAACACAATTCACATATTTGGCTCATATCCACTCCACAAAATTACAGTGCCAAAATCCAGCTCTCAAGCAAACAGATCTAAACAATTTCCAACATTCATCCCATTAATGTAATTTATCGAGTCTCAAAATAATAAACGCGGGCCAAACAAAATATCATATCCAGGGGTATAGCATATAAGCAAACACCAAGAGGAAACAAAAAGGGCACCCGATTGTATGAACTACGTGATTCCAATCTTGTGGCCTTAACTTTTGGAATCAGAAAACTCATCACAAGATTTGGGAGTTCACATCATGATGGAACAAAGCATTGCAAATCATCTAGTCCATCAGCCCATGTATGATGATGCTATTAAGCAACCAAAAGAAATAATAGACAACAAAATGCAAAGGATCATAATGAATATGTGAAATCATGACAATATCCAGGTTAGGCAAACTAGCTCCTTCTTATGAGCAAAGGCATTGCCAAGAGCAATCCGCAGAGACCACATAAATTTTAGAACACAATTATAAACCAGATTTTCAAACGCTAACAACTTCGGTCCCTTCCACTTCAAACTATAGAATTCCATCCCCAATAGACAAGTCGCAAGGAGTATGACATCAACTCTTGAACCAACAGAATCCAGAAAATCCCCAGGGGCATACAAAGCATGAATAAGCAATTATTCAATCCTAAAATCAAATCCTAATTCTAACAAAGCACACATCAACATAAATGAACCTATTAGCCAACTTCAACTAATCAATAACAGGACAGAATTCACTGGACACTTTTAGATAATCAACAAGGCTTATTCTTGAATTCATTCCAACACTCTCAGCCAATTAAAAAACTTCAAAATGGAAAAATTAATTAACCAGAACACATTTAGTAGGCTGAGAAAATGAAATCATATCCCAGCCTACGGGATTCTAATCAACCATAAAAACTGAGCATCTAGTCTAATATCCATGATAAACAGTATTCGAACCAGAATCATAAACCAGTTAAACAAAACCCAACTCAGTGTCTGTAAACCATGCTTACTAATTGAAGATCTTTCGCTTTCTTCTGCCTCGGCTTCCTCCTCTCTCGGTCTCACTGATGCCTCGCCACTGGATTCCCTCCTCTGTTTCTCCAATTCAAGGGTTTTTCAGCCTCCTCCCTTCCTCTCATTTCATTACTGACCCCTTTTTATAGATGACACTGTGAGTTCCAGAAACCCATTGCCCGAGCACGTCCATTACCTTGTTTCCTCCTCCCATTTTCTGCACTGCTCTGCTACTCCCTTGTTTAATTTCGTGCTCGTCCGCCACTTCCCTTGCCTCCACTACGCTGTCGTCCCAAGTACGGAATATTGGAGGGACCTCCTTTGTCGTTTTTGGCTGTCTCGAGTTCTCTTTCTCACAATCTTACTCTCTCTTTCTTCTTTCTCTGCGGTCCTAACTCGTACTCGTCTTCACTACCTCTTGCCTCCACTACTCTGCTATCACAGAGTACGGAGTAGTGGAAACTCCTTCACCTTGTCTGGCCTACACATCCTCTCTCGGCTCTTCCCTCTGCCTTCGTCCTCACGAGTCCTCTCCCGCGGTTTCTGGTCTCGCCTCTGTTCTCACTCAGCTTTCACAGCTCCACGGTGGCTCTATCCGAGCTCGCAGCCAGCTCACTTCCTTTCTTTCCTATCTCGCATGCTCCCTCTGTGTCTCACGCGGCCCACGGTGGTTCCCTCTGTTTCAGATCTCCCTTGGTTCTCGGTCTCTCTCACTGCTCGAGTTTCCTCTCTATGCGGCTCCTCGGTGGTTCTCTGCCTGAGCTCACGGCTCTTCTCTCTGCCTCTGGAGCTCCACGAGCGAGCTCCTCAACTCGAGCTCCCCTACTCTTTTTTTCTTTTCGCGGCTCACTCTGCATTTCCCACGGAACCTCGCTCCCTCCGATCTGAGCTCCTCACGGTTCTAACTTAGCCCTTAAGGCTCACACAGATTCCCCTCCACCGAGCGTCTCCCTCGGTGGTCCAGGCGTCCTCCGTGGTTCAGCCTTCGGTTGCTCTCTCCCCTGACCGAGTTCGTCACTCCCTCTCGTCCCAGCTTCCAGAGCCCTAAAGGCTCCCTCTGTACCGAGCCCTAAAGGGCTCTCCTCCTTTCGGGGCAATGCCCCCTGGACCAGACATTTTGGGCCGAAACCACTTCGGCCCAATATGACCCCCTCCTCCTTCTTTTTTTTTTTTTTTGAATTTGGATTTCGGGCCGAATTTTGGCCCAAAGCCTTCTTCTTCTTCTTTTTTTTTTAAAAACCTTGATTTATTTATTCTTTTTCATTTACTCTTTATTTATTTATTTATTTATATGTATATATATATATTTTTAGAAAGAATTTTCTTAATTTTAACTTAATAATAATATTTATTTATTTATTTATTTTTTATATTTTATAAAAATGCTCGGATAAAATGGGGTGTTTACATAAGATAACTGTGAAAAGATTTGTTTAAATACTATGGGAACATAAATAAGTGAAAATTAAAGCCTTTTACTCCGTGTACATTATGAGAAATCCTAACAACTAAATCTTCACATGTATTTCGTTGGATTTCTTCACTTCTATGCTCTTACACTCCTTTGATATTCTCCTTCCAAACTATAGTTGTTTGAAATTATCAAAACACTTGATTCAATATTCTCCCCCTTTTTGATGATGACAAAACAACTTGCAAATTGAATTAGTATTTGGGTTTGCTTCTAAGAGTTTCCCCTCAACATGTGCATTAAAATTCAAAGATAAATATAGCACATGTTTTAAAGCTTAAGAATATAGGAGAGAAATATGAGAAACACATTGCATTGATTCAAATATTCAGTACAGAGAGTCAATTAAAGCACAATTCAAGAACACAAAATTACAAGTCAAAACACCTAGCAAGCACACAGAATTACAAGACGCAGAATCACACAACCCTAAGATCTAAGCCCTAAGGATCTTTAACTTGTTACTTCTTCTTGGGCTTTGACCTCTTGCCATAGGTTTTGCTAGATTGCCCAGCTTCTTCAGACTTCCCAGTTTGCTCGTCTTTCTTCTCACCCTTTTTGGCATCATTAAGGGCTGGAGCATGCATAAAGGGAGGAGGGACCTGTGACATGGGGATAGCTTGAAGAGGGATACGAAGGAATGGCACTGATGGAGGTATCTTAGGAAGATCCTCTTCAGCATCAGAGACTATTTCCTAAACTTCCCTTTGAAGGTTAGCTAGTCTAGCTTTTTCCTTCACTAACAGACCATATTCAGGAAGTGATGGAGGAACAGTTGGTGGAGCAAACATTTCATCGAACCTTCTCTTCTGAGCTTGCACTATTGCATCATGTTCAATGGCAGCAATACCCACATAGGGTACGATGCCTCTCTCCTCATTTAGTGCAGCTTAGATGATTGGTGCAGAAGTGATAGCTGCAACTAGTTTTTCCATTTGCTCAGACTCTTGAAATGACAGAAGTGATTCTTGAGTAATGTTTTCCATCACAGGCTCATGTGAGCCTTCTTCTTGAGTGGCCTCTTCCTTCATGGTATAGTCCAGAAGTGCACCAGGACTTGTTTCATTGCTTGAGGCTTGTGGAGTAGTAGCAGTGCCAACAACCTCAGTAGCAACATTTGTAGTAGCAAACTTAAGGGATTATAATTCAAAAGGGCTTGGAGGTTCAGGAGAGACAGACTTAGTAGGTTCAGAAGGTCCTGGTTGAGGTGGTGCTGATGTGGTAGGGATAGCATTTCTGATATCTTTATAGGCATCAGCAATCACCTTCAGATTCTTGGCCACGTGAGTGATTTGATCTTACAAGTGAGCAAACTTGGTATTCTATTCCTCTTTGATGCTCAGCATTAGTGAGGACAAGCTATCATACAACTCAGTGAATGTGGTTGGCTTGGCCCAAGTGGATGGAAAGGAGGGTTAAGATGGCTAAGTGGGTTGTGGTGGAGGAGAAACAGGTTGGGATGGTTGTGGTGAAAGAAGAGTGTGTGGAATAACTTTAGAAGTTCCTTCTTGCTGCTGTGATTAACCTTCCTCATAGAACAGATCTTATGATTTCTCTGCACCTTTACCAATCCACCTTCCTTCCTTCTTTTCTATCCTCATCCTTATCAATTCTTCCTCCTTGAATACTTCAATTGGCTTCCCTTTGCCTTTTTCCAGGTGCTGAATCTTGACATATCTGAGAAGCTTGGTGATGACAGAGGCATAAGGCAAGGTGGAGTCTTTTTTTTTATCTCTTGCCTTGATCATCCTCTAAAGGATTATGTGTCCCATATTTATCAATTTTCCTCTGATCAAGACAGTCATAGCGTGAGATGTTAACCAAAAGTTATATTTATATATTTGTAACTAAACCGGTTGTTAAACACAAGATCTAGCTGTTAGAGATGTTAACCAACGGTTACTCTGCAAAACTAGCCATTCGCCAACCATATTTAATGCGTTTGACACACGAAAATTCAAATTTTAGGTTTCAACAGACGAATTTTGCAGAGACTATAAGCTAAGGACTTTGACATTGAACTTCTAAAATTCATCTCTTCAAGAGTAAAATTTGAATTTTGAATTTGTCAAATATATCACATATTAAAACATACAAATTTTCATTGTATAAAAAAAACATATAAATTTTCATATTCAAAGTACATATGTTAAGTATGAATAGTTGTCTTATGTTTTTGCAATGCACTCAAAATTTGAATTTTAGAAGTCAAATTCATTTGTCAGTGGCTAGCTCAACATGGCACAAAGATTCTACTCTTTGAAATTCGAATTTCATATTTCAAGATTCGTCTGTCAGAGACATGCTCTAACAAAACTTATAAGTTCTTATTTCAAAATTAGAATTTTGAAATACAAAATTCATCTATCAGATGGACTAACTTTGAACTCTTTTTGCATTTTAATATCATTCAAATTTTGAAAAGACCTCAGATGAATTTTTCACATTTTGCCAACTATGCTTAACTTGAAATTCGAATTTTAGAACTTGAACTTTGTTTGTCAAAGATGATAACTCTAGAATTTCAAATTTCAGCAAGTAAAATTTGAATTTGTATAAAATATATAAGAATTAACATCAAAGTTCATATGTTAGTCAGTGTTTTCAAAATCTAACATATGTTAACATAGAATAACTGTGAAAACACTTGTTTAAATGTTATGGGAATATAAATAAGTGAAAATCAAAGCATTTTATCTTGTGTACATTGTAAGAAATCCTAACAACTAAATCTTCACATGTATTTCATTATATTTCTTCATTTCTATGCTCTTACACTCTTTTGATATTCTCCTTCTAAACTATAGTTATTTGAAATTATCAAAACGCTTGATTCAATATAAATCACATGGTCCTTAAGGAAATATTTGCCCCCACTATGTTTACTGCTAGGTTTGTAGCAAATTATCCCTAAAAGTTATCTCAAACACTTCTAGAGATGTCCGAACAACAACCTTCAAAATCTCCTCTATAAAGCTAGTTGAAGTTTCAGAGTAGGATTTCAAAAGGAATGTAGTGCTTGTTCATATTTTGATGTCTCTATCACACCTTCTAATCTTATCCTTATATAATAATATATGCACTTATTAAAATTAAACAACCTATTTAAATTTTAAATTGTCGTAATGATCCAAATTAAGTGATTATTTAAATTTCATTGTGAAATTTAAATGATTGTAACCATTAGTTTAAAATTGAATAGGTTGTTTAATTTTAATAAGTGCATATATTATTATATAAGCACAAGATTAAAAGGTATTATAGAGACATCAAAGTATGAACAAGCATTATATTCATCTTGAAATCCTACTCCGAAACTTCAACTAGTTCTATAGGGGAGATCTTGAAGATTGTTGTTCGAATATTTCTAGAAATGCTTGGAATAACTCCTAGAGATAATTTTCTACAAACCCAACAGTAAATATAGTGGCGACAAATATCACTTTAAAAATAGTGTAATTTATGCACATTTCTAAGCACATATTTTCTAACAATATAATATTTTAAGTACATATTTCATCTTCTACATAATACTTTACTAACATCCTATTCGTGACCTTTCTCCCTACTGACTCTAGTCATAGGCGCAATGCTCAATGCAAGGCCTTATCTTATTAAAGTATTATTTTCATAAATACTTTTAATAGTTTTAACATTCACTCTTTAAACATTAATGTGGGATAAAATTATTTTCTCATTAAAAGTAAAAGCATTAGAAAAAATAGAATTTTTATTCACAAATTCATAAATATAAATTGAGACTCATAATTACAAATTTAAATATTAACTTATAACATATAATGTCTAGAGATCGTTATGTAACATATAACCGTATTATAAAATTATTTGATGGATCATAATTTATTTTGAAATTTGTAATCCATGAGAGTTGTGTACATCATTTTGCAAATCATGTTTTATACTCTCACCGATCCAAAATCTAATTTTTATTTCAAAAGTTTATTCTGATCCAAAATATAAGTCTCATTTAATAATTTCTATGGTATTAAATATTTTTTCCTATTTTACCCTTATCTACAATTAAATGTGGAAGAGATAATATACTTTATATGGAATGCATTAAATAGGGATATTATTGGAAAATAATGTGTTTTTTGGCAGATTTAAGGAGTAAAACCACTTTTCTTAGTTCCTCTACAATTAATCAAATAGAACTTATATTTTAGATTGGAAGGGGTATATTATTATATGTAGAATTGAAACTCACAATCTAATATTTATATTTTTCTTCTACCATAAAAAATTTTAAATTTTATTAGTTTTAGAAATCCATGTTGATCAATTATTACAGCCTCACATCTCTTTTCTAAAGGTAGTTTAATATTTTCTCAATTTCAAAATAATTAACACTTTTAGATTTTTTTTATTTTAAATAATTATTATTTTACAATTTTTAAAATAACACTAATTATCTTTTAATAATTTTATCTTTAATAATGATACTATTTGTGAGTGGTTTAAGCTTTCATAAATAAGATTATTGTACTATATATGTTTCTTTTTATTTGTCATTTAAGATTTTAATACACAAATTAAAAAATAAAATTAATGGGTTAGAATTTATTTTAAATTTTATAATATATTCTTCAATAAATAAAAAAAACAAGAAAAAGTAATTAATATTATCTTTGACTTTTAAAAGAATATATAAAAATATAAATATAAATAATAATTAATATTATTTTAAAATTTGAAAGTGGGAGATAAATAAAAATAATTTTTTTTTAAAAAACTGATAGATAAAAAAAATAAAAAAAATAAAATATAATTACATTTTACTAATCACATTATTAACATCAACGTGTTAATTATTTTGAAACAATGTGATTATTCTCATTGGTACAGCACATTCAATATTGTGAGAAAAGAAGCACATGTGATCGTGGCATCCAGCATGCTATTATTTCAGAGTTTGGGACCATTTTCTTTATTTTAACAGACGACAGATTGTTGGATACCATGTTTAGCATCACCTCTTTGATATAAAAGAATTAATAGGTCTGATAAAGTAGGTATGTGAAAGCAATAAGCATTTAATTGTTTTATTGTTGATGTTTTAATTTTGCTTAATATTATTTTATAATAAATTTATGAGACCAGAGAAAAATATGAACTCGTTTGGTTCATTTTCTAGTTATACATAATTCAGATTCTATTCTCACACTTATACTGTTTGGTTGGACATGAGAGTAGGAATCTGAACTCTCATGGGAATAAAGATGGATAGAGATTAGGGAGTTAGCTTTCTTACCTTAAATTATGACTTTGTTTATTTCTATCATTGGGAATGGAGATCAAATGATAAAAATAACCTTAATTATGAAATATTATTCTTAAAATACCCTTCACAGATTATGTACCCTATTTTCTCTTAGAAATTCCTATTAGTTCCTACAAATTATTTAGTATAATTTTTTCCATATGATTTTTTCTCTAAAAATATTTAATTTAAAAAATTTAAAATAAAAAATAATAAGAATTGAAATATACATAAGTTCCCCTTCTACTTTTTATATTACAATTTATGCTTAGATATTTTTTATTTAATAAAAATAAAAATATGTAAAAGTTTAAATGAAATTATTGTCTAAACCAAAAAAAGAGGTTACCCAATTGTAAATAAAAAAAAAGAAACAAAAGGTCACGTTATGAACATGTATTGGAGCAATTGATGTTGGCTTAATTTTTACTTAGGGGCAATTCTGACTTTTTGCACATTATTCATATCCCATTTCATCTTTTTCTTATGTTTAATCATACAAATTCAAGTTGTTATTTATATTTTTTCCATGGTGAACTAAACAAAAATTTGGCTTATGAGAGTCCATTTCAATCCATTCCAATAATTCTACTAACCAAACGGGCCCTAAGGGTTTGTTTAGTTCGACAAGGGGATTGGAGGGAAGGGTATTGGATGGAATTTTAATAAAGGGGATTGGAGGGGAAGGAGTTGGAGAGATTTTAAAATTTCTTTATTTTGTAGGATTGGAAGGAAGGGGATTGAAGGAATTTTAATGAAATTTTATTTGGTTCAGGAGGAGATTGAAAGAGATTAAATTTTCCCCAATCTCTTATAATTTTTTAACCAAATAAGAGTAGAAAATTTAATCCCCTCTAATTTCCTCCCCTTTCCTTAAAAAATCATAACCAAACATAATCTAAAGATTTGTTTGGTTTAACAGAGGCATTAGAAATAAGGGAATTTGATGAATTTTCAGTTAAGGAAATTAGAACAAAAGGAATTAGAGGTGTTTTAAAATTTTTTATTTAACAGGATAAGAGGGAAGGGGACTAGAAGGATTATAAGACTTCATTTAGATGGGAAAAAATTATAAAAAAAAAAAAAGAAAGAATCTAAACATAAAAATACCTGTATTCTTTCTTGGTTTTCTTTTTCTCTGTTTGGCCAAAAAAAAATAAGTCTCTAACTTCTTTTATTCAAAGACTACTTAAGGTACATGTCACCCAAGAGGGGTGACTTGAGACAACTTTAATGGTCAGACTGATGACAATATAATAAAATTTTGACAAAAGATATTAATAATAAATTCATAAATAAATATTGTAATAGTCACAGACAGTAGACGACAATACTCCCCACATGGACGCTGTATACAGTCCTAATATATTGTAAACACTGACAACGATAACAATTAATTAACGGTTGCTTGTTAAATTTTTGGAAAATAAGTTTGCGTGCAGCAAGAGTACTTCCCGAAAAATGTACAGAGTAAATATAATTTATTTATCTTATTTTTTATTTTCTGAAAAGATCAAATTAATTTTAAATAATTATTAAAAAGTCTCAAAATTTAAAAAATTACACCTAACTCTCATTTGGGTAAAATAAAAAAAATAAATATAAAAAACTTTATTATTGAGTATAAAATATTAAAGTACAACTTACATTTAATAATGAAATTTTTTATATTTATTTTTCAAGACTTTATACTAATAAGACTTTGGTATAATTTAACATTAAAGGATAATTTTATACTCAATGGTGAACAATGAATTTTTTTACACCTGTTTTATACTGATTTTATATTAATATGATTTGGTTTATTTTTTTTATAATTTAAAAACTTTTTAATAATTATTTGTATGTTTTGAGATTTTTTTGTAATTTTTAAAAGAAATTTAATAATTAATAAATTTGTAAATAATTATTGTCTATAGTCACTGACAGAGGACAGAACACGACACTAATACAAGGAGGCTACTGTTTATCCAAAAAAAAAAAAGAGGCCATTATTTGTCCCTCTCATTTCTCTTTCCTAGCGAATAGTAAATGAAGCAGACAGGGTCAGATGGTCTCCGTTTCCCCTTTCGTGTAAAATGTATGTGACTGCAGCGAAGCAAGGAAAAGGAAAGTGACGGGAGCAATTTTTGAGGGAGGCTTCTTTCAAAGACTTAGGAACATTTGGCTGAAAAACTAAATAAAAACGTTTTTTAAGCAAAAAATTTTACAAGAAAACAAATGTGGAGTCTCTCTAAAATATTTCTAATGGTTCTTGATATGAAGTTGTTTGCAAAATTTAATGAAATTTTAGAGTGTGGTTATAATAACCCTCAAAGTATTGTCCTGGTTTTAACTGTGAACTGATAAGAAGTGTACAGTTTGAATTGTGTAGTGCCGGAGGAGCTAGGATCATAGGAAGAATAAAATGGAAGAAGAATTCAAGAAAATGAAATAGAAGCCTCCACGCCGTGGTGAAGGGCAAGGCTGCCACAGCAATAAAGCTAAGGATTTTAATCTTTTTCGTACAAAATGTTCTCATGCCGCAGTGAGTTAATCGACACTTTGCAACACGATTCACAATTTTTTTAAATCAAAATGTGTTTTAGTCGGACGAAAGGAAGAAATTGAAGAAGAAGAGGTAGAGCTCTACTAGGGTTCATGATTTCCAGTCTTGAGGAATAATTTTTGGGCTCAAGAAGTTTCAATCTTTATTGTTAAGTGGATCTTGCTTCCTCTCCTCTCTTTTATATCCATTTTTTCCATGAAATCTATGAGAGTATGCTAGGTTTTGAGTTTAGGAATGATTCTACCGATTAAAATGTTTGCTTTGGTGTTGTTGAAATATCAGTTGGCGTTTCTATGGCATGAGTATGGATTTTGAGATGATTTAGAGGTGTATATACCAAACCCAAGCTTTGAATTGCTCAGGAAAACTTGGAATCCGAGATTTATGTATTTGTTCATGGTTGGAATATGTGTTTGGGGCTCATTGGTGTGTATTTATACTATTAAAGCAATAGGTCAAGTTTAAATGGTTGAATTGTGGATTTTGAATTACTTATGCATTATGTTAATCGGAGGTATTATGACATTGTAGTATTCTATCTGTTGATTGGAAGTGTTTGACTCGTGAATTGGTGCTCAGACAGCTTGCTAAACCCCTATGTACAGTGTGTTGAAAATTCGAGATAACCAGGGTGTATGTTATATGTGTATGTTAGTTGTTGATTTTATATATTTGTTCATTTTCATACCATAATATTGCCTGTAGTTATGTTTGTTCTTTTCATATCATGGTATGTACATGGCTAGTGAGAGTGTGGTAAGCTCTATCTTTATCCCTTGCTTTGATGTATGAGAATATATTATTGTTGCGCATGTATATGATGTGTAAGCATCCCATATGATAATATGCTAGGATGATGACTATAATGATTATGATGATAATAATGATTGTGTATGGGATTGACATGTTAGCAAAGCATTGGACATCATCACCACATTATGCATATTGAGACATTGTGGATTGGGTGATGATGACTTGAGACATGATGATAGCATGTGGTATATCGATCTACTTGTGGAACACGCGAGGCCTCATGTCCAAGTGGTGAGATTGATGATTGTATATCATTGCCACTAAATCCTCTTTCTTCAGCTAGGAAAGCTACATGGCAATGGATTGGGAATGCATCTTTCCCAAGCCACCATCAATTCGGGTGGTTCAGGGGGAGGAAAACCATGGTCCAATCATTAGTGCGGCCTTTGGTTAGGTCACACTAATGAGTTTTAAATTTAATATAATATAAGTTTTAATTATGACAAATGTAAAATAATAAGGAATAAATGCATCATATTTGTCTAACATATATTTTATTTATAAAAGAAGTAAAATATGTATTAGCATATGTTTAATTGTGTATATATATCATGCTATGTATTAATATATCAACTGTACTTTTATATTTTATAATACAAATTGGAATATATCATAATATTGATTTTATATAAATTGAACTAACTGCTCGGTTTGTAGGTATAATACATTAAATATAGGATTGTCTAAGAAAGAAGAGTGATCATTAGAATAAAAAAAAATCAATATCATGTCTCACTCAAAGAAGAAGAGATAGAATGTTCAATGAATTAAAGATCAGAAGGAAGCATGTCAAAAAGGGAATGACCAAGTGAAAATGGAATTTAACTTTTGAAGATCTAACTATTACGTATATTTTATTTTTACTACTAGGTTTTGAGGTGATTTAGATTTCTAAAATTTACTTAATTTTATTACCATATGTCTCAAATGAGTTAGATTAAAGTAATATGATGTTAGCATATGTTACAATTGAAGTATATTGACTAACAAATGAATTTTACTATTTGACTCATGCTTATTTTGTGCAAAATTAGTACTTTACTTGTTAAAATTCGAAGTCATAAAGATCTTATCTCTATAGATAAATTTTGGTTCTAAAGTTTGAATTTCAAGTTAAGCATAATTAGTGAAAGTGGGCAAAATTCGCATGAAGCTTGGTTAAACTTCAAATATTGGTAAAGTTCAAAGTGAGTTTAAAATTATAGTTTCTAACAGATGAACTTTGAGCTTCAAAATGTGAACTTCGAAATGAGAACTTGTATGTCATGTTAGAGCATGCCTCTGAGAGACAAACTTTGCAATTCAAAATTCAACTTTGTAGTGAAGAACTTTTGTGTCATGTTGAACATATCTCTAATAGACGAATTTCAATTTTTAAAATTTGAATTTCGAAGTACTATGTGAAAACTTGAGGCAACTAACATTTCCCATCAAATGCACTTTTAATATAAAAATTCTCATAAACTAACATAAGATATCTTTTGCAAACTCGAGATTTGAATGTTACTTAGTAACAGATAAATTTTGAAGTTCAGCATTAAAGTACTTAACCTTCTGTCTTTGCAAAATTCGTCTGTTAAATCCTCAAAATTTGAATTTTGGTGTATCAGATGCATTTAATGTTATTGGTGAATGGCTCTTTTTACAGAGTAATCATTGGTTATTGTGCCTAACAGCTAGATATTGTGTCTAACGACTAGTTAAGCCACAAATCTATAAATAGAACTTTATTGGAACTTATGGGTAACGAATTTAAGTAAGTTATGTGCCAAAATACTACTATAATAGATAAAATCATTCTACATGAGCATTCAAAGCTAAAATCACCTCATCAAAGTGACATTCAATGTATTACCCATTCTTAAAAAGAGTTTCTATTTTGTAATTTTTCTTACTACAATTTCTATATAGAATCTTAATGTAGAGAAACACTAAGAAAAATTATACATCTTGCAAGGGTGTGGGGAGAGTAGTTTCACAAGTGCATAGTAAAACTTATAGGATGTACTGAGGCTTCATTGGTTCTGGATCAAATATATGGGATATAGTGAAAAATGTCAAGTGATGGCTTGATGACTGGATGTAAGCCAAGTGGTTAGACTGAACCAATATAAATCTTTGTGTATTGCTCTTCATCTTCTCACTTCATTTGCCTCACTCAATACTCTCTGTTTATCCCTATTTTGCTATATCTCTTGGTGAAATTGGGTTGTTCATCAAAAAAGGCAAAAATCTTGTATCACCCAATTCACCCCCTCTTAGGTGACCAGCTAACCTAACAGTACGCGGTGAGCAGTGGCGGACCTACTTACAAGTGAGGGGGGTCAGTTGATGGTGCTAGTAACATGCGAGGAGAATTTTGTGGTCTAAAAAGTTTGATTTTGAGGGAGAATCCATTTGCATTTTATGTGCATTGCTTTGCTCATCAATTACAACTTACATTAGTTGTCATTGCTAAGAATCACATTAAAGTTGCTTCTCTTTTCAATTTAGTGTCCACTTTATTAAATGTTGTTGGAGGTTCTTGCAAATGACTTAACATGCTTCATGAAAAACAAATAGCTAAAGTTAGAGAAGCATTGGAAAGAGGAGAAATTACTAGTGGGCGAGGCTTGAATCAAGAAACCGGTCTTAAACATGGTGTTGATACTCGTTGGGGTTCACATTATGCAACTTTGATTAATTTGATATTGATGTATTCTGCGATAATTGATGTGCTTGAAATTATAGAGGAAGATGGATCAAATGCATATCAAAGAGCTGAGGCTAATGGTCTTTTACAATTGTTAGAAACTTTTGATTTTGCTTTCACATTGCATTTGATGAAAAATGTGTTAAGCATCTCAAATGAATTGTCACGAGCATTACAAAGGAAAGATCAAGATATTATAAATACCATAAATTCGGTTAACATCTCAAAGCAACAGCTACAGGTTATAAGGGAGAGTGGATGAGAGTCTCTATTGAAAGAAGTAACTTTGTTTTGCAATATACATGATATTAATATTCCTAATATGGAAGGACCTTTTTGGCCTAAAGGAAGCTCACGCCGCAAAAGTAAAGCTCAAGATATCATAATAGAACATCATTATCGTGTTGAATTGTTTTACACTATTGTGGATATGCAGCTTCAGGAACTTAATGATCGTTTCAATGAGACAAATACTAAATTGCTCATTTGTATAGCTTGTTTGAATCCAGTCAATTTGTTTTCCACTTTTGATAAGGAAAGATTGATTGAACTTGCTAAATTTTATCCATGTGACTTTTCTTCAACTGATTTGGTGATGCTTGATAATCAACTAGAGACTTACATCATTGATATACATAACAATGTTGAATTTGCATCTTTAAAAGAAAATAATGATCTTGTAAAGAAGCTAGTTGAGACAGGAAGACATATTGTTTATTCATTAGTTTTTCTTCTTTTGAAGTTAGCAATGATTTTTCTGTGGCTACAACAACCGTAGAAAGAGCATTTTCTGCCATGAATGTTGTGAAAACTCAATTACGGAATCGAATGGGAGATGGATTGATGAATGATTGCCTGGTGACTTATATTGACAGTGATTTTTTTGTAGCATTGACAATAAGTTGATTGTTCAAAGATTTCAAAATATGAAGTTACGTAGAGAATAATTGTAAGGTACGTAATGTATTTATTTTTATGTGAAAAACATTTTACATGATTTTAGCTTATCTTTATATGATAATAATTACTATCATTTACTGGGAAAAAAATAGGCTAACCCCACTAACCCAGGGTCCCAGATCCGCCACTGGCGGTGAGCATAGTGAAGTCCAGGAATCAATCTTCACTGATAGTTTGAAGGGAATCACTTATCGGGTTTACATTGTAATGTTAACTAGCCCATGATTCTAGCTGTGTACAAAAGGGAATATTCGTACTATTGCATTTACATTGCATCACATCATACGCATATATTGGTTATATTATTTACATGTTGTTTGTTGTGTGTGTCCTTGATTACTAAGACTCTGTCTCACACCCCATGTGGTTAATATTTCAGAAGAAGATTCTAGCACTAGCTCGAAAAAGACTAAGAAGTCTTAGCTCTCCTTCGCATGGGAATATTCAAGTTTTTGTTGGTAGCTTTATGTTATTGGTTTATATAATGGTTTGTGCCAAGTAGTTTAGTGACATATGTTTTGCTTGTTGTTTATATCCTAGGGATGTTGTAGTGTATGTGGTGGTGTGTATTTGGTAGAATGATGAGGATTTACGTTGATGTGGTAAAATACCAAGTTTGTGACTGTGATGCTATGCGTATTGATTCTAGACCCTGGTATAGGTCAATATGTGTTGGTGTATATGTTAGTGTCTTCATTAGGCTTAGTGTACCTCTTTTGTGAGCCAAATATGGGTTTTGGGCCTTGTGTGTGCGAAATAGACATATAGCCCATTAGTTTAATTTGAAGTTTAAGAGGGTTAAAACCTGAAAGAGTAGTTTCTCCGAGGTGAAATCTTCTTGGATAGATTCCTCATGTCAAATATGACCTGTGGAAATGGTCCTGGTCTACCAATTGGTCATTGGTGACATTTTGGGGTATTGAGTTCTTGGTTCTAGTAAAAAGGTGACCAAAATGGTCTCCAGTGTCCAAAATTTTCATGCGGAGGTATTTTGAAATGTGGGTGGTATCCATAGTTAGATTGGGAGTAGAATGACATGTAAGAAGTGGAATCAGGTCAGTTGGAGGTCCAAGCGTGAAGTTATGTGTGTCAGAAGTTCATCAAAAAATCAGCATTTTGCTAATATGGATAATAATATCTGCATTGCGGTGCCAAGTGCTACCACTTTCTTCCTTCTTCTTCCATCCAGAGCAGTCTCACGCCACGGCATACTGTAGCAGGCCATAGCACCATTCCCTTTTTTTGTTCAATTTGGATTATTTTGAGTGTTTTTTGTGGTGGATTTTTAGGTTTTGTTTGTAGGGTGTTACATTTCTACAAATACTTTTGCATAATTTTAACTCTTTCTCTCCCAATATTAATGTGAGATAGAAATTAATAGCTTTTGGTTATGGTATTTTAGAAATGTTATACTTCCTCCGATATCATATATATAAAGAACAAATAATTAACTCACACAGATCAAGAAAAATAATTAAATGCGTCTCAAAAGTTTTTTGCAAAAATACCTCTAACTTAATACTACCATGAAATTAATGACACATAATTAAATGCACTATTAATAATGATAAATGGAGGGTAATTTGGGAAATGAATAATTAATACTCCAAATTCCAATATTAGTCTCTTATATTTGAAACCAAAATCACTCCCAAAAAATTCTCTTATATATGAGATTAGAGGGAGTAGTAAATTTTTTACCCTCACTTGTAAAATATAGAAAATATTTTCAAATATGTTTTGTTACAAAATGTAAAAGACAAATGACTTTAGTATGATAAATTAATATATTTTTCCAATTTCATCCTTAACTAAAGTAGATTTATTATTACGAGATACTCCTTTCATCCCATATTATAACACAATGAAAGGAGTTTCATATACGTTAAGAAACATTTATTATATCTTTAAACTTCTAAAAGCAAACAAAAAATTTTAATTTTACCACTATTAATTCCACTTCTTTCATTAAATATAGCATAAATTATAATACTAATAAGACAATAAATCAGGGTAAAAATGACAAATCACTACATGTTGCCTTATATTATGAGATAAGAAAAACTCCTCATGTTGCCTAATAATATAGGACAAAGCGAGTATAAGTTAAAAAAGAGCTAGGTAAGAACATTAAATGAAAGCATTAGTGGGAAAAGAAACTTTTTTTGCGACATATTTAGGATGTCTGACCATTATTTTTTTAAATCAATTATATGTTTCTTACATTTTGGAATGAAGAGAGTACAAAATAAATGATTCTTGCTAATTTTAACTAGCTATATTAATCCGTGTAATTTTATTAAAAAATCCTTATAAGGATTAGATTGAGTAATTACACTAATAATGTTCCTGAGATTCCTTAGTCCGGAAGTAATTCTAAAAGTAGAGATGGAATTGGTTTTTCTTGCCAAAGATGGAATTGGATTACAAAGATATTTTTTGCATTCTTGATTATTTAAGCACAGTAAGGACATGTTTGGTATGTTGGAATGATTTTTTATTGAATGAAAATAGGAAAGGGAATGGAAATAAGAATAGGAAAGAGAACTAAAATGGGTTTTAAATGTACGTTTGATATGTCAATGGAATCTTATAATATTTTTATTTAATATGTGTATTTAAAATACAAAAAGACTGAAATGCCCTTATCTTTAAAAAGGAAAAGAAAAAGAAAAAAAATATCCTTCCCACAGATCTAGAACCAAAAAATCAATCACCACGTTGTCACCAACTGTCACGCCGCCATCCTCCATCAACCACCGGAGTACCCTCGACCACCGGATCAGACCGCCATCCCATGCTTCATCGTCACACTTGTCGTCGTTCTCCATTTGCCTCTCATCGTTACTATCTCAGATGCTTTGCTATCAATGTTTACAACCCCCATTGGTAATAGTGGCATTGAAGTTTGGGGCTGACGGGCAGTCAGGGATGACGGGACGAGGCGGCCGAGGATGTTAAGGCATGGTGGTGAAAGATAAGGTGCGGTGGAGGTGGAGATCGAAGGAGAATGAGTGGGGGGCAAAGAAGTCTGACAAAATTGAAATAACCGACAATGACCATGATCGTTTGGCAACACCATGCCCCACCACAACACAGATTCACCACCACGTAGAACCACCGGTGGCCATTACACAAAGATTAAAAAAACCAAAGGAAAAGGATAGATCGAATCAAACTCCTATCGCAGGGATCTCCACCAGCAACCATTACAGTGTTTGTTTTCGAAGAGATCTTCTCTATTGCTGATCAGATGAGTGACAAGAAGAGCAAAAATCGCCTCTATCACCCTCGATCTCCAACACTACACTAAGATCAAACTAGGTAGCGAAGTTTCATCGGAATCCTTGAACACTATTGCTATCCAAGCCGCATTGTCACCCTCATCGGAGTTGGGGAAGATGGGTTGGCGAAGGTTTGACGGTAGTGATGCAACGACAAAGGGTGGAGCCGTTATCACTGGATGGAAGGGGAGTCAAGGAATTGAAGGTCAAACAAGGGCAAAAGTGAGAACAAAAATTGGATTCCAGGGAGAGTGAGCAAGTTCCATCATTGGGTGGGAGGAAGCTAATTCAGGGAAATTTGAAAGAAATGGAATCTGTAAGGAATAAATTTCAAGCACACCAAACAATGTAAGACGTGGATTCCTATTCTGATTCCATTTCCATTGTCTTAATTCCCATGTACCAAACACGCCATAAGTTTCAGGCTTAAAAAATATGTCTATTCTTAAATATAGGAGATTTAAACTTATAATAAGATACTCTATCCCATCCAAAATATAAGATATTTCCAACCATCTCATGTATTTAAAAAAAATTAGTTACATTCTTAAGCTTCTTTAAAAAAAAAAAACCTAATATTCTATTTTTACCCTTATTAATTTTCAATAATTAAAATTATTTTTACTTCTTTTCAATACAAGTTACAAAACTGGTCATGAATAAAAGTTAAACAACTATTAGAAATTACATATCACCTTATATTATGGATAAAAAAAATTCTAAAAAATACTTTATATTTTGGATAAGAGGGTGCAAATTCATATAATAAACTCATACTAATTTACCTTTACTTTGATAAATAACTATTAAAATATTTATTTATTTATTTTTATTATTATTATCAACCAATACTAGACTTATTATTAGGATAGTTTTTCCTTGCTGTACGTCCAATAGCCCGACTTACACTTGAAGACATATTCAATTTAATGTGTTAACCAATTACAAATAGTCAACAAAACTTCTAAAATTAAAATCACATATTAAACAACTACTCCTTTATGTAAAAAAAATACTAAACACTCTAGACATAATTAACTATCAATATATATATTCATTTATTCAGAATAAATTAATGAAGATATTTTAATTTATGTTAAATTTCAGTATTATTTTGTCATTAAAAGTAAAAAATTTAAAAAAATAGAATCTAAAATCACAAAATAATTAAAAATTTAAAAACACTTTTAAATGTTAATTTAAAACATATTATGTCTAGATAATTATGTAATAAATAATTGTATTATAAAATTATTTGATGGATCATAATTTATTTTAAAATTTGCGATCCATGAGAGATGTGCATATCATTTTGAGAATCATGTTTTATGTATTATTATATTTAGAAGTAAAACAAATTGATCATAAGAAGTAAGTTTTGCGACATAAATAAAAGGACAAAGAAAAGTAATTGATCTTTGAGTTGTCTCGTTGGTACAGCACATGGTTTAATATATAGGATGAAGAAAAGGACCAAAAGTGATAGAATCCAATATTTAATATGAAGAAAAATTTGAGCTATCGTCCAATCCTTTCCCCCTTCTTGTGACCAAAAAAAATTCTTTCCCTTCATAGGATATACTCGTCCTCCAGGGACATCCGATCAAATTAGAACTATACATGAGATATACTCTTTTTATTTTATTTTATTTATTATTTTAAAAAATTTATTAAGCTTAATTTTTTTTCATTTTAATTGTATCCTTAAATAATTAATAGTGTTATAATTTTTTTATTGTAATTTAATATCCTATAGTTATTTTCTATCATTCAAATATGAATAATAATTAAAAATAATTTTAAAAAATTATATATATATTTTAATTCTTATGCCAAAAGGACAGAGTGGTAAATCATAATAACATTCCTTGAGCAGCGGGCATCCCTTGGCCACGTCCTAGCAATTCAGTATTCTTCATCCCACTCTAGTCCTCTCTTTTGTTTCCCTCATAAATGCTATCCTAGAATCTATCTACAACAAATGCAAATCAACATCATCAAAATATATATATTAAAAATTTTAGAAAGTGACATTGTTTATAAATTATATATAATATAATTTTCCTCACAATTATTTTTTGAAATTTGTATAAAACATGATCCGCATTTAGTTTATTTTATACTCTCCCTTATTCTTGGTATATAATTTTTTTAACTAATTATGTGAATTAAAGTAAATAATTAAAATTAGTTAATAATATTAAATTTTTTAAAAAATCACAATATCTTTCCCAAGTCACCTTTATTAAATGTCAATTATCATAATGGTAGTTGGTATAAAAGAGATGGTGAACTCTATTTTCTAAAATAATTTAGGAAAAATTAAATGAGAATATTTTTTATAAACACAATAAATACTATATTGTATTCTGAAAATAAACATGTTTATGACCAAATAAAAATGTCCTATATTTAAGATGAAAATAAATATTTTACCAACTCAACATGCATGGCATGAGAAGGGATTTGTGTGGACTATTAACCAATTAATATTTATCGCAGATGATTAAGAAAATTCTGTCATACTAACATTACAAATTTTGTCATCAAGTCTCTTTCAATTGTGAATAAATTCCATAAATAAAAATGATAGAGTAAACCATAAAAAACAGTCCTAACACCAATGCTATATAGGCACACCGAGGTATGTGGTGATATAGTGGCCAACAACATGAACACATTTTATTTTAGAGAACATGTGGTTTATACTCGACACCTGTTGCCTTGATGGGTCATTGTGTAGTAACATGAACTATGTAGTACAGCACTTTAAACAAGTTGTGTCCATGCAGAACACAAAATTATTTATTTATATACCAATTAATTTTTAGAAGTCATGTTGAGCTTCAATTAATTTAAATTAAGCTACGTTAAATAATATAATGTTTTCCATATATAAGACTTTGAATCTGAGATATTATTTAAGAAAAAACAAGTTTCAAATCACTTGAACTACGAGGCACCAAATTATCATCATCTACTAAGTTTTTTAAAGGTCTAATTCATAGATCCATGGTAAAGTCACGTGGAACTTTCATTAGGATCAAATATTAATTTCATGATATATTATGCAATATTAAAATTAATATTGCTTGTTACAAAAAAAAATAGTTTAATATATTGTATGATATTAATATACAACCTTTTATACTAATTAGGAGTAATTTACATTATAAGCTACTCTTAGCCTGAAGACTAAAATGTGGCTATGAGCAAAAGCGAGATTCCCTTAGATGAAGCCACAGTTCAAGATCTCTTAGCCTCAATCATTTTAAATATTTTGAAATATTTGAAATTTAAAATACATAAGGAGTCTTCATTTTCTCATTTACTTGCAGCCTTGCTATTATCAACACTTATTTGTGTAGGTGATAGTTATCTAGCCAGTTGCATGTTTATTGTTCCTTGATTGATGATGGGAACACAGAATCGAACTGACAGCTTCCTATTTTTGTTTTCATCACTGATCACAGAATTCCCTCTTCCCTTTTTCATTAAATGGAGTTTGGATTACATTTCTTCTACTTCCAATTTTTTTGAGCTCGGTTTCTCTCCAGATTCCCCCCTCTCCAGTCCCTTCTAGATATAAAACACGGTAAACTAGAGAGGAGAATTAGCATATTTTCCCCAAATTTGCTATGACCAGAGGTATGTACGTGAGATTTACCTATATAGGTACAAGTAAAACTCTAAAATTTATATTCATATAAATAAGATATATATGTATGTGAATCTCTACATTTGGGGTAATGCGAGGTGCATAAATGATTTATTGTAAGAAATACTTGGTAATGAAACATCAGCCTTACATAGGAAGCTAAGAGAGAAAGAAAAGCCAAAGAAAGAAAAATTATTTTATCATGAGGAAGAAATGTCAGAGAATCTAGCTAGAAGAAAAGTAAAAGGAATCTAGTCATAATTGTCCTTAAAGCAATGACAAAGTTGAAAACAAAAAGAATATAGTTGGAAGCAAAGTAGAAAGGAATCTAGACACAGTAAATGTAATAGAAATGAAAATGAAATGTAATGAAATGCGAGAAGAGAAGCTCTCTATAAAAAGTTTGTTCCATTTTAAACTATCAATTAGGAGAATGTTCTTAGTGAGAAGTACTTTCTTCAACAAAAATGTCTATTTGAGACAAGCATGACAGCCAGCAGGGACAATACATGCTGCATGAAATAAGCAAAACCACCATAGTTATGCTCCACTTCCTAGTCAATATTCTTGACACCTTATAAAATCAATGGTATTTGGTTTCATGTTGGAGATGCCAGATGAAGGCAACTGGCAGTGGAGTGACTATAATATGATAAGTGAACCATTAACTAAAAGAATATGAGTTTAGAAGCCTATCTGTCATAAAAATACAGCATAAACCATACTTTCTCAAGATAACAAGCAGCATGTGATGCAGATAACCTTTAAAATGCAGCAGTAAATACCCCAACGAGCAATCACACAATTTCAAAAAGACCATTCAAAGTCTCTAAGCACAAAGAAGAGCACTGTATCTACCGGTTCAGCTTAAAGTTCTCTACCATCCCATAAAATACTTCAGATATATTTAGAGTCATTACAAAAGAAGATCTTATCTCTGGGGTCTGGTTCAAGTAGGCAGTGGTCCACTGAAAGAGAAATCATTGTCTGAAGTCAGGAAAATCTCCACTGATGCGACAATCATCCACGACAAGAGGCATACAAAAATGACTCGATTAAGACAAATGATTCGATTTCTTGCAGAGACAATTGCATCAATCCAGTCTCTATCCTCCGGCACGGTATTTAGCTCTTCTAAGGCAATGTTAAGCATCTCATCCATGAGCTTCCTATATTTAGGCGCAGCCCTGGGTGAGTTGAAGGCCTCAGAACGAGCTTTTCTGAGAAAATTCACAAGAATCTCTGCCTCCTCGAAAGTAGAATTTGGACTATCAAACTCAGAGGCACCAAAACAATTCACCAAACCATTTTCTGCTTCATCGGTGATCTTCTCAGATGGTGTCATATCAGATCGAATCAAATTCAACGAGGATTCTTCTTCAGACCAGAACTGAAACAAGCATTTGACGAACTTGAGAAAAATTATTTAACAGATTCATCAAGATTAATTGAGATTTACAGTGCTCTTAATCTTTCCAGTTAACTTATTTTCTGAATCCAAACCGTACATGATGCCCTATATAATCGATCGCCGCTTGATAAGCATGCAGTTTACACGAATATTGTTGATCAAGTAGGTAGCAGATGTATGAGCAAAAAACAAAATTAAAGGAATATTACAGATAAAAACACGACCGAACCATTCATTCACTTATATTCGATGGATAATCAATAAGATTAAAAAAATGATAAGTTTAGCGAAGCTCGTGAGCAGATAGATACATTACAATGGCAACGGCTAGAGTAAAATTCGAAGCAAGGAGCAGGAATCACCTGTGTAATTTGGCCATCGCCATTGTTTGTTGTGATCTAAAGCACGAAAAGCAAAGAAGATATGAGAAAGTAGGTGTTGAAAAGAGGGGGAAAAGTCAGAAGCTAGGGTTTAGAAATTGTGCTATGCCTTGTTAGATTTGTTCCATCTGTAGTCGGCCTTCCCTGGGTAACGAGCAGAGAGCTTTGCGTTCTGCTTCATTGGCGGGAGATATTTTGCAATTTCAAGTTTTCAACCGTTGCTGAATAGGAAGATTCACTTATAGAGTGTAAAGTAAAAGCCATCCATGTGGTCCCTCCAGCGAAGCGACATCCGATAAAATTGGAAGAGCCATCTATGTGAAGTGAGTCTGATTCAAATCTACTTTATGACGACGCCGTTTTTACATAGGAAGAAAACGCGAACGGATTCCATGTGAGGAGCTAATAGGGTCGTTCAACGGTGGAGAATGCATTTTGCTTAGATGAACAAAACGGCGTCGCTTTAAGTAATAAAATAACACTCCCACTCTCCCAAAAAGCATCGGAACAAACATTGCAAGAACGAAAATAAGGTTAAGGGAGAAAGAAAGTGGTGCAGGAACCAATTTCTAATAGTTAGGTTTCGCTATTAGAGGTGACTTCGGCTTTGGATTCAGCAGAGGAAGCCACCATCTTTTTATAAATTTGTGGATAAATCAATGTGAACTTTTGTTAAACTTGTGCTATTTTCCATCATAAGGTTATACACGATATTTATAAAGTTAAAAAAAAAATAAGTAACGTCAACGATTCTGGAAAAAAAAAGTCAATGATTATTAAAAAATAATGTATTAAAATAACATTTATTAATTTTTAATACATTTTAATATATAGTTAATATCATTATATTATATATAATAAATATAACGATATTTTAATAAAAATTAATAATTCTAACATTAGAGAGAATGTGTGACTGCAAAACAAAGGTTCAAAGCTTCAGGAATTGGTAGGAGTCCGATTGAAGGGGTGAATCTTGGATCACTACGGCAGGTGAAGGCAATTGGAATTGGAAGGAGGGTATATGCATACTAAAGAAGTATGATTATATATATCAAGGAATGAAAATTGACCAGAACAAATCTTGAGAAATCCCCATGCCTTTAGTTTTTGACAAATCAACTAAGTGCACATCGAATATACTATACTATAATCAACCCCCTATAATGTCATTCCTCATGTTTGAGAAAGACGATTTTAAGTGACCTTAGCGTAGATTAGGCCATTTAACTATCAACAATCCATGTCCTCACCTATATAAGAAGCTATAAATTGTAGTCTCAAAACGAAGGGTAGAGCCTGTAGAATATGAGCATTTACAGAGAAGACTGATTTACATGAAATTCAGTAAAGAAAGGAGCCTTAGCTGTTCCCGGAGATAGAATCGTCTTTCTGAAGAGCAACATAATTCACTGGAGCCACTTTATTCACCCTGCCACTTTCTCTACGTTCCTTGCCGCTCAAGGATCCATTCCGGGTTGAAGGAGTAAGGGCTCGGCGCCCAATCGGTGTCCCAGTTATATTGTTGTTAACATTTGTGTTCTGACTGAAAGGTTTCTTTGTTGTAGACTTCGAACCAAAGAGTGCCTCTTGTTCTGCAGCAAGTTGTTCCTGCTGTCGTCTCTGCTCCTGTTTAGATAACCAGAAATCAGAAAAAACATTAACTATTCAGGAAATATGTGAAACCATTAGTCCCCTGCCGTTGGTGAAAAACAGCCAGTCAAATACCAACTAAAGTTTGAAACATGAAAGGTGAAAGTTATCACAATATCTTGCAACTATTGCAGCCAACTTTCCAGCAGAAAAAGGAGCATCACGCTTATATAGCTCTTTTATTAAAAACCTTAATGTATTTGGTAGTTAATAATGGCGTATCTATTAAAAACCAAACACATTACAATAGATTTTTTCTCTCATTTTTCCTTTCTTAAGACCTATTTTCTTTCTGTTAAACATAAATTATTTGAAACTTTCGGCACACCCAAAGAAAAATTAGATCAATATAACAGAAAATTTACATGGGCTAATTTTTCAAACATTTGTATACTGTTTCGAGTTATTGTGACTCAGATTGATGCATTTCCTATATTTGCCGCCAAACAAAAGGGAAGGGGCACGACCACATCAACAGAATAAAGTAGAGTTGTAGTAATACTTAAATAACTAGAAATGTTTTTTTTTAGGATTGCATAGAGTCTAAAATAAGCCACATTATTCTTAGCTTGTTATAGATTTTATATTCATTGATTCTATGACAACTAGCTTGGAAGATGTGGTGTATCTTGTATCTGCATATAATGATTGTAGGAATACAACAAGCAATGGCTCAAAACAATGAAACAATTAAGATTACTAATAACAAGCTCTACAGCAACACAGCTGGTGGCATAGGGCAAATTCTGTTTTTCACCCTACGAAACAGCGACTACTTAATTCTTTTTTTCCAAATGATATAGGTTTCAAAGGAAAAACGAAAGATTCAAGGAAAACAATTATGACAGCTAGCAGTACCCGAGATTTGCGCTTCTCTTCTTCTCTGCGTTGCCTCTGCACATTAAAATCATCCAAGCTTTGTAGCAATGGAACCTGAAAAAGAAATTGTGAAGTGTTGAAAATCTAAATAATCTCTCCCTTTCAAAACATGAAAAGTAGGTTCACTACCTTGTCATACAAGAAAGGTATTCCTTTTTCCATCTCCCAGGCCTTCACTTTTGCAGTCAAATTCTCAACTACAGCTGATCAGCAAAAGGTCTCAAAAGGCAATTAGTGTCAAACCAATAAAGATTCTAGCTGAAAACGAAAAAGTATTACAAGTTACTAGGTAGAGCTCCTTTGTATATTGTATGCATTTTGTATGTGTATTTTCATTCACGTGTTCTCTTTTCAATGCAATAACACGCTTGTACTTAAAAACCAAACAGTGAGAAACAAGACTGAATTGGCTCATTTCGTTGTCAGTCAACAGAGTGCAGAAAAATGAGATTTGAATGACCGAAAGGGCTTTCGTTGCAATTCAAATCCATTGAAAGAATATCTGGAAAAAGGATTAGGAACTGTCTTGCTGCTTCGTATGTTTATACCATCAAGAACAGAAGTCTATGGCCAAGTCAGCCATAATATATCATTATAAGAAAATAACGTTCAACAATTTTGAGCCAAGATTCAGTAGAATATCAAACACTAAGTAGGAATTACATTTTCAAAGCCTCAAATGAAACCTTGAAAAATAAACTAAAAAATATCATGATAAAATGCTTTAAGCGCTTCCCACACACTTTCCTTACCTATCCAACACTATATAATTATCCTATCATGAAGAATTGAGACTTCAAGAGTTCTATCAGCATTACAAGAAATGAAGCTCCTGTTTGCTATCAATCATGACCAGGAATTGCTCATAGGTCTATTTTAGGAGCTGTTGGCTGCAGATTGGTTAGTTAATCAATTCAGAATCCTATATGTAAACTACCTGTAATAATATAAGTTTGTGAAAAATGAAAGTTGCTCAATCATCTAATTTTAACATTATTAGCACCCAAACCTTAGTCAATAATCATGTTTTACTTATTGGTTTTTCGACCAAAGAACAATTGACTTCCACCATGTCATCTTAAATAATTCACTGGTAAGATGTGGCCTTGGTGACCTTCAAAAACAAGACAGGAAATACTTCACTTGGAAACAATTCTAAATGGCTTACATTAGCTCAAAGTTCTCCACTTCTTCCACGGGTCAACTCTCTCACTTGGTTTGATATTATGATCTAGGTACCACTAACATGTTAATGTTTTCTTGATTCAGGTGATTGCTAGTTTTCTTGATCCATATTAACGTGAAGGTAGTCTCAAATATCACAAAAATCTAGAGACCATGAGATGAAACAATTGAATGATATGAAAACTTACATGGTATTTTGCTGACTAGGATCCGAGCTTTTTCTGCACGTTTCAAATTTTTATGTGCTCCTCTTACTGCACTGTATCGATTTTCATCCTGATAAGAGAGTTTACTAGGTAAATGATGTGCTTATCAGGAAAAAAAGGTAAATGATGCACATAGATATTTCAAGTAACCTTCTAATAAATGGATCCAAAAAAAATACTGGAGTTAGTGCAGATAATATAACGTGTATTCGATCATTTTTCTTGATCAATGCAGTATAAGACGATGACAGTCACTCAAGACAAATTTAACTTATCAACCTGAAAATTGGCAAAACTTTTACAGCGTTTCACATGTTAACATCTTCACCTTGTTTTAGATTTGTAAATAATTCCCCAATATGTGTACTTGTCTAGATTCTTTAAGATTGACCAACTGACACCTCATCTCCAAGTCAAAAACAGACAACACATGTTCAACCTTATCATGAATTCCTTACTCTTGCTTTCAGTAGCATGCGATAATTTTAACTGCTTTATTTTGGCTTCCTTTTAAGATAACAGACTTCAAAAGAAACTTGAAAACATAATTACCTTTTCATATTCATCAAGCCAATTTTCCTCCTCAGCGGCTAGCTGCCACTTCTCTACCTTATCCAATATATCCTTCCTGCTTAGAGCTTGCTCTTTGGCTTTTCTGATTTGATCATCCATGCTCTGAAGCAAATCAGATAGACTAATATTACCTGAAAAGGGATAAATTGACAAAATGGTTTATTTTATAAATTACACAAGTTTGCAGGCACGCCCAAAAATAGGCAAACCAAGAAATTGGAGTAAACACAAGTACTTAAAAGGCAGAGATTAGGAAATTAAAGAATTGGCCGTGAATATTAGCACAAACTTTGACCAAGAATAAAAATTTTAATAACTTAAGCTCTACTTAGAGAAAAAGACATATTAGTCAGGAACCAGATTCTATGAGGCCAATCAGAATCTGTCTAGCTGCATCACTATCGACATCCATGTGAACTCCTCTGTAAATTTCTTCAAGCTCATTCTGCCTCTTAAACACCAAATCCTTTAGCTTACTGCCTTTCAGAACTTCTAAGCGCTGGACTTCAGACTCAGCCTAAGCAGTATTAAAACAAATAAATAAATGAATTAAAAATCATTCTACAAGATTTTTTACCAAGCAAACAATTATAAGATAAATTCAACACAAATAATTTTCACCTGCTCAATGACATCCACAGAAAGGCACCCTTGTTTTGACACTTCATCAACAGACAATGAAATTAAGCTAGTAACATGGCTGAAGTCCTTTTGCTCATCAATTGGTATTTCCATGAGATCCCACAGCCCTATTAGGGACCTAGCAAGTTCTTGTAGCTACACCAAAGCAATATTGAATTGATGAACCTTTGCAGAGGTTTACAAAATATAAGAATATAATACCACATCTAAAAATTGAGGCACAGGAATCAATAATTCCATGCACAAAAATCATAAAAACATCGTTTGTATCTTTAGGACTAGACTTAATATGTCAGGCCTGGGGACAAGTCAAGGAGGCCCAGCCCAGCCCACTTTCCCCTCTGATATTAGCTATTATTTCAGAGCAAACTTTCTCCTTTAATAGTTAGCCATTCCTTTTGGCTCAAAAAAAAAATTGAAAGAAACCATCATCCACGAGGATAGGAATTCAAAAAATAAATAAATAAATAAAAAGTTTGCAAAGCAACATTTAATATTGCTAAACATGATTCAGCGGAGTTATACCCACTTTCACATTACCATACCCATTAACCGATGAATGATACAATACTTTCTAGTTATATCATTCAAGAACTTATTTTTTGGCCAAAAAACATAATAATTATCCACCATCTATGGATGCAATCAATCCTTATTTACCTTTTTCTCCTACTTCAATTACATGACAATTATGTTCATATTTGACATGCATGACTTAAAATCTAAATACTCTCTCTGTTCCCTATTATAAATCATATTTTAAAAGAATTGAAGTATGCGAAATATAAGTTACTTCATAATCATTAAATATTCATTTCCATATTCGCCCCTCATTAAATGATTATGGTGGAGAAAGAATAAGAAAGATATAATTAAGATAGATTATAATTTAATGAAGGTAATATTGGTAAGTTTTACAAACTCCAAGAATTTTAATTATTTTTAATCACTTTTCTTGATATGTGTAAATCAGTTAAAAGTAACTTATAATAGGGAACAAAGTGAGTATTAACTATAATGATATCGGCATGGAAAAATGAATAGTATGTTCTTTTAAATTGTGTCAATAATTGATTAACAAGCTCCATTCATAAAGGAAGGATAATAAGGAAAAATATATATAGAACTTAAAAATTTGTAGTAAAATAATGAAAAAAAAAATGTTCAGGTTAGGCTTGGGCTTAAAGAACCCTAGTCTGACCATTTTACATTCAGGCTTTCTTAAATGAGTCCATTCTTTTGTTTTTTTTCCCAAGCTCATCCATCTTTATGGGACCAAGCCTGTCAGGCCAAACAAACCTTCTGCCCCATGATTAGGTCTATTCTGAACATAGTCAAGGATCCCAACTTACTACAGGGCTGAACCATGTAGGTACGATATATTCCATAGATATCTAATAGGTTTCATATAAAATCAAGACAACAATATCCCTTAAATTTTGGACCACTTTTTCATAACCTTAGTCCAATCACATTTGGCAAATAAAGAAATGAACTCAATTCCATACATAAAGACCTGCCACAATTGTAAAGACAAATAATCAATCATTCAACCATGCACTATGGCCAAAACAAATTCAAGGATAAAATTAACGAAAAAGGATAAATTAAAGAAAAAACTTTGGCAAATAAAGAAGTGAACTCAATTCCATACATAAAGACCTGCCACAATTGTAAAGACATAATCATTCAACCATACACTATGGCCAAAACAAATTCAAGGATAAATTAAAGAAAAAACTTTGAATTTTGTTGCATTCATTTAACCTAAAACATTTTCAATCAGAATTCAATTTTCATTTTCAAACAAGAGAGTTATTTAGATAATATTCTTTCTTTTAACTTCAAAAACAAGACACATTTTCCCACGCAATTGCACAGTCTGAAAATGAGCTAACCATTCATAACTTGTAAATAATGCTGCATATAATGCATGCAAAGCAGGATGTATTAGGCAGACTACCAATAACATTATGAAGGAATAGTATATGAAAAAGCTTGGTCCAATTTTCATATCCACCTTTTGCCAAAGTTGAACTTTTGAACATTTTGAATATGTGCTTGTCATTCTTCCAACAAATTCTAAGACAATAGCAACATTTCATTTTTTTATTTATAATCATGGACACTGGCACTGTAGCACATAATGACATAATGTGGAATTACTATGTTCAATTGCCTTTTTCTAGTGTATTGTAAATAAATTAGCCCTTGAGGACACCATAGTACATTCTCCTTAGTCCTACGGATACTATTGTAAATTCTCCTTAGCTCTAGGCCTGTAAATCGAGGTGCCCACTTGTAAAGATATGTCTTCAGTCATAGGTTCAATACATTCTTTTCTTCCTTTTCTCCTGATCATGCCTCACATAACTTCACTAATATTTTAAATAAAAGAACTCATTTTTGGTGTTGTACTCCAGGGTCATTAAAGAGAGTGCCTCTTTTGGATCTGCAGAAAGACTAGGCAGCATTGCTGCATCTCTAACTTTCTTTTTCCTTTACATTTTGTTATCAAGTTATGTATTTGTTTTCTTTATCGTCCTCATTTGCATCTTTCTTCTCTCTTGATAAAAGTTCTTTTGAAAGATGACCAAATGACAAGAATGCTGAAATTTTACAAAGCAACTTACAAAGTATGCATGTCAAAAGCAAAATAATTCAAGACAAGTGGATAATCGAGTTACTTGTATCCTTTAAAAATCAACAGTAAAAATAGATACAATTCATGAAGTAATTTATTAATGACTACCAAATGATATATATATACATATATATACGTACTCTTAAGGTAGGAGCACATGTGGGCACAGATACATGTATAAATTCATTCCCACAATTTCATCAAGATCATAATAACTCACCTTTTTAAGCCTTTGTTGCTTCTCCTGCTTCAGAGAATGAATAACCTCAGTTAATCTGGCAAGGGTGTCATTGCTGATGCTCTTTAGAGTACTCTCTAATGAATCACCCAAGCTAGGATGAATTCCATTCAATGTCTTCATATAATCAATTGACATCACTACTGAAAGCTGATGAATAGTAGTTATATGGCTATTCACTTTCTGTAGGCGCAAGATCTGCAAGGAAAAGCAATACTAAGAAAAAGGAATGCATACCTTATGGAATTACAAATAGTTTATTTATAATGCCTCATGTGGTAGACCTTTTCATTCTGAAGTTCCTGAAGATGTGACTTAAGTTGCTCCAACTTCTTCAGTGTCAAATTACTAAATTCTTGATCTCTACCACCATTGGATGGTCTGCACCCAGCTATTTCATCACTAATCTGAGAAATCTGGAACTGTATCTTTGAAAATTCCTGGATACGGTTCTCCTTCTTTGACCTCAACTCCCCTAAGACAGGTCTAATCATAGCTATCTGCTCCTTAAGAGTACCCCTTCCCTTTCAAATGAAGAACTGAATCAGTTGAAGTGAGAGCTTGGTAATTTGATCATGCAGAGGAACACAAGAGATATTGAAATCACCAAAACGGAGACAGTTGCAATTATAACCAAAAATCAGAGGTAAAGAAGCAGTGAATCACAGAATGGTTAGAATAATAACCCATGGAAATTGTAGAGACAAGTGTAGCAGAAAAAGAGAATGCTTTCATGGAAAATTATTACAAAATTGCTATACAAGTGAGGAACATGCATGCCACCCGTAAAAGTTTGTTAACCATTATCAATAGTAAAAAGAGCAACAATAAAGGAAAATAGGAACAAACCCGTGAAAATGAAGCAGAATCCCCAAGGCTAGATAAAATATTGGTGATTTCAGCTTCTGCATCACTTAATGATTGGCACAGGTCAGCCTTGTGCTTTCTCGTTTCTTCAACCTTTCGACGGTAAATGTCAAGGCATTCTTGCTCAAGTTGAAGAAGCATCTTGTCTCTATCACTGTCACTCTCACCAATTTCATCCCATATCATCTAGGAAAGAAAATAGCAAATCATAAATCCCCACTGGCTGTTTCACATATTACACGTAGAGCAATACGATGGAATATTTAAAATTGGAGATGATTGCAATATGTTAAAGGACCTTGTAGGAACAAGGCAGATGATACTTTAAGAGCCACAAATTGCACCATTCCAAAGGAAGAACTGGTTTTCTAAACAACATTAGTTCCCTTTTTTAGAGATTATTTTCCCAACAGAAATGACTGGCCAAGAAATGACATCACATGTCACAACTTAGAAAAAAAAAAAAAAAGAAAGAAAGGAGGCCCTGTTAAATCACCTAGGCCTACCAAAAACTGCATTTTCATTACACATCCATGAGTCCTGATTCAACAAAAATCGCATGGACTCGTCAATGCATAACAACATCAACAAAACCTCGAAAAGTAAGAACTTACACCCAGTCCACCATCAACAGCCTTCGCATGCCAACATTAAGTTATTAACAAACTGTTCTTTAGGAAATTTAAAAAAAAGAAAAATTCGACAATTGCCACGAACACTCAAACTACATGCGATCACCCAAATATAATGGAAATTCACGTATGGATAAAGCGACAAACCCCTCCTATTAAAAGAAATATAAAATTCATTTCATTTAGTGACACTCAATTACTCATCAGTGTAACTGAAGAAAAGAAAAGAACCTGCAAATGGCTGAGGAGAGAAGCGCAAGTGGTGCGAGAGGGCGAAAAGGGAGGAGGCACGTCTGCCATTATCGGAAGAAACAAACGTTGAGAGAGGAAATCCAAGTGCGAGCGAGCGAGCGAGAGAGAGAGGAACCCTACGAATGAAATGAGAGAAATCAAATCAGAAACTGCGAGCGTTACGAGGACGAGCGAGCGTTTCTTGATGTGGTTTCCTTTTTGGTTTCTGAAACCCAATAATTGCCGATTGCTTCTTCTGAATTAGAACGATCGCAGAATCCCTTTTGAAAAGAGACCACCGAACTCTCTGCTTTGGGTTTTGGCGCCAAAATACCTCTCTTTCTTTTCGTTTTAAATGTTGTCCCTGGTGATATGGAGAGAGTCTCATAACTCATAAGTGACTTCAATAAGAAGCCATTTAGACAAAATGCTTATAAATAATTTGGTAATCTGATTTAATTTTTTTTAGTAATAATATAAATAACAATGCATTTTTTACAAGAACAACATATTTAAAAGATCCACTTGTCTACTAAAAATACTAAGATCTTGTTAGAATTGTGCTAAAATATTGTTAGTGTAATATGATTTATTTTATTTAACTTATATTGGATTGGGTATTTTGTTACTTTATGATATATACTATTATTTAAACTTTTTAAATTTCAGCGTAATTGTCATGCAACCCATGGGATGAATTTCTAGTTATTAATATACTAATAATCATTATTATTTATTATTTTATATAGTAATAATTTATACTAATAATTGGATAGTTCCGCGTTTCTCACACATATATTGGTATATTAATTAATAAATTAAATAATACAATTAAATTAAGCACCACCTTTTTGATAATTAGATAGTGTAAAGTGTCTATGAGAATTCATTAAAATGGGTGGTGTTCCCATTTTTTCAAATGTCCTGTAAGCAGATAAAAAATTTATATGGAACATGAAAATATTTATTATATTTGTATTGTATTGTATAGTATTATTCTCATTTACATTTTGACAGATAAAACTTTTTTGTTTAATTGAAATTTGAAATAGTTCAAAACAAGCTTGAATTAACTTATATAAAAAAATAGATTCTATGACAAATTTAAAATAAAAATAGTATATGCGTAGCAAATATATATATATTGTAGTACATGAGTACCCAAAATGGACTCGTCGACCCCGAGTTTTTTTAATTATTATTTTGTTAATGTTTACTTTAAATAAAATTGGAACTTAAATATCTTAATTCCAGAGATGAGATGGTTATAGCTTAGATATATCAGCAAAGCAGCACTCTAAAATAGCAAAAAGGAGGCTAATGTTGAAGAAATCAACGCTTTTCGCAATTTACGGTCCAAAAATATCCGTCATGTCTTGGACATTAAAATGCAATGTTTTTATAATTAATGGTAATTAAATTGAGTAAAAAATATTTGATATTTCTTGAATAAACTCAGGGGTTCAAAATTTATGGACTGCCTACTACTATTTTTAAGCACAATGTTTAAATATGTATTAGTTGGCATTACTAGATATACAATACTCCTCTATCCCATTTTATTTGTTATTTTAAAAAATTTTAAATATTTGAATTTATTTATAATTTTACATTATTAATGAAATATTAATTATCTTTTTACTGTTTTACTTTCATTAAAACCAATTATGTGGGGTATAAATCATCTATTTTTAAAGATATTTTGATAAAATATTATTTAATTTTATTATAATCCAGATTATTTAATGATTTTGTTGATATATATAAAAAAAACTTAGAATAATAGATAAAATGGGACAGTGGAAATAGTTATTAAAAAAAATATTCATAAGCGTGGCTCTAAACCTATAATTACCAGCCTATTGCAATCCAATTTGTAAACCTTTATCTTAGTTACTTCAATGACTAGGCCAATTTTGATTTACTCATCACTTTACCTCCCAAGGTATGTGTTATGGTTTTTTTTTTACCTTTAACTTCTTCAAGTAACAAATTTTTATTTCATTTTTGTGCAAATTATTAGTAGTTTTTATTTGAATGTTTATCAATTGACTTGACAAAGTATGTTACTTAACTTCTATTTATAAAATTTTTATCAATTTTTTTGTTAATTAATTGTAAGATTAACCAAATTCAAATTACAATTAGTTAGACACATTTTTCATGTATTATATAAAATCTAAAAATTGAACTATATTTTTTACCACCTAAATTATATTTATTAATTCTGAACAATACAATGTCACATCTATTATTATATATTATAAAGTAAATATCAAAAGTATGACGTGTCATGATTTTAAGCTTCCATATCGTGTAAAAAAAATCTAACCCCATATATTCAAAATAATATTTTTTCCTTATATATGCTTGTATTCTTTTAAATTTAATCAAATATTAAAATCACAATTTAATTATCTAGGTTTACAATAAGATTTATATAAGATAAATATGAAAATAAAAAGTATACATTTTTGTGAAAAAATCATGATTTTATTATCTAGATTTATGACGAAATCTATATAAATCCATAAAGTAGAGGTTTAAAGCATAACTTATTACGATTTTAGGCCTTCACAAAATATAATTAATTTTAACATGTTTTCTTTATTTATAAATCGATAAAGTAGGGGTGGAAAGTATAATGTATTATGATTTTAGGCCTTCACAAAATATAATTAATTTTAATATGTTTTCTCTATTTATAAATCCGTAAAGTTGAGGTTGAAAACACAACGTATTATGATTTCATGCCTTCACAAAATACAATTAATTTTAACAGGCTTTCTCCATTCTCTTTCTCCATCTCTCTTATCTTCTCCCACGCCCCTTTCTGTTCAAAATTTGCGGGGTTCATAAGGCTAGAAAGACAATTTGAACTGTAAAAGAGCTTTTTGTAATGAGATTTCAAGGTTCTATTTGATATATGATTTCTGTCACGATGCATTTTTCGTTGTTGGTCTTTAATACTGTTTTCTCCATCACTCTTCTTCCCTACTTAGTTTATTCTTTTTTGTTGAAAAGGGCTATATTAATGGGATCAATAATTACAGTTTATTCTTTAATTTGTCGACCTTTTTTCCCCTTTATCTATGGGTGTTGGTATTGTTGATTCTTAATTAATTTGGTTATCTTCATTTATGCAGAATAAAAAATATGTTACTCTCTGTATTTTGTTATTCTGTATTGATATTTTATGATTTTTGGATATAGTGGTGAAGTGGTTTGACAAATGCTTCATCTTTTTTTTTTAATTGTATTTTATTTTTACAAGTGAATATGATATTTATTCATCTAAATCTATTTATGTATACTGAATTTTTTTTAAATGGTTTAACTAATTCCAATTTGGGTGATAATGGTAAAATTATATTGCAATGTAATATAATATAATATAATCAATCTCAACTAATTAAACAATTATATATTCGAATTGCAATATAAGAATTGTGAACATTTAACATAAAATTATATTGAAATTTTACCAAATATAGTCCAATTGAAAATTGGATTTAAATGTAGCGATTATGGTTGGAATTAAATTTTGAATATAAATAAACGAAAATTAATTAATGTCAATTTTTTAAATAGAAGAGTATCTTTTTGGAATTTTTTGTTGGAAATATCATAATAGATATCAATTTTGATTGACTATGTATTATCATCCAAATTCTAATCAATCTAATTTATATCATAATATTTTTCTACAGGACGCATTATAAATGAGAACCAAATTTTTAATTGTTTAGATTGTCTAATTTAATTCCTAATTCAAATCCCACGGCCAATTGAAATAAAGATTCAAATGATTGCAATTTCCAACTACATCTCATAATAAAGTCTAAGATAAAATAGAAAATTTAATATCTATAAAATTTAAAAGTTAGTTTAATTCATGTAATTATTCTATTTTTTTCTAATTATTTGATTATTAAATTTATAAATAATAAACTATAATAAAATTTTCACTAATTTTTATAGATTATATGCCACTACAACGAATCTATGACATATTACGTAGGTTTAATATTTGTTAAATATAATGTTTTAAATATAAAAGTAATTAATTGATTATAATTAACTACAATTAGAATTTAAATAAAATTCTAATAGATAGTATCAAATCCAAATTTGAAGCCCACCAAATTCAATTGATGAAATAAATTTAAGTAATATGAATTAATTAAATATTGATTGATTTAAGAATAATTTTAATTAAATTTAACTATAGCTATTTCAAAAATTAGTTGATATAATAACCTATTATCCTATTTATTTTTTCTTTATTAAAATTTAATGCAAAAAAAAATCAATAACAGATATATTAAGAAATATAATTTATGATATTAAGGAATACACTTAAAGCAGAAATATTAAAAATTATTAATTAATTGTATTTAATTGATATCACAACAACATATATCTTACCACCATCTAATAGTTGAATTTTAAGAAAATGTGAAGAAAATAAATGACAATTTTGGTGCACATATAAAAGAGAAGTTTGATATTAAAGCAAATTTGAATATTACAGTTATTAATGATTGTTAAGGGTATAATATTTTTTAGTTTTTGGATTGTTAAAGTTATTAATGTGTAATAATCATAATAAATGTATGAATACCTTTTGTCAATATACCTAAGTTCGGCTTAAGTTTGTAAGTTATGTAAAGAAGATATGGATGTTAATTCTTTGGATAATTTGTATTTTATTGACTTCTTAAATGACATTTTCATGTCTAGCATTTCAGACCATAAAAATATGGCTCAAAGTTGATGTGCCAATTATTTTAATGATAAATATTAATCTCAAGAGTTGTGCAATAATACTTATTTTATTGTTATGAAATTGTTGAAGCCTATCATTATAGCATGGTGATTTCAGGTACTATTGTTGGATAGAAGATTTTCATCTCATAAATTTTGTGACAAAAAAAAAACTCATAAATTTATATTATACCATAATACTATAGGCTACTATAATTTATTATGACTATAAATAAGACTAAGATTGGAGCCTATAAAGTGTTGAACATTACTTATTAAGACTAATTTTGATACTTGATCAACTTTATATTATTATATCTATCATGTGGGGTAGGCAAGAATTGAAAATTATTATTATTGGTCCTAATGACATTCCAATATATACAACATCAAATATAGTGTACAGGGTAGCTTTCAACAATTTATTGTAACAATATATTTTGTTGCATTTAAAGTGAGCCATTGATTATGTTTTGGCCAAAATTGAGTGGTGAATCTTGATACGTTGCATTTCACTATTTATATATATGTTGTTTTTGTAAGTAAATAGGGCGAGAATAGTCAATTTTTTGGTATTTTTCTTTTGGACCAATTTATTTTGTTGTATTGTAGTTTGATAATTATTAGTAAAAATTATTTAATATTCATATTTTTTTCACATCTATATACTATTTTTCTACATAATATTAGCAGCACCCCGTGCATCACACATGAGTGAATAATAGTTATTTATTAATTATGAACAATACAATTTACCTCAAACTCCATTCAACAACATATGATATGAGATCAACTTCTAATTTTATTTTTTGACTAAAAAAACTTCTAATTTTATTTTATTATACGTTGATATATTAATTCCTTATCAATTTCTTTAATTTTTTATTTTTTAATTATGGACGGACATTAAAATTCACGAGCTAAACGGATTACTTTAGTCTTAAGATAGACTGCATTATATTATAATTATAATTGTAAATAAAGCAAAATCTCTTCAATCATTTAATTAGCTAATATGATTATACCAATTGAGTTATACTCCTTCCGTCTCATATTATAAGGTAATTAGTATAATTTTTTTGTTTTATAATATAAGGTAGTATAGACTTATTTGTTATTTTTGCCCCTTATTTATTTAATGTCTAATATTATAATTTATATTGGAATAATGAAAATGAGGAGTATTTAATGATTTTAATAGGGTAGAAAAGGGGTTTCTGGATTTTTTTTGATAAATTTAATGATATAATATATTTTTCTTACTATGCGTGAAATTGTTGATATGAAGTGATCCTTGTTGAGGAAGATAATTTCAGCTAATAACGAACATCATGCTTCTTAGTTCAAATCCTATTTAAAAAGCTCCAAAATAATTTATTACCAAGGAGCCCAGGAGGGCATTCATATTACAATTAAGCTTTTGATAATGGAACGAAAATATAATGGAACAAAAAGTGGAATAAATTGAAAAAAATGATTTTATTAATAAAAAATGTCTTCTGTGCTTACACTTCTTAAAATAATAACAATTAAACAATAATAATGACAAAAGTACAGTAGACATTGCTCCACCTTTTCTTTCAGGCTCCCCCGTTCATCATGTAATAAGCAAACATGGCATCAAATTAAAGGCTCTTTAATTCCCAACTTCACTAGCCACACGCTTTCATTTCTTCCTTGGTTAAAAAAGAGAAAAAACCTTCCATTTCTTTCGTTCTATATCTACTCCCCCTTATCAAGGGTCTTTTAAAATTTTAGTTGGTTTAAAATATAAAATATTATGTTAATATTTAGTGATAATTTACTTTTTTTTTAATCCTATTAATTTATTACATATTTTGTAAAAAAAAGGAGCTAAATTTAGTAATTAATAAGAATAAAAATGGGATATAAAGATTTTTTTAAAAAAATTTAAGATTTATACGTAACTTTTCTTAAAAAATATGAAATAGTTAAAAATCCAATACAAAATGGACTGGAGTATATATATATTTGTATATTTATAAAAGTTGTAAAAAGTCATTGGACTTGAAAACACTACTCGACTTACTTGACCTCTATATATGAAATCACCCCCTCTCCCAAATAAATAAAAAAGTACAAAATATCCACCACACAAAAAAAGCAAAGAAATAATTTTATTAGATAATATTATAAAGACAAAATAAACACTGAAAAAAGCATTAAAAAATCTCTTGCAGGAGTTCATAATGATACAAAACAAAATGGACGTAAATGCAAAGCAACTCAAGCAAGGTAAAAATGATATTCCTATTTATTAGGTAATATTATTTATTTATAATTTTTCTAATTTCGTTAGCATCCACTAGGATATTTTGTCCCTTTAGCCAGAAAAATCCTAAAAAATAACTTAGTCAGACAACACAAATCTGGGGTAACACAACTACATAATTAAATCAACATGTACGCATTTTGAATTAGACCCAGTGCCAGTACTAACAAGGTTGTCTCCTACCTACAAAGATCCATTGAAGGCCTAATAGTTCACAAAGCTAACATTTCAAAGCTGCATTTGCTACATGAGAACCTGACTAACAGAAAAACCAGAAAATGAATTCAGATCTTAATAGGGCCAACAGCTTGGGGGAATTTTTGCATATCTCGAGGCCAGACATCATCATATTACCTGTATGAATTTATTCTTCTCTCATGAGTTTGTCATTGATCTGGTAATAAAGATTCTTTCAAGTGAAATATCACATAACACTATAGTTGCATCTCACTGTTTAGCCATATCACATCTTGAGGCTGTAAATTTTCACTGTTGACACTATTGGTTTATTTGTCATCTAATGTAAATATATTCTTGACCATTGATTTACTTTTCAGTTGAAAGTAAATTTCAATATGAAATTAAAATGATAGTATCATGTGATATGCTCAGAGAGAATCCAGATCCATTATCTAGCCATCGAACGTGATCATGACTTACCCTTCCTCGTCATAATCTTCCTCATCCTCTTCTAATCGTCTACCAAGCTGCACAAGCTGCATGGAGTCAATGGCCATCTTGTCGACGTCAGAAATAGACCAGCCTGGGATTTCTTCATGTTTGATCTCGTTTGCGGATTCAGGCACTGAGGCAGGAGCTGCTGTGCTACCATTTTTATTGACATTTTCATTCGTGTTGGAATTCAAATCATTGTTACTGGGAGACCGAAAGCCTTCACCAGGAACTGCAGTATTCTCCTTCAATGACTCCTTCGGCTCCAAACCATTTTCTTCTGCCACATTTATGTTATGATTGTGTTTGCTGCAGTGCTGAACAACAGTGTAAGGCTCAGGTTCAACCTCCTGATGATGGGTATCTCTTTCAACAGTTCGAGCACCTCGACCACGGCCTCTTCCTCTACCTCGACCTCTTCCCCTTCCAGTACTACCAGTATGGTTCAACTCATGCTGCCATGAAAGATAGATGATATTAGACAAAAGAAAAAATGACTGAAATGAAGGGACGGGACTCATTATTCCCTAGGACACTAGCATCTTCTTGCAGACCATAAATGACACAGACCATATATTAATAGTTATTGGACATGCACCATAGTTTTGTTTCAGCAGGGAAGTGTTGATGGGAAATGGAAAAGTTTCAACAGAGAACTGGCAATGGGAAATGGAATAGGAATACCGATGTTACGGATTATTACATGGGTACTTACCTGATGTTTAAGATTATCAGAATTAAGTATTATTATTGGAAGATTAGGTTAACAGTTATCAAGAGGTATCAATCAAAGCCCATAAAACTCTCTGCCACTATTTGCCTTCTCCCATCCTATTTTTTGAGCTTGAACACTACTTTTTCCATCTCAGTCATCACACCCACTAGACCTCTCATGGTCAAGTAATATTGGGAGATTATGACTATTTTTTTCTATTCACCCCTTTCCCCTTTTCTCTCTCAAAATGCTTCCTTTAGGATATGTCGGGTATAATGGAAAGTTAGGTATGCAAATGGAAAGAAAACAAGATTGAGATGAGAGACGACCCATGACCTTGAGAAAAAATATATAAATAAAAGTGCACATACATTGTTGAGTAATGATAAAAATGTATAATAGACATTGCATAAAAAAGTGATCTTATTTTCCGGGATTAATTCCACTTTACTTTTCATGCACCTCAACCAAACATTGTCCTAATCTTTCCTTCTCCACTCTCGTCAAGCCTTACTCCTACGTCGCATGGGGTTTCAAACATGGAATAATTTGAAAATAATTAGATTACATATTGTGCTGATAAGAATACAGAACTTGATGAAGGAAATACATTTATGTGCAAAGATATTAGGAACTTTCTCATTACAGAAACAAGTTGAACATAACTGGATATCCATACTTTAAATATCAATTATCATTTGTTAAAAAATTAGATTCTCATTGTAAGAGACATTATTGTATTGTTGATGATTTGCACAGAATAGAGTTTTTGAGATCCTAGAACCCAGACAGTCTTAAGCTGGAGGAAAACAGAAGTCAGTTATGACTTCTGAACCATCAAAACAGAAAATAGCAGGGCTAAAATGAGTTTATATACTCAATCCAGAAAATCCTACCGATAATGGAGCATACTTATTATAAAAAAAAAATCCATCACATTTAGAAAGAAAGCAGAAGGGTACTAAGATTTTATGATGTTATCATAGTAATGATGCAATTATCATGAAAAGTGCAAGTACCATCTTGCTCCTCTTAGACTCCTCGTCACTGTCATTGTAATTATTGCCTGCTGCTTTCCTGGTAGAGTATAGGATTCTTAAGTGCATTAAGAACTTATATGGTCAATCAAAAGGGCAAGGAAGTAATGTTATTTGACTTCAAACCTTCTCTTTGAAACAGGTCGGTCATCAGCTCCAGATTCAGAATGGCCATGCCCATGCCCATAGTCAGGAACCCTGCTCACAATATCCCTCAGAAAATCAAAGACATTGTAGCTTTGTACACAATGCTTTCTGCAATATAGATTACCACTGGTTAGACTAGATATTTTGCTACATATTCAGGGTAGGTAGGCAAGAAAAAGAAGTCCCATATCATAATCAAGTAGGTCTATAATATTACATAATTCAATAAATCAACATAGGAAAAGATGCCAGAGATCATAAATTATGACTTCTAGGGAGAGGCTTAGGCCGCCATTCTTGCAGCACTGTCACCCACATAAATAAGGCTCATAGTCCAGAAACACATAAACGATGCCTATTTGAGAGTTGTCAAGAACAAATATAATTTAAATCTTACTGAGTGAAAAACCTGTTACAACTCAAAAGTCAACCAGATATTAAGGAAGAATTTATTCTTAAAACAATAAAAAATTTATAAGGAGATGATGAAAGGAGACAACTGAAGAGAAATTTTCTACAGATCCAACTTAAAACATTCAAATTTTGTACAATGGAGTAAATCCACAAGATAAAAATATGATGAATAGTAAGAGAGTTTTATGCCAACTACTTCAGAGATTGACTAATTAGCACCTGATGGATTATTTGACCATTTTAAACCAATCCATTATTACTTTCCGGTGATTTCATTAAGCTCTGTTTGCTTTGCCAGAAAAAATTTGTGTTTGTTTTGCTAGAAAAGAAATTTTGGTATTAAAAGCACTAACCCAAAATGTAAATTTTAATTTAACTTTTCAAGGGAACATTTTGTGAATTTAAAGAAAACTTATTCAACTTTTATTTCAACTAACCACCACAATCACCCACAGCATGCCACCATGGGCTGCTGCTACCAGCTACATCACCTATTGAGGCTCAATGTCATCCACCTTGACCCACTGTCATTCACTATTGTCATTGCCAGTACTGACCACTGCCCACCATCACTACCACATTATACCACCACCACTACCTCTGTCCACCAGCCACCACCACCACTATCTTTTTGAGGCCAAAAGAGAACATTTTGTTCCTAAAATTGTGTCAAAGCTTCACTTTATCCCAAAGTATTTGTGTTATATTACTGTCCTTAAAGTTTAAATTATTTCTCACATAATCCTAGAGGGCCTTCAACACGCCAGTCCCCCTCCCCAAGTGATATTTTGAGAGGTCTATTAGATTCTTGAAGAGAAACATAAGCAGAAAAATCATCCTAAAAATTAAACTTCCAAAACCTAGAAATCAGCTGGCAGCAACTAATTCTAATTCTAATCAGTAAACCCACTTTGATCTTTATCCAACACCTGCTAAAATCATTCTAAGATGCAAAGTATATATAAAAAGTACTGATATGGATATATGCATATTAGATAATACACAATATGATATGTGGAATCCAATAATTTCTAAAATTTTAGGATATGAATATCGAAGCTATACATACCCACAAATAAGAAAGTAAACAATATAAAAAAAATGAACAACATAAAAGAACATTAAATTTTAAACTAGCATTTGAAATGTAAAAAAAAAAAAGTCAATAACAAGCCACCAATGAAAGCAAAAAATTTATTATAAATAGAGTTTTCAATTCAAATTAAACGTTAGTCATCATCTCCATTTACGTGACAAAGATTTTCTATAAGTTTTTGAGTCGTTTCAAATTGTTTAAAAATTTATTAGTACATTTCGAAATGCTTAGAAACATATTGAATGCAAAAAAAAAAAAGATATAGATGCTAGATTATGAGTTGCATACCATATTAGATACGTATACAATATGGATGCGCTTCTTTTCTTGAAATATCAGTGTCAAAAAACAGAGTTAGCTATTGTAAATCAGACATGTAAGTCAATTAGAATCACCAAGAACCAAAATTAAAGAACCACGGGTATAAAATCCAATTTTCAAGCCATTACTCAATGTTCTCGAGTTATCCAATTTAATCGCATGTGAATTTCTTCATAATATATACATCATGGTCGTCCTTGACTTACAGATGCAATGCACTCATGGTCTTTGCTCCTCTATGAAGAGTTATATCATAAGTATGGTCACAAAGATCTTGCAAAAATAGCTCTAGGGCTTTTGCTGCAAAGATTCAAGCATAAAATCAGCCACATGTAACACATAAGGACTTGCCATGGCCTAAGGTTAACTAGACAGTACGTAAAGAAACTCACAGACTAAAACAGGCACTGCTAGTGCTATTTTCCCAATATCTTCATCTGCTTGCATTATCTTCTTTATCCGAGCCTGCAGTTTAATGTCTTCATCATGTAACAGTTTGCTTTTGCAAGATCTAATTCCTTATAATAAGCAGAAGATATAAGAATTCAATAGAGTGAAAATTAGAGCTTAACTCTGTTGGGATAGGGAAAAACATTGTAGGAATGAACTAAAATAAAAAATTATCAGACGTTTCAAAAAAAAAAAAAGAACTATCAGACATTTCATTCCATCTATCTTTCCATCTCCCCTCCGCTCTCCTTCTCCTTCCTTCAGAGATATTTTTAACTCATCACTTGGATCTCTGGTAAATAAATCTAACTGAAGCCAGACAAACAACAATTTCAGTTTGATTAATTATATGAGAAAATGTTGCTCCTGCAGCAAAGTTCCTTTATAGCAACCAACAAAACTAATCTCAATACTAAATCTCATCGTAGAACCCAAGGCAAGCCAAAAATCTAAAAGAGAAACATCATATAGCTCCCCAATGCCCACAAGACGACAGACCCAATTCCTTCATTTGATAAAGATTTTTCTAGAAATTACAGCAAATTATCATCATACGATCGTTAACTCAACCTAGAATGTTCAATTAAGCCAATCCAAACAAGCAGTGTTCAAACAAAAATCAGCACATATTCTTGCCCTTTCCATATGTTTCCGAGCTACCAAACAACATTGCACTATCCAAACGCAAAAACCAAAGGAAGAAAAAAATGAAGAGAAGTAGGATTTACTTACAGCAGGGAAACGGGTATCAAGCTTCTTCCTCATAGGATCGGACTCGCGGCACTAAATTAGAACCAACGGATGAGAGAGAAAATGGAACCCACACACGAGAATCGAAAGTGCAGAACAAAATTATTGCTTCCATCACTCAGAACAAACACACAAAATTAAGCAGCCATCTCAGATCCGAAAATACTCAGTAAACAAGGAGCTTTTGATGCAATTGTATATCCATGCAATGAATTTGTGGAATGAATGAAAATAAAAATTACGATAAAATGTTCAAAAAGTATATTAGAGTGATGGGCTAGTCACGAACAAATTAAGACAGCCCAACATGTGGAAACTTTTCCGCCGATAGAAAAGAAAAATTATTATTATAAAAAAAATAGGAAAAAAATGAGCCATGTAATATATTGAGCATTAAAGTATTTCCAGCTAATATTAAAAATCAGTATTATAAGAATTAGGCTCGATCCGAAACTAATGTCAGATGTGGTCTAAACAAAGGCCACGACCGATCAGTTCAGAAACCAGCGGAAGCATACTTGAATCAAACAAATCGATCGTGATCCGACCTTAAATTGGTTTGAATCGGTTTAAATTTTAATTTTTTTTAAAAAAATTTTAAAATATTTTTTAGTTTTTAAAATAAAAGGACATCATATTTAATATAAAATATTTTTTAATATTATAATATTATATAAATATTATTATGATATATAATTATTAAAAATTATAAATTTATTAAATAATTAATATAATAATAGATATTAGTTCACTATTTTGAATTTAAAATATGATTATAAATGAATATTAATTTATTTAGATTTAAATATTGAGTTATAAAATATATTAATAATTTAATTGTGGTGAATAATATATTGATAATTCAGTATTATTTAAAGTTGGGACTTTAATTAAGTTATAAAAATTGTTTAAATTTGTATTATTTATTTAAAATATATTATTATAATCACTACTTGCCAAACCCCATTAGATTACGATTAAACTATTGAATTTTAAACCCGTGCTTTATTTTGTTGAATATTCAATCAAATCACTGAAAATTAATCCTTTTGAAGCATGGGTTTTGTATCAAAGATAAAATACTTTTAACACAAAATAAATACACATAATGGTTTTGAATTAAAATCTAAATTCAGTGATAATTGCTTCATATTCATCAAATAATTTGTATTTAGACCATTCAGGTCATGTATTATTTTTCTTTTTAAATTTTGATATTTATGTTGTTTTAAATATTCATAATACAAAATTAAAACAATATTTTAATTAGAATTTTTTGGCTAACTAATTAACAACTTAGAAAATAATGATGATTTTAACTTAAAAATTTAAATTCCAAACGATTTGAGTGGTGTTTATTTCCCTTCAGAAGACAGAAGTACCAAATCCAGATGATGTTTGACCCACCCAACAATTTTCACTCCATCGTTGAGCTGTTTTTTGATGTATGGGCTGCTTTTCTAGTGTGACAAAGCTGGTGCAACTAGAGTCGTCAAAACAGGTAAATTCTGATCGATTAGTTCAAAAAATTTGAAAAAATGAGTGGGCTTGTGTCTCAATTTTGAAAATAAATACATAATCTTGGTTTTTTAAGCCCGGCCCGTTTAGGGTCAACCCAAAAAGCCCGTTTATTTTTTCTTCTTTTTTTTATTGTTTAAAATATTAAAAAAACATATTATTTTATTAATTAGTGATATATAAATTGCAAAATTTAAATATTATATTATTTTTTTATGAATTATGATAATAATTAGTTATATTAATTCAAATAATTATATGAAAAATATTAAAAACTAAAAAATTACAAAAAAAGACCACGGGCCGACCAATAGGCCCGATCCTGCCAGGTCGGGCTTGAAAATTCAAATCCGTTTGTCAAATCAAGCTTTTCAGCTTAATCCGATTTGACAACTGTAAATGCAAGGTGTTTTCTCCTACAACTTCAAGATTTATATATAAATTGTTAGAATAAAATACTTCATCTATTTCTTAATATAAAGGACAAAAGACAAAGTCATGTAAACAAAAAAATAATAAATTTATTTAGAATATAAAATAGTTTCCAGAAATACATTCATTTAATACTAATAACTTTTACATTAAGCAATTAATATAAATAAATTGTATTTAAAAAATATCATCTTAATTAGAGATATTTATGAAAAAAATTATTAAATACATTAGACAAACCCCTTATTTTTTATATTTTGAAATATAAAAATGTCCTCAATTATTCCTTATATTAAGAAATAAAGAGAGTATATTATTAGCAAAAAAAATTGCTTTAAATACTCATTCAGAGATTTTTCATGCCTTTGTATCCCATTTTACCCGTATTTGTCAAAATTCAATATGGCTGCAAGTAGATTGGGTGGGCATATCAAATAAAAAATATATTATTAGCAAAACTAGGTATGTTATTCCCCATTATATAAAAAAAGGTATGTTTTTCCCTACGATGAATTGAAAAGATAATAATTTAAATTTTTTTAGATTGTATTAATTTTTCTAACATTCATAACCAATGAAAATATTTGGAAAAATACTGGAAGAATTGAAATATAATTGCACAGAGTCTATGGTGAAAGTTGAAGGAATAAAAAAGGATTGTATGGAATTTGAGAAGAGTCCGTAGCACCGATATCGATACATGTATCAAACACATTACGGCATGATATAAAAGATACAGTAATTTTTAAAATTTTATGATATGATATGAGAGATATTTATACATATATAATATTATTTATATAATTATTTATTTGTATAATTAATAAATTTACCTATTAAGATAAAAATTGGTATTAAATATTCTAAAAAGTATAGTGTAAATGTTAAAATAAACTATAAAATTTTTATAATAATTTCAAATAGTTTATTTTAATGTAAAAATTTGAAATGGTACATATTGGTATAAAGTTGTGCGAATGGATATGTATGATATACATACCATATTATATCATGTATCAAATATGAGTATGTTTACTTTGTTTAAGTATCGGTGCTTCATAAGTCTATGGTCTATGGCTAGGTGAAAAGTGGGATTTGCTGGAAAATTTATATTGATAAATGATCATTCAACATATCATGTGGTAGGTTATATATATATATATATATATATATATTATGGTTTCAAGTTATTGCAATTATCTGTCATAAATTTGTAACATTTCAATAACCATGCACCAATAATTATTGACATTTAATGATTAATCCGTACATAAGTGATAAGTTGCTATTAACTTGTTTATAACATGTTGATATTACCCAGATAATGTCTAAATCTAAAGTTTTTAACCGATCAACAGGCATGAAAACATAAATTACTACTCTTCATACAATTTGTTTCTTTTTAGTTTGTCTCCTCATTTTTAATTTGGATTTTTAAAATTAAATTTGGACAAATTAAAATTTTTATTTATTTTAATATAAAATTTTAAAATATTAGATTTAAACCATTCATATTTAATCCTCAATTATAAATCATAAACTAAATAAAATGTAGTTGTCGGGGCACAAAATATTGTTCCGTATAAAAATTCTTTTACATCTAGGGGTCCGTGAAAATATGCCACAACTTTTCTATATGTATTATATTCAATTTAATATCGGCGATTTGTGAATGTGTGTTGGTATGCATGTATATAGGTTATGAGGTAGAGATTTTTGGGCTGCTATATTATTAGATGATTTTATTTAGTATCATAAGTTCACCTGGAGAAAAAAAAGTGGTTTTAGCATTAATGAAATCACTAGCAATAGAAAAAATAATATTGAATTTGTTGAATCATGGAGCCAAATTGATAAGAATATTATATTATATAGATATTTTTTATACCATAATTTTGTGAACCAAGCCCATAGAAATTATAAAAAAACTATTTTCGGCTTTTTGGCTTAAATATTATTAAAAATATTATTTTAGAAAAATATTTCCTTATACAATAAGCTTCTGAAAATATTATAATAATAATAATAATAATAATAATAATAATAATATAAAAGAAAGTGAAAAAAGTGGCATAAGCCATAGCATGTTTGTAGCAAAGGACTGGTTGCTAGATAGCTAAAATTGTGGAAAGTGAATTAATGAAGAAATTGGCCAGGTGAAGCCCTCCAATTTTCTTTTTTTGCCAAGAAGCCCTCAATTTGTGGAAAATGCAGTAGGTGGGAAGCTCTTATTCTTGCCTTTAAAGCGATTGAGTAGTTCAGCAGACAAAACAAAACATAAACATCTCACACTTCAACACTCTCAACAACACATTGATCAAACAATCAACCTTTGATTAAATTTATCCAAGCTCTCCTGTAGCTATATCCTAGATTCCATGACATCTATCATCTTAGAATTGGTTTGTCTGTTTGTTCGAATCTTCAAAATTTGAGTATACCAAGACTCATACAATATCAGATTTTAGCTTATTTAATATTTATTTTTAACATTTTGCTTATATCTCTTAGAGTTTGTTTACAACTTCAAGCACTTATATTATGAGCTCTTACGCTTGTATCCATTTCTCAACATTTATAAATATGTTTTTAAATCCACATTCCTTATTCTTGTAATAATTCAAGCCTTTTTCTTTTCATCTTCATACCTATATTGAAGAAATAGTGGTAAAAAACCGCAAATTCTTGCATCATTTGGTTGAAATCAAGTTATTCATTTAATTTGATAATTAATTTCTCTGACATGCCCACAAACAAAAAAGAAAATGCAACCAACATATATAAATTGGTTATTCCCATCCATTATATGAAATCTAAGAAAATAATACCTACTATTCATTGATTATGAACATTAATTTGTTATAAATGTTTATATTATTATTATTATTATTATTAATATCGATAAGTTTTGAATTTATATATAGCATAAATTAATAGATTTTGTATCCCTCGTTATTATATGATAAATGACCAATAATCTTATTAAACATTGATATTTTATATTAATTTGATTAAGACTTGTGTGTGTACCATAAGATGTCGCGGAACTAATGAAAAATATAGAAACATAAAATCAAAAGAGATGTTTACCAAAAAAAAAAAAGAGATCAAAAGAGAAAACCAACAAAAGAAATGGAGGATAATTATTTTCTGCTTAAATATCTGATTTTTCAATCGGCCTCATCGTGAAATTAATTGGGTTCCGCCAGATGTTGATGGATCCATTAGTTAGGAAGGGCCTGCTGCACCGAGCTAATACGGGATTCATATGGTCTGATTAGTAAAAGGGATTTGGATCAAGGTTGTGAAAGAATGGGAAAATTAAGAATTTCTCTTATTTAATTTAATAAATTTGAGTGGAGGGAAAGTTTTTTCTTCATTTCTTTCTCTTTATTTGGTTTGAAGAAAAATTTTAATTTTTCCTCTCTTTTCTTCCTTCCAACCAAACAAATCCTTAGTGTAATTGTCAAAGGTTTTATAAAATACTATGATACGCTAATACTACATATTGATTGACGTATCCATGTCAAATATATCTTTGATATGTATTTGAGAAGTATCCAATATATTATTTTTATTAAAAATAAAAAAATTAATTTTTGATACGTGTATGATATTGTATTGGCTCTAGATTAATATGGTTCAATACTTTTTAGATATTTAATTACATTTTTTAGAGATTAAACTAAATATTATATTTATTTATCAATTAGAAAAATTAGGACTATATTCTTTTATCATAAAAACCACTCAAAAAATATTATGTTATATTTTCTTTTATTATAAGAATAGATTTTTTAATCTAAACTCTAAATAGATTTCTTTTATCTTTTATCTACTTATAATCCAAGTATTCCCATAAGATTGCCATTGGTTTGCCATTACTTCCATTCTTAACTATTTTCAGTATCATATTATGCTTTTGATATTCAATTTTTAAAAAACTATAAATGTGTTCCTAGTTTAGATTTTTTTATTGCAATTATATTTCTTGTGTTTTATGGATTATTTTGTATTTTATACATAAATATCTTAGGAGTATCATATTCTATAGTTTTAAATTTTACTATATCAATGTATCGAATATGTACCGTATCTCGTGTTGTATCTATGCAATATGGATGAAATAATTTGGACCTACAAACACTACTAGAAATATTAGTTTTAGCGAGGAAATTTAACGAGGGATCACTCATCTCTCGCTAAATGATCTAAATAGTAAGGAAATTAGCGACGAATTGTAAGTTCGTAGCTGTTGTTAAGTTTAGCGAGAGAATTAGTGAGGAATATTTTTTCCCTCGCTAAATTAGCGAGAAATTAGCAAGGAATTTTTTATTCCTCGCTAAATTATTATGAATAGCGAGGGATTTATCCCTCGCTAAATTTTCTAAAATTAATTTTAATATATTAAAATTATTTTATTAAAAATTTAATTTTAATGAATTAAAATTTTTTTAATAATTAAGTTATAAAATTATTTTTATTAGTTGATTATTTTAAATTAATAAAAATAGTTAGATTAATTTTTATAACTTGTTGACAAAAAATGAAAATAAAAATTCATTTATTACAAAATTCAAAATATAAAGTATTTTATGATATTAATAATTGAAATTATAATATATTTTTATTTTTTAACAATATATTAATTTATAAATATATGTATATTAGTGTGTAGATAAATAATATATATTTCATATTTCATCTAAAGATTGTAAATACATTCCAGTTCAACTGGCAAAAGTCTAAATATAAAGGCATTAAGAGTAGGAGGTCATGGGTTCGAACCTAAGTAAATGCATATTTGAAATCATTATGTGACATGACAGTGATGTGGCATGGGTGGCGGGGTGATGTGGTGGTAGTGTGGTAGTGATGTGGCATGGGTGGCCGGTGACATGGCAATGATGTGACGTGGAGCAGTGTTGGTGATAACATGGCAATGGTGTGGCAGTGTTGAATTTTTTATAATTAAGCGAGGAAATAGCGAGAAATGAGTTGCTCACTAAATTTAGAGAGGGATTAAATCCCTTGCTAATTACCTCACTAATTTAGCGAGGGAATCAACTTATTCTTCGCTAAATTTAGCGATGTGGTTTATAGCGATCAAATTAGCGAGAGATAAAATTCTCGCTATTTTCAATTTAATGAGAAAACAATGGCATTTACCGAGGGATTTATCCCTCGCTAAATTATTTTTTTCTAGTAGTGAAATAGGATCACTACGAAGATGTGTGGCATTCTTGAACGGCTCAGCATCTATTAAGGAAAGTGGTGGTTATCGACGGCTCTGCTTGTTAGATAAGCTCATAATCTTTAGTTTCATTTTTTTGTCTTTTATTGATCTTTCCTTAAGATGTAAGAGGTTGATTGAGTTGGACCAAAAAAGCACTAGTGTTTTATATTTGGGAGAAAGACATTTTAGAACCTTGAAAATATTTCTCAATCAAGATTTATTTTAAAAATTTTTATTTTAGATAAACTGAATTCCCAACTTAGATAAATTGAATTTTCTATTAGTACTATATATTTGTAAATATTTTTATATAAAGATTCCAAATTGTCTGAGTGTGCGTTGTCCTTGGGTTTTTTATTTTAATTATTTGTGTTTTGTTTCTTCACCTGTCATTCCCCAAAAAAAAAAAAAACACACACACACACACACACAATCTCATACTTCAAGCATAGTCTTTATTTATATATATAGGATCTCAACTAAAAAAAATAAACATAAGACATTATAACGTTCAATATTGAAAGGTTCATTTACAATTGTGGAAACGCGAATCATTGGAATGTTTTAAAATTTATGTTATTAAACATGATAATTGATCCTTGAGAGTATTCTTTTAAATTTATGAATCTTTATTATTATATCATTTGCAAGATGACTTATGTATGTTTTTAAGTATAAAATTTATATTTTCAAAATTGTGTCTCATAATAACTACTACAATTCATAATACAATTTGAGATATATTTAAAAACACATTTTGTTTTGGCGGGAGTGAAAAAAATTTAGAGGATTCAAATTCCAGACTATATATAAAATTGATTTTTTATGCAAAATAAACCTTCCAACTATTAGTTAGTGATTAGGTTTAGTAATTTTTAATTAAATATATGCAAGTAAATTATCTGCAATAGAGAGCCAGGCAAAAAACCAAAAAACAAAAAGCAAGTGATAGAATGTGACAGAGGTTATAATAAACTATTTTCACAAGACAAGATTCTCCTGCAAAATATAATTATTCATTTTATGATCGTGTGATAAAATTTTACTTCTGTATTTAATTCCTAACATTAATTTTTCCTTTATGCACATCACATAATTAAAACGAAGATACATTGAAATCACATATAGTTAATGACTTGTGAGTTATGTATCTTTGATCAAAACCATGTAATTAAGATATCTTTGCCAAAAAAAGTGTAGATATCAGTAGAACAAAAGCATGTAAGACTCAAGTGAATTGAATTTTTTTTTAAAAAACATTAATTAAAAGATAGGAACGTATTATTTATAATCATAATCTACGTTTAATTATCAAATATTTGATACAACTCAAAGATTGTTAAAGTAACCTTCTGCTTCCCAAGCATGCATGTCACTACTTCAAAATGCCTTCACAAGTTTCTTTTCCAATTTTCATTACTAATTAGCAATAATATCTTAAATTAAAAACAAAGATAATAATATGTAATGACTCACACTCATTGAGGCATATTCATGATACATGTTATATGGTTATCCACTCTACTTTCAAATTAAATTATTTGGATATATATGAGAGGAGTCACACTATTTATAGTTTATGAATAGTGCGACTTCCCATAAATTTTAATATATATTGATTAATTATTCACTGAAATGGTCGGCTTTGACTAGTTTCAAATAAAACACGTCAGTTGAAAAATTATTAATTAGACTACTTTTTAGGGTTGCACGATTCTATCCATCAATACAAGTTCTTTATATTCACAAAAATAAACCCATATGGTGTGTATATATATATGAAAGGAAAAAAAGATAGTAATAAAATTTAAAGATAAGATATGAACAAGCAGTCATATTTTTATTTTTTTGGCATTATCTCTTCAAATATATAAGTGCTTGAATATAAAATATCCAATTAACCGATCTAATCAAGTTTTGGAAAAACAGTGAAAATTGTGATGTTAGGTGAATTTGACCCAACATTACTTGACCTTAACTCTATCAAATATATCTCTTTAATTTTTGTTGGATATCCTTTTTTTGTGAGGGAAGTTCATGAATGAGTCAGTAATTTTATAGTTACCAATTATTCTTCTGGGGTTGGCATGAAAAATAAACTACATAAAAGCAGTAACCACACATCCCAGATCTGGTTATGGAAGTTTCAACTATTCAAATAATAACCAGTCTCTCTTTCTCATGAATTAATCATTAATGGAATCAATTAATGTGTGATCGAATAAGCTAAAATTAAGACAATGGTTTTGAGATATGATCATAAGATTAAGCTTGGTGATTAAGTACAATATATCACTCTTCAATCTTTTGCTTCTATGACGCAAATCATAACTGCATAAAGAGATCTTCCTATTCTGAGAATATACTGCATTAACTCATGAGTTAACCCTAAATAAATAAGCCTTCTTCCTCTTCTTCTCCGTCCCACCCCACAACACAGATCTCTATCAAAAGTTTCCTCCATGGCAGCTCTTGATCTCTCTGAGGCCTCTAGCATCTCGGCCACCTCGGAAGGAAACTCTAATCCAAGCCAGAAGACGACAACAATGATGATGAAGAAAGTGGCTAGTGATGATGATCATCAGAAGGGTACTCTGAATTTCCTGAAGCTTTCTAGTGATCATCATGATCATGAAGAGATGGCTCGTTCGGGGACGTCGAAGAATTCGAATGTGGTAGAAGTACTAGATTTTTTCAAGTCTAGTGGTAATACTAATGTTTCCATTAATAGTAACGAAGGTACGGACGAGAACAAGGCATCATCGGACCAAGCTACGAGGACGTTCTCGTGCAACTTCTGCAAGAGGGAGTTTTCGTCATCGCAAGCTCTCGGAGGGCACCAAAACGCACACAAGCAGGAACGTGCACTGGCGAAACGACGTCAAGGGATTGATCATCACCATCATTTCCCTTACTATCCTCCTTCTTATGGAAGCCCTTTTTATGGGTCTAGTTTCAATGCTAGTAGGGCTCTTGGTGTGAGGATGGACCAGTCCTTCATTCATAAGCCTGTGCCATCGTATCCTGTGGGATTTGGACCCTACAGGTTTAGCCATGGTGGTCCGTCAGGGTGGGCTAGGGCTCAGGCCATCATGAACCACCCTTTAGCCATTGATAGGCTCGGAAATGTTAATACTGATGATTCTTCTTCTAATATTGCTGGTGGTATTCATGGGCCAACAACTTCAACTGCTGTTACTTCTATTGGCGGGGATCATGGTTTTGTGAAGCCACAAGAACTCCCAACATTAGTGGATGATCATGTTCCTGAATCTTCTGGGCTTGATTTGTCACTCAGGCTTTGAGTTTTAAGAAATACTGAATTTGGAGATTTGGATTCCGTGCAGTTCGTGTTATCTTTGACAATCCAGTAGGCGCAACCACAGTCTTCAGATCAACATGGATGGACGAGATCTTCCCGACTATATTGAACTAAAAACTCACATACTGTACTGCTTTAATTAAAGGTTCTAGCTATGGTCATATTTACTTGTTACTTTATTGTCAGATTTTATATTATGCATGTTGTGTGGGAAGTTTTCTCATGTTGCGTATTTCAAATTGTGGACTTAAATAGAAACTTATGTGTGAATGTTCTACTACTCCCTTTTTGCTTTTGAGAAAATTGTAATCAAGGACTATGAGTTTATAATTGACAAAAGAACTTCTAAGTTTATAAAAGTTATTAATTATTAATTTTTAAAACACATAATTGTAACATTAAGAGAACTTTATTATTATAAAATTAAACACCTTAAATTTGTAAGATTTAAGGTCTTTGAATTTAATTTTCGCTTCGTTTTTTTGTTTGTATTTGAGAATGATATAGTGATGTATGTCGTAAATAACATATAAATATTATTTTCTTAATAAATATATATCTAACGCATACAAAGGCAAAAAAATTTAAAAATAAAACAAATAAAAAAAGATGTCAGTACCAACTTTAGATTCTATCCCATTCAATATGTTTTGTTTTTAAAATTAATCTAAGGATGTTGACGTTTTCAGTGAACAAGAGAGGCCAACGTTAAAAAAATACAAACAAAAAATATTTAAAATCTAGACCATCAAAATCAAATTTAAATGATTTATAATGGATCAACACTCTAATATTAATCATCCTAACGATGAGTAGACGACCCATATATATATATATATAATTTTTTTCATTTTTTCTATCAATAAAATAACGACGTTATTTAAGAGGATCCAAATTGATTTATGTTGGATTAAGGCACAAGCTCTTCTTATGTAAGAACGTGAAAGGTTGATTTATATGGCTGAGTTCGACGCAGTCTAGCTAAAGTATTTTAATTTTGTCTTAAAAAATTTTAGCTTCAGTCATTATTCATTCTATAGAGTCTAAAGATCAGCCGAATGGAACATTTTACAGAGAGTAACTGGAAGACTAGAATAATAAAGAAGACAGAATTACAAATTTCTTAAATTGTACGAGTTCTTTGTTAACAAATTGAACGAGAGCAGGTGGTCCGACGGAGGGTTTGACGGTGCAGGAAGCAGATACTGTGGCGAGAAGCAAGAAAAAAGTCCTGTTCTTGCTTCTTTATTCAACATTGACTGCCTAGTGCCTTCCCTCTGTTCTTCTTTTTCACTTCTTTCTATTTTTGCTCTACAATGGCTTCCAAATCTACTATTCTTCTACTGGCCCTTTTCCTTCTAGTTGCTACAAATGTATATATACTTCACTGAGTGAACTTTACTTGATCTCCTAGTACACAAATAGAAATTAAGAAACATGTATATTTTTAATTGTAATGATAACTAATGTGGTTGGTTTACGTGCATTAACTTTGACAATCACACCTTTGTTTTTTCTGATCTGTAGGTTTATTCATATGATAAGCAGATTAAGATAAATGTATGAGTCACTCGTTGCCTCTCATTATTTCCTCTTGTTGCTTTCATTTTGCTTTTGCATATTCTCTTCTGCTGTTCTTTCTATTTTTATTAGATTATAATGGAAAGGGGGTACTTCTACCTCCAGAGGGTATACACATATGTATATATACTACAAGATTCATGGTATATGTGACATTATTAATCATGCATCTCTAGGATGTCTTGTCTTTTGTATTTCCAATTAGTCAACAATTTCTTTTTTCACACCATTTTATTACTTTCTTTTGCCGCTCACCCCAAAGTTACATATTATTATCGATTTCCTCCGGTGAAGATTGGTAGTTTAAGTTGTGCATATTAATCCCATAGATCATGAATGGATTCATAGGGCAAGGGTTGCTGAATATCATCCTTCTTAGAAGGTGCTAAAAGTCAAAAGTTTGTTATGCATGTGCCAAGGTGTATTTTGGAACCCAAGTAATATGTTGATAATTTAATTTGCAGGCATAAAGACACTCTTATATCCTTGTGGGACATTTTCAATGATTGCTATTATCGCAAGTAACTGGCCTATGTAAGTTAGCTATGACATAAATCTGACATATGATTATGTTTAAATGTTTCTTGCTTTTGTTAGTTAAAGAAAAAGGGATGACTTCTTCATAGATTAAGTTGGTAATGTTGAAAGTGGGTACTTCAGAAAATTCTCTTCCCGCAACTTTGTTTATTACGAGTTGGTGATGGTGAAGTGGATAAATGTGACTTGGACATCAGTTGAAGAGATTTATCCTCTAGTAGACTTATTGTTTTTGTTTTTGTTTTAATTTTTTTAAAGATCTCATTTGGTCATATATATAATGTTGGATTTTATGTTAACAGAGGTAAGTATGATGATACCAAATTTTAGTTGTTTTCTTTCTTAAACTTCGTATGACTATTACGACAGAATAATCCTACTAATAAGTTTTTGTTTTATTTAACTTGCACCTAGTGATTTTTGGTTTTTGACTTAAATTAGTAGGATTATCCTTTCTTATCATTTCCTTATGGTTTTAGGCTTCTAGTATTTTTAAAACATGAAGCATGATATGCTTGCCAATATGATTCAAATACTTTTGTTGTCAATTAGACATGTGATATTGTGAGCTAAAGTGTTATATTATTTTTGAAAAAGAAATTGAGCTCTTATTTGATTGTTGAATGATTTAATTGGCATAGGTTGACCTATAGTAATAAAAAAATAAAGAAACCTGTACCCAGTATCCGGTAATTCTAGAATTTATCATCCAATGTTGTTGCTTGCTTCTAAGTATGGACTAATACTCTAATTTTTCATATTTGTAGAAATCGTACTAATAGTAATTGACTTTGTATAGAACTGTTCCAAGGATGAGTTACATTTTTTATTAAATACTTTTCTTCGTTTTACCTTTCAAATTAGGAAAATGTTGAGAAGGAAACTGTAATGTGCTTGAGATGGATGTGCCGGAGGCCAGTCTTGGAAGATTGTTGCTGTTGATGTATGAAATAATAGAATTGTTGTACATGTAAAAATTGCTGTTGATATAAGCCATGCGTTCATGTTCAAACTCAAATATACATAAGCACAAGTTGTCTTTTTTTGGCTATTATGAAGCCATGCATTTATATTCAATGTTAAATCTATATACTTATTGACTATAATTGTATTGTAGAACATGTATTATGATATGCTACAATTAATTAGTTTATTTTAATTGTTGGCTTATTTCCTTTTTAGTTATATGTATGTAACAAGGTTGAAATGAAAATTGAAATAGGTAGGTGGAGTATGTATGAGAACAAATTAAGATTATATTCATAAAATGTTTTTATATTTTTTTATGCAACAGTTGTTAAATGTAGTTAAAATAAGGTTATGTTTACAATCAAAATTGTTGTCTATACTCTAGGTTTACAGTTTAAAATTGTTGCTCATTGGAAGTTTAAGCAACATTTGAAAATTGTACTTTATATATAGGTAACATTTAAAAATTGTTACCAAATAACTGTTGTCTGTTTCCCATAGTATAGGCAACAGTTTTCATCGTCATTGACATAGAAGTCGAGAAATTGTTGCCTAAAGGAATAGATAATGTGGGCATAAATAAAATTGGGCAACATTTGAAATGTTCAAATGTTGCCTATTCTTTTTGGCAACATGTTTTCAAACTATGGCAACACTTTTTAATTGTTGTTGTATGCAAAAAATATTGTAGTGTAAGATTGTGGATGAATCAAAAGAACTCATGAAGTCCTACAAGTTATTGAATGGAGAGGAAGAGCCTATTGATCTCTTCAGCCTTGAAGAATCGAATGTTGACACAGGTTTTAGTACTCCGTGGTAGGGTATGACTAGAGGATTAATACAGACATTTGTGCTTTAACTTTGTGCTTGATGAAGATGAAAAGGAGAGGCTACGTAAGCCTATTTAGAAATCATTGATTGTGAAATTGCTAGGATGAAGGGTGAGCTATGGTTTCATAAGTAGGAAACTAGATCAAATGCAGGCTCGTTGAGGGAAGGTGAAGATGGTTGATATGGAGAATAACTTCTTTCTGGTAAGCTTTTAGAATTATGATGATTTTTTTGAAGCTTTAACTAGTGGTCCTTGGGTAATACTTGATTGCTATATTAACGTCATGAGATGGAAACTAGATTTTAATCCTAAGACTGAGGTGATATTGAGAAATATTGTATGAGCAAGACTTACAGAATTGCCTCTAGAGTACTTTGATAGGAAGTTTATTTTTAATGTTGTTACTGCTATTAGGAAAGCGATTAGGTAGATGTTCACATATCTTCAAGAGGGCGAAGTAGGTTTGGTAGAGTATGTATTGAGGTGGATCTTACAAAAACTCTTTTACCTCACTATGCTATTATGGGAATTTAGAGGCTGATTGAGTATGAAAGCATGCATTTATTGTGTTTGAACTGTGGTAAACTTGGGTATGTAGGAGAAAGATGTAAAGAGAGGAGAAATACTAATAATATGCATGTTGTTGAAAATGCTGAGAGTGTTGATAAGGTTATAGAGGATCTCAAGGATAAAGGTGGAAGTGGTTAAATGAGCCCTTGAAAGTAGTTCAGAAGGCTCATCGAGGAAGATAGTCTCATTTGCAAAATGACTCGATGGTGATCTAATCTAGATTTGCTATTCTAGAGGATGTTGACGCTATGGAGGAGGAGACTACTAGGACTCCACTGGTTGATATCACTAATAAAAGGAAGGTTAATAATGCAAGTTGAGTTAAGATAAAGCAACAAAGGATTGTGTAAAATGATTGTGCTCCTAAACAAGTGTTGAATTTTGTTGTTTGTAAAGAATTGATAAAAGGACAACAAAGTAAAGGAAGCAGTATGGTTAATAGGAAATCCTTAGCGTTCTCTTTTGGGCTTCATAAGGATTTGTCACACAAAGGGGGATATAAAGGAAAGGTTATTGACGTTGGGAAGGGTTAGCTTGACAAAGAAAAGCAAGTGGTTCAATCTGAGGATCCCTTGCTTGACCTAAGAAATAGTCTTGCGAATTTCACAGAAAAGAAAAGGGAAAGTATTCAAAGTGATAGTAAAGAGTTAGAGATTGATTCTTCGGGTAAAATAGATAATGGTTTTGACAATAGGTTAGATGAATAAATGAGACAGATTGATATAGGCTCAAAGGAAGTAGGCTATGTAAGTCCTAATTCTCTAAGTTTCTGTTTATGTGTTTGTTTTCTGTTTGTAGTTGATTATAATCATTTTCATAGTATATGATTTTACTCAAGTGGAATTGTAGAAGGGCTTTCAATGAGAAGTTTCCTTTGGCATGCAGAGAAATTATTAGGGTTAATAAACCTAATATTATAGCTCTGTTTGAGCCTCGTGTTAGTGGTAGAAGATCTTGTAACATTATTGAGAAACTAGGTTTTAACATCGGGTGAATGTTGATGCTCAAGGTTTTGTTGGAGGAATTTGGTTATGTTGAAAGGATGAAGCCTTGAAGATTGATGTTCTTTTTAAAAGTGATCAATTTCTTCATGTTAGAATCAATTAGGAATGATTATACATAGTTGTATATGCTAATCCTCAGGGGAAGGCCATTCTATATTATGGGATGAGTTGAAAAAGCTTGGAGAAAATAGCAAAGAGCCATAGTTGATAGCAGGAGATTTCAATGACATATCTTCCCTTATAGAGCAGTGTCGTGGTGGAAGACCAAATATTTGAAGATGTAATGCCTTTCATGATTGGATTCTTAGTTGTGGTTTAATTGATCTTGATGCTCAAGGTCCTAAATTTACTTGGAGAGAACCTAAATGGCAAGGTAGAGATCGAGTTTTTAAAATGTTAGATCATGGCCTTTGTTATGTGAGATGGCAATAATATTTTCATGATGCTGTGGTGAAAGTTCTTGCGAGAATTTATTATGATCACTACGCTTTAATATTTGATTTGAATCCTCAAAGTAGATATAGAGGACCTAAACCTTCCAGGTTTGAGGCCATATGGTTGCAGTAGAATGATTTAGAGAATTTTTATCTAAATCATGGTGTAAAGAGGATGAGGCTCATGTTGCACTTGAAAATCTTAAGGAGACTCTAAAAGTTTGGAATAAGCATGTGTTTGGTAATTTAGAGAGGAGGAAAAGAAGAATACTTGATTGGATTGGAGGATTCAGAAAATCCTTGAAAATGATATGAATCCTCACTTGTTTGATTTAAGTTAGAACCTTCATGAAGAGTTGTATGAGTTGCTTAGATAGGAGGAGATATTTTGGTTTCAGAGGTCTAAAGGTGAATGGATCAAGCGTGGAGATTGAAATACAAAATACTATCAGCTCAAGACTGTTACAAGAAGACATCTAAATAAGATTAGTATGCTGAAGGATCAAAATAATATAGGGGAAATGACATTTAGAGACCAAAATTTGCAATTAATATCAATAACAGATCCATAAATTGTAAATGTCAATAAGAGATTGAAGATCCTAAACTAATCAGAGTTTAATGGCTGAATTATTGAAATACCCTCATAAAATAAAATAACCCGATGCCCGTGTTCCAGAATTGCTCTGATAATTCCCTAACTTTCTCATCTCCAACAAACTAGTTTCTTAGAAGCATGAAGCATTGCCTATCGCATCACCTCATCTCGTGTCTCTCCGCTGATTCTTGTATGTTGCTTTAATCATCTTAGGTATTGAATTTTCTATATCTTCCTTTTCTTTCTATATTTTGGTCTCTCTATTGATTCCCATATATTGCTTTAATCATCTTAGGTATTGATTTTTCTGTGTCTTCCTCTTCTTCCATCATGTTTGTAAATGTCATCCCTTTCATCATTTTCTTCTTCAACCTGTATTTTGGTTTCAGTTTTATTTTGCTAATTTTTGAATTGCCTCTTCTTCCTATATTTTAGTATCAATTATTCATATTTAGTTTTATATGATTCCTTTATTTTATTGTAGTTTTGCTATGTTACATAGATTCTTTAAGTAATAATTTCACTTTAAATAAATAGTAAAAAGTAGTAAATACTAGGAGATGTAGTAGTAAAAATTGGTGCTAAGTAGTAATAGAGAAATATACTGCGGTAAGTATTTTTTTTATTACAAAGCAAACATTAAATATCATTTAATTTGATTATCAATTTTCTGATGTTGTTCAGGTACCATTTCAACAATTTTGAGCTAACTCAATTTGGTGGCCAATGATTCATCTTAACAACAATGTTAATAATCAAGTCAATGCTAGTATATTAAGTGATGGGAGAGCTAAGTTGTCTAGGAAAATGTGAAAAGCAATGGCATTAAGGATATTGATGTAACACCTCATACTTAGACTCATTTCTCATGTATTAAACTATATTTAAGTCCATTAATACTTGATTAGAGACTTGATTACATAAAACAACTTAAACCAATTTATTTCATTTCGGGTACCATTCCCTTGGTTTACTTCTTTTTACCCAGTGAACTTTGAAAATGCATAACTAAATTAAGAAAAATCATATTGACATGGTTCAAGTCTATAAATATAGCTTAAAAGATTCTATACATGTGAAAAATGTTGAACAGGGAAATTACTTGGCCAACTTATACAGTAAATTCGTATTATATGCATTGTAGCAATGGTCATTGTTGAAAATTTCTGATTCTGACCATAAATTTGAAAAATCACCATAAATTATACACAACTCCAAATTGAGTGATCTTTGTGTATATGGAAAGCTACACATGTCTAGTTTTCATACATATAAAAAACTTATACATTGAACATACAAAGTTATGTACAGTACTTTGAATTCCCAACAGTGTTCAGAAAGGTCTCTTGCATTCTTCTAGCTTTCCAAAATACACACTAATATATACATAAATAGCCATAACTTGCCTTTATCTTACATGATACTCCATAAGAACCTAGAGGAACATATTAACATGGAAACATAGCATGATCATATCCCATAAGATTTTACATAACCTCTCATATAATGATATCAACCTAAGCATCATTATCTTGAACATTAACTTACTTCTCCTTGCCTTTCCTTTCTTGGGTAATCTTGCCATAACTTGAACCTAAAATTTGTTAGACATTTAGAAAGGGGTGAGATTCAAAGAATCTCAGTAGTAACTACCATCATGCACACATATCATCATATATATTGCAAGTATTCATCTAAAAGCACATCAAGCATGCAATCAAATCATTTTGGCATAACCATTTTATAAAAATTTGGGCAGCACTTCCCCTTGTATTTGGACATATCCAGGGTCACATTACCCTTCAAACAATCCAACCAACAATGCCAAATCATCACAAGATAACATTCCAAATATTAAACACATCATTCAAATCAAGCAACATCAATGACAATACATAAGCATAGATAGGTGAGTTAACTACCTTTGAGCTTTCCAATAATCTCCAAACTTTACAAACCCTTTCCTTGATCTTCTAACACTCCTTTGGATCCTATAGCATCATAAAATAATGTCATTAACCACTAATTATCCAATTTCATTCACAAAGTACTCACTTGAACTAAAATTTGCACTTTATTATCCATCATGCATTTCTTGTACAACATACTTGTTCTAACCTATTTTGGACCCAAGGAATCCTTTTTTGAGGTCAAAAACTTGAAATTAATTTCCTATATTAAACCCTAAATAGGCATAAAAATAGAGAAAATTGTAGAAAAATAATAACTCATCAATCTTTGAAACCAATACCATAATCTTGCATCTTGTGACATATACTTCACTTTTTATGGATTGGTTTCTTCATGGCACAACTTTCTCTCTCTAATCTCTCTTTAGATCAGAAATTTCAGCAAGAAAATAGAGAAAAAATAGCCACTAAAATACCTTAAAATTGCTAGAGAGCACTAAAAAATGGTTACAAGATAATACCTTGAAGTTTTGGGACCAAACTTGTAGTTTTTTCCTTCTCCCTTTTGCTCTCTCTCTCACGCCTTCCTAGCCTCTTTCTCCACTGAACCAGCGTGTTTGTTACCTGAGGAAGATGAAATGTTGTGTTTTAAAATGTTAATTATGTCATATAATCATTTAATTAACTTTTATACCTACTTTTATTTACTTTTCTTTTAAAAAACTTTTTGAAAAATTTCACATGTGTCCATAAACTGGTTCAGACGTGGATCACCTTACTTTTTAGGCAAAAATTGCTTCAATAATTTTTATGGACCAAAATACTCTTTACTGATTAGATTTACCCGTACCGATTAAGTATTTTTGCCAAAATTGTCATTAAATTGGTACATGATTATCTAACCATTACTTTTAGTCCAAAATTATTATCCAGATGCAAAATATATTTTAGCAATGTCCAATCATTGTCCTTGGATTAATACTACCTTTTATTGCAGTCTAAACTGACTTTTATCAGGTAAAATATTAATATTAAATCCTAATCACCCAATAAATATGATTTTGACCTTAATAAATTTCATAATATGTTTCATTAGATCTAACTCATTAAGAGCTTCATTTTGACTATAATTTTTTATATTTACAAAAATATCCTTAACCCGAGATTAATTTATAATTTTTAAAACTTTTAGGTCTTAGGAGTAATTTTCCCCAAAATTCATCAACTTTGCTTAATCTCCAACAAGCGTCCAACGCCTTCATTTTACTTTTTCTTTTTTTTTTCTTTCCTTTTTCCTTTTTTTTCTTTTTTCTTTCCTTTCTTATTTTTCCCAGGGGCAAAATCATCATTTTTTTTTCTTTCAACTGAGATAATTAACTTTTTTACCCTATTTCATACCAAATAATATATATCTATTTTTGTAAATTTTTTATAGATTTTAAAATATTGAGCCTTGAATATCCATAAAAAATTTTAGGATGTTACAATTGATGTTTTGGATTATAATGTAATGGATATTGATGTAGGATAGTAGTATTATGGATCTTGATTTTTGTACTATTAATGTAATGGATACTTATGTAGTATACTAGTGTTAGGATTAATTATGTTTTGGATACTTATATATCATTTTCAATTTTACACTATCATTTCAATAACTTCACATTATTCCTCAAAAATCAATTTCTAGAGAGATATATTTGGGCCCATTGATGAGTGAGACTGAGAAATGTATGGCTGTGCTCAAATGGAAGGGTTTCCATTTGTTTTGTCAATCAGCTCAAAGATTGAGAAAGTGATGATCGAGTAATATGAGGATGACGTTTTCATGTCTCATACTTGACCTATATATCATGAGACAAAAGGTATGTGATAGGGTTATATGATAAGTTGCATTGGATCACTGATCTGCTATGATTTGGGTAGTCACAATTGTTAGCAAGGCTGACTTCCCAAGAGGGGGGTGAATTGGGAAGATTGAAATTTTTCTGCACAAAATAAAATGGGTGAAGATAGCACAGTGTAATGGAAGCAACGTATAAAACAGAGCAAGTAGAAAAGTAAAGATAAGGAGAAGAAGACTCAGTAATTTATCCTAGTTCGGTCTATCCATTTGACCTACATCCAGTCCCTAAGACAACTCTTGAGATTTTTCACTATACAGCAAGAATTCAACGGGCTTCTTGCTAATGCCACAATACAACGAGTATGCTCTGTTTTTGGAGCTTTCTCAATCTCTCTAAGCACTTCTACAATGTGCTTCCCAATCCCCTTGTGATTTCCCCTTACAAGTAAATCTATCTTCCAGATGAAGAGTAGATTGTTTACAAAGATATAACTCTCTTGAATAGAGTAGATATGAAGATTAAAGTACAGATATTGAAGTTGAGAGGATAAAAGTTTTTGAGATGAAGATTTGGCAGAGATTCGGTATATACAAGTTTGATTTGTTACCCACAACTTCAAATGATGGTATATTTATAGATTTAGGTCTCAAATGTCCGTTAGAGACAAAATCTATCCGTTGGGGAAGTTATCCAACGGTTACTCTGAAAAACTATCCGTTTACCAACCGCATTTAATATTTCTGACATTCTGAAATTCGAATTTTGGTTGGTCAACAAACGAATTTTGAAGAAACCGAAGGTTAAAGCTTCCAACGTTACAGCATGAAGTTCGTCTGTTCATGAAGTGAAATTCGAATTTTGATGCTTGTAAAATGTTTTCACAATGTGACATATGAATTTTCAAGAAGAAAGTTTTTCGGTTAAGTGTGAACAGTGTTTTCAATTTTCTACAGTGCCTTTGAAATTCGAATTTTGGAATCCCAAAATTCGTCTGTCTGTAGAACGTTCAAGGAGGCACAGTAGTTCACTTTCTTTGAAATTTGAATGTTAAAGAACTGAAGTTTGTCTGTCAGAGAGATTCTTTTCAGACTAACTCCAACATTCGAAGTTACAAAGCTCTGTCATTCGTATGTCAATATTTCATTTCAACAGACTCATAACCTTAACTTCTGAAATTCGAATTTTAATGTTCAAAGTTCGTCTATTGAAAGCAGTTTTGAAACTTAAATGATTCTTGATCTCAGATGAGCTTTAACATTGTTTCAGACGAATTTCTTCCATTTTTATAAGTTAAGTTTTTTTTGAAATTCGAATTTTGAAGACTTAAAGTTCGTCTGTTTCAAGGAAGCTCCTTTCAGACTTATATGAAAATTTGAATGTTGAAAAGCCAAAGTTCATCTATCAGAGAGCATTTTTCAAACTCAATTTCTTCTTGATTTCAGATGAACTTCAACATTATTTCAGACAAATTTCTTTGGTTTTTACAAACTACATTTTATCTGAAATTCGAATATTGGAGATGTGAAGTTCGTCTGTCATTAAAAAGCTTCTTTCAGACTTTGATGAAAATTCAAATATTGGAGAATCAAAATTCGTCTGACAGAGAGACATCTCTTCAGACTTATTCAGTTTTATCTCAAAATTCTAATTTTCAAAGGCAAAGTTCGAATTTCCAATATGACAGTTCAGTTTAAACTTTCAAACTTCGTCTGTTTGTGGGTATTTTTCAGATAAGTCAAGATTTAACATAAAATCAAGGTTTAAAAATATTTTTTCTTAAAATCAAAATCTTTTACCCTCTTTTAAACATAACAAAAGATCCTACAGAAGATCTAGCAGCTATTACTCAGAAATTCTTCACTTGAAACACTTTGATCTCCTTTGATATCTTCAATCCAAGCTTTAGTTTGGAATCATCAAAACTCTTGATTCAACAACAATGTCTTGCTAGAGGCCACTTGTGACTTGTGGGTTTAATAGTGCCATTGGCCCACTGCCAATATCATATGGGCCTACAAGGTTGCACATAAGAATGGACCAATCTGAACTAGAATGTCTAGATTCATTGAACCTAAAATGTGTCTAGATTCGACCAATTTAATGTTTACTTTAGGGTGGAGTAATTTTATAAATATATTTGATATATCTTATAAAATTCAAAATATATATGTTTAATATATATTATGTATTTTTTTATATATTAAATATATATTTCAAAACATATATATATATCGCTTAATCAATTTAAATCAATTAGTTTTAAATTTAATTCTATGTGAAAGATTTAAATTTAAACTAATAATTTGAATTTGATTTAGATTTAATTCTAGATTTAGATTAAATAATTAGTTTAGATTTAATCTATTAGATAAATTTAAATTTAAACTAATCTATTTAATTAACATTTAATTTAAATTAGATATTTGATCTAAATTAATCAAATAATAATAAATCCTATCTATATAATGATAAAGTGTAGGGTTATCATATACAGAATTAAGAAAAGAGTCTCCACCCACCATAGAGAGAGAGCAGCCGTACACCTAGAGAGAGAAAGTGCATGGATGCCTATTGAGAGAGAAGAAAGTCTTTACTCCCAAATATACGGACGTTTATGAACAGTGGTGCTAACACGTTGTTCTAGTTGGATTGACTGCTTGTGTGGATACTAGTAGAGGGTACTGATTAGAAGCGTTAGTTCCTAAAGTCCGACAGTAGAAGAAGAAACTGAAAAGACACGCGTCAAAGGTAAAATTCTTCTCTACATCTCGATTTAAGCAATGTTGATAGATCCATGGAAGAAATTTTGGTTATGTTATTCTGCTGCGCGTGTACGAAATTGCCAACATAAGCCACTGAATTTTTGGGGCTCTATATGATTTTATACTGACTTTAAAAATCAGCAGTACTTTTGGTGAAAATGTTCAAATTTGAACCTTGAATTAAAAAATTCACCATAATTCATATATTTATCCAATTTAAGTGTTCTTGGGCTTTTTAGAAAACTTATTCTATCTATTTTCAAAGCATATACACCACTTATACATTCTACCCTATCAAATGTGAACAATATCTACATTTTTATCAGGGTGTTCAAAATTATTCTTTCCATTCATAACTTGACATTATAACTTTTATAACCCATTTACCTCATCATTCATTGATCCAAATCCATACCTAACATTTCATAATGTTCAAAATATCATAGTAGCATTGAGGTACATATCTAAATGCATATACATAATTTTACATAAAATTCTTCAAAAGATAAAATCATAGCTTGAAAGTAACATCATGTATCATGCATTTCTTCTTTCTCCTTAGCCTTCTTGATATCTTTTTCATAGCTTGTGCTTAATATATTTGTCATTTTGGAAGAGTAGGATTCAAAGAATCTGAGTATCAATACCCATACATGTATGCATATTATCACATAATTCGTAAAACATCAATTATTCTCATAAAAACATAAAATGCCATATAAATTCAAAAAAGTTTTGGTAGAGTTTCCTCTTGTAAAATGGACAACCTGGGATTAAAACCAATCCCTAAATTTAGCCAAAACAATCACAAAATATCACAATATAAATATGGCAAGTCATAAAGTTCATGAATACATTATATGACGACATAATGCAATTAAAGGGTAAATACTACCTTTATGACTTTCTTTGCTTTTCCTTTGGGTTATCATTTTCACAAGCTTTCTTGAACCTAAACATAACATCATTTAAACACATAAACCACTGGTTCATGGTGCTTCATCAATAAGTTCTCACTAAACCCTTAAAATTTTATTTAGCTATCTTTTTGGTTTTTCTTGAAATCAACACTTGTACTTCACTAATTTGGACCAAGTGATTCCATTTTTTTATCAAATGATGAAATTCCATCTCTAATTGGAACCTAAGCTGACCAAAAATCAGAAAAAAATGAGAGAAAATGATTTGCTTTGAAATTCTTCTAACAACTTGTGAAATCATGTTTCTAGTGACTAGTTTAAGCTTTCCTCTAAGTTTATTGTGCAAAAACTCATCTCTTGCTCAAGCTATGTCATGGCTGAAATTCATGGAGGGTGAAAGGAAGAAGATAACTCCATTAAATTATCTCAAAACACTTGAATCAACAGGTTAGAAGTCATTGAAACTTACCTAACCTCTTGAGTCTCCAAGCTTTGCTTCTTACTTTCACTTTTCTCTTATCTTTTTTTCTCTTCTTTGCTACACCTGGAGCTCTCTTTGTTATGCAAATTTGAGCTTCTTAACCACACTTTAACTACTTAACCATGTAAATGGAGGAAAGAGATCAAATGGCATGCTTAAATCATAGTTAACTTTGGGTAACTTGAGTTACATTGCATTTTCTTCATTAAAGCAATTAAACAAATTCCTTTCTTGTCCATGGTAGCTGCTGGTCATGACTAAAGGAGGGAGTATTGTAACACCTTAATTTATGACCACATTACTTATGTATTATACCTTACTATAACCCATTAATCATGTTTAGAAGCTTGAATTACATGATAGATTAGAATAGAAAATTTTCTTTTTCTGAGTTACTATTCATATGATAAATCCTTTTTCTTGGGTAAACTTTAAAAATTTATAAGTAATTCTAAAAAAATTGTATCAAGGTAATTCAATCTCTAAAAATAGATTAAAATATTATTTATATGGGAAAAATATGAAGTAGTAATTTAATAATACCAATTTGTATATTTTTAGCATGAAATATATTGTTTAAATGATCATTTTTCACTTCTCTAGGATTTTTGCCTTAATTCTAAAAATTCATATCTTATTTTATTTTGAGCCAAATCAAGCATACTTTGCTTCATTGGAAAATTCTATATGTCCACTTTTCAACATATTTTTTGGTACATTTATGTAACTTAAATAGGGCATAACATTAACTTAAATCATTTAGGGTCAGAACATTATTTTATTGGAATAGTTTTAGGAAAACATGCATAACTTTTATAATATAGCTTTAATTACACTCAAATCAGTGGCATATGAAACTTAAGACATAAATCTTTCTATACATACAAACCATTGAATTTTGGAGCTATGTACAATTTTACAATACCTTTTAAAGTGAGTGATACTAACAGTAAACTTCGTAGTTTTCACACCATTGTCCAGATTTGACCCTCAACTTCAAAAATACACAATAAATCGTACACAAATTCAAATTAATTGTTCTTTGGGTTTTTGGAAAGTTTGTTCTATCTACTTTGAGAGCATATACAAAACTTATCTTAATTGCCCTATTTCAAACAAAATACTTCTTTCATGGCTGGTCATTTTGGACAAGTTTACAATTTAAACTTTAATACTACTATTATACATTACATACATGGTTCAAACTTGTCCCCATCATGTTCATTGCTTCATAAGGGACTTAGAGGCACATGTTATCAAGCAAGTACATCCTTTTAGCTTTATATACAATTTCACATAATACACTTCAAAATGCAAAATCATAGGTTGAACTATCATCAAACATCATTCTTTTCTTCATTCTCTTTAACTCATTTGACTCCATTGCCATAGCTTATGCCTATCATTTAGGATACTTGAGGCTATGAGATTTTGGAAAATCTCAGTAGTAAGTCACATTTTATGCAATTATATTACACATTTCACATAAAACTCATATTTAATCACATAAAGCATCAATGCACCTATTATTTTATAAAAATTTCGACAGCATAATAATTTAGAAAATAGACATCTTAGGAAATAAAACCCCTCATATTATAGCCAAAACTAATCAAAGAAAACATGATTACAATATAGCTGTAACACCTCTATTTAGGACCGTTTCCCATGTATTAGGCCTCATTAGAGACTAACTATACTTAATTAGAAGCTTGAATCACATAAAATGTTATAATAAAATTTTTCACATTTCGGGTACTATTCATTTAATCAAATTTTTTTTCCTGACTGAATTTTGAAAAATCATAACTAATTCAATAAAAATCATATGGAAGTGATTCAAGTCTCTATGGATAGTTTAAAAGAATTTGTACATGGAAAAAATATCAATAAGAGCAATTACTTGGCCAATTTGCACAGTCAATTTCACAAATTTCTACTATTTATATGATCAATTTCAGAAATTCTAGTTTTCTGGGCTAACTTTGGAAATTCACTATAAATTGTACACTAATCAAATTGAGTGATCTTTGGACCATATGAAAGATCTTTCTATCTAGTTTTTAAGCATATATAACATTCATACTTTATGCATTAAAAAGTCTAAAAAGTAGCATGTTCATTCAGTAGTGGTCAGAATGACCATTTATATCCTAATACTTGCAATATAAAAACTGTAAATATTCACATGACCATATTTCATCTTCATATCATGCCTTGCATTAGCTAGGACTTAAAGGAACATAAAAAGTTGGAGAAATATATTTAACCTCATCTTTACAAATTTACATAAGAGGTCAAAACACATGGCCACTACAATCACCATCAAATTATATTTTGAACTTCTTGTTCACATTGTTTTACGAGGATCAAGATAAGATAATGATAATTCTTTCCAATTAATTTCATTATCTAACTAATTATTCTCTCCCCTTAATGTTGGAAAAATTGATTTGTCAAAATGACAATATGCAATTCATGCCATAAATGAATCTCCTGTTGATGATTCAAAAAATTTTAGTATTGACTGAAATTTATATCCAACATATATTCCTAATTCTCTTTGAGGTCCAATCTTAGTCCGTTGTAATGAAGTAATTAGAACATAAACTACACACCAAAAAATTTTAGATGGGAAATATTAGGTTTCTGACCAAAAACTATTCGCATAGGAGAGTATTTATGATATCTTATTGGCTTGATGTGAATCAATATTGCAACATGCAACACCTTATACTAGGGCCCATTTTCCATGTATTAAATTATTTTAAATTCCAAATATGCTTGTGGAGAAGCTTGAATCAATTTAATTTCAAAATTAGAATTTTCAATTTTCCCAGGTACTGTTCATTTGGTAATTTCCATTTTACCCAAATAATTTGAAAATTCATAACTAAATTTAGAAAAATTATTTTGAGGTGATTCAACTATCTAAAAATAGATAAAAAGATTCTATACATGAAAAAAAAGTCAACAGAGCGAATACTAGGCCAATTAGTACAGTAAATTTTGTGGGCTTTTACTGTTCCTTTGATCATTTTCTATCTTCCAATTTTCTAACCTCAAATTTGAAAAATTATATTTCATTCTATTCTGAATCAAATTATGCATACTCTATATCATTTGAAAGCTTTAAATGTCTACTTATAGACATATTTTTCTTGTACATTTATTTCACTCATACAAGGCATGACATTAGCTTAACATGAAGGGTCATAATTCATCTTTTACTAGAACAGTTTTGGGAAAACATTCATATCTTCTATTATATAGCTCCAATTACCTCCAAATCAGTGGCATATGAAATTTCTATATATATAAACTACAAAATTTTTGAAGCTCTGTACGATTTTATATTAACTTTTGAAATTTCCAGTATCCAACTTTCAGTTTCCAGTTTTCTCAATATTGCCCTATTCTAAAACCTAAATTTGAAAATTCATCATTAATTGCACACAACTCCAAATAGGGTGCTCTTTGGACCATTTTAAAACTCTATTTGTGTACTTTAAGAGCATAAATATTACTTAAACTAATTACCCTATCTTACATAAATAGTACCTACATTTTTTTCAGGGTATCCAGATTGTACATTTCCAATCATATCTAAGCAAAATGAGCTTCATATCATATTTATATCATCATTCATTGTAACACAATCATGCATAACATAATAAGAAACTTAGAGATACATAATAACACATAATAGTAGTTTCATTCATCTTCTGTAACATCCCAAGAAAGCTAAAATATCTAGAAATGTATATAAATTTTGCAAAAATGGGTAAATACCATTTTGTGTAAAATAGGACAAAGAGGTTATTTTTCCCAGTTGGACGGAAAAATAAGAAATTATATTTTTGCCCCTAAAGAATTATACAAATGACATCTATGTCCCTAATTTTATAAAAATCACGAGGGATGAGATGAGAAAAGCCTTGGGAAAAATTACACCTATGACCTGAAAGTTTCAGAAATTATAATTTAATCTTAGGTCAAGGGTAATTTTGTAAATATGCAAAATTACTGTCAGAACGAAGCCCTTGACTTGAGAAGTCCAATAGTATATGGTACTGAGGGTTAATGTTTAAGGATGAAGAAATCATTAGTATCGAGTATTTAAAAGTAACAGTAAACTGATAAAGTAAATTATGGGCCCCACCGATGATTAAAAGGTAACCGGGACAGAATATAAGTCATACAAAGATATCATTTGGGACAGGATAATTAATAAAATATAAAATAAAATTGAAATAGTCCTGTAGCCTAAAAATGTTGATTTACTATAAAAAGCAGTTTTATCGGTATAGTTAAAAATTATCTGGTTCATGATATACCTGGACCAGGAAAAATTGAGTAATTTTAGACACTTAAAACACTCTCCCTAGGCACCTGGACAGCTCACTTTTTTGGCCAAAACTTCTCAAAGAAGGCTTGGATTTTTTTGGTCAAACTACTTGTTGAAGAAGGCTTGACCTTTGGCTAATGAAGATGATTAATGTTAAGTGAGTAATTAGTGAATGATTAGGCCATTAAATCCCTCTCTTTCACCCTCATTCTGACCAACACTTCCAGCTGCAAAAACAAAGAGAGAAAACGCAAGAAAGAGAGAAAGGGAAGACAAAGTTGATGGACCAAGAATTCAAAGATTTGGTAAGTGATTCCTACTACCTTGAGCTTGTAATCTTAAGTAGTTAAACTTAGTTTTTTGGAGTCTTCCTCTTCCCCTTTCCATGTTAATATTTCGGCCAAACCCTAGAGGAAGCAAGGAATGGATTTTGATGCAATAAACTTAGGAGACATGCCAAAATAACAACCTAGGACATGATTTTGAAAGTAGTTGGATGAGTTTAAAAACAAATCATTTTCTCTCCTTTTCTTGATATTTTCTGTCAGAACAGAGCATAAATTTAGAGTTGGAATTTCATGTTTTTTATGCCAAAAATGAGTTCCTCATGGTGGAAAACCTTATGAACAAGTATTGATTTCATGAAAAAGCCAAAGGAGAAGAAAATGAAATTTTAGGGTTTAATTGAGACTTTATGAAACTACCCCTTGAATCAGTGGGTTAAGTAGCTAATTGATGATGTATTTAGGTTTGAGGAAGCCTAAAGAAGCTTGTGGAAGTGTTAGAAAGAGGTGGAACCAAAGGAAAAGGTAAGAAGATTCACAAAGGTAGCAATTTACCTATTCTTACTTTATATTGTCATGTGATTTTCAATGAATTTGATAACTTGCCTATTGTTTGATATGATCATTTATGATGCTTTGAGAATGTTGGCTGAGTTAATTGAGGGGTTTTGAGACCACGGGATGTCCAAAATACAAAATGAAACTCTACCAAAATTTTTGTAAAATATTATGGCATAAATGTTTAAAAGTTTTCACTTGATGTTTTATGATGATTATATGCTTAATGTGATAATATGATTACATGAATAGTGATTGCTACTGAGATTCAATGAATCTCACCTTTCCAAAATGAAAACTACATTGGGTACAAGCAATGGCATTGAAGACAAGGGAGCTATGGAGCAAGAAAAGGGAATCAATGCTTGAATTGATAATTCAAGCTATGACATTGTATTTAGGGATATTATGAAAAATCATGTATATGCCATGTGATCTGTATCTCTTGCTATTATGATTCTTGATGTATTATGATATGTTATGTATGGAATTGATGCAATTGATGATGATGTGAAAAGGTTATGGAGCTTGTTTTGATAAATTAGGAATGGAAAGGCTCATCTTAAGCAGTTTGAGAGAATGTAGGTACTGTTCACTCAATACAGGATAATTATCTTAATTAATTTATATTCTCTAAAATTAGATGGAATAAGCTTTCTATAGAGCTAAAGAACACCAAAATTGGATAAGTGTACAATTTATGATGATTTTTAAAAATTAGGGTTTAGAATAGGGCAAGATTAGGAAAACTGAAATCTGGAAATTAGGTATTGGAAAATTCAAAAGACAATATAAAATCATATAGAGCTCCAAAAATTTAATATTTTACATGAATAAAAAGGTATATTTCTTAAGTTTCATATGCCACTAATTTGGAAGTGATTGGAGTTATAAAATAAGAGATGTGTAAGTTTTCCCAAAACTATCTTAGTAACAATAGTATTCTGACCCTTCACAATTTAAGTTAATGTTATGCCCTGTATAAGTGAAATAAATGTATAAGAAAAATATTTCTATAAGTAGACATATATAGATTTCAAATGACATAGAGTATTCATGATTTAGTCATGGATAGAATGAAATACGAATTTTCAAGCTTGAGGTCAGAAAACTAGAAAGTAAAAAAATGACCAAATGAACTGTAAAAGTCCACAAAATATACTATACTAATTGGCCAAGTAATTACTCTAATTGATATTTTTTACATGTAGATAATATTTTAATCTATCTATAAAGACTTGAATCACTTTTATATGATTTTTATTGAATTAGTTACAATTTTTAGAATTTTGCCAAAAAATGGGATTAAATGAATAGTACCCTATAAATTGATTAAATTTATTATAATATTTTATTATGATTCAAACTTCTATTTAAGTATAGTTGGTCTCTAACGAGGTCTAATACATGAGAAACAGTTCTAGATAGAGGTGTTACATCTTCACATATATTGATACAAATGATCACAATATAACATAATGGCTTTGCATCATTAACCATTTAACATTATCTTCTTCATGCATCTAGCTCCACCCTTAGCTCTTTTCCATGGTTTTTCCCCTACATGGTTGGTTATTTAAGGAGAGTGAGATTTAAAGAATCTCAGTAGTAACAACCTATTCATACAATTATGTTATCACATAATTCATGGAAACATCAAGAAAACATCAATTTATCATTTGAAACTTTTAATGCCAAAACATTTCATAAAAATTTTGGCAGAGTTCACTTTGAAATTTGGACATCTAGAGGTCATAAACCTCATCAAACAACTCAGACAATCATCACAAATCATCACAAAACATCATTATATACATATGGCATAACAACACGTTCATGAAATTCAATTTTGATAACAATAAGTATAAATAGGTAAATTACTACTACCTTAATGTCTTCCCTTCCTTTCCAAACTTTGTGCACCTATTCTTTAACTTGCTTAAGCTTCCTTGAACCTATACATATTACCATTCAAACCTTTTAGCCACTGGTTTCAAGAATAAGATTATACAGTACTCATAAAACCTAAAATTTCCATATTACTTTCTTTCGGTTTTTCTTGAAATCAACACTTGTTCTTGACTAATTTGGACCCAAAGAATCCATTTTTGGAGTAAAAACATGAAATTCTAACTCTAAATATGAACAATGGCTAGGCAAAAATCAAGGGATAGGAGGAAAACTTGCTATGTTCCATAATACTTTAAACTACTTCCATATTCATGCCTTAAGTGACTAATCTAGCATTTCCCCTAAGTTTAATGGTTGAACAACTTATTTTCTTGCTAAATCAAGGTTTGGATGAAACCCTAAGAGAGTGGAGAAGAAAATCTAATCCATGGATCATGCTTCAAATACAATAAACTACAAGCTTAAAGTGGTAGATAGCAACTTACCAACTTGAGCTTTCAATTCCCTTGAGCTTTATCTTATTCCTTCTCTCTTTTCTCTCCTTTCTTTCTTGCATTTTCAGCCCCTGTTTTTGCTACTGGTTGCCTCATGAAAATGGTAAGGCAAATGAGTGATTAAGTGGCTTAATGATGTAGCTTAATCATAATTAAACCTTAACCTACTTTAGTTACTTTTTGGCCAAAAATTCAACAACTTCTTGAAGAAGTTTTTCCAAAAACTCCTGCTGCCCAAACTGCCCAGTTTTCACACCTAGGGAGAGTGTTTTAAGTGTCCACAGTTGCTCAATTTTTCCTGGTCCAGATATATCCTGAACCAGGTAATTTTTAATCATACCAATAAAACTGCTTTTTACAGTAATTTAGTATTTTTGGGTTATAGGACTATTCTAAATTTATTTTTATATATTTTTTATTATTCTATCCCATATGGTATCTGTGTATGGCCTATATCCTGCCTCGACTACCTTTTAATTATCTGTGGGGCCCACAGTTTACTTTATTGATTTTAAATTATTTTTGGACACTCGACACTAATTATTTCCTTATTCTTGAATATTAACCCTCCATGCTATATGCCGTTGAACTTCTCTCATTGAGGGTTTTGTTTTGACTGTAATTTTGCATATTTACAAAATTACCATTGACCTGGGTTAAATTATAATTTTTAAAATTTTCAGGTCAATAGGTGTAATTTTTCCAAGAACTTTTTAACTTCTCCATGTGATGTTAATGACTTTAGGGATATGAATGTTATTTTTATAATTCTTTAAGGGTAAAAATATAATTTCTTATTTTTTCATCCAACCGAAAAAAATGACATCTTTACCTTATTTCATGTAAAATGGTGTCTGTTCGTTTCTACAAATTCTTTATAAATATTTAGATATTCTGGTTCTTAGGAATATTATACAACATGTAGGACTGCATGCCTCAAGTGGAGATTGAGTATTTTGATCTCACAAGTAATGATCTTGTAATGAATTTTAAACATTGGTAAATAATTCTGCAAATCCATTTTATGTATGAACAAATATTATAGGATGTTCAGCCTCAATCCCAATATATTAATCACTGAAAGTTTCAAATGTAAACTCACTAACTTTGTCAATACGTATTTTCTTAATTGAATATTCAAGAAAATGTGATTTTAAAATCAAATTAATTGAGCAAGCGATCTTGCGAACACCTAGTTACTAGTTGACAATAATCAAATATATGACCATTTGGTCAATACATTGATTAAAATTAGAAAATACCTAAATAGTTCATATGGTAGGTAGATTGACCCACAAATATTGCCTTCTATGGATTTCACAGAGATTATTAGTTTACTTCCAATTTTTGTTGGTGATGATCGAATAATTAATTTCCCTTGAAAATAAAAGGCTTATGAAAAACTATTAGTTTAAAGAATATACTAACTCTTCATTTCAAGTCTACACAAATTTTCAATCATTTTTCGCATCATAATTGATTTGGAATTGTCCAATTGATCATGCCAGACAATAAACATATTGTGATTTGTAAACTTTTCATCTACAATAGCATATGATTCAATAGTGTTAATATACTTATCATACAAATCGAAGAAATGCAGGTAATTTTTCAAATGCACATTTTTCAATCAAGATAATCCTTGTAATATAAATATACTTAGCATTTCTTTCATTTGTGTCTCGATATGACATCTATTTTTACGAATATCTTTAAAACCTAATAAGTTTATATGAGACTTAGAGGAATATAGTGTATTTTCAGTTTGCAATTTTTATTCCTCTTGGTAACATTATATTGTTTCTTTTGAAGTAGCATTCAATTATTTTTGTACTACTGGATATATTATTAATACCATTTTATACTATCCAGTAAAATATGTTAAATTAAATAAGTCACATAATATGAATTCTCTATATAGTGCATAAAACTTTTAAATGAGTGAAACGATAATAGTATATCTAATGGCACATATCAAGCAGTATGTCGAGTAATTTATACTTTCAAAGTAAATTAGTTAGATACTAAAAATTTTATCAATTATCAAGATATTATAAAATTTACAAATAAGGGTATGAGTTAGACAATGTATAATGAATTAATTCTCATCATTTAAAATTATTTTAAGCAATAAAATAATAGCTAATATGTGAAACTAAATAAAAATAAGAGCTTCACAACACTAAAAATCCAAATGTATCTACTTAACTAAGAATCAAAATAATAATTTTATCCTTTCATAAATTTCTACATAGAGACATTGATTAATTCAATTAAACTCAATTTTCCCACTTTTGTAATCATAATCATAATCATGGGAAATTAACAAGAAAAGAAACCACTTAATATGCCATTATATGTTAAAGGAAAATAATACCAAATGAGGGAATTTCATGATTATGAGAATTTAATCAACAATATTAATCAAAAGGGACATAATCTTTGTAACAAAAAGTATCAAACTTCCATTTGTCATGTATAATTAAAGCAGCAAATTAAGTTAAATAGGAATATGATTGTCAATATAAAATTTGAGATTAAAATGATGAATTTCTTCATAATTTCAAATAAAGTTAGACGATTTCAAATATTTTTTATCGAGTCTTATATGTGCTAAATGTCAAACAACTTTTTAATGAGTCAAACAAATTAAATAGTATCAAACAATAATTTGCTTATATCTTTATTTATTATAATTTGTCTAAAATAAAATTTTATAAGATAGGCAAATTAATAATCACACATTAAACAATCTTTTATAATATAGATAGGTTTATTTGCACTAAATAATTTTATCTTAATGAGAATTTATTTGATTTTAACTTGTTAATCAATCAAATATATGATTGAGGGATTCAAATAGAATTCTATCATATTTATTTTATTTCCAAAATTTGATATAATATAATTCCTTATGAATTTAGGCAAAATTAGACTTTAAAATAATTTTGTAATACTAAAATGTACTATATGTACTTAAAATCATATTTCTAATAATTTTAATAAATAACATAAAATAATATAATTGCTAAATTTTTTATACATTAAAGTTTTTCAAAATAAAATTTACAATTGAAAAAAGCCCACAGACTAAGATTTTTCTTTTTAAGCTAGTAAGGGCTCAAACGAAATTCTTGGAAGTGTTGGGCAATAAATATAAATAACAAAATTCAAAGAGTCTAATATAATTTCAAAAGGCATTTGGATCAAATTTTGTAATTTAAAAAAAAACACCCCTTGATGACATCGGCCCTCATATACACTCTGTAACACCTTACTCCCAGACACCTTCTGATCTGACCAAAAATTTCAAAAACCAACCAACCGAAGGCCAAACATCTCAAATACACCCTTCAAACATCAAAGCAGCGGAAGAAAAGCCAAAGGACACCAGAATTTGGGCTGGGGCTGTGGCCGCTACAGTATCGCCAGGGCTCCGACTCTCTTCTTTTCCTTTGGACACCCACTGACTTAATGGCGTTGCAGCACCCTCTACTGGTTTTTATACTAGCAAATTTCAAACTCCGGGATGAACTTCCGATGTGCATAACTTTATACTTCGACCTCCGATTGACCTGATTCCAATTCATACTAGTCAATCTAGTTTCAATCTATCCATAGATACCAATTTCAGCTCAATCCAACTTTGTATGGAGGTTCTGGATACCCGACACCGTTTTGGCCACATTTTGACCAAAACTCACAACTCACAACTCCCATTTGCCACTAAAGGTAAATTGACTATTTGTGACCATTCACACAGATCATAAAACTACTTAACCAACTTGTCCAGAGGGGTTTCACCTCAAAGGAACCACTCCTCTGAGATTTGACCCCCGTAAACCCCAATTGACAAAGTGGGCTATAGGCCCAAAACACACCAACAAGGCCAAATTTCACCTTTGGATTCACAAACACTACCATACTAACACCCCCAACACCCAAAACCACATATGCACCATTATACATAACAAACCACATCCATGACATACCAATAACATCAATATCATTACAACCATTCAGAATCCTCACATCCATTACAATACATTATCCTACTTAGCACAACATACATAAACAACACAAATACTACACAAACTTGATATTCCCACTCCAGTACGCTACTCCCTTGCCTTCTTCGGACTAATGCCAAAACCTTCACCTAAAATGTTAGTTCATGGGGAAGGGGTGTGAGATAAAGTCTAAGTTGTTAGATATGCTGGCTTCTTAAGAGGGGGGTGAATTAGGAAGATTAAAATTTTCTGCAAAAGTCAAGACAGTGATGAAAGTAAGAGTGATAGTAAAAAATAGAGTGTAAGGGAATACCAAGGTAAATGCAGTAAAAGAGAAGGGAAGACGCAGATGTTTATCCTGGTTCGGTCTCTTTTTCTTGACCTACGTCCAGTTCCCAACCCACCACTTGAGATTTTCCACTATCTTGCAAGAATTCAGTGGACTTCTTGCAATTGCCTCAGTATAACTTGATGCTTTATTCTTAGAGCTTACAATCTCACTCTTTGCACTCTAGCTAATGCTTCTCAAATCCCTTGTAATATCCCCTCACAAGAAAATCTTTCTTCCAAATGAAGATAAGACTAATTACAATAATTTAACTCTCTAATTTAAAGTGTATATGAAAGTTGAAGTACATAAAATAAAGTATGTGAGAGTAAGAGACTTTGACTTAAGAATTTAGCAGAGTTTCTGTATATACAATGTAAAATCGTTACCCACATCTTCAAATGAAGTTTTATTTATATATTTATGTCTTAACTATACATTAGAGACAAGATCTAGTCATTAGAGATGTTACCCAACGGTTACTCTAAAAAACTATCCGTTCACCAACTGCATTTAATGTGTCTGACACTCAAAGTTCAAATTTAGATGGGTCAACAGACGAATTTCATAGAGACCGAAAGCTAAAGACTTTAACGTTGAACTTTGAAGTTCGTCTGTTCTTAAAGCAAAATTTGAATTTTCAAGTTTAACAAATGTTTCTATGTTGGAACATATGAATTTTCAAGTTTAAAGTTCTTCTGATAAATTTGAATAGTTTTTTCAAATTGCTACAGTGCCTTCAAAGTTCAAATTTTAGTACCCAAAATTCATCTGTCAGTGGCCAGCTCAATAAGGTACAATAGTTCATCTTTTCAAATTTCAAATTTTCAAAAGCCAAAGTTCATCTGTCAGAGATAGCTCTTATCAAACTTAGTTCAAAGTTTGAATTTCTGAATACTAAAATTCGTATGTCAACAGATTATCATAACAAACTTGCAAGCTTTGTTTCCAAAATTTGAATTTTCAAAATCAAAGTTTGTTTGTCAGTGAGCTAACTTGAAACTCTTTTTAAATTTTACTTTCAGATGAACTTTGACATATCCTTAGACGAATATTTCATTTTTTATTAATTGTATTTTATCATAAATTCAAATTTTCAAAACCCAAAATTCGTCTATCAGAGAAGGCACTTATCAAACTTATGTCAAAGTTTGAATTTTTGCACTCAAAGTTCATCTGTTAGAGGAATCTCTCTTCTAATTAACTTATTTTCAATTCGAAATTCGAATTTTAGAAGCCAAAGTTTGAATTTTCAAAGCAATAGATTAGCATTAGCACTTTAAAATTGGTCTGTTAGTGGGTGTTTTTCAAATATCTATGAATTATCATAGAATCATATTTTTAAAACATTCTTTTGTAAGTTTAAAGTCTTTTACTCAATTTAAACACAGTAAGAAATCCTATATCTAATCTTGTGCTGGTTTTTCTTCGATTTCTCCACTTGAGATCTTTTGTGCACCTTTGATATCTTCTTTCCAAGCTCTAGATGGTTGGTTTGGAATCATCAAAACGCTTGATTCAACATGAGTAACCGAGGACAACCACACACACACACACACACACACACACACACATATGTCTCATACAGTCTCATGAATGCAATATGAAATGGAATGCATGTCTCTCTCGCATACAGCTAGAACCATGAGTTGTCGTTATAATAAGACATTTTCTATTGGTAATTTCCTCCTAACAGTCGGTAAGGACTGATTCCGAGACATTACTAAGCTCACCTCTCATTTGTGCACTCGGCTAAAGGTAGCACTAATGTTCGAATTGTGGTTCTCCTTCCCCTAGACCACCTTAAATTGGTGGTAATTTAGGGATGGTGCAATCCACTGTCATCTGGCTCCCTTGGCCATAGGGGAGAATTTAATGACAGGGATCCCATCCTTATCCTCCCTAATCATATATCATCATATCTCATATCATCGTATATCATATCGTCATCACTACCTGATCCACCATATATCACAATGTCACAATGTCATGTGGTGATACTCATATAATCATATAATCATAGGGAAATGACGATTAAGGACTAAAAGTTTAAATTAAACACAGTAAAGGATCTTGAAATTTTTTCAGTAGTAAATACAGAACAAAGCAATAGTAAATTCCGGATGTTCAGTAGTAAAAAAAATTGTAAGATCCTTTACTGTTTTTAATTTAAACTTTTGGTCCTCAATCGTCATTTCTCTTATAATCATCATCATCATATGTCACAATGTCAAGCATGTATCATGTCATGTCACATCAACATCATCATCTCTAATCACCATCATAATCATCATATCCTATGAGTTTAGCTATGTGTATACCACGATATAAAGATAAACCATACATACACACATATCCATATCGTGGTATGAATGGGAACATGCATATATACACATATATACCAACATAATACACATATACAATATAAACATCCAGTTACCTCAGGTTGTCAATACCATACACACGCCCTTCCACAAGCTTTCTTAAATGCCAATCCCACGACTTGCTTTCTCTAATTAGCCAACAACCTTAACAATATTATAATACTTCAATTAACATACAATCCAAATACCTAAATTCCATAATTCAACCAATTAGACCTAACCCAAGGTTTTAACACCACTTTCATGCATCACTAAGCTCATAAGGACCATTCAAACACTACTCAACTATATACACTTTGGATTCCCAAGAGCCTTAACAGAATTTAACCTAGGATTAAGCTCAAATCATGTATAAACTCTTCAAAACTCACACCCAAGCAACAAGAATATCAAATCACGCTCCATTACCCCATTTCATCCATTTTAATCAGTGGGATTTGGCCAAAACCAAAGATCCCCACATATAATCGAAATATCCCAACTCAAGATCAAAGAAAATGGAGAAGGAGGAGTAAATATCACTTACCAACGTGAATCCAAGCTCTTGGATGCCTGAAAACACTTCTAATGGCTGGAAAACTTGAACCCTAGCACTACTTTCTCGGCTCTCCTCTGTTTCTTTCTTTTCTTCTGTGGCACCACCATGTCTAGTTAGCAAAATATCCCCCTAGAGCTCACTCTTATTGCGACAGCCCTGCTCCTTGCTGCAACGTGAAGCTTTTTTTCCTCCACGTTGTTTCTTCCTCCAGTTCTATTTCCTTCGGTGCTGCACACACAATACTAAAGACATTTGATTAGCTTGGGACCAAGTTAGGGAGAGTGCAATGAGGGTTGTTACACACTCCTATAGTCCTACCTTTTTTTTTATTTCTTCTTTTTTCATACCTAATTAAAAATTATAAACTTTACTAAATTTATAAAGTTTGCCATTAAAATCTAAAATCAAAATATGAAGATAACAACATCTAAACAATATATGTAAATCAGATAATGATACATTTTTTCAATCAAAGAACACATATCTACGGCTTTAAATAAAGATGTAAAGGTAATTTCATATTCATTTTATGTTTTATGAGGATACTTTCAGGATTCGCTTTGTGTTTTATATAAATATCTTCAGGATCCACTTTGTATTATATGTGGATTACTTTAAGATCCATTTTGTAAAGAAATTATATTGTATCTCATAATTCTGGATATAACATCTCAATTAAATTATTTTGAGTTTAGATAACTTTAAAATTTATTTTATATTTTATGTAAATAACTTTATGATTCACTTTATATTTTGTGAGGCAGAATCTGCTTAATAAAAAAAAAATTAAATTGTGTTCATACTTTTGGATATGACATCTTATTTAAATTATCTCATATTTTAGGATATAGTATAACTTTTATTTACTTTAAAGTCAACTCAAAATTGTTGAATCAAGAAGTTTTGATGATTCCAAATCAACTCTCAAGAGCTTGGAGTAAAAGATATCAAAGGTGCACAAAAAGTTCAAATGAAGAAATCCTGGAGAAATCTGTGCAAAATTTGTTGTTGGATGTTTAATTATGTTTAAATATGGGTAAAAGACTTTGATTTGATGGAAAGATGTTTTAAAAACTTGATTTTATGTTAAATCATGAAATATTTGAAAAATACCCACCAACAGATGAAGTTTGAAAAGTTTACATTGAACTGTCATATTGGAAATTCAAACTTTGGCTTTGGAAATTCAAATTTTGAGCTAAAACTGAATAAATCTGAAGAGATGCTTCTCTGACAGACGAATTTTGATTTTCCAAAATTTGAATTTTCATAAGTATCTGAAAGAAGCTGTTGAATAACAGATAAACTTTGAGTTTTGAAAATTTGAATTTCAGACAAAATACAACTTATGAAAATCAAGAAATCCGTCTAAAACAATGTCAAGGTTTATCTGAAATCAAGACAATATTGAGTTTCAAAAATTGGTCACTGATAGGTGAACTTTGAACATGGAAATTCGAATTTCAGAAGCTAAAGTTGTGAGTCTGTTGAAATGATATGATGACATGCGAAGGACAGTGTTTACAAATTCGAATGTTGAAGTGAGTCTGAAAAGAGGTTTCTCTGACAGACGAACTTCACTCTTTGAAAATTTGAATTTCGAAGTAAATGAACTACTGTGTCTTTTGAGCCTGCTGCGAACAGACGAATTTTGGGGTTCCAAAATTCGAATTTCGAGGGCACTGTAGCAAATTGAAAATACTATTCACACTTAACAGAAAAACTTTCTTCTTAAAAATTCGTATGTCACAACATGGAAACATTTTCTAAGTTTCAAAATTCGAATTTAACTTCATAAATAGACGAACTTCAGTATTTCAACATTGGAAGCTTTAACCTTCGGTTCCTTTCGAAATTCGTCTGTTGACCAACCGAAATTCGAATTTCAGTATGTCAGAAACATTAAATGCGGTTAGTTAACGGATAGTTTTTCAGAGTAACCGTTGGATAACTTTTCCAACAGATAGATTTTGTCTCTAACGTACATTTGAGACCTAAATCTATAAATATAACATCATTTGAAGTTGTGGGTAACGAATCAAACTTTGTATATACTGAAATTCTGTTAAATCTCCTACTCAAAGACTTTTACCCTCTTACTTCAATACTTATACTTTAACTTTTATATTCACTCCATTCTAGAGAGTTTCATCTTTGTAAATAATCTAATCTTCATCTGGAAGATAGATTTTCTTGTGAGGAGATATCACAAGAGATTGTAAAGCACTTTGTGAAAGTGCAGAAAGTGATTGAGTGAGCTCTAGAAAACAGAGCACTGAAGTTGTATTGTGGCATTTGCAAGAAGCCTGTTGAATTCTTGCTGAATAGTGGAAAATCTCAAGTGATGTCTTGGGAACTAGACGTAGGTCAAGAGGAGAGACCGAACCATGATAAATATTAGAGTTTTTCTTTTCTCTATCACTACTCTTTTATCTTACTGCTTTATACTTTGTTTTTCTGTCATACCTTGCTTTCTTCATTGTTTTCACCTTGTGCAGAAAATTTTTTAATCTTCCCAATTCACCTCCCTCTTAGGAAGTCAGCCTAACTAACAAAAATCACTAAAAATAATTAATTTACAATAAAAGAAGAAGATGATGAAGAAAAAGAAGAGGAGGAGGAGGAGGATAAACTTGATACTCCCTCCATTTCATAATATAAAACAGAATTAACTACCTCTCTTTCATCAATGAGGAAACTTAAAATTAGTTATGTGCCTTAATTTTATAAAAAATTACTATAACTTTTCATAATTATTCTCATTAAATTATCTCATTTTAATTACTACTATTTCTTATAATCTTTCTTCATTATAACTTTTTTTATTATTATAAATATGAGTAAAATTGAAAAGGAAGTATTAAATTGTTACTAACTTTCATAAAGTGGTTTATATTTTGAAATATTAAACTCCACTAACTCCGTCTTATATTTTGAAATGGAGGGAGTAGCATATATCTTATTAGCAAGTGAGAGAGTATACCTTAAATCTTTAAGTAAGCTTGTACTGATAACGTGTTATGAAATAAAATAGAGAGAATTCAAAAGAGAAAAAAATATGAGTAGTCAAGAGTAAGTATCTATTATTCAGTCACCAAGAGGTATTTATATAAATCCCTAACACTAGAAAGGATAATAATCATTTAATTAATTAATAAAATAGAAAGGAAAAGATGATGCATCCCTAAGTAAAAATATTCTAGATGGATATCTAAAATCTTGATAACAAATAAAATGTTATACTCCTTTTAGTCTTTTTCATTTTTTTGGGAATTGTGTGAATCATTAAAAAAGGTTTTTACCTAAAAAATCCTTTGCCTTAGAGTGAACAATTGTTATTAATGTGGATAATTATACTAGCAATTAGTGATATATTAAGTGCCTTTTTTTTAAGTAAAGGAAATAGTGCTATTAATGAATTTTATTGACGTGGTAATTTTGAAAATTGATAGAAATTTCGGACAAATTTAATAAGGTTAATTACATTTAATTAAGTTTCTTATTATCTGTTGATTAAAAGACCTTTATAAAATAATTATGTAATTAAAAGTATGTATTTAATATTTTAAAATATTAATTGTTGATAAAAATATGAAAAGATTTTTGCAAAACACATTTCTTAAATAGAAAATAAATATAAGGTATCTTATTAAATCAATTAAAAAATGTGTTTTGCAAAAATCTTTTCACACGTTTGATACATAGAATGAATAGTATGAATTATATCATGAGAATGTTGAAAATATTTGGCAAGAAGTATTGACAATTTCTTCCTACTGCAGTAGTTTGGTCACAAAATGTTTTATGAAATTCTTTGCGACAAAAAATAAGAATTTAACATGAGAAACTAAATGTCAGCAATAATCTTCTTCAGACTTAATACATTGATAACTGATTGCACTAGAAATATCTATTTTTCTTGTTACAGTGTAATGGTGGGTAGACTTCCTTACTGTTATTAATAGATGATCAAACTATTGGGTACATCATGCCAACCAAGCTGAGATCCCACAGATTAATCCGAAGCAAGTGAACTTCAAGTCTTTGGGGCACCCCATATCGAGATTTAAAATTATACAATAATATGATATTTTATACTTTTACAAATGATAAAATATATTTTTGGATCCCATCAAAATATATTCTCGTATTACCAATTTTATTATAAAATATTAAATTTCAAGTATATAGAAGTGTATAATAATAAAATATCAAGCCTCTCCATACATTGCCCTTCTTTAAAAAGTGATATGTGGGCGAGAAAACCAAGAGTTAATAGAAACTTACGAAAATATTGTAACTAGGTGCTTCAACAAAAGTATAGACTGAATAAATAAAAGCTAATAATTTCACAAACGATATAATATCAAGGACCGGCTTGATTTTGGCACTTGTTTATCATGGCAAAGAACAATTGGCTACACTTGCATTTTCATGGTCTTAGGGTAAGATGATAATTAAGTTATTGATTTTGCCACTTGTTTGTGGCTTACTTGTCATCTTCTACTATATAAATGATAAAGAGACTAATCCCATGCACTTCACGGATAATTAATATTTCAAGAAATAAATCAAAACACTATTATTTTTAAGTAGAAAACATATGTTATAACGTAATGCACAAATAATTCAATAATGAAAGAAAACTATAAATTGATATGGAAGAAATACATAAAAGTGCGATGCTTGAATTACCCATGATTTTTATAATATGTGTGTTTGAATATCATGGCATTCATGTTTATCAAACTATCAAAAATTTTTAGAGTAGATTTGTATGGGAGCATGAAGCTTATTAATAATACCATTTATCTTGTCAATTTTCAGAACTTGAACCCAATAGAAAACTATCAAAACTTTAATTCAATTTCTTATCCTAAAAAATATACAAATATCGAATATCTCATGTTGCAATACTAATTAATTTGTGAGCACCGCCCAAAATTTTCCCATAAAATATAAAAATATAGCTTTGAAATAAGCCTTTATGTCTCATCATCTTTTTCTTTAAGTAGGGATACTTTAAAAAGGGGTTCTCACTCTAATTATAAATAAGTCAGACAACCATATTTAATATGAAATCATAAAGCTATACAATCAATGAAATAATCATTATGCTAAAATTGGGTATTATTGGTGTTAAATAGTTGGTATTTTTTTCAAAAAGCAACTAAAATTTAAGATGAAATAATTAGTTAACGTTTATCTAGAAAATATCAACTAAACTTGAGTCTTTTGTTATTGTTTGTTTAAAAAAAAGTCAATTAAAATTTAAGTCAGAATAATTAATCAGTATTTATTTAAAAAATATCAATTAAACTTGAACCTTTTGTCAGCATTTGTTAAAATAAAGGCCAAAATTTAAGATGACATTTTTTTAATAAACACTAATAAAGAGTAGGTGCCTGTTTGATTTTTAATTTTAGAAAAAAATAAATTAGAATAATTATAATTTATAAAAATAAAATTTAAGTGAAAATATTAAAACTTATCATAAATCCCTTGAGGTAAAAGAGAGGGAAATGATTTATATATTATTGGTTATTTAGATGATAAACCAAACTCTGAACGGTTCTGAGACTTTCATTGCGTTTATTCGTTTAAACGGCAACTATTTATTTCATCAGCCTTCTATCTCTTTACTCGTTCGACAGGACAGGAGATAACCAAACTGCGTTCGAACGAATAAAAAAAATCTCAGCTGAACGAGCAAAGGGCAAGGGAAGTCCACACAATCCTCAAGTTCTCTCCCTCCCTCCCTCCCTCCATGTTCTCTTCCTCTCGCTCCTCGGAAACTCGTTCCTTCCGTCCAAGCTCTCTCCCATTGATCGCTGCGTTCTTGAGTCACTCGCACACGTTCCTGAGTCACTCGCATACTGAAGATTTTCGAACATACCTCCTCCACCATCGGTTCCCTCGCACCTCCTCCACCGCCATCGTTGAACTTACAATCTCCTTTCCTCTTGGGTAAAGTCATCTTTGCAACATAGTTTGAAGAGTTCTCAAATCTGGTAACTGATTGCTTTTTTTTTTTTTTTATCTCTCCGCCCAACTCAGCTTTCATTGCATATACCCTTCTCCCTTTACATCAAATAGATCTAGGGTTTTAAACGCTCCACATTTTGCAATTCTACTCGGTCGGAGAGATCTACATAGGTGAGAGCTAGCGGTTCAATGTATATTTGAAATAGGAGAAGCGATTGAGAGAGAAATCGTGATAAAAAAGAACGCCTGAGAAGCGATTCATAAATATTACATCGTAATGTTTATTCAATCTTTAATTTCCGCAGTTCTGGTTTGTACCATTATGGTTGTTGAGTCAGTTAGTACAATCTGTTGCCTAATTATCCAATAAAAATTTTAATTAAAAAGACTAGAAAATTTCTTTGTAAGTCCGTCTCTTTGTGATATATTTTAGCATAATACAGATCATAGTTGTTGTAGTAGTTATGCTTTGCGTATATGTGGTTGACAACAATCCCGTTGATGTATGAATGGTTCTTGTGAGTTGAAAATTACAGTGTCTGAGAATTCAGCATTTAAGAATAATGAACTCTTTGCAAGTCATTGTTAGGATCTATAATATTCTTTCATTGCAATTACCTTTGGTCTCTTACTGGAAATCTTCATATTGTCTATACAAATGCATGCTGTAAATTTACTTACACTGTCCATAAGTCTGCTGGTAAAATCGCATATGCGTTGATTTCGAAAACTGCTTTTGGTACTGGTAATTGCCTATACTTATATGTCAAAATAATGTTTTTTTGGCCAAGATGTCAAAATAGTTTTTACACTTCAAATATATAAACTCTGATTTTAGTACTCCTGCTATTACATCTATTTATGTGCTCTTACAAAAGGAAGTGAAATTGAGTTGCAGATGGAGATGTTGAGGATTTTGTCGTTACCAATCCTCCTGGAATATCTTCTGGAACTGTTTCACGATATGAATATGATATTGATTCATTTGGTATTTTGTCAGCTCGTTTATCTTTGTCTATATGAATATGATATTGATTTCGGCTAAACCTTATAGATTTGTTTCTCTTAATTTTTCTTCTTCCTCTACAGATTTGATTTTGACTTTGTGGACATTCTACTTCGTTAAACTGCTCTTGTTGAAATTCATTGGTCCGTTAAATAGTTACAATTTTTTTTTCTCTCCTTCAAATTCATCTCTCTCTCTCTCTCTCTCTGTTAAATGTTGAAATTCTCTGTTGAATGTAAAATTGGTTTATGCTATTGTTAAATTGCCTTTTTGGTGTCTGCTTATTGTCTGGCAACAATTGGAAATTATCATGCTGTAATTGGGAATTTGAATTGTGAATTGTGTTATTTTTATTTGACACCAACTCACCCTCCCGCAACTTGAGAAACACCTGACCTGGAGTTTCCATTCCCGCTGAATAAAGCGGGAAGAGAGATGCATCTAAACTGCAGCTATGTTTACCTGTCCAATCTAATCTCAGAAACACCTCTAAACTGATGGAGATGCATTAAGCTATGTATCATTTTACTTCAGGGACGATGCAGATTTGCTAGTAATAGATGGTTGGGATGTTGGCTCAATTAATGGAATGCATTGTTCCATCCACAGCATGTAGTGCTGCTTTTTCTACTAGTGCAGAGAAACCATTCGCACAGGTTTCACTCACTTTATGCATGTGGAGTTTCTTATAGGCAAATCTGTGTCTAAAAAGCTTTCTATTAGTATCAGCAAGAGCTCAATTCTTGAACCAATTTTTTTCCTTTTGAGCAGATGACTTCAGCTTGTTGAATGGAATAACTAGTCAGAGAAAGGAAGTGGGAAAATAGTGGCTGAAAGTTCTCAGCCAAATCAATTGAGGTAGATTTGAAAAGGGTCGTGCTCTTTGGATGGCTTAAGGATGGAATTAGACAACCCCTTTTGTCTGTAATTCAAATTCTGTTTCTCCTGTCCTGTCTCGTTTTAAGATTATTTGTGTCCCCTATTTCTGATTTTATTTTTTCATCTTCTTTTAGATTAGAAGTTCATTCTCAGTAAGCATGTTTTAGGTTTTGCTTATTTTATGGTTTGTTTGGTGTCTTGCTGTCTCCTTTCGTGAGCTAGAAATGAACATACCCTCTCCTTCAGTAAAGCTCCTTGACAGTTGCTGGTATGGTTTCCTACCACCACCATTTATAATCAAAATACTTTGTTTGCTTGCACTTTCTTGTTCGGGAATATCTTGATTATAGGATGGAAAACTAAAATGCTATAAGTGCGAAATTGCCTCTTTCTCTTACCCTTTACCCCTGTTTGTGTCAATTGATTTTGCCCATAATGCTCTAAGCAACACTCAAAATGTGATGTTGAGTGATGTGATAAATGTTCTTGAGGTTCCCTTATGAGCTGATCATAACATATACATCTGGAGGGAAAAAATATTTCATTTTGTGAATTGTAATTTTCATTAAGGAAGAGAGATACGGACTGTCTGATGGATCTAAGGGTTGACGAAAAACCATGACTGGAGAGAACAGGGGATTAGATTTTACAGTCACTTAACTTAATATGCATGTCATCCGTGAACATACAATTTGCGGTTGATAACGCTACATGGTTAAATATTTTTGGTTGTTCCAGATCTCTATTTTTTTTTTCCCAATTCAATCTTAATTGTTGTGATGATGCTGAAATAGGCTTTTCTTTTTTTATTTTTTCTGAAAAAAACAGATAAGGTCCTGAGATGTAGAGAGGTTCCGTCTCCTGAAATGTGAAAGCTCAAGTGCCTGCATTGTTGAACATTTTGGAAGCTTTGAACAAAGAGAGAATGCATGCTTTGATTAGATCATACCAGAACAGTAAAATACCTCAAAAGACAACCTCATACCTAAGTTTGATCCTCAAATTGTCAGGTCAATCTTTAGAAAGGGTAGCTGATATAGAAGAAATTACCAGAATCATTAATGCTCATCCATTTCCTGAACAACCACTTCTACCGACGTTTCTCCAGTACATCCCTCCTTCTACTCTTTCTACTTCTTTTGTGGAGAATGTTCTTGGGCGGCTATTTGCATCCCATTCTAATGGTCTTAAGGCCCTTGAGTTTTTTAAATTTTCCCTCCAGCAATCCCAGTTCTGTCCAAGTTCTGATGCATTGGAGAAGGCACTTCATATCCTGACAAGGATGCGCTATTTTGAAAAAGCATGGGAATTGTTGGAAGAAATCAGAAACACACATCCTTCCCTTCTCACACATAAGTCAATGAGCATCTTGCTGTCAAAAATTGCCAAATTCAAATCATATGAGGATACCCTTGAAGCATTTAGAAAGCTGGAGAATGACATATTTGTTGGGCGAAAATTTGGCATTGATGAGTTTAATGTACTTATTAAAGCATTTTGCACACAAAGACAAATGAAGGAGGCAAAGTCAGTGTTTCAAAAGATGCATCCACTATTTCCCCCCAATACAAAGACCATGAACATTTTGCTTTTGGGCTTCAAGGAATCAGGTGATGTAACTGCTGTTGAACTCTTCTACCATGAAATGGTTAAACGAGGTTTTCATCCTAATAGCATAACTTACAATATTAGAATTGATGTATACTGTAAGAAAGGTTGTTTTGGTGATGGTTTGAGACTTTTAGAGGAGATGGAACGAAGAAATTGCGCTCCTACAATAGAAACAATAACCACACTGATTCATGGGGCAGGGTTGGTTCGAAATTTAAGCAAGGCATGGCAATTATTTGATGAAATTCATCTGAGAAACTTAGTTGCTGATACTGGTGCTTATAATGCTTTGATAAGTTCATTGGTTAGATCAAAAGATGTTAAATCTGCACTCTCATTGATGGATGAGATGGTTGAGAAACACATTGAACATGATAGTGTAACTTATCATACAATTTTCTGCGTATTAATGAGGTCTAACAACATTGGAGGTGTAAGTGAGCTTTATCACAAGATGACTGAGAGAAATTTTGTTCCAAAAACAAGGACAGTTGTTATGCTGATGAAATATTTCTGTCAAAATTCTCGGCTTGATTTAAGTTTAAGTTTATGGCAATATCTTTTGGAGCGAGGATATTGTCCTCATGCTCATGCTTTAGATCTTTTGGTCACTGGGTTATGCTCAAGGGGTATGGTACAAGAAGCTTTTGAGTGCTCCAAACAAATGTTAGGGAGGGGAAGACATATGAGTGAATCGACATTTCTAATGCTGGAAAGGTTTTTAATCCATTCAGGTGACGTGGACAAGTTGAAGAAGCTTGACCAGATGATAAAAAAATTGGAAATTGTCTTGCCACCATCTAGAGGGCATGCAAAAGGTATTTCTTCCTCCAGAGAGATAAATTAGGTTAGTGCATTGTATTTTTCTTGTAACTTACTTTCCACCTGATTGAGGTGAATTAATATAGTGTTTTCACATTTAAATTTTTTGAAATTGCAATACAGAACTTGACCTCTCTTGATTTCAAGACATTACGTTGTTTAACAACAATCATGTATAATTTTTTAGGTATTTATGACGAACTCATTTTTCTGAGAGTAAAAATGTTTTCTCCATTCATACCACCACAGGGACATGTAAGCTTTCTCTGCAAATTCATAATAGATGACTTTACGAGCGTTGGTATAACTATAGAGTTAGATGAGTTTAAAGTACGAAAAGGCAAATAAATGCATGTATAAAAGGAATGTTTCCTTCCCACCAAAAAAAAAAAAAAGAAGGAATATTTCCCATCCAAAGAAGTCATTTGATATCTAAATTCAAACGGAATGGAAATAAAAATAGAATGAGAACGGTAATTTTATAAATGATGTTTTTTACGCCTGAGTAAAAGAAAACTAACAAAAATGAGCAATTACTAATTGAATAATAATGATATGGTTTTACAAATGGCCTGAAAAACATATGGGTATACTTATTTTTTAAGTTTTCAGTTGAAGATTATTTCAATTTTTCATTTTACTGCTTTTTAAAATTGAATATCATGAAAGCAATTACACCTCTGTGTGGACGTAAAATGTTTTTTCCTTTATTTCATAATTTTTACAAAACTATCTCTAATGAATGCATAGCCTGTGTGGTGAATAATCCAGAATCCGTTAATTCAAACTCCAACAGCATCAGGTCTTGCATGGGGGAAAGTATGTTTTTTCTTTTCAATAGTGATTTTTCTCCTTATAAATTTCAAATTCAATCTTTCTTAAAGGACATAAATTCAGTTTTTGTTTGACCCAACCACTATCAGGAATGTTATTTTAGGTTTGAAGGTTACTAAGTTTTAAATTTTGTTTGGTAAACTAAGCCTTTATTCACCAGGCAGCTTACTGCCTCGTTTATCAATAAAAATATTCTTTCTTCGGTCTCATTTATAAGGTGTTATCAAGAAGATTTGATTAATCCTATTTGTGAAGTGTTATGTCATTTATTTTTATTTGAATTTTCTTATTTATCCTTCTTGGAAAAACTTATTTTCTTGTAAATTATTCTAGTTTTTAATTACAGTGGTAAAATTAGAAGTTTGTGTTAATTTTTTTATAACTTTGAGAGTATAATTAATTCTCCTTAATATCTATGTACTACAAAGCAACAACACCTTTTAGATAGGATTAAAGGAAGCATATAGATGTGAGAATTACATATAAGGACCAGTAAGGTGAATTAATTATAAAAAATGATTTTAACAAAAAAAACATTAAAATCTAAAATACTGAGTAGTAAAATTGAGAGAATGAGTAGTAATATGTCGTATTTTATAATTAATAAATGTAATTCCCCCTATATAGATTAAAATTATATATACATATGTATATTATATTCGGTATTGGTTATTCTCAAATCAAGGGAGACCGACAATGGGATTCAAGTGAATAATCGACATGGGTTAACAGATAATTCGTGGAAAAAAAATTACTAGAGGAATTTGATTTTTCTGTGGGATCGCTAAGTGGGGGAAGTGAGGGAAATTAAAGTTCATAGAAAGCAAATTAATTGCACCCTTTAACATTATTTTATAAAACTTACCCAAGTTCTACTTCACATTATTTTTAAAACTTTTCTGATTTTAATTCCTTAAACCCTTTAACATTAAAAAGGAGATTTATGACTTTAACATTGAAAAATAATATATTTGTTTAAAAAATCAAATCAATTACTTTTTGTTTCATTTTACTAAAGTAGTTTGTAATTTGATTTGATTTGATTTTATTTTTTGTTTCTGGTGAATACCAAAACTATCTTTAACGCATACTCGAAAACTAATTCAGTTTAATAGTTTTCTTTCTATTTAATAAAGTGTGCTATACATTTTCAAAGATTATACTTTTTCAAAAAACGTTGAGAATAAAATAAGTTACTTAAAAGCCCAAGAGGGGCTAGTAAATGCTTTGCCCATTGGCCAAGCTAATGCGTAATCTGATACTATGAGATACTCCCCCCTCCTATATCTATTATTCCCTTTGTTTCTTCATAATATGAATGACATATGAGCTACTTATTTTGTACTAAAATATAACAGAAAAATAAGAACTGTTTAGTGTATTTAATGTTTTTTTTTCTAATAATACTCTTATTAAGAATTACTTTTATTAACTTCATAACAAAGGTTTTAAAAATTAAATGATTCATTTTTTAAAACTCTTTTGAATTTCTAATACATTTAATTTTTTTAACTATTTCTAACTATGTTTCTTGATATGTTTCTTAATATGTATGTATTAGTTATTTGTCCTTGTATTTAAGAATGGAGCGAGTATTGTTTTATATTTTCTATTTTATTTCAAAACTATTGCTATTTTACATATTTAATGCATAATTAATTTTTTATATTTTTTACCATACCCCCATTTATTAATTCTATTTCTTCTCTTTTGTATCAATTACTCTCTTCAATTTATAAAAATTGTTATTTTATATTTTTTTGGATAGATCAATAAAATTATTAAACAATTTAAAACATTGTAAAATTTAATAATATTTTACCAAAATAACCTTATTTTTAATTGTCCTCTTAAATGATTCATTTGACATTAATAAAAGATAAAATAATAAAATAAATAATTAATGCTTTATTAGAGTTTTAAAATAATAAATATTATGAAAAATTTCAAATGCGCTAAAGTAACTTTTTTTTGCAAGCCTAGGGGAGAGTATTTACTATTTTTTCAATTTATTGACTGGAAATCAAATTCCAAAACTCTACAAATGAAGAAATCTTAGTCATTATATAGTATTACTTTACATTAATTAAGACTTTCTCAATCATATAGTATTACTTTACATTAATTAAAACTTTCTTAATTGGACTAACCACCACTTCAAATAACAATAGCCATGGGACACAGAATATGTGATTACGATTTTATGTTCAAACCAACCAAAAAAACTTCCAGTGTCTACTGCAAACTGCCATTACAATCAATTCCTAGAATCTATACATTCTCCTGACAAAACATCAATGTAAGATTGACCAACCAATGAAAAAAAAAGTCAAAACATCCATTCGACGTGGTCCAAGATGTTCTATTCTATACACCAGAAAACGAACCAAGTCACTGGTCACATTCACCTCCACCACCAAAACTGTCTAAACAGGAATATCTTTCTCATCCGTGCATTGTATGTCAAAAAAGCTCTGGCTTTGACAGGATCCGCATTCAAATATTCAAAAGCATACATCTGTCTCCCCTCTTCTAATCCATCGATCTCCATCACAGCCTGCAATAGCTCGTTGGCATCAATTGAGCATTTGCTTCTCTCCACTGAATCAGCCAAGCGCCTGATACTCGATGCTACTGCCATCAACGCATCTTGAAGAGCATCTGAGCTGCGGGGCCTTTTGGGAAGATGTCGAAGAGGCTCAACTAAAGGAGGTTCGGGGAAACCATCTGGCACCTGGCCATGCTCCAGAGGACCAGTGTATGACTCGGTTCCATCTGTCTCGCTCATGTCTTCTGAGCTGGGAGACACAAAGGAAGCTGATTCATCATCACAGTTCTTTATGTCCATCACATGACCTCCATCCCTCATCTTAGCCCAGCGACTCGGGGCTTGGTAATTTCCGCATACAATTTTAAGTTCATCATACATCTCTATATGCTTTCCACGGAATCCTCTTGCATCAGGGTGTGCCTGTAAAAGAATGAATGAAGACTGGATTATGTTCTGTATAATGATCAATACATATACAAGGATTGAGAAAGATGAAGGATAAACTTACTGCAATGTATCTCTTCCAAAGCTCATCACTGTCACACTCTATCATTTTTGTATTTGGATTCCACCGGAAACCATCCTGACTTAGCATATCTTTCATTACTTTATACCTCTTCTTAATTGTCTTCAGACGGTTAATGACTTTCTGATTATTCAAATTCAAGTTGAAACGAGTGTTCACAGCCACACAAGCAGCAGTATATGCATTTTCATTGAAACATTTGTCAATTTTGTTTCCGTTTCTTGCTTGAATGGCCAGGGCTTCAATTAGACACTTGTCCATTGCAATTGACCACACAACATTTCTTCCTTTGTGCTTTGTATCCCTTCTTTGACCTTGCAAATCATCGTGCTCCATTTCTACAGACAGAAATTGCAGAATTCAATGCAGCATTAGATATAACAATGCAGTCATAAATATACCATTTAATTAACTAGTTTTGTCTCCATTAATTTAAAGATAATATGAACTGTGAATTTTGAAGTGGATAGAAGTTTTACAAAACAGCAGTTTGTGATTGCCTTCAATGTTTCCCTTTTGGTAATTAAGATCCTAGAAAGGCACAAAAGCAGAAAATCCTTTCCCAGATCCTATGTAAGTCTTTGAGCACCCAACTATAAGAAGTCATCAGACATGGAAACATACCAAAAACGTTACATCCTACAGCTACCCTATTTCCAAGTTCCATCAACGAACTTAAACCAAAAACAACTAAAGAAGCAACCTTGAAGCAAATAACTCCCTTCTACTAACAAACAAAATTTTAATTAAATTCCAATGTCAACCATTCTTCATTAACTGGAATATAAATAGCATTCTGTAAATACTGCACAGAATTCTGAGGCCACAGAGCTGTACTCAAAACATTGACAACCTGGTTGACTTAGTTTGATAATGAATGGAACGAGTTTCAAGCATCGGTATTCTGCAAATAAGAAAACTGTAGCTATCATGGTTCATTCTGTGATCAGCCTTGATAGACTCTCACAAAAAGAGGGCTTTAGAAACCTTCATTAAGAAGCAATTTATGCAATTCATTAGTTGGTTAATCATACAAAACAGATCAGGTAAACCAATCACGTCATGATAGGTCTAGAAAGAAAGTTATGATAAACAGTGGATGAGAACAGCTAAATGTATTGAAAAAGCTACTAACTGTGGGTTTTACAGCAGCTAAATGCATTGAAAAGTTACTAGTTATTATGGGTATCACAGGATAGCTCATAACACTTCAGGCCATGGATACAGATACTTGTGCTTTGAACAGAACATATTTTAGAATTTGTGATCACCAAAATAGTCATTACAATCCTAAAGCCCAGATAAATTGAGAGACCAACACCCTCCCTATCTTTGTATGGTCCTAATGATTATAAGGATGCATTCAAATCCAAATTTTAAATTCACGGGATAAATTTCACAATGGATTTCATAGCACTGAACCATTTATACCCTTCATATCAGGTATGCTATCACAAATAATCCTCACTTCTGTCACTCCCAAATCCCCACCTATAATGTTGACAGTTTCCAGCCATTACAAGTAAAAGATTCTGAAGCTTTTTGTTGTTTGCAGTAACATTTTTACCTCTCTTTCTCTTCTCATATGATCAATGTTACATTAGAGGATCAAAAGAAGTTTTCAATCACATTTAAATGTGTGTGTGTGTGACTAAAATACAAACTTTATTAGAAACAGAGGATAGTACAAAAGAGAAGGGTAAGATATGCTCATGCAGAAAAACAGCACCAAATAAATAGAAAACCAAAAGACAAAGGTTTAAGCCCGTAGCAAAGTTGATCAATTTCTCTGCATGTATGTTACAGGGACACTCACTTAAAGAAACCACATGCAGCATACTGTAAAGAAGCTACAATGGTAAAACATATATTAATTTGAGTTACTTAAGTTTGACCAGAGACAAAGTTCAACTCCTAACCCATACTAAATTTGAAGGTTTAACCTCAGATTTGAAGTCATTTATTAATCAAACAAGAAGGGGCAAATAGTTAACCGGGCCCACTCAGGTGCAATCCTAATCTAAGCTACAGAATACTCAGTCTAGAAATCAGAGCTACACCCTGGCTATCAGAAAGATATCTTAAAATGGCCTTAGTCAACTCCTCCACCCAAGCAAATTCTATCAAGATTTTGAGTTCAAGTGCAATGTGACCTGTCAAACATTGCTTATATCCAGAAATTTATTGAGATGCAAAATTCCTATTGACCTGATTTCCAACATACTAATCCTTCCTTCTCCACCGGATAAACATAACTCTCCCACAAGCAACGAATACCAATACTCAATCATTCTAGTACTAAATGATTGCGCTTCACATTGACCTAAAGCAGACCAGACAAATTGACATAAAGTAGACCAGACAAATCCACAAAACGTTCACCTCGAGTAATATCAGTTTCAATCATTCCAAACAAACATATGAAAATGAAATTAATCTATAATAAATAAGTTCATTTTTAAACAAGGTACTTCCAACAGTTCACAGAACTCAAGAAAATATTATTTCCTGGACAAGTGTTAAATTATAAAATTAACAATTACATCATAGAACAAGAAGAGACCAACGGCGGACAGATGAGGATTCGATCTTCAGAGTAACCGACTGCTCTCGCCGGTCAAATCTCAGATTCCGGCTGCATCTGACTGACAAAAAAAGCAGCACCCGCGTCAATAGAATCAGAAGCGGTAAAATCTGACGACTCGTACGTACGGTGGCTAGGGACTTTCTCGAGAAAAATAAGAGAAAATTTTTTACACTTTCTCGAAGACCAAACGCCAAGGAGAAAAATGTCCAGTTCAGTCATAGAATCAGGTGCATCGCATCGAGAACAAATGGCTGAAGAACCAATCAGTAAGTGCCATGTAAGAAGAAAAAATGCCAAAATGAAATTATGTAACTGCTTCAAAACAGGCGGGCATAACCCGGAAAACCCCAACGGCCCGGTGAATTTGGGCTAAAACGGGTCAAAATGGAAGGAAACACGCAAAAACCAAATGCAAATCTCGGGCCATCCGGTACGAGCTGGTCATTAAAACCATTTTCCGACCCGGTGAGGACTTCGTTTGTTTACTTGTTACCCCGAAAAAGGTCATACGACGTCGTTTTTTTCCCCAGCATTTGCCCTTACACCTTCACGCTCTCTGGTCACTAGATAGCTTTCATCGTCTTCTTCTCTCGACGGAGTACAAGATCAGATCAGAGGCATGTACTTTTTTTTTTTTGGGAAAAATTATGTGCTAGTTTTTGTGGGTTTGATTTCCCCCTTGTTTGATTTCTAGTTTGGTTGAGTTGGTCGACTACTCGACTTCCTTCGTCTTTCTGAGCGATCTTTCCGTTTCCTTCTGCAAATCCTTGATTTTGGTCATCGATATGTTTGTGCGTGGATGTGTCTATAAATATGCTAATATGCCTATTGAGAGAAAATATGGAGAGATAGTTTCTTACTGTGATTCAGGATTAAGCCACCTTCCATCCCTGTCCTCAATTCTTGAGGCATGTCAAAGTGGGAGAGTGTTACCAATGGTTCGATCCCTGTGACTTGCCCTAATGGGATAAAAACATTGGAATGTACTACTTATAGTCCTTTTTCTATCATATGTATTGATATTGGTATGTTGATGATTATAGCTGTTAAATTGGAAAAAAAATCTCAATTTCAGCCACTAACAATTTCTTGTCAATGATGACAGGAAAAGGAGAGGAAACGATTGCTGTTGTTTACATTCTTTTTTTTTTTTCTCCCTCTCATAGTTAATAAAAAATTGGCGAGATAAAGAAGTTGGGGTTTTGATAGTTAACCAAACTGCTGGGCTTCAAATGATTCTCATCTTTACTTTCTAACCGAGAAATTGATGTATATCAAAGATAGAGTTTCTCATTCCATATATTCATGTGGCTTCTTTGATGAATTTTAGGTGTTTGTGTTTAGACTTCGGCTTTTGCTTGCCTACTATTTTTAAAATTTCTGGGTTTTGTATTTTTGTATAGTTACGTGTTGAAATTGGGTTTGGTTTTGCGCTAGCGAAATTTATTTTGAAGATGCCAACTTTGGACGGACGGTATTTTTATTTAATATTTAGGAAGCTGTAACTAACTTGGAGAGTAAATGGTTAATGCTCTACATCACAAAGGTGATCCAAAGTTCTGAAACTCGTTGGCGTTCCACATCACTCCTTAAATTTACTTGTTGGTTTGTTAATGTGGCTTGGTTGATTCTGAAATAATCTGAAAGGGGTAATACTTTGTTTTCATCTGGCTAGCCAATCCTATTCCAAACCTTTAAACTCTGATTTTTGGATGCTAAAGGAAACCAAGGAGAGATTCAGGGTTTATGTTATGTTTTTCCCCGCTTTTATTTAGTATGCAATGGATAAATGTAGAAGTTTTTGCTGTGTTTCAATTTTATGATTTTTCTAGGTTATTTCCCTGAAGCTTTTAATTAAAGCTTACAATTACAATTGTGTAGAAGAAACAGAATTCAGAACAAGTAACTGATTGGTTTAGCAAGAGCATTTCCCTGCTTGGCAATAGTACCCTATGAAATGAGTGATAGAGAGAAGCATTTCTGGAACTAGGAAATGTAGTCAGTGAGCTCAAAATACAGAGGCAATCTAATTCATAGAGGTTCTGTTGAAGGCTGTACATATAGCATTCACGCTTACTCCAATAATATTTTCTTCTGAGGTTTTTTTTTTCCTCCCAATCCTTTGGTGTTTTTGGCTGGAGAGGATGGGAAGGGTGGTTTTATTGCTTGACTTTGCTGCTATGCATTTGGTATTTTAGAAGGACCTTCTGACATTCAGAGCGGTTCGTGGGCTTCGATTTTCACTTGAGCTACTTTGGTTATATTTTTTCCCCTTTTATTTGTCCTTTTTGTCTTTATGGAGAATAACTCATCCTCCCATTTGGTTGAATATTTCTTCTTTTATATAAAATTTGTGTGTGTACAAAACACAAGATTTTGATTGCAGATGTTATATTTCAATTTGGTGACATGAACTCTAAACATAGAAGGTAAGGGAAAGAAAAGCACCCATGGATGAGTGTTTCCTTTGGTAGCATCATGAGATTATAAAATTGCACCTGCTTTGTTCCTCATGTGGAATTAATATTCTTTAATGATAATATGAGAAATGAGGATTAGATTTATGTTAATTAGTTGATGTTGACACTTTTAGTTTTCTTTTTTTTTGCCCCCCTTAATTTTTTTCCCACAAATTGATATTTGGTCATTTGTAAATCTTGATTCTATTAACATTTTCTTGGTGGGATGCTATGATTGAAATGTAGGATAATGGGTCGGAAAGCTGGTGGGCTTTATATAAACCCTAAGAGATATGGTTCACTTCATAAACCTTGCATGAAGGAAATGATAACTTTTCTCAGCTGTATGGCTGTTAACCAAAGTGATGTTGATGCGTGTGCTCGGCAGAAGGATTTATTAAAAACCTGTTTGGATTCTCAGGTAATATAGACTTGTGTTCTCATAAAGCCTGCTTTTTCATTCTCCTTCTCCCTTCTCCCTTTTTCAATCCTTATTTTTTTCGAAAGCATTTATCATGTTATAGGAGAACTAAAGAGTGCAAAAAATTATTTGCTCTTATTTGTTTCAGAGTAAAAAGAACAGGAACTCCTGGGGAAGTATCAATTATCAACTGCAGAGGCTTAACCGGGGAAGGAAGTAGTTTGAGATTTTGATTCAAAGCATTTGTATAATTCTTCATGAATTGCCAAGCGCGTAGTCATTTCAGTTTCTAGTTTGTAGGTCAAGCTAGAAGGACAACTGGTACTGTGTCATGGAACATGGTTTTACGAGCTTTCTGATATTTTTTAATCTTTTATTAATTTTGGTGGAGTTGGCGGGTGACACTAAAGAATACTAATGTAATTTCTCAACTGTATTACTATCTCATGAAACTTTGATATGTTTACTATCTCAACTGTAATTTCTCAAGCTAGAAGGACAACTGGTACTGTGTCATGGAACATGTTTTTACGAGCTTTCTGATATTTTTTAATCTTTTATTAATTTTGGTGGAGTTGGCAGGTGACACTAAAGAATACTAATGTAATTTCTCAACTGTATTACTATCTCATGAAACTTTGATATGTTTACTGTCGATTAAGACACCGTTACACTGTTTATGTGTACCACTCACTCACTGCCCACAATATGTAATATTCTGTCGCAATTGATGCTGTTCAATTTAATATGTGAAACGCTGATGAGTGATGATTATCTGATTCTAGTTTATTCAAATAGGGTTTTGGAAGAGGGAAACAAATCTAGCCATGCTTTTTGATTCCTAAGGTAGAGCCTTATTATGGTCCTTGAAAGGGAAAAAAGGTAGAACTTTGTGGTAGTGTGCCTTTGCAGTTATGGAATATTAGGTTGGAGGACCATGCTGGTGTTTTTCAGGGGTGTTTCCATTTGTTTGGGATGGTGTCCCTTTTTGATTTGCGTATGGTTTAGGCAGTTTTCTTGGATGTTTAATTCAGTGTTGTCAAAGGCGAGTGCCTCATACGGAAAATAGACCCATCGCCTCACATCACTTGTGAGGCGATGGGTTTTGTCAAAACATATCCATCGCCTTGCATCACTAGAGAGGCGATGGTTATAGTTAGGTGCCAAAAGACGCACGCCTTTAGTGCCTTTTGTGTCTGAGAGGCGTGCGCCCTTTGGTGCCTAGAAGAACAAAGAAGAACTGAGCACACTTTTTGTATGCTCTAACTTTGCTATGCTTTATTTTTGTTATATGGAGTTTACTTGTCATGCCACTATAGTGCCATAGCTTTTATTTGTACTTGTAGGTTATTTATTTTTTTCACCAATTTAAGATTTAAGATAATTATTATAAATTTTAATGCAAGATAGAAAAGTTTTATGTTTAATAAATTATATAAGTTAATAATAGAAAAGTTTATGTTATACCCTATATTATATCTATTTTTTATTGTTGCACTTTACTTCACTCAAGCATACATCTTTCTAGCGCATCTGACCTAAGGTGTTTTATAGGTCTTGCGCCTCAAGTGCGCCTTTTGCATTTCACTATCTTGGTTTAATTTTCTTTCCATTCCAGGTTAACTTTAGCATTTTCATGTTGGTGGCTGGAGTCTAAAGCATTCCTGCTTCTTCAATTTGAGGCAGCGATTGTTATGCTCCTTGAAATCACCAAAGATCCTCAAGTGAAGCTTTCATGCACTTTCATATACACATGCTTCAGCATTGATGCACATGAATGCGCATGTACGCAGCGTGCTTGCACGCATATGTTAACGGATGCACATGGACGCTGTATATGTTATGTATGTATGCTCAGCATCTCAAAGGAAAATATCTGTGCATTAAAATTAATTTCCTTTATACTTGCATAGGAATTGACGAGTGTATTAGTAAAATTTAGAAGAGATTTGTTTGACTTACTTTTGCTTTTGAGGAGGTTTGTGTAAATTTTTAAAAAAAGAAACTTAAAGTTCATAGAATTTTACAAATTTCATGAGATCTATGTAATTTATCTTTTGTTTTGGGAGAGGATAAGTGTAATTTTTTAAAAATTGAGAACTCTTTATAATTTCAACAAAATTAAAAAAATGTAATTTGCTTTATAAGAAATGCTAAAAAAATGTTTTCTAACGGCTAGTTCTTTTATACACCAAAAAATAGAATAGCATTCCTCTCACAATTACACTTTTATACAAATTTCATCAATCCTGCTAAAATCTTAAAAGTCTTGTCAAGTTCTTGTGATCACCTAGGTCCAACTTCAGTAACAGTTACTCTATTAATGGAATCATGAATAGAATTCTTTGATGACTCCACGAAAACTCTTCCAACAGAAAATGCTGGCTGTGTTGGCTTTGGAAGGTTCACTGAGACACTTGCAAGCATAAATACAACACTTGACATTGTTGGCCTATCTGCTGCATCTTCTTGCACACAAAGTAGGCCAATATGGATACACTTGAGCACTTCAGAAGGATCACATGACCTTTCTAGTATTGGATCCATCAATTCCAACCCTTTCCCTTCACTCCATAGCCTCCATGCCTATAGTGGTAAATTCAGTTAAGCTTAGGTGAAAAGCAAATTTAATAAGAAAAAGAAGTTACTTTGTAGGTAGTTTTTAAGTATTTGATATGATATTCTCTAATAATAAAAGTTATGACATGGGGAGAAATGTTTTAGAAACCATCTAAAAGGGAAAGGTACATTTCACTTATGGGAATTAAGGTTGTAGCAACTAGCAAGGTCTTAGTTTAAAAAGATAAAATATGTATAGATATATATATATATATATTCCATAAAAAAAATTGGGAATTTCATTTAGACTTGTTCATTTTGATGTACTCCAAAGGAACAGAAGTGTTAATTAGAAAGCATACATATATGAGAAGGCTTTGACCATGCTCTGAAAGATAGAATCCGCTATTCTTTTTTCCACTAATGATTTCAAGTAGAAGAACACCAAAGCTGAAAATATCAGATTTCACTGAAAACAAGCCTTCCATAGCATATTCTGGAGCCATGTATCCACTGTTCAAAGTCAAATAAATCAAATTTATCAATTTATATTCTGTATTCATATGAAAAAATTATTAGCTTTAAAGTGCTGTTGTATATATTGGTGAGAGAAAGTGCTATAAATTAGACTTACTATGTACCCACAACTCTAACTGTATTTGCTTGCCTCTGGTCACCTCCAAAAGCTCTTGCTAATCCAAAATCTGAAATTTTTGGATTCATTTCATGGTCTAATAATATATTACTCGCTTTTAGATCTCTATGAATAATCCTTAGCCTAGAGTCTTCATGAAGATATAAAAGCCCTTTTGCAATTCCATTAATGATGCTCAATAGCAGTTTCCATTCCAACTTTGAACGCTTCTCTATATCTGAAGGCAATACATAAAGTAATACAATTATAAGAATTGCAAACTATGGCAATACTCATTATGAAATATGATTAATGAGAAAGTTGAATGAAAAATTAATTTTGTGAATACAAAATACACTCATACCCCTAAGCTTAAAAAATAATAAAAAGATAATATAGGCTACGTGCAAAATAATAAGATATATGTGCCAGATAAAAAGTTGAGTATTTTAGAGACAAACCAAAGAGGTGAAAATCGAGGCTAGAATTGGGCATGTACTCATATACAAGTAGCTTTTCATTTTGCTCAATGCAACAAGCTAATAATCTCACAAGGTTCCGATGCTGCAATTTTGCAATCAATATCACTTCATTCTTAAACTCTTTTACTCCTTGTCCTGAAGTTTTTGACAGCCTTTTCACTGCTATTTCCTTCCCATCAGGTAAAATACCCTGCAACCATTTTCATTTTTTTTTTCAAATATTAGATAGTTGAAAGACAAACAATTTCAGTTGAGTCAATCACATTAATATCTTCTAAAGTTCAAATTCACCTTCAAACTTACTTTACTTTCAATTTTACCCAATGCAATTTTTCACCTTAGAAACTCCCAACAGCATGAATCAATAATGCACAATTATCCAATGACTAATGACTTTAGTGTAGTATTTTTTATGGAGATTCAAGAAAGGTGGAAAACCCTTTCCCAGAGACAAGTTATTGAAGTGGAAGAACATAATAAAGTATCATATAAGGCATCTCATGCCAATTCACTGTAAGATTAAATATCCCATACTATCTTGGTCTTTGGTAGCCATTTTTAAGGACGTTGACCAACTTTAATACAAATTGATGGGCACTCAAATAAGATGGATAACTCTTTTCCAAAAGCTAGCTAGTGAGTAGAAGTAGGAATGTGAGCTCAATCTGATGTGACTAAATTAACCCACCAAAAAAGATGGGTTGGATTGATGAAATCCCAATCTACAAAAAAACGAGTTGGCCTGTCCATGGTAAGTCAAGTTGGCTCACTTTCCCACCTCAATTAGTGAGGTAATTAAACTTAAACACTTAAATACCCTAATAGAGCATCCCATATTATTCAATATGGGACAAGGCATTCCATACCTTGGTTTCCATTAATTTTGAAAATTTGAAGCGTAAGGTTATAAATTAAACCTAGGAAAAATATCAAAGTAAGTCTCAGAGAAATTGAATATAACTTCAAAAAATATACACAGTTATGTGTGGCATTCAAATTTATTACCTTGTAAACAGAGCCAAATCCACCTTGCCCCAATTTATTCTCATCAGAAAAGTTGCAAGTAGTTTGAAGAATAGTTTTCAGGGACATCATAGGAAGGTCAGCATTCATAGAATCCTCCCCTTCAGTTTGATCTTGAGAAAATACTGGATTTAGTCCACCTTCCTGAATAGCTTGTTTGTCTGCAATCATGAACATATCAATCACAATTAGGAAATAAAAATTTACATATCATCAGCTAAAAGAGATTTCTTAAAGTTTTCTAACTTTCCAAGAGCTTACCTTTGTTCTTCTTTCTCAAGAGCCTGAAGTACACTGCACAGAAAACCAGTAGGATAGCTAGTACTGCTACTCCACTTATGACAATGATAATTATAAGCAATGACCTTCTATTACTATTTTCTTCGCCTGCAAAAATGCAAAATAAATAAATAACTTGAATAAATAAAAGCATAATTTTTTTTTCGGTTTACAACTTGGAAAGTAATTTGCAAGAGGTCTATCTTCAGTTTTTTATGTCTACTGACAATGAAAGATGCAAACAAATCTGTATATACAATCAAAGATGCTTTTGGAAACTGTCTTAAGGACAATCTTCAAGAAAAGAGGCTAATTTCAGAGAGATAGACAACTGCAATATCTCATACTTCATTTTCCTCTCTAATTTCTTTAAATTGTAAGTTCTGTCCTCCTCAAGATTCCTATTATAGGTGCATCTTCCCTACATTTCCATTGGTAAGTGTCAATTCATATCCAGTTGGTGCTAGTATCTTACAAGGATATTATAATATTGAGTTTGGTTAAGTGAGTCCAACCACTCTCTTTATCTTTTCTCTGAATAGAGGGTATTGCAGAAAATTTATATTAAAAATAATAATATATTAAATCCATATCAATATATTTATAAATTTTATACTAAGTCATACTATTCATAAGCTGTAAATATTAAACAGTGTAGTTTGCATGTTGGATTCAGTGTCTCACAAAAAAAACAATATTGTACCTGGCTGGGATGTTGGAGCAATCAGCCCAGTGTCATCAACGAAGAAGGGTTGAGTCTCATACATGACAATACAACTAGGACAAAATATTCTCCAAACTCTCTTTCCATCACAGCAATTGTCAACATCTTCCAGCATATTGCTCAGACATGTTCTGCACTCTTCACTGGTAATGTCTCTGCTACACTGAACCCAACCATACCTTCTCTGGGTGCCATTTATGTTGAACATATGTGTCCCAAACATTAGTTCTGTCTGTGAACCTGTCTGTATCAAACCATTCATAAGAATCCTAGCATCACTGTCAAACTCTCCTGCACTTGTGAAGTTTTGTGATGCATCAAGCATGGGAATCCGAGGCCTAAGCGTTAGATTGCCGAAGAAATCCTGGTTTGAGTACCTGGAGCAGTATCAGCAGGAAAAGTTTCATGACTCACCTCAATAATCCAAATACATGTAATCAATAAAAATGATATACTAATAGTAACTAATTAGAGATTTATTTAAAGTATGATAGAGATAAAAAACTTCTCATTCTGTATATTCAATATATAAACTTTGATTGATAACATCTTAGTAATCTTAAAACAATTATACCCATATAATTACTAACAAAATTATAAATCTAATAGGATATGTAACTTCATCATTAGTAAATACTAAAGCAAGAAACCAAACTTATGTTAGCATGAATAGTAGAGTGTCTCTTAAATAAGTAATTGAGAGTTTAATTCTTAATCTTTGTATATGAATCAAGCCTAGTTAGAACCCTCCATAGCTCGAGGGAGATCTCTTGGTCACTAAAAAAAAGAAAAAAGAAAAGAAAGAAACCAAAGCATGAAATAATTCCTTTATGATCATGCTGCATCATCATCAGTACCTGAGAACGCAAAATGGGTACCATAAAATGGCAGAAGCATTGTTGGGACAGTGTTGTTGGATCAATCTGCTAGAATCTTGCACACAAGAATGACACAAGCTGCTATTCACATCTCCTCTACAAACATAAAGCCCATACACCATATCTTCATCACCAATACCTGCACTTCTGTTCCCAAACCCATTGCTGGTTGAAGCATCAGAAGAAAGTGAAGCTATGAGACCGTTGAGGTTGCTTTGGTATTGGCTTGATGGGGTTATGCCATTTTGGTCCAAACATGCATATCGATAATCAAGTGGTGCCTCTGTGTTTTGTTCTGCGAGAAAATCCTTGATTACTTGTAGTGTTCGTCTTGGAGATGACTCTGGTATTACTGTGCTAAAGCTTGTTGCATGGCATGAAATAACTAAGGAGAAAAAGTAGAGGAAAGATGAGAGAAGAAATGAGGGTTTGTGTGTCATGATCTTGACCACCATGATAGTCTGTGTGAGATTTGTGAGAGTTTAGAGAGATTGAGTTTTGCAAGGATCATTCGGTTTGTCAAGAAAAGCAAATTTAGTTGGTGGGTGACAGGAAGATTCTTCTGACCATGTTGAGGATAGAAAATTGGAAAGTTGAATAATCTTGAAAGTGATCATTGACAATTCTCTTTATTTGTTTTTTTTTTAATTTTCTAGTTAAGATCGGGTGGAATCAGTTTCACAATTTTAAATTAATTTTAAAAATAATTAAAACGGGCTTTATTATGATTTACTTTAATCCAATCCATTTTCTCTCCGTCTTCTTTCTTGCATCGTTTCTAGTAGACTGTTCAAGTCAAATTTTAACGATTTAGATTTATATAAATTTTAGCATCTTAATTAAAATATTAAATAGTAATTGTTATGTACAATGCAAAACAAAAGCAGCAGAAGAGTAGGGGAAGAACAATAGAGAAACCAGTTTGCAGTTATCAACCAAAAATAAAATTCTTTTTCCCTGGATTGAGATCTTATAAATTTTTTGAAAATTTTATGCAACAAATTTTTAAGAAAGAAAGATATAATTAATTGAGATTCATATTTTAAAACTTTAAGGATAATTATTATAAAAAAGATTTTCAAAGAAAAAGAATAAAGAGTAAAGATCAAATTTAATTAATGCGTGATGAATTATTAACTTATTGAAAATTAACATTTCTTCACATAGCCTCACTGCCTTACTTCAAACATGCATGCACAGACAACAATTAAAATTTGAAATTAAGAATAATTGAAGTGGTAGAGGTTGACGGCGAAAAGAACGGGAAATTAAAGGTTCAAATATTAAAAGAAGAAATGTTTGTATTTATATGATTTCAGACGACAATTAAAAACTGAGGCCACAGATAAAAGTCAGCAACTAAGAAGCATTATCCGAAAGGTAAACTGTTTCCAAGTTAAAAAATGGAATTATATTAATTAAAAATTATATTAATTAGAAAGTCGTTGAATGTTGAGAGCCGCCTCCAGGTGGAGGTAAAATCCACGGCAAGCGAGGATTTTGTGAGGGAGGTGAGAGTTTTTTTTCTTTTTTTTTTTTATAAAATTAAAAAAAGGACGGGGGGAGACACACCAAATTGTGAGGAAGACCCTCTCCGTGTACGCCACGCGCACGGAAACAAACCGAACCGTTGAACATTATGGTGTGTTTGAACGTTTCAGACTGTTTGATTTTCAGTTGGTTAAAAATAAGTTTTGGTAGAATTAATTTTATAACGTAGTTATGATAAAAATTAATTTTGGACTAACGTGTTTATGTTTGGATATTTTATTTGAAAATTGATTTTGACAAAATTCATAATTTTCCTCTAAATTGAGCTTAAACTCTATTTAATGAATAATTTAATTTACTTGAACTAAAATTTAATTTACATTTATTTAATTGAGAACATAATATATCTGATATAATATTTTCTTACAGGTTATGATCTATAAAAATTAAAATTTTGGTCAATAAATAAGAGATCTTTTATGGAAATTTTATTTTCCTAATTTTTTTATTTTTTATTATTTTTATTAGTTTATTTTTATCTAACTTTAAAATAATTATAGATAAAAATGAAGAACCAAGTGGAAAAGCATATATGCAACTATTCTTCCGAAAACTCGGGAGGAGAAATGATTTGAGACAGAAAAGTGAAAACTTGCCAAACATACCCAAAAATACTCTAAACTTATTTTAGCCCTTAAACGTAATTTTGAATAAGATACCAAACAGACCCTTAATCAAGTCTGGTTAAGAACCCAGACGCGTTTTTAATAGACAGATCATGTCAGCTTGTCTTTTATCACTGGCCTCAATTTTGTCCTTTAGTTTATCTATATATGAAATAAAAAATAAAATGAAAACTATATATATATGAAATAAAAAATGATTATATATATATATATATATGAAATAACCTAGTTTTTATATTATTTCATGTAAACTATATAATTTTTAAAGGAATTAGAATTAAAAAAATTTCAAATATGTACCATGCAAGTAACGTATTCCCAAAATGATATTAGTAAACAACTGATTTCCAACTAATCTACATAGATTTCCAACTTTGAAAGTTCAATTTGGAAATATGTTACTTCCGATATGCTTATTACTTATTTGGAATTTTCCTAGACTTTATGATTTGTTTACATGTTTTTTTTTTTACCAAGGAAAATCAATTTTATTAATAGAAAAAGATAGTTACATGCACTAATCAATAAAGCAAGAAAGAGAAAAAATAACATCCTAAGAGTACAACCTACTAAAAAAGACCCTACAGTGCAGCCTAAATAAAAAACTTAGCCAATGCCAACTCTATCTTTAGCAATACTATCAATATCTTCAGTATCACCAACACCAACTACAGCAACACAAACAGAAGCATCTTGCTTGAGCTCAACACCTCCAAGATCAGATGCCAAAATATCTTCCAAAGGAGATGTTGCATAACTCTGCCATCCAAAAGGACACATCCCCTTAGCACCTAACGCTGCTAAACAGTTTGCAACTCTATTACCTCGGCGAGCTACCAAGGAAAAAACCACATTGGCTGCTGATCTTTTCAATGTTAAAATTTCCTGCAAAATTAAAGCACATTGCCAATCACAACCAGTAACAGAACCAGCACATATCAGATTAAAAAGTCTCTCACAATCAGTCTCCATACATATCCTCATATCAGAGAATCTAGCAGCAAGCTTCAAACCTTCCTTCAAAGCAAAACATTCAGCCATAAAAGGAGAAGAAGCATGTACCCTTTCACCCAATCCACCTAAAAACATGCCTTTAGCATTCCTACACACAACCCCCATTCCAGCCATATTCAATGAAGCAATAAATGCTCCATCAACGTTAATCTTCACTTCCCCAATCTCAGGCAACTTCCAAGACATATTCCTCACCTTAACAGGTTTAAAAAACCTACAAGTAAGTCTATTATCAATAAACTTTGCCTTAAAATATTCCTCTACCAATCTAACAGCACCATTTAGTACTCTGTCAACATCAACAGCATTTCCATTAAAAACCCAATCACATCTTCCTTTCCAAATTCCCCAACAGAGTGCAGCAAACAAAGCCTTTCCCTTATCATCAATCTCCTTATCCTGCAAAAGATAGTTATAAAGCCATATATTCACATTACCAAAACCTTCTTTCTGGATTTTCAACCCAAAATAACTACCAAACCAGCAACACTTTGCCCAGGAACAAAAAAACAACAAATGTTCCACAGTTTCAATCTCATCATGGCAAATAGGACAATAAGGGTCTTTAGACCTCTTTCTTCTAAACAAAGCTTCATTTGTAGCCACAATACCATGAATAACCCTCAAAAAAAAACTGTCTCATCTTAGATGGAACATCAAACTCCCAAATGCATTTCCATAATTCTTTAGGAACCTGAAACAAACAACTGGGATCCTTTTGTTTAATAGTATTCCTACAATTCCTCATAACAAAATACCCCGATTTAACAGTATACATGCCATCATTACATGCTTGCCAAATCAATACATCATTACAGGGCACAGCAGGAATATGAATTTGCATAATCCACTTTTTCTCCTCCTCAGAAATACTATCCTCAATCACTGCTAGATTCCATTTACCATCACAAATTAGATCTGACACCCTCAAATCTTCACTATTACTAAACATCTTATTACTAAGACTAGCATTAGGCAATCCAGGAATCCATTTATCGCTCCAAACTCTAATGCTAGTACCATTTCCCACCCTCCAACATAATCTTTCTAACAATAAGTCCCTTCCTTCAAGTAAGCTAGACCAGCACCATGACGCTCTATAACCCTTTTTAGCTTCCAAAAAACTACACTTTGGGAAATATAAACCCTTCAAGATCTTGCACCATAAATCATCAGGATTTTTTAATAATCTCCAAACAGTTTTTGCCAACATAGCTCTATTAAAATCCTGAAAATCCCTAAATCCCATGCCACCCTATACTTTTTGTTGAAACAAGAGTTTTGATGATTCCAAACCAACATTCAAGAGCTTGGATTGAAGATATCAAAGGAGATCAAAGATGTTTCAAGTGAAGACTTTATGAGTATTTGCTATTAGATCTTTTGTAAAATCTTAGTTTTTGTTATGATTGGGTAAAAGATTTTGATTTGAAGAAAAGATGTTTTCAAACTTTGATTTTATGTTAAATCTTTAAATATTTGAAAAACACCCACAAACAGACGAAGGTTGAAAGTTTAAACTAAACTGTCTGGTTGGAAATTCGAACTTTGCCTTTGGAAATTCGAATTTCGAGCTAAAACTGAATAAGTCTGAAGAGATGGCTCTCTGTCAGATGAATTTTGGTTGTTCAAAATTCGAATTTTCATCTAGTCTGAAAGAGGCCTTTTGGTAACAGACGAACTTCACAATTTCAAAATTCGAATTTTAAGTAAAATGAAGTTTGTAAAAACCAAAGAAATTCGTCTGAAACTATGATAAAGTGTATCTGAAATCAAAATGAAATTGAGTTTGATAAATGCTCTCTGACAGACGAATTTTGAACTTCCAACATTCGAATTTTCATATAAGTCTGAAAGATGCTTCTTTGCAACAGACGAACTTTGAGTCTTCAAAATTTGAATTTCAAACAAAACAAAACTTGAGAAAATAGAAGAAATTCGTCTGAAACTATGTTAAAGTTCATCTGAGATCAAGAATGATTTAAGTTTCAAAACTGCTCTCTGACAGACGAACTTTGAACATTAAAATTTGAATTTCAGAAGCTAAGTTCTTGAGTCTGTTGAAGTGAAACATTGACATACGAATGATAAGAACTTGCAACATTCAAATGATGAAATTAGTCTGAAAAGAGTCTCTCTGACAGACGAATTTCACCCTTTCAAAATTCGAATTTCGAAGAAAGTAATCTACTGTGCCTCTTTAAACGTTCAATGGACAGACGAATTTTGGGGTTCCAAAATTTGAATTTCGAAGGCACTGTAGAAAATAAAAAACACTGTTCACACTTAACCAAAAAACTTTCTTCTTGAAAATTCGTATGTCACATTGTGAAAATGTTTTGTAAGTTTCAAAATTAGAATTTCACTTCATGAACAGACGAACTTCGTGCTGTAATGTTGGAAGCTTTAATCTTCGGCTCCTTCAAAATTCGTCTGTTGACCAACCAAAATTCGAATTTCAATATGTCAGAAACATTAAATGCGGTTGGTAAACGGATAGTTTTTCAGAGTAATAGTTGGATAACTTCCCCAACGGATAGATTTAGTCTCTAACGGATATTTGAGACCTAAATCTATAAATACAACATCATTTGAAGTTGTGGGTAATGAATCAAACTTGTATATACCGAATTTCTGCTGAATCTTTTCTCAAAAGCTTTTACCCTCTCAACTTCTATACTTGTACTTAAACTTTCATATCTACTCTTTTCAAGAGAGTTATTTCATTGTAATCAATCTACTCTTCATCTGGGAGATAGATTTACTTGTGAGGGGTATTCACAAGGGGATTGGGAAGCACATAGTGAAAGTGCTTGGAGAGTTTGAGAGAGCTCAGAAACAGAGCATACTCATGTACTGTGGCATTAGCACGAAGCCCACTGAAATTCTTGCTGTATAGTGGATAAATCTCAAGAGGTGTCTTGGGGACTGGATGTAGGTCAAGTAAATAGACCGAACCAGGATAAATTACTGAGTTCTCTTCTCCTTATCTTTACTTTACAGCTTACTCTATTTTACACGTTATTGTCACTATACTGTGATATTTTCACTTACTTCTCTTTGTGCAGAAAAATTTCAGTCTTCCCAATTCACCCCCCTCTTGGGAAGTCAGCCTTGCTAACACTTTTGAATTAGTCAAAATATCCTATCGTCTCCAATGGATTTTCTTACCATCATGCTCATCAACAGCCCACCAAAAATTGGCAATTAAACTATCTAACTCTTTATAGGTTTTCTTAGGAAACAAAAAACAAGCCATTGGATAAACATGGATTGCATTAATAACAGCTTTAATAAGAGTTTCCCTACCTGCAAAAGTTAGAAGTTTCTGCCTCCATCCTTGAATTTTCAATCCAACTTTATTTCTTACAAAAGCCAAAGTAGCAGCCTTTGATCTCTCCCAAAGTATTGGAAGGCCAAGATATTTCCCAGGTTGATTAGTAGCATTAATTGGCATCACTTTCATCACACAATCCTTTTGTTCTGGTAAGGCATTTGCAGAGAAATAAATGCAAGATTTATCCAAATTTACCTCTTGTCCTGAAGCTGAACAATATACTTCCAATAATCTTTTCAGCACCATACAATTCCTCTCATCTGCCTTAATAAAGAATAAAGCATCATCTGCAAAGAAACAATGAGAAAGCATGGGACCTCCTTTAGACAATCTAATACCCTTCAATTTACCCTTGTCCACATGATCCTGAACCATGAGAGAAAGTACATCAGCAACAATAATAAAGAGATAAGGAGATAAAGGGTCTCCTTGCCTTACACCTCTACTAGGCTCAAATCTTTTCACCTTCCGACCTGAAACTTGCAATTCAAACTCAACCGAAGAGACACACATCAAAATCCAATTCACCCACTGACAGCAAAAACCCATTTTCAGCAACACTTCCCTTAAAAAATCCCATTCAATGCGATCATATGCTTTCCTCATATCAGCTTTAAGAGCCAATTCTACCATACCCCCTTTCTTATGCTTCAAATGATGAAAAGCTTCATGAGCAATAATCACATTATCATGGATCATTCTACCAGCAATAAAGGCTCTCTGTTGTTGTGAAATACATCTATCCATCAATCCTCTCATCCTATTGGTCATAATTTTTGTAATGATTTTGTAAATTACATTACAAAGAGCAATAGGCCTAAAATGATTCACATTCTCAGGCCTATCCATCTTAGGCACCAACACAATACTAGTAAGATTGATATCCTTCAAACTCCTTCCTTGAGAAAAAACTCCTTAAACATATTGCAAACATCATATTTAACTTCCATCCATGAAGCTTGATAAAATAAACCTGTAAAGCCATCAGGGCCTGGGGCTTTGTTTGCACCAATATGAAATACAACATTCTCAATCTCCTACTCACTTACTGGTTTGATCAGTAAAACATTATCCTCTTCAGATATCACCCTTTTCACATAGGATAATGCCTCCTCCATTGCTCTAGCACCTGAAGTTTTGAATAAAGAAGAATAAAAGTCAGAAAAAACCTCAACAATATCTGTAATTTTTTCCAACCACACACCATCACTATTCTTCAATGTCAACACTTTATTTCGTATCCTTCTTTGTAAAGTAGTGTTGTGAAAAAAATTGGTATTTCTATCCCCATATTTCAACCAGCTCACTCTTGATTTTTGCCACCAAAATAATTCTTCTCTATCCCATGCTTCCTCAATTTTACATATAATGTCTTCAGCCTTTTTTGCCTTCTCTTCAGTCAAAACACCCTCTTGACATTCAAACAGTCTACATCTTAGTACATCAATCAACCTCCTATTATTCGGAAACTCTTTTTTACTCCATTCAATTAATTTTCTTCTACAAGAATTTAGTCTTTGCATCAAATCATCCAAATAGCTACAGGTATAGTCAACCTGTATTTGCCAACCCTTCCTCACAGTAAAATCGTAATCCCTATGCTTCACCCAATTTGCATCAAATTTAAAACTCTTAGACACCCGATCATCACTAAAACAACAATCCACCAATAATAAATGATGGTAAGAACCAATTGGTTCAACATGAAAAACCACAGACTTTGGAAATGACTCCCTGAACTCCACATTACCCATACCTCTATCCAACCTTTCTTTCACGTGAGCCTTTCCAAATCTCCTATTATTCCAAGTAAACCTCAAGCCCTGAAAATTCAAATCAAGAAGATTACAATCAGAAATGACCTTCTGAAAGTTCAAAATCTTCCTCAAAGCTCTTGGTCTTCCCCCTTCCTTTTCTGAAATAGCAGCTAAATCATTAAAATCACCAACACATAACCAAGAACCTGAAACACCTTTAGCCAAAGATCTCAATTTATTCCATACAATACTACGCTCTTTCTCCTTAGGATGACCATATACAAAAGTCATAAAATTTGGAACATTCATGCCAGTAGAGGATATACTAACATGAATTAAGTTCCTGGAACTATATAACACCTCCATCTCAACCTCCTCCATCCACTATAGTGCCAATCCTCCAGATAAACCTCTCGGCTCCACATAAAAATCATTCAATAGTCCACAACTCCTCTTAATTCTTCTAGCTTTCCCCACACCCATTCTTGTTTCCATTAAAAACACCACCATCGGCCTATACTTCCTACAAACCTCCCTCAGATTTTTACCTGTCAAGGCCACCCCAAGACCTTGACAGTTCCATGATATGAGTTTCATGGCACCCTGGTGGCTGTTGAAGGCCAGTCACCAACACCCTCAGCAAGATAGATCCCTTCCACCACCACCCCTTCATACTTCTTTGCCACCAAACGCGAAGTATCAATAGTTGAGCCATCTTTTACCAACCTACCTGTATCTTTAACAGTTGTGCTCTTCTTCTTCCTGCCTCTCTTTCCCTTCACTTTTTCCTCCTTTACACCTTCAGCAAATAAAGATAGAGAGGCCTTATAGCTGATAGGTTGTTCAAAAATCTTCCTCCTTTTCACCACCTCATTTTCCAGATTTAATTCAGCTTCACGCTTTAAGTTCACCCTTCCAAGCTCCTCCACAAGCTCAACAATCGGCACAACTTTCACAAAAGGAACCACAACTTTTTCAGATTCCTCATCACTAGGTGTCACAACATAATAATCTGACACCGCCTTCTTCTCTTCATCTTTATCATCTATCTGGGCCCTCACCTCCTTAGATACCATAGCCACACCCTCCATAGGGCCCAAATTATTATTTGAGCACTCTCCCCTGGCCCAACAGCTATCTTGGCCCAAGAATTTCATCTCTATATTCTTACTATACTTTTTTCCCACCACTTTTTCTTTCAATTTGCCTCGACTATTAACACAGCTTCCCTCATTAATAATAATACCTTCATTCCTCCTTCTCTCCATTACTCGACTGCCATTTTGATTAACCTCACTAGTTTTGACATCAAATTGATTATTAGCTGAAGGATCATTTGACCTTTTCCTTTTTCCAGATTCCAACTCCAACCAGCCATCCTCACATTCAACTAATGCTTCCTCCCAATTCCTCACTGACTCTGCTGAAAGCCATGCACCATATCTAGGTTCATTCGGCTTTACCTCAGAAAGCAATTTCACCACCTCACAACCCCGAGGTTCATGGCCAATACAACCACACTTATAGCAGAAATCTTGCAATTTCTCATACTTCACAGAGATCCATACTCGACTATCGTCAGGCCGCCTAATCCAGAAACCTGGACACAAAGCTCTGCAAATATCAACAAGTATTCTGATTCGCATATAAAACCGAATCATTCTCTCATTTAGTACTGTTTTCTCATACATCATAACCTTCCCAATCCGAGCACCAAGTCTTAACACATTCTCATCATTCATCGCTTCCAACGAAAGATTGTGTAGTTGAATCCAAAACGGAGTCCAATTAAATTCAATTTCTTCAAAAACTTTGAATTGACCTCACATTTGGATCACAAGCAATTGGCCAAGAATCGACCAAGGTCTTCCACGAAGAATATGCCGAACTTCATCAATCAATTTGAACTTGAATAAGTATGAGAATCTCGGCATCTCAATAATGTCCAAATCATCATTCAAGTTCCATGCCTTCCTAATCATCGAAATCACTTTATTTCGATTCAGATTCTTCTCTGTCAACAACTTGCCTACTAGAGTGTATCCACTCGAACAACCACCATCACCTCCTTTCCACACCAACTTCTCAGCCGCCACCTCCGATCTCTCTTCCTCAACCTCTACCTCCATCCACACCACCGTACACAACGGATCGTACCACAAGGATACAGTCACATTCTTCTCACTAAGGAGAAAGTCTAGAAGCTCCCACTATGGAGAGAGTCTTTTTTATGATTTGTTTACATGTGAAACAAGCTATTATATATAGATATGAACATGGGTATCAAATACAACATAATACAATATATTAAATATAAAAAATTTTGTTATAAAAAAATATATGAAAAATTTTAAAATTTTTGGATATAAGTACAAGAAAGAAACATATAAAATTATACATATATTCAACAAATTAATGCTTAAAAATGAAAAATATTTGAGTTTTAAAAAAATATTTTAAAAGCAATATAAAACTATATAAAATTAGAAATCAAAAATTGGGTTTTTTTTATAAGTTCTTAAACAAGTATTCTAAAGTAAGGTACATATATTGTATTTAAAATGTATTATGTGTATGTCTTTTTTTTTTTTTGGAAATATCACTACAATTGAGATGCCAAGAGAAAAAAATAAAAATAAACAAAATAATCATTATGGGTTAGATTTTAGCCAATTAAACTTATGAAATTGGACAAAATTATTAACACGGGTGGTAGTATGAGTTAGATAATTACTTGATAAAATGACAAATAAAAGACCCCAAGACCTATCCTTATAATACAAAACTTAATTTTTTTTCCTATCACTGCAAATTAAAGAGTTTTTTTTTTCACCTGAAAATTAAAGAGATTTGTCATAATGAAAACATACCTGTGATACAATTACGTTCCAATCTCTTAATTGTAAAAACTTGTTAGAATTACATCAATATTAGGTGGTTTTATACTAGCAAAAACTTGCTAGGATTTTTTTTAGCCAATTTAACTTATAGGACAAATTATATTTCAGTTAAGAGTAATTTTGGAAGAAAACAATTATATGTAATTTTATTCTATTAATTAATTAATTAATTAATAATACTCTTTCTTCATACAACGAACTTTTAAACTATATTATACATTACTTCCAATTTGACTTCTTATCACTCTTTTTCATTTCCTTGACTATTTGACTCTTTATACTTTGCTTTCTTGGACTCTAGTCCTTAATTCACTCTCTTCATTTATGTTTTTTTTTTTCCTTTTTCACCTCTTTGATTAGCGAAGAAATCCTCTACATCTCTAACGCACTCACAAGCAATACTTTATAAAAAAAAAAGAAGAAAGCAATACTTAAAAAAAAAACAGCAATACTTTATAAAAAAAAAAAAACCCCCCTTGATTTATGTTCACAAATCACAAATTGCATTTTGTTAGGTGGGAACATTATACTTAGGTAAGGTTTGGTGGGGGATTAGACATAATGTGTTGTCAAAACCATATTGGACCGGCTGATTCGATTGAAAACTAGTGTTATATCCGGTCCGGTCTGATTATAGATTATAACTAGTAGATTCCGAAAATGGTGCAAACCAGCCAAGAATCGGTGGAACCAGCCGAACCGATTGTGAACCAGTTTTAAATCGATTTGAACTGGTCTCGGTTTTATTTTTTAAAAATTTTTAAGGTTTTTTTAATTTTTAAGACAAAATAACATTATTTTTAGTACTATATTTTTTTTAAAAATTGTAATATTATATAAGTATTATTATGATATATAATTATTGAAAATTATAAATTTACTTAACAACTAATATAATGATGAATTTTTTATGAGATAATAAATGGATTATTAGTTGATTGTGATTATAGATGAATATTAACTTATTTAGATTTAAATAATGAGTTATAAAACCTATTAATAATTTGTTTATGGTAGATAATAGATTAGTAATTTAGTATTATTTAATTTGAAACTTTAATTAAACCATAAAATTTGTTTAAACTTATATTTTTTGTTTAACATATATTATTTTAATAACTACCAGTCTAACCCCGGTTAAATAATAGTTGAACCATTAAACCTTGAATCAGTGTCTTGTCCGATTCAATATCTGATTCGATTTTGATAACATTACTAAATAGTAACTATGGCTTTTGAAATAGTAGTAAACACAGTCCAACACATACTTCTTGAGTCAGTAACTTTGTCAATAAGAATCAGTATCCTTAAGCATCATTCTCTTCTTTATTCTCCTTAACTTTTTGAACTCCATTGCCATAACTTGTGCACAGTCATTTGGGATACTTGAGGGGGTGAGATTGAGACAATCTTAGTAGCAAGTTATATTCATGCATGACATTATTCATTTCACATAAAAATCACATTTGATCACATTAAATCATATAAACCAATAAATTGCCATATAATTCATAAAAATTTCGACAGTATAATAGTTTAGAAAGTGGACATCTCGGGGAATAACACCCCTCATATTACAGCCAAAACCGGTCAAGAAATCATAATTGTCTGTTGGGGAATAAAACCCCTCTTATTACAGCCAAAACCAATCAAGAAATCATAATTTACAATATGACAACCAATTTGTATCAAAGCGAAGCAATAAAATAACATATGCAAGAATATGTAAACTTAGCTACCTTTGATGACTTCTCTTGCCAATACCCTTTGCTTTCAATGATCCCACTTGTCTTCTTGGGCTTTCTCAAGTCCCTACACGATATTAAATAATGGCTCAAGCCATTGATTTCATAGCTCAAAACTTAAAGCTCACATAAAACCCTAAAATCCAAACTTGTTTATCTTAGCTTGTAACTTGAAACATATGCTTGTTCTTTAGGTTTTTGGTAATGGGAAATCCATTTTTGAGATCAAAATAATGAAATTCTCACTCTATGATCACTTAATATATTGGCCAAAATTCTGCCCTTAAGAGATTGAATAGAGTTTTCATAAAACTTGCTCAAAGTGGACCTAACTTATTTTCTCTTGCAAAAATCTTACTTTCTCATGCTTCTATGGTTTAAAAACATCATTCCTCACCCACACCATGCCTTGAATGAAATTTACAGAGGTTAGGGAAGGAAAGAACTTCATGAAAACTAAGCCAAACAACCAAGAAACTATGGTAAAGCACTTAAAGATATCAAGTTAGACACTTACTGATTTCCTTAGAATTTGCTTGCTATTTCCTTCTACTTTCCTTCTCCTTTTTCTTCCTCACCTTGGCTTCCTCTTCACTCTCCATTTTGGCAAAGTTTCCTCTCTATTTTCTTATGTGAATTTCATTCAGATGGTGGGGGTATTTATAGGCAACTAACCAAGTACTAATCTAGGTTACTTTTTTCTAATTACCTTACTTAATCTTAATCTAAACTTAGCCTTTAAGTTTATTTAAATGTTAAGACTTCCAATTTGGTCACTTGTAAGCTGCCAAGTGGCATCTAATTGAGGGGTAATATCTCTAAGATACTGTATAATTTTTTCAGTCCAGTAATACCTTGTGTTGGTTACTTTATACTTGAACCGATAAAATTACTTTTTGCAATGTAAATATACTTTATTGGTACATAAAGAAAGTAAACTTGTGTCTGATATTAATTTATTATGTTGTCTCTGAAAAACTCCTTTTGTGATGTCCAACTACTTTTCTTTTTACTTTTTTAGTTTTTACAAATCAAAAAGTAACTTTATCAGTATAAAATTACTGCTAAACTTTTGACATTGACTATTTCTATATCCTTAATCAACAACTCTCAGTGTCATATACCTTTGGACTCGTCTCGTTGAGAGCTTCGTTTTGACAATAATTTTATATATTTATAAAATTACCCCTAATTTAGACAAAATATAATTTTTAATTCTTTTGGGTCATTAGCTATAATTTTTCCCATGAACTTTTATACATTCTTTCCCGTAATACTTGATATTGTATGCCTGAACATTAAATTATAGTGTACATAATTTTTAGTGATAAAAGTGTTATTTTTTATTTTTTTCTTTGACAAGAAAAATTGATTTTTTTATTATATTTCATGTAAAATGGTGTCTATTTATTTTCGTAAATTCTTTATACAATTTTAATCATATAACTTTTAGAGATGTTACGCATTGACTACCACCTTTACCGACCGCTATCTCATTAAATAAAATAAATTATGTGAAAATGTTATTTATATGAGTTATTTTTATTTATATAATATATAGATTAGTTATATTAGTAATATGCATATTATAGTCCCTATGAAATAAATGATTCTTCTCTTCTTTCTATTTTCTCTTCTCATCTAAATATAAAGCGGAGAAAATATTTTATTCGCACTTTTCTCTCCTTTCTATTTTCTCTTTCTTTTATTTTCTCTCCTCCCATCTTCTTCTCCATCCAAACAAAGCATTAAGAAAGTTATAAAATGGGATCACTTAACTAGCGATATATCATAAGAGTCAAGACTATGTTAAGAAATGTCGATGTGTAAGGCAAGATTATTAGATAAACTTAGTATATTATAACTTATCATTCTTCATATCATTTTTTTAATTATTCAATTTTTATAAGCAATTTTAAAATTACACTTTTATTATATAATATGGCTAATACATTCAATCTATCTTGTAAATAATTGATTTCATGTAAGATTTAAGTAATTTTAATTTTGAAAAACTTTTAACAACCATTATAAATACTATTAATAATATTTTATAAGCAATACACGAATTTAAAAAAAGAATACAATATTTTGATACAGCTTAATATTTTAACAAGAGTATTAATATCTTCCATTAACATTTTTCTCAATATCTTAAATCATGAAAATAAATCAAAACTATCAATTCACTAAAAATAGTTTCGTATTTTAAAAATGATTCAAATTGGTTCTCAAAATAAGAAATAGATTAATTCATCCACTATGTATCAATATAAAAATAAAAGTTTTTCCCTCTTAATATATATATATATATATATATTGGTAAGGTAATTTTTATATATTTATTATAATAAATAGTATAACCATGTGCAATTACATTTTATTTTGAAGCCTTATAGACAACTGGGGCCTTCGGCAATTGCCTCAATTGTCTATAATGGCCCACAGACTTGTGAATAATTAGCTTTTAATATATGTCAATGGCGTTTGCAATTAATGTAACCGGTCCTATTTAGTGAAATAAGGGTGTTGATATTGTTGTTGTTAGTCAAGTTCTATGATATCACTATCTAAATGTTAGAACTGAAGACTAAATATACAATTGTGGTGTCAAAGAAATTAAACCAATTGAAATATCAGAAAACGGAAGATATAATATCAGTTAAAATGGTTAGAATTGAATATTATGCTGTGCAAAAGATAAGGAGGGCAAAGGAAGGAAATCAATGGTAGCAATTCAAACAAATGAGCAAGTTCTAAATATCACCGTCTAAACGGTTGGAAAAGTAAAAGAAACTAGATAAATATGGTTTAGAAGAAATTAAACCAATTGAAATATCATAAACAGAAAGATCTATGTGTTGTTGCTGCAACTTAGGAAGCAACCAATTTTTTTTAAAAAAGTAAAAGCTCATGTTCTTGAGTAAACAGAGTCAGAAACAGAAGTCTCACCATGCTTGAGAATTTCAGGCTTAGGTATGAGTGAGGAATCTAAAGCATCTGGATACGGGCATATCAACCCTCCAAGGCCCCTTAAGCATGCCTCTTGGATAGAATTATCTTGTTATGGAAGCAAGGAAAAGTTTGAGATGAAGCTTATACTTGGTGTCATGTACTTCATCATGTCTAGTACGGATTGCTAGATTTAGAAGATGCTTATCAAGTTAGCCTTAGTTGAAACGTCTTAGGTTCACAGTGATAAGTTGTTTCATGAAGTTTTGAAGATTAATTTAACAAAAAATCTGTACAAACATGTTCAGATTTGCAAACTCATCCACAAACTGTGTTTTCCTTGTATGACAAAAATTTCATTTTTCAACACTTTCCACATCTTCCCAGGGAGGATCTTGTAATTAGGTTACATATTTGCTTCTGTGACTGGTTGGCTGCACAGTAGAAAATGGTGAGAAACCTTTTCAATCTCTTGTCCTAATCTTAAATGTAACAGGAAATTGATATTCCTCAACCACAATTTCATAGTTAAGAATTCATTAGAGATAGCGTTTCAGTTTCCATCTCATTTTCTTCCAAACCAGACAGGGGCTTAGTCATTGAATCCAGCATGGAATATATGTCTCTTGTTTCTGGGTGAGAAGAATCACCAACAAGAAACTCATGGAGAATACCATTCACCTCAATAGCACTACATCCAGGAAACTTTCTGATTCCCAAATCTTTCATCTTGCTTCTCACCTTGCTCACGTCCTCCCATCTGTCAGCAGAAGCATAAATGTTAGCCATAAGTGTATGAAGACCGGAATCACCACTATATTCAATATTTGCTAGTTGCTGAGCAATCCTTTCACCCATGTCAATATTGCCATAAAATCTGCAGGCACTCAGCAAAGCTCCATAAAGTGGAATTGTCATCTCGTTGTTTTGATCTGGTAACTTCCTAATTAACTCCTCTGCTTCATGTAGCAGTCCAGCTCGACCAAGAAGATCAATGAAACACCCATAGTGTTGCACCTTTGGCTCAATTTGATATATTCCTTTCATGGAATAAAAGATCCTGCGCCCTTCTTCTACCAATCCCCCGTGACTGCAAGCACTTAGAACACCAATAAAGGTGATGTCATCAGGTCTTGTCCCAAATTTTTTCATTTCTTTAAAGAGTTCAAGTGCTTCGCTTGTCTTACCATTCATTGCAAGACCACAAATAACAGAAGTCCATGTGGCTGTATCCCTTTCCCTTAAACTATAGAAAATCTCCATAGATTTCTCTATGCAACCACATTTTGCATACATTTCAATAAGGGCAGTACCAACCACAGCATCCACCCTTATTTTGTGTCCATCTATGTAACCATGAATCCATTTGCCTTGCTCTAGAGCTCCCAACTGAGCACAACCTGTAAGGAGAGTGACAGCAAGAAATTTATCTGGTTTGATTCTTCTCATCTGCATCTCTTGAAATAATTCAACTGCCTCATCAAAGCGATTGAATTGCGCATACCCATTAATCATAGCTGTCCAAAGAATAATATCCCTTGTTGGACTTTTCTCAAACAAATCTCGAGCTTCATCCAGTTGACCACAATTTACATACCCATTTACCATACTTGTCCAACAAATCACATTTTTCACATGCATCTCATCAAAAATTTCCCGGGCTATGCTTACACAGCCACACTTGCAATACATGTCCACCAGTGCATTGCCCACTATAGTTGTTAAAAGGAATTCATTTAAGACATAACTGTGAATTTCCTTACCAAGGTCCAAATCTTTTAATGCTGTACAGGCTGATAGGGTACTTATTACTGTAGCTACATCAGGTTTTTCATTGCTTTCTTCAAGCATCCGCCGAAAAATATTAATGGCATCTTTGAATCTCCTGCACTTTACATAACTTGTAATCATGATATTCCAAGAAACCTTATCTCTCTCAGGCATTTTTTCAAATAACTCTTCGAAACTACCTACTTTACCCAATTCAGCATACATTTTCATCAGTGAGTTACAAACATAAGTATCAAACTCAAGCCCAGTCTTCACCGTGAAGCCATGAACCTTCACAGCTTCATTAAACTCTCCAATACAACCAATAGCCTTGAGAACAAAAGGGTATGTATAATTATCTGGCCACAAACCATCTTTCCTCAGTTGACTAAATAGGGAAATGGCTTCTCTGAAACTACCCTTTTCCACAACGGCTTTGATCATAAGATTGTATATATACAAGCATGGCATCTGAATGTAGTTAAAGGTTCTGCGTGCATAGTGCAAGTCTCCAACAGATGAGTCTGTACAGATGGCCATAAGCTTGCAGAGGGCGTCACTGTTTTCATGTAGACCCACAACAAACATTTGAGCCTGAATTTGCTTAAGCTGGTACACTGATTTGCAACTTTTGAGAAGGCCAATGCATGTTCTCTTGCCCAGTTTTCCACTGTGTGACTTAATGAGGAAAAGAACATTATTGCTATAGATAGACATAACTGGAAGTTATGTTGAGCAATGCGAATAAATTTGAGAATAACATAAAATTTTGACCTTGTCCCCTCGTTTCAGATCATAGTTTGAACTCTCGTATCCTTCCTTCTGTTTTCTTCTTGTTTTCCTCACATGGCATCCGTCAAGTATCATTGATTTTCTTCACTAGCTAACTCTGGGTATCCAAATTTGCAGATGTTATAATCATCAAGAATCAAGAAATAGAAGAAAAACCCTATGGAAAATCCATTCAAAGAGCATGGATAAAAGGGGGAAAAGTTGGTAGCTAAAATTTTACCATTATTCAGGGTGTATACCAAACTACTACTTAAACTAAGCAGGACTAGGAAATGAGAGCATGTTTAAAATTTAGGGCTTAGGCTAAAGAAATCACTTCTTTGCAACCGTCAAGTCCTTTATGTGCAATTTCTTAGTATAGGAGAAGAAGGGACATCATTTTGTTTCCTTAGGCTAAAGAAATTACTTTTTGAATGATTTTTTTTTTATTTCTGTTAAAATTATTTTTTTTAAAAAAAATCAAAGTTAGTATTGTACATTAATAATGGCAGTAATACCATTCAAAGAAAAAGGGCCAAAAAGAAATATCAATTTAAAAAAAAAAACCGAACAAGTGGTGCTGGTGGGTGAATGTTATATTTTAAAGCGAAAAAAGAAAAACCAAAATAGAAGTTATGTTGAGTTACTGACGAAGCCAATAAGAAGTCATATTTGTTAAACAACTCAACCTAATATAAGGAGTCTCTCAACACTTTCAACAATTGGAATATCAGTATTATAGTTCTCTCAATCACTTAGTGATAGTGCGAAGCACATCTAAGTCCAAGTTCTATTAAATCTTTCATTTAAAATTATGTTTTCTGACGTTAGCGCTATCCTTAAAGGACGATACCTACGGGAATCTCTTTTCATACTTGATATTTCTTCCAAGCTCAAGAAAGCACCAATTTTGTGCCTATGTACCCAAAATCATAGGACTACCCTTTATCCCCGATTTTGATGATCCAACTCTTCATTATTTTGAATTATGCAAAGCAAAAGTCACCTTTACAAGTCATACAGTCTTCATTAGACACTCACCTGATGCAGCATCCACCACTCAAGTATCATATAAAGCATCTCATCATATGAATATACGGGCATCCCATCATGTAAAACAATTGGAAAATCAGTATTAAAGTTCTCTCAATCTTTCATTTACAATTATTTTTGTGGAAGTTAGCATTATCCTAAAAGAATCATAACTATCAGCACCTCTTTTTCATACTTGATGTTTCTTCAAATCTCAAGAAATCACCTATTTTGCGTCTATGATACTCAAATTGCAGGGTCAGTAAGCACGAGCATACCCTTTATCCCCCATTGTTGATGACTCAGCTCTTCATTATTTGGAGGTAAGCAAATAATAAGACCCGTTTACAAGACATGCAGTCCTGATTAGACATGCACCAGATGCAGCATCCACCACTCCTTGCCTAGAGTAGGGCCTTGTACAAAATAAAGGACTCATTTTTACTGAATAGTCACCTAGTCAACACTCAATGAATTTTTTACATGAATGGAGTACACTTTATAATGCTAATCAAATAACCCCCTGTCCCAATTATTGAATTTGTACGACATAAAAAAAAAGCTCAAATTATAAGGGGAAGGTATTCACAATTAAGACATAGCTGGGCAATATAAAATCAAACATTCTCCAATTCAAAAACAAAACACAATAAAGTAGCAGCCTCACTTTCCGAACTGAGAGAAAAAAGAAGCAAAAACAAAACCATTTCTGACAGAATCACGGAATGTTAACTAGAATTATTGATGAAACATACATCGCTCTATGCATGGGAGAAGCAAAGACTGAAAGCAACCAAATTCAAAGTAGAGAAGGGAGGGAGTGGAATAGGATGATTCTATGAAATGCAATGGAAAGTCATATGTCATTCCATTTTTGGGGAGTTTAATGAGAGAAGAGAGGGAGTCCATTTATCATTGTTTGGAAGTAACCATAAAAATGAATGGAATATAATGAGCTATAAATTATTTTTCCAATACAACCCTAGTACTCAAACTAAGAAAATAAACTCATCTACGATGGAGAAAGGGAAAAAAAGAAGACTAACCTGAGCCTCTGGTGGAGAGAGTGAGGGAAATCGATTACAGAACTCCAGTGGATAGAGTTTGGTTGGGATATCGGTTCGAGAGCTGCAGCAACGACCTTCAACAGAGCTGCTTACACGAGTTCTGAACGGCGATGGCGGGACAGGCTTCAAACGGGAAAACGCGGAAACACAGATTCAACATGCGAGTGTTCCTGGAACTGGGGTAGCAAACGCCATAATTGCCATTTGCCACTGTATTGAAATATTGAGGAAATTCCTCCAAAAAAAAAAAAATTGGGGAAATTCCAAACAGCAAAATAGGTTAATAGAATTTACTAAATTTCTAATAAGAAGTTTTTTTTATTCTACAATATAATTAAGATACAGTGGCTTATCATTTTTATCTTTTATTTATTAGATTATTAATATTGGAACTTATACCATATTTAATGAAATGAGTTGAATTAATAGAAGTAAAATTAAAAATTTTAATTATTTTTAGAAATTTAAAAATGTAATAAATATTTTTTAATATATATGAAATCATCCTATTATCTTATAATATGGTACAGAAAAAATATTAATTTAAAAAAAATATGAGAAAAAAATATTTTTACCAATATTTTAAAGAGGTATGGGATCTTTTTAGTCTAGATTATTGAGAAAGAACATGTGAAGTTTAAAATTTTTATAAATTATTTAATTGAATAACTTCAATTACTTAAATTATTATTTTTTAATTTCATAATGTTAAAATCAAATTTTTTACTTTATATCTCACTTGATCTTATATATATGTGGATATATATATCCAAATAAATTTAAACCATTTAAAAATGCTCAAGAAGGACATCAATCAACACTTGTGCATCTAACTCAGCATGCACATCGTTAAAGCCATAGCCCATAGGAGCTCCAAGTTATCACCATTAGGATTATCAGTGTAACCCGGTGCTAGGCCTGATATGATATTATGCTATATTTTCCATACTCGTTGCTAAACCTGACTTGGGCTAACTCAATTCCTGTTTTGGGCTATACTGAGTCTCGATTGGCTCAATTAAAAAACAATACCTAAAAAAAATCCTCAAAATTAGTCAGGCCATTGTGAGTACGACAAAAACTTTTTTAAATAACTGGTTTACTGAAAATAAGTCAGACAAATGGATCATCCTCTGAAAAAGCCCAAAAAACAGAGATGGATAGATCTAATTAGAAAGCCCAAAACCTAATATCAACAAATAAGGTCCAAAAAGCAAAATTATACTTTGTGACTGTGTCAGTCGAGTTGAAGTAGTTGGATCACTCTTCCAAAGACCCGATACAGTGGCCTGGCCCAATTTTTTCATTCAGGCCCTTTTAAAAAATTCTGACCCAACCCAAAGTCATTGGTTGAGATGGGTTCATTAAGCTAAATGAACATCGGACCATCGCTATCAGGAAAAACCCCAAGGCTAATCAACACTCAGAAATATTCACCAAAAGTTCTTGGAAAATTTACTCAATTATATCTTATCATTATATTTTTATTTTTTATCTCTATTAAAATGCACCATGTGCCCAAAAAAAAAATGCGCCATGTACATTCACCTTTTAAAAATATAAATAATTCAAATTGATTTCTTCAACCAGTATATCAATATAAATCATCAATATAAAATATAATTTTCTTTTTTGGAATGGAAAAGCGATTACCCATTCCTACACATTTCTAGCACCTTCAAACAAAAAGAGGGGGCTTACTAGAAGGAGCAAAAGAATTGATCACAATCAAAAGCATATTGAGATAAAAGAAAAGCAACTCGGTTAGCTTCACTAGTGAGCATCAGCTATGATATCCTCGAAAGGATGATTCGTAGGATTAGAACGTGAGAGTAAAGTGATAGCATCTTCATTTGACAAACTATATTATTTATAAGTTATAAATAATATAACTTGTTTTTTAAATTTTATACGAAGTATCGCACATAGATCTTAATTAATTAGCATTAACCTTCTTTCGCTTAACCTTTTCAAAATCAAACTCTCCTTCTTCTTCATCATAATCTTAATATTGTGAATACATTAATGATGTTTTAGTTGGTCTTGGATAATAGACTTATCAAACATTGATAATTAAAAATTGCATTTTTTCAAGGCATAATATAGTTTTGTTTAAGGCAGAGTTGGCTCAATATTCAGGAACATGATTACTCTGTAATGCTTTCAAAGGTTCCCCAGCTGAAGGAGCATGATGATTAATATATACAAATGTTTAATTTGTATCATATAATTTTTTTTTTGTAAAGTTAATTTTATATCTATTCCATGATATGCTGTTTACTAAAATCTTAAATGTATCCTGTGTAACGTATGGTTCTAGTTTAATTGAAAAGAAATATGGAGGACTTGCACAAGATCAAAGTAGACAAATGAACAAGCGTTCTATTTTTAAGAAAGCGACTATATGCAATATTATAATAAAATTAAATAATTGAGCAAATAACAAGCACTTCAGCCTTTTGTGAAGAAATTGTGCGTTTGTGTGTGTAGAATTTAGTCAACATTGTGAATTAAAAAAGAATTTAGTCAGCCATTGAAGGTATCTACATTGAATAGGTCAGGACTCAGGATAGTCAAATTGGAGTAAAGCTCATCGAAATTGGATGAAGACCGTGTGGTCCTCAATCCTCATTGTTAGCTTGATTGATTGGAGAATATTTTTATAAACGAGCACATTGTCCCACCATCCATGTCCTATTATTTTATTTTATTTTTTTAATATTTGTTACGTTTTCTAATTATTACTCAATATTTTCAATTATTTTTAAATTAAGAATACATGAGTCGTTAATTTCATCTTCAAAATTATTTTTCATTCATTTCATTTTATTTTATACGATAGAGGAGTAATAGTTTTTATTCTCTATGTTCATGTCTTCATGCATTTGAATTAATATAGAATGACACAAATGAATATAGTTGTATATTTATCTTTATGAATGCAGAAGAAGGGATTGGATTAGTTATCCTTAGGCCTTATTACAAAATATTATATCTAAATTCAAATTAGTCTAAATTAATGGCAAACAAGACTGTCATTTAATTTATTTAATAATTAATAAAAGATAACTATACTAATTTTAATAACATTTGCCTGTCTTGTAATGGCCAAGCTTTGCCTTCAAGTGACCACCACTAGCCAAAAAAGTTCTTAATTTCTTATTATAACCCTTTGAAATTTGAAAGACCCAACGGACCCAGCCATTCATTGAGTGAAAGATTCTCTTATCTTCTTCACATCACTTCACTTTCTTTGCTTTAAAACACACACACACACGCACGCAGACACACACACACACACACACACAACACCCACCCACCCACCCCACACACATGCCTCCAACTTGTTGGCTTAAATGTCAAAAGGCTTTCCGATGTGGCTGGCGCAAATATATTCTGCAATAGGCAACTCACAAGCCACAACTCCCAGCAACAATTATTCCTCACTCGCCACGTGCCTTCCTTGTGATAGAACGAGCCCTACCTCCTTCTGCTATCCTATTTATTAGGCCAATCTCTCTGATCCATGATCAAACCAACCGTAGCCTTATACCTAAATTACAGCTTCTTCTTCACTATTTCATTTGCCTTAGTTCCCAAAACTCTCTTTTACAATGGAGTCCTTTTGCAATAGAGTCATTGATGCCCCATGGAGAAGGAAGAAGCATGAAGATGATGATGAAGTGTATGAACAGTATGGTACTGGTGGAGCCTGCAATATTGAAGGTGGTGGTGGTGATGATGATGATGATGATGGAGACTATGATTATGCCCCAGCTTCTTGATGATCAAGGGATCACTAAAGCTTAAGTTCTTGTGTGTGGCTTCTTAATGAATTCCCCTCAAGTTTTGTAATAGGGATTGTGTGGGAATTAATTGAGTTGTAACAAAACCATTTGGAAGAATGAGGGGTCATTATGAATTATAAGAAAGTAGTTTAATTACTTTAATTTGCATGTTTTTGGTAGGGAATGAAACTATCCGTTTTATCAGTTTATGCCATCTAATGGACTCTCTTTACATCATTGCTTTTACAATATTCTATTCATATCAATTTATGATTCTGCATGCAAAATTTAAATTAAAGAATCACACATTCAATAAAAATTACATTTAAATATTTTAATAATAATTTTTTTTGGAAGACAAAATTTTAAAAAATTTTTTTTTACTGATATTCCCTTAACTTAAAAATTTATAATATCTGTACCATCAATAAAAGATAAACTATAATTTAAATATGTAGAGAATGATAATTTTTTCCTTAAAAAAGTATTTAATTTATCTCTATTCTAATTTATAGCCATTGGACTGATTTGATCTATTACTTTATATATTCTTTTCTCACTAAAATCAGGGAGATGCAGTATATATTTATTAATTTTCCTCTAATCATTAGATTGATTTAACGACTGATAATTAAATGGAGATGATCCAAATTAATTCATCTCTTTCCATTCTTGATCTCTCTCCAACATGATCGTGCAATCGATCATTAGCGAGAGTCATGAGAGTCATCTTTTCTTTCTCTAAATATGTTTTCATATCCAAACTCCACAACCAATACTAATAGGTGCATTGCTCACAAGCCAAAAATAACATGGTTCATTATTCAAATTCTATGTAGCATACAAAAAAGTAAACAAAAAAAGAAATCTAATTTTAAAAATAAACACAAATTAATTAATGGGTCAATAGATTCAAATTGGAATAAAGCATACTGAGAATCTAATTCATCTCAAGTATACTTCACCGTGGTGATGTAGAGAGAGATAAGCTTTATAATTGTGGTTCTTACTTCTGTGCATGTAAACCTACAAATATGGGACTCACTGTTTTCTTTTTATGTATCTTTCACTACTTTATCTCATATATAAAGTATTTCAGAGGATTCAAATTAATTGAATAGTTGTTCTTATGATAATGTGGCTTCGATTGGTTGGAAAAGAGCTTGGCATAAAAAAGCATGCTGTCCCCACGTTCGACGTCTTGTTTGGTACAGTGTAAAAAATATTTCCTTTCTTTTATTTTTTAATATTTTTTAGGGTTTAATAATGATAAATTTATTTATCTTTCAATAATACTTTTTCTTTTTTTTAAAAATAAGAGCACCAAAATTTAATTTTTTTATTCTAGCATTATTTATTGGAAACGGGTGTGATTAGTTTTGGTGAGTTATTTATCCTTGGTTATGAATTATTATTACAATGCAAAATTAGTCTAAATTAATACTGAACTAGAATGTGAGGATGTGATACATATCTCATGCTTGATAAGAGCGTAGGTGAAAATCTCACTATCGATATAAGGGCTTTAGTGAAGGGTAATTTGCGAATATTTTTATAAATGCTGAGTTATGAGGCCTATTTAACTCTAGTATGAGATTTTGAGCCCCAACTCACCTAATGAAATGTGATTTAATGGCAGATATAACTTGCATTTCCTTCACTAATTAACAAGGTTTGTTCTGGCAGTGTTGTTAAAGGGCATGCCGAGCCTTCAACTGACGATCACTAACCAAAATGATTCTTATTACCCATTAATTGAAAGACCCAACACTCGCATGCCATTCCCTGTATGCCAGATTCTCTTCTCTTTTTGGCCACTTCACTTCACTTTAGTTGCCTCTGGCTGACATGTGTCTGCTACACCAACAGGCACACGCCCGCACACACTCACACACACACACGCACACCTCCATCGTGTTTGCTTAAGTGGCGAAAAGCTTTCCCATGTGGCTGCTACAGAAATATTCGATAGTAGGCCAAGCTCACAAGTCACGAGTCGCAACTCCAAGCAACGATTATTCCACACTTTGAACGTGTCTTCCATGTGTTAGTACGAGCCTTACCTTCTTCTGTTTCCCTATTTATAAGCCCCATCGATCTTTCTGCTTCAATATCGATCAAACTAACCGTAGCCATATACCTAAAGCTAGCTTCATCACTGTTTCATTTTGTTTAGTTCTCAAGGCTTTCTTCTACAATGGAGTCCTTTCACAGCGTCATTGATACCCCATGGTGCAGGAAGAAGCATGCAGATGATGATGATCAAGTTTATGAACATTATGCTTCCGGTGGAGCCTGCAATAATAGTATTGAAGGTGATGGAGATGATGATGATGATGATGATGGAGATTATGACTATGCACCTGCTGCTTGATAATCAAAGGATCACTGAAGCAAAATTAAGTTATGTTTTTATCTTTCTGCTTTCTTATTGAAGCCCCCCAAGTTTTGTAGTAGGGATTGTTTAATTTGGGAATTAATCAACTTTTAACAAATACCAGTTGGGATATTTTTGCGTCATGTTCTGTGGTTGTAGGAATGTAGTTTGATTAGTTTAATTTGCATGTTTTTGGGAGGGAATGATTGCAGTTTATCAGTTTATGTCACCTAAAGGACTCTCTTTACATCATTGATTTGCCATTCTTGTCAATGTATGATACAAGAAAATTTTCACTTGAGGACCTAAATTTGATAAAATTGACATTAAAAGACTTAAAAAAATAAAAAATTATTTCGTAGGATTAAAGTTAATTACCGCTCATATTATTCTCCGAAGTTACAGACTCAGAAGATCGTTTTCGAAATTTAGAAGATCACGTTGTAATTTTAAAGAGCGCTACTACAGACATGTCAATTATAAATTGCTAGTTTTCATTATAATAATATAAATATAATTTACGACAGTTTGTTGTGTTTTTCTTTCTTATCTTTGTTTTTTTTATTGAGCAGTTTGATGTTCTTTTTTGGCTCTCAGACGTCAGGTGATTGAGAGAGTATAAAAGCGAACAATGTCATCTAGACAGGACACACGAACAAATCCTCAGATGGACACAGACCTACTGACAGACTAACTTTCAGACATCGTCTATCTCAGACAAAACTCAACCTTTGTAGCCATGTGCTTTTTGTAACGTCCGGCCGCTATTCAGGATTGACGACTGTCCCCACAGACCAACACAAGCCATTTCGGTGTGCTTTGTCCTCACTCACACATCTCCTTCCCAGGAGGTCACCCATCCCATAATTGCTCCAGGTCAAGCACGCTTAACTGAGGAGTTCTTAAGGGATAGGCTACCGAAAAAATAGGTGCACCTTATTAGTATAGGTAGTACCTATCAATTCCTTTAAGCTATCCTTAACCGTATAGTCCCATACCTATACAGTCTCTGGATCCCTCTCGTTCTGGTATGTATTCGATTCATTCATATGCCCCTCCCGCTTAGAAGCCTGCCAGGAGCCTTTCCTTGTCGGTGCCTCATTACTTTCTCCTCATTACTTTATCTGAAGCCCCACTATTCTTGCACCGACGATCGCTCCCCGCCCTCGTCAGCGCCCGGATGTCACATGCCCACCAGCTTCCGCTTGGTTCGTCCCCGAACCATACCGTACTGAGAGAGGCTGGGCTCTGATACCAACTGTAACGTCCGGCCGCTATTCAGGATTGACGACTGTCCCCACAGACCAACACAAGCCATTTCGGTGTGCTTTGTCCTCACTCACACATCTCCTTCCCAGGAGGTCACCCATCCCATAATTGCTCCAGGTCAAGCACGCTTAACTGAGGAGTTCTTAAGGGATAGGCTACCGAAAAAGTAGGTGCACCTTGTTAGTATAGGTAGTACCTATCAATTCCTTTAAGCTATCCTTAACCGTATAGTCCCATACCTATACAGTCTCTGGATCCCTCTCGTTCTGGTATGTATTCGATTCATTCATATGCCCCTCCCGCTTAGAAGCCTGCCAGGAGCCTTTCCTTGTCGGTGCCTCATTACTTTCTCCTCATTACTTTATCTGAAGCCCCACTATTCTTGCACCGACGATCGCTCCCCGCCTTCGTCAGCGCCCGGATGTCACACTTTTACAACAAACAACCAGACGACATTCTGTTGATCAGCACTCACATGCACAACCTGGTTGTAGCCACTCACACACTTTTCTGAGGAAACATATGACAGCACAGAGTTACCAGGCTGTAGTCCCGGTGATGCAACCTAATTCATTTCCAACTTCTTCGACAATCCAATATTCATTCAAAAACACCGCTATAATGTGTTTTCCAACATATGAATTTGGGCTATCAATTTGCCAGGATTTGGTTCCCAGTGGCACAAGTGGGGTTTTTGTTCTTTCATTGTGTTTTGTTATCTTCATCTTTAGTACATGTCACACTATTATTTTTTGCTCTTAAATCGTCAATTTTGTAAGGATCATTTATCATTAATCTTTTTTAGGCCTTGTTTAATTCCATTTTGCTTTCATATCTAGGAAAATTGTGACAAAGAACCTTAGGGATCTACAGCACTGATTAAGAAGTTAGGTAGTTTGTCATTATTAATTTAATTAAAGTTATAGCACACTTACTTACACTTCACATGACTAAGTTCACAAAAACTAGCCAAACATGTATAACCAAAACAAAGCCTCAATTCAGAGTACTTGGTAGCACTAAATAGGACAGGCTCTTGCAGACTAGAGAAGCAAAATTAATGGGAATCAATGAGAAGAATGTTTGTGTGAGTTTAGAAAAAAAGAACAACCAACCATTACTATAGCACGCAACCTCTATCAAAATATTTAGCAAGCCATTGGCATGCTGAACAATGTCTCTTAGTTTAATACTTGCATAAATAGACGCGGCCCATTGGTTAACACCCATATATATGTCTCCATTCCTATGAGTTAAGGATAATTATTCTCTTTGGCAAAAAAAAAAAAAGGATAATTTTTCTCTGCATAACCATAGAACATGGATAGAAGTACTTAAATCATTTCCATATTTTCTTTCCGTATCTCTCTTCCTATACAATCTCCTTCATACATTTAATTTAAACAATGGAAGATTGTTGATAATGATATTTAAATAAATCTATTATTATTTAATCACCATCATAATAACTATTGTGTTCTTCCTTTTAAAAGCATTTCACTTGTAATAACAAATATGCATATCATTAAATCAAATATAATAAAATATAGGAACAGTATCCAGCAACCATTGTAATACTTGGAAGGAGTGTCTAATGGTAGTGACAAACATGTGGCTTTCATTTGTCGCAGGTGTTATCTGTATTTTCCACCACATGTCCCGAACTGATGGAAAGTCATACCCTGTCCATGGAGATTGAACCAGGCAACAGCCAGGATTTATTAAATCGTTTAGTTGGATTATATAATTATGTTTGATTAATTTGTACTGTACATTTTAGTCCCTTGAAATATTGTAAATAAATTATGTCCACTTAAAGCATTTTAGGTGAGACAACTGGTTACCATCGATATGCATGTGGATTATTCTCTTGCTCTTATTTGCTATGTGGACTTGGGACGTTCATTGATTCACATATCGTCAATAATTGTACTCATTTTTACCATATAAAAATAATAAATTAATTAAAACAACAGTAAATTTAATTTTTTTATTATTTTTTTCATATACATAAAGAAGTTCTTAACGTAGGTGGAGGTCCAGGTTTTTCTTTTTCTTGTTTATCATTGACTGAGATACTAGTTCAAACACTCATTATATATTCTGGCCAAAAAAAAAAACTCATGATATATATATATATATGCAAAGTCACTTTTCTGACTTTATTTGGTTTTTTAATCTTACTTTATTTGGCATATTACTCACTAATTTTATTTTTTAAACAGAATGTGACTTTTTCGCTTTGCATTGAATTTGAAAAGTAAATCGCACTATTAATACTTTATAAATAGTGTCTGTATATCAGTAGTATATATACGATCTCTTCGCTGTATGGCCTTATTTTCTTCCTCCACTGTCCAGACAGATGTGGGTTATCTGTTAGTTTTAATTAACCACTGAATAAGTGACACGTGCTTATTTTGCCCAACATCAACGTTTCATCCTCTTCTTCCTTGACCCAAAACACTAGTTAAGGGTACTAAAAGGTTAACAATAGCTTTGTCTAACTCTTCTTGTGTCTTTTTGTTTTCCATGTTTCATAATTGAACTCATGTAGCTAAGTGAGTTCATTAAGGAAAAAGCTCACTTGATTTGCTTTAACATTTAGACTTTATTGGACTTGATCAAATATGGCACAAGGTAACCATGCCTTTCTATGATATTTTATATATTCTATTCTATAAAGGTTTTTCATTCACAATTTTGTTGCCTTTTTTTTTTAGTTTCCACGAATCACCAGAAGAGATAAGTCCAACTCCAAAAAGTAAATAGCAAATATATATCCTTTCTCAAAGGATTCCGAGATAACACAATAACACATCATTCTTGTGCTATACTTGCTTTTGTATGCAGTTGCTCCAACGTGTTTGTAAGCGTCAAAATGGATCCCATTTTAGTTATAGATTCTCCAAAATAGAAATGGATAAGATTTTAAGACTTTTTTTTTAAATTTTTTCTATAATATTAACATATATAACACGCAAGCACAAGTCATTTAAATGTATATATGTACACTCACATGCGAACACGCACACCCACACTTATGCTAAACATGATTGAAGCTATTGATTCATTGAAAAGGCTCTGTTGTTTTTCACAAGAGCTTCAACAAATGCAGGCAGGATCCCATTTGATTAGCTCTAATTTGTCAAAAAAAACTGTAAGCCTTTAGTTCCTCATCATTTGGTCTTCATGTAGCGGATAAAATTAAATTCCCTTCTGATTGATAAATCAAAAGTTGCATAGGATTACTTTTGTCACCTGGGTGTGATGCGAGACAATGTTACCTCATTAACAGAAGGATTGGAATTTTGTGTAGATGAATCTCTTCCGACCCTTCTTCCTACTGAAAATGCAGGGCGATAAGGGTTGGGAAAGATCAATGTGTCACTTGCAAGCATGACTACAACAGTGGACATGGTTGGTCTATCTGATGCGTCTTCTTGAACGCAAAGCAAACCAATGTGTATGCACTTCAAGACTTCACTTTCTATGTATGAATCTTCCAGCATTGGATCCATTAGTTCCAAGCATTTTCCTTCACACCACAAATTCCAAGCCTGCAAGCAATTGAGAATTCTTTGAGATTATGAAAACATTAATTCATTCAAATTTAATTTCACGTTAGGAGCAATGGTTCTTGATGTTAGGAGAATCTATGGTTCTGAATTGTCAGATATATTTTCTAAAATATAAACAAAATAAAAGTTCGTGATTCAGTATACTAAATAGTTAACCTACTCAACAAAGATTAATATGCAAGAGGTTCTGTTCTGTTTTATTTTTCTAATGAAGTAACTTGTATCTCACTATTTTTTTAGAACTAATTTAAAAATACAGATCTAGACCAAATTATTAGTTTAGTTCTTGGTTGAAGTTTCTGCATAAGGTATGGCATGTCAGAGCTTTCAAAATCAATATTTTTGTGAGGTGGCGTGACAAAAATTATAAAACTTAAAACTAAATAGGAGTTTAACTTTTTAAAGATTTGGTCAGCACGTGTAAAATTTGAATTTTTTAATGATATGACAAAGGAAAAAAAAAAACTCACATAAATAAGAAGACTTTGACCATGTTCAGAGAGATAGAAACTACTACTCCTTGTTCCACATATGATTTCTAGTAGAAGAACCCCAAAGCTGAAAACATCCGATTTCATTGAAAATAATCCTTCCATAGCATATTCTAGAGCCATATATCCACTATTAATCAAGTCAAATAAAAGTTTCAATTATCCATGAACTAACATTTTCTAAACACCATAAATACTAATTTTCAAATAAGTTAATGTAAATAATGAAATAGGTTGTAGATGACACTTACTAAGTGCCCATTACTCGTCTTGTGTTTTGTTGATTTTGGGCTCCTACAAAAGTCCTTGCCAATCCAAAATCCGATATTTTTGGATTCATCTCATGGTCCAAAAGTACATTACTAGCTTTTAAATCTCTATGAATTATTCTGAGTCGTGAGTCTTCATGCAGATATAAAAGCCCTTTTGCAATCCCATTAATAATATTAAGCCTTCGTTTCCAATCTAGTTTCTTTTTATTTTCTTCATCTGACAATCACAAAGAAAAGAGAGTTATTTAGAAGAGCATATGAAGTAAATAGCAAGAATTGTTAGTTAGTGTGGAGAGATGGGGTAGTTTCTAGTGGTTGATTAATGATCAATAGGATTACCAACCTAGTCAGAGCAAGCTCATAGGCAAGAGAAGAGTTTGCAAAGAAATTAAGACCATGACACCGTTCTTTTAACGTATCAAAGGATGACTAGGACAATCACGTAATAGGTAGTAAGAGGTTTAACTATAAATTGAATGACTACATGAACAACATAGGCAATGTCAAGATAAGTCAAAATTAGGTGGATAAAGTTAGCCTTTAACTAATGATAGAGTGTAGAGTCCTTTCTCAATATAATGTGTCATGAAAGAAGAGTCGACTCAATCTTGCTATCATAGATGAGCCTAAGAGCATATTTAGCTTGAGAGAGAGAGAGAGCATCATCATGAGACAGTACTCCATGGCTACCCAATTTAGATTGGCAAGATCATTTATTTCAAAATTTTGATTAAAAATATGTTTGAGCTCACTAATTTCCATACAGCAATCGCCAAAGATAATCATATCATCAACATATAAAAGCAATAAAAGTAACTCCATAATTCATCATTTGAAGAAAAAGTACAGAGTCATAAGGAATGGAGAAGTTAATTGATTGTAGAACTAAAGAATGAGCATACCCAATGTTCACCACCAGGTTATACCACAAGCGTACGGGCCGAGGTAATAGTAAAGTGATGAGTGAGTATTGTTTCCACAGGGACTTTGATTAAAAGGTGATCAAGCGTTAGACATTGCATTTTCAATTAATTTGAGTAAAGTAATTAAAAGATTCACTATTGGATTAACTTCTAGTATGAAAGATAAGCATGTAAACTTAGCAACAAGGACAGCTAGGACTTGAAGAATTCAAAGAGACTTAGGATTATTCATTCCCCTTGTATTTCATAAATACCCAATTGAACTCCCGGTACAATTGTTCTTAATGCAAGATTATGTTAGTTAGGATGCCAATTTAGCTATATGTGCTCTCTTGAATCTCCACATAGCTGTTTAGTTTAATTAATTTCCTAATCTCTTGACTAGTTAATTAAACTCTTGAGTTCAATTCAAATCCTAAGTAACTATATGAGGTTAGTAAGTATATCTCTGCCCCATTAACAGAACTCTTCACTCAATAAAGTAAGATTCAAGTACTTGTTGAAACAAAAGTTTTGATGATTCCAAACCAACATTCAAGAGCTTGGATTGAAGATATCAACGGAGATCAAAGCTGTCTCAAGTGAAGATTTTCTTAGTACTTGCTGTTAGATCTTTTGTAGGATCCTTAGTTTTTGTTATGATTGGGTAGAAGATTTTGATTTGAAGAAAAGATGTTTTCAAACTTTGATTTTATGTTAAATCTTCAAATATTTGAAAAACACCCACAAACAGACGAAGGTTGAAAGTTTAAACTAAACTGTCAAGTTGGAAATTCGAACTTTGCCTTTGGAAATTCGAATTTCAAGCTAAAACTGAATAAGTCTGAAGAGATGGCTCTCTGTCAGACGAATTTTGGTTGTTCAAAATTCAAATTTTCATCTAGTCTGAAAGAGGCCTTTTGGTAACAGACGAACTTCACACTTTCAAAATTCGAATTTCAAGTAAAATGAAGTATGTAAAAACCAAAGAAATTTGTCTGAAACTATGATAAAGTGAATCTGAAATCAAAATGAAATTGAGTTTGATAAATGCTCTCTGACAGACAAATTTTGGTTGTTCAAAATTTGAATTTTCATCTAAGTCTGAAAGATGCTTCTTTGCAACAGACGAACTTTGAGTCTTTAAAATTCGAATTTCAAACAAAACAAAACTTGAGAAAATAGAAGAAATTCGTCTGAAACTATGTTAAAGTTCATCTGAGATCAAGAATGATTTAAGTTTCCAAAACTGCTCTCTGACAGACAAACTTTGAACATTAAAATTTGAATTTCAGAAGCTAAGTTCTTGAGTCTGTTTAAGTGAAACATTGACATACGAATGATAAGAACTTGCAACATTCGAATGATGAAATTAGTCTGAAAAGAGTCTCTCTGACAGACGAATTTCACCCTTTCAAAATTTGAATTTCGAAGAAAGTAATCTACTGTGCTTCTTTAAACGTTCAATGGACAGACAAATTTTGGGCATCCAAAATTCAAATTTCGTAGGCACTGTAGAAAATTAAAAACACTGTTCACACTTAACCGAAAAACTTTCTTCTTGAAAATTCGTATGTCACATTGTGAAAATGTGTTGTAAGTTTCAAAATTTGAATTTCACTTCATGAACAGACGAACTTCGTGCTGTAACGTTGGAAGCTTTAATCTTCGGTTCCTTCGAAATTCGTCTATTGACCAACCAAAATTCGAATTTCAGTATGTCAGAAACATTAAATACCGTTGGTAAACGGATAGTTTTTCAGAGTAACCGTTGGATAACTTCCCCAACGGATAGATTTAGTCTCTAACGGATATTAGAGACCTAAATCTATAAATACAACATCATTTAAAGTTGTGGGTAACAAATCAAACTTGTATATACTGAATTTCTGCTGAAACTTTTTCAAAAGCTTTTACCCTCTCAACCTCAATATCTGTACAAAAACTTTCATATCCATTCTGTTTAAGAGAGTTATTTCATTATAATCAATCTACTCTTCATCTGGGAGATAGATTTACTTGTGAGGGGTATTCACAAGGGGTCTGGGAAGCACATAGTGAAAGTGCTTGAAGAGTTTGAGAGAGCTCAAAAATAGAGCATACTCATGTACTGTGGCTTTAGCAAGAAGCCCACTGAAATTCTTGCTGTATAGTGGATAAATCTCAAGAGATGTCTTGGGGACTGGATGTAGGTGAAGTGAATAGACCGAACCAGGATAAATCACTGAGTTCTCTTCTTCTTATCTCTACTTTTCACCTTGCTCTGTTTTACGCATTGTTTTCATTATACTGTGATATCTTCACTTACTTCACTCTGTGCAGAAAAATTTCAAACTTTCCAATTCACCCCCCTCTTGGGAAGTCAGCCTTGCTAACAAGTGGTATCAGAGCCCGGATTCCCATTCAAAGGAACTCACAGTCCGGGAATTAAGATGGCTGGCTTTGGAGAGAGTATACTTCCTGAAGGGAACAATACTAACAGACCACCATGCTTCAGTGGAGAACATTATGGGTACTGGAAGATAAGGATGCAGATCTACCTCCAATCAATTGATCTTGACATCTGGTCAGTCATTGAAAAAGGAGATTTCGTCCCTGTGGCTCTAACTGAAGATGGAGGACACAAAGAGAAACTGGAAGCAGAATGGAATGATGAGGACAGAAGGAGAGTCCTACTGAATTTCAAAGCAAAGCATTGTTTAGTCAGCGCCCTAAACCAAGATGAATTCTACAGAGTCTCGCAATGCACCACTGCAAAAGGAATGTGGGATACTCTGCAGATTGCTCATGAAGGAACATCTGGAGTCAGGGAGAACAGACTGAACACGTGCATTGGGGAGTATGAAAGCTTCAGAATGGCTGAAGGAGAGACTGTAAAGGAGCTGCAAAAGAGATTCACCCTCATTGTGAATCAACTCAAAAGCCTGGGAAAGGAATACACTCAGTCTGAGAAAGTAAGAAAGATAATCAGAGCTCTCCCTCTGGAATGACAGCCCAAGGTGACAGCAATAGAAGAAGCCAGAGGAGAATCAATGGCTTCTGTCACAGCTCTCTTCGGCATCCTTGAGGAATATGAAGGAAAAATCAAAGCACTCAAGGAAGCTGAGCTGGACAGAAAGAAGAAAGGCCTTGCCCTCAAAGCTGCTGATGAAAAGGAAGAAGAATCTGATGAAGGAGATGAGCTGGATGAGGAAAATCTGGCTATGATGGTCAGAAAATTCGGAAGATTCTACAGCAAGAAGAAGAATAAGAGATTCTTCAAGAAAGAAGCTGCTGGAGAAAGCAAGAAAGAAACAAAAGAACCTGTGACTTGCTATGAGTGCAAGAAGCAGGGACACATAAAGTGGGACTGCTCCCAATTCATCAAGAAACAAGAAAAAGAAAAGAAAGCTGTTGACAAAGGGAAGAAGAAGAAAGCCTACATCTCATCTATATGGGGTAACAGCTCAGATGAGGAAGAAGAAGATGAGGATGAGATTGCCAACATTTGTCTGATGGCACTTGCTTCCAGAGAAGCCACACCCTCATGCAGCAGTGATCAGGAAGAAGAGGTATATGAATCTGAACCTTCCTATTCTGAATTACTGGATGCATTTCATGAGTTTCATGATGAATTCATTAAAGTTGCTAAAGAACTGAAATTGGCAAAGAAAAAGATAAGTAAGCTGGAGTCTCAAAGCATAGTTTCTGAAACTGTCTCTTTGCCTATTTCTGAATCTGTTTGCTGCACTTCATGCACTAAACTTAAGCAAACTAATGATTATTTAGTTAAAAGCATGTCTAGGCTTACTAGAGGTAAATATATGTTGTTTGCATTGATGGGGAGCTAAAGAATATCACAAGGAAAAGCTGGTCTTGGCTATGATCCATGTGCTATCAAGGAAAAGATTAGGAAGAAAAATTAGAATGCGTATATGAGACATTTTATGCATGCTAAGAACAATAAAAAGAAAAATGATGCATCACCTCACATTGAAACATATGATCAACCAAGGCATGCTAGACAAAAATATTATCTGCATTGTTTTCTTCCTGCTTCTCAATCTAGCAGTCCTTTCACTACCTGTCATTTCTGTAACAAAAAGGGACATATTTCCAGTTCTTGTGCTTTGAAGAAAAATGGACTTGGCAGGAAAGCTGAATGGGTTCCCAAAGTTGCACCTGCATCTAGGGAAATACCTACTGATCGAAAAGGACCCAAGCAAATTTGGGTACCTAAAAGGAAAACATAAACATTGTTTTGCAGGTCTGTCTCAAAGCTAAGAAAAGCAACAAATGGTATATGGACAATGCCTGCTCAAGTCACATGACTGGTGATAAGGAGAAGTTCATCACCCTTAGAGACAAGAAAGGAGGAAAGGTGACCTTTGGAGGTGATCAATATGGCAAAATCGTTGGTATTGGAATTGTGGGCAAAAATCCGGAAACATCCATTGAAGAGGTGCTATTTGTGATTGGCCTCAACCACAACTTGCTAAGCGTGAGTCAGACCTGTGACAGAGGAAACTGGGTGCTGTTTGACTCAAAGTTTTGCCTGGTCATCAGAAAAAGTGATCACAAAGTAATCCTCAAAGCTCAAAGGGATGGTAACTGTTATACTATTGACCTTGATGAACTTCCTCCCTTGGATTCTGTATGTTTAATTAGTCAGGATAATGATAGTTGGTTATGGCATAGGAGATTAGCTCATGTTAACATGAATTAATTGTCTAAACTGATTAAAAATGAGCTAGTAACTGGTCTACCAAAAATATCTTTTGAAAAGGATAAAGAATGTGATGCATGCTTAAGAGGAAAACAAACTAAATCATCCTTCAAATCTAAAAATGTAGTTACCACAACAAGACCACTTGAATTGTTGCATATGGACTTAATTGGACCATCCAGGGTGAAAAGTCTTGGTGGTAATCTGTATGTGCTTGTAATTGTAGATGATTATTCTAGATTCACTTGGACATTGTTTCTTTCCTCTAAAAGTGATACCTTTGATGCATTTGTAACCTTAGCTAAGAAAATGAAAAATGAGAAAGGTATTTCTATTGTGTCAATCAGGTCAGACCATGGAGGAGAATTTGAAAATGCATACTTCCTGGAGTACTGTAATGAGCATGGGATTGACCACAACTTCTCAGCACCAAGAACTCCTCAACAAAATGGAGTGGTGGAAAGGAAGAACAGAACCATTGGAGAGATGGCTAGAGCTATGCTGAATGAGAAGGAACTCTATCAAGTGTTCTGGGCTGATGCAGTGAATACAGCAAGTTACATCATAAATAGAGACTACATCAGACCAATCCTTGGGAAGACTCCATATGAACTGTACAAGGTAAGAAAGCCAAATCTGTCACACCTCCATGTGTTCGGGTGCAAATGCTTCATTCACAACAATGGGAAAGAAAATCTGGGTAAGTTTGATGCCAAATCCGATGAAGGTATATTTTTGGGCTATTCAAGTAGGAGTAAGGCTTATAGGGTTTATAATAAAAGATCAAATATAGTAGAAGAATCAGTGCATGTGGTTTTCATTGAATATGAAACTGTTTCAAAACATGTTACCAATAAGGATGATCTTTCTTTCAATTTTGAAAAACTGGGAATTTCTGACAAAAGTAAAACTGAACCTCCAAAGATATCTGAATCTGTTGACACAGAGGAAGATATCCAGGAGCAAGAGTTTGATGAAGAAAATAATGAAGAAACAACTCAAGAACTCCCTAGAGCTTGGAGATATCAAAGGAATCACCCTGTTAATCAAGTAATAGGGAATGTTCAAGAGAAAGTCAAAACCAGAAAATAGTTAAGGGATCAAATGCTCAACTGTGCTTTCATTTCTGAAATTGAACCCAAATGTGCTGAAGAAGCCTTAACTGATGAATACTGGATTATGGCTATGCAAGATGAATTAAATCAATTTGAAAGAAATCAAGTTTGGGATTTATTGCCCAGACCCAAAAATCATTCTGTTATTGGTACTAAATGGGTCTTCAGAAACAAACTTGATGAATCTGGAACAATAATCAGAAATAAAGCTAGATTGGTTACTAAAGGGTATAATCAGGAAGAAGGTATTGATTTTGAAGAAACCTTTGCACTAGTAGCTAGACTAGAGGCTATAAGAATACTGCTAGCATATGCATGCATGAAAAATATTTTATTATATCAAATGGATGTAAGAAGTGCTTTTCTGAATGGATATATCATGGAAGAAGTTTATGTAGATCAACCTCCAGGTTTTGAGGATTCTACAAAATCGAACCATGTTTATAAATTGAAGAAAGCTCTTTATGGTTTAAAACAGGCCCCTAGAGCATGGTATGAGAGACTGAGCAATTTTCTGACTGAAAAGGGGTTTAACAGAGGCAAAGTTGACACAACCTTATTTACTAAGAAAGAAAATAAAGACTTACTAATTGTTCAAATTTATGTTGATGATATTATTTTTGGTGTCACTAATGAGGCTCTTTGCAAGAAATTTTCTAAGTTAATGCAGGGAGAATTCAAGATGTCTATGATGGGTGAACTCAACTTCTTCCTTGGATTGCAAATTAAACAGCAAGGTGATGGTATCTTTCTTAGTCAATCCAAGTATCTATAGGAGCTGCTAAAGAAGTTTGGAATGGAGAATGTCAAGCCAATGGGAACACCTATGGCTACTGCAACTAAACTGGACATGGATGAGAATGGGAAGATGTTTGACATTGCTCAGTACAGAAAAATGATTGGATCCCTGCTGTACTTAACTGCCAGCAGACCTGACATTATGTTCAGTGTCTGCATGTGTGCAAGGTTCCAATCATGCCCCAAAGAATCCCATGTAACAGCTGTGAAAAGAATTTTTAGATATCTTATTGGAACATCACAGATGGGTCTTTGGTATCCAAAAGGCAATGGAGAAGACCTCAAAGGATACAGTGATGCTGATTTTGCAAGATCCAAAACTGACAGAGAAAGCACAAGTGGAACTTGTCAGTTCCTTGGAGGATCCCTAGTTTCATGGTTCAGGAAAAAGCAAAACAGTGTGGCCTTATCCACTGCAGAAGCTGAGTATGTTGCAGCTGGAAGCTGTTGTGCCCAAGTCATCTGGATGAAACAGCAGCTTGAAGATCTTGAGGTTAAAATAAAAGAGATACCAATCATGTGTGACAACCAAAGTGCTATAAATATCACCAAGAATCCTGTCATGCATTCAAGGACAAAACATATTGAAGTTAGGCACCACTTCATAAGAGATCACGTTCTGAAAGGAGAAGTCAGATTGGAGTACATCCCAACAAAGGATCAAGTTGCTGATATACTCACAAAACCTCTGCCAGAAGACAGGCTTTGCAAAATAAGGAGAGAATTGGGAATGGTAAACCCCAATGAACTGTAAGATATTTTTGTGCAATTCTGTCTTTAGAATTTTCAATATTAGAATCAATTCTAACTTGAGCATCGGAGTATGTTTAATTTTAGGTGCAGGTACTCCTTGTGAAAATCAATGGCTAAAAAGTTTGAAAGATTGGAGAACTCCAGATTGAATCAACCAGAAAGTGAAGAGAATGACAATTATTCTAAGTTATTGATTCATTCTGTAAGTTTTAAGGTTGAAATTTGTATGTTGTTTGATTGCTAGATGAATTTCATTGATAATATGTGTTTTTGAACTGGTCAACATGGTCAACATTCGAATTTTAGTTGACCAATAGATGAACTTCGGCCTGTTATGCCTTGGAACAATTCTCTGTAATGCCTCAAAATTCGTTTGTTGAAGCTTGAAAGTTCGAATTTTCAAAATCAGAAATTTCAAAGTTATGTTTGTCCATCACTGTTATACAAATTATTACTTCTTAACATACGAATGTTGGACAATCTTAACAAAAGTTGAAAAATTTGAATTTTCAGTTCAAAATTTGTCTGTTGAATCATGTCCTTCATGTTGAATTCTTGAAAGATGCAGTTCTGCATGTTTAATTCATCTGTTGATTGATAGTTTGATTGATGCCTGCCTTTTTCTTTTCAACATTCGAACTTTGGTGGAACAAAATTCGTCTGTTGTGCTTGTATTGCTTGTTTCAAGCCACTGTCAGACGAACTTTCAGGATGAAAATTCATCTGTCAGTAAGCTGTGCTGAACGGTTTAACTTGTAACTGCCCAAAGTTCAAATTTTGACCCCTCAAAATTCGTCTGTCAGACGGTTACACACGTTAAATGTGACGGTTTTCCACAGAACAGACGCAACCCTATTTGTAACCTCTCTAAGTCTGTTCTGATTCTCTCTTTAATCCTCTTAACTTCTGTCCAAAAATCATCATTCTTCACTATTTAAACTTCCATTCGCATCCCATAAACCTATCCTTAACCTCATTCTGCATCATTCAACCGAGAAATGGCAAGAGTCAAAATTCTTGGAACAGGAAAAGCTGTGGCCCGTCCAAAAAGAATGGTCAAATCTCAATATGCTACAAAAGAAGGAGAGAAATCCAAGAGAAAGGCCGAACCCAGTAAAGCTACCCCCTTCTAAACGCCAGAAATCATCATCCAAGGCAGATTCACAGAAAACTGGACCTTCCTCATCAAAAACTGCAGTTCCTTCGGCTGATACTGCTGCTGTGGCTTCCTCCTCTTCTACACAATCTAGAGAATTTGAGCTCACTACACTGCCACTTTGGAGCACTCCTGAGATTCAAGAAGAGTATTCTACCAAGTTTTCCAGCAAAAAGGTAATCAAGCCTCACTGTGTAAATATGGAGCAATTTTTTATATCCAACAACTTTGATGCTGTAATATGGTTGATAAGATATAAAAACCTGTTGGAAATTGCTGAAAAATATGATGATGAAGTAGTGAAGACTTGGTATGCCTCTCTTCAATATAACAGCAAGAAAAAGAAATGGGAGGTCACTTTGAGATTAAGGACCATCTGGCTTGCTGATGAAACAATCAATGAAGTGCTGGAAATCCCAGGACAAGATGGGCTGAAAATTGACATCACAGCCTCTGGATATATGGATGAGGCAAGCACAGTTGATGAAGAAGGTGGATCCTTTCTGAACTACAAAGAAAGCACCATCTTGGACACCTTATTCAGGAGAAGGGAGAACAGGCCAACAATAAATCTGTTGAAGCCCACAGACCTAAGTGTACAAGTCAGGATCCTGCACTACATAGTGTCCAGGATCATATTTAACAAGGGTGACAGCTTCAATTTGATAACAAGGGCAGAGGCTCATGTGATAACTGCTATCATATGTGGGAAGCTGATTAACATGGGTCATATCATCCTCCAGAGAATGATAAAGGCAAGGGATCAGAGGAAGGATTCCACACTCCCCTATGCTGCAATTATTTCAAGAATCCTGCAGCATGCTTGGATTCAACACATTGAAAAGGGGAAAGGGAAACTTAGTGAGGCATTCAAAGAGGAGGAACTGCAAAGGATGGGCATTGAAAAAGATGAAGGACGATGGGTTGGAAAGGGAGCAGGGAAATCTGAAGACTTGTTCTTTGTTGCTGATGCATCCCTCCAACAAGAAGGAACTTCCGAGGCCCCTGGCAGATCTGTACCTCAGCCTTCTCAGCCAATCCCATCTCCCTCCAGGCCTACTCACCCTCCTTCCACTCCCTCCTCACGGGCCAAGCCAACAAAGGTCACTGAGTTGTTTGACAGTCTGTCAACACTCATTCTCAGCATTAGAGATGAGCAAAATGCCAAATTTGATCATCTACAAGATCAGATCCATCAGTTGCTTGTAAATATGAAGGTGGTGGCTGATGCCTATAAAGAGATAAGAAATGCAATTCCTACCACTTCAGCTCCACCTCAGCCTGGTGTCGCTGAGCCTACTCTGTCTCCATCCCCTGTGCCTCCAAGTTCCTTCGAGATTGTCTCCTCTGACCGTGATGATGATGATATAGATGGTGCTGGTGCAATGAGAACACCAAGTCCTGGTCCACCCTTGGACTATGGATTGGAAGAAGAAGGTCTCCGAGATACAAGCCCTCATGAACCCATGCAAGAAGATGCTCAGGAATCAATTCTGTCAATTCAAGAATCTGAGCAAGTTGAAAGACTGGTTGCAGCCATTTCAACCTCCTCTATGCAAGAAGATGTGAGCACTGAAGAAAGGTTGTACCTGTTGTTGACTATGTTGCCATTGCTCACAATGCTCTACTGGAAGCTCAGAGGAGAAGGCTGGAAGAAATGTTTCCCCCTGCTAAACCAGCTTCTTCTTCTCTTGCTGCCTATGGACTTACAGAGGAACAAAGAGCTTAACTAGCTCTTTCCAGACAGGCAATGCAGCAGCTGCTGGAAATCTCTGACGAGGAGACAAGCACTGAGCCCCCAGCTGATCCTGAAATCCCTTTTGCTCCTGTGCCCCTTCGTGCTATTCCTGTCTCTCAGATCCCTCCTCCGGCTGATTTTGTTGGCCTTCCTGATGATGTCAAAAAGGGGGAGAAGTCTGGACAAATTGGAAAGCCTGCTGCTGAGCAATCTGGGAAAGGGAAAGGGAAATCCTACAGCAAGAAGACCAAGTCCAAGAAGAAATAATTGGAGATTAGGCTTAAGTCCTCTTGTTGTACTTTGTGTATTTGTGTTTTGGATTTGATGTTTGAACTTTGCTTAATTTGTTTCTGTACAAGCAACTCTTGATTAAATGAATGGATCCCTTTGTTGCAATATTTCGTGCCTTAAATCTGTTGCTTTGATATCTTATGCATATGTTGAGGGGGAGCTTGTGAAAGCAAACCTAAATACTAATCCAGTTTGTAAGTTGTTTTGTCATCATCAAAAAGGGGGAGAATGTTGAAACAAAAGTTTTGATGATTCCAAACCAACATTCAAGAGCTTGGATTGAAGATATCAAAGGAGATCAAAGCTGTCTCAAGTGAAGATTTTCTTAGTACTTGCTGTTAGATCTTTTATAGGATCCTTAGTTTTTGTTATGATTGGGTAAAAGATTTTGATTTGAAGAAAAGATGTTTTCAAACTTTGATTTTATGTTAAATCTTCAAATATTTGAAAAACACCCACAAACAGACGAAGGTTGAAAGTTTAAACTAAACTGTCAAGTTGGAAATTCGAACTTTGCCTTTGGAAATTCGAATTTCAAGCTAAAACTGAATAAGTCTGAAGAGATGGCTCTCTGTCAGACGAATTTTGGTTGTTCAAAATTCGAATTTTCATCTAGTCTGAAAGAGGCCTTTTGGTAACAGACGAACTTCACACTTTCAAAATTCGAATTTCAAGTAAAATGAAGTATGTAAAAACCAAAGAAATTCGTCTGAAACTATGATAAAGTGAATCTGAAATCAAAATGAAATTGAGTTTGATAAATGCTCACTGACAGACAAATTTTGGTTGTTCAAAATTCGAATTTTCATCTAAGTCTGAAAGATGCTTCTTTGCAACAGACGAACTTTGAGTCTTCAAAATTTGAATTTCAAACAAAACAAAACTTGAGAAAATAGAAGAAATTCGTCTGAAACTATGTTACAGTTCATCTGAGATCAAGAATGATTTAAGTTTCCAAAACTGCTCTATGACAGACGAACTTTGAACATTAAAATTTGAATTTCAGAAGCTAAGTTCTTGAGTCTGTTTAAGTGAAACATTGACATACGAATGATAAGAACTTGCAACATTCGAATGATGAAATTAGTCTGAAAAGAGTCTCTCTGACAGACAAATTTCACCCTTTCAAAATTTGAATTTCGAAGAAAGTAATCTACTGTGCTTCTTTAAACGTTCAATGGACAGACGAATTTTGGGCATCCAAAATTCAAATTTTGTAGGCACTGTAGAAAATTAAAAACACTGTTCACACTTAACCGAAAAACTTTCTTCTTGAAAATTCGTATGTCACATTGTGAAAATGTGTTGTAAGTTTCAAAATTTGAATTTCACTTCATGAACAGACGAACTTCGTGCTGTAACGTTGGAAGCTTTAATCTTCGGTTCCTTCGAAATTTGTCTGTTGACTAACCAAAATTCGAATTTCAGTATGTCAGAAACATTAAATACGGTTGGTAAACGGATAGTTTTTCAGAGTAACCGTTGGATAACTTCCCCAACGGATAGATTTAGTCTCTAACGGATATTAGAGACCTAAATCTATAAATACAACATCATTTGAAGTTGTGGGTAACAAATCAAACTTGTATATACTGAATTTCTGCTGAAACTTTTTCAAAAGCTTTTACCCTCTTAACCTCAATATCTGTACAAAAACTTTCATATCCACTCTGTTTAAGAGAGTTATTTCATTATAATCAATCTACTCTTCATCTGGGAGATAGATTTACTTGTGAGGGGTATTCACAAGGGGTCTGGGAAGCACATAGTGAAAGTGCTTGGAGAGTTTGAGAGAGCTCAGAAACAGAGCATACTCATGTACTGTGGCTTTAGCAAGAAGCCCACTAAAATTCTTGCTGTATAGTGGATAAATCTCAAGAGGTGTCTTGGGGACTGGATGTAGGCCAAGTGAATAGACCGAACCAGGATAAATCACTGAGTTCTCTTCTCCTTATCTCTACTTTTCATCTTGCTCTGTTTTACGCATTGTTTTCATTATACTGTGATATCTTCACTTACTTCACTCTGTGCAGAAAAATTTCAAACTTTCCAATTCACCCCCCTTCTTGGGAAGTCAGCCTTGCTAACAGTACTCACATGACCTAACTCAAGTTTCCTATGTAAGCTAGCTCTCTCAGGCATAACTTAAATAAACCAGACAATCTTATTGATGGCCAAACAATAAGAGGCATTAAGAATAGAGTTAAATCAACATAAAGATGACATTAATCACAAATATAACGGAGAAATGAGTATTTAATCCATACAAGAGTTTAGAATAATCCTAGAAATGGAGCACTAGCCACCCATGTTCAACAAAATCATAACAAAATATATCTCAATCTGTATCATTATTGAACACAAGTAAGAAAAGGAAGAGGGAGATGTAAGAAAACCAAAGAGGGAAGCTAAAATCTCTTCAATACTTCAAACCCTAGCTTCAACCTCCTTCAAGAAACCAAACCCTAGCACACCCAAGCTCCCCAAGTCAAATTCTGGACGTCCTCTGCGTGCCCTCCCTCTGTCCCACTAATGTTTTCCCAAAAACTCTTCAAATACTTCATTCAAGTAAAGCTTCGTGTTTTGTTAACGAAGGGTTTATGCCGTGGCTCCAAGATCCAGGCCGCGACTTGGTGTCATCACCGTGCTGTTTAGCTCACTGGTTGTCATGGGGTCGCGGCCTCATATTACAAAGCCACGGTGTGGGCATCGCAGTCTTGTCCTCACTGTCTCCCATGAGGCCGCGGCCTCGTTCCCTAAAGCCGCGGCGTGGAATTCTTCAGAAGCTTTCTCCCTTCTTTTCCTGGTCTCCCAACTCTACTAAGGGGGCTTGGTAGCTCCACTACTTTCCCCATGAGATTTGCAACAAAAATGAGGATTTAAAATCTTTCATGGGAATCAAATAATGCATAATAGGGTAAAAACATACTACTATGCATTATTAAGATTAACTTATACATTTTCCTATCTTGAGTGTAAAGTATGTACAAATATGAATGCTTAACTCAAGAAAAATGCGCTGAAAAGATATAATTTGGTATGATTAAACCCAAGATGGGGCACGTATATACCTCTCCTTCTAAATCATTAAAGGCATATGTGATATTCATATGATGAAAGTTCCATTGCCATATAGCAACAATGGCAAGAAGACATTGAACTTAAGTAATATGGGCAACAAGTTAAGAAAGCCGCAACTTAAAAAGAGTCCAAGCATTTTCAGGAAATTCTCTATAAATATAATCCATAGGATGCCCTAGAGGCGTACTGGACAAGAGTATAACAACCCCAATTTGATTCTTCTGGATATGTTAATGGACTCATGGAAGAATACTTTTAGATTGGTGTAAATCCAATAGGGTTAGGACTGGAGAAAGAGATAAGAAAAAGGAAGAAGGAAGAAAATTTCCTACGCCACAACGAGCTTCCTTCACATCGCAGTGATAGAGTTGATTTACGTCAATGAAATTTGGAGATAGAAAGCAGTGGTGCCAATAACCCCTGCTACAGTGCCATATCATAAATTCTGTTTTTAAATATCACAAACTAGTCAACTGGAGAAAGGACAAATGGTGGAGCTCTAGGAAGCTTGGATTTTATAGGTATGATAATTCTTTACTTGTTCCTTCCTCTTTTTCTGGTTTTAAATGGTGGATTTTGGTGTTGGATATTGGGATCCAGTTGGGATAGATTTTCACTGATTAAATTGTGTTTAAATGCTTCAATAGTATGCTATTGGGTATATTTAAGCTTTCGATCATGGATTTTAGTTGATTGTGGGGTGTTTTCTCCAAACCTGAATCTCTACAATTTGGGTTTACATGATGTTCAAATTTGGTTAGGTTCAAATTGGGAATTTTGGATTATTTTGAGTATAAAGATGCTTGAATATGGTATTAATTGGTAACTTGGTTTCATTGGGTTTATGCTTGAGATGTTGATTTGAGTTCTACCGGAGCATGCTTTTGGTCTTGATTCTTGTGTTTGGTGCTTGTATAAGGTGTGTGTATATTTTGATGAGGTATACGGATTTCGAGAAGTTAATTGGAAGCAGTGCATTCATAGGTAAGTAGGTGAATTGTGTTATTGTGGATTTGGATCTTTGAGGCATTAAGTGATCTTGGGAAATTCTAATGGTTTTATTAGAATCTTGTTGAATGTTTGGGCTTAGATTGATGTTGAATGTTAATTAATTATTGTGAATTGTATTTCCTCTTGTATATTGTAGTGGGTGATCCTTTGACCTACCAAGGTATTGTGAGTGTGTGACGACTCGAGGTAACCGAGGAGTAATTTTGTTTATTCTATATGTTTGAAAGTTTTCCTATTATGATATGCTATTTATATCACGGCAAGAAATAGTAAGTTTTCACAAAACCCCTTTCCTTTGAAAAGTATGATAAGAAAGAAAGAACTATTGATTTTATATTTGTACGTATATACATGTATATATATATGGGAATACTAAGGACTAGACCTACAAATATTGCACCCTCAATATTAGCATGAATAACCATAATAATAATGATGATAATGTTAACAATGATGAGAACGGAATTGACCACATATATATATAATGGATCATGTCACATATTGATATGTTTCTTGTTGCTGTGTATCCCTATATGATTTTATTCTGGCATGATGATTGTAACGCCCCTCATGATATCTTTATTGGTTTTGTGTTCAGGATCAGAGGAAGTAGGACGGACATGGTTCAAGAGGAAATAGAAAAGGGACTCCGCACCGCGGCGAGGAGCAGGGCCGCCGTGGCGAGAGACTTCCAGTAGCGTTTTTCAAAAATTCTATGGAGGAGCTGTGGCGAGATGTATGGAGCCGCAGTAAGAGTCGAGATTTTTGCTTAAAACCTGATCATTTCGGACGCTCGGACAGAAAAGAAACAAAAGGAAACCGAGGGAGATCGCGAGAGAGCTGAGCTAGGGTTGGAATCTCTGGCGTCCAGGGGTGATTTCAGATCGAGGGAGCTTGGATTTAAGTTGGTAAGTTACTTCTACACCTCCCTCTCTGTTTTTATTGGGTAGAAATATAGGGTTTTTGGTTTTGAGGTTGGGTTTTCGGTTTGTGACAAAATCCACCGATTGAAATGGTTTAAATGAGGTTAATAAAGTGTGTTTTGGTGTTCTTGATGATTGGATTCGAGTTTGGAAGGGTTTATGTGTGATTTGAGCTTAACCCTAGGTTGTTTCTGGTTAGGGCTCTTGGGAATCCGATATATATGTGTTTGAGTAGTATTTGAAGGGTCCCTAAGAGCTTATTGATGTATGATTGGGGTGTTGGAGCCTTGGGTTAGGCCTAAAGTGGTTAAATTGTGATATTGTGATTATGGGTATATTATGTTAATGGGAGAATTATGTATTATGAAGGTTATTTGGTTAGCTGTGTGAGGCTCAAGCGTATTGAAGTTCAAGAAAGCGTGTGGAACTTGCATGAGCGCAGTATTGACAACCTGAGGTAACCGGGTGTTTGTTTATTTGGTTTTATATGATAGTATGTATAGTTGTATATATATGCATGTCTCTTTCATACCACGATAGTGATATGTTTGTGTGTTGTTATTATATATCGTGGTATGTGTATAGTAGATGATGTTTATGAGTATTGTGATGAGATATGTGATGAGGACATTGATGTGATATGATATGATGATCATGATGATTATGATGATAGATTAGCATCACCACATGTTATTGTTACATTGAGATGTATGACGGATGAAGTGGTGATAATGTGATGATGTATGATATATGATGATAACTGAAATTGTTAGGGAGAATAAGGTTGAAATATGTGACATTGTATATGTGTGTTAGGGAGAATAAGGATGGGTTATATGTATATGTGTGTTAGGGAGAATAAGGATGGGTTATATGTATATGTGTGTTAGGGAGAAAAAGGACGAGTTATATGTATATGTGTGTTAGGGAGAATAAGGATGGGTTATATGGATATGTGTGTTAGGGAGGATAGGGATAGAAGTCCCGGAGAGGACAACATGCATACCATGCATTTTACATTGCATTCATATGTTATATGATTCATATCTGTGTATATATATGTTTATGTGTTGTTGATCTCGGTTACTAAGACATTGTCTCACCCCACCCTCTCCCATGACTAACCCTTTCAGGTGAAGATTCTGGCTCTAGTCCGGTGAAGCCGAGAGAGTAGCTTGTACGTGGGAAGTCTATGTAGTGTTTGCATATTTTGGATAATGTATTATATGCCAAGTAGGGTAGAAAGTTGTGTATCGAATGTATGAGATTGACAGGATTGTTATGGATGAATGTATGCTTGGTTCTGTTATGTGGAATGTGTTATGCTGGTGTTTTGAGAGCATTATGTATTTGGAAATGGGTATGGTAGTATTTGTGAGCCCAGAGTGGTTTGGGTCTGATGATTGTATTTTAGGGCCTATAGCCCGTTTTGTCATGTTGGGGTTCAAAGGGGTCAGAACTCAGAGGAGTGGTTCCTTTGAGGTACAACCTCCTTGGATATGTTGGTTTGGAGAGTTTGGACCTGTATGAATGGTCTCTGAGTGACCAGTTGTCTTTGGTGACAATTAAGGTTGGTTAGTGATGAGTTTGGACTAATAAGTGGTCAAAATGGCGTCAGGGGTCCAGAATCTCCATACAGAGTTGAATTGAGGTAAAAGTGGTGTCTGTGGTTAGATTGAGACTATATTGACTTGTAGGAGTTGGAATCAAGTCAATCGGATGTCGAAGCATAAAGTTATGTGCGTCGGAGGTTCGCCCCAAGTGTTGAAGTGCTGATGTGGGACATCAGCAAGGGGGGGCCGCGGCACCAGCCGTCCAGTAGCGAGGCATGTTTTAGAGGTAGCAGGAGCCACGACGGTACTGTAGCAGCTGCGGCCCCAGCCCAAAATTTGGTAATTTGGGGTTCGTTTCCGCTAGTTTGAGGCTGTGAGATGTTATTTGGAGTTGTTTGGGTTGTGTTTGGTTGTATTTCGTGAGTTTTGGTTATTGGTGGAGGTAGGATGTTACAATGATGATGATTGTGTATGACACTAATATGTTGGCATATCATGAAAGACATTATCACTTGTGTTATATATGTTGAGCATTGGATGATGGGTGATGCTGTCTTGAGATACCGTATGATATACTGATCCACTTGTAAAACACGTGAGGCCTCGTGTCCAAGTGATGAGATTGATATATACATATATCCCTACCACTAAATCCTTTTCCTTTGGCTAGGAAAGCCAAGTCGCAGTGGATTGGGGATACACCTTCCCTAAATAACCATCAATTACTATAGTCTAGGACAAGGGGAACCGTGATCTACTCACTAGTGGAATGACCTTTGGCTAGGTTATGACTAGTGGTAGTGAGTTTAGTTGTTACTCAGAATCGGTCTTCACTGGTTGTTGGAATGGTTGCTTATCGAAATCACCTTGTGGTAGTGACTAACTCATGGTTCGTACCTTGTTCGATATGGATTTTGCATATAATGTGCATAGCATCTGCATAATGCATACTACATGTGTGTAGCTATATATCAATTTTTAGTATTTTAACTTGTAGCAAGGTAATATGTTTGTAATCTATTATATCAGAAATGTTTTACATGTTATGCTTGGATACTAAGATGTTTGTCTCACACCCCATAGATACCCCTTTTTAGGAAAAGGATGTTTAACTCTAGCAAGATGGTGACCGAGGTGGGTTTTCCCCTTGGACGAGCATGAGATATTTAAGTACTCATGAATGATATTTGTTATCTGAGAACATATGTTATATATAGTATTGTGCCAAGTATGGTGTTATGACTTGATGCCGTGTGTGATGATGCTCTATGAGTTTCTTGGGGTGTTTTGAGACTCGAACTACTTTGTTAGTCTCATGGAATTTTGATTCTGAGGTTGTTTGAGGTTAGTGTATGTATAAACAAGCTGTGGTAAATTGCGGTGTTGTAATACTGGTGCTTATTGTGTGTCTTTGGGTATGTGCCATATTCTTTGTTCCTAAGAGTTTGGGGCCTAAGGCATTAGTTGACCATGTGTGCTTTGCTGAGTCTAAGTTTTAAGGTCATTTAGGAGTTTTAGTGTAATCTATGGAAAAAGGGTATGTCACCCAATTGGTAGGTTTAGGGTTCAAGAGAGTCAAAACCTAAGAAAGTGGTTTTCTTGGGGGTGCCATCTCCTTGAACAATGTCTTTGTGTTACTTGTGACCTATTGGAAAAGGTTTGGTAAGCAAAAGGCCAATGGTTTGAGATTGGAAGTTATTGAGGTCAAGTTTTAGCCTAAAAGTGACTATTTTGGTCAAGGGTATCCAAATTTTCCACATGGAGGAATTTCAAGGTGAGGTTGGTGTCTTTAGTTAGAGGAGGTGAAGAGTGACTTGTTGGTGTTGGAATTATGCTAATTGGACGTCCGATTAGGAAGATATGCGCATCGGAAGTTGGATCAACTTATTAACAAATTGCTGATAAGCTATCAACAAGTGGCACCGTGACGTCATGCTTCTTTGTCTTCAATTTCAGTTGTCTTGCAATCTCCCTCGCAGGGCTTCATGTTCCTCATCATGGTGGTGTCTTCTATCTCCTACTTTCCTGAGTTTCTATTTTGGTTTCTGGTGAGCATTGTGTCCTAAAGTTCGGTTTTTAGTCTTTTGCTCATTTTTGTCCTTAATCTTCTAGCTCTTTGCTGTTAATCTCTTATCATTCTGATATATATTCAAGGTGGTCTTGGTTAAGTTTTGTTTGTGCAAGTGGTTGTGCTCTGTGTTATCTTAGGGTGTTACAAAGAGAGGGCACCATTCTTCCTCCTTTTGTCGATTTAGATTATTTGAATATTGTGCTACTTTGTTCCTAGAAATATGTGGCTAGATTTCTTTCTACTAGGATTAGTTTGAATATGCTTATACCTTAGTACGTGAAATTTCTTCTTTTCTTATTGCTTTTAATATCGTTGTGTGTTTACTAGTTGCTTATATCGCATCTCTTCTAGTATGGCCGATCGGTGATGATTGTTTCGGTGTTTCTAGGAACTAGGAATAGGAATTCTAAAGTAGACTTGCAACTTGTGGCGTGAGTTTGTTTTGTGAAGGCAATTTGTTACCTGAATAGAAATATTAGGGCTAGCCTCACATTGTCAATTAGGTCTTGAACATAATTGAACCAAAGGATTAATCTCCGGAGAGAAAATAGGAATATTGTAATGGTAACCCTATTGCAAAGATTTGAAAGACACCTTTAGTTAAATTTAATCATGACTATCGCCCAATGTAGTGAATATGGAAGGGTTGGATGAGCAGGCACTCTGAAGTATGGGATAATTAGTCTAGTCAGCATATATGCTAAATTACAATATTACTCATGAATTAATACTAAATTTGAGCCCTGTAAAGGGGCAAAAAATGACAAGAGATGAACTGATGAAGGACACAAGTGGGGAGGGAGAAGAGGAAAGGAGGGTGAAATGGAGAGAAATTGAGAGAGAGTGGTTGCAAATTCTCAAAGTTCATTCTGTAGGCAGAACGATCTAGAAGTGAATATTCCTTGGATTACTTATAGAGCCCTAGTCCTAGCTAATAAATCTAATAAATCGAAATTACTCTAATTAATCCTAAAAGATAAGATAAAGAGAAGATAAACCTTATTCAAGCTATGTTAAACCGATATAAGATAAAAGAAAATCTTGACTAAAAATATAATAAGTCCTTAAAGTTTAAAATAATGATAAATGAAAAATCGTAAAAAAATAATAATAATTTAACCCTAGGCATTCCTATGCCTAGCATAAGTCTTTAGTTTCCCATCATGAGAACTAATTTTGAGCCATGTACAGAATTAACAAAAAAAAAAAAAAACAGAGAGATAGAAATGGAGTTGAGAAAACATACTGAAAAGGTGGAAGTCAAGGCTAGAATTTGGCATGAACTCATATACAAGTAGCTTCTCATTTGCCTCTATGTAGTAGCCCAGAAGTCTAACAAGGTTTCTATGTTGCAATTTTGCTATGAAGATCACTTCATTCTTGAACTCCTCTAAACCTTGACCTGAAGTTTGTGAGAGTCTTTTCACTGCAATTTCCCTTCCATCTGGTAATGTTCCCTAATGAAAAGGTTCATAAGAAATGAAAAACACTAGCATATTTGACAAACCTAAACCATGTGAAATTTGCTTGTCTGACATGTGATCTTCATTAAGTTGTTATTCACATGAATCATCAGCTATATTTAAGATGATAAAATAACATGTAATTGACCATCTCAGTAAAATAACAAATTAAGGACAAAGGGAATTTTTTTAACAATTACAATGACTTAATCATAAACTAAATCAAAAAATATAATTCAAAAATTAAGCTTTGTCTATCAAAAACCAATCTAACATTTTTAGTATCATAATAACTTACAAATTCATGTATTGGTACCTTATAAACAGGACCAAAACCACCTTCTCCCAATTTAGAATCTTCTGAAAAGTGATTAGTACTTTGTTGAACCACAAGTAAAGGGATTGTGGCCGGTAGGTCTGTGTTCATTGAACTATCTCTTTGAGAAAGTTCAAAAAATATAGGACTGCTTTCCAATGGCATTTCATCTACAAGACAAGTATATAAATTCATATTTGATGTTATGAACATATATTTATTTGCATCTATTTGCGAGAGAGAACTTTGAGAAATTTCAGAAATTAGACCCAAATAGTGATGTAGTTACGTTTTATATTCTTCCTTCGCCAGAAGTAGTAGTAGAGTGAAGAACTTAGTATAGCTACAGTCACTAATACACTTATGCTTATGATCAAGGCTTTTGACTTGCTAACATCGTTATTATTGGCTGCACTAGTGACAAATTAACATGAGTAGCTGTCACACCAATGGATGTTAATTAATTGGTCATATTCGTATTTAAGACATTCCCAAAAATAAATGTATACAGTACATTCAAAGGGAAACAGTGAAAGATGTTAGTGTAAAGATGAGATGTGGAGCTAACATATATACAGTCACATTATTTCAAGTCGTTCCCTCACAGTATATATACCAGGTTTTAAACTAAATTCTTACTACAACGATACTTTGCTCACTCTATTATTTGTTGTGATCCATATATTTGTGAAGTTTGTCGTGATTTAATATTTTGAGCATCAGCTATCTTTGGTAAAATAAAAATGTTATCTCATCCCATTTTTTGATGTAATATGTATCAGTTGTCTCTCTAGTCTAAAATCACCAATAATATATAAATTTAGTGTAGGTTTGTTTTATAGTTTCTTCCACTCTAGTCAATTAATGTGTCGCTTAAATTAGACAAGAGTGTGAAATTGACACATAACCGTGTTTTTAACCAAATCTATTAGAAAATGATATTCTACTTATTATATATGTATATTACTTGTTGTGACCTATATACTTGGGGAGAATACTAGTATATTATATTCTAGGCAACAAATGTCACAAAACACTATCAGAGACAATGATCTCATTCTTTTTGTCATCTCCTATTTTATACATATACCTAGAGGAAGATTAAACAAGTTCTTATGCAATGTTTATTTAATTAAATTCCATTAATTAATTTCTATTAAAAGTATAGCAAAATGTCCCTCCCGCTGTTTAATTAATCAAAATCTGTATGTGCCCTTCTTTGTTTTCATGTGTATTTTATTTTTCTCAATAAAAATATTACTTATATGTTTTTATCATTACATACATTTAAAATATAAAAACGCTCCCCTATTAAAATTCATAATTAATTCTATAATAAAATGTTGTTAAAAGCAGTTTTTTTAAATCCTGTAAGTACAAAGTACACTCAAAAGCTTCCTTTTTCTAACACCGTTAATTATATTAACACCATTAGAACATTTCTCAATATTCACTTATCATTCTTCAAATATTGACAAAGCATTCATATTAGTTCAATTATTTTTTCTATAAAGAATCCAACTTGTACTCTTTTTCTGAAAAAAAAAAGGCTATCATGACTATTCTTCTAGTCAAAATGTCTCTTCTCTTCTTCTAGTCAATACAACTATTTTTTTTTAAAACAATCCAAGAATAAGTAATGATATTAGTGAGTTGGATATTAAAATTGATATGTTAGCATGGCAGAATGTTTCATCATTAGAGAATGCTTTGTAGCACTTGCCATTAATATAGTTACCGGTGTTAGGGGAAAGAAAAATTTTATTATATTTTAAAAATTAAAGGATTAGAAAGAAAAAAAATTAAAATTAAGAGACAAAAAAGGTGCTTGTGTGTAAAATCCATTTTTTATAAGTATTAAAGGCATCCCCCAACTAATAGTCAAAAACTAATCTTTCAAGGCACAGAGATTATTGAAATAGATTTTATCTCTCTCAACAAAACCTTTTTTTATAAAAATAAAGCCAAGGATCAAACCCAACATGCATAAGGAACTCAACTATGTACCAATTATATCAAGATTTTGCTGATAATATGATATTGTTAATATAATTATTTTGGTAGAAGGTAAACTAAATTATAAGTTTTTACAATATATACTGAAATAGTAAGAAAATCTCAAAGATAATTCTTGAAATTTTGTTAAAACCAAAACTAAAAGGTATATATAATACAAGTAAATCAAACTTAAAAAATATTAACGAAATTTACTCTATTTATTTTGACATGTCAAAATGTATTCACTTAACACCACACAATCTCACCAAAATCTGACTTATCTCCACCTGCTCAGTGCTCAAGAAAGACCAAGTCAAAAGCATCAAGAACTTTCCAATATTTTGTTTTCTTCTTTTTCTTCAAAGAATTTTCTTTTTTCGGTATTAGAATAGGAGCATCCCCACCATATCGTAGAGATTAATCTCCCTTTAATTATGGAAAATAAAGAGTAGATCATTCCTATACATAAAAGTTGGAAGTCTAACTCTAACTACTATTGGATGAGAATTCCTACCATTCACATTAACCTAACTTTGGTTCTTTAATGAATGATTTCTTCACAAACAAGAATGCAGTCTCTTTGTTGATTTGGTCATCATTAACACTAGTCATTGTGAATGAACAAATTTTATCTTCAGAGCAAGGAAAAAGCCCTAACTTAAAAGTAACGCAGTAACAGAAAGGACAGTTTTGTTTTACAGATATACCTGTTGTAGCATTAGGATTAGGAGAAGACGAGGCCTGATAAAACATGTAATCGTTGTACATGATAAGACAACTTGGCGACCAAATTCGCCATCCTTGCTTCTGTTCACAGCAATGAGGAACTTTATCCACCATTGCCTCCAAGCACTGCCTGCAACCTTCGCTGTTAAGGTCTCTCATGCACTGCACCAACGCATACCTTCTTCTCCCACCACCCAAATCAAACCCTCCGGTCGCTCCCAACTCCTTCGGCTCCTTCGTCATCGCTCGTCCAATCAGACTCCTTATGTAACTCTCTGCCTTCTTCCACTCTGTCAGATCGGACACCTTCTTCCCTTCTCCCTTGTACCACCATGGGCTTATCGTCACCTTCCCAAAGAAGTTCTCGTTAGAGTATCGGATGATGCAGTAGCTGTACCATAGTACGGCAGAAGGTTGATTGGGACAACGTTGGCGAGCCTCCCTGGTGGCAGTCGAGACACAGAACTGGCAAAAGTATCCAGGGTCATCACCGCGGCAGTCGTAGATGCCGTAGACGGCGTCAGTGGTGTTGCCGAGGGTGGTGTGGTTGCCTTTGCTTGTTGCGGCGTTGGCGGACAGCCATGAGAGGAGTTGGTTAAGGTTGGCTTTGTAGGAGACAGTAAGAGCTTGTGCGGTTTTGTTATGGCAGTCATCCCCAATGTAGATTGGGGCTTGAGCAGTACTTATTTTGATGAAACGGATGTGAAAAACTACGATGATCGAAAATCCAGAAATCATATTGAGTTTTGGTGATCCCATCATTGAGTCACAAAGGATTTTCCAATTTTGAACTGTATACCAGTCCAATTGATTATGAATTGTGCAAAATGTAGAGACAATTTTATACTCTCCCTTTAAATTAAAAAACAATGCGATACGCATTATAGTAATCATTAGACGGAATTAGTTTTTGACTCTTGATTAAAGACACTATTGGTGCTAAAAAACTGATATATTTTTTGTTAGGGATAAAAATGTGCTATACATTTATCTTTTTTTTTTTTTTGACCAAAACATAATTATATATTTATTATTCATAAAATATAAAAATATCAATTTTTGATTTATTCATAAAGAAATTTATTTTTTATAAACCTCTAATTTTCTTTTTCAAATTTATATTCTGATAAGTTATAGTATTTTAATGAAATAAGTCAAAATCATTTTAAAAATATTGTGGTGATAATTTAGGTTCAAAAAGCGTGATCTATATGTATATTTATTTTAATTAAGAAGATAATGTAATTTAAGCATTTTCAGCGACTCCGGGTACCCTTGGGGGGTGGGGAGAGGGGAAGTCCTTGATGAAAATAACCCTCTGAATATGGTTTGATTTTTTTTCTATTAATAAAATTCAAATTTAAGATATTATTTCAAAAGTATTGAGTACTTTACAACTTAATCTAATTATTATTATGTATCGTAATAATTCATATTTTTTTCATATATGCTATAGATTATAACTAGAATGTGGGCATATATTCTGCATGGAATGTGAAATAATTTATCAATAGTGTGATTTCTACTAATTAATTCTATATTTATATATACATATATAAATTTAGAATTTTTCTCTCTATCCCCTAAATTATTTATGGTGACGGGTGTAGCAATAAATATGAGGCAGAGTCAACGGTAAGACTTTTGATAACTTTGGACAAATGAGGATGCTTTGTTGACTCTTGACAGTAAATCTTTCTTTTTTTTTTTAATAACATTTTAGTACTAAATTAATAAATTTATTATAAAATAAGATATTATTACTACTTATTTTTTAAGTTTTATTATTCTTTTAAGTTTTTACACTTTTCATTAGTTAAAAGTGGTAAAGAATAGATAATCTTAAAATAATTTAAAATTATTTATTTTTATCATAAATAATTAAGATTCTTAGAGTTAAAACTTTTCTCCCTTCTTTTTCTATCTGTCCTCTCCCGCCTCCTTCTCCTTACTCCATCAAAGAGTCATTCTTTAATATTAATTCCCATTACCGTCCCTGCCTGTATACTATACATCTCAATGACGGTCATATGTACACCATATAGTTTAAATGATCTATATCTTTTTAAATTTTTAATTGAAATTATCAATTTTAAAAAATATAGAAATCAGACGATTTTATTTATTTTACATGATAATTTTTTAAAAAATTACTATCCAAATTTTATTTTAACAATTTAAACGGGATGTTTTAAAACCATACAAAAGATTTAACTTGTATATTCTTGGATATAATGTTAAATTTGAGCGGTCCAAGTGTGATAACTCTCTTAATGTGACTTTTTTAATTTATAAGGTTCAAACTCAATCTTGTTTTAAGGGCGCTAATTTTTTGTCACTCAATCCAACTTCTGTTAAGAACTTCTTTATCAGGCAAATATTTTTATCGCTAAAGAAAATGAAACTGCTAACAATATAGATGCACATTAATTGTTCATTTAAAACGCAAACAACCCAAGGACAACTTGGCTGACAAAATTCGGTCACTTAAAGAAGAAGAAGACTGACACATGAGAAGGCGAACCAACAGCCAATCAGAGTAATATATTTTTTATTATATCCAAAAGGTTTAAAATCTGATCATTAATTACGGCGCATCGTACTCTTATCATTGGGGGTAATTCAAGGGAGAAGAAGTGAAATACTACTTCCCATCTTATTTATAAATTTTTTTTAGTAATTCTAAATATTTCCTCTTATAACAAATATAAGTTATTTTTTAAAATTATTTTAATTAAAATATAAGTCTTCTTTAAATATAGTCAAAAATATTAATAATTTTTTTCTAATTTACTATTGTTATTAATTAGTTTATAATAAAGAAAGTTATTTTAAAAATTGTATTTATTAAAGGTAATATTAAAAAATAATATAAGTTTTTAATAAATTTAAGTAGTTTAACTCATTCCTTAGTTTATATATTTTTTGTCAAAGAAGACTTATATTTAGGACTTGAAGGAGTATAAGAAAAAAAAAAGAGTTAATGGCATATTAAATTTTCTTTTTCAAAATTTGTTTTTCATTAATTGTATGAAAGAGAGATTAAATATATTAATAATTTAAATTAATATTAAATTAAGTATGAATAATTTTGGAAGAAACTTAAAATATGAGACAAATTAATTAGTTTTAACTAACTAAAACTACTTTTCTTAATACCCATGAAGTAAATTTTTCCCTTATAAATGGATAGGAGAAATTACTTGAATTTTGAAAGTCGAAAAAATTGTTTATTGCACTATTAAAGCTAATACAGATCAATGATTAGTCATGAAAGTGATTTTAACTGAAGAAAAAACGCCGTAATTAGAAGTAAAGATCGAAATAAATAATTATGATTTCACATAAAATAACATATTTAATAAATAATTTCTCATAAATAAGTGCTTAATCCCTTTAAATATTGGATGATTCTCTTGTTTTTATTTGTTATGTGAACTTGGGACGTTGATTGATTCATATTGAGAATAATTATACTTATTTTCACTATTTAGAAATAATAAGTTAAAACAGCAGTGAATTTAACTTTTTATTATTATTTTTATTCATATACATAATGAAGTTCTTAACGTGGGTGGAGATCCAGGTTATTCTTATCATTGACAAAGGGCCAGGTTCAAACACTACTCATATGATCATAATATAAGATATAAATAAAAAAGTTACTTTTCTAATTTTATTTGATTTTTTATCTTACTTCTTTTAACATATTAATAACTAATTTTATTTTTCAACTAGAATGTGGCTCTTTTGCTTCGGAAGGAAATTTGAAAATAAATCAAACTATTCATAATTTATAGATAATGCGTTATTGGATGGCGTTGCTTTTTTGTCATCAGCCCATACAGACGCTGATTGTCTACAGTTCTACGGATGACTATTGACCTTGTAGTCAATAAATCATACATGTTAAATTTAATTAACCACTCAATAAGTGACGCGTGGCTTATTTTAATACAAATCCCAAAACGCACGTTTCATCCTCTTCTTCCTCGACCCAAAACAGGCGCTGATGGTGCTGAAAGGTCAACTTCTGAGTCTCAAGGAAGCACAAAAACAGATATCTTAGCATATAGATATTCTCTGCAACAGCATCTACAGAACCTGGCTTGGAGAGCATTTGCAGGTTGAAGTATTTCTTCTTGTAGGAGATAATTGAAGGGTTGCAAGGTTGAGACTGTAAAGCAGACATCCAACGCAAAGCCTGACGAAGAGCAAGATTGGCAGCATCTTTGTTCCATGTTGCTTTGTGCCTCTAGCAGTGACTATTGATGAATTATGCAATTTAAAGGACACAATGATGTATTTTCTACCTGAGCATTGAAACTTAAGTATCCAAATAGCCCATTCAGCAAGCTGATTTGAATTCAACATACGTACATCACTAGAATTTGCAGATATATACTGAAACATTCCTGTTGCCATGAATCTCCTTAGCTATGCACCATGTGTTAAGAACATAATTATCCTCATGAATAACTTGCAGAGGATCTTGCTTGATGGAATTGTGCAAGCCGTTACTCCTAGGCCTCCAAAGACATGATAATATAACCATAGTTCTTTTAAGCATCTGAAAATCCAAATCAGATGTAGCTAAGGAACATAAATTTAAGATCCAGCTCCCAATGTCATCAGTGATGAGGACCAAACTAGCACCAGGGAGTGCTCCAAACCAGACAGCTATTAAAAAAGAACAAGAAAGAAAGAGATGATTGATTGATTCAGGAACATCGCAGCCAATTACGCATTTCTAGTTACATGGTAAATGATTTTGTTTAAGATATCTGCAGCAGAAATACCTCCTTTCAAAAGTTTCCAGGCAAAAAATAAATACTTAGAAGGTAGTTGTATCTTCTAGAATTTCATCCAAGCATCTTCAGATTGAACATTAATCCTAATTAAGGAAATCGTGGACCAGCAATTTATATGCAGATTTAGTAGAAAAATTACCCTTAGATTAATACTTCCAAACCAAACTATCAGAAACTTTAGTTAAGGAGAAAGAAGTGTAAGAAATCATCTGAACATTCTCTGGAGAGTAAAGAGAAAAAAGTAGACTATCATTCCAAGTCTTAGGGTTGCTAGTGAAAAGATACATAATATGTCGTGGTATAGGCACAAAAGAATCCCTATCTTCCCTCACTATGCCAAAAATGACTTTTCTTTATGGTTTGTTTGGTTGGGGGGCAATGGAGGGAAGGGAAAGGAAGGGGAGGGAAAATGTTATTAAAATTTTCCCTCCCCTTGTTTGGCAATCAAGAGGGGAGGGAAAATGTTATTAAAATTTTCCCTCCCCTCCCCTTATATATTTTCCCCCCAAATTGGGGTAATTTGGGGGGAAAATGTGTTATTGTGTCCAAAATGACCAAAATATCCTTCATTTTTTCATTATTCGACCACATAATATACTGGTCAGTCTTGTCCTTATATTAACTTAAATAAATTAAGGGTATAATAGTCAAATTATAATTATTTTCCCTCATAAACCAAACGAGGTAAAATTAAAATCTTTCCACTAAAATCCCTCATTTTCCTTCTAAACGATATAAAATTAAAATCACTTCTTTTCCCTCCCCTTTCTTTCTCTCCATTAAAATCCCTTCCCTCCCTTTCCCTCCTTTGAACCAAACAGACCATTATGGTTATTTTTGGTGTTCCTTTGCCATTCATAACTACAAAGAATTTAAATGCCAAGGAAACTTTTTTTTGCGGTTGATAACCGCAAAGGAAAATGCAAGGAAAGTTATTCATTTTTTTTAATAATTCGTTTAAGGTTGCTACAACTACAAACTAAAGTGCATCTTTGTTGGCGGTTATTTTAAATAACCGCCAACTTTCTTCCTTTCTTCTTTTAAAATAAAATGGCACTGAAGTAAAACTGAATCCCAAGAAGTGAAATGTTATTTACAAAGGTCTGTTTAAGAAGATAGCATATGGTAGAAGAAGAAACAAAACCGATTTCAAATCAACCTAGAATTTATTTTAAGCACTAATGATAAGATGACCCAATTGAAAATATACACTTGTTCGAACTACATGATAAAATCACATAGTTAATATTGTACATCATGTGAAACAAGTAAAATCTTAGAATCAAGAAGTATATATTTGTCCTTTCCAGTAAATTTTTGTTACCACATTTTTCTAAATCTATAATATCCTGAAAATTTGTATCTATGCATAGAGAATTGTAATTTTTGAACTATGATTAATATGTCATGAATGATAATTTTATATGATGATATTTAACTCTATGAAGTACTAACTAAATGTTGTTTTATAAGTAGGTCCTTTATTGATATTAAATTTTGAAATGAATGGTCCTAAGAAATCATTTTGTGTAGTTCTCAATTGACAATATTTTGGTATATAATTGTCAATATTTTAAACTCCTATTTTAGATAGGGTTTAGCAAAATAGACCCTAGAATATTGTTATAGGAAATAAACTAATATCATTGGACCTTCATCGGACAGAAAAATCCAAAAGGAAAGGGATTCAGGCCAAGAAATAACTTATTAAAAATAAATTGCATAGTTAATTAAAAACTGCACTATTAATGAAATTAGGCCATTATTTGTAAAGAGTGGACAAGTCCAAGTATATAAAAGAGAAGAAAGGAATAATTGAGTATTTTTTGCAATTTTAGAAAATTGTCCAAAAAGGCCTAAGGATTATTGGATCAAGTTGGAATGTTTAAATCCAATAAGTTTTAAAGCTCCATTTTATTAAGCCAAATCATTATTCGTGAGCTTACATATGTTAGAGTAATTATTAAAGGGCTTAAAATATTTTTCAATGTCCAAAAGTAGGAAGAAAATTTTATTAGATAAAAATTACATCTTAAAAGTCTAAAAATAGTAAGAGTTCCAAATTGGGCCTTTTCTTTACCAACCAAGCCCAATTGTTTGAAGGACTCTTCTTGGGCCTAAGAAGGCCAAAAGTGGCATAAAAAAGGAGGCCAAAATGAGTGGAAAAGAGTTTGCCAATAGGGCTAGAAAAGAGCAGGAATATGGACCCTTGGATTGAAATTTGATCAATGACTCGAATTCACTCACTTTCCCTATAAATAGGCAAGCAGCCCCCCTTACCAAACCACCAAAGTGGCTTGAGGAATAGCCAAGACAAGAGAGAAAGAGAGAGTGAAAGAAGGAGTGGAGGAGAAGGAAGAAATAAAGAAAAATAGGAAGCTTTACGGAGTACTCCAATGTAACATCTAATCCTATTCTTACATTTTATTTTTAAATAGTTGGTCTGATTTAGTCTCATATTGCCATGTATAACACTTTACTCTCATATATACTTTCTCAAGTACTATAGCATTTCTAATATCTAATTAAACCATTTTAAAAGCTTGAATCATCATAGGGTTCAAAATAAAAACATTAAAAAAATGTGGTACTGTTCATTTGGTATCCAATTTTTCTGATTGAATTTTGAAAAATCATAACTAATTTCAAAAAAATCGTATCAATGTGATTTAAATATCTAAAATAGCTAAAAACATGTTTTATAGGGAAAAAATTAAATTTTATTGAGCCAATTCATACAGTTTATTGCTCAAACTTTACTATACAAATGATCAATAGTAATGACTAGGTTTTCAAGCCTTGGATTTGAAAATTTATTTCACATTCTATCCTAAGCCAAGTCATGCTTTCTATACATTATTAGAAAGCTTTGTATGTCTACTTTACAGTGATATTTTTTTTATTCAACTAAAACAAAGTATGGTATCATTTTTAACCACTAAGGTTCAGAATAAAACTTCTACTGGAACAATTTTGAGAAAACATATATATCTTTTATTGTATTGCTCCAATTGCTTTCAAACCAGTGACATATTAAACTTACGACATTCATCTTTTCATGTATATAAACCACTGAATTTTTGAAGCTCTACATGAATTTAACCTGCCTTTTAAAATGAGTGATACTTATTGTAAAATTCACAGTTTTCACACTATTGTCCAGTTTTGACCCTTAACTTCAAAAATACACTATAAATTGTATACACAACCAATTTAAATGCTCTCTGGCTTGTTGAAAAGCTTCTCTGTGTACTTTCAAAGTATATATAATGTAATATTCCTATTTTTATGGGATGCAATAAAATATATGAAAAGACGAGAAATGAAGAAAGACGGTAAGGCTATATGCTTGGTCCCTAAATGGAATTAATTTTCTATATAATTTTTGGAAGAAATTATCCATGGTCTTCAATTAGAATTGATTTTTCATAAGGTTCTTAGTAAAAATTAATTTCAAAACTTACCGTGGAAGGTATACAACATACCATTTGAATGGAAACTCGTCCCAAACTGAGCTCAACAATATAAGTATTATGTAACCGGGAGGTCTCAGTTGAGAGATAGACTGATTTGAAAGTTAATGTAGATAGTGAAAAAGAAATAATAAAAAATTAGTTTTTGGAAAAAATTACTATAAAGTACCTTGAAAAATTGGTAATTATGTTTTTACCTAGTTTAGGGAAAAAAGTCATTTCTCAGGTTAAGGAATAAAATGTGAAAATTTCATTTAAGCTCCAAAGGAAAATGCTGATATTATAAAATATATAGGTAAACAACAAAAACAAAAATACAAAAAGAAACGAAAGAGGGCAAAATAGTCATTTTACCAAGAAGACTAAAAAATAAGAAAATGGTAATTTTGCTACAAGAAAGGAAAATATTTTGCAATTTAGTCCACATAACTAACGTGGATGAGGAAAGGTGAAAAGAAGTTGGGAAATATTACTGCTAATAACTCGAAAGTTTAAAAATTATAAATTTATCCTAGGTCAATGACATTTTTGGAAATATGAAAAATTATAGTCAAATTGAAGCTCTTGATGATCCTAACCCAATGGAATATAGTAAGGAATTTACTAAGATCAAAATAGTATTTATTGGAAAATTAGGTTTTTGTATTAATATTTTATCTAATAAAATGTTATTTTAGACTGTAGAAAAAGATAACACCGATTCAAGAATAATGAATGGACCTTGGACAAATATATTTTGGGCTAAGATAATGATTTGAGTCTAAAAGTAATTTTTGGATATTCCTGTACTAGTTTAATGTTAATTACAAGAAAAGTATTTAATTGGTACGGGTAAAATTAATCGGTAAAGGGTATTTTGGTCCATAAAAATTTGGACACTCCTATCCCTTTTATTGGCATGAGAATTTAGCATAATAGGCATGTGATTTTTGTCCCAAAACTTGCTCAAGAAGGCTTACCTTTTTGGTCAAAAAGTAAGTGTGATTAAGGAAGTAATTAGTGAAATAATTACGTGTCTTATTAGATATCTCTCCTCTTGGCTAAATCAAGCGCTGCCTACGTGAAATAGAAGTCCCAAATCTGCAGACCATGAGATGAAAAAGTATTTTTGGATAATCCTATACCAGTTTAATGTTAATTATAGCAAAAATATTTAATTGGTACAAGTAAAATTAATCAGTAAAGAGTATTTTAGTCCATAAAAATTATAGAGCAATTTTTGGACACTCCTCTTCCTCTTATGAGCATGAGAATTCAGCATAATGGGCATGTGATTTTTGTCCCAAAACTTGCTCAAGAAGGTTTGCCTTTTTGGTCAAAAAGTAAGTGTGATTAAGGAAGTAATTAGTGAGATAATTAAGTGCCTTATTAGATATTGCTCCTCTTGGCTAAATCAAGTGCTGCCTATGTGAAGTAGAAGTCCCAAATTTGTAGACCATGTGATGAAAAAGAATTTTATATTATTTCTTGAAAACTTGTTTAAGAAGCAGTTTGAAAAGTTACTGAACCGAACAATTAACTAAAGTTAATCTTACATTATCCCTTTCTCACATGGCTGACCTTCACTCATTCAGAAAAGAAAAGAAAGTTTGAAATAGTGGAAGAGAGAGCATGAAGAGAAAGGAAGGCAAAGAAGAAAGAGGAAAAGGCAAGCAAACTTGAAGCTACAAAGACCAAGTGAACCTTAGGTTGGTTGTTTTGAGTAGTTGGTGTTGATTCCATGAAGTCCTCTTCCTCCTCTCCTCAAGAATGATTTTCAGCCTTATCATAAAAGGCAAGAAAAAAACATGCTTTCATGCCATAGATTTCAGAGGAAGCATGAGATACTCTGAAGGAAACCAATCTAAGTGTGTTTTGAAGCAAGATCTTGGAAAACCAATTCTCCCCCTCCTTGATACTGATTTTGGTCAGTGTGCAAGGGTGTCTTAGAGTTGGATTTTCATGATTTTAATGCCAAAATGGATTCCCCATGATGAAAAACTTTAAGAGAAAGTATAGGTTTAAAGATTAAGCTTAAGGATAGTTACATTGACTTTTAGGGTTTTGAGGGTTCTTTATGAAGAAGCATCATGGACCAGTGGCTTATGAGCCTATTTGATGTTATGGTTAGGTTCAAGAAAGTTTGAGAAAGTGTTTGAAAGAGGTAAACCAAAGGAGAAAGGCAAGGAAAGTCATTAAGGTAGTATATTACCTACTCTTGCTTTATATTGTTTTATACTTTGTAATGAATTTGATGCTTTGTCATTTGAACATTTGCATGATTTGTGATGAATTGTTGATGTTTGCTGAGTTGTATGAGGGTTTTATGACCCCGGGTTGTCCAAATTATAAAATTAAACTTTGCTGAAATTTGTACGAAATTGTTGTGGCATTTATAATTAAATGATTTTAATTGATGATTTCATGAAATGTAATGGCCATATGAATAGTTGAATGGGTAAATGCTACTGAGATTCTTTGAATCTCATTCCTCCCAAATACTATACATGACTAGGCCTAAGCTATGGAAGAAAGGTTAAAGTGCTAATGAGAAAGAAGATAGGAGAAGAGATTGAAGCATGATATCATTTTTTTAGCTATGAACTTGTATTTGGGAAGTGTATGTATATTTATGTAAATACTATTAACTCTATACCTCAATATTATTGTGTCCCTTTTATTATTATGAAATGTTAGGTATGGATTTGGTACTAGGAATGATGAGGTAGATATGTTATAAAAGTGATATTGCTGAGTTTTGAATAAAAAAGATCAATTTGAACATCATGTTAGAAACTAGGTTACTATTCATGAGAAACAGAGCAATTATCTTAAGTAATTTACATTCGATAAAGTATATGGAATAAGTTTTCCAAAGAACGATAGATCACTCAATTTGGCTAAGTATAGGATTTATAATGAATTTTTAAAGATAGGGTTCAAAACAGGGCAGAGTTGGGAGAACTGAAAGTTTGATCATAGGTGCTGGAAAATTCAAAAGGTAATACAATATTGTGTAGAGCTCGAAAAATTTAGTGGTTTATATTTTTGAAAGGAGCTATGACTTAGGTTTAAGATGCCATTGATTTGGAAGTAATTGAAGTTATATAGTAAAAGATATGTAAGTTTTTCATAAACTGTTCCAGTTAAGGTTGAGGTCTGACCCTTAATGGTTAAAGTTAATGGCATGCCTTGTACAAGAAGAATAAATGTATAAGAAAAGTATGTCTGAAAAGTAGACATATAGAGCTTTTAAATGACATAAAGTCTGCATTGGTTCAGGATAGAAGGAGATATGAATTTTTAATATAAAGACCAAAATCCTAGGAAAGTGAAATTGACCAAATCTACAATAGTTTTTAGAGGAATAAACTGTACTAGTTGACCTATCAAATGCTATGTTTCATATTTTTCTCATGTAGAACATCTTTTTAGATATTTTTAGAGATTGAATAATTTTTACTTGATTTTTCTAGAATTAGTTATGAATTTTTGAATTTCGATGGGTAAAATGGAAAATGCACAATGAACAGTACTTGAAATAATGAAAAATCTGTTTTGATATTTTTATATAATTAAGAATCTAATAATGAAATAATGGACGTAATTGGAGTTTAATGCATAGTAAATGGACTTAAGTTTAAGGTGTTACATATAACACTCATACTAGGTGCTCTATTTCTAATAGAGGATCCTTGTTTCTTTCATAATTAATCATTTTGGACAAATTTTCATTTTAAGCATTAAAATCATTGCTATACACTATATACATGCTTCAAACTTATCCAAACCATATTCATAACATTATAAGAGACTTAGGGGTACATGACAACAAGCAGGAACAATCTCATAACTTCATATGCAATTTTATATTAAATTCATCAAATACAAACTTATAACTTGAATTATAAAACCAAGTATTCATCTCTTCTTCCTCCTTAGCTCCTTGTTCTCCTTGCCATAGCTTGAGCCTATCAATTGGGATACTTGAGGGGATAAGATTGGGATAATCTCAGTAGCAAATTACATTCCAAGCAATTATGTCAATCATTTCACATAAATTCACGTTTGATCACAATAATCACATTTAAACAATAAATTGTCACAATGGTTATAAAAATTTCGGCAGTATAGCTTAGAAAATGGATATCTCGAGGAATAAAATCTCTCATTTTATAGCCAAAACCAATAAAAAAAGCATAATCACAATATGGCAACATAATTTAATCATGTAAACACAATGATAGAACATACACTACTATAGATTTTAGATTTAGGTACGTACATATGGGTATGTTCATTTAAAAAGCATACTTATAAACACCTTTGGGTATGCTTATAATAAAAAGCATACCCAAACATCTATCTTTTGGTATGCTTACTACAAAAAGCGTATCCAAATATATCTACCTAAAGTGCATTTAGGTGCACTTTTCTTATAAGCATACTCAAAGAGTGTGGTCATTGGACACACTATTTTCATAAGCACACCAAAAGCCCAATTAAAATGCTGCAGTAACTCTATTCTTTCAAACTTGACATTGCGTGGCTTGCTTTAGAACTTCACTTTGCCTTTTTCTCGAAATGAAAATCTTCTCCTGCCCTTTTCTATCTCTTCGCGCGAAACTCTACCTTGGATTTTCCTCCGCATTTCAGCTGTCAATCAAGAACCCATTCTCTCTTCATTTCGATTTTAGCACACTCCCACACTGTTCTTCTTTGTGGGTCTTGCGTGGGTTACCAGGTGGTTGGGTCGTGCATTACCCGAGCTCCTTGTTTTGGTGAGATCTACTTCATTAGTATTTGATTGTGGGTTACTGGAGCTTCTCAAGCATGTGTGTGTGTCTCTGGCTATGGATTACCAGAGTTTCATAGGTTTTACGTCACGACTCTTGGTGGCTAGTGGGTTATGTGAAATCAGCTGTGGTTTGTGTTGGGAATTTCAACATACATGCAGCGGAAAAACTATAAAGAAATTCCCTCTCATGGATCTGTCAACGTTGTTTAGATTGAGATGTAGAAAATAATTTACCTCCGATGCATCCCTTGGTGTTCTTTTCATTTCATTAGACCTCAGGAACTAATGCGATTGGTTAGCTTCCTCTACCGGTATCCACACGAACGAAGAGTCCAACTCGAATGGTGTGCTAGCACCTCTATTTGTGTACATCTGTACAAGTCCGTACGCCCTCAATGTTCATTGTTTGTCCGTACAGTTTCTCACTCTGAGTATACGTCCGCTTGCTCTTTAGGGTAATTCAAATTGTGTTGATTTTGTATCCTAGTCCATATCAATATATAGATAGGATTTGGTATTTGTTTAATTTAAATTAATAATTAAAAATAAATCAAATATTAATTAAATAGATTAGTTTGAATTTAAATTTATCTAATAGATTAAATTTAAACTAACTATCTAATCCATATCCACAATCAAATCTCTATTTAATTTATCATATAAATCAAATTTAGATTATTAGTTTAAATTCAAATTTAGAATCCAATCTAAATCAAATTTAGATTATGATATTAGTTTAAATTTAAATCTATCATATAGAATTAAATTTAAAACTAATTCATTTGAATTAATTTAAACAATATATATATATTTTGAAATAATATAATATATATCAATTATATAATATATCAAACTTATATATATTTCAAATTTTATAATATATATCAAATATATATATATACATATATATAAAATTTAATCACTCAAATTGAACATTAAATTCATTGAATCTAGACACATTATAGATTCAATGAATCTAGACATTCTAGCTCGAGTTGACCCGTTTTTGTGTGTGACCCTATAGGCCTATATGATGTTGGTAGTGTGCTAATAACACCATTGGACCCACAAGTCACAAGTAGCCTCTAGCAAGACATTGTGACTACCCAAACCATATGAGATTGGTGATCCGATGTAACATACATATAACCCGATCATATCCCTTTTGTCTCATGATATATATAGGTCAAGTATGAGGTATGGAAACATCATCCTTATGTCACTCAACCATCACTTTCTCGATCTCGGAGCAAACTGACAGAACAAATGGAAACTCTTCCATTCTAGCACGGCCATGCATTTCTTAGTTTCACTCATTGAGGGGCCTAGTTATATCTCTTCATTAATTAGAGGGACAGATTTCATCTTGATCATTCATCTTCCTCCACACGAGTTCCACTATACCCGATCATAGCCTTCATGATCTCTCGATTAAAGGTGACTTTTGACTGTGCCAAAGTATAGTGTTCCCCATGTAGGAAGCCATGATGATTTCAAGTTTGAGGGCTTAGTGACACAGTTATATATGAGATATGCTTATGACTTAATCCATGTAGCTATCTCATGACAGGCCGATCCAGCGCCTATTCTCTAACAGGAGCTTATGATTTTGATTTGCATCTTCATACATAATTATCACATAATTATTAATTAAAATTATACTAGCCTTAGTTTATCATTGTTTCCACAAAGATGATTGACTAGGGACATTTGGGATAAAATAATTTAACCAAGGATATTGTTATAAATAAAACATGCAAACAATATAATAATGTAAGAAAAAACACATTTTTCACAATGAAGAACAATGTTCATAACACAATGATTGGCCTATGGCACAATTTCCAACAGATTGTCCATCCTGGTCACCAGAACTTCATGGGGCTCTCTAATCTTCATAAGCTTTGTGGGTCTTCTCTATCTTCTCCATCAACATCATTGCTTTCTATTCTGGTATGTTGTATACATATATATATATATATTTGGAGATTTGATAGCAAATGGGAGAAAGTTGAAAGCTTTACATTCTAAAACTTAAAATGTTTCCTGTTAATGTTTGAGATTACCATAAGATTAGCTTTAATCCCTCTTAAATTCTATGCTTAGTGTCTAACATTTTTCACTATTATTGAGCTCATGAAGCCTTTTCTAGTAATGATGGTGTTTGGCAATTAGAGTTTTTGATTTAGAGAATCAATGATGGTTGAGTAAATATTTTGACATTATCCCCTATAAATTATGACTATGAAATTGATATTGGTCTAAATGAATTGAAAGTTAATGAAGAAAACATGTGATGTGGATGTAGTTCAACCTTTTTTTGGACATAATCATCTGGTATTTGGTCCTTTAGGCTGTTCTTGTATGATGAAGATTTTAGTTTCAGTATGTAGATGAAGGCTACCATCACACTAATTTGAATGACTTCTTGTTTATCATGGTATTTTATTTGAACATTGTAGATTAAGTATAGGGGCATTGTCACGGTTGATCCTATTAGATGATTCTCTTAGAATGGCAGTAAATGAGTTATGGGCATCAAAGGTAACTTAGTGATGGCTTCTTTAGAAATATAGCTTTACTTTTCTAATTTGTTTGCAATCTGATTTGTATAAGAGTATGATACTACTTTTTTTGGGGAAAAAAATGAACTTTTAATTTTGGCTGTAAAATCAGTGAGCAAAAATGTGAGCCATAGTGAAGTATATGGTAGGCATTAATCTAAGTGTACTAGCAATATTTCTAAATAAAATGCAAGGTCAGTGCAAAACAATATTGCCCTATATAATGTTTGTTAGGCTGGCTTCCCAAGAGGGGGGTGAATTGGGAAGTTTAAACTTTTCTGCAAAATGTCAAAGAGGTGAAGAATGCAATATATGGAGGAAAAAATAGAGTATAAATAAATAACAATAAAAGTAGTAGAAAAGAGAAGAAGACTCAGAAATTTATCCTGATTCTGTCTCTCCACTTGACCTACGTCCAGTCCCCAAGTCACCACTTGAGATTTTTCACTATTCAGCAAGAATTCAACGGGCTTCTTGCAAGTGCCACAGTACAACGTCAGTGCTCTGTTTTCTAGAGCTCACTCAATCTCTTTCTGCACTTTCACAGAGTGCTTTACAATTCCTTGTGATAACTCCTCACAAGAAAATATATCTTCTAGATGAGGATTAGATTGTTTACAAAGATGAAACTCTCTTGAATAGAGTGAAAATAAAAGTTGAAGTACAAGTATTGAAGTAAGAAGGTAAAAGTCTTTGAGAAGAAGATTTGGCAGAGTTTCAGTATATACAAAGTTTGATTCGTTACCCACAACTTGAAATGATGTTATATTTATAGATTTAGGTCTCAAATGTTCGTTAGAGACAAAATCTATCCATTGGAGAAGTTATCCAACGGTTACTCTGAAAAACTATCTGTTAACCAACCGCATTTAATGCTTCTAACATACTGAAATTTGAATTTTGGTTGGTCAACAGACGAATTTCGAAGGAACCGAAGGTTAAAGCTTCCAACATTGAAATACTGAAGTTCGTCTATTCATGAAGTAAAATTCGAGTTTTGAAACTTAGAAAATGTTTCCATGTTGTGACATACGAATTTCCAAGTGAAAAGTTTTTCGGTTAAGTGTGAACAGTGTTTTTAATTTGCTACAGTGCCCTCGAAATTTGAATTTTGGTGCCCCAAAATTCGTCTGTTCTCAGCAGGATCAAAAAGCATAGTAGTTCATTTACTTCGAAATTTGAATTTTCAATGAGTGAAATTCGTCTGTCAGAGAGACCTCTTTCTAGACTTACTTTAAAATTCAAATTTATAAACACTTTCATTCGTATGTCAACATATTATTGCAATAGACTCACAACCTTAGCTTCTGAAATTCGAATGTCCATGTTCAAAGTTTGTCTGTCAGTGAGCAATTTTGAAACTCAATATAATCTTAATTTCAGATGAACTTAAACATTGTTTCAGACGAATTTCTTCAGTTTTCATAAGTTTCATTTTGTCTGAAGTTCAAATTTTGAAAACTCCAAGTTCATCTGTTGCTCAACTGCTTCTTTCAGACACTTATGAAAATTCGAATTTTAAACAACCAAAATTCGTCTATCAGAGAGGCATCTCTTCAGACTTACTCAGTTTTAGCTCGAAATTCGAATTTCCAAAGCCAAAGTTCAAATTTCCAATATGACAGTTCAATGTAAACTTTTCAAACTTCGTCTGTTGGTGGGTATTTTTCAAATATTTCATAAAATTAAGTTTTTAAAACATCTTTTCCTCAAATCAAAGTCTTTTACCCATATTTAAACATAATTAAACATCCTACAACGAATCTTGCACAGATTTCTCCAGAATTTCCTCACTTGAGTCTTTTGGTCATCTTTGATATCTTCATTCCAGGCTCTTGAGAGTTGATTTGGAATCATCAAAACTTCTTGATTCAACATATAAGTGTCGAGAAGAACTATTGAAAGAACATGCATTTTGCTCTGGCCAAATACATCAAAGATCAGCATAAATAGTTTATGTTGCCATTCATTTGGAGTGCAAAATTAACAATACATTTTCTTTGGAGCCTATCCAAATGAGCTTTGTTTCTTTAGGTACATGGAGCAAGAGTTTGAACCTAAGATTACTTGTTAAACTACACTATACACCACTAGACCACTACCTAGTGGTTTAACTCGCTCTTAGATATGCAATACACTATCTCTAGCTTGTTTTATTGACAAAAGGACACTCACTATATCAGGACCCACCACAATTCTATGCATTAGCGTATAGGAAAGTTTGCTATTTTTGGCTCTAGCTTTTCATATCTCAATCTCCATATATATATATATATATCTGAAGGATGAGTCACTATCAAATCAAAGAATAAAGACTATCAAATTAAAGAAATATGTTAAAGATATGCTATCATGTATGTGTTCTTGGAAGACCAATTTTGAAGACCTTATACTAAGCCTCTAATTTTCTTTAACTATTTATGCAAGGTAGTTATTGTGAATGAACCATGTTATTCATATTGCCTCTACCTTTTGCTGCTATCTGACACCTTCTGTACAGAAAATTTTCGTTAAAAAAAAATTTCTTCCTGAAAAGCTGCATCTACTGTGAAACAAATAAAGTTGTATCCTGTGTAGTGATTCAATTCTACTATGTGGGTTAAAAGGAAAACACTTGGTCATCATTGGTATGTGTTATCCTTATTTAGTACAATATTATACTATTCAATTTTATATTTATGCTTATTGCTTCAATAGGGTGTTATTCAATTTTATATTTAAGCCAAGACCCAAGCCACTTATTAACCTGAACATCTCTTAATTCTATATGCTTTTGTGTTTGTGAAAGCTAAGGATAATTGCTCATGTGAAAAGCTTTTGGAGTAAAATGGTCCTTCACTTGAAATAATACTAATCATTGAACTCAATATCATTCCAGGTTCATTCTTAACTCAATATCATTAGCAGGACTGTTAGATTATCCATGACTAATTGTATCATTTTGCGCCTAACTTCTCACATTTTAGTTTATTGTGTACGTTCATGAACTTATGACATATATTTGTGAAAAATGCATTCACATTGTACTCTCTCAGGGAAATAGATTTCTAAGAAGTTGAATCTTTACTTCATAAATGTAATCATTTGCTGCACTAAGAGTTAAGAAGTGGCTTTGATTCTTGGCTTCACTTTTCTAGTACTTTTAGAAAGTTTGGTACTAGCCCTCCTTTGTGTGGTAAAAATTATGATGTGGAGTCTCCATATTATCGAGAACTGCAAAACTGAATAGGTGGAACACATATTAGTCATTGCATTTTTATTAAAGAGAGGGCAACCTGGCCTTCTTGAGCTAGCTTGAACAAGAATGAGCTTGGTTGATTTATTTTTTTTGGTTGAATATGAATTTGCTGCTTGGTTGATTTCAATAAAATTTTCTTGGTTGAATATGAATTTGCTGTCAAATACAAAGCTATTTCTTCTTCTTCGACTATTTTCATTATATTATGCCCATTGTAGTTTTCTTACAATTCCATTCTTTTGTGGCTTCTTGGTGTGAGTCTTTTCTAACATGTCCTAGAACTTATGACTTGATGCATGCAGTAGGACTTTTGTCACTTCAAAATTCTAAGCTGGTAGATGCACTATGCTTGATCTGTTCACTGAAATTGATAGGTTACTTTGTCTGGAGGTATGTTTATTGAATTTCCATTTTATGCATGTTAGAAAATGATATGGCCATAGACTTGAAATGACAATGCTCTGGATTTTGTACATTTCCTTGTTCGACACAAAAGTTACCCTACACTTGTGTTGGAATTTAGTGCCTTGATGTAAGATTAAATTGTGTTTTCACTTGAGAAAAACTAGCACTTGCCACAAGCCCATAATGAAAGGAGTCCCTTGAATTTCACTTTCAAGTTCCTAAAGGAACTTAGGAACTTTATTGACCAACAATAATGTAATCTACAATGTTCCTTTATGGTAACTAAGCTTAATAGCCATGGCCTAGGTTTGAGCATATAATCTTATATTACTATAAGTTGCTGCATATTAAGTTCATGGAAGAGTACATATTATTGAATGAGTTCACCTCCATTAGCATAATAATTGTGCCATATTTGTTGAGGCTTGACTACTAATTCTAAGATGTATACATGCATTTATTAATTGGATTAATTGTGTAAGTTTTGGGTAATTAATTGTAAGGCATCACAAGGATGAAGAGGTTTGAGCTAGAAGTGGTGTTGGCTGATTGGTTTTGTTGCATTTTTGTTGTTTTTTGTGTTTTTGATTGTAAGTTGTATGTTAGGTAATTTGTTTTATTTTGTTCTTTTGTGGGTTGTATGATATGTTTTTTATTTTCCTGATTAAACATGTGTAATCCTTTTTTAATATCAATAAAATTTCTTTCTAGGCAAAAAGACCTGTAGTAAGGGAGAGAAAAAATGAAAATTATATATATATATATTTTTAGAAAAATAAAGGCCTTTGGGTACTTCAAAGGCATATCCAAAGGCTAAAAAATAAGCATACTTAAAAGTAATTTATGTAGTAGTGATAAAGCATAAAAATGAAATTTGGCTACCTTTTGAAGTACCACTTGGCTATCCTCTTGAAACCAAGGATTCTTTTGGCTTTCTCAAGCTTCCTCAAGTCCCAAGGCATCATTAAACACTTGCTCAAGCTATTGATTTCATGGTATAACTCAATATATATCCATGAAACCCTAAAAGCTCAAACTTTCTATCTTAAGCTTAATCTTGAATTCCATACTTGTTTTGGCCATGAAGAATCTATTTTTAGCATTAAATAAATGAAATTCCTACCTTAAGACACACTAATTCACTGGCCAAAACCTGCCTTCTTAAAAAAAATATTAGTTCCTCAAGTACTACTTCAAAACTTACCTCTCTTGCTTTCTTTTTTCCAAATCTCATGTTCCCTTTTGAATTTGTGGAACAAAAACACTTCCCCTCCCTTAAATCATGCTTGGCTAAAAATGAAGTGTTAAGAGGAGGCAGAGAAAATTCACGAAAAACAAATCAATCCCTTTGAAAAAAAAGCTAGAAGGCACAAAATTACAAGCAAGTAACTTACCTATATTTACCCTTGAAATTCCTTCCTTCTTTTCTCTTCTTTTTCTCCTCACATTATTGCCCTCTTCTCTTTCATTCTGCAGCACCCTTTATCTCCTTTCTTTGCTAAAGTGTCAACCAAATGGGCTAGAGGAGTATTTATAATGGTTGTTAATCACATTCACTTTTTGCTAGTTACTTTGATTTGCACTAATCAAACTTGGCCACCAAGTTTTCTATTTTCATCACATGTGTGATGAGGTGATGTGATTTAAGAGGATCTCTTCTCCAAAATACTATATATATATTTTTTAGTCTAGTAATACTCTGTGTTGATTATTTTATATTTGGACTGATAAAGTTATTTTTTACAGTATAAAATTTCTTTATGAGTACAAGATTAAAGTAAACTTGTATCTTGAATTACTGTATTATCTTGTCTCCTAAAAATTCTTTTTGTGCTGCTCAACTGCTTTACTATATGTTTTTTTACTTTTTGCATATCTAAAAGTAACTTTTCCAGTATAAAGTTACTTTTTAAATTTCAATAGTAATAATTTCCTCATTCTTAATCAGTTAACCTCAGTGCCATATACTATTGGGTTTGTCTCGTTGAGTGCTTCGTTTTGACAGTAATTTCGAATATTTACAATATTATCCTTAACTCAGGATAAAATTATAATTTTTTAATTCTTTTTTGTCATTAGTTGTAATTTTTCCAATATATATATTTATATGCATTATCAAGTGATTTTTACTCTTGGACCAAAATGCAATTATCTTAATTTCTAGGGAAGAAACATAATTTTCTCTTTTTTCCTAACTAGCAAAAATGACTTTTTTACCCAATTTCACCCAAAACAATGTATGTTCATTTTTGTGAATTCCTTATGCATTCTTATATATCTAGCTTTTTGGAAATGTTACACTATGAATATGAAAAATATGTTTTAGTAGTTTGAAAGTATGTATATTTGGATCAAAGCTATAAGTTTGCTTAGAACATAATATGAATATGCATGAATATGTCTGAATATTGAAGAACATGCAAGAACATGTTGAGAGAATGCTTTGATCTTGAATTGTTATGGCAGTCTTATATCAACTTGTTTTTATGTCACTTACTTGAATAATATTAGGTTATGATGGGATAATGATACTATTGAGATTTTCCCAATCTTATCACTCACAATCTCTAACCATGACTACGTCCAAGTTACATAATGGAAAAAGGAAAGGAATTGGAGCCTTGAAGAGCTAGAGATTATTATGGTGATTATTTTGGAATTTTATAAAATGTTATGTAAATTAAGTTATGGATGATGACATGATAAATTTTAAGAATGGCATGTTTAGAAATATATTAAAGTAGGATTTGGAATGATATATGAGTTGGTTTAATGTTTAATGATTTTTTTTATAATTGTTAAGTGTATGGTATAAAAAGTTTATTATGTTATCCCCGTGTTTAGTAAGGAATTACCTGAAAAACAATTATTGAGATATGATAAATAATTATGATATTATTAATTTGAACTCCTAAACTTTAAGTTAAGATTAACTTGGCCTAGTTTGGTTAAGTATAACTCAAGTCATAGAATCATTAAACATTAACTCAAGACATTTTTGGTATTAGAGCAAAGATTTGGGCAAATCTTTGCGGTGAGAAAGTAAGGCATCCCCTTTAGTTATAGTTTCTCATTGAAAGAGAAAAATATTCCTTATGAGAAATCTGGCCTAAGAATGTTTTAACAACATAAGAGATTGGTCTTGAAGATAGTCTAAGGTAGTTGCTGGATTAAATAAGGATGTTTTACAGATTTATTCTCCTTAGGTCTTAAATCCTTTTAGAGCTAGATCGTAGTTAGATCCTATCAGTAAAGAGATGATGTAGGATCATGGAAGATCCTTGTAGGGCCCAGAAATTGCAGTAAATCTCATGGTCGTAGTAGACCATTAATGAAGTTGTAGTAGACCTCTATAGAGAATGAGATGATGAGCTTTATAGTACTATTAGTTCTCTAAAAGAAAATGACCTAGGATGATTTCAAAAAGATATAAGACCCCATCAATCAGCAGCTAATGTGAATATTTACCTACAGTATTTACATTCTCCAATGCTTGACAGGTCCAGTAAATCAATAAATTCAACAATAATCAAGGTATTAAAAATTGGACCGGTCATTGAATCAGATGAGGCAATAGTTCAAGGTTCAATGGTCAGACCAATTGTGAATAAATTGATATATTTTTAATAATATAGTCAACTGATATTCTATTTTCATATTATTTGTTAAGTAAATTTATCATTATTAATCATTATGTATCATAATAATACATATAACATATTATAATATAGAAAGAAAAAAATTTATACTAAAAATAATGCTACTTAGTACTAAAAATAATGTTATTTTATTTTTAAAAAATATTTTAAAAAAATTTAAAATAAAAAAAAAAAAGCTGGGACTAGTTCAACCTAGTTTTTTACCAGTTCGTACTGGTTCCGAAACCCCCTGATTCCCATCTGTGACCGAACCGGACCAGGGGTTGGTTCCCGGTTGGGCCAGTTGAACTGGCTGGTCCAGTCCGATTTTTAATACTATGACAATAATATTCTTTTTACTATTTCGCAAGTCTCATACAATTTATTATATCCTACTCAGTGTATATACCTATATCATGCTTAGAAAAAATAAACTTTAGTAATTCAATTAAATCACAACAACCATAGTTTGCAGACACATGGAAAATTCCTAGGTTACCTGTTTTCCTTAACTCTCTAGATAGTCAAACAACAATCCAAGTAACAAATGTTCTCAATGAGAGTCTACAAAGATCACATATAAAAATATTAATCTATAACTCAAAACTACTAAAAAGTTTATCCTAAGGCCTCTCTAAGATTACTCTAAAGCTACCTCAAAGAACCTAAACCTTCTTTTTAATTTGATTAATAAATAAAATAGTAAATTACATATTAATTTCTAATTTTACAAAAATTCCTAAATTTCCCAATCTTAATTTATAATCTAAATTCATATTATGTATATGTATATTTTATGGTGAAAATACCCAGTGTATAGATTTAAAGATACAGTATTCATATATATATATATTGGACTTAAAAGTCTACGGCCTACTATACATGGAACAATGGGGGAAGAAGCAATATAATTAATGAGAGCTAACTGAATGTGGGTCTCCACAATTGATTTGGAAAAGAAAAGGACAAAACTAAAGACATATACATGTATATATATAAATTCATAATTTAAGATCATGTGACTTACATATTCACAAAAGCAAGGAAAGACAAAGAAAATAAAGAGAGAAAGAGAGAAAGGGAAAGAGTAGGAAAAGGGAAAAACAATGTAACATATATGTCTACTAAAGGGAAGGAAAAGATGTGAGAGAGAGAGAGAGAGAAGAGGGAGAAGAAGGAAAAGGATGGTGGGTACCTGGAGAGGCAATTGTAAGGCAATGTGTGACTGCAGAGAAAAGAATGGAATAAAGGATAGGGTTTTGACAACTAAACTATTAATTTCCGTGGATAGAAGTCATAAAAATTTAAATTAAATTTTATGTTTTTATCATTATTATTATTATTTTCTATAAAAAGAATCATATTTAATATGAAAATTGAGTTCCAGATAACTTTTAGATAATTTGAAATATTTAAAATTTAACAAAAAATTTCCTAGTTTTTATTTTATATTTAATTCATTTTTTCCTGATTTCTTTAATCTTTTATTTTATATGTTAATTTCAAATATTTGATAATTTAATTTAAATAATTTTCCCATTATTTTATCTTATATCCTACTCTTTTGAGCCTAATGCTTAATCCTATACCTTCTTTAATGTCACTACCAGCACTATAAGTCCCAAAAAAAAATTGGGATGTTACAACCCCTCTATTTTGCAGCTCTGGAACTCGAGAACACTAGTGCTGTGGCTGTACTATAGCAGCCGCGTCCCTGTACACTGTTTTAGTTGTTTTGGTATTTGTCAAGGGGTTTTATAGCGTTTTCCGCTGCTTTGATGTTTTAGAAGGTAAATTTGAGATGTTTGGGCTGTGTTTCATGGGTTTTTGAAGTATTGGTCAAGTTATGAGGTGTATTAGAGTAAGGTGTTACATTTTGGTATCAGAGCAATGGTTTGGGCCATTATTTCTGCTTGGAATAATATTTGACACAACTTTAAATATATAGACTTCTATATTCCCACTGCAATACTGGGCTAGAACAATATAATTGAATGTGTTATTGCTTGTGCGTAGGAGGAAAATGTCTCACAGATGAAGACTGAGTATAGGTGATCTGATTAGACAAATGCATGAAATGTTGACAGGCCTCAGTGATAGGGTAAATACTCGAGGGGGAACATTGAATAGGTTGCAAGAACAAATAAACCGACAAGAGTATGGTGATGTGAATGAAGAAGCTGGCATATATGTGGATATGAATGTAGAAAGAGGCCGAGTTCCTAGCTTTTCAACATGGGAATTTATCAGTGGATGATTACATCAATCAATTCCTAGATTTGGAAAAATATTTCACTTATTTGAACAACTATCCCCATGATAGGTGGACGGCTCAAAGGTTATTTGAGGGAGCCCATCCATAGATTAAGGAGTGGTTAGAGGTGGTTGAATTTGTGTCCTTCGAGGACTTATGTGTGAAGATGCATGTTCTATCCAGAAGGATGTGGGAGACTGAGGAAGAGAAGAGAAATTCAATGATTCGAGCCTTTTCTCACCTAGGACCTACCAAAGGAATTAGTCAAGGAAGTAGATTTGGTAGTAGCAATGGTAATGGTGGATCTAGTGGAGGAAGAGGCTGTCATATTAGAGGCCACCATGGCAAAGAAAGAGGCAGGTTTGGTAGAGATCAATCTAACAAAGGTCGATATGGCAGAGGACCATTTTATTGAGGAAGCTTTGACCATGGGAAATCCAGTCAGAGTGAGTATGCAGGAAGAGACTCAGCCTCATCTCAATACAGTTCAGATAGTGCCTCAAATCCATGCACAAATTGTGTGATGAACCATGGTGACTGTCTGTGCTTGATTTGCTATAATTATGGGAGACTGGGACATATCTCATGGAATTGTTGTGAGCCAAGGTGTGATGATATGATGATAAGGCCCACGATGCCTAGACAAGTCTTTACCATAGCCCGACAGGAAGCAGATGCATTGTCTAACTTGATTAGAGGTAAACTTAAACTCATTGGTTTCTCTATTCATGTATTGTTTGATCTAGGTGTATTGCATTCCTTCATATCTTTTAATTGTGCTTGGAGATTGGATATTGTGGTGATGGAGTTACCTCTTGAATTGTCGATATCCACACCCACAGGAGTTTCATTAAGAACTGCTTAAACTTGTTTGAATTGTATGGTTCATTTTGAACACCGAAGCACTACTCTAGATTTAATCTGTTTGCCATTGCAAGGAATTGATGTGATTATTGGGACGGATTGGTTGGAGGCAAATAATGCCATTCTCGACTGTGCTTGGAAGACTATGACATTGCCCATGAACATCCCTAGTGTTGAAGGGCATGAAAATGTCTATTTGTCCTTTGCCCAAGCTGACAGGTATCTAAGAAAAGGATGCTAAGGGTTTCTGGTTTTCTTCTTTGTTAACATGGATATGGAAGGTGGTATAGATAGATATCTGGCTGTATGTGAATATCCTAATGTGTTTCAGAGGAGATTACCGATTTGCCACTACCTTGAAAGTTGGAGTTTTCCAATGATTTAATGCCTGGTTAAGTCCTATTTCTAAGGCTCCATATCAAATGGTACCGTCTGAATTGAAAGAACTTAAGAATTAGATTGACGATTTGTTAAAAAGGGGTTTCATCAGACTAAGTGTCTCGCCTTGGGGAGCTTTAGTGTTGTTTGTTAAGAAGGATGGTAGCCTCATATTGTGTATTGATTATAGGTAGTTGAACCGAGTGACAATTAAGAATAAATATCCTTTGCCACGGATTGAAGACTTGATTGATTAGTTGATAGGTGCCTCAATTTTCTCTAAATCGATTTGAGGTCAGGTTACCATCAACTTTAGGTGCGTGCTGAAGATGTGCCAAAAGCTGCTTTCCAAACTCCATATGGACATTATGAGTTCCTCGTGATGTCATTCAAGTTGACCAATGCCCCAACAATCTTCATGGACTATATGAATAGGGTCTTTCGGTTGTATCTAGACAAATTTGTGGTGGTATTCATTGATAACATTTTGATATACTCCAAGAGTGAGGAAGAGCATGCACTCTATCTTTGAATTGTACTGCAAATGTTACAGGATCACCAACTATATTCCAAACTTAGTAAATGTGAGTTTTGGCTAAGGGAGGTGAAATTTCTGAGTCATGTGATTTCTGCAGAAGGTGCAGTAGTGGATTCCAGTAAAGTAGAAGCGATGTTGAATTGGAAGAGACCACATCGATGATTGAAATTTGTGGCTTTCTGGGATTTGCTAGTTATTACATAAGGTTCATCAAGGGATTTTCTCAGCTTGTTATGCCATTGATTAGACTCACCCATAAGGATTGATCTTTCATTTGGGATGCCAGGTGTAAGAGAGTATTCCAAGAACTAAAGGTTTGTTTAACATCTACCACAGTGCTAATTATACCTAACCCATCTGAGTCATTCATAGTTTATACAGACACCTTTAAGAAGGGTTTATGATGTGTTAATGCAACAAGGAAGAGTTGTGGCGTATGCTTCAAGGCAGTTGAAGCCTCATTAGGAGAACTATCTTACTCATGACCTTGAGCTAGTGGTTGTAGTTTTTTCCCTGAAATTGTAGAGGTATTATCTCTATGATGCTCAGTTCAAGGTATTCAGTGATCGCAAAAGTCTAAAGTATCCATTTCATTAGAAGGAGTTGAACATGAGGCAGAGGCATTGGGTAGAATTTCTAAAGGATTACTATTTTGCTTTGAAGTATCATCCCAGGAAAGCCAATGTAGTGGTGATCAAATGCGCTAAGTACCAAGTCGACCCATATAGCCACAATGATGATGAGGGAACAACCGTTGCTAGAAAGCCTGAGAGATATGAAGTTATCCATGAATATCCATCCTGAAGTACTAGTATTGTGATCTATCAATGTATCAAGCTATTTATTAAGGAACCTTTGCTATGCTTAGTTCAGTTGGAGGATAACTATCTTTTGGGCATTTGGGAATGAATCAAAATGGCAGAAACTCAGGATTTTGATATATTGGAGGATGGTATCATTCGGTACCGTGGTTAGATTTGTGTGCCAAATGTTACGGGATTGTGAAAAATTATTCTAGAGGAAGCTCACAAGAGCATGTACACTATTCACTCAGGTACCACTAAAATGTACCAAGATTTGAAGCGAGGATATTGGTGGCCAGGCATGAAAAAGGATATCGCAGAGTATGTAGCAAGATGTCTAGCCTGTCAGAAGGTAAAGATTGAACACCAATTGCCAGCGGGTACGTTACAACCTCTGGAGATCTCGGAGTAAAAATAAGATAGCATTTCCATGGATTTCATGATGGGATTACCAAGGACCTCTTCTGGGCATAATGCAGTATGGGTAATTGTGGATAGATTGATGAAGTTGGCCTATTTTCTTCTAATTCGGGAGATTATTACTATGGAAAAGTTGGCTTAGTTATATATGAATAAGATTGTGAGGCTACATGGAGTCTCAATGAATATTGTGTCAGACAAAGATCCTAAGTTTACATCCAAGTTTTGGAAATCTCTTCAGAAGGCCATGGGGACGAAGTTGAATTTCAGTATTGCTTATCACCCTCAATCTGATGGGCAGACAGAAAGGACGATATAAACTCTAGAAGACATACTGCGAGCTTATGTTATGGAGAACAAAGGCAATTGGGATTAATACTTACCATTGGTTGAATTTGCCTACAACAACAGTTACCACTTGAGTCTGCAAATGGCTCTGTATGAAGCATTGTATGGTCGAAAATGCATATCACCGTTTTATTGGGTTGAACTTCATGAGTGGAGTCTTTTGGACTTGGATATTGTGGATCAAACCTCTCAATAAATAGAGAGTATTCGACAGAAACTTTTGACCGCTTAGAGTCGGTAGAATAGTTATGCAGATAGAAGTAAGAGACCACTGGAGTTTGATGCTGGTGATCATGTGTTTTTGAAGGTTACTCCTACCACAGGTGCTGGGAGATTAATTCAAACGAAGAAGCTCACCCCACAGTATATGAGTCCATACCAAATTCTGGAGCGGTGCTACTGCCTAATCTTGCAGGATTACATGATATTTTCCACGTGTCTCAACTTAAGAAGTACCATTCGGATCCATCTCACATAATTGATGATGAGGAAGTTCAACTATGAGAGGGTCTGACTTTTGAGGTCATGCCATTGCAAATTATCGATGTAAAGGAGAAGTAGTTGAGAAATAAGACCATTAAATTAGTTAAAGTGTTGTGAAGCGGCCTGACATCTAATGATGTCACGTGTGAGATAAAAGAATCCATACGAAGGAGGTATCTAGAGATTTTTGCTTGAGGTAAGAGTTGAAATTTCGAGGGCAAAATTTTTATAAGGAGGGGAGAATGTAACAACTCTCATTACATTGTCCCTAAGTTGGTCCCTAGTTAACTAAGTGTGTTTGGCATTGTAAGTAGAACTAGAGGAACTAGGATAAAGGAAAGAATCAAAGTGGAGAAAAAGAAGCTCCACGCCGCAGCGCAAGATAAGGCCACCGTGGCAAGAGAGCTGTAATTTTGGAGATATTTTCCAGGTCGAGAAGCTCCATGTTATGGCGAACTTACTGGCGTCATGGTGAGTAGGGAAAATCTTGTATATATTAGAAACATTTCGGATAAACAGATGATAAAGAAATAGAGGAAGAAAAAAGAAGCTCTATTAGGATTCGTGTAATCCAACCTTTGGGAGTGATTTTCGGCCTTTAGGAGCTTGGATCATGGTTGGTAAGTGGTCTCTACTCCTCTCTTTTCATTTTCTTTGATTTTAAGTTAGGTTTTTGGATATATATATATATTGGGATCTTTGGTTTCGGCTGAAATCCACTGATTAAAATGGATGAAATAGGATTAATGAGGAGTGATTTGGTGGTTGTGATTCTTGGGTGTGAGTTTTAGAAGGAGTATGCATGATTTAAGTTTAACCCTAGGTTATGTGTGGTTGAGGAAATTGGGAATCCAAAGTACGTGTGATTGATTAGAGTTTGGATGGTCTTTAAGAACTTAATGATGCATGAAAATGATGTTGGAACCCTCGGTTAGACCTATATAGTCGAGTTGTGATGTTTGGTTAAATGGTATATTGTGTTAATTAAGGTATTATGATGTTGTAGAGGTATTTGGTTGATTGAAGGGGGTACGAGTTGTGTTGAACAACCTAAAGAGCTAATGGAATCACGTGTGTGTGAAATTGACAACTTGAGATTACCAAGTGTTTGTATTGTTTGTATGTTATGATATATATATATGTGCGTATATATGCATGTTTCCGTTCATACCACGATATTGATGTATGTTTGTGTATGGTTTGTTTATATATCATGGTATGCACATGGCTAGACATGTAGTGGATGATGATTATGTTGAGGATGATTGTCATATATGATGATGATGATGCCACATGACATGATGCATGTATAACACTAAGATACATGATGACGATAATGATTATATGATGATATGACATAAGTATCACCACATGACATTGTGAGATATATGGTGGATTAGGTGGTGATAATGATATGATATGATATGATATATGACAAGGGAGGATAAGGATAGGATCCTTGCGGCTAAATTGCCTCCCATGGCCATGAGGGAAAGATACGTAGTGGACTGCACCTTCCCTAAATCACTAACAATTCATGGTAGGAAAGGGGAAGGAGAACCACGATCCGAACATTAGTGTTACCTTTGGCCGGGTGCACTAATGGGAGGTGAGCTTGGTGATGTCCCAGAATTAGTCTTCACCGACTATTGGAAGGGAATCACCTATATGAAATGTCCTGTTAAGATGACAGCTTGTGGTTCTAGCTATGTGAGAGCAAGACATGCATTCTATTTCATATTGCATTCATGAGATTGCAGGAGTTATATATATATGTGTGTGTGTGTGTGTGTGGATGTCCCCGGTTACTGAGACTTTGTCTCACACCCCTTTCCCATGAACTAACATTTCAGGTGAAGGTTCTGGCACTAGTCTGGAGAAGATGAGGAAGTAACGTACCATACATGGGAATATCAAGTCTATGTAGTATATACTTGTATGGTCTATATACTTTGTGCCAAGTAGGATAGTATGATTACAATGGATATATGTTATTGATGTTTGACATGGGATGTTATAGGTATGTTTATGTATGATGGTTGAATGTGATGGTCATATATGATGTTGGTGTTGTTATGGGTCATGTATGGTTGGTATGTGTATCTGTGGGGTGAAGTGGTCATGTGTGTGAGCCCAGAATGGATTTGGGCCTTATTGGTGTGGTTTTGGGCATGTAGCTCATTGTAAGGAATTGGGGTTCAAGGGAGTCAAATCTCAAAGGAGGTCATTTGAGATGAAACCTCTTTGGACAAGTTGGTTAAGTGGATTAAGATCTGTGTGAATGGTCTCTAAGTGTTCATTTGCCTTTGGAGGTAATTGGAGGAGGTTGTTAGAGAGTTTTTGTCAAAAGGTGGCCAAAAGGGTGTTAGGTGTCCAAAATCTCTATACGAAGATGAATTGAAGTGAAATTAGTGTCTATGGTTAGATTGTGAGAAAATTCACTTGTAAGAGTTAGAATCAGGTCAATCGGAGATCGGAGCATAAAGTTATATATTTCAAAAATTCACCCTAAAAGTTGAATTTTTGCTAATGTGGTATTAGCAAGGAGGCGCCGCGGCGCTAGTAGTGAGGCCGCGGTGCCAGCCCCTGTGTTTCACAGCTCTGGAACCCTAAAGCACCAGAGCTGCGGCAGTATTGTAGCGACTGCGGCTCTGCACACAGTTATGGCTATTAATGTGTTTCTCGAGGTGTTTTGTGGCGTTTTCCATTACTATGATGTTTTAGAAGGTAAATTTGAGATGTTTAGGCTGTGTTTTGTGGGTTTTTAAAGTATTTGATCAAGTTATGAGGTGTATTGGAGTAAGGTGTTACACGGGAGGTCTAGGTTGAGATAAAGACAATTTTAAAGTTAATGTGAATAGTAAAAAAAGAAATAATAAAAAAATTGGTCTTTGGGAAAAATTACAAGAAAGTCCTAGAAGAAGTAGTAATTATTTTTTCACTTGGCTCAAGGCAAAATAGTCATTTCCCAAGTTAGGGAATAAAATGTGAAAATTATATTTAAGTCCCAAGGGGGAAAATGCTTTTTTCATAGAATGTACATAGAAACAGTGAAAACAGAAAAAAAAACAAAAAAAAGGTAAATTGGTCATTTTTCTAGGTTAAACTAGAAAATGAGAAAAATCATAATTTTTCACATAGAAATGAAAATATGTTGCAATTCAATGCAATTTATTCCCCAAAAGAAGGAATTTTATTAAAAATTAATTCTTGGGAAAATTTATGAAAAAAGACCTAAAAGTTTTAAGAATTATAAATTAATCCTGGGTTAAAGACAATTTTGTAAATATGAAAAATTATATTCAAAATGAAGATCTTGATGATCCAATCTCAATGGAATAATGTTTGGAAGTTAATAGAGTCTATATGAATTTATTATGGGCATTTGGAATAAAAAATCAATATTATACCAATAAAAGGTTATTTGTACTACTAAAAAAGTAGTACCAGGTTAAGGACAGTAAATAGACCTCACCCAAATATAGTTTGGGACAAGATGGTGATTTAAATCCAAAAGTCATTTTTGAATAATCATGTACCAATTTAATGACAATTATGATAAAAGTATTTAATCGGTATAGGTAAAATTAATCGGTAGAAAGTATATTGATCCATAAAAATTATTGAAGCAATTTTTGGACAATTTTGGCTTAAATCACATCTGAATTGGAAGATGGGACAAGGAGGGAATTAGTCAAGAAGCTTTATTAAAGTTAACCAAATTGGTTAATTAAACCAATTGTACTATTCATGCATTTCATCTCTTTCCTCCAAATGCTTAGTTAAGGTGTGGTTAAGTCTTCATCCTCCTTCATTCACGTTTGGAAACAGAACAGAAAGGAGGAAGGGGGAGCACAAGAAAGAGAGTAAAATACAAAGAGAAAGGAGAAGACAACAAGCAAGTATACAAGTCTAAGTTATCAAGGTAAGCCTTTACCATTCCTATCTTATGTTCTCAAGCATCTAGGAAGAGTTTCATGAAGTAATTTTCTCTCCTCACACTCCCTAAGTTTCGGCCATAATGCATGCTAAAGAGAGAAAGTTGAGCTTTGTCAAATAATCAAAGGAAAAGACTAGAATAAGTCTCAAGAAGCATGAATATGTAAATAGATTGTAAGTTGTTGAAGAATCTTTTTCTCCCATTTTCTTCAAATTTTTGGCCAACCTAGGGTTTTATATAGAGTTGGAATTTCATGGTTTTGACCTCAAAAAATGGATTCCCCATGGTCCAAAACCTTAAAAGCAAGTGTGTTATACAAAGAAGGATCAAAGGTTTGCAAAATGGAATTTTATGGTTCAAGTGTTCACTTTGTGAAGCGAATCATGAAACCAGTGGCTAATGGCCTTGTTTTATGATGCTATAGGGTTGTAAGAAGTGACAAGAGATCAAAGGAAGTATGCACAAGGTTTGGAAAGCCCAAAGGTAGTCTACTAACCTAATCTTGCATTATATTATTATATAGTTTGCAATGATATTTATGTTATCCCAAATATTTTTAATGATGTATTATGATGATTTGTTAATATTGGTTGAGTTATTTGAGGGGTTATGTGACCCCCTGGATATGCAAAATACAAGATGAAACTCTGTCCAATTTTCTACAAAATATTTGAGCATAGATAATTGTAAATGTTTAAATGATGATTTGATGATGTATGCTTGCATTATGTGATAATATATTTACTTGATTGATCATGACTATTGAGATTCTTTGAATCTCACCCTCCCTAAATGATTAGCATGCTAGGCTCAAACCAAGGCAAGGAAGGCAAGGATGACAAGGAAGCTATGAAGAAGGAAGAAGAAAATTGTTACTTGAATTGATGAATCAAGCTATGATGTCATCCTTTGAAATATTATGAAAATCATGTATATGTTATTAGATTTGTACTTCAATGATGTTATGTTCCCTTGAGTATCATGAAATGATGGGTATAAATTTGAAACCAAGAATATGGTTGTTACAATCACCACCAAGCCTTCTACTCTTCCATTGCACAAACAACTCCACCAAACTTGATGTAAGCCACATCCATGGAGAGAATATGTGGAAGAAGGTGCTTAGAAGAAGGTTTAATGATGGAAAGATGGTGGAAATGAAGGTGGAAGGGTATGGGTATGTGTATAGGTGAAGGAAAATGTGGGAAAAAAAAGAGAAAATGGATCAGAAAAGAGAGATGGAAGGGGATGAATGAAATTAAGGCTTGGGAATGAGAGAATGGAGGCTAGGGTTGAGAATGAGAGTTTATTAAGAAAGGTGGCCTTTTTATAAGTGAAGGAATTAGGGTTTGGTGGCTTTCAAACGAGGGTATTATGAGTGTGGGAGTGGACAGAAAAGATCAAGGGTGAAGATTTATTCTCAAGGACAAAGTAATGAAAGAAGGGTTTAGATTTAAAGGCTTTTTGAGTCAATGAAAGAACAGAATGAGCCAATCACAAAATAGAAAAATAGGAAATGAGTGGAATTTTCCTTGGCTTGATTTTCCTTAAATGCCCTTATTTTTTTCCAAATTTGCAAAGGTAGCTACTTTAAGATTATCCTGACAAAATAAAATTCTACCCAATAAAAACATTAAATAATCATGTGGGAAATAATGTAAGCTCCTGAGAATGGGTAAAGGTGCAATCCACAGGTTGGAAAATAGGGAGAGAGAATCATGTATATATATATATATATATTTTTTTTTCTCTCAAAGGAAGCCATTTTTTCACACAGGCTTATGATCAGTACTTCTTGGCTTGGCTTGGCTAAGTATTTGTGGCTCCACATGACTGTTAATTTTGCTTAAAGAAACAAAAATACTCACCATTACTAAAATTGTTTCCCCTTTATCCTTTAGACAGTAAAAACCTGCATACCACCACTAAGCTTATTGTATTTTGTCATCCTTAGAATAGCCACAATTTTATTTATTGGTGTCAGATATTATTGATTGATTTGAAACTTAGTATTTTTTTTATTTAATCTTTATTTAGGCTTCAATGTTTTGGCCCCACTTTATTTTATTTGTTTTACGCCAATGTCAAAAGAATTAAAAATAATGTCTCTTCTATCAGAAGAATTAATCTTTTAATGAGTTGTATATTTGTCTTTAAATAGTAAAATCAAATATAATTACTTGCAAATAAAATCACTAAATGTAATTCATGTGCATTGTTTAAATTACATTTTGATTTAACTTCCTCTTTTTTCAAAGAAAAAATTCACAGTTTTTAAATTTAGCTATTACCTTAACTTAGTTATTAATTATTATCTTAATTTTCTTTTTACAAATTTTTATTATGTTCTTCATAAAATATTATAAAAAAAATTTTAAAAAAATTTTAGTTACCTTCTTGACTATGAAAGTAGCTCTACTTATTTTTTATTTTTAAATATAATATCCTTTTTTTGAAAACATATTTTAAAAATGCCTCATATAGTTGAAATATATTTAATTTAATATATATTTTAAATTTAATATGTGGACAATTCATTTGTCTAGTTAATTTTTAATTTCAAAATGTTCATATATTTTTATCTTTTTTTAATTACATTGTTAACCTTTGTGAGGATACAATCCATAAATTAATAAGACTAATTTATTGATTAGTCTTATTATGAAAGTAACATATTGTTATTTTTAAAAATAACATTTTCTTCTATATCAACACTATTTTTTTTTTGTTTTCTTATCCAATTTATGTGTTTATTAGATTGTTTGTGAGTTGGAGACCTAATAAATTTGGTGAAATATGGCTATTTGACTACTTCGGATTGAAGGTTGAATTATTCCCTTTCCTCTTATGAATAGACATGACAAATTAGTTGATATTATTATTAAATTTTGTGGGCTCACTTATGATGCTAGATTTTCCCGAGAATTATAGTTAAAAGACCGGTGGAGTAAATTAATTGTAAAAAGGGAATTTAGCTAATAAAAAGTGTTAAAATATGAAATATTGAATAGTAAAATTGGGAGAATAAATAGTAACAAGTTCTATTTTATAATGAATTTATTATTTCAGTCTCAAAATATAATTCCCCTAGATTTTCTGTTATCCTTTGTTCTTTTTCAATTATTGTTGAATTATAACATGGCTTCAATTTTAATCAAATAACCTCTGCCCATGTGATTTTTTTTTTATCTTGATCTAAAATTATATTTCCTTCATCATTAGACCTTTTAAAAAAATGACGCAGATTAAAGGAGGTGATTCCAGTTGAAAGTCTTGACTATTCCCAAAATGCCCTTCATTTATTTCGTTAACTTGTCTTTTAAAAAGAGAGAAAGTTGGTTGGAAAGTAAATTTATGAAGGACTTTTTTTTTTGGGAAAAAGTTTTATAAATGCTTCACAATATCCTTTAATTTTCTTTGTTTTTTTTATATTGTGAATTTTTCTCTCTATTCAATGAATACAATAATATACTATTTTTAGATTCATGAATCAAATATAGTCTCTCGGTATTATTTTCTAATTCATTGGTGATTATTAGTGATAGTAATTGATGTTTTGTTTTCTTAATATAGTTGTTTTGTATGATACCATTTATTTTAAAATTAATTTATATATTTTTTTTTATCATATTTTATAAAATCTTAACATGCATGTTCCGTGCCTTGGCCAAAGAAAGGTGCTTCATACAGCACACGAGTCCGCAATCTAGTTGAAAAAAACATGGGAAAAGAAAAGGAAATGGAAAAAGCGGGAAAAAATAAAATGGAAAAAGAAGGATTACATTAGTTCCAATAATACTCATGCGCAAGAGGACAAAAACCAAGGTTCAAATAACGAGAGGTAAGGGTAAAAATCTCATGGGATTTAAAAATGAATTAAAAATAAAATGTAAATTGAAAAAGTGTAAAAAGTAAGAAAGAGTTAAAAAAATGTCTCTAATTTTAATTAAACCCCAATATTCCCACGAATTAAAACTTAATTGTCATATCTAAATTATAGAAAATTAATCTAATAATGATTGGAAGAATTTATTCAAGTATAAATTTTGAATTTGAGATAATGAGAACCAGGGATCAAAGTATTTACAATTGAGGACCGAAGTGCTAGAAAAGGACCAAGTTCAAAAATTGGCTAATAAATCTGAAATTTATCTATTAAATCACATTTAAGCCAAAGTAATCATTAAAAATGCTAAGAAATGAGGAATTAAAATGACAAAAATCAAGAGTTATCACTTAGCATACATGGAAATCTTCATACCTTTCCACGTACCTTGGCCTTGATACTTGTAGATGATAGCAGAGAGGACATTGGCTGCCAAAATGAAAATATATAAGGAGATAGGGGATCTCCTTGGTGAATTCCACAACTTGGATGAAAGACCCTCGTGGAAGTGCCTTTGAAAAGCACTTTATAAGATACAATGGATAAGACATTGCAGAATTAAATTTATCCACTTTGAAGGGAAATTCATCCTGGTCAGAATTGCAGCAACGAATTCCCATGAAAGTTTATCAAAAGCTTTCGTAAAATCCACTTTAAGAACAGCCCGGCCATTTAGCCTTTCCTTTCCTTGTTATGTGAAGTTGATCCATGAGTTCAGCTACCAAAATTATAATATCACAGACAAGCCTGCCTTGTAAAAAGCACTCTGTGAAGTTGCACAAAGGACATTAGAGATAATCTTCTAAATAACATTTCATAAGCTTATATATATGTAAATAACATTGGTTATGTGTTTCTTTGATCTATTGCTTGGTTATATGTTTATTTGCTTTTACATTTAGACATTATTGGATTTACTATAACAATAAAATATACTACTACTACGTGACCACCAACTCTTTGATTTAACTGGTAAGGAGTTGTACTAATTTAATTAGAGATTTCAAGTTACAAAAAAAACTATACCACCATTAACCATACCTTTCTATCATATTTTATTGATCTATTCTATATATCAAAGGGTTATTCACAATTTGTTGACTTTTTTTTTTTGTCAAGTTTTGACCGTTTACTGAGAGATATGTCCAACTCCAAAACCTAACAGTATATAACGTTTCTCAAAGAATTCCAAGATAGCAATAACACATCATTCTTCTCCTACTTGCATTTGTATGCAATAGCTCCAACGTGTTTGTTCAAGTGTCAAAATGGATCCCATTTGGATGCATATCAGATACCCCAACACATACCGTTCACAGTTCACACTGCAAAATCCACACTTCCACTTCAATTCCCCACCATAATTGATTAGCTTTCACTGCCTCTAAGAATTGCTGTGTTTTGATTCTTTTGCAATTCTGCTCTTGTTTTGAGCCTTTTTAACCCTTTGAAAAGTAATGGCAAATATTATCCAGTTCAAAGTTCATTGCCCCATAAGCAGATGGAGATTACGTGTCTGTCTTGAAGGTGATTGTCGTAACAATATCGGAGTTTATGGCTATGCTCCTGCGGCATACTGGAAGGTGGTGATAAAGATGATGGTTTAATGAAATTTTCTTAATTACTACATAACACAAAATATACACCATTAATGATATACAAATATTTAAATGGTGTTCCAGCTGGAGCCTTCTCTTTAGTTAGAGAATATCCAAAATAGAAATGGATAAGATTTTAGAACATTTTTCTGAATTTTTTCTGTCATATCAACAATATATAACACACAAGCACGTCATTTAATGTATATACAATCGCATGTAAACACGCACACCCACTCTGCTAAACATGATCGTTTGATGCTATTGATTCATTGACAAGGCTCTGTTGTTTTCACGAGAGCTTCAACAAATGCGAGCAAGAGCCTATTTGATTAGCTTTAATTTGTCAGAAAACCTATAAGCCTTTCGTTCCTCATCATTTGGTCTTCATGTGGCTGATTAAATGAAATTCTTCTTCTGACTGATAAATCAAAATTTCAATAGGATTACTTCTGTCACCTTGGTGTGATGCAAGAAAATGTTACCTCATTAATAGAGGGATTGGAATTTTGTGTAGATGAATCTCTTACGACCCTTCTTCCTACTGAAAATGCAGGGCGATAAGGGTTGGGAAGGGTCATTGTGTCACTTGCAAGCATGACTACAACGGTGGACATGGTTGGTCTATCTGATGCGTCTTCTTGAACACAAAGCAAACCAATGTGTATGCACTTCAAAACTTCACTTTCTATGTATGAATCTTCCAGCATTGCATCCATCAGTTCCAAACATTTGCCTTCACACCACAGATTCCAAGCCTGTAAGCAATTGAGAATTCTTTTGAGACTATGAAAATATTCACTCAAATTTAATTTCAAGCTTCTTAGAAGAAATAATTCCTTATGTAATACTAGAATCCATGAATCCAAACTGTTAGAATATATATTAAGATTTGATTTCTAAAATACAAACAAAACATTTCATTTCAGTTATACCAATATAGTTTGCCAAGTTGACAAAGACTGATGTGCAACGTGTTTTGTTTTGTGTTGTTTTTCTGAAGAAAATTGACTTGTAACTCACTAATTCCTCTGAAAACTAAGTAATTAAACATACAGGTGAAGACCAAATTGCTTGTTTAGTTCTCGGTAAGTTTCTGTATAAGGTATGGTGATGTCAGGGTTTTCCAAAATCAAGATTTATGTGAGGTGGCATGTAAAAAATTATAATTAAAACTTAAAACTATATAGAAGCTTAGTTCTTTGTTTCCTTTTTTCTCTTTTGAAATGATGATGCATGTTCATAGTGTAGAATTTAAATTTCTAAACTAACGAGAAGATATATATTAGCCCAAAATATAAAAAAAGAACTTACATAAATAAGAAGACTTTGGCCATGTTCAGAATGATAGAAACTCCTAATCCTTTTCCCAGATATGATTTCTAGTAGAAGAACCCCAAAGCTAAAAACATCTGACTTCACTGAAAATAATCCTTCCATAACATATTCTGGAGCCATATATCCACTGTTTTAAATCAAGTCATATAACACTTTCAGTTATCATTGAATCTAACATGTTCTAAACACTTTCAATGCTAATTTTCAAGTAAAAAGCGAAAAACAAAATGAGTTGTAGTTAACACTTACAAAGTACCCATTACTCGACTTGTATTTCCTTGATTTTGAGCTCCTTCAAAAGTTCTTGCCAATCCAAAATCTGATATTTTAGGATTCATCTCATGGTCCAAAAGGACATTGCTAGCTTTTAAATCTCTATGAACTACTCTAAGTCGGGAATCTTCATGAAGATATAAAAGTCCTCTTGCAATCCCATTAATAATATTTAGTCTTCGTTTCCAATCTAGATTCTTTCTATTTTCTTCACCTGACAATAATTTTACAAGGAAAATAATTATTTACAGGAGCATATGTAGTAAATAGCAAGACTTGTCAATTAGCTGTTATCTACGAGACTTTCCTGAAAACTTTCCTATGTAATGGCTTCCAAAACAACAAATTTTGTAACTTAAATTGTTACTCTGACTTTTTGACAATCTAAATTTGGGTATGAAGAAGCTTATTCTATGAAATTAAAAATGGATGCTTGGAAAAAGAAATCGTGTAGGTGTACGTGGACACAGTCCGTTGCTCAAGGGTGAGCAACAAGAAGCTATTCATCTTTTAGGCCATCCAAATTAACTCTAGATGGCCCAAATATACCTTTTCTAGTTTCGGGCTTTGCCTATATAGAGGATCGGAAATGCAGAATAAAAACGAAAAAAACAATCTTCAAAATGCTAAATTATTGAAAAAAATGTAAAAGCACACTTTTTGGTTTCTTCACAAACAAATTTTATTTTGGTCCTTTAACTTTATTTAGTTTCTTGTAAATACTTTAATTTTCAAAATATAATAAAAAAAATTCTCTATCACTAAAATCCAGTTGCATCCAACAAGAGTATTGTCGAGAGGAAATTCTACCTAGTCCCAAGTTAAGTTTTCTTCAGGGCCTATAATTAATGTTGTGTTGCTCGTCAACGGTCATTAGAAACTTCTTCATAAGAGTCAGATTCATGTAGAAACATAACAAAAAAACAACAGTAATCACAAAGATAATGAACAAAGGGTTCTTACAAGGGTGGCTTGATCCAAAGAAGAGGCATTAATGTGAAGGATCTACTGGGGCAATAGTAGTGTTGGCAAGGGGATTATCAACAGAACTTCTAGAGAGTTCATCCGAGTACTTAATTTGTGCTTGCTGCTTCACTAAGAAATAGATCAATATTCTGATTTGTAAAATTATTGGATGAAGAAGAGGAGATAAAAGTAAATTGGGAGTGAGGAGAACATAACATGCTCACAAAATATATATGACATGGAGAGAAATACAAATTCTTAGGATGATGAAGTAGATGGTTGACAGGAGTGGGATGAATTCTTAGTATGATATATATGCTCTATGAGGATGAGTAAGGCACTACTCAATTGTATGCCTTCTATTTCTTTTTGCAAAACTACCAAATACGAGAAGGAATATTTGTGGCTTTATATCGTTTAGTTTTACGGGTATGGTATTCAATTTGGGGGCACTTAGCGAAGGCATGATTTGATTGAGCACAGTGCTGAACAGATGTCATTTTAATACCATATCCTAAAATTCCCAACTAATCCTCAGAGTTCATTCTGGGAAGTTCATCCTCAAGGGTGGGCAAAGGATTCTGGAGTAGCAAGAAAGTTCTAATAGGCTCAAAATCATCAGCAAGGGACATCAAAGATTGATTTAGTCTCATTCAATCATGAAACAAGGAAAAAAAAATAGAAGCATCGAAATCGCACTTGAATGTATTAGATCATGGAAGTCCCTCATCCATAGTAATAAGATGAAGGGTATGTAAGTTTGTGATTATCTAACCACATAACTTAAACTATTTTGGTATAATGAACAAGTCCAAGCATATATGTCAACTGATTTCACATAGATTCCATCTTGTATAGATAATCGCAAACTGGTTGTCCATGCTCTTTTAAAGGTTTATATTGATTTGACATATCAGAATAGGTATAACTACTGGTACGAAGGTCCCATCCCTCTTTTAAACAATATAATCATTTGATATTATGATTCTCGTTGTCCCAGCCTAATTGATCAACATACTTTTTCATCAGTTTCAATATTGCCATGCATTCCTTCTAACCAAAGGCGATAGTCAAAGCCATTCAAAACGACGCTAAATGACACAATTGTAGCCTATCAAATATGAAATAAGACATGTTAAACATCCTTATATACACTCATGATCTCATTGGCATATCCTATATATAGACTCAAAAGTCTAGTCAGCACTTGTATGAACACAAATTTTGATCCCTATGAACATATTAAAAAGCCAAGAAACACAGATGGAGTTCAGAGAACATACTGAAAAGGTGGGAGTCAAGGCCAGAATTTGGCAGATACTCATATGCAAGTAGTCTTTCATTTTTCTCTAAGCAACAACCAAAGAGTCTAACAAGGTTTCTGTGCTGCAATTTCGCTATGAATATCACTTCATTTTTAAACTCTTCTAATCCTTGACCTGAAGTTTGCGAGAGTCTTTTCACTGCAACTTCCCTCCCATCTGGCAATGTTCCCTAATGAAAAGGTTGATAAGAAATGAAAAATAGCATTATTGACGAAGCCAAAGCTTGTGAAATTTGCTCTTTGGCATGTGACCTTGATTAAATTCACATAATCATCATGTTTATTTAAGATGCTAAAATAGCACGTAATTGACAATCTTAGTAGAATAGCACACTAATGTAATTAGTTTAATGATAAATGCAAAATTAAATTTTTTTACAATTATAACGACTTAATTAATGATAAATTTAATTGAATAATCAAATTGAACATTAAGTAAAACTATATGAATCAACAAATAATCTAAAATTCAAAGTATCATAACTTCCAAATCTAATATATTGGCACCTTATAAACAGGACCAAATCCACCTTCTCCCAACTTAGATGCTTCTGAAAAGTGATACGTAATCTGTTCAATCACACTTAAAGGGATTGTGGGAAGGTCAGTGTTCAATGAACTCTCTCTTTGAGAAAGCTCATATAACATAGGAGTTCTCTCCGATAGCATTTCATCTACAAGACAAGTCTATAAGTTAATATGGGATCTTATAACCACACACACATATATGCGTACATATATAGATACGTAGATACATATATATGTGCGTGAGAACACTGAGAAATTTCAGAAAGTAGACATAAATAGTGATGGTCACCTTTTCTATTTTTCCATCGCCATAAGTAGTATACAGAAAAACTTATAATAGCCACAGGCACCAACACACTTATGCTTCTGATCAAGGCTTTTGACTTGCTAACGCGATTATTGGCTGCATTATCAACAAATTAACATGAGTTAAGGGCACAGATAGGGCCATATCAGTTCACTAGATTGGGGCATTCAGTGTAATTTTAATTCATGGCCAACAAAAAAAATGAAAATTTAACTTTTTTATTATAGTGTTTATTAAATTTTAAATATTAATAATTAATTTAAAATAATCAAATCAAAATGCAAAAGTAAAAAAATATCTTTTCTATAGATATATCATATTCTTGCTAATTATTTTTTGCTCCAAGAATTTTATACAGCTTTATATGACCTGACTCAATTTTTTTGATAGAAAAATTGTTTTTTGGATCCGATCTGACCTGACTCAATTTGACTATATCGGATCCAATAAATTGGGTCAATGAATTTCTTTTATGCAGCTTTATATGCTTGCCAATTGGTCTGACATCAAAGCATTAAGTTCTAAAAGAGCTGTCCACTCAAATAAGCATGGAGCAGAAGTTTCCTATATCAACTACTGAAAAGCCTAAAAGAATGATAAAGACAAGTCTAAGAAAAGGTCATATATATTCTAATCTTTGATGAGAGACAAATTTTTTGTAACTGAAAATAAACATGGATAGTTAGAATGTTAGAAAATTTTCAAAATAAAGAGTTGTCTCTCTTAGTCATGTCTTTAATTAAAGGATGTTATTTTTAATAAAAAAGATATAGTTTTATTAACTATTGATGAGTAATTATATTAGTTCATGAAGTCATTCATGAATTATTTATGATACTTGAAAATATTCATGAATTATTTGAAAAGATATTTGAGGTTGTTCATAGAAAATCACAAAGGTTCATAAATCATTAAATTGATGAAACATGAAAAAAATGCTTCTTTATTTAAATTTATGAATCATTATAAGAATGTATCAAGACCCAGCCTTTAACTTTGCAGGGCCAAATTTTATATGTATATATTGTTAATTTAAGGATTTTGTAATAGGTATCACAATTAACTTTTTAAAAAATAACTTTATTCTAACTTAAAAATCATTAGATTATTAAATATGTATAATTATATTATATTTTTTTGCTTTACATAATTTTGTAATATTTAAAAAATAAAAATTATATAAAGTGAAGCCATATATCGAATATATCAATTTTTAGCAAAAAAATATAAATAATATATAAAAATTTTATATTTTCAATACATTTTCATATATAATTGTGCATATGATTTGAACCAAAAAGTTAGGATAGATATTCAAATTATATAAAAAATAAATCAAGATACATATATTTTTTCTGGCCAGCAATATACATATACTTTAAATAAACTTTATGTTTGACATGGTTAAACTACTTTTAATATTATATGCAAATAAGAAAACAAAAAAAAATCTATTTTCATGCAATGAAAATGCATGATCAATATATAATAAAAATATTTTAATAAACTAAATTTATACTATTTCTATTTAGATATCTGGATAAAAGTTATATACAATGTATTATATATATAGTATGTAATGTGCATACAACTTGTATATTTCGGAAATCTAAGCTCCTTTCACAGGCTACACGAATGACTCTTATGAATTCTGTTGTTAACTCCTCTTTAATTTACCATCTTTCTTCTATTCATTTGCCTAAAAAGTATTGTAAAAAGCTAGACTCATGGTGCAAAGATTTTTTTTTTGGGGTTTCAACTATTCCAACAATCCTAGTATGCATCTCATAAGGTGAAGTGAGCTTTGTGAGCCTAGATCATTGGGTGGTTTGGGTGATGAAGGGAAATTCTAATGCATCATGGATGATGAAGGGAATTTTGAAAGCAAATTCCTTGATTACCTCTCATTTATCTTGGAGTCTTGGAAGAGGTAACAATATTTCACTCAACCACCAATTATGAAAATACAGATAATTTTGATTTGGAAGGCTAGTAGTGATGGAAATTATTCTACCAACAATGGTTACAAATGTTTAGTGCCAAGAACTAATTTTTTAGATGCTTCTACAAGGCTCAGTTGGATGTAATTTTGGAAAATTAGTCTTCCTATGAAGATGCTGCTGCTAACTTGGAAAATCCTTCATGAAGGGATTCCTACTTCAGATGTCATACCCAAACATCATCTCACTCCCACTAATAATCGTGTGTTGCGCGATAACGAGGAAACTATTGACCACCTTTTCTTGCAGTGTGTCTCTGCAAGGGCTCTTTGGTTTAACTTCCACAAGTCTTATGCTTAAGTCAGATTTGATTTCTCCTTCTAATTTCAAATCGTGGATGATAGATGCTCTGACATCTTTTAGCATGGAAAATTCTATGGATTCCATGGAAAACAGAATTATCATTTTGACCACTTATCACACTTGGGAAGCTAGAAATTAGAAGCATGAGAATTTCACTCCTGATCCTCTAGTTCATTTACATCGAATTAGAGCCACACCTCAGATCTCCAATATTGCATTTGCAAAGCATACGAATAGTCATATTTGTAGAATAAATGATAGAACAAGTGACACAGGAAGATCAATTGAAACAAGAAGAGAGCACAATGAAGACTGGTGTGTGTTTTGGGATGTTAATAGAAATAAAAGGCGGATAGCAGCAAACCATCTCAAATGCCAGGAGTTCAAAATAGCTATTTTTCGTGATAGTAGCTTAATCCTAACAAAGACATGGGAAAAGTCATCCATGATGAAGAAAAAAAAAGTTACATTGTGGGAGATTAGAAAGTGCATTAGCTGGTCAAGAATTTGGATCATTTCATCAAATTCCTTAGCTTTCTGCTTCAGGAAAAGAGATAGCCTACATTGGCTAATGAAGAAGAAAGTGGTGGAGCAATGTTCTCTAAAATTGGACATAAAACTTCTCACAGCCAATTTTCAGAGTTTTAGATTAATGGACAAGGCTGATGTTCCTGAAGAATGGTGGAAGATTCTAGGCGGGCATCCAGTTTGGTCAACTTTATTCATCATCCTTTGCCTTGTTTGTTGGTTAGTTAATTTCTTGCTTTTGTTTGAACATTTAATAAAACAAAAAATTTTTATATTTTATTGGGGTAATGTTTGTGGCGATTTATAAACTAAATCTGCCTGCCCTTAACTTGTCTTCACACAATTGATTAGGTTTCTCCTTAAAATAAAATCTCTTACATAGTATTGTCGTCATCGTCACGTTCGCCGCTCTCATCATCATCATTATTGTTATTATTATTTTGATATGTTGGTAGAATCATCCTCCCCTAATAAAACCTAACATTAATTTAGTTTAATTTAAATTATAAATATTAACAATATATTATCTGAAAAGTCAACTTGATAGAAAATAAACTAAAATAAAAATTTCTACAATATTTATCGAAATGATAAGACAATCAAATATAAATTTTGAAATAAAATTATATCAAATATAATAGAGAAAAATTCAAAATATAATTACTAGGACTTAGTTTTAGAGAATTTCTAGGTATGATCAATAATTTTTTTTAAAAAAATAATAAATCACACACAGATCTATATGATTTTATTATTGTTGTGAGTCAATCTTTTCATAGTAAAAATTTCGACACATCATCACAAATTTAGAGTGAACCAGTTACAAATTGAGGTTTAAAATTGCAAACCATCAAAAAATTGAAGACATTTAATTGTTAAAATTGGAGTTGCAAATTCAAAGTAATTAAGTTACTGGACTGGGATAAAAAGTTAGAGACTACTAATGGTATCATTTAAGACTTTTAAAAGTTAAACAAATGAGGCTTTCAAAGTAAAACTTTTAGAATTCAAGTTACAAATTCAAAATATTAAAGTTACTACTAGATAAGTAGTTGCAAACCATGAGTATCATTGAGGACTTATAAAACTTACAAAATGGAGTTTTTCAAAGTCCAAATTCAGAAACCGAGTTGTAAATTCAATGTAATAAACTTGAAAACTCTATAAGAAGTTGCAAACTACTCTTCAATCAACCAGTGGCCGGTCCAATTGCTGGTGGCCAGCTACTATTGACCGGTATATACTTGCTACATTGACTAGCTGTATCATTGACCAGCTGTTGGTAACAGTGACGCTGGGGGAGCTAGGAGGAGAGAGGCTTCAACAGCAATTTTGTAACCTTATCGTTTTTTTTTTTTACTTGAAAATATTGGGTCTCTTAAGATAATTAACTTAAGAGCTGGTCTCAAATTATAAGAAAATTCCCATTTTGGTCCCAAAGTGTGATTTTCATTCAAAGGCATGGGGAAAGAAAAATTAGGTAATAGTATCTCACTGTTGTACCTGAAGGTTCAGAACGAGAAGAGGAAGACTGATAAAACATGTAATCATCGTACTTGATGATGCAAGCTGACGACCAAATCAGCCATCCTTGCTTCTGCACACAGCATTGAGGAACGTTGTTCACCATAGCCTCCAAACACTGCCTGCAGCCTTCGATGTTAAGGTCTCTACTGCATTGTACCAAGGCATACCGTCTTCTTCCGCCACCCAAATCAAACCCTCCCCACGCACCCAATTTCTTCGTGTCCTCCGTCGCTTTTCCGATCAGACTCTTCATGTAAATCTCGGCCTTCTTCCACTCCGTTATATCTAACGCCTTCTTCACTCCTGCGTAATACCACCATGGGTCTGTCTTCACCTTCCCAATGAAGTTCTTGTTAGAGTATCGGACGATGCAATAGTCATACCTATGTTGCAACCGAATAGATTTAGTACAGTGTCTGATTTTTCAATAACTTATGAACTGTTTAAAAAAGTTTAATAGAAATTAATACGCTATTTAAACAAATGATAGATATTTTCCTGTGAGAGTTGAACTAGAAATTTATGGTCCACATTATAATCAATTAAATTAACTTTGAAGATTTCTAGTTTCTATGGTGATGATCACAAACTTTATCCCCTCCAAAGAATAAGAAAGGAAAAGGATAATTTTGAAGTAGAATATTCTGTCACTGACATTAAATTTGTGTCTGATAAACAAACTGGGTTTTCCACACTCTTTTCCCATTTTTTCAAATCTTTTATTACTGTTAAAAGTTGAAGTGCGTAAGACAATAGAAAAACATCGTAGTGCTTTGTAGAGAGCCAGATTGGTACCATATGGCAGCAGAAGGTTGATTGGGACAACGTTGGAGGGCCTCTTTCGTTGCAGTAGAGATACAGAACTGGCAGAAGATTCGGTCAGTGTCGGCACGGCAGTCGTAGAGACCATAGACAGCGTTGGTGGCGCTGCCGATGGCGGTGTGGTTGTAGCCTTTGCTTGTAGCTGCATCGGCGGTGAGCCATGAGAGGACCTGATTAAGGTTAGCTTTGTAGGAGGCACTAAGAGCTTGTGGGGTTTTGTTATGGCAATCATCTCCAACGAAGTTTAGTGCTTGAGAAGTACATGTTTTGGTGAAACTGATGATCAGAATAACTAAGATGATCAGAAATCCAGGAATGCTAATCATGGACTTTGATGATCCCGTCATTCGGTCAGCAGAGGCGAGCTGTATCAATTTTCTGCTGGGTAGGGATGTAAACAGAAAGCAATTTGGTGATTTTTTTGTTGACCATCAGCAATTTGGTGATTAACTGTGCAAAATACTCAAAAGATAGTCATCATAATCAATATATACCAATATACTCCCTCTATTTTTTATTATAAATCATATTTTAGAATGTTTGTATACTTCTAAACATAATTTCCTTTATACAGTGATTAAAATATTTAATTTTTTTACAAATATATTTTATTTGTTTATATTTAATTAAAATAGGTTAGAAATAATTAGTGTATTTAATTATGGATAATTTAGAAATTAAAGATAACTTTTAATAAATTTAATAATAAAATATATTTTTAACTAATTTCATTAATTAATCAATAATAGTTAAACAATATTTTATAATAAGAACATAATAATAAAATACAATGTAGGAAGGATTATTGTCCACTATGCGCTAGCCATTTGGCCCAACTCACTCCGCGCACGAATTATCAACTCAAGGACGATTATAGTCCAAAATTCCACGTCTCTACTTTTCTTTTATTTTATTTTTGGGAAAAAGACACTTTGGGACCCTGCAAGAAGAATATTATCAAATTAAGATCGATAAAACTTAAAACTCTTTAAAAGGACCTAGGTCCTTATAGGTCATTAAAATTTTTTTTTTACCAAAATACCCCTTCCTCTTTCTCTCTTTCCTCCCAAGTGGAGCTCTGGTCACCAGTGACAGTGCCAGAATAGTGAAATGTTTTCACTCGGAAAAATAGTTTTTGCCACTTAAAAATTTAGTTATCTCCACTTGGAAAATTAGTTATCACTAATTGAAAATTTAGTTATTCCCACTTGAGATATTTGTTATCCATACTTAGAAATTTAGTTATCTCCACTAGGGAAATTAGTTATTGGTAGTTGGAAATTTAGTTATTCTCACTGGGAAAATTTGTTATCCACATTTGGAAATTTAGTTATCCCCACTTGGAAAATTAGTTATCGCCAGTCATAAATTTAGTTATTCCCACTTGGGAAATTTGTTATTTACATTTGGAAATTTAATTTTCTCCACTTGAAAATTTAGTTATCCCCACTTGAAAAATTAGTTATCGCCAGTTGAAAATTTAGTTATTCTCACTTGAAAAATTTGTTATCTACACTTAAAAATTTAATTATCTCCACGTGATAAATTTAGTTATTATAACAAATTTTATCCTTTCTTTGGTGTGATGTCCACCGCCTACTCTAGAACCCATTTTTTTTTTCTTCGTTTTTTTTTTTTAATTTTGGTCATGAAATTTTTTATCCAAATATTTCTTTTTTTTCGCCAATTATCCAAATATTTCACTTAACAACTTTTTGTATCCCAACATTATTCCCCTCTATTTTTTTCCACTTTTTCGCCCGCTAGCATTAATAAAAGTAATTAGGTTTATTATTAATATATTAACTTTTTCTAAATAATATATTATCCCAATATATATTATTTTATTGGAAATTTCTGGTATACAAATATTTTATACAAAAATTTTATTTAAATAAAAAGAAAACTCACTGAATTCCTGGAAACAATTTATAATGCTTTCATTCTTTTTCTTGGATATATTGCATGGTGTAATCTCTACAAGAAATGAATAATGCATTTTTGACCTCCATTACAAATATTTTGAATAAGAATTCCGATTTATGTTAAAAATCAATGTTTATTTCACTTACTAATCAACTATAATTAATCTAAAAATAATTAAAGTATTTGTTTACCAAACATAATTATATAGATTCACAATATATATATATATATATATGTGCGTGTGTATGTATATTCAAGTCATTTCATTTATTTTTGGAAAAATTACATTTTAAAACAAGTATAATAAATTTATTACAAAATAAAATGTTACTATTCATTCCCATAATTTTATTACTCAATATTTTCAATTTTAACTCTTTTTGTCAATTGAAGTTTTTTTAATTAATCCACACTACTTATCTCTAACTGTAATTTTTTCTTTGGTTTTTTTTCTAGTATCCATAATTTTCATTCAAACTCAAGTCAATCCACATGCGTCTATAATGTGACCCAATAGTGCCGAGTAACTGAAGTAATTAAGAAGGAATATTTAAGTCATTTCATTCAAGACATAGAAGCTCACTGGGAAAATGAATGGTGTCCATATCTTTCTTAATCAAGTCAACTCAACTTAGAGATCCGTAGTAGGAAAAAATGGCACACAAACGTAGTTTCCTAGTGTGAAAATGAGAAAATTGCCGTGTTTACAACCTCATTGATGTGACCAGAGAGGAAATAAATCTTTTTTTTTTAAGTAGAAGAGGAAATAAAAAATATTTTCTAAATTTTTGTATAAAAATATAAGATTATATTGAAATATATATATCAATTTATATTTATTTGAAGAAAATATAATATAAAAAATACTAAAGTTGAATTTTTATAGTATAAGAAAATTATTTTCTAAATTTACAATTTTTCAATAAAATTATGTATAAGATAATATTGAAACAAGTTTTATACACGCAAGCGTAGATATACTTTAATAAATAAAACAATTTTATTTTTAAAATGTTTTGTCCACATTTTAGTCCTAAAAAAGTTTGCATATATTTTTATGATAGACGAGAAGATTGTGTAATTTAAGCTTATCATTAAAAAAAATATAATTTGATATGTTTTTACCTATTTTTCTTGATCAGCCCAAAATTTGCATGATTTCTGAGAAGATTGGTGTTTTCTTGTTTCTGTTTTGTCATTTAATCTTGGTGTGCATGTTTTTTGGTGTGGAGGTTTGGGCTTGTTAATTTTGATTCTATTTTCTGTTTTATGTTGTTAAAATAGGTTTCTAAAATTGTTTTTCAGGGCAAAGTATTGGAAAGTAATTAACAAATAAAGAAATCTGTTTGAAAATTATATCTAAAACATTTTTGTTTTGCAAAATATTGGAGGGGGACCCACGCCCACTTGAAGGAAGGAACGCTGCCTTTGGTTGGATTTTGATGGAATGTTGTTGTAGGTAGTCAATCATAAGACGGAAAAATGTTAAGGACTTAATTTGTGCAAGCAAACGTTTGCTTAATTGTGTTAAATAAATAATAATAACAGTTGTACCCATCAGAGGAAGGGGATACGAAGCTCCCAATTTCGTTGAAACATGGAAGGGACTTGCTCCCGTGTCGTATTCTGATTGGTTGGTTACCTACGGTTCTCTACCCCATCCCCTCCTCCCAAACCGGGTCGCTGCCGTTTGAGAGTCGTATTAATGTTGCGTGATTGTTTGTTTTGCTGGTTTTTTTTTTTTAGAAAAAAAGGAATCATCGTCTAATTTTGAATTGTGCATGTGAAAAGGTTTTCGTTTATGCATTGATTTCTCATTCCTCTCAGCTATTATATAGACACAAGTTATTAGAAATCATCATAAGAGTATAAACGCTGGGATTGACCAGCTGAGGTCAACAGCAATGAATATGCGGATATGAGGCAGAAGGGGTTCCAGGAGGGTATCAAGTCAACAACTGAGTTGGATACCGCGCAGTTTCTATATAAAGTGAGGCAATGTCAATGTTCAATCATACAAAACTCAGATTCTTTATCATTATTATTATTTAAATTTTAATATTAAATAGTTCACAAAGAAGTGTCAAACTATTCACATGCAATGATAAGAAAATAATTAAAATTGATTCTCTTCTCATTGAGAGGAGACTGGGGACCATTGCCAACTAATTAAGTTACCAACTTTAGTTGGCATCAACTAAGATGACAAGCTTTAGTTGGGTAACACCAACTAAAGTTAATAACCTAGTTGGTGTTTTAAAAAAAAAAACACCATCTAAAGTTATTTAAAAAAATATTTAAAAACATTGTGAAACCTAAATCTACTATGTCTTGGGCTCACACAGTTCATCCCCCTCATCATGCAACTCTAACTCCTTCCTTGTGGTGCTTCTTTTGCTCTGCATCTCAACAGTTATCATCGTCCAGCCTCATTGTCGTGAGTGTGGTCATTGGGATCTCAAACCATCGTCACCATCCTTCCTATTTCATCTCTAATCAGTCATCACGAGCATTGGGTCTATCTTGACCTTTAAATCTCATATCTTATAGTCTTCAGCAGTCTCTCGCTCTCTCCTTCCTTGCCTTCTTAAGCCTCAATCAACAAATTCCTCTAATTTGACTTAGTCCACCATGTCATAAAGTCCTCGTCCTTCCACTATCCCCTAAACCAATGAAGCCCAATACCACAATTGTAACACCCTAGATATCAAAACCAAAAAATCACAACAATAAGAGACAAAACAACACCATTTAGATGAAAACAAAGAATGGTGCCGAGGTCTGCAACAACGCTGCAGCAGCGTTGTGGCTTATTGCCTAAAAATGAAAATAAATAGACGAGTGTGGCACTGTGGCATCCTGAACTGATATGACATCAGAAATTTGTTGATGTCTCAGGCGAACTTCCGACATGTATAAAACCCAACTTCAACATCCGATTAATTTTATTCTAGTTCCTACAGATTACTCTATTCTCATTCTAACTATAGATACCAACCACACTTAAAAGTACCTTCGTATGGAGTTTTGGAAGTTTGAGACTGAAATGGTCAATTGTGGACCAAAACATGGCACTTAAGCCTCCCAATTTCAAACTATATCTCCAACACTGGACCTAAGTTCCAAATACTTCAAGACTGGGTTTAGGGTAGTTTTATTTTAAGGAAACCATTCCTATAAAATTTGACCCCCCCCTAAGGCAACCGATAGGTTAGAAACCCACTTAACCAAACCCACACATATACCAACCACAACTCAAGCTCCAAATTTAATAAGACATAATACACACAAACCAAACAAAAACTAACCCATATAGAGGTCTACAAGTACATAACATAGCATGCCAAACAAGCTATCATACATCCAGTCACATCAACAGATTTCCATACCAATCCATAGAGCACATGAAACACATACCAAACAAAATACCTAGGACATAAATGTTATAAATGGCAAATACTACAAGCATACTACTTGGCACAATATGTTAGATAAACCAAATATATAGTAGCTACCAACTACAAGCTTAGATGCCCTTGTGAAATAGAGTGAGCTAAGACTCTTTTGTTTTCTCCAGGCTAGTGCTAAAGTCTTTGTTTGAAATGTTAACCATAGAAGAGTGTGAGTCAGAGTCCTCGTAACCGAGGGAAAACAACAACAAATCACATGAGAGAATAATACATGACAATACATAAAATATGGAGCTATGTAAATGCAATGAAGTGAATGTCCCCTAAATATATATGGCTAGAACCACGGGCTAATTACCATTACAAGGTACACCTAATAAGTGATTCCCATGAAAACTACTTACTTTTAATTCATAAAAATAGTCTTTAAAAGTTTGAACTAATTAAAAGCCTATCACTGTTTTTCACAGTTCTTACAGCTCATTGCACAGCAAAACTTCAAAATTCATAATTAAATATAGAAAAATCACTTGATAATGATTCAAGTTTCTAAATCTTGCACATCTTGAATTTCATGGGAAAAATATGAAAATAGAAAATAGCTGCACAAATTTTTACAGTTTATTATGTAAATTTTACTGTTCATGTTTGCTCTACTGTTTCTATCCAAAATTTGAGCCTCAACTTTAGAAACTCATTTTTCATAAAATACAAATCCATTTGGTGAATACTTGGCATCATTAGAAAGCTTTACATGTCTACTTTCTAGCCATATTTATTTTGTACATTTATTTTACACCTACTAGCCACAATATCAACATAAACATTAAAGGGTCAAAACTATCTTAAACTGGAACAGTTTTGGGAATACAAGCATAACTTCTATTATATAACTCCAAATGGAGTCAAACTAATGCCAAACATTCATAAGACATGGCTCTGTACATCCATATAAATAGTTTCCAACATATTGGCTAGCCTCATTTTCCTTCCATGCTTTTGCTCTTTCCTTTGCTACTACTTGGCCCTATCATTGGAAAAACTTAGGGGTGAGATGAGGACATCCTAGTAGCAACATTGCATATGTAATTACATCATCACATACATTTAAAGAATTAGAAGTATCACATAATTTCATGAAACCCAAATTGTCTATACAAAAATTTGGCACCCTAATGGCTTAGAAAAAGAACATTTTGGGCTTTAGCCCTCATCATAAAATAGCCACCCAATCATAAAAATCAATCATAACAGCAACTTAGAGAATTTTCATAACATATAAACATATATAAGCATTAATTATGCAATAATATAAAAACATGACAATGTGCTACCTTGAAGCTTTAACCTTTGGCTTCCTCTTGATCTTTACTCTTACTTTGCTTTACTTCTTTAACTTGTTGTGAGCCTAACAACTTCAATAAATCTTACTAAACAACTTGCTAACATTATTTGAATTTCTTTATGCATAATGGACCTTAAACATTGACCTTATGCAAATCACTTTTAACCTTGAACTTCTTGACCTCACTTTACTATTTTGCATGCTAGGAACACAATGGAAGCATTAGTTTTGTGAAAAACCTCTTTCCTCCTGTACTTCTCTTCTTGGCCAAAACATGACCTTCAAAAACCCGTTATGGAAAGCTTGAAACTTTAACCACTTAAGTATGCATTCTAGGTGTTCTACCACACCATAAACTCATCCCTAACAATAACTTTACGAGACATAAACCTTAGCCTCCTTTTCCTAGCTTTGGTCAAGGCATCATGGGACCATGGAGGAGAAAGAAAAACTCAAAACTTTAAGCAAAGACCTATCTAGATGGGAGGAAAAGAAAGCTAGAAGAGGTTGGGATAGAAACTTTACCTCAATGCCTTGCTCCCTTGCTCTTCCATCCTCCTTTCCTTCTCCTTCTCTTCCTCTTCCTTTCTTCACTCCAACATAGCCTCTCCTACACCCTCTTGGTATTGTCAAATGAGCAAAGAAAATGGGAGGGCTCTTGGGGTATTCATAGCAAAAGTGAATGAACCTTGGCCCTTGGATTTAATTGTGATCCAATGACTTGTATTTTTCTTTCAATATTTAATGCCACTTTACCATTTTGCCCCAAGATATTTTTGCCTTTGTGAGAGAAGCGGGTAAGGGCATTTTTGTCCAACTAAGGGGGTGAAAAGCTTTTACTTTGTATCTTTTACTTTTTACTTTTACCTAATCCAATAAATTTTTTAGTAGTTATCTTTTTACTGAACCTTTTACCATACTTAGTAAATAACCTTTACTAATCTCCTTTTTACTACGGTAAAAGTATACTGATCTTTAACTCTTCCCTAGTTCAGTACTTCTACAGTGGGGTTGACTTGTCTAACTTTTTACTATTCATCTCCCCCAGTAATTAGTATTCACGTGGGACTCGTCTTTCACTAGACTTGTACTTTGTCCTCTCCAAGCCCACGTAACTAATATCATTTGTACTTTTAGCCTACACCGGATTATTATAATATTATTTTCTCTCCCTTTAATTGTAAAATAACTATTTTGCCCTTTTAAGCCCCTATTTAATTAAATATCTAGACTTTTCCAATCATCCTAAATTAATCCAGAATAATTTAATATTATTCATAACATAATATTGTTATAATATATATACATGAAAAATGAGGATGTTACAGCTAGTGGATTAGTATACCTTCTGGTATTATATGACGTCAACACCCATACCATCAATGTACACATGCTTGACTATATGATGATGCCCTAATGCTATCATGTTTCATGCTTACATATACATATATGCTCATTACTATCATCATCATATCAACATGCTATCACAATCAGTGGGGATGCTAATGAATCACATATCATAAGTCAATACCAAATCTCATGTATCACATGCTTAGAATAAGGAAAGAAATTATCATTTCCATCACTAGTCGTGCCCTAGGTCATGTCATGATATGAAAGGAACAAATATCTATATATAACAAGAAATGTATATTATACATAAACATACACCCCAGTTATCTCGGATTGTCCACACAAACAAACACGCATATAGGGGAGTCGATAGTCCGTTGGAGTACCAAGACTGAAAACTATGTTTCCAAACTACTTCTTAGAGTGCCACAACCTCCAAACACAATCTTGAACACTACAATGCCATAATATTTTCAATTAACACAATATTCATATATCCCAATAACTTATAAATCTAATCAACCAAGCTTAATGATGATAAATCCATGATTCAAATAGCAAAACATACATCAATGAGCCCTATACACACATCTAAACCATAAACAACCATAAAAATAAAGGATTTTATACAACCCCAAAGGATTTAAGGTCAAGGTTTAAAGTAAACCTTTCATAATCATCCCAAGAAACCAAACCCAAGCCTTAATAACACCAATTAATACTTCAATAACACAATTACAACTGTTTTAATTAGTAGAAATCTTGATTAATTCAAAATCTATCATACTCCCACAGATTTCTTACTAAAAATGCACAGAAAAGAAGGGAGAGAAAGCAAAATCCACTTACCAACAAAGATTAAAGCTTATAGAGTCCAGGAATTGATCCCCAAGGCTAAAAATTAAAAACCCTAGCAAAGCTCTTCTTATTCTCCTTTGATTTCTTTCTTTCTATTGACTAAAACGTGTTTTGATTGAAACACCATAGTGCTAATCACGAATCTAGTTTAGATCAGAAGTTGAGCCAATCATCAGAGGAAGAGAAAAATGAAAAAAAAAATGAAGGAGCTCTACTAGGATTTTGAATTTTTGGCTTGACGGCTTGATTTCTTAGACTTTGAAGGCTTGATTCTTGTTAGTAAGTCATCCCTCACTATTCTTCTCCATTTTTCCTCATGATTTTCGGTAGTCTTTCATGATATAAGCTAGGGTTCTGACTTGGGTTGTATTTCCACCAAATAAAATGAGTTTAAATGCTTCATTGATGTGTTGTTGGATGTGTATAAGCTCTGGGTTAAGGATTTTAAGTGTTTAAGTGGTATATTCACTAAACTCTAACCCTTAACTCTTAATATTATTGGGAATCCAAAGTTGTTTGGGTATAATTAAGATTCTATAAGTTATTTGGGGTATTTTCATGTATGGGCTTGCTTGGGGAAGCTTTGTTTCAGCTGAGTTGTGCATTGGGGTGACAATTAAGTATAATAAAGGTTAAGAAATTGTGTTGGTAATGGGAATTTGGTGTTGTCTAGGTTGTTTACTTGCTCAATCGAGATCTCTTGGCCCCAGGAAGTATTTGCAAAGCATTGAATCAATTGGTAAGTGGTTATGTTGATGTTTGATTTATGGACTCATGGGTATATTGGTTGAATTGGTTGGATTGTTATGGTTTGCATTGTGTATGTTTTGTTTGGGAAGTATGGTGATATGATCTTGCATCCCTTTGTTGTATTATAGTGGTGGTTGTTCTCTTTGGCCTACTGAGGTATCAAGTAGGTATGGCTGAGGCAGTCGGGCGTGTCTTTTCCTTTTGTCTTTTGATTGATTATATACATATATGTCTAATCATTTTCATATCATGATATGCACATGTTATATATATATATGTTTTGCTCTTTCATATCATGGTAATTCCTTTTCATTTCATGATATGTGTGGTCACACGGCTAGTGAGTACCCTTTCTCTACCTTATTTTATGATGAAGATGGCTATTGGTATTAGTGGATGTGAAATAGTATGAGTATAATTGATATTGATATGTTAATGATTACGAGATTTATTATGTATGTTCATATGGCATGCTAGCACAACAGAGAATAATACATGTTGATATGTTAGCATGCATTGAGTATTGTCACATGTTATACGTTGTTAAGACATATAGTCTAGGTGATGATACTCTAAATACCACGTGGTATGTCAATCTGCTAAATAGCACATGAGACCTTATGTTCAAGCGATGTTTTTTGTGTATTCCAGTTACTAAATAGTCGTCCTATAAAACCTTACCTTTAGAACCCATTTCCCATGTTCTAGACCATTATAGAGTCTATTTATGCATGTTTGGAAACTTGAATCATATGAGGGACCAAAACAAAAAAAATTTAAAATTTTGAGTTACTATTCATTTGGTTAACTTCTTTTCCAGACTAAAATTTGAAAATTTATAACTAATTCTACAAAAATCATATCAGAGTGATTCAACTCTTTGAAATTATCTTGGAACATGATCAACATGGGAAAAATTTACTATACATTTGTTCATTTTTCTTCTATGTAGACTTTTGGCCTTAATTTTAAAAATTCATATCTCATGCTACCTTGAGCCAAATCATACATTATTTGTGTTATTGGAAAGCTCTGAATGTCTACTTTATAGAAATATTTTTATAGTACATTTGTTTAACTTCAATAGAGTTTAATATCATTTTAAACTGTTAAGGGTCAAAATCTATCTTCTACTAGAACAGTTTGGGAAAATATGCATAACTCTTAGTATATAGCTCCAATTACTTTCAAACTAGTGACATCTTAAACATAACACATAAATTTTTCCATTCATATAACGAACTTAATTTTTAGAGCTTTGTACAATTTTTTATTGCATTTTGAATTTTCTAGTGTTCATGGTAAAAGTTCCAGTTTTTCTCTACACTGTCCTGTTTTGAACCCTAACTTCTAAAACTCGCACACACATCTAAATGAGGTGTTCTTTAGACCATGTTAAAGCTTGTTCCATACACTTTTAGAGCATATATAACACTTACCTTAGATACTCTGATTTGAGCAAAGTGTCCCTATTTAAATCACTATCGATCATCTTGAACCAATTCATGCTATAACATACATAATCAACTTCATAACATATTTTCATACATTCATGGCACCAAATCCATACATAATATTATAAGAGGACTTGAAAGACATTCTAATGAACAATATAAGCCTCATACATCCATATACCACTTCATACAAACTACACAAAATTATTAAAACAAAACATAGCATCATAATCTCTAGTCTTCACCATTCATCTCCTTGCTTTGATCTCCTTTTCACCATTGCCATATCTTGTCCCTAGACATGTTGGTAATTTTAAGGGGTGAGATTCAAAGAATCTCAGTAGTAGTAACCCATTCATACAATTATATTCATACAAAACATTGAAATATCATAAAATCATTCATCAAATACTTGAAATAATCAATGCAATAATATTTCATAAAAATTTCAGCAAAGTATCACTTTATAAAATGGATATCCAGAGGTCTTAAACCTCATCAAACACCTCAGCCAGTAATCACAATTTGTAACGACCAACTCTCAAACATTCCAAAACAACTCCTAAAACATCACAAAGTAGAGAAAAACTTAGAACAATACCAAAAAAGGGTTGGCCCACGGTGAACTATAGTGTAACCGCGGCCTAGGAGAAATAGAGCTTCTGGTGCCTTGGTACCCCCTTTCTAATATCATATAAGCAATTTGCTGATTTTAGGGCGAACATCTTATGCGCACAAATTTGTCTTAATCTATCCATAGATACTAGTTTCATCTCAATCCATCTTCGTATGGACATTTTAAACATTTAACACTGTTTTGGCCACTTTTTGACCAAAACTCACTACTTACCTCCTCCAATTGCAACCAAAGTCAAATTTGAACTCGAGGATTATTCACACAAGTCCCATTTAGCCTAACCAACTTATCCAAGAAAGTTTCATCTAAGAAGAACCACTCTTTTGGGATTTGACCACACTTGAACCACAATTTTACATAATGAGCTACATGTCCAAAACACACATACAAAGCCCAAAACCTTTTTTGAGCTCATACATGGACAATCTGGGCCTACAACACATGCTCCAAGATCAATGACCCATACCGAGGTCCAAATCATCATTATACACATATTAACTATGCATGGCACATGCCTAAACCTTATCATCATCAATATCCTCACATTCATCCATGTCATTACATAACATACACAATATCACTTCGAGGATAACTAAACAATACATGAACACCCTATTCTACTTGGCACAAATCATTACATAGACTAAATGGTAAAACTACCAGTAACAAACGATGTTCCTAAAGCAGTAAAACCTACTACTCCTTAGTCTTTTCTGGACTAATGCTAGAGTTTTCACCTGAAATGTTACTCATGGAGGGGGGTGTGATACAAAGTCTCAGTAACTAGGAGCAACCATTGGCAACCTGTATCATCTATCCATACGAATATGCATATGGTGCAATACAATGCAAAATGTCTTGAAATGCATGTCTCCCTCATACACAACTAGAACCACGGGCTAGCGTCATTATAGGATATTTCCAATAGGTGATTCACTTACAACAGCCACTAAAAACTGATTTTGAGACATCACCAAGTTCACTTCACACTAATGTAACCTGGGAAAAGGTTAAACTAATGCTTGGACCGTGGCTCTCCTTCTCTTGGACTACCCTAAATTGGTGGTCATTTAAGAAAGGTACAGCCCACTGCCGCCTAGCTTTCTAGGCCATGAGAGAGGATTTAGTGGCAATGATTCCTTCCTAATTTCACCATATCATATATCATCATATCATATCTCATTATCACCATCAAATCTACCTTTTCTCATAATGCTGATGTGGTGATGATGTGTTGGGAATTTCACTATATACGCAGTGGGAAAACTATAAGAAATTTCCTCCCATAAATCTGTCAATGTTGTTTAGATTGAGATGTAGAAAAAAAATTTACCTCTGGTGTGTCCCTTAGTATTCTTTTTTGTTTCATCAGACCCTAGAAACTAATACAATTGGTCAGCTACCTCTATTGGTATCCACATGAATGGTGAATCCAACTGGAACGGCATGCTAGCACCTCTGGTTTGTGATATCCGTATAATTCCGTACATATCTATACAATTCTGTATGCCTTCACTGTTCGTCTGTACAATTTTTCTTTCTGAGTGTACGACCACTTTCTCTTTAAGGTAATTTGAATTCTCTTGATTCTATATCCTAGTCTATATCAATATATGGATAGGATTCGATATTTGTTTAATTTAAATCAATAATTTAAACGAAATCAAATATTGATTGTAAACACCGTATTTTGTCCGGGTTTTATACATAAAAATTTAAAATAGATTAAAAAATAATAACAATAACAAATGATAAAATTTGAAGAAGACAAAAAAAATAAAAAAATAAAATAAAATAAAAATTAGTTAATTGATTAATTTAGGAACTTAAAAATGCAGAGAGAAGAAAAAGTGTTGGATTGTGATTACCGGTGGCTCAGGCTCTTTTCCCAAACACAAGACTTTGGGCCAAGATTTGGCCCAAAATACAAAATACAAAAAAACAAAAGAACAAAACAAAACAAAATGAAAAAAATAACAAAAAAAGGATTTTAACCTTGGGCTGATTTCAACCCAAGGTGATCCCGAGCCCCATTTGGGGGCTCAGGCTCGAGCTCACCCTGAGCCCTAATAGAGGGCTCAGGTATGAGTGAACAGGAGGAGGGAGATGATGACACGAGGGAGAAGGGGGACAGACCAGGGGGAGCTGCGAAAATGGAAGAGGGCTAGGGCAAGAAAGGTAGGTGGAGCCGCGGAGAGAGAAGGCAAAGAAAAATAGAGGGGGAGCCACGTACGAGCTAAGTGATAGGACAAGACTCAGAGGTGAACCAGATGGAGCCGTGAGATGTGAACAAAGGCATAGAGGGAGCTCGAGCAAGAGAAACCAAGGGAGACTGAGACACAATGTAAAGAAGGGTTCAGACCAGAAATAGAGGGAGCTGCAAGGACAAAAGCAGAGGGAGGCGAACAAGAAAAAGAGAGAGAATGAGATTGAGATCGAGAGAGGAAAGAGATCACCCAGTCATAAACTTCATCCACCATTTCCCCAACACTCCTCACCATTTCACTCGGTGAGCTCCATGTTCTCCTTCTTCATTCTTTCTCTGTTATCGTCATGATCTTGTGTGCATTGTGAGCTACGGTTTGTTGTTTTTTTGTTTTTTTAGCAATGTTTTGTGTGGCTTTATTTTCTTGGGGTGTTGTTCCTCTGCAATTTTCTCTTAGTTTAATCTCTTTGCCTTTTCATGCTTCCTTTATTTCCTGCTCTACTTCATGAACTACATATGTTTCCCCATTCTTTACTATTTTTTTTAGTTCTTTTAATGTTATATTTTATTGATTTAAGGTCTGTACAGTGGTTATTATGAAATGGAAAGGTGTAAAATCTATGTATTAGGGGTTGCATCATGGTTCTATCATGATGGGAATGTCTTTAAGGGTCCTAATGTTGCTAAGAAACTGATTACTCTAGTTTGATTATATGTTTTCTTTAGTGCTCAGCTTCTAAAAAATTTAGTTCCAATCTGTTATAGGTTGATGTTATGTTTATGGTTGTTGAATGTATGATACTGTGACTCTAGCCTAACCATTTAGTTTAGCCTGTCTGGAAAAGTCTCATAACTGAACCCGTATGCTGAAAATACATGGCTATCTTAATTGAGCTATTTGGTGTGATGATGGGAAAGATTCAGAGTCTCTGCGTATGATAAGATGTCATTTTAGTCGCAAGGTTAGACTGTTTATAATTGTTGAAGAGTCTTAGAGGTTTCTTGATACAGATTTGAAAAAAAAATAAAATAAAATATATCATGATTCTTAGTTTATGCCTGAAATATGTATATAAAAATGCCTATGGAGACTACACGTGTTCAAGAAGTGGTATTTTCTGAATATAATCGTAGGGCACAGATCTTGCATCTTTTCAACTTGTCCCATATTTTGGAAGCATGTAATGTAATTGGGATTTAGGTGTCAAAGAACTATTTTCAGTCTACTGTAACTTAATGGATTTCGGGTGTTAATGGGTCCTTTCTCTTAGTATCGGTGGTTTGCATTTGGTTTGATTATCCCTTAGCATAATGTTGTTAATTAGTGAGCGCTTCTTCTTTTTGTTTCCATTTGTGAATCCGAATGCTTTTGGGATGACACCATGCCTATAATAGTCTTAGATATCATACATGCACATTGGGTCATTTGGGCCAAAGCTTAGGGATGATCTGTCATTGATTCTCTTGTCTTGCTTAAGCTTAATGAAATGCCTATTCAACTTTGGTTTTGCATGAAAAGGAACGTCTTAGGCGCTGCATGAGTGTTTTTGTTTATAGCTCCAAGTTATGCTTGTTACACCTCACTTTGATATTCTAAACTTGTCTTCGTTGTCACAAGCTTATTGGTTGTCTCATGTGTTAGATTTATCCGATGATAGTACATATCTCTTTGGTATTAGGCTTCTCAAGTTATTATATTACCTTGTGTTTCTGTTTGTGAGCATTGATCTGGTTGTCATACTTGTACACATTGTTTTGGTCATAGATAGGAGGTCATATGTATATAATTTGTTTTTCTCAAAACTGAGTGTTGGCTGCTGGATATTTGTTCAGCATTATGAATTTAAAAGGATTATATGAGCATGTTTTTCTCACCAACAAGGTTCTGATTCGGCTGCTGCATGTTTAGATACTTTTATTGATAATGAGAAATGGTCATATATCATGATTTTCTATCATAAATCTTGGATTTATTACTCTGGGGTATAGTATGATTTGAAGTCTTTAAAATGTCTCATTTGACTATGTTTTCCATGAAAAAGGCTACTGGTCATCTAGTTGTATATATATAGTCCTTGGTTTAAATTTTGAAGTGTTTCCTTTTGGCCCATGTTTATTCTCATATAAAAGGAGTGTATTCATCCATGTTTGTTCTCAAATTCCTTGCATTTTTGTTGTGGTAAACTTACTGTTTCTGTCTTTGGCCTGAAAGCTTGACCCATGGCAATATATTTATGGTGGAACAATGATTTGGATTTCTTGAGCAACAATGGATTTTGTCTTCTATAAAGAATATCATTCTTAATGTTTTGGGTTGATTTAAAGGTGAATACTAATCCATTCTCATTCCTTTTCTTTTGAGCACCATGGGGGAATGAGGTCAAGCTTGGAAAGAGTGACTTGTCCTCATCAAGACAAGAGAGGAACATAAAGGCAAGCTACAAATTCCAATGGAACTAGTACCGAAGGAAGATAAGGGAAGAGCTCATTTCTTTCATTTTTTTTTATATAATTTAACCCATGAGATGATTATGTTAAGTAGGCTCATGCACTCGTATGCTTACGTAGGTGCACACACATTGATAAATTGGATTTGATGGTGTTTTTTTTATAATTTTGATTTTTATTAGTTATTGGTTTCTTTTCTTTTTGTATTTAGAATTTGTCACGAGGGACTAAGTCTCCGTGAGCGAATAGCTAGGGTGTCAGTCAAGAGTGCCATGAGTGAGAAGCCACCATGGTATTCATATTGGTAATGCCTTAAGTATTTTTGGGTTCGAATGACCTCTTTTATTTTTTTTAATTAAAATAAATGATTAAAATGAAAGACCTTTATTTTAAATTTCTTGTTGCCTTTATGCTCCGAGTGGTAATACCGTGGGTATTTAGGTTTCAATCAGCGAGCTGTGAGTGATAAGTCGCTATAGATCCTGATTGATTTGTTTTAAAAATAATATATATATATATAATAGTCATACTTTAAATTCCTTTTATCGCTTTTCTTTTTAAAATAAAAATGTGTTACTATGGCTTTATTTATTTTTTATAATAAGACAAGAAAATAAAAATGATTTATGCAAAAAAACTTATTTTTCTTGATTTTATCCCTCAAATCCTTTTTTACACCTTTTGCCTCGAGTGGTCTCACCGTGGGCATTTAGGTGCCAATTAGCGAGCTGTGAGTGATAAAGTCACCACAAATCCTGGTTAATTCTTTTTTTTTAAAGATATATATATATATATATTTGTGTGTGTGTGTGTATGAGTCATATTTAAAATTCCTTTTATTGCTTTTCTTTTTATAAAAATGAGTTACCATGTCATATTTATTTTTATAATTTAATATAATTAAATAAAAATGATTTATGAAAAATTTATTTTTCCCAATTTTATCTCTTAAGCCTTTTACCTTTCTGCCTTGAGTGTTAACACCGTGGGTATTTAGGTATTGATCAGCAACTTGTAAGTGATAAAATCACCACATATGTTGATTATTTCTCTTTGAAAATACATGTGGCAATTATATTTTCAATAACTAGATGTGTTGAAAGGGTCTTATTTATTTCATATTAAAAAAAAAGAGCAAAAATAATTTATTCAAAATTATTAGTTTCTTTTCAAACCTTTTTATTTTTTATACCTATCCATCTCGAGTAGTAACACCGTGAACTATTTAAGTATCAGCCGGTGGAATGTGAGTGATAAAATCACCACATAAGTTAGTTGGTTTTATAAAATTGTTTTATATTTTTTTTAAAATGAAAAAGTGATGATAAGAGTAAGGCATGGAAATTAAACTATTGTTTTTACAAATTAAAACGCAACTACCAATTTTGACAAGCGTTTTTTTGTGGAATGATGATTCATTTTCCAAACTTCTCTTTTCAAAAATATATAAATATATATATAATAAAAAATATCAACTTAGTGACACGCATTTATAAGCACAAACTACGCTGACTTTGATCCCTATCGCAAGGTACGTAGGCCTCAGACTCTGATTCTGAGACAAGTCCGCCCTTGTAAATAAATAATATTTCTCTATTATTTTATTTTCCCAACTTCTCATATTTTCATTTTATTCTTTATTTTCATTTTCTTTTTTACATTTTCTCTCATTTTTATATTATTTTTGCATGTGAATGATTAAAGGGAAATTAAAATAATTTTTTTAAAAGTCATAAAAATTGCATGATTAACTTAAGGTAACCGTTTTTTGGAATGGGTGTTGTGGGGGTGCCTAATACCTTCCCCACTCACAATCGTACTCCAAAACTCAACTCTGATTCACAGACCATCCTTTCCCTTTTATTTGGTTTTCCAAAATTTTCCTTAAAATTTTGGTGGCAACTCCTCCAAAATTGGCCTCCGTCGTGTGGGCAGATCTCTCTTTTTCTTTCATTTTCGCACCATCCGCGTCGCATTTTCGGGTATGACATTGATTAAATAAATTAGTTTAAATTTAATTCTATCTGATAGATTAAATTTAAACTAACTGTCTAATATATATCCATAATCAAATCTAGATTTAATTTATCATATAAATCAAATTTAGATTATTAGTTTAAATTCAAATTTAGAATCCAATCTAAATCAAATTTAGATTATGACATTAGTTTAAATTTAAATATATCATATAAAATTAAATTTAAAACTAATTAATTTGAACAATATATATTTCAAAATATATATCGAATATATAATATATCAAATTTATATATATTTCAAATTTTAAGATATATATATATATATAATTCTATCATCCTAAATTGAACATTAAATTCATTGAATCTAGATACATTTTATATTCAATGAATCTGGATATTTTAGCTCAAGTTGGCCCGTTTTTGTATGTGACCCTGTAGGGCCATATGATGTTAGTAGTGGGCTAATAACAATATTAGACCTACAAGTCACAAGTGGCCTCTAGCAAGACATTGTGACTACCCAAATCATATGAGATCGGTGATCCGATGCAACCTATCATATAACCCAATTACATCCCTTTTGTCTCATGATATATAGGTCAAGTATGAGGCATGAAAACGTCACCCTCATTTTACTCAACCATCACTTTCTCGATCTCTAAGCAGACTGACAAAACAAATGGAAACTCTTCCATTCGAGTACGACCATGCATTGTTTAGTCTCACTCATCAAGGGGCCCAGATATATCTCTCCATTAATTAGAGGGACAAATTCCATCTTGATCATTCATCTTCCTCCACACGAGTTCCAATATACTTGATCGTAGCCTTTATGATCTCTCGATTAAAGGTGACTTTTGACTATGCCAAAGTTTGGTGTTCCCTATGTAGGAAATCATGCTGATCTTAGGTCTGAGGGCTGAGTGACATGGTTATATATGAGATATGCTTATGACTTGATCCATGCAACTATCTCATGACGAGTCGATCCAGCGCCTATTCTATAATAGGAGCTTATGATTTTAATTTGTATCTTCATACAGAATTATCAATCAAAATTATACTAGTCTTAGTTCATCATTGTTCCCACAAAGATGATTGACTAGGGACATTTAGGATAAAATAATTTATCCAAGGATATTATTATAAAGAAAACATGCAAACAATATAATAATGTAAGAAGAAAAAAAATTTTCTTTTTTATAATGAAGAACAATATTCATAATACAATGATTGGCCTAGAGCACAATCTCCAACAACTCCCACTTGCACTAGGCTTAATCGTTGATGTATCTAATACCCATTGACCAAACATGATGATCATGCTTTATCTGTGAAAGCGACTTAGTAAGAGGATCAGCAACATTGTCATCAGTTGGTATTTTACATATCTTTATATCACCCCTATTAATGATTTCTCTAATGAGATGATATCGCCTGAGTATGTGTTTAGTTCTTTGATGTGACCCAGGCTCTTTAGCCTGTGCTATTGTGTTGTCATTGTCACAAAATAGATCTATCAGATTTGAGATGGTAGGCACCACTCCAAGCTCAGTGATGAACTTCTTCATCTAAACAGCTTCCTTAGTTACATCTGATACTGCTAGGTACTCAACTTTTGTTGTAGAATCAGCTACAGTGCTTTACTTGGAACTCTTCCAACAAACTGCTCCGTCATTCAAACAAAATAGGAATCTTGATTGCGATATAGAATCATCTTTGTCAGATTGAAAACTTGCATCTGTGTAACCATTTACAACCAGCTCATCCTCCAATTCTCCACACACCAAGAATACATCCTTAGTCCTTCTTAAGTACTTCAGAATATTCTTAACAGCAGTCCAATGATTCTCACCTAGATCTGACTGATATCTACTAGTTATGCTCAAGGTATATGATACATCTGGTCGAGTGCACAACATAGCATACATTATAGATCCAATTGTCGAAGCATATGGAATCTTGTTCATGCGTTTTCGCTCATCTTGTGAACAATAACACTGAGTTTTGCTGAGATTGATGCCATGAGACATGGGCATGTAACCCCTCTTTGAATCTTGTATACTGAACCTATGCAATATTTTGTCTATATAAGTGCACTGACTTAATCCGATTAGCCTCTTGGATCTATCCCTATAGATTCTAATCCCTAGGATATAGGTGGCTTCTCCTAAGCCCTTCATTGAGAAACACTTTCCTAACCAAATCTTGACATGCTGCAAGGTAGGAATGTCATTCCCAATGAGTAGGATGTAATCAACATAAAGCACTAGAAATACAATTGTGCTCTCACTAACCTTCTTGTAAACACAAGGTTTATCAACATTTTGGATAAATCTAAACTCTTTGACTACTTCGTCAAAATGTTGATTCCATCTACGAGATGCTTGCTTCAATCCATAAATGGATCTCTGAAGCTTGGAAAACTTCGCAGAATCTTCTGGACGTACAAAACCCTCAAGTTGTGTCATGTACACATCCTCAAGCAGCTTTCCATTAAGGAATGCTGTTTTGACGTCCATCTGCCAAATCTCGTAATCATAGTACATTGCAATGGCAAGAAGGATCTTGACTGACTTAATCATGGTGACTGGCGAAAAGGTTTCATCATAGTCTATACTATGAGTTTGCTTAAATCCTTTTGCAACCAATCGTGCTTTGAAGGTATGCACTTAGCCATCCATGTCAGTTTTCTTCTTAAAAACCCATTTGTACCCAATGGTTTTTATACCTTCAGGTGGGTCAATCAAGGTCCGTACATGATTATCATACATGGATTGCACCTCAGACTTCATGGCATACAACCATTTTTCAGAGTCAGATCCCATTATGGCCTCTTGATAGGTGGTTGGCTCTTCTTGATCCAAGAGCAACATATCATGACTATTAATTAAAAGAAATCCATATCTTTGAGGCTAATGTTGTGTCCTATTAGACCTTCTTGGGTCTTGTGTTACCTGAGTAGACTCATCAACTTGTTGTGAGTCTTCTCGTTCTTCCATCTCTGGCTCAATGCAATTTTGTGGGTCTCGAACTTCTTTGAGTTTTATCTTACTCCCACTGGTTCTTTTAGAAACAAACTCTTTTTCTAGAAAGATGCCATTCCGAGCAATGAACATTTTATTCTCAGTAGGATTGTAGAAGTAGTATCCCTTAGTTTGCTTGGGATACCCCACAAAAATGCATTTTATAGATTTAGGTGGTAACTTATCTAAGGCTTGTTGCTTAACATATGCCTCGCATCCTCAAATCTTGAGAAAAGACAAACTAGGCTTCTTTCTAGTCCATATCTCATATGAGGTCTTTTCAACCACCTTAGATGGAACATAGTTTAGTGTGAACGTAGCTGTTTCTAATGCATAGCCCCAAAAGGATGGTAGAAGATCTGCTTGACTCATCATAGATCGAGCCATATCTAATAGGGTTCAATTTCTCCATTCAGAAACACCATTCCACTATGGTGTTCCCAGTGGAGTTAATTGTGAAACAATTCCACAATTTCTAAGATGGTTAATAAATTCTTGGCTCAAATATTCACCACCTCGATCAGATCGAAGTTCTTTAATAGATTTGCCAAGTTGATTCTGTACCTCATTTTGGAAAATTTTGAACATTTCAAAAGATTCAGATTTATGTCTCATTAGATAGATATATCCATATCGACTAAAATCATCTATAAAAGTAATGAAGTACAGGTGACCACTTCTGGCAATTGTACTTAACGGACCGCATACATCTGCATGTATTAGGCCCAATAAGTCAGTGGCCCTTTCACTATGTTCAATAAAAGGTGCCTTTCTCATCTTTCCCAATAAACAAGATTCGTAAGTGTCAAATGATTCAAAATCAAATGAATTGAGAAGTCCATCTTAATAGAGCTTTGAAATGCATTTCTCATTTATGTGGCCTAGACGACAGTGCTATAGGTAGGTCAGATTCAAATCGTTTGACTTGATCCTCTTGGTAGATACGTTGTAGATATGTTCCTTATTGGGAGCTTCAAGGTTTAAATAGTAATGACCACCATGCAAATCTCTATCCACATAAAAGATGTCATTAAAATAAATAGAACATTTTTTATTCCCAGTAATTGAAGTAAATCCTTCCTCATCTAAATAAGAAAGTGAAACAATGTTCTGACTCAAAGTTGGAACATAATAGCAATTGTTCAAAATTAACAAAAGCCCACTGGGAAAAATTAATTCATAAGTGCCTATAGCTAAAGTAGTAACTTTAGCTCTATTTCTGACTCGTAGGCCTATTTTGCCCTTTTTCAACTTCCTACTCCTTTTGAGACCTTGCACATTTGTACAAATGTGAGTTCCACATGCAGTATTTAATATCCATGTTGGAGAAGTAGAAAGACTAATTTCTATAACATAAATACTTGAAGTAATAGCCCCTCTATTCTTCTTTTGTTTTAGATCTTCCTTGTAGAGCTCATAGTTCCTCTTCCAATGACCGGGTTCATTGCAAAAGAAATAGAGTCCTTCCTTAGGAGGCTTTGCCTTCTTGGCATTAGGCTTAGGATTGGGGTTGGGCTTGGGCCTATCTTGCTCCTTGGACTTGGTGTCCGGGCTTTTTCCCTTTCCTTTACCCTTACCTTTCTTTTTCATTGCTTTTCCTTTCTGAACCATAAAAACACTGCTAGACCTTTTCTTGATGTTTTGCTCAGTAGTCTTAAGCATTGCCTGCAATTTAGAAATTGATTTCTCCATGTTGTTCAAATTGTAGTTCATGACAAACTGATCATAACTCTCCGGAAGTGAGTTTAAGATCAAATTTATAGCTAACTCCTGGGTTATGAGAAATCCAAGCCTTTCAAGGTGATCAATGTAGCCTTTCATCTTCAAAACATGAGAGCTAACTGATGCACCTTCAGTCATATTGCAGGAATGAAAGGCTTTCGTGGTTTCAAACCTTTCTTGCCTTGCCTGTTGTTGGAACATTTCCTTGAGATACCCAATCATCTTATAAGCCTTCATATGTTCCAGATCTCTCTAAAGTTCTAGGATCATGGTGGCTAACATCAAGCATCCAACTTCCATAGAGTCATTAAGATGCTTATTATAGGCATCCTTTTGGGTTCTTGGAGCATTGGCTACAGACTCCTCAGGAATGGGTTCATTTAGAACATATGACTTTCTTTCCTACTTGAGAACAATTCTCAAGTTCCTAAACCAATCAAGAAAGTTGGTCTCATTGGGTTTGTCCTTCTTAAGGACAGATCGCAATGATAGTATAGTAGAATTACTTGTCGACATTTTCTACAACAAAATATGCAAAATTAAATTAAAAATTTCCTACTAAAAACTAACCCTCAATTTAGTTTAGCAGGCTAAGACCCATATTTCACCTAATTGTAAGTCTGCTTTGGCAAGACGCTTAAAATTAAGTTATTTAGGTAGGTAACTTATTTACCAATTACATTACATATAACTCTTAGATCTTTATGGGATCCTGTCATCATATAACTCTTAGATCCCATCTAATGTGTTGAGACTCAAAACCATTTTGATAGTCTCAATTAAGTCATACCATTATAAACCTTTATGAGTATCACCATTACCCAAACTGCCTCACTAAGATAACCTAAGTGTATTCCACTTTGGTGGATCCTACATCTAGGCGATCAAAGCCTTGACATGTGTTCATTAATGTGTGGCATTTAAACTTAAAATTTAATTTGAGGGATTTTATTATATTATTGTTATTCATACATGTAGTCATCTCATGAACATATATAAAAGTGCCATATCATACATGCATATGATCTCATCATAAAGCATAAAATAAATATGTCATAATATGACCCATCTAACCTATATCCTCCCAAACCAATGAAATGATTCTTCTAATATAACACTTATATACAAAAGAAACCTCAATTGAACATTTGAGTAAAGTGAGATGAGAACAGAATGTACATCCAGAATATAGAGAGAGACATGACACGCAGGCCATATTTAAAACCATAAATTCATCTTAGGGCCATATCATGCACCATACCCATCCAATTAAGACAAACAAATCACAGCATGTAACAAACATCTCATCTAATAAAAAGCTGTAAACTTTGCGATTTTAACATTAAATCAAATTATGTTATGTAACGACTAGATAGCCACAGCAGTCTCGCTAGCCAGATACCGGGTGGGGTCAAAGGGCAGCACCCCTTGCAGGGTGTGGGGGGCAGAGCCCCACAAAATTTTTTAAATTTCCACACTTTTGAATGAGTGGCTGCCTTAAGAAAAATCCCAAGGATTCATCAATCTCATTGAAAATCCATCGACCAGAATTGTTTCGCATATGCTGTTTTTCATCACATCATGCATGAAAACATATATTTCACAAATATATGAACGCGTCACATACGAAGACAGATTCACATACAAAAATCGAATCGGTCATATAAAAAATAGAAATGAATCCATACTAATACAAAACATATTTTCAAACCCGAATTACATAGGATTATTTAATCGCGTCATACAAAACAGAAAATGAATACATGCGTATACAAAACAAAATTCCTAAACCAATTGAGCACCTTCTATTCACAACAACAGATTCACAATTGTTTCAAAAACCATATTTTGCACAGATATATAATGTTAGATTAGAAACCAATTTGAGGAATAGATTTTTCAAATACATATATCACATATATGAATGGTAGATTTACATACGAAAATTGAAAAATGATTTGAAAAATTGAATTGGACAAATTGAGTTTGCACATATCACATATATGCAATCATATACTTAAGAACTCAATTTAAATGATCATTGATGTGGCTCTGGTACCACAGTTGGAAATTTTACTATACACATAGTGAAAAAACTATAAGAAATTCCCTCCCATGGATCCATCAACGTTGTTTAGATTGAGATGTAGAAAAAGAATTTATCTCCGGTGCGTCCCTTGGTGTTCTTTTTCATTTCAATGGACTCCAGGAATTAACGCAATTGGTCAACTCCTTCTACTGGTATCCATACAAATGGTAAGTCCAACTCAAACGGCATGCTAGCACCTCTGGTTATGATGCCCGTACAATGTCGTACAGGTCCTTGCAATTCAGTATGCCTTCACTGTTCATCCGTACAATTTTTCTTTCTGAGTATACGACCGTTCTCTCTTTAGGATAATTCGAATTCTCTTGATTCTGTATCTTAGTTTATATTAATATATAGATAGGATCTGGTATTTGTTTAATTTAAATCAATAATTTAAACGAAATCAAATATTAATTAAATAGATTAGTTTGAATGTAATTCTATCTAATAGATTAAATTTAAACTAACTATCTAATATATATCCAGAATCAAATCTAGATTTAATTTATCATATAAATCAAATTTAGATTATTAGTTTAAATTCAAATTTAGAATTCAATATACATCAAATTTAGATTATGACATTAGTTTAAATTTAAATATATCATATAAAATTAAATTTAAAACTAATTAATTTGAACAATATATATTTCAAAATATATATCAAATATATAATATATCAAACTTATATATATATATATTTCAAATTTTAAGATATATATATATATATATAATTCTATCATCCTAAATTGAACATTAAATTTATTGAATCTAAATACATTTTATATTCAATGAATCTGGATATTTTAGCTCAAGTTGACCCATTTTTGTATGTGACCCTGTAGGGCCATATGATGTTAGTAGTGGGCTAATAACAATATTGGACCCATAAGTCACAAATGGCCTCTAGCAAGACATTGTGACTACCCAAATCATATAAGATTGATGATCCGATGCAACATATCATATAACCCGATCATATCCTTTTTATCTCATGATATATAGGTCAAGTATGAGACATGAAAACGTCACCCTCATTTTACTCGACCATCACTTTCTCGATCTCTAAGCAGACTGACAAAACAAATGGAAACTCTTCCATTCGAGTACGACCATGCATTTTTTAGTCTCACTCATCGAGGGATCCAGATATATCTTTCCATTAATTAGAGAGATAAATTCCATCTTGATCATTTATCTTCCTCCACACGAGTTCCACTATACCGATCATAACCTTTATGCTCTCTCGATTAAAGATGACTTTTAACTATGCCAAAGTGTGGTATTCCCCATGTAGGAAGCCATGATAATCTCAGGTCTAAGGGTTTAATGACACGGTTATATATGAGATATGCTTATGACTTGATCCATGCAGTTATCTTATGATGGGTCAATCCAACGCCTATTCTCTAATAGGAGCTTATGATTTTAATTTGTATCTTTATACATAATTATCAATCAAAATTATACTAGTCTTAGTTCATCATTATTCCCACAAAGATGATTGACTAGGAACATTTAGGATAAAATAATTTATCCAAGGATATTATTATAAAGAAAACATGCAAATAATATAATAATGTAAGAAGAAGAAAAAAACCTTCTTTTTCATAATGAAAAATAATGTTCATAATACAATGATTGGTCTAGGGCACAATCTCAACATGATGTTCATGACATGTTATTATGAAATTATCATTATATTTATCAATGTCATGCTAACATGCTATATGCTTATGTGTAATATCGTGTTCTTCAACATCACATGTCAATGCCATGTAATCAAAATCCATTCTACGTCTAGTTGTGTGTATACAATGATATGTAGAAAAACCATACACACATATAACAATATCATGGTATGAATAGGAACATGCATATATATATATAAATACAATCAACAAATAACATACAAATACAAATAGCTGGTTACTTTAAGTTGTCAATATCACACACACAGATCTCACAAGCTTTCAGATTGCCAATCACGACTTAAACTCCTCTGATCAACCAAACAACCACCATAATGCCATAACATCTTCAATTTACATAAAGCATAATCATCTAAAAATCCATAATTTAACCATTTAAGCTTTACCGAAGGTTCCAACAACATTTTCATGCATCAATGAGCTCCAAATGATCATCCCAATCGCAATTATTCACATACAATTCGAATTTCATACATCCTCAACCAAAATCAACCTAGAGTTCCACTTAAATTCATCATCATCCAGCCAAACTCATACCTAAACCTTCCTAATGCTACCTAACATTTCTACAACACCAAAACAAGCATTTTAATTAGTGGAAATTACAACCCAACAGAAATCCAACATACTCCTACAGATTTTAACCAAAAACCAAAGAGAAAAGAGAGGAGAAGATGTTAGGGATCACTTACAAACTTATAATCAAGCTCCTAGAGTCCAAAAATCACTCCCAAAGGTTAGTAGAGGCAAACCCTAGCAGAGTTCCTCGGTTTCTCCCTTGTTCTCTTCTGCTTCTATCGACTGAAATGCTTCAAGTTTATCAAAGTTTAGAGTTTGGTGCCGTGGTGGGTGATAAGTTTGTTATGGTGTGAGACCCTTTTGTCCAAAGAATTTCCCAAGTTTCTTGTCATTCACAATTGTGCCACTATTTCTCACCATGGCGTGGAGTGCTTCTGCCCCATCTTTACTCTTCCTCCATCCTGATTCTTCTGGTCTTGCATATTTCATCAAGTATACTTCTCATTAGCTTGAGATTAAGTATATAATAGTATACTGAAGGTTGTTACATTCTCCCCTCATTATAAAAATTTCATTCTCGAAATTTCAAATTCTTAACCCAACCAAAAACTCAAGATATCTCCTTTGCATGGATTCTTCTATCTCCCACATGATGTCACTGGATGTCAAGCCACTCCACAACACCTTTACTAGTTTGATAGTCTTATTTCTTAGTTGCTTGTCTAGCAATTGAACTTCTTTATCGTCGAATATGTGAGATAGATCTAGATGATACTTCTTAAGTTGAGACACGTAAAAGACGTCATGTAATCCTGTGAGATTAGGCAGTAGCGCCACTTGATACGCTACTGGCCCAATTCGCTCCAAAATTTGGTGTGGACCCACATATCAAGGAGTGGGCTTCTTCGCTCAAATTGATCTTCCAATACCTGTGGTAGGAGTGACTTTCAAAAATACATGATTTCTAGCATCAAATTCTAATGGTCTCCTCCTCCGATCCATATAACTTTTCTACCAACTTCGGAATCTCTAGGGGTTATAGCGAACTTGCTGGTAGTTGCTTTATCTTCACTTCCTGACAAACTAAACATCTTGCTACATATTTTACGATGTTCTTTTTCATGCCTGGCCACCAATATCCTTGCTTCAAGTCTTGGTACATCTTAATGGTACTAGGGTGAATAATGTACCTACTCTTTTGAGATTCTTTCAGAATAACTTCTCACAGCCTGCAACATTTGGCACACAAATTCAACCATAATACCAGATGATACCATCCTTTAATATGTCAAAGTCTTGGGTTTCTTCCATTTCAATCCGTCCCTAAATGCCTAAAAGATAGTTATTCTCCAACTATGCAAAGCAAATGTTTCTCAACAAATCACTTGACACATTAATAGATCCCACTACAAGTACTCCAAGGTGTATATTGATAGATAACTTCAGATCTCTTAGGCTTCCCAATAATTGTTGTTCTCTCATCATCATGGTGGCTATATGGACAAACTTCCCACTTAATGCATCTGCCACTACATTGGCCTTCCCAAGATGATACTTGAAAGCAAATGCATAATCCTTTAGGAACTTTACCCATCGCCTTTGCCTCATATTCAACTTTTTCTGATTGAAAAGATATTTCAAGCTCTTATGATCACTGAACACCTTAAATTGAGCACCATAGAGATAATGCTTGTATAATTTTAAGGCAAACACTTCAGCCACTAACTCAAGGATATGGGTAGGATGGTTCTCCTCATGATTTTTCAACTGCCTTGATGCATAGGCTATAACTCTTCCTTGTTGCATCAGCACATGCCCTAAACCTTTCTTAGAGGAGTCCGTATAAACTATGAATGGCTCAAAGGGGTTAAGGATAACCAACATTGGGGTGAATGTCAGACGAACCTTCAGTTCTTGGAATGCTCTGTCACACCTGTCATCCCAAATGAAAGGTCTATTCTTGCGGATCAACCTAGTCAATGGCATAACAAGTTAAAGAGAATCCTTTAATGAAATTTCAATAGTAACATGCTAATCTTAGAAAACTATGAATCTTGGTCGCTGATTGATGTCTTTCCCAATTTAACACTGCTTCTACTTTACTAGGATCTACAGCTACACCTTCTTCAGAAATTACATGATCCAAGAATTTCACCTCCTGTAGACAAAGCTCACATTTACTACGTTTGGTATACAGTTAGTGATCCCACAACAGTTGCAACGTAATTCAAAGATAAAGTGCATGCTCCTTCTCACTCTTGGAATATATCAAAATATCATCGATGAATGCTACCACAAACTTGCCCAAATATGGTTGAAACACCAAGTTCATATAATCCATGAAGATAGCAGGAGTATTGGTCAACCCAAAAGGCATCACAAGGAACTCATAATGCCTATATCGAGTTTGAAAAGCTATTTTGGGCACATCCTTAGCATGACCCAGAGTTGATGATATTCCGACCTCAAATCAATTTTAAAGAAAACTGAGGCATTAGCCAATTGATCAATCAAATCATCAATCCATAGCAAAGGATATTTATTCTTGATTGTCACCTTATTCAACTATCTGTAATCAATATACAATCTAAGGCTACCATCATTCTTCTTAATAAACAACACTAGAGCTCCTAAGGTGAGATGTTCGGTCTAATAAAACCCTTTTTCAACAAATCTTTAATCTACTTTTTGATTTCTTTCAATTCAGAGGGTACTATTTCATATAAAGCCTTAGAAATCGAGCTTGTTCTAGGCACCAAATCAATGGAGAACTCCAACTCCTATATTAGTGTCAAACTAGTTATCTCCTTTGGAAACACGTTAGGATATTCACAAACAACTGGATATCTTTCTATTCCTCTTTCCATATTCAAGTTAATAGAGAAGAAAACTAGAAATCCTTAGCATCCCTTTCATAAATACTTGTCAGCTTGGGTAAAAGACAAGCAAACATTTTCATCCCCTTGAACACTAGGGATATTTATCAGCAACAACATAATTTTCTGAGCATAGTCAAGAATGACATTATTTGCCTCCAACCAATCCATCCCAATGATAAGATCAATGTCTTGCAGTGGCAAATAAACTAAATCGAAGGTAGTGCTTCGATGCTCAAAACAAACCACATAATTTAAACAAGCTTAAGCAGCTCTTAGTGAAACCCTTGTAGGTGTAAAAACTGACAATTCAAAAGGTGATGCCATTACCACAATTCCCAGTCTCCAAGCACAATCAAAAGAAATAAAGGAATATGATGCACCATAATCTACTAAGGTATAAATAGATAAACCATTGAGTTTGAGCTTACCTCAAATTACATTAGGTATAGCATCTGCCTCCTGTTGGATTATGACAGACTTATATGGACATTGTTGGTCTTCTCATTATATCATCACGCCTTGGCTCATGATAATTCCGTGAAATGTGTCTCAGTTTCCCACAGTTATAGTAAATCAAGCACGGTCAATTGCGATGATTCATCCTACATTTTGTACAAGGAGTTGAGGTACTACCTGAACTGTATTGGGAATGAACTAAATCTCTTCTTGCAAATTCATTTTGACTTGAGCTCTCATGTTCAAAGCCTCTTTTGTAGAATTGCCCTTTGCTAAATCGACCTCTATTGGACCAATCTTGACCAAATCTGCCTTTTCCTTTACCAAAATGACCTCTATTATGACAGACTCTTCCTCCACTAGAACTACCACTGCCACTGCTACTCCCAAATCTAATTCATTTACTAATACATGTAGTGGGTCCTAGATAAGAAAATGTACTGATCATTGAATTTCTCTTTTCTTCCTTCATTTCTTGTATTTGCTAGGATAGAACACGCATACTCACACATAAATCCTCAAGGGACGTGAATTCAATCACCACCAACTGCTCCTTAATTTCCAGACGGGTTCTTCAAATAAATGTTGAGCCTTCCACTTGTCATTAGGGTGATTCTTCAACTAGGTGAAATATTTTGCTAGATCCAGAAATTACTCAATATAATCATCCATCGATAAAATCTCCTATTGAAAAGCTAAGAATTTAGCCTTTTTTTTTGCATCATTAGAGCAGGAGGGAAGTAATGTGTGAAGAATATTTCCTTAAATTGTTGATGTATCTATTTTATACCTATAAAACAACTATATTTTGTATCTATTTTCATCTTAAAATGTTGTGATTTGATACTTTTTGGCATGATTCTGCTTAATTTGAGTATATTTGTATCACAGGAATATTTATGGGGATTTCTAAGCTATTTAGAGCCAAAAGGAGAATAAAAACGCTCATTCATGAAGCCAACCGGTCCCTATTAAAATCCTCACTGGCGGTCAAGTGAGGAGGCGGAGAAGAATAATTGAAACGGAAGGACCCGGTGATGGGTCCTCCAAGAAAAGCAACCACCCGGCGCCAGGTGGTCTCACAGAGTGGGCAAATACACTTCAGTGCCAGCACCGGGTAAAGGAAATTAATATTGAGCTGGCACTAGCTTCATTCGAGAGAAAGTTAATTATTTCACGATTTTATAAATTATTGGGTTTTTTATGGGCTTCTGGACTTTCCATATAAAAAGAGACACGATAGAAAAGAAGATAGGAGTTCAGTCGCATACCTGGAGGCTAGAGAACACAATTCTAATGCGTTTGGACCAACTAGAAGAGATCAAGAGACAAGGAAGACAAGAGATTGAGGGAGTTCTGAGGCAATCTTCGAGTTTCCTTTTTTCTACTTTTATCTTTAGCTCTGTTTGTTTTATGATTTGGGAATTGAACTTTGTTAAGATGATTAATTTTATGGATTGCTAAATTCCCAATGAAGGGTAGGAATATAGCCTAGTTGGGATTAACTCATTTGATGATTTGATTATGACTCTGGAATTTATATATATATATATCTATCTGATTGAATTTTTATAATTATATTTGTCTTCCTTATTTGAATATTGATTTTATGGCTGGCCACCATTGAATGTAATTTGTGGGCGCACTTCAAGTACCAAGAGGAGAAGAGTAAGCTTAGACATAGGATGACAAACGTAGATAACTAGACTAGAGATAGATCTAGGAATCTGCGGTGACTTAATTGTAGCTTCATGGTTTGGTTAGATGAGTGAGTTGCACGAGAGTAAGTTCAACTCTAATTAAACAAGGACTATTATACTGAAAAGTGATTAGGACATAAAAGAAACAATTGTCACTATAATTGCATAGAGTCTAATCAGGAAATTAATTGAGTTATCCCGATAGGTGAACCCAAATCCCCTGACACTTCTAGTGACTGAACTAAACTACAATTCAATTAATTACTTTCTTTTAAATTCTTAATTTTCTCATTCAAATTGTTAATTGTTTCCTTGGATTAAAAATTGCGGACTGATAGATTTCACAACCTCCCTTGGGTTTGACTCTAGAATACTCTGGACTTTTTATTACTACGATCGACCCTGTATACTTTCAGGATCCTGATCAAGTTTTTAGCACCGTTACCAGGGAGGTCAACAGATTTATTAGTCCTTTATTTTTAGTCCTAAAAAAAAATCTCTTTCCTTTATACCTTTGTTTGAAGTTATTGAGATCTAAAAGTCTTAATAATACTTCTGAGTTAATTGACATTAATCTTGAAATTGAACGTACTTGTAGGGAGAATCGAGCTAGTAGATGACGCCAGATGGCTGATGAAATAGTACCTATTGAGGCTCAACATAATACACTCTGGAGAGATGCTAACAAACCAGCAATTTTTGGTAGTCCATCATATATCAGGCTGAGTCAGAATGCTAGGAATTATGAGTTTAAACAATTCATTTGAACTCTGTTCCTTACTTCCATGGGATGGGAAGCAAAGATGCACTCGGATTGCTCAAGGATTTTTATAATGTGGTGGATCAACTTCCTCTTAACAACATAACGGAAAAGGAACTCAAGATTAGATGTTTTAACCTGTGCATGAAGGATAAAGCAAAACAATGGCTTCTTAACCTTCCTGAAGGGCCTTGACTACATGGAGAGAAATCTATGATGCTTTTATTGCAAAATTTTATTCTCCATAAAGGACTTTGGAACTGAGGGATAAAATTTACAACTTTGTTGAGCTAGATGGTGAGCCCAATTATGAGACTTGGGATCACTACAAGTTGCTTCTGAATCAATGTCCACATCACAAGTTTAGTGATATGATGACTGCTCAGATTTTCTATAATGCGCTATCTCGAGCTGCTCAATCTTTGGTGGATATAGCTATCGGAGAAGGCGCTGTTACTGTAGTAGATATGATGAATATTTATGAGAAAGTGGCTGTTCAAATTAGACAGAAGGGTGTGAGAGGTAGAAAATTTCAAGTACATGAAGTTAATGATCACTCTGATGTAATGGCTCAGCTTAAGAAAATGAATCAGAGCATTGATCTCCTATTTCAACAAATTAATACTCAGACTCCTAAAGAGTTATGTGCTGCATGTGGTGGTTCTAATCATACCATTGAGGGTTGTGTTTATGCACTTCAAGGAGAGGTCAATTATATGGTTTCTAATGTTGAGCATCTGTATATTCTATAAAGGAAGAATAATCCCTTCTCCAATACTTATAATCCAAGTTGGAGGAATCATCCAAACTTTTCTTGGAAAAATCAAGGCGGTCAAAGGCCTAATCTCCCACCTGGCTTTTAGTAGAAAATGTTACCGTCCAATGTCCAATTAGGGCCTATTGAGGAGAAGAAGTCTAGCTTAAAGGACTTTGTCACTAAGCTTGCAACCAATCAACTAGCTAGTAGCAAAATATGGAGCAAATTAACAAAACTCTGGAGCAGTTTATGGTTAATCAGGCTACTACCAATAGTGCTACACAAGTGGCTATTCGTAACTTCGAGACATAGATGGGTTACTTAGAAAACATGATGACTGAAAAGGTTCAAGGCCAATTCCTGAGCAATACTGAAGTTAATCCGAAAGAAGGAGTTATGGCAATTTCTCTCAGAAGTGGCAAAGAATTGAAGGAAGAGGTGAAAAAAACTAAAAATAAAGTTAAGAGTGGTGAGAAAGTTAAGGATGAGGAGCATAAGGAAACTCCAAAATCTAGTAGTGACATTCAAGGGCAGTCTCTTTCCACTGATGTGAAGCCATATGTGCCCCCTATTCCTTTCCCTCAAAGATTACAAAAGAAAGGGCAAGATGCTAATTTTCAAAGGATCTTAGATATATTCAAGGAAATCCAAATTAATATTCCTTTCACTGAGGCCTTAGCAAAGATGTCATCTTATGCCAAATTCCTTAAGGAGATTGTATCCAACAAGAAGAGGCTTGAGAAGTATGCTACTGTGCAGCTGAATGAAGAATGCAGTGCAATATTGTAGAATAAACTTCCACCCAAGGTTAAGGATCCAGGGAGTTTCTTTCTACCTTGTGATATTGGTTCTAAAACTATTAAAGACTGTCTATGTGATTTAGGTGCTGGCATTAATTTGATGCCTTATTCTCTTTACATGATGCTTGGGATGGTAGATATGAAGCTCTCAAATATGACTCTCACCTTTGCTGACAGATCAGTTAAGTACCCAAGAGGAGTAGTTGAGGATGTGCTTGTCAAAGTATGTAAATTAATTATTCCTACTGATTTTGTGGTACTTGATCTAGAAGATGATATTAATGTATCTCTCCTTCTTGGGAGACCATTCTTGTTGACTGCTGATGCTTTAATTGATGTTCCTACTAGGAAATTAATTTTTAGAGTGGGTAATGAAAGGGAGAAATTCCAATTTGCTAAAGCTGTAAATTTTCCTATGCTTGAAGAGTCTTGTTTTAGTGTTGATATCATTGATACACTTGCTTAGGAATATTTTGATAAGAACTTTTATGAGGATTCCTTAGAAGCATGCATTGTATTGAGTTTACATGAAAAGGAAGTAGAGGTGAATTAAGTTGATACTATTATGAAACTTGAAGGTATAAGTTATGTATCACACATTAAACAATTTGAAAATCTAGGATAGGGTAACCCATTACCTCCCTCATCTGAAAAATCACCACTTAAGGTGGAACTTAAACAACTTCCTTCCCATTTGAAATATGCTTTCTTAGGTGATTCTAATGCTTTTCCTGTCATAGTTTCTGCTGAACTAAATTTTGAACAGGAAGATAAATTGTTAAGAGTTTTGAGGGAACATAGACTTGCCATTAGGTGGTCTATTTCTGACATAAGGGATATTAGTCCCTCTATCTATGTGCACAGGATATCGATGGAAGAAAATCACACTCCAAAGGTGCAAAGTCAATAGAGGCTCAATCCGCACATGAAGGAAGTTGTGAGAGTTGAAGTTTTCAAACTTATTGATGTAGGTATTATTTATCCTATTTCTGACAGCCCTTGGGTAAGTCTTGTGCAGGTAGTTCCAAAGAAGGGAGGTATGATTGTGGTGTCCAATGAAAAGAATGAGTTGATTCCAACAAAGATAGTCATGGGATGGCGTGTGTGCATTAATTACAGGAAGTTGAATGAAGTAACGCATAAGGATCACTTCCCACTCCCCTTTGTGGACACTATGTTAGAAAGGATAGCTGGCCATCAATATTATTGTTTTGTTGATAGCTAATCAGGGTATTTCCAAATCCCAATTGCACCTGCAGATCAGGAAAAGACAACTTTCACATACCCGTATGGTACTTTTGCTTATCGTAGAATGCCTTTTGGGTTATGTAATGCACCTGCAACCTTTCAAAGATGTACGATGGCAATATTTTTTGACATGGTGGAAGATATCATCGAGATCTTTATGGATGATTTTTCAGTTTTTGGTAATTCTTATGATATCTGTCTACCTAATCTTGCTCAAGTTCTGCAGAGATGTGAAGAGACTAATTTGGTGCTTGACTGGGAAAAGTACCATTTTATGGTAACTGAGGGGATTGTTTTGGGACATAAAGTTTCAGCCGGAGGGATTGAGGTTGACTAAGCAAAAATTGCAGGAAATGAAAATTTACCTTCTCCCAATTCAATTAAGGCTATTAGAAGTTTTCTGGGTCATGCAAGATTTTACAAAAGATTTATTAAGGACTTTGCTAGGATTGCTAAGCTTTTAACTAATTTGCTTGCTCATGATGTTTCTTTCAAATTTGATGATGATTGTATGAATGCTTTTAATCATTTGAAAAAGGCTTTGATTTTTGCCCCCATTGTTGTTCCCCCTGATTGGAGTTTACCTTTTGAGCTTATGTGTGATGCAAGTGACTTTGCAATTGGTGCTATTCTGGGACAGAGAAAAGGTAAAAATTTGCATGCTATTTACTATCGGTATACTTCGGTCTTTCACATACCCTTTTAATATCTTCATGTAGCACTCAATTGAATACATCCATCTCATATAAGCTGGGCCACATAACTGTGTCTCCCTAACTAGGTGAACTGTTAGGTGAATCATCATATCAAAGAAAGAAGGTAGGAAATACATCTCAAGCTCGCATAAAGTAATGATAATGTCTCTTTGCAATGTTGGCAACTTTACAGGGTCAATCACTTTACTGCAAATATATTTGAAGAAGAAACATAGTTTAGTGATTATCCCTCGAACCTTTTTGGGCAAAATGGATCATATGGCCACCAGCATGAAATTCTCCATCAAAACATGGCAATCATGAGACTTCAGATCTTTTAACTTCAATTTTTTTATAGAAACAAGGTTCCTAATGTTTGAGGAGTACCCCTCTGGAACTTTAACTCAATCAAAAAACTCACAAAAAGCAATTTTCTCTTTTCTACATGGAGTATATGTTGCAAGAGGTAGATAAGTACGGAGTTTCTCCTTTGCCGGTGCCAATTCTCCTCTTATTCCCATGGCAACTAAGTCCAACCTTGCCTTCACTCCATCTTTAGTCTTCCCTAGCACATTAAGTAATGTACCAATGATGCTATCACATATATTTTTTTCTATATGCATGACATCAAGGAAATGCCTCACATACAAACACTTCTAATATGGCAATTCAAAGAAAATTGATCTTTTATTCCATCCACTAGTCCCATGGTATCTTGTAAAAGGCTTCCCGAAATTTTTCATCAAAATTCTTTACCTTGTCAAGCAATTGCTCACCGCTTAATGGCAAAGGTTCCTTCCCTTCTTCTGTATTTCCATTAAAGGCTTGTCTCCACCACTTGTAATGATATCCCGGAGGCAAAAATCTATGATGGCCAAGGAAGACAAATTTCCCACCATGCTCCAACTGTATGGAATGTGTGCCTTTTTCACATATAGGGCATCCAAACTCTCCTTTGATACTATAGCCTGACAAATTACCTTATGTCTCATCGTGGTGTAGAGATTCTCTGCCTCCACTTTAATCTTTCCTCTATCATGGTTCCTCCAGTCTTGTAACATCATCAATTGTACCTTGTTAGCTAGTGACTAAGTTCAGGATAATGTAATGAAGGTTGTTACACATACTATCTTCCATAGCACTAGCATGCCATAAGATCATATGTGATAAGTCATTGGGTGCATAATCATGACTACATGTTGACATTCAATTATAACATATGTATAACACGTTCACCATCATCAATAGCCATATCAGCACAATATGGAGTATAGACAAAGAACTTACTAGCCATGTAACTGCATATGTCATGATATGAAAAAGAATATACATAATTTGTACTAAATGCATATCATGATATCAAAGAACATAACATAATACATCAAGTATGTATATCATGATATAAAAAGGATTAGCCATATATGTAATCAAATAGAAACATAAGATAAGACACCCTAGTTATCTCAATCGTCTAGCCCACTTAACACCCTGTTAGGCCAAAGGGAGCAACCATAATCAATCCAATGCTTTCCAATTACTTCTCGGAATAAAGAGATCATAAAAAAGCTTTGTTACAACCTATACAACATCGAATTCTCATTAACATCATAAATTCTCAATCCTTATCAAAAAAATTTGCCAACGTAAAGCACAATCTTGTTAGCAAGGCTGACTTCCCAAGAGAGGGAGGTGAATTAGGAAGATTGAAATTTTTCTGCACAAAGTGAAGTAAGTGAAGATATCACAATATAATGAAAATAATGCGTAAAACAGAGCAAGCTGAAAAATAAAGATAGGGAGAAGAAGACTCAGTAATTTATCCTGGTTCGGTCTTTCCACTTGACCTACATCCAGTCCCCAAGACACCTCTTGGGATTTATCCACTATACAGCAAGAATTTCAATGGGCTTCTTGCTAAGGCCACAATACATGAGTATGCTCTGTTTCTGAGCTCTCTCAAACTCTCCAAGCACTTTCACTATGTGCTTCTCAATCCCCTTGTGAATACCCCTCACAAGTAAATCTATCTTCCAGATGAAGAGTAGATTGATTACAATGAAATAACTCTCTTGAAAAGAGTAGATATGAAAGTTTCAGTACAAGTATAGAAGTTGAGAGGGTAAAAGCTTTTGAGAAAAAGATTTAGCAGAAATTCGGTATACACCAGTTTTATTTGTTGCCTACAACTTTAAATGTTGTTGTATTTATAGATTTAGGTCTCAAATGTCCGTTAGAGACTTTAATCTATCCGTTGGAGAAGTTATCCAACGGTTACTCTGAAAAACTATCCGTTTACCAACCGCATTTAATGTTTCTGACATACTGAAATTCGAATTTTGGCTGGTCAACAGACGAATTTCGAAGGGACCGAAGGTTAAAGCTTCCAACGTTACAGCACGAAGTTCATCTGTTCATGAGGTGAAATTCGAATGTTGAAACTTACAAAATATTTTCACAATGTGACATACGAATTTTCAAGAAGAAAGTTTTTCGGTTAAGTGTGAACAATGTTTTCAATTTGCTACAGTGCCCTCGAAATTCGAATTTTAGAACCCCAAAATTCGTCTGTCTATTGAATTTTTAAAGAGGCACAGCAGATTACTTTCTTCGAAATTCAAATTTTGAAAGGGTTAAATTCGTCTGTCAGAGAGACTCTTTTCAGACTAATTTCATCATTCGAATGTTGCAAGTTCTTATCATTCGTATGTCAATTTTTCACTTCAACAGACTCAAGAACTCAGCTTCTGAAATTCGAATTTTAATGTTCAAAGTTCGTCTGTCAGAGAGCAGTTTTGAAACTCAAATCATTCTTGATCTCAGATGAACTTTAACATAGTCTCAGACGTATTTCTTCTATTTTCTCAAATTTTGTTTTGTCTGAAATTCGAATTTTGAAGACTTAAAGTTCGTCTGTTGCAAAGAAGCTTCTTTCAGACTTTTATGAAAATTCGAATGTTGGAAGTTCAAAATTTGTCTGTCAGAGAGCATTTATCAAACTCAATTTCATTTTGATTTCAGATGCATTTTATCATAGTCTCAGACAAATTTCTTTGGTTTTCACAAACTTCATTTTTCTTGAAATTCGAATTTTGAAAGTGTGAAGTTCGTCTGTTACCAGAAAGGCTTCTTTCAGACCAGATGAAAATTCGATTTTTGAACAATCAAAATTCGTCTGACAGAGAGTCATCTCTTCAGACTTATTTAGTTTCAGCTCGAAATTCGAATTTCCAAAGGCAAAGTTCGAATTTACAACTTGACAGTTTAGTTTAAACTTTCAACCTTCGTCTGTTTGTGGGTGTTTTTCAAATAAGTAAAGATTTAACACAAAATCAAGGTTTGCAAACATCTTTTTCTCAAATCAAAATCTTTTACCCAATCATAACAAAAACTAAAGGTCCTACAAGAGATCTAACAGCAAATACTCAGAAAATCTTCACTTGAAACAGCTTTGATCTCCTTTGATATCTTCAATTCAAGCTGTTGAGTGTTGGTTTACAATCATCAAAACTCTTGATTCAACAAATCTAACTGAGACAAAGCTTCCCAATACAAACCCAAACATCAAAACACCTAAAACAATGCATAGGGCCATAAACATATCACCACAAATTCGGATTCCCAATAGTACCAAGATTTAAGGATTAGGGTTTGGGAAATATACCGCTTAAACACTTAAAATCATTAACCCAGAGCTTAAACATGTCCAATCATACATTAATAAGGCATTTAAATACATATTAATTGGTAGAAAAGCATTCAAAGTTGGAAACCTACCATTCCCAAGAAATCCACTGAACAAACTTGAAGAAAAATGAAGAGGAGAGGTGAGGGATGATTTACTAACAAGATTTGAGCCTTCAATGTGCCAGAAATTGAATCCTCAGGTCAAAATATGAAGCCCAAGTAGAGCTCCCTTATTTTTCCTCCATTTCTTTTTATTCCAACAAACCAGACATGTTCTGATTTAAATCAGATCTGATGTTGGCATCGCGACTCCACTTAACCTCTCTGCAGCGTGAGACCATTCTGCCTCAGCCTAGAATTCTAACTCCAAAGTTGTTCGCTATGGCACCATCCAAGCTCGCTGGAGCATGAAGCTATTTTGTCCCTCTTCTTCAAATTGCTCAATTTAAATCCTCACTCTGGCCCTTGTCCCTTCGATCCTATGCCAATTAGCTAACTCTTTTAGAATTTAGTAACTAGGGTCATTACATACACGCCCTTAATGTTAATTGTTAGTTACCACAATCAAGTTAGTCAAATTATTTTCTTTTATATATTAAAGCCTTCTTTTATTTATTTATCTATTTTAGTAAGTATAAAGACTAAGCCCTTGTATCATAGTCCAAAAAGGTGTGAAACTTTTCTCTTTTGCTCCGATCAGCACACTCCTTCTCCTGATTAATTATATTACACATACTATACTTTATCTATCTGAATAGATATCCTACATGTTATTGATTTTTAAGGTTTTGTAGCATTTCATAAAAGAAAAAAGTGACATGAAAGAATAAAATCATATATGAAGCTTAAGTTAGAACATTAAATTAGGGTATTTGTGGAAAGATGATTCCTTTTGTGAAATATTTCAGATGTTAGACTTTTTTTTTTATGATTCAGTTGTTTATTTCTTATATTTTGGAAAAAAGGGTGTAACTTAAAAAGACTAAAACCATTCATTCTATCCTAAACAACACATTTATTTCAATCTCAATCTCATTACTCCCATTCCCAATCCCAAATTTGAAATTTCTCAATTTTAAACGAGAAAAAAAAAACTATCTATACTATTAGTTGGTAATGTATAAATTATAGAATTTAAATACTACCTTGGTTTTTGTTGGTGAATAATGTTAGTAATTAGTTTTATTAATTTAAATAATTATATATTAAAATATAAAAAAATCTTATGAGAAAAACATTTAAAAAAAAACTATGGGCTTTTGGGTTAACCTGCAAGCCTATTGAGCACGAGTTGGGCTTCCAGAAAATTAGGCCTGTTCTAAAATTGGCTTTTCAGGCTCAACCAATGTTAGGCCCCCGTTTCCCGGCCTCATCAGCCATTAGAGCGATGGTTTTGCAATAGTGAATGGGGACAGCACAATGAAATTAATCAAATGTCTCTCTTCATTTTCCTATTCATTTCCAAATTGGCCAACATGGCCCAATAGCCCCCATTGCTTAATTTGATACTTGACTGACCCATCAAAAGCTGGGTCAACCCCATCAACCAATAGAGCGGATCAAGCCCAATTAAATTTCAACCACTCCCAGAATATTGTGCACTCACTTATCCTAGAATATGACTTGCCTAGGAAGATCACATAAAGTTCATATTTCTATATATTTAAGTTCATATGTCACATCTCTTTTGGTGTTTCAATTGTTGACGTAGAAGGATGAGAAAATTACATTTTGAAATCAAAATATGAAATTAATTATAATTTATGATCAAAAGTTGAAAAATTATAATAATAGACCAGTATTGTTAAAGTTAAAAAAATGGTAAAATTATAAAAATACCCTCATATCTTCATCAAATATGATATATACAAATTCAAATATAAGAATTCAAATTCTCTGCCATGGATTATTGTCTCCATTTGTCTCTTTGTGAATTAGTGATAGTTGGATTCATCTTATGACAAATTCAGAAAAGCTAACATATGAAAGCAATGGTCCAAAATGAGAATACTGTCACTTGAGCTGAACCACGAACATATATTACCATGGCTGATTTTAATATATACCCAAAACAATGGAAGAAAGTGGGTGTTGTTAAAATGGGGCCTTCATATCTGTTTAATTATAAAAATGCCAAAGGCCAAAACTTCACATATATGACAAATGGAGATAATCATTACCGAGGACCCAAATTCCAAATATCTTCAATTAATTATCTACACAGAATTGATTTTTATTGGTGTCTGAGGGGCCTTCTCCTTAGAGAGCCTCCTAAATAGATATATGGACAATATTTTACAACAATTTTAGATTTTTTTTAATCAACCATATGATAACAATATAACAATATATACTTTAGTTAAACATGATCGGTAATATTGTTGATTCACGGAAAAAGGCTTTCTCTACGCAAATACTTCAATACAAAGATGATATTTGTATATTTAAAATCACGCAAAGGTCATTCTTTAATGTATCAGCTAAATGTCAATTATTAAATTTTACAATATTTTTTTAAAATTTTTTGGCCAATATTTTTAATTGAATTGCCCACGTTGACCAAGTCCTGACTCTGCCACAACTTTGAAGCTTCAATTCCTCATCATTTGGCTTTCAAAGTTGATTAAATTTCGTCCCATCTATTGTGTCTTCATGATCTGGTTGAAGAGAGATAAAGAGATCACTGATTGGATCAGGTCAGGTGGGTCTCCACTCTTGTTATGTCTCCTCACTGGATTGTGTAGTCGCTGTAGAGTATCTATATCCTCTAGCTATAAGATTAGTTTCGTCACCTCGGTGTGATGTGAGAAACTGTTACCTCATTCAAAGAAGGAATTTTGGAATTTTTTGATGTAGATGAATCTTCTGGGACCATTCTTCCAACTGAAAACGCTGGACGATTAGGCTTTGGAAAGTTCATTGTGTCACTAGCAAGCATGACCACTAGTGGACATGGTTGGTCTATCTGTTGCATCTTCTTGAACACAAAGCAAGCCAATGTGTATGCACTTCAAAACTTCGCTCTCTATATAAGAATCTTTCAACACTGGATCCATCAGTTCCGAACATTTTCCTTCATTCCATAGATTCCAAGTCTGCAAGCAATTGCGAATCCTGATATTATAAAAATATTCATTCAAATTTAATTTAATGTTTCATAGGAGAAATAGTTCTTGATATAGTATTGGAATCTCTGATTCTGAATTGTTATATTTATTTAGCTTCAATATCTAAAAATAGAGCAAAGGCGTTGCCCTTCAGTTATTTGGGCCAAGACTCATGCAATTTGTTCTTTTAAAAAAAAAACTAACTTTTATATTCATTTTTTGGAGACTGAGGTTAAATAAATAAGCCCAATGACCAGGTTGTTAGTTTGAAGAATAGCTTCAGCCAGATGCATATACTTACGCAGAAACTTATCCACAATTCAAATTAAAGGAACATGGTTTTTTATTTGTTTAATTGAAATGGTGATTATCATAAACTTTTGCCGTTCTTTGTAAAATTTAAAATTCATAATGAGATGACATCAGCACAAAAGAAACAAAAAAAAACTCACATAAATTAGAAGACTTGGACCATGTTGAGGGAAACACCTAATCTTTTTTCCACATATGATTTCTAGTATAAGAATTCCAAAGCTAAAAATATCATATTTCACTGAAAATAATTCTTCCATAGCATATTCTGGTGCCATATATCCACTGTATTAAACCAAGTCATATATCAGTTTTAGTTTTCAATGAACTAACAATTTCTGAACACCTGAAATACTAACTTTCAAGTTAAGAAAACAAAAAAAAGAAAACAAAATGAGAAGTAAATATATAACACTTACTAAGTATCCATTACTCGTCTTGTATTTCCTTGATTTTGGGCTCCTTCAAAAGTTCTTACCAATCCAAAATCTAATATTTTAGGATTCATTTGATCATCCAAAAGGACATTGCTTGCTTTCAAATCTCTATGAATTACTTTAAGTCGTGAGTCTTCATGTAAATACAAAAGTCCTCTTACAATTCCATTGATAATATTTAGCCTTCGTTTCCAATCTAGTTTCTTTCTATTTTCTTCATCTGACAAGAATTTTTCAAGGAAAGATTTATTGACAATAGTATATGATGCGAAATGTAAAATTTTCTAGTAGTTCTCTATGAGACATTCCTAGAAATTTTATTGCATTAGCTAACAAAACAGCAAAATTTGAAACTGAAATTATTCCAGAAATAACCATCGTTAGCGCACATAAACTAAGTGGTTATTAAAGAACCGTTGGCAAATGTGAGGCATAGAATTTTGTTAATGGTTCTATAAAGAACCGCTAACAAAGGAGTAGACCTTTGTTAGTAGTTCTAAAGGTAACCACCAACAAAGGTTACCTTTGTTGGCAATTTTACATGTAATTAACTAATAATTTTTTTTTGTTTATTAAAATTCCAAATCTTGGATTTCATTTGCGAACCCACCATGTCCATGAAGAACTCACCACCAATCTCCCTCACCAGGTGCAAACTCAACACCACTCTCCTCTCTCCCTCCTTCGCGTTTGGTAATGATAATCCTCACCTTCCTTGGTGGTCTCCCTCATTCCCTCTCGTACCCTCTTTATTTCTGTTCCTTCGAACCCCAGGTGCTCAAGTTCTTCAACCTCCACTTTGCAACCTGCAATCATTGTGGGTCTTTGTCATTGTTTCTGTGCTCATAGAGCATGCATCAGAGAGTCATCCTTGAGTAGGATTTTCTACATTAGACAGTAGACATCTTAAGTTTCTAACAAAACCTTCATTTTCTATTTTTCTAGGTTTATAGTTCAAAATGTAACATTTTGAAGTTGGGGATTGGGTCTAATCATCAATATCGTGATATCCACCAAAATGATATCTCAATACAAGTCTTTTGATGCATTTTACTTAATTTTAAGCTTGTATCATGATGTCAAACCAAGAATATGTTTTTAAGTCATTTTTTTCTTCTTTTAGAACAATGGAGGCTAGTGTTTCGATTGAGGAAACTTTCAAACAACTCTCTATGGTTGTGGGGTGATTTTTTGAACAATTTTGAAGGTCTTCAAACAAGGTAATGCTATATTCTTAATCTATTCTTCATACTCTTAATTGGTTTAGATTTTTTATTTGTTAATAAAGATTTTGGTAACCCTAGAGCTAAAGCTTTGAACTTTGTCAAGGTTTGACTAAGAATTCATGTTTGGAAGCTTTCTAGAGCTACGGGTTGGTTTATATTGTATGAACCCAAGTGTAGCAAGGTGGGTGCTTGAAATTGATGTGTGTTGGCCATACAATTTTTATTGTTAGTTTGAAGAGTGAGTATACAAAGTTTCCTAGGAATTGGAGTTGGTTAAGAGTTAATTTTTCTAACTAGAAGCTCTTTCTCATATGTTCACCAATGGAATTTTGATAATTTGTTGATGAAAGGGTTTTTGGCTTGAAGTTCAGGACTTGTGATACTTGTTGAATCATCTTGTAACTATTGGAAGCCTTGGTAAGTAATTCATGTGAATTTCTTAATGATTTTGACACCTCTTGGTTTGAGTGGTTAATATGTAAATGGGTATAGTGTATTATTAAGAATTAATAGTTTAATTGGAGCTTTGGCTTTATGCTTTAGTATGTTATTGCTCATGTAATTGGAAGAAAAACCCCTTATATTATGTATAATGCTTAAGTCATTGCTTAAAATGATTTGGAGGGTTGAAACTCAAACTTATGTGTGCTGGTCTTTTTGGGCAATGTAGGGTGAGAAGTAGCCTACGGTATTCTTGAATCTTGAAGAGCTCTCATGGGCATTTTTGAATCGACTTGCTAGTTTGGTAACCGTTGGTAGATGATTAGAGGTGACTGGGTTGAAATTCATGGTTAGACTTTGTATTTTTATTGTGATGTGCTTGTTATGTATCTTTTGTTGTGAATGGATGACATTGGTTTTGGAAGTGATGGCCATGTATTAGTCTACCTATATGTATATGACCAAGGCTTAACACTGACTTTTATATGGATGCGCAAGTGGTAAAAGGGTATGTACACCTCCAATGAAAGTGTCACTAGTACGTATTATGTTGATAATACGAGGAGCAGGTGCATCTCATTTCGGAGTGATGCTAGCTATTAGGTGCAAGTTGTGCAAAGAGCAAGTGCAACTCTAAGTGTTGCTAGCTATTATACTACTATATGAATACCTTGATGAGTAGGTGTACCTCCTCATATGTGCTACTAGCTATAGTGAGATGGATAGGTGGACTATGGGGCAAGCTTACCTCTCAAGAGTGTGCGCACCTCATGTTGAGTGGTGTTAGCACTAGTTCAGCAAATCTTAATGGATCTATCCCTTTATATGTGGCAATGCAGTTGATTGCATCATATGTTGTTGATTATGGGTTTGGATTGAAATCTCTTGTTATTATATGATTATGGATTTGTTTATGGTAAGTCTATCTTTGAATTTTTACCTCTAGTTGATGGGGCTTTTGTCTCATCCCATTGTTTAACATTTTCCATCTGAAAGCTGGAGCAAGGAAAAAGGAAAGCAAATGGAGAGTTGAAACTCCATTTGATGTTTTATGTGATTATATGTGAATTTTATGAGATTGAATGATATATTTGCTTGAAATAAATATGCTACTGGAATTGACATAATCTCATTACCCTAGTATCTAAATGCTAGGTCCAAGTGATGGCAAGACCTCCAAGAAGACAAAATGCAAGGAGAAGATTATTAATTATTAGAGTTTTAATGGTTATTGTATCATGTTTCTTTGCTATTTTGTATAAAATTATATGTGCTTTTATGAGGCTGTGTTTTGCTACCATCATGTTCCTTTAGATCTCTTGTAATGTTAAGAATACATTTTGGACAAGTTGGAACTATGTATATATTGTATAAAGATAGTTTTGGTGTTTGATGAGTAAAACTGTCCATTTTGAATAGTCTTGATTGAGATAGAGATATATTATTTGAAACAGAATGTTCTACATGTGTGCTATATATGATCAGAAACTAGACAAATAGAGTTTCCCAAGAAGCCATAGATTACATGATTTGGATATGTATGCCAAGAGATATGAATTTTTTAAAATGGGCCAAAAAACCTGGAAATTGTGTTTTGGCCAATTGAGCAGTAAACTTTGGTTAAAATACTGTATCAATTAGTGTGACAAAATTCAAGTTGCATATTTTTTCCATGTAGGCAATGTTTATAACAATTTTTAAAGCTTGAATTATACTCATTCATTTTTTCTATAATTATTTATAATTTATCAAAATTTAGCCAGAAAAATGGGATACCAAATAAATAGTAACTTCAAATTTTTATATTTTTCTGATTTGGTCCATTTAATGATTCAAGCTTCTAAAATGGCTTATCTAGACATTAGATGGGGAATAATATAAGAAAGTTTGGTGTTATAGTAATTGTCTTGTATCATTAGGACCATTCATGTGTCCTTGCCTTCCATGTATGATCCATGTTATCTATGCATTCTGTGTTGGTTGAGTCTATGAAGAGTATAGATGTGTATGTTATCTCATAGGATTAGGCATATGTATTGGTGGCCATAGTCTAGGTTACCTTGTATTTCTAGTAATGCTTGACGTTAGGGTGGTTATGTGTATTATAAGGTGAGGTCTACTTGATGTCAAGAAGCGTTTGGGCTTGGGCAATAGTTGCCAACATGTATTTTGGTGAGCTAGAGTGGTTTATGACTTTGGTTATGAGATTTGATTTGTTTTAGAGAAAATATGTACATAACTCATTAGTTAAGTTTGGGGTTCAAGGGAGTCAAATCTTGAAGGAATGGTTTCTTTGAGGTGTAACCCCTTTGGAAAGTGTCTTTGTGTCATATGTGACTTGTGGGGATATGTTTGATGGTAAAAGGATTGGCAAATTGAGGATAAGAATGGTAAATGCTATGTTTTGGACTAAAAATGAACATTTAGGTCTTTGGTGTCCAAAATCTCTACATGGATAAATTTTGGGGTGTGCTCTATGTCCTAGTTAAAAGAGGAGTAGAATGACTTGTAGGTTTTGGAATCAAGTCAATCTGAGATTAGAGTGAGGATTTATGTGCATTGAAAGTTAGTCAAATGCATTAGCAAATAGCTCATGTAATTGCTGCCATTGGCATCGCAGTGCCACATCCATGGGTTTCCACTTCTCTTTATGTTCAGAAATTCATCATGTCGTAGTATGAGATGTCCTCGCCACGACGGTGCCCCTTTGTTCTTTTTTCTTATGTTATGTCCCTGCAAGCTTGTGTATAGTTTAGGTTTATAAGTTTTAAGATGTTACATTATGTCTGTTTGATTTGATTTTTTTTTGTGGCAAAAAAATTTCAATAATTTTTATTGCTTTTCTTTTTTATAACAATGATTTAATATTTTGTAGTTTAGTTTGATTTTTCCTTAATGGTAGATCTGATATGATTTTGGCTTTGCTAGTTAGTTTTTTTTTATTGGGAGATCTAATATGATTTTTCTATAACAACCCTCATTACATTATCCTAGACTTAGACTCGAGCTAACGAGAAGTATACTTGATGATATGTGTAGGACCGGAGGAACCAAGGTGAACAAAGAGCAAGTGGGAGGTAGAAGCACTCCATGCCATAGCGAAAGTAGGGCCACCATGGTAAACAAGCTAAAACTTGTATAATTTTTCAGACAGAAAGGCTTTATGCCATTACTAACTTATGACCGCTGTGGTACCAGTCATCGGGAGTGTTTAAATCAGACAAGTTTCAATAAACTAAAACAAGAAGAATAGAAGGAGGAAGCGATTTACTCTACTTGGGTTTCATAAATCTGGCCTTGGGAAGCAATTTTCGGACTATAAATGCTTGATTACAAGTTGGTAAGTGATCTCTCCTCTCCTTTCCTCTCTTTTCCCTTTGATTTTAGGTTGAAATTCAGGTTTATGCTTGAGGGGCTGGTTAAGTTGAGATTCTACCGATTAAAATAGATGTAATAGGATCAATGAGGTGTTGTTTAGTGTTATTGATGCTTAGGTATGAGTTTAAGAATGATTATGCATGATTTATAAGGAATCCTAGGTTGTAATTGTTTGAGGGAGTGTGAAATCCGAATTAGAAGTGTTGATGCATGAGTTGAATGGTTGTATATGGCCCAATTGGTGCATGAATATGTTGCTGGATCCTTGGATTAAGCATAATTGGTTGAATTATGAATTTTGGATAAGTTATGCATTAGGTTAATTGAGGATATTATAATGTTGTAGTGCTTGTTTGGTTGATTAGAGAAGTTCAAGTCATGGTTGGCAATCCGAAAGCTCATGGAAAATCAATGTGTGTGGTGTTAGCAATTTAAGGTAACTGGGTATTTGTGATATATTTGTGTTATGTTAATATATATATATATATATAATGTATATATGCATATTTCTGTTTATACCATGATATTGTTTATGTATATGTATGGTTTCTTGTACATATCATGGTATGCACATGGTTATTTGAGGTATCAGTCTTAATCTTGTTACTTGTATATGATGATGATGAGTAAGATGTTGTATATGTGTATATGTGATTTTGTAACATCCCCATATGATTGCATGCTAGGATGACCATGATGATGACCATGATGATGATTGTATATTGTTAAAGGCATATTAACATGTCATTGACATCATCACCATTTGATGAATATTATAAGGTAGATGTTGGGGTGATAATAAGATGTGATATGATGATGGTATGATAAAATATCCTTGCCACTAAATCCTCTTATATAACCAAGAGAGCCAGGTGGCAGTAGATTTGGGGATGTACCTTCCCTAAATCACCACCAATTCGGGTGGTCTAGAGAAAGGAGAACCATGGTCCAATCACTAGGATGACTTTGAGCCACGTTACATTAGTGTGAGTGAACATGGTGATATCTCAAAATCAATCTTTACTGATTATTGGAAAGGAATCACCTATTAGGTTTTATTATGTTGTTACTAGTTCATGGTTCTAGCCGTGTACAAGGGAGAACTTGCATACCATATCATTTTGCATTACATTGCACCATATGAATATATGTGTGAATTGTTGATACTTGTTGCATGTATTGTGTTCCTAGTTATTGAGACATTGTTTTATACCCCCATGATTAATATTTCAGGTAAAGACTTTGGTACTAGTCTGGAGAAGACAAAGGAGTCGTAACCTCTCTGACGTTAGAAATATCCAAGTCAATGGTAGCTTGTGTTATTGTCTATGTTATCAATTATGCTAAGTAAGATAGTATGTCTTTTCGCTCGTTCTATGTATTCCTAGGAGTGTTGTCTATACTCTATATGAAGACAATGATGATTGTGATGATAATATTTGTATGATATTAATGATGATGAATGATATGTGATGATGATGTGGTATGGATATGCTCATGTATGGTTTGTATGTGTGTGATGATGGTTTGGACGGTATAGGTCGTTGTTGTTGGTGCATGTGACTGTGAGCCAGATTGGCCGTATGTGTGAGCCCAAAAGTGATTTTGGGCTTTGCATGTATGTCCCACTTTTGGGCTTTGCATGTATGTTTTGGGACATATAGCCCATTGTGTGGTTTTGGGATTCAAGGGAGTCAAATCTCAGTGGAGTAGTTTTCCAGGGGTAAAATCTCCTTGGACAAGTTAATTGAGTCAAATAGGACCTGTGTAAAGGTTTTCTAATGGTCAAATTGCTTTAGATGGCAGTTGGGACTTGTAAGTTATGTGTTTTGACCAAAAAGTGACTGAATTGGTCATGGGGTTCCAAAATCTCCATACGGAGATGGATTTGAGTAAAACCAGTGTCTATAGTTAGATTGTGACAAGATCGACATGTAGGAATTGGAATCAGGTCAATATGAGGTCAAAGCACAAAATTGTGCATGTCAAAAATTCACCCGAAAAAATCAGTATTTTCCTAATATGGTTGCTGATATGGTCACTGCGGTGTCAATCCCCTTTGTTCCTAAAATTTCAGAAATCGAGAGCTCTCACACCGTGGTGGTACTGTAGCAACCTCAATGCTGCATCCTGATTTTCCTGTTTTGTTTTGTTTGGCTAATTTTTGTGATTTCAAGTGATATGTGGGGGTTTGTTTTATTAAGACGTTACATTTTAAATATTGGTAGCTTCTTGAAGAAAACTAGAAAGATTGAGCAATTTTTTTCTTTTTTTTTTAAATAGACCCTTTGTTGGTGGCTAAAAAGTGCCAATATGTTTTAACCCCCATGTCGGTGCTCACATTGTCAGCAATTCAAAATTGCCAACCATGTAAAAAATAATTGCCAAGAAGTGTCAATTTTGGCATAATGGCACTGGCATCATAATATTCAAAACCATAATGTAAGCTTCAAAGTTTTAGAACTAAGCAAAACCACAAATGTGTAACTTAAATGATGCACAAACATAAAGAACTAAAAAGCAATAGACATAAAGTGGTTACTTCTTAATTTCCTTCTTTTCCTTACTCGAACACACTAGAGGGAGAGAGAAAAGTGATTTCTGTTAATGAACATGTTACAAGGAGAAATGAGAGTGATGAGGATAAATGATGGTAACAGGTAACATTCAAAAATAGGAGTAGACGAAATTTGTCAAGAGAAGAGGACAACATGCAATGTTTGAAGAGTTTGAAATTCAGAGGCAAGTGTTTAAAGAAAATAGGAGAAGAACTATGTGTTGAGAGAGGGACTTGTGTTTTTGGTAGTCAAACTCCAAGTTTCAAAGAACAAACAACATCTATTGGTGGTTCTTTAAACAACTAACAACCAAAAAGGCACACTGTTTGCTGGTGATTTGAGTCGTAACTACCAGTTATAATAATAATTGACAATTGTTTATCTAATCACCATCAAAGGGTTAATTTTTGTTGGCATTTTTTTTAAGGGGGAATGACAGTTGAGGACCAGAACTTTGAATTAAATACAATGAAGGACCTTGCAATTTTTTTACTACTGAATATCGCGAATTTACTACTGGTTTATTCTGTATTTACTACTGGAAAACCTGCAAGATCCTTTACTGTATTTAATTCAAAGTTTTGGTCCCCAACTGTCATTTTCCCTTTTTTTAATTGCCATCAAAACGTGTTGTTATTTTCTGCCTTACAATTTTTTGGTAGTTTTTCTTTTAATCGCTGATGCATGTGTGCTAACATGGGCTATTTCTGGTGTTATGTGATCCTAGAGATTGAAAATATAAGCAAGTGATCAAAACTAATTTTTATCCATATAAAGAGATAAAAAAGAGATAGATGTGGAGTTCAGAAGACATATTGAAAAGGTGGTAATCAAGGCTAGAATTTGGCATGTACTCATAAACAAGAAGTTTTTCATTTTGCTCTATACAGCAACCCAAGAGTCGAACAAGGTTTCTATGTTGCAATTTTGCTATGAATATCACTTCATTCTTGAACTCCTCCAAACCTTGTCTTGAAGTATGGGAGAGTCTTTTCACAGCAATTTCCCTCCCATCTGGCAATGTTCCCTGATGAAAAGGGATAATAAGAAATTTAGAAACTTAAGTATATTGGACAAAGCCAAACATTGTTCATCATGCATGCAACCTTGTTTTAAGTTGTTAAGTTAAATTCACGTAAATCTTCACAATACTAAAATAACATGAAATTGACTATCTCAATAGAATAGCATACTAATGTAAACCGTGGCAGATCCAAGAATCCACAAGTAAAAGGGCTAAAATCTAAAATAGCATAAGCTAAGGGCCAAATTGTGTTTCAAAATTTTGTAAAGTCAAATTATAAGTATTTGCAAAACATTTTTGAAGTACCGCTTGCCCCCAGGGGGTTTAGGGCAGGATATGGGAAAGCACGCATGCCTCTGGATAAGACATTGAATGTAAGTTTAATTATAACGTCCAAAATAGAATATTTTACAATTATCACAAATTAATTATAATTAAAACTAAAAAATAAAATAAAAATTAAATGAAAGATTAAGAATCAACAAATAAACTAGAATTTCATCAAAACTCACAAATCCAATATATTGGTACCTTATATACAGGACCAAATCCACCTTCTCCCAATTTAGATATATCTGAAAATTGATGTGTGCTATGTTGAATCACAAGTAAAGGAATTGTGGGAAGGTCTGTGTTTAATGAGGTCTCTCTTTGAGAAAGGTCAGAAAATATAGGATTGCTCTCCAATGGGATTTCATCTACAAGAGAAATATATAAGTTGATATTTGATCTTATGATCATATATTTATTTACATACATGTTTGTGAGAGAGAACTCTAAGAAATTTGATAAAGATGACATAAATAGTACTCCCTCCATTTCTATATATAAGATACAAATAGCTAATTCACGATTTTATGAAAACAAAAAACAAAAATAACTTAAATAGATAGCCTAAAAATTTTGAACTTGTTGGCCCAATACATTATAGCATATAGGACGTAATCCATTTGACTCATGCTAAAACTCCCTTCTCCCACAGGTTTTTATAATGCTTCCTCTCCTATTCACACTTTAATTCTACCAATGTGGGACTTCTATTATTACACCCTGGCTTTCCACTTCCCTTCAAGAAACTAGTTTTTTTTTCTTTATTTTCTTCAATCCATGCTCATTATTTTTGGTTCTTTTTATTAATCTTTTTTCTTTATGTGAGAATACATTCTTAGTCTTTTTAATACCTATTATTTATCTATATTATAATTTTGAATTTAATCCTTTTAATTTAGCTTTAATATGGCTTTGAAAATTGCTTAATAACAAAGCTTCATGCTCTTCTTCTTCTTTAACTTTTTTTCTCTTTTTCCAACCTTTGCTCATTTATGATATATTAATTTAATTATGACCGGTCCAATCTCAGTGCAATTTTAATTAGACTATTAAACATTGAACTGGTACCTTAGCCATTTAGTGACAGATCCGGCTTTCTTAACATTCGTTCACACAAACCTAGGAAAATAGTTGAGAGAATTAAATTTATCAGGAATTTAAAATAGTTTCCTAAAATGTCCATTTAATATTTAACATTTCTATCTTATAATTAATGAAAATTAATTGTATCTATTTTTTAATGAAGGGTAAAATTACAAAAAGAAATATATGCATCAGATAACCCATTTATGTATCTTATATTTAGAAAAAAAAAACAACCCATTTATATTTTATTTATAGAAACAAAGAGAGTATTTAAATTCAGTGCAATTTGAAAATTTTTAGTCCAATCCTTGTTTGACTTAACTTTGCTCTACATTTTGATTTATTATCTATCCTTACACCACATCATCCAATGTGCTAATCACTTTGGACCAAGCTAGGGAGAGTGAAATCAAGAAATGTCCAAATAAGCATTACCAGCTATTAAACTTTAGAAATTTATGTCATTTCAGCACATTTTCATTTAGTGTCATGCTTATATGCATATAATAGCAAAGAACGCTACAATGTTATGATAGAATGCTACAACACCTCTCTCTCTCACAAACACAAGAGTGTCATGATGCCCTTTTAAGGTGATGCAGTGCCTTCCTTACTAAAGAATATGAGCATTACTAGCTATGGAGCTTGAGAAATTTATGTCATTTCAGCACATTCAAATTTAGCATCATGCCTACCTGCATAGAATAGGAAAGAGTGCTATAATGTTATGATAGGGTGCTACAGCACCCCTCTCTCACAAACACAAAAGAGTCATGACACCATTTTATGGCGTTGCAGTGCCCTTCTTACTAAACAAAATGCATCATTTTTTATAGATAAAGCCTATACAAGTTTTAAAAGGGGATTCAACTTAGAATGATGGAGGCAGAATAGGGAACATTTGGAAATGTCGAGAGGTTCCTAAGATTGGAGGCCAAAAGCTTGAAATATCCATGAAGATTTTTGAGTGCCAATTTTGAGCACCAAATCTGAGTTTTTCCTATGTTTCGCTTCTTTTCTCTTGTGTTCTTATTGTGCTTTGCTATGGTTTCAAATATGATGTGTATTTGTGGCTTTGTTATGAACATGAATGGCTAGACACTTGATTCTAGGAATACTTTGAAACCTTGTATAGATTAAATATACTCATACTCCCTTTATATTTGTGATTAATGATATATTTTTGTTGATTTATCTCTATTCTTCATGCTTGTTGTTGCTTGGCCACTAACAAGATTGTCTTGTTCACTTGATTGATGCTTGAGAGACTTAGGTTAAGTATAGAACTTGGGTTGAATCATGTGAGAACTTGAAACTTCCAGTGTTAAGTGGATAGTTTTTTTGGTGAGGTAAAGATACATAGTAAAACATTTTTTGTGCATTTAGTTATGAATTTTTAAAGTGCATTACGCAAAATGATAAACAATGCAAGAAATCAAAATTTACAGTTTTAAGTTTTCCACTAGTTCAAGGTCTCAAAAGCCTCTTTACTACATCCAAATGAGGTAGTATTCATGGGAAAGGTGTCCAAAGATAAGATGTGGCAGATTGCATTTCCTCTTCTATGTGTGTGGTTGAAGATCCTTTGGCCTATCATGGGATAATGTGTGTGCAGGCAACATGAGGTAACTAGGGAATAATTTTATTTGATTATTATGTTTTGAACTTTTCATATCATGATATGTAATTTCATGACATAGCTAATAAGCTTTTCTCTTATTTTTACCCTTTTAAAGATTTTGACAAGAGAATGAAAATAGCTAGATTTGAATATACATATATATAAGCATATGTATGTTAGAACTTGACATATGTTTATGGTATATTCTCTCATTCTTATCTTATGTAAAGATACTATGTTGTATGATGATAGCATTGATGAAAATTATGATGATGATAAAGATGACTGTAACAACCCTCATTACATCATTCTTAACTTGATCCCTAGCTAACTAAGTATATTTGGCATTGTATACAAAACCAAAAGGACCAGGATGGAGGAAAGCTCAATTTGGGGATAGAGGAACTCTTCGTCGCAGTGAGATTACTGGTGCCATGGTGAGCTAGCAAAATTTTCCTTAAATTGGAATCAGTTCAGTCAGCCGAACATGAGAGAGAAAAGAGGAAATAGAGGGAGCAATGAAGAACTCTGCTCGGGATTCTAATTTTTGGCCTTGGGAAGTGATCTCTGATCCTTGGAAGCTTGCTAAATTGTTGGTAAGTGGTCTCTACTCCTCCTTCTCCATTTTCTTCGGTTTTGAGTTGGAATTTCTTGAGAATAAGTTGGGATTTTCAGTTTTGGCTTAAATCCACCGATTAACATGGATGAAATGAGATTTGGTGTTTATAATGCTTGGGTGTGAGTTTTATAAGGAGTATGCGTGATTTAAGCTTAACCCTAAGTTATTTTCAGTTGAGGCATTTGGGAATTTGAAATATATGTGGTTGAGTAGAGTTTGACTGGTTTTGAGGAGCTCAATGATGCATAAACGTGGGGTTGAAACCTTGGGTTAAACCTAAATAATTAAATTATGGTTTTTGATTAAGTAGTATATTGTGTTAATTGAGGATTTTATAGTATTGTAAAGGTATTTGGTTGATCGAAAAAGGTAGGAGTGTGTTGGATATCCCGAGAAGCTCATGGATTCGCGTGTATGGTATTAACAACCTGAGGTAATCAGGTATTTGTATTGTTTGTATTGGTTGTGTTGTATGTTATTATTTATATATGTATATATGCATGTTTCCGTTCATACCATGATATTGATATGTGGTTGTGTATGGTTTTCTCTATATATCGTGATATACACATAGCTAGATATATAGAGGATGATGATTACAATGATGATTAGAGATGATGATGATGTTGTGAAATTACATGATGCATAGCATGGCATTGTGAAACATGATGATGGTGATTCTATGATGATATGATATGGGCATCATCACATGACATTGCAAGGTATATGGTGATCGGGTGGTGATGATGATATGACATACAATGATATGATATGATATATGATTAGGGAGGATAAGGATGGGATCCTTACAATTAAATCGCCTCCTATGGCCAGGAGAGAAAGACGCACAGTAGATTGCACCTTCCTTAAATCGTTACCAATCCATGGTGGGCAAGGGGAAAGAGAATCATGATCTAAATATTAGTGTTACCTTTGGCCAGGTTCACTAATGGGAGGTGAGCTTCGGGATGTCCCAAAATCAGTCCTCACCGACTGTTGGAAGGGAATCACCTATACGAAATGTCCTATTATGATGATAGCTTATGGTTCTAACTGTGTGCAAAGGAGGCATGCATTCCATTTCATATTACATTCATGAGATTATATGAGTTTTGTATATATATATATATGTGTGGTTGTCCCTAGTTACTGAGACTTTGTCTTACGCCCCTTTCCCATGAACTAATATTTCAAGCGAAAGTTCTGTCACTAGTCCAGAGAAGGCAAGGAAGTAGCGTATCATACATGGGAATACCAAGTCTATATAGTATCTATGTATGTTATGCTTAGTAGGATAAATGATTTGTAATCTAAGTGATAACATTGATATTGTGATTGTATTGGATATCATGGATGTTAATGATAGATGATATTGTAGTGGAATGATGTAATGATGAGTTGTGGTGATGTGATATGGGTTGTATACGGTTGGTGTATGTATCTATGGGGTAAATTGGTTGTGTATGTGAGCCCAATGGTGGAATTAGGCTAAGTATGTGAGTTTTGGGCCTATAGCCCACTTTGTCGATTTGGGGTTCAAAAGGGTCAAATCTTAGAGGAGTGATTCCTTTGAGATGAAATCTCTTTGGACAAGTTGGTTAAGTGGATTAGGACCTGTGTGAATGGTTTCTAAGTGCTCATTTGCCTTTGGTGGCAATTGGAAGTTGTTAATGGTGAGTTTTGATCAAAAAGTAGCCAAAACAATGTAGGATATCCAAAATCTCCATATGGAGATAGATTGGGGTGAAATTAGTGTCCATGCTTAGATTGGGACAAAATTGACTTGTAGGAGTTGGAATCAGATCAATTAAAGGTTGGAGCATAAAGTTATATGCATTGAAAGTTCATCCCAAAAGTTGAATTTTCCTGATGTGGCATCAACAAATAGGCGCCATGGCACCAAGAAGCTAGGCCATGACGCCAGTGAATGCGAGAGCACCAGAGTAGTAGCGATATTGTAGTAGCCACGGTCTTGCACACTGTTCCAGCTGTTCTAGTGTTTCTTAAGGTGTTTTGTGGTATTTCTACTGTTATGATATTTTGGAAGGTAAATATGAGATGTTTGGGCTGTGTTTTGTTGGTTCTTAAAGTATTTGTTCAAGTTCAGAGGCGTTTCAGTGTAAGGCATTACAATGACAATGGTCAAGAATGGCTAATGTAAAGATATGTATATACATGTTTACGAACATGGTGAACATAAACAAATATGATTATTGTACATCCCCATGAGATATCTTGTATGATGATATTATACTAGTATGATGATGATTATTATGTACACCAAGATGAAATGTTTGCACGACATATAGGCATCGTCACTAATAATGCATGGTCAAGCATATGTTGTTTGGGTGATGATGTCAATGAGATACCATATAGTATGCCAAGCTGCTAAATAGAACACGAGGCCTTGTGTTCTAAGATTGCAGCTTATGGTATCCCTCTTACTAAATGTTGTCTTTTGGCTAGAAGACTCAGGTGGCTATGGATTAGGGATGCACCTTCTCTAAATAGCCACTAATACAAGTGTTTCAAGGGAAGGAAAACCATGGTCCAACCACTAGTGGAATGGCCTTTGGTTGGGTCATGACTAGTAGGAGATAAGCTTGGTGGTTGCCCTAATATCAACCTTCACTTGTCGTTGGAAGGAAGCTACTAGTTAAGACTACCCTGTAATGGTAACTAGCTCATGATTTTAGCTGTGATTGATGTGAGTTTGGTTGCATATCATGTGCAAGGCATCATGCATTGGACATACTACATGTATAGGATCTTGCATTTGAACTCTTGTATCTGAACTTTTGCATTTGAACATTTGTAAGTGAACTCTTGCTTTTTTGTTTGATTAGTTGCTCCTTGGTTATTAAGACTCTTGTCTCACCCCTCATGGAAAATATTTTTAGGAATAGGTTTTAGCCCTGGTAAGGAGGAGGCGGAGGTCAATGAATTTCACTTGGTGACATGCATGATATTTAAGTACCATCACTAGGCATGCTTCCTTTGAGAACACATGTATTCATATAGTAATGTGACAAGTGTAGGACTATAACATGATACCATATGTAATGCTCTTCATGTATGCCTTGGGTTATCTTGAATTCTTATTTTTGATGTGTTTCCTGTAACTCATTACTTTAAGGCTAGGTAAGGCTTGGTTTGTTCTTTGATCTATGGGATATTTAAGACTGTTGATTTGGTATTATTTTGGATGGCACATGTTTTACTTTGTTAATATTGTGTCAAGTGTAGGAAATCCATTTGATGCCACATGTAATGATGTATCTATAGTTGCTTGGGCTTGTCTTGTACTTTCTATTCTCTTACATGTTGGTACCTCTTCGAATCCAATGGATGGTATGACTTTGTGTTATGGCTAGAATTGTTGAATGTGTTTAGTTGGATATGTTTGTTTGGGTTTTTGTTAATTGTAAGCCTCTTGATGCCTTAGGTTGGTTGTTGATGGTTATAGATGTGTAACTTGGAGGGCAAGGCCCATTTATAGTTTTACCATGTTCGGCTACCACATGTTGGTTGCCCAATGTGCATTTTGATAAAAGTGAGTAGTTTATAGGGTTAGTTTTGATTTTTGGTGAGTTGGGTGAAAAATGAGCTCGTCACTCATTAGTCAGATTTAGGGTTTAAGGAAGTCAAATCATAAATGAGTGGTTTCTTTGATGTACAACCTTCTTGAACAGTGTCATTTATGTCCTTTTTGTAACAAGTTAATGGCCAAAATGGTTAGTGGTTTTGATTTAGGAGGTGTTAGTGCCAATCTTTCACCTAAAAAAGATTATTTTAGTCTTGAGGTCCAAAATCTCCATACGAAGAAATTTTAAGGTATAGTTTATGCCCGTAGTTAGAGAGGATTTTATGTAACTTGTAAGCTTTGAAATTATATTAATCAAAAGTCAGAGTAGAAAGTTACACACACAGAAAGTTCATAAAAAAAAAACTAGAAAAATTCTAGTTTTTGATAGTAGTTGGGGACTGCAGCACCCTCCTTACTAGCTGCAGTGCCCACATATAATTTTTTTGTTTCTTGGCTTGTTCTTCTGTCTAGCTGTGACTTCCCTTGTCCCAGCCATGTCTAGCCTTGTATATCGTGTATTTGCCCCTATTTACGCTCCCTTTTGTCATCTCTTGGTCAGGAAAGTTGTATTTTTTCTTAGTTTCTCTTAGGATGTTAGAAATTTAATGTTTCAGACATTTTGCATTTTAACTTACATTTAGGATTACAAAAACCTTTTAGAGTTTGATCTATAATAAGGATCGAAGAGAGTATACGGCACTTTTAACTAATTTACATAAAGTAAAGAAGTTTGCTAAAGTTAGTGGAGTTCTTGAGTTTTTCAAAAATTATCAAAACATTCCAAAATCATCCTTTTTAAATTGTAATCTCATCTTAATTATGTCTCTCTTAATTTCTCTATCTACCTTAAATAAAGATGGGTAAATCTGAAAAAAAAATTTAATATTGCCTATATTTTGCAATGTGCATTATATTAAGAATATTCAAATTCTACCAACAAGATCCTATCACAGTTTGTGGATGGCTGAATCTCTTAAGCATGCTATCTTAAGTTCGATCCCTACCTATATGTATGGAAAAAATTTGTTAAAAAAGGCAAAACCCATAGATCACCTCAAAAGAATTAGTCTTTAATTATCGCTTAGGAGATACCTTAGGTACTCACCAAAAAAAAAGTCAAATTCTTCATATGTACCTTGTAACACCTCTCATGACATTGTTTGGGCAAAGTGTGCAGAACCAGAGGAAACATGATGGAGGAATGTTCAAGTAGAGTCTGAAAGAGTTCCACGCCGTGGTGAGAAGCAGGGCCGTAGCGGCGAGAGCAAGTCTAGTGGCGTTGTTTCAGTGGAAACACGGTGGTGCCATGGCAGATTTATCTGAGGCCGCAGTAAGAGTCAAAAATCTAGTTTAAATAAAAAACATTTCAATCAATCAGACGCAGAGGAAAATAAATAAAATGGAGGGAGCAATGAGGAGCTGTGCTAGGGTTTAAGCTTTCCGGTCGTTGGGAGTGATTTTCGGACCTTGAAAGCTTGGATTCACGTTGGTAAGTGATCCCTACTCCTTCTTCTATATTTTCTTCGATTTAAACTTGGGGTTTTTCGGTTATGAGTTGGGATCTTCGATTTTGGCCAAAATCCACCGATTGAAATGGATGATATGAGGTTAAGGAAGTGTGTTTTGCTGTTCTTGTTGCTTGGGTTTGAGTTTTGAAAGGTGTATGTATGATTTGAGCTAAACCCTAGGTTGTTGTTGATTAAGGCTCTTGGGAATCTGAAGTGTATAAGATTGTTTAATGCTTGAATGATTCCTAGGAGCTTAATGATGCATGAAAGGGGTGTTGGAACCATGGGTTAGGCTGAAATAGTTGAATTGTGGTGTTTGGCTCAATGGCATATTGTGTTAATTGAGGTATTATGGTGTTGTTAAGGTTGTTTGGCTACTCGGAGGAGACTAGTTGTGGGATTGGCATTCAAGAAAGCTTGTGGAACCCGTGTGTGTGTAATAACGACAATTGAGGTAACTAGGTGTTTGTTTATATTGTATGATAGTATGTATCTTTGTGCATATATATGCATGTTTCTTTCATACCACGATATAGATGTGTTTGTGTGTACTATTTTCTATATATATCATGGTATGGACAAAGCTAGATGTTAATTATGATGATGATTGCATATGTGATGATGATATTGATATGATATGACATGATGCATAGCATGACATTGAGATCATTATAATGATGATGATTATAATATGATGATACACAAGGTATTAAAAACCGAACCGGTCACTAAACCGGTTAAGACACCGGTTCAAGGTTCACTAGTCGGATCAAGGTCAAACCATGGTCGGACCGGTTATGAATAAATTAATATTTTTTAAATTACATGGATGAAAAATATAAAAGATATTTTTTCATAATAATAAAATTAATACTCAAACTAAGATGAAAATAATAGTTTAGAATAATAATTAACCAATATCCACGACAAACATCATGAGTTTATAAATTTTATATATTTTTTAAATTAACAAAAGTTTAAAAAATAAAGAAAGTCAAAATTTATATTATTATCATCATGTAAAATATATAAAAAAATAAAATAAAATATATCAATCACATTATTTATTGAGATTAACTTTAAAATTATTTTGATTGATATTATCATGTTTTAGTATAAAATATACCATATATTTTATATAATATATGTAATTATTCATATTTTTTACCATCTCTAATTATTATTTATAATAAATTTATGTTGATACAAAGAAGAGAGGGAGATATTTTTTCAAATTTGTGGTCAGCTTTTTGTAAGAAATGTATTGGGAAGGAGGAAAGTCACAGAGTACGAGGAGTTTTTGACGCTGAATAATTGAAACCAAAATTTGATTGTATTGTTCAAATTGGCTATTTGAAAACATAATAATAAAATAATGTAAACAATGCATTTATGATAAGATTTTTATCTTTAAGCTATGGTTATCATGGTGCTTTTCAATATTTTATATTTAAGTTTTCAAGAAATTCCATACGAAAAGCTAAAAGTTGGTGAATTGGTGAGTGTGTGAGGTGACAAGAAGGTCTATTAGTAGGCTATAGATAGCTAGTTATTGGGGTTTTCAAAATTTCAATTTCTCATTCTGGGTGTCCCTGCTGTAATGTTCAATGGGCAAATATCTTTCAGAAAGTTCCACGGCCTTCAGCATCCAGGTTCCTGCTCATTGTTCATTGTTTTTTCTCTTCTTCAATTTTTTATTTCTTCATTTAATTTTATTCTTCATTCTTCTTCTTCAACATCTTCTTCTTTTCAGCTCTAGTTTTTTATTTTTCATTTTCTTTGTTAATACTCTTTTCCTACAGCCTTCATCTTCCTCGGAAGACAACCTTCAACCCCACCACCTGAGTAGTACAGTATTGCTATTATTACCCCGATTAGCCTACAGCTTTTGTCCTCATCTTCTGCTTCTACAATTTCTCTTCTTCTTCATGTGTTTTTTTCTGGACCGACAGAATCGGTCAACCCGTTGGTTTTACCGATTTTGGCCAGTTTAAGACCAGATTAATCGATTCTTTTCCGGTTCACACATCAGCCAGTCACTCTCATATTCTGGACTAGATCGACTAGTGGCCGGTTCCCGGTTCAACTGGTTGAACTGGCTGGTCCTGTCCGATTTTTAGTACATTGATGATACATGAGTATTACCACATGACATTGTGAGATTGTGATATATGGTAAATTGGGTGGTGATGATGTGATGACAATATGATATATGATTATATATATGTTAGGGAGGATAAGGATGTGATCCCTATGGCTGAATCTCCTCCTATAGCCAAGAGGGGAAAGGCGCACAGTGGACTACACCTTCCCTAAATCACCATCAATTCGGGATGGTCTAGCGAAAGGAGAGCCACAGTCCGAACATTAGTGTTACATTTGGCCGGGTGCATTAATGGGAGGTGAGCTTGGTGATGTCTCGGAATCAGTCTTCACTAACTGTTAGAAGGGAATTACCTATACTAAATGTCATGTTATGACGATAGCCTATGGTTCTAACTGTGTGCGAGGGAGACATGCATTCCATTCATTTCACATCGCATTCACAGATTGTATAAGTTATATATGTAACACCTTACTTTTAGACTTATTTTCCATGAATTAGACTCCTTTTAAGTCTAATTATACTTGATTCTAAGCTTGAATCACATAAGAATGAAAATCAGAATTTCAAAAATTTTTGGTTACTATTCATATGGTAGTTTCCACTTTACCAACTGAACTTTGAAAATTAATAACTAATTCTAGAAAAATCATTTTATAGTGATTCAAGTCTCTAACCATAGATAAAGACCTTTTATACATGGAAAAAATATTAAACAGAGTATTATCTTGACCAACTTATACAGTTTATTCATTAAACATTTACTGTATATTTGGTCATTTTCTCTTCCCCAAGATTTTGGCCTTATATTTAAAAATTCATATCTCACTCTACTATGAGCCAAATCAAACATTCTTTATGTCATATGAAAGCCCTGTGAGTCTATTTATATAAATATTTTTCTTCTACATTTATTCAACTTGCACAGGACATGGTGTTAACTTAAATCATAAAGAGTCAGAATTCCACTTTTGCTGGAACAGTTTTGGGAAAACCTCCATATCTCCTATCATATAGCTCCAATTACCTCCAAATCAGTGGCATATGAAACTCAAAATATATAAATTTCCATAAATATAAACCACTGAATTTTTGGAGCTTTGTACGATTTTATATAAGCTTTTGAATTTTCCAGTACTTACTTTCCAGTTTTCAGTTTCCCCATTCTTGCCCTGTTCTGAACCCTGAATTAGAAAATTCACCATTAATTGTACACAACTCCAAATGGGGTGAATTAGATGTCATATTAAAGATGGAGATGCCCTCTATCTGGTATAAAAATATGATAAACTTACCTTCACATTAAGTATAGCACAAGGGCGAATGAAACAGACATGTTGGGAAAATGCCCTGTTTCAGTCTACATTGCAATTTCCTTGCCAAAACCCTTGCAAATGAACTCATTTTGGCATGTAACTTGGTATAATATAACTTCATATCCCAACATACAGAACTGGAAATTTTCACACATTTTCTACAACATTAACATATTATTCACTATTTTATAATTTCATACAAAGCAATGCACAGATAACCATTCACACTAGAATACAATGGCTTGCAACATCATTTTTTTCTTCATGCCTTTTGCTCCTTCCTTAACTCTTTTGCATTGGTTCTCCCTAGCATGGTTAGTCATTGAAGGGGGGGTGAGATTCAAAGAATCTCAGTAGCAATTACCATTCATGCAATCATATTATCACATTAAGCATATAATCATCATAAAACATCAAATAAATGCATTTAAACATTTATGCCATAATATTTTACAGAAATTTCGGCAGAGTTTCGTTTTGTATTTTGGACATCCCAGGGTCTTAAAACCCTCAATTAACTCAGCCAACATTCTCAAAGCATCACAATTGATCATAGCAAACAATAGACAAGTCATCAAACTCATTGAAAATCACATGACAATATAAGGCAAGAATAGGTAAATTGCTACCTTCATGCTTTCTTTTACTCTTCATCTTGATACCAATGCTCCCACTAGCTTCCTTGGGCTTCTTCAAGTCCTAATGCACCATCAAATAACTATTCAAGCTAATGGTTCCATGACTTTCTTCTAAAAGTGTTCATGAAACCCTAATTCTTCAAAAATTCACCAAAAATTCATTCCTAACTCAAAAATGATGAATTATACCTCTATTCCATGTAATTTTTCATGAGGAATCCAAATATGGCCTCAGAATCACTAAATTCCATTTCTAAATCGGTTACTGTTCATTCCGAATTAACTTCATAAACCTAAAAATTTCACTTTCTTAATCTCAAGCTTTTTCTTGTACAACATACTTGTATCTACCTATTTTGGACCCAAAGAATCCATTTTTGAGGTCAAAAACTTGAAATTTCCTTCCTATAATAAACCCTAATTGGGCAGAAAATTATCATAAATTATAGAAAAATAACTAACCGATTAATTTGTAATCTAATGATATATTCTTGCATCTTATGGCCTGTACAACCCTTTTCATGGCTTAATTTTCCCATACCTTCATTTTCTCTCTCTACTCTCTCTCTAGGTAGAAACTTTCAGCAAGAAAATAGAGGGAAAATAACCATTAAAATACCTAAAAATTGCTAGGAGACACAAGGAAAGGGTTGTAAGATAATACCTTGAAGTTTTGGGACAAATCTTGCAATATTCTCTTTTCCCCTTTGCTCTCTCTCTCTCTCACGCGTTCCTGGCTTTCTTCTCCACTGAACCAACGTCTTGTTTTCGTGAGGAAGACGAAATGATGGTTTAAGATGATAATTATATAATATAATAACTTAATTTACTTTTATTTCTATTTTCATTTACTTTTTTTTTTTAAAAAGCTTTTCCAACAATTCCCTTCATGTCCCATTCACAAATCATACGTGTTTCATCCTCCTTCTGGCCAAAAATTGCATAATAAACTTTAATGGACCAAAATACTCTTTACCGATTAAATTTACCCGTACCGATTAAGTATTTTTACCAAAATCGTCATTAAATTGGTACAGGATTATCCAACCATTACTTTTGGTCCAAAATCATTACCCAGACCCAAAATATATTTTATTAAGGTCTCATCATTTTCCTTGGATCAATACTGCATTTTCCTGCAGTCTAAACTGACTTTTATCGGGTAAAATATTAATATTAACCCTAATTACCCAATAAATATTATTTTGACCTTAATAAATTCCATACTATATTTCATTGGGTCTAACTCATTGAGAGTTTCATTTTGATCATAATTTTTTATATTTACAAAAATGCCCTTGACCTGGGGTAAATTTACAATTCTTGAAACTTTCGGGTCCTTATGTGTAATTTTCCCCAAGACATTTCTCATACTCCTTCACCGTAATTTTATGAATTTAAGACATGGATGTCCTTTTCATAATTCTTTGGGGGCAAAAATATAATTTATCATTTTTCCATCCAACCGGGAAAAATGACCTCTTTGCCCTTCTTTGCACTTAATAGTGTCTCTCTATTTTTCTCAATTTCTCATACATTTTATGATATCAACATCTATTCCTTGACGTTTAAATTCGATATTCATATTTTTCTTCAAATATGAGAAATGAACGTTTGGCCCTTAAGCCGGTCAAAAACATAATTATCCATTCTTTCGGGCACTTTCTTGTAATTTCACCCAAAGACCAATTTTTTTATTATTTCCTTTTCACTATTCACATTAACTTTCAAATTGGTCTATCTCTCAACCTAGACCTCCCGGGCATGCAATACTTATACCATTACGCTCAGCTTGGAGCGGGCTTTCATTCAAGTGGTATATTGCATATTTTTCGGGATAAGTTCTGAAATTAATTTCTGCTAAGGACCTTATGGAAAATTACTTCCAATTAAGGACCAAACATAACTTCTTCTGAAAATTAAATGAGAAATTAATTCCTTCTAAAGCCCGATTACATATAACATTTTCATCTCGTTTCATTTATCATCTTTTATTCATTTTATAACATCCCATAAAAATAGGGATATTACAATATATGTATATATATGTGTATGGTTGTCCCCGGTTACTGAGACATTGTCTCACACCTATCTCCCATAACTAACCTTTCAGGAGACAGCTAATGCACTAGTCCGGAGAAGATGCGTGAGTAGCATCAGACGTGGAGATATTAGGTCTATGTAGTATTTGCATAATTCAGATAATGTATCTTGTGCCAAGTAGGATAGAAGGTTTTGTAATGAATGTAAAACATGGATGTGGATTGTATGGATGTTGTTGGTATGTTATGTATGTGGAATTGTGTTGTATGTGCTGTATATGCTAGATGGTAGTGTTTGTGAGCCCAAAGATGGAATTGAGCCTTGTTGGTGTATTTTAGGGCCTGTAGCCCATTTTGTTAAATGGGGTTTAAGGGAGTCAAATCTCAGAAGAGTGGTTCCTTTGAGATGAAACCTCTTTGGACAAATTGATTAAGTGGTTTTGAACCTGTGTGAATGGTCTCGAGTGGTTGAATTGCATTTGTTGGCAAATGGGAAGTGTGGATGGTGAGTTTTGGTCAAAAAGTGGTCAAAATAGTGTCAGGTGTTCAGATTCTCTATACGGAGTTGGATTGAGGTAAAGTTAGTGTCTATGGTTAGTTTGAGACTAGATTGACTTGTAGAAGTTGGAATCAAGTCAATTGAAGGCCGAAGCATAAAGTTATGCGCGTCGAAAGTTCACCCCGGTGTTGAATTTTTGCTGGTGTGGAAACTAGGAGGGGGTGCCATGGCGCCAGGAAGCAGGCCATGGAGCCAGAGAGTCTAGTAGCGATGTAAAACACGGGAAGTTTGGAGCCACGGCGATACTGTAGTGGTTACGGCCCCAGCTCAGATTTTGATATCGTTTGGTTCGTTTCCACTGTTCTGAAGTTTTGGAAGGTTGTTTTGAGATGTTTGCATTGTGTTTGGTTAGGTTTTGAATGTTTTGATCAAGTCTGGAGGTATTTAGAGATAGGTTGTTGCATACCTATTATCCTTGAGCATATTCAAATTATTCTAGAATGTGTCCTATATATGAGAAAGGAGGGAGTGACTCTTCCCAGTTAGACTATATTTGTTGGAGAGTGTGAATGAGATAATACTTAGAAGTATGTAAAAATTTCTTCCACTCTAAAACCTAGATAAGATAATGTGGTGCGATGATTAGGGAACAAAGTAAAATAAATGGTAGAGATATTCCCAATATAGCTAAACTAAAATTCACAAAACCGCACTGAATCTGAATTGACATAAATTGTGGCATATAAATACCTTCTTTTGTCTTCCTTCGCCAGAAGAAGACAAAGAAACTAATTGATATAGCTCCAGCCACTAAAATAGTTATGCTTATGATCAAGGCTTTGTATTTGCTAACACCATTATTGGCTGCACAATTAAATATTTCTAAGCATAAGGTTCTGAAAGAATAGTACTAGAAGCACAAGTTATTTAGAAAGTAAAAATAAAAGAATAAAATTTTAACCTTCAATAAGATGCATAACTTTACTTTTGCGTCAAAAAAAGTAAACAAGAATAAAAACATTCTTTTTTCTCCAAATTCCATCAGAACTTACACAATAAAAATGAACCTTCCAAATTTATCAAGAATAATTTGACTGCTTCGTCATCCAAATTTATGTGGAGGTAGAGCGCAAATTCACTTCAAGAAGATAAGTTTGTTATTGTTATACCTGTAGTAAGATTAGGATTAGGAGAAGAGGATGATTGATAAAACATGTTATCACTGTACTTGATCATACAACTTGGAGCTGAAACCTGCCATCCTTGCTTCTTCTCACAACACTGAGGAACCTTATCCACCATAGCCTCCATGCACTGTCTGCAACCATCACTGTTAAGGTCACTAGTGCATTGTACCAACGCATACCTTCTTCTTCCTCCACCCAAATCAAACTCTCCCTTCGCATTCAATGCCTTCGTCTCCTCTGTCGCTTTTTCTATCAGACTTCTCATGTAACTCTCCGCCTTCTTTCCCTCCGACGGATCCAGCGTCGTCTTATTTGCTTCGCTGACAGACCACCAAGGGCTCATCGTCACATTCCCAAAGAAGTTTTTGTCTGAGTATCGGAGGATGCAGAAGTCATACCTAAGTTCCATCCGCATGTAAACTTGCTTGAGTGATAGTTAAAGTGTACATATTCACCCTAATCGGTGAGTTTTCAATACAAACTTGTGATGAAGAGCTATATATCATCTATTTTGATTAGTCATTTGTGGAAGCGTCATGCATCTTACACTATGCAGAATATCATTATTTTGAAGCTTGAATTAAGTGATGCGACACAATAATAGTTGACAAATCAAAATGAGAGTAAATATCTTGCGAGAATTGAACTGAAATTTTATAGAATACCATGAGTCCACGTCGATTCTCTACTATGCTAAAATTTATGAAGTGCTCAAGTACAGTTATAAATTCAAAATATTTATATTACTTTTATATTTTTATTTTACTTTTAATTTTAATATTTATTTTCCTCTCAGGACCACTTGAGCACTTCGACAGATTTTGACAAGGCAAGGAATCCCAATCCATTAGTTGACACACTAATATATATAATAATTTACATAAAAAGTATTTTATAATATATTGTCATAAAAAAATAATTAAAATATAGCCAAGCAATTTAATATTTCTATTATATACGGTCACAAACATTATCTCCCCCACAGGATAAGAAATAAGAGAGGGAGAGAAAGAGATACTTGAAACAGAGTATTCTGTCACTAACGTTGAAATTCCTGTTTCAAGCAAACAAACTGGGTTTTCGAGTCTTTCCCCTTTTTATTTTTTTCTTCAGACTAAATTTGAATAGCCTATACTTGATAAATCAATACTAACATTTTGCGACGATGAAATTCCTAACCAATAAGAAACATAAAGTTTCATCTAGTATAATATTTCGTCCCTTACAACATTTATCCTCTATTTGAATGAGGGGAAAATAAGGAGACGAAGAAAATTTGAGGAAAAAATAAGAAAGATACCCCCTTGTCTAGATTTCTCTTTATTTTTCCTCATAATATTTCTTTTTTCCTATTTTTTCTCCATTCCAAACAAAGTCTTAAACCAAACAAATTGCATATAAATGACACTATATATTATTTTCTTTATGATTGTTGTGTAAAATAGATGGAGCAATAAACTTATGACAAACATTAGTATACTTCGTAGAAAGCCAGATTGGTACCATAGTACAGCAGAAGGTTGGTTAAGACACCGTTGGAGAACCTCTCTAGTGGCAGTGGAGACGCAGAACTGGCAGAAATATCCAGTGAGGTCGCTGCGGCAGTCGTAGTGGCCATACACGGCATCAGTGGCATTGCCGATGGTGGTACGGTGGTAGCCTTTGCTTGTGGTGGCGTCTGAGAGCTGTGAGAGGAGCTGGTTTAGGTTGGCTTTGTAGGAGGAAGTAAGAGCTTGAGGGGTTTTGTTATGGCAGTCATCTCCAACATAGTTTGGTGCTTGAGAATTACTTGTTCTGGGGAAACTGATGACCAAGATAACTAAGAAGCTGATGATCGGAAATACAGGTTTTGATGATCCCATCATTGGGTCATATAGAGGTTATTTCAATTTTAAACTGTGTAGGGAATATAAATAGATAGTTAAATTGGTGATGAATTGTGCAAATTATGTGGAGATATAATTTTATAATAAGTAAGGCTTGACGCATTGGTACATGTTAGACCAGTGTGGTCGATATATATATATATATATATTGGCCAGAGGGATGGAAGGTATGTTTTAAGTGAAAAGGATGGGATTTTTTTATTTGGAATTTTTATATGGAGAGTTAAATGATTTTTTCTCCTTTTATAAACATATTCAGATATATTTTAAAAGAATTATTAAATTCCAATTAAATAATAAGTATCTAAATTAATTTTTTTGTTAATTAGGTTTTTAAGTTAATTAAAAATATTCAAATAATACACAATAATTTTATTATGTGTGTGCGAATATATAAAATAAAATTTAATATTAAAGCCATAATATTTATTTTGGCAAAAAACGTGTTTACAATTAGATAAGCATATATATGCGTATAAAATAAAATTTATAAAAAATCATGCTATTCATTAGTAATAGTTTAACTTACCTTAGACTCTATCAAACGCAAAAGCCCAATTATAGTTAATATAATATTTATAGTAAGCTATTATCATAACTTATAAGAAGTTATACTATTCATAAATAAAGAATAATTTGACTGATTCCTTACATTCTTTGTAACCCAATAAATAGCTTGTTTGGATTTAATTAAAAAACATTTATGGAATAAAAAAGGTAATTATATTGTCAGTTTCCAAACACAACCCAAATCAAAGTAATTACTTTCCATAAACTACTTTTTTTCAACTTATGATAATCATTTATCCTCCCATAATTACTTATTTCATTTTTCTTTCTCATTATCCACCCAATAATCACTTAAACCCCAATATCTAAACACATTTATTTTCTCAAAATCACTTATGGGGTAAAAATATCTAAATAAAAATCACTTTTGACATAATCACTTATTCTCATAGTCTATTATAAATAATCACTTGTCTTTATAATCACTTATACATAATCCAATCCAAACACACTCAAAATCTAACTAGTTTTTCCTCAAAATAAAAAGCACTCCAATGATGATATCACTTATTTTGACTAAAACATTGTTATATATTGCTTATTTTATAAAGTATAACAAATATTAAATATGTATTAATAATATAAGGAGATTAGTTTGATAATTTATCATTTTTCATATTTAAATAAATAAATTGAATAAAAGTTGTAAATATATATATTTTGAATAAGTTATATTTTGCTTTGTTGGTCAAAAAAGTTATATTTGTGGCCAAAATAAGAATAAGTTATATTTTAATAAAATAAATCAATATTATTTTAAACTTATGTTGGTCATATTTTGTCCTAGAAAAATTTATTCATATTTGTATAATGATAGAAAAGATTGGGTTATTTAAGATTGCTCTAGAACCTGTATAATTTATTCTAGTTGTTTTTCCTTAATCTCCTATCTATCTAAATTAGTTAATTGTCCTGAATGATCTAAGTTTAATTAATTCTCAAATAGAGTAAGTGCCTGTTTGGTTCAATGTTTACAAAACAAAATCATGGTTTTCACTCATGGTTTTCTAAAAGATGTGTTTGGCCAAACACAAGTAAAACACAAACTGATTTTTTAAAAAATGAAATGTGAGTTAAACTGTGGTTTTGGAAAAAGAAAAGGAAAAATTGCTTTTTATTTAATAAAACGTGGGTTTTGGAAAATAAAAAATAAATTTACTCTATATTATATATCTAAAAATACTTTTAACTCCTATAATTCAAATAGATTTTTTGTTAAACTTATTTTAAAAAAAAATATCTAAATATAATAATTTCCAACAAACTTACTTTATTTAAACTTTATTTTTATAAATTTTATTTATCTTAATTTAATTTTTCAAAATGGAAAATCAAATGGGTATAAGAAGTAAGGTAAAAAGTCGGTATACAAAAGCCACTTTATGAGCCCACGCGAAGACTTTTGACAAAGTTTCGACAAGTGGATTTGTATGGTAGACTTTAGGACTATAGATAGATAGATATATTCTATTTTCATTTCGTTTGTACCAAAAAAAATGCTAATTTTTCTCAAAATAAATATCTTATGATTCACCGGTCTTTTCCTCTCGTAGTCTTTACCTATCAGCTTGATTGGCTTTTCTTCTGAGAAGACATATTCTATTTTTACTGCAAAAAAACATGCATTATATTTTTGTTATTATTATTATTATTCATATTTTTATTATTTTTATTTGAGAACAGAATTATTACTTTTATTTATAATTTTTGGTTTCCTTTTTTCATCAATCTTGTTTCGTTCACATATGATTGTATTAAGAAAAAAATAAATATAAAAGAGTATCCGTGATTGCTAATAATCTTAAGGGACGGTTGCTTGTTCTAATAAAAAAGATAATGCCTTTCTATTGTATAAAAATAAGATATGTAATAAGCATTATATTTCTTTCACTATTATTTAACACTAATTATAACTTTCATGTTGGCAAAAAATTATAATTTTCATATAAAATTTTTTATTTGATTGTAATGGATGATTTGTTGTAAAACAGATATTCTTTATCTATGAAATTAATTACTTTTTATTATTATTTTCTTTTTTTATCAATATCAATATTATCAATATTAATATATGAAAACAATATAAAATTTATTGCAAGGGCATTTTTCATACCCGTATAAAGCATGTGAGAGCACACTTAGTCAGATATGAAACTTATAACAAATAACAATATTATAACTTCTAAACAATCAGACTCTTCTTTTTTTAACTACAATATAATTCATTTTTCAAACTCTATATAATGTATAAGCCTTTTTTACCCTTCTTTTGGTTCAAGGAATTTCGAGTGGAGTGGAGGGGAAAGGATGGGAGGGAAAAAAAATTTTCAATTCTATTTTTCTCTTTGGCCAAACAAAAAGAGAGAGTAATTTTCCTCCCATTTCTAGATAAGAGAGAGGAGGAGATAGGAAGGAAAATGCTTCCCTCCTTGTTTGATTTAGAAAAAAATAAGATAAAATAATTTTCCTTCCTTCCTCTCCCATCCAAATCCCTGAAAACTAACAAAGAGTTAGTTTTATTCAATTCAACCAGTCTCTCCTGTGGCTTTCTAGAATGTTGTTAGTGGAGTGTTAGTAACACCCTCTGTTCATTTCTAGTTTCATTCTATTCAACGTATTAAACAAGGATAAGAATTTTCAATGGATTTTATTTTATGAATATAATTAATTAATACACACATATCCATAAAGTGACATTTAATAAATTTTCTAATAAAAGAAAAGTCAAAATCAAAGTCAAGTTTTAATTTCTTTGTTGACAAATCGTTAATACAAGTATGCTTGCGATGAATTTTCTATACACGTGAATTTTATCATTGAAAATCTCGCAATACAAGTATCATGCAATAATGCCTATACATGTTCAACTACAAGAATTTTGAATGAATTTTAGTTTTCACCAATCTTCTACTCCCTCCCGATAAGTTTTCAACTAATTAACACTTGTTAAGAAAAGGTAAACAAGCCTCAAACTTGTAAAAGAAACCCTAATATTTCATTTTGACCTTCATTAATTTCCAAATTTTAGTCCTATTTTTTTTATAAGTTACGAGACATATGTATAATAAATCAATAAGGATAAAAAAGTAAACTACTACTAAAATTTAACACAACATCTTATATTTTGGATCAACAAAAAATTTTAAAAAATTTTTTATAATATGAATCAAGGGAGCAGGAACGGACCCACATTTTGATGTTTAGGGGCAACCGTCCCCCCCCAGAAATCAATAATTTATGGCATGTTATAAAAAATTTTTTATAATATGAATCAAGGGAGCAGGAACGGACCCACATTTTGATGTTTAGGGGCAACCCTCCCCCCCCCCCCCCGAAATCAATAATTTATGGCATGTTATATTAAATTAAAGGTATCGGCCCCCTCAACATTCTTACTTCGCCCCCATCGACTTTTTGAGAAAAAGTAGGCAACTCACCACAGCGATAAGGCTCATATTGGAAGAGCAATTCAACGTGGCCTCGAAAGCACATTTTAAAAGAAAAAAAAATCAACAGAAATAATGTTTTTCTTCAAACAAAGTCATTTGTTTTATATGTGTACACTATTTTCTTAAAACAATTTCAAGTCCATCATGCTTAAAAAATTTACTTGCTCTCATTCATTTTTTCGAAGTCTTAAATGCATACTATTAAAAACATAATCATTTTATATATTGATCATAAAATATATATATATAATAAATAAATATAATAAACTTTGCAAGGAGATTTTTATCTTCATTTTCTGAAGACTGACTAATAATATGATCTCAACTCTTATTCGTACTCTTTTACAAAACTCATTTCTTTTTAATTTGTTTAATTATATTATTTACTCACAAGAATACAAGTTTATAATAAATAAAATGCAGCATTGTTGTAGTAAATTTTGTTGCATATATCAAGAAAAAAATAAAAAAAATTATATCGTAGAAAAGTAAGAATCAACAAATACGATTTAATTAATGCTTATAAGATTTTATTTCCTCTAAAGTGTGTATGATGGCAATTACATATTTTTTATGGTATTACATTTCCATATTTTTTAGTATAATATATATTTTTTTAAATTTTAATAAATATTATTATAATATTAATATTAATTTGACAAATATTTAAAATAAAATTTTAATCAGTATTAATAATTGTAGTATTATTTTTGCCACCCTCCCCCAACAAAAAATTCCTAGTTCCGTCCCTGCAATGGAGTACCATTTAAATTAAATAGAAGGAAGAGATTGTACAGTAGAGAAGTACATAAAAGAAAGTACAGCGAGGATCCATTCCTGACTTGATATATTGACACACATTATTTATAAAGCGACACCCTCAATTTCATTTATAATCAGGAGGTGCTGCATGACATGAGTAGATTTTTTTTTTGGACTGGACGTGAGTTGATATTCTTTATATATAACAAATTCTTATAATCCAATAAATACTCAATTTCAATTTCAGGAAAAATTACAATTTAAATTTTGGTTGGTTATTCTGTCAATTCATAACGCATCCACACATACCCCATGTTCATGTATCCTGTTGTAATTTTATGCTCTGTTACACACAGGCGCGCGGTATTATAATTAGTAGGTTTTTTTTTATATATTTGTGATATTAGACCTCGCAGAGATAATATTTTATTTTTATCTTGTGAGAAATATCTTGTTGAAGATTTTATTAAATTTCTCAATGAGCCAAAGTGTCAGACACAATAGAACACAACAGAGTATTTTGTTTTTCCACTATGATCTTACTAAGCAAGCAGAATACCTTAATTTGCAAGCAAAAATAGAATATTTTAGATGACTAAGACACAATCTAGAAAGATTAGGAGGTGGCACCATATAAACCAAATACATAGACAAAAGAGCTTCTCTCTCTCTCTCTCTCTCTCTCTCATACTAAAAACTAGAATTATCTCCCGTGCCATGGATGGGAGTTGAATATGTTGCGAATTAGTTTAATAATGATTATTTAAAATAAAATTACTTAAATTGTGTGAATTTATTGAGAATGCTTTAATGAATCAAATAGTAAAGTAAATTGAAAAATTTTGTTCACCACTAACAAAGTGGTGAGTTATAGAAGTATAATGGAACAAGGAAATTGTCATATACACTTACTTGCTCTAAAATGCCATAGGATGTATTTGCAAATGCCCAACTTAGAAGCCAAAATTATTTGTTGCTCACGACAAACACTCCATATTAATAATCATATTTGTTGTTTTAGTATGGATGGGTGGAGAATAAAAAATACAAGCTATTTGATGCTTATATAATTATAATAGACCTAAGAATCAAGATACTATTTGGGCCCATAAAATAAGTTGTAACCAAACAAATAAAAGATTCAATGACTAACAAATCGGCTTCATTAAGTAATCAAAAGTCTAGCCCGAAAAACCCAATTAAAACCAATAATCAAACCCTAGACCTAAAGGATGCTTAGTAACATGGTCATGGATCACACCCTAACTTGGGCTTGAGGTAACTTTTTCTATCCTAATTACGTAACATGTTGGATGCTTGGGCCTCATCAACTTGGACTTGAAGAACGTGATGATGCCTCTTGAACTATAGAAGGATGCCACATTTGGACGAATCAAAGGCACCGTGCTTGATATTGGACTTGGACTTGAAGAGGACGCCAACTTCTCAAGATAGAAAGACTCTTCATTGAATTGTACCACAAATAATGTGGTCAGCGTTGGATTTGAGCTTCTTGGAAACATCATCTCTCCTTGGTACAAGGGCTCATCCTCTGTGTGTTCATCACATGGCTCTCAATTCATGGTTCTTGTCCTTGCTCTAGTCTTTGAGCCTTCAATTCTTTGCAAGGAGCACATGGGTAGCTGGAGATCTATGGAAAGCATCACTGACCTCTCTCACCATGTATAGCCGAATGCTCGAAAGCCTAGATGAATACATACATATTCACACAACTAGTTCTCCTATATTTGTGTTTGCATTGGCTTATTTGCAAATTTAAGTTTGAACATGATATTTAGTTAGATACACCCGTTGTTTTGAATTATAAATCATATTTACTTAATTTACGCATACCAAGGTGGTTAGTTAAATTTACTTAGAATCCATATTTTTTAAAAAAATAGTACATTCCAAAATTTATAACAATTAAATTATAATATCATCTTAATTATATTTATCTTAATCTCTTTCCACCATAACTTTTTTTATTATTTTCAAGAAGGGTAAAATGGAAAACAATATTAAATATTGTATAGATTCTACAAAGTAACTTATATTTTGTAGTATTAATTATACAAAAAAGTCATTAATTTGAAATATTGGGAGTTCATGTCTAAATTAACGAACATAGCCATCTCATATCTACGTGAAAATAATACTTATCCACACATTCTTTCACTAAAATCTTCGCCAAATCTATCACTTCCACTCAAGTTGATGCATAGAGATTTGTACTACCCAATTTAACCAAAAAATGTTTCAAATCCCTTAGTCCCAATTTTTTCGATGAAGATGTCCTCCACTTGTACTTGGCCCAACTCCAAACATTCTTCCAAGTTATTTCTCCATATTGAACTCTTTTTTATTTTTTCCGCATGTGCCCCTAGTATCTTGGACCTACCCCATTTTAATTGGAGAACTTGTCAGAGTTTAGATTAATCTGAATCCAACTGAGTATGACTCTTTTAGGTGATGAGCTCTATCAACAAATATTTAACGCAACTACAAACAGGACTTGAACTGGAGACATACGATTAAGCTGGTGCAATCCTCTTACTAATTGAACCAAGGGCTTGGTGGTCATATTGAGTTTTTCTACAAAGTATAGTCCATCCTGACATGCTTCATTCTCTCATGGAACACTCGGTTCATTGCAATATGTAGTGCAACTTGATTATCACAAAAATTATGGTTCATTCTACTGGGGCACTTTAAGCTCTTCTAGAAGCTGTCTTAGCCATATAATCTCACTCACTATCATGGCTAAGGCTATACTCCTACTGAGAACTTAGCCACTTTTGTTTGCTTCTTCGTCCTCCATGATACTGGTGAACCTCCCCAAGTTACCAAATTAGCTTTGAGGTTGAGGTCATCATGCTTGGCTGAAGGATCTTTTGTTTGCTTCTTCATCATCATGCACATGTAGTTAGTGGATAATTGAACAACCTAGCTGAAGTTGTTGTTATATTTTACTCGAGGATGAGTAAAAGTCTAAGTTTGAAGGTATGTTAACATGTAGAAATTTATGTCACTTCTGCATATTTTCCTTAGGTTAGTTATGTAACTTTTTGATGTCAAGGCTTTATCAATAAACTTTATTGCTCAATTTGTATATTTTAGCCTTCTTTTTGTATTTGGTAGCTTTTGTTATTTTGGTTTCTTGTAGTGATCTTTTGGAAGAGAAATCAAGCCATTCAAGCTTTATAAAAAGGCCAAGGAAGCACTAGAAGATGGTAAGCAAGCATTAAAGGCCAAACCATAGCAAAATGAATTAAAAAGGAAGGAAATGTTATGAAGAAACAAGGCTAGCTGCAGCTAGAAGGTGAACAAAAAGCAAAATGCCATACAGAGGAGTAGCTAGTCGTGGTGTTCAAGTAGCTGGCTACAACTACAGCCAACACTCCAAAACACAGAGTTTCATTTTTAGGCAAAAATGCAAGGGTTTCTGATATTTATTCAATCCCTTCAACCTTGGCCATCATTCTGGCTAGTTTGAGGCAAAGGAGGCTATAGAGAGGTGGGGAATGCTTAAGAGAAGCTTAGGATGGAGATTTGTGGCTCCATTCATAAGTTTTTTGATCTTTCTCCTCTTTTATTATTTTTATTACTTGGGTTGATGTATTTATGGTTTAAAGTTGTTGAATCTCTAGTACATCAAACCATGTGTAGCTAGATTTTCATTCTTCTAGGTTTATTTGAATCTTAATCATGGATTAGTGGCTATATTCTTTCTTTTTATTTGTGATTAATGTTACATATGTTTGATTTATTATGGATTATTGCACTTTTGGTTGGTTGGCCCCAAATTAAGAGGAGTTAGAGTTCTCCAACCAAGCTAGAGATAGGGACATTAGAGTAGATCATGCAATAAACATTATGGGATTGTGAAATGTTCAGTGATAAATTGAACATTTTGCTCATAGGATAGAGATATACATATAGGCCTCACAAAGTCACATTAGGTTTGAGCTTACTGAAGCTAATTAACTAATTTTGCAAGAGATTGTGAACTAAGTTAATTAGGAAGCTTCTTTGACATTGATAGATGCTTTAAAGTGAATTTGAATCATAGACTAGCATATAATTTCATTAAATGCAATTAGACAAAGGATAACCAACCATTTTGAAGTCATAAAGTGAAGAATAATCCTAGAAGCCTCATTAACCCCATAATCACTACTAACTTCTAACCTTAGTTTAGTTTATTTTACTCTTGTGCATTTTCTCTTGTTATTTGTATTGCTCAATCTAAACGAAAGTGTAATAATTAACACTTAACCAGGTTTTGGAACCAAGTCCTCGTGGGAACGATACCCTACTCACTCTTTATTACTTATCTTAGCTTGTGCTCTTACGGTGTAGCTCAGTGATGAACAAGTTCTTGGTGCCATTGCCGAGTATTTGAGTGCCAAAACCAGCTTTGGTTGATCTTGATCAGAGCATAATTAGCTTAACCTTGAGCATTGTATATATTTGTTCTTGTGTAGTTGTGTTTCTTTGTTGTTTGTTGACTTTTTGTGTTTTTGTGTAATGTTTGTTAGTTTTTTGTCTTTTTCTTGTTGATAATATTTTTTTTAATCTTTGTTTATGGCTTACAATCCTTGGTCGACAAATAGGGCATGTAGTGGATTTGAGCATGAAAACTATGATGTAAACACTAGTTATACCACTCATGTTAATGAACCCCATTGTAATTTCTTGTGTTGTTATTATTGCGGAGAGGATCATTATAGTGAGCAATGCCCTTATGTCCCAATTTTAGATTATGTGGAGGATGATTTCACTAGGGTTCAAACTAATTTGGATTATAATATTTTCACCCCTAGATGGAATCATGAGTCAATCTTCCTTTGGGATCTAAATTATTGTGTTCCCTCATATGCATCACATTATCCCCCTCCCAATCCTTGTGAAGAAGAAACCATCCCCACTCATGAAGAAAAGTCGACCATGAAGGATATGCTCCAGCATATTCTTGATAATGAAATTGAAAAGGGAGCTATAAACAAAAGAAATTTAATGAGCATGCATTAGGTCTTGAGAATTTAGCCTTTCAATTATGTTAAATGGTTTCTCCTATTGATTCTTTGAAACAAAAATAATTTTTTCACCTACATAGCAATGCATACCCTTAAAGAAGATGAAAAACCTTATGAGAAATTGATCATGGTGAGTGATGAAGGGTTGATTATGGCTTTTGATAAGTTTGGCAGAGCTTCTGAAATTGAAAGTAGTGGAGGGTAGACTATTGAGTTAGTAGAGGCTTCAGCTTATAAGCCTAAACCATGTCGCAATAAGGAAGAGGTTTGTGATGAGATCCCAAGTGAACAATTAAAGAATCCTTCTGTTGAAATCGTGGGTGCTACGGAAAGGAGTTAAGAAGACTTTGTTGGGTGCTCAAAGTATTTGGAGGCTCCAAATCTTGTTTGTGCCAAATTGCATTTAGAGTCTTCATTTCATGTGTTCAATGGCTCTAGTACCAATGATACTATTAGTGGAGGATCCACATGTTCTTAATTTGAATGATTATCCATTAATACTAAAGCCGCCATACATCAGGAAAAAAGGAAGTACGACAATTATAGTGTTTGATACCTATGACTAGGTATCCACTTGAAGAGTCTGGTTGAAGACTATAAACTTAGCACTTTTTGGGAGGCAATCCAAGTGTGGTAATGTGATTTTATATTTTCTCGTAGTTTGGTAGGTTTATATTCCTAGAATTTTGTTGGTTCCTAAATTGGCATGAATTTTCAAATTTTGAAACTTGGACTATTGCTTGTTCTATGTGCTTTGAAATTAGTATAGTTGGATTGTTTAGTTACCCACTAAACTAAATGCATGAATCCAAGAATTGAGAGTTTCTTAAATGATATATTTTCCAGGAAATTGCAGTGATGTTTGTGAGTGCGAAATTTATCTTTTAATGCCTTTTTTCCAATGATTTTGAAGTAAAATTCATCTTGAGTACAAGAGTTGGGAACTAGTTTGAATGTTTTGTTGGGGAAAAATTTCAGCAAATTAATATGTATGTTTTATCTCAATTGTAGCACTCTAGAACCTACCTTGGACTCTCTTGAGGTAATTTAGTGGCTCCAAGCAATTTCAAAAAATGATTTGGGCATTCATTAAAATGCATTTAAGCCTTTCAAGCCTACCATGATCAATATTTATCCGCTTGAATCCCATTTGAGCCTTAAATTGAAAAACCATGTGAATTTTCTTATTAGAACCCGACATGAGACCTTATCCACTTAACCTGAAAAACAATGAATTACCCTGATCTTGAGATAAATGATAAATCATTTCTAGTAATTGGCAAGGGTAAAGAGATGAGAAATTATATGAATTATATATTTAGATGTGGGGTAATGTTATTTGTACATCATTTTTACTATTTGCACTATTTCTTGTTATTACATTTGTATGCTCCTTATTAAAGAAAAAAAGAGAAAAGAAAATATGAAAAAGAAAAAGTTGAAAAAATGATGAATGATGGTGGAAAAAGAAAGAGAGAGAACATAATAGAGGAGCAAAATTTCAACAATATTCAGATTGCAAATAGTACATTATGAGATAAGTTTTTTTTTGGGGGGGGGGGTTACATGGATTGGTATATTGAGCATCAAAGTGTAAAAAGAGGAAGAGTGATGGTTTGTAATGTTTTATTTATCTCATGATATATGAATTCCCTCTTTCATTTTTTTTCAATTAACCAAAAATTTTGGCTACGCTACAAGCCTATAAAGTCTCATTGATTTTGAAATTGCTTGAGGTCTAACTGTTAGTGGAGAGAAAGGAATGAGTTTGGCATATGAGGTATTTGGTTGAGGTTATTTTATACATGTTGAATTGTTGTTTTTTAATCTTGACTTTGCAGGATGATTATTTTCTGACTTCACACACACACACAATTTGAAGTTGTTAGAAAACTTGTTATTAGTCCATGAATCCTACACTTACATACATGTTGTTCATTCCCCATTCAATATATCATTCGTAGCAATTAATGAAGAACACATCATGCACATCTTGTTGGTGGATAATTGAACAATCTAGCAAAAGTTGTTATGTTTTACTTGAGGAAGAGTAAAAGTCTAAGTTTGGGGGTGTGTTAATATCCAGAAATTCGTGTCACTTTTGCATATTTTCCTTGGGTTAGTTGTGTAATTTTTTGATGTCAAGGCTTTATCAATCAACTTTATTGCTCAATTTGTATATTTTAGCTTTGTTTTTGAATTTGGTAGTTTTTGTTATTTTGGTTTCTTATAGTGATCTTTTGGAAGAGAAATCAAGCCATTCAAGCTTTATGAAAGGACCAAGGAAGCACTAGAATATGGGAAGCAAGCATCAAAGGCCAAACCATATAGCAAAATGAAGGGAAAAGGAAGGAAATGTGATGAAGAAACAGGGCTAGCCATGGATGAAATAATGGTAGCCGCGACTAGGAAGTGATCAAAAAGCAGAAAAACCTATACAGAAGGGTAGCTAGCTACAGCTCTCAAGTAGCTAGCCACGACTCCAACTTACACTCCAAAACACAGAGTTTCATTCTTATGTGAAAATGCAAGGATACCTTGTAAAATCCTAAAAATTTTAAATAGATTAAAATGTAATGAGTTATGAAAAAATTTGATACATGTGGATAGATGTAAAAAAGAGCAAAAAAGTCAAATTTGGGGTCAAGGAAAAGAAAGTAAAATATTACATTTTGGCCACTAGAAAAATATTTATTTGCATTTTAGCCCTTGGAAAAATTACAGCTCAGTACCCGAAGGTTTCAAAAATTTCATTTTTGCCCAAATTAAGGGCAATTTCGAAATTATACAAATTTTATGTCAAAACGAAGTCCATGACAAGTAGAACCCAATGGTATGATGGTTTAAGGTTAATGAAATTTGTGTGAAGAAAAATTTTATGTTGAGTGTCAAAAAGTACATAGTGCACAAAAAGGACACTATGAGCACCACAAAAGGAAAATAATGTAACAAATATCATTTGACTATCCTGGACTTAGTCTCAAGCTAATAAAGAGTATACTTGATGATGTGTGCAGGATTAGAGGAACCAGGACTGGAGAAAGAAGCAAAATGGGACAAATTCAATATTTAAGATAAAGAAGGGTCACGCTGCAACGAGATGCAAGGCCATCACGATGAGACACTTGTGGTAACTTGAAAAAGATATTAGGATCGGGAGCATTTGTGCTGCGATAAACTTACTGGCGCCTCAGCAAAAGTTGAAAAATCTATATAAGTCAGAAACATTTCAGTTAGCCGAGAGAAGAGGAAATGAAGGGAGAGACGAGGTGTTGTGTTAGGGCTTTGAGAATCTGACCAAGGGAGATAATTTCTAGACTCTAGAAGCTAGATAAATTGTTAGTAAGTGATCCTTGATCCTCCCTCTCTATTTTTCTTCGAATTTGAGTTTGATTTTTTGGATATACGGTTAGGTTTTGGTTTTGGCTAAAATCCACTGATTAAAATGGAAGATATGGGATTAATGAAGTATGATTCAGTGTTCATGATGCTTGGGTATGAGTTTTAGAGGGAGTATGTATGATTTATGCTTAACCCTAGGTTATGTGTGGTTGAGGATGCATGAAATCCGAAATGAATATGATTGATTATGGTTTAAATGGTTGTATGAGATTCATTGATGCATGAAAATGGTGTTGGGACCTTGGGCTAGGTTTAAATGGTTGAATTGTGAAATTTGGATAATTGTATTATATGTTAACTAAAGGTATTATGACGTTATAAAGGTTGTTTCCCTAACCAAAGGAGTATGAGTCATGGGTTAGCAATCTGAGGAGCTAGTGGAATCAACGTGTGTGTGGTATTAGCAACCTAAGGTAACTAGATGTTTGTATGTGTGTTAGATGTTGATATATATATGCATATTTCCGTTGATACCGCGATATAATTATGTGTATGTGTATGGTTTTTACACATATCGTGGTATGTACACAGTTAGACAAGATAGTATATGATGATATACACATGTTGATGTGACATGATGTGAATATATGATGATGATTGCATTGTGATACAGCACGAACATGATCACCTCATAACATCGTGAGGTAAGGTGGATCAAGTGCTGATGATGATATATGATATGATATGATATGATGATATACGATATGGGTGAAATAAGGAAGGAATCACTGTTACTAAATCCTTTCCTATGGCTAGGAGAGCCAGGCGGCAGTAGACTGCACCTTCTCTAAATCAACACCAATTCGCGGTAGTCCAGGAGAAGGTGAGCCACGGTCCGAGCATCAGTGTTACCTTTAGCCGGGTGCACTAGTGTGATGTGAGCTTGGTGATGTCCCAAAATCAGTCTTCACTGACTGTTGGAAGGGAGTCACCTATATAAACTATCCCTTTATAATGCCAGCTCGTAGTTCTAGCCTTATGGAGGGAGACATGCATTCTATGATATTGGCATTACAATGCATCATTTGCATATATGTGTGGTATTGATGATAGTATAGTATATGTGTGTTTATTCCGGTTACTGAGACATTATCTTACACCCCCTTCCCAGGACTAACCTTTCAAGTGAGGACTCTGGTATTAGTCTGGACAAGAAGACCATCGAGTTATAGGCTTCTCCGTCTTCGAGAATTCCAAGTATAATTGGTAGTTTGTAACTTAGTTTAATATTGTGCCAAGTAAGTTTTTATAGCCTGGTTGTATGTCTGAGTATCCTGGGAGTATAGAGATGTATATGGTTATATATGTCTAGGTAAAGTGATGCAGTCATGTAGATGATGTTGAGGGGTGATGAATGGTGTAGATGTGGCTATATGCCAAGTTGTGGTTGATGAGCTTGGTATAGTTTACAAGTATATTAATGATGTGGGCCTAGGTATGAGTCATTGTTATTAGAACATGTGTCTGTGAGCCGAATTGGCCGTATATGGGAGTCCAAATGTGGTTTTGGGCCATGTATGTGAGTTTTAGGCATATAGCCCATTATGTGGTTTTGGGGTTCAGGGGGCCAATTCTCGGAGGAGAGGTTTCTCCAGGGTAAAACCTCCTTGAACAAGTTAGTTAAGTCAAATAAGAACTCTGTAAAAGGTCCTGGTGTGCCCAATTGCCTTCAGTGGTAAGTAAAGGTGTTAAGTTGTGAGTTTTGGTCAAAAAGTGGTCAAAATAGTATTAGACATCCAGAATAACCAAATGGAGTCGGATTGAAGTGAAATTGCTGTCTATAGATAGATTGAGACAAGATTGACTTGTAGAAGTTTGAATCAGGTTAATCAAAGATAGGAGTAAGAAGTTGTGCAGGGCGAAAGTTCACTTGGAAATCAACATTTTGCTGATATGGAATCTAATATGGGCACCGCGATGCTAGATGCTTGGCTAAGACGCCAGTACCCTTTGTTAATAATATTCCAATTCGAGGGCATTCAGGCTGCTGCTATATTATGGAGGCCACGGCGTCATGACCTGATTTGCCTATTTTGGTTTTGTTTAACTAGTATTTTGGAGTGCAAGTGAAAAGTAGAGGTTTGTTTAGGTAGGATGTTACAGATAAAGTAAGAAAAAGGTATGTGAGCCCACATTCAAACCAATTGAGATATGATATTATGGTAATTTTATATTCCAATATAGTTAAAAAAGGTGTCCCAATAATAGTAAAATATACTGCTAAAGTAGCTTTATTTGTCCTAACCAATCCAGGATATATCTAGATAAGTAACTATCTAAAATTTTTGGACCAAACATCCAGCAGCACATGATAAAATTACATTATTTAATAATTTTCATGAATTTTCAAGAAACTTATGGAACTTTAATTGGAAAATTTTGATTGGTTGTAAATTTTTATATATGTTAGGTCTGCTGGCTTCCCAAGAGGGGGGTGAATTAGAAGTTTGAAATTTTCTGCAAAATTACAAAAGAGGAGTCAAACCAAAAGTTGCAAAAAAAATAGAGTACATAATATAATAAAGCAGTAAGCAAGGTAGAGGAAAGGAAGACACAAAGATTTATCTTGGTTCGGTCTCTTCCTCTTGATCTACGTCTAATCCTCAAGCTACCACTTGAGATTTTCCACTATCTTGCAAGAATTCAGTGGGCTCCTTGCAATGCCATAGTACAACCTTGTGCTATATTCTAAGAGCTTACAAATTCTCACTCTGCACTCTAGCTAAGTGCTTACCAAATCCCTTATGAAATCCCCTCACAAGAAAATCTTTCTTCCAAATGAAGATAAGATTGTTTACAACAAGAGAAACTCTCTAATATAGAGTATGTTTGATAATTGAAGTGCAATAAATGAAGTGTGAAAGAGTATAAGGCTTTGTCTAATGATTTTGGCAGAGTTTCAATATATACATTGTAAAAAATATTACCCACAACTGCAAATGAAGTTCTATTTATAGATTTATATCTTAACTATACATTAGAGACGAGATCTAGCTGTTAGAGATGTTATGCAACAGTTACTCTAGAAAACTAGTAGTTCACCAACCGCATTTAATGCGTCTGACATCCAAAGTTTGAATTTTGGGGTGTCAACAGATGAATTTCACAGAGACTATAAGTTAAAGATTTTAACATTGAACATCAAAGTTTGTCTGTTCAAAGGTAAAATTCGAATTTTAATCTTGACAAATATTTCCCATGTTAGAACATACGAATTTTTAAATTTAAAGTGCTTCTGATAAGTGTGAACAGTTATTCCATATTGCTACAGTGCAATTGAAATTCAAATTTTGGGGATCCAAAATTCATCTGTCAGTGAGCAACTTAATATGGCACAAAAGTTATTCTTTTCAAAATTCAAATTTTGAGCCTTCAAAGTTCGTCTGTCAGAGAGACCTCTTATCAAACTTATACATTTTCATTTTAAAGTTCAAATTTTCAAAACCAAAGTTCATCTATTAAAGGGACATCTAATCAAACTTATATATTTTCATTTCAAAGTTTGAATTTTCAAAACCAAAGTTCATTTGTCAGAGAGAATGACTTTGAACTCTTTTTGCACTCTAATTTCATATGAACTTTGACATAGCTTCAGATGAATTTTTCATTTTTCACAAATTATGCTTGACTTGAAATTCAAATTTCAACAAGCTGAAATTCGTCTGTCAGAGGCAACATCTCTATAACTTTGAATTTCAGTTATCAAAGTTTAAATTTTCAAAGAAACATATGAAGTTTAATAGTTCAAAATTAGTTTGTCAGTGAGTATTTCTCAAATTTATCATAAGTTAACATAGGATAGTTGAAAAACACTTGTTTAAAACCAGTAGGTGCAAGATCAAAGTCTTTTACTCTGTCAACACTGTGAGAAATTCTACAAATTAATCTTGTACTCATTTCTTCCTGGATTTCTTCACTTAAGATCTCTTGTACTCCTTTGATATCTTCCTTCCAAGCTCCGGTTGTTTGGAATCATCAAAACACTTGATTCAACAATATATACTCCTTCTTGGCTTCTTGTTTTGGATGAAATTGAAAGCAAGAAAAGAGAGAGGCAGAGCAGCAAAAATAACACCAAGAAGAAAGGAAGAAAAGAGAGAAGAAAAAATCCAAGAAAAAAGGTAAAAATCTTTTCTCAACTTCTAATGATTTTTTCTTCAAGTTTTGAGTGGTCTTATGCCATAAAGTTTTGAGAAATCATGAGACTATGTGAAAGGAACAAGTTTTAGAGCAATTGGAAGCAAGTTTTGGAAATTTCATTCTTTCTTCCTTATGCCCTGATTTTTGGTAAGACCTAGGGTAGAAAAATAGTTGGATTTTCAATGATTTGATGTTAAAAATGGATTCCTTGGATTTAAATTAGCTAAAAACAAGTGTTGGACTCAAGAGAAAGCCTAAGATAGATTAAGTGAATTTTTAGGTACTTTGTGAGACAACTCCTTCAATTAACGGGTTAAAGGAATGTTTAATGATATTTTAGGACTTGTGGGAGTTCAAGAAAGCTAGCGGAAGCTTTGGTTCTGGAAAAGCAAATGATTACATAAAAGGTAGCTATGTTCATTTTATTGCTTTATGTTTTTCTAAAGTGTTTCTATGATTATATCTTGTTGCCATATTGTTCTTGTATTGTGTTGTGACTAGTTTTGGCTATAAAATGAAGGGGTTTGTTTCCTGGGATACCCATTTTCTAAAGAAAAACTCTACCGAAATTTTTATTTGATAATATGGTTCTTTGATGACTTTATGTGATTATATGAAAATTTTGTGAAACTTGTACAACATAAATACATTGAATAAGTTAGCTACTAAAATTTTTCCAAATCTCACTGCCCAAGCACTAACCTTATAGGTTCAAGTCATGGCAAGTCCTCCAAGAAGACAAGAAGCAAGGAGAAAGCTAGTGAAGACTAAAGTTTTGAGCTAAACTTGTGATATATTACCTTGCATTTTGAATAAAATATTATGTTAACCCATGAGGCTGTGTTACTGATCTTATAATTTTTTGAGTATCTTATGATGTTATGAATCTATTTTGAACAAGTTTGGGCTATGTAATCATGCTATGTATTTAGTCTTGTAAGTTGGTATGCAAATTTGTCCATTGTGCACACTAAATGTTCATGCGATAGTGTTCATTCAAAACTCAGTTTTTTGTACACACATTACATATGCTTGGAAATTAGACAAATAGAGCTTTCCAAAGAGCTAAAGATCACTTGATTTGGATAAGTATACAAATTGTTATGAATTTTTGAAGTTGGCTCAGGAAATTTGTAGAAATAATTTTGACCAAATAAACAGTAAAATTGGACAAATTTACTGTACAAATTGGCTCAGTAAAGTTCAAGTTTTATATTTTTCTCATGTAAGTAATGTTTTTGGCTATTTTTAGAAGCTTCAATCATCCTTATACGATTTTTCTGGAATTAGCTATGATTTTTCTAAATTTAGCTAGAAAAATATCAGATTACCAAATGAATAGTATTTGAAGTTTTGAAATTTTCTCATTTGATGTTTTAATGATTCAGGCTTCTAGAATAGCTCAATTGGGTATTATATATGCTAATATACATGGAAAATTATATATGTAAGTAAGGTATGACATACCTGATATTTATTCAATCCCTTTGTCCTTGGCTGTCATTCTATGTCAGTTTGAGGCAAAAGAGGCTATGGAGAGGTGGGGAGTGCTTAAGAAAAGTTTGGGATGAAGATTTGTGGCTCCATTCATAAGTTTTCTGATCTTTCTCCTCTTTTATTGTTTTTATTACTTGGGTTGATGTATTTATGGTTTAAAGTTGTTGAATCTCTAGTACATCAAACCATGTGTAGCTAGATTTTCATTCTCCTAGGTTTATTTGGATCTTAATCATGGATTAGTGGCTATATTCTTCCTTTTTATTTGTGATTAATGTTATGTTTGTTTGATTTATTGTGGATTATTGCACTTTTGGTTGGTTGGCCCCAAATTATGAGGAGTTAGAGTTCTCTAATCAAGCTAGAGATAGGGACATTAGAGTAGACCATGCAATAAATATTATGGGATTGTGAAATTCACAATGATAGATTGAATAATTTGCTCATATGATAGAGATATACCTATGGGCCTCACAAAGTCACATTAGATTTGTGTTTGATGAAGCTAATTAACTAAGTTTGCAAGAGATTGTGAATTAGGTTAATTAGAAAGCTTCTTTGACATTAAGAGATGCTTTGAGGTAAATTTGAATCCTAGACTAACATATAATTTCATTGAAAGCAATTAAAGAGAGGATAATCAACCACTATGAAGTGCTGAAGTGAAGAATAATGCTAGGAGCCTCATTAACCCCATAATCACTATTAACTTCTAACCTTAATTTAGTTTATTTTACTCTTGTGCATTTTCTCTTGTTATTTGTATTGCTCAAATTAAACGAAAGTGCAATAATTAATACTCAACTAGGTTTTGGAACCAAATACTCATAGGAACAATACTCTACTCACTCTATATTACTTATTTTGACCCGTGTACTTTTGGTAGCTCAGTGGTGAACAGTCCCATACAAAGATTTTTTGCAATTACAACTTCTCAATGATAAATTTAAACTAAAAAATCAAAATAAATAAAAATGAAATTAAACTTTAAGGAAATGAAAAAGAAACAAATAATCAAACCCAGTCCATTTGAGCATCATTGTAATATCCTGAAATTTTATAAATAGCATGAAATGTAATGAGATATGAGAAAAACAGACCTACATAAATAGATGTGAAAAAGGGAAAAAAGGTCAAATTTCTGGTCAAGGAAATAAAATATAAAAACTACATTTTAAATCCTAGAAAAAGAATTTATTACACTTTAGTTCCTAGGAAAAATTACAATAAGAAACTGAAGATTTCAAAAGTTTCACTTTTGCCCCAATTTTAGGATTATTTTGAAATTATGCAAATTTTATGTCAAAACAAAGCTCATGACAAGTTGAACCCAATGATATAAAGCATTAAAGTTAACAAAATTTATGGAAAAAAATTTAGTACAAAACTTCAAAAAGTGCATAATACCCGGAAAAAGGGTATTGTGGACCCCACAAAAGACTGATAAAGTAAAAAATGGTATATGAGCCATACATTTGGACTAATTGGGATAGGATAGTATGGTAGATTTATATCCCAATATAGTTATAACCGATGTTTCAATAATAGTAAAATATACTACTAAAGTAGCTTTATTTGTTTAGACCAGTCTAGGATATATCTAGATAAATAAAAGCACAATATTTTTGGACCAAAATACCCTCAAATTCGTGCCCAACAAGCAGCACACGATGAAATTGCATTTATTTAATATTTACAAGAAGATTATAGAACATTAAGTAGCAAAATTCCATTGGTTGCATTTCTTTTTTATATATACTCCCTCTTATCCATGCTTTAGACAACATTTTGAAGGAAAGAATGAGTGAGTAGTTGGAAATAGTAAGGAAAGGAAGGAAGCACATAGAGAAGAGAAAGGAAAAAAAAGAGAGAAGAAACTCAAGGAAAAATTGGTAAGTAATTCTTCTCTTGATCTCTTATGATTTCCTTCAAATTCTTAAGTACTTTGAGGTTATTTCTTTGAGTTTCTTCCTTTCCTCTTGTGGTTTAGTTTCAGCCTTGACATACATTAAAGGGAGGAGGTGTTTTTATGCCATAAAGTTTAGGGAAAACAAGAGATTTAGTGAAAGAAACAAGTTTTGGAAAGCTTCAAGGCAAGAAATTGAAAAATCCATTTTCTCCCTCAAACCCCTGATTTTGACCAGCCTAGTATGATGAAAAGGAGTTGCATTTTTAAAGTTTTGATGTTAAAAAGGAGTTCCTTGGGTCCAAATTAGTAAAGATCAAGTATTGAATTCAAGAAAAAGTCAAAGATAAACTAAGTGAAATTTTAGGGTTTAGTGAAATTTTATATGACAACCCTTACTTGTAGTTGATTAAGTTGATATTTAGTGATGTTTTAAGACTTGTGGGTGTTCAAAAAAGCTAGTGGAAGCTTTAGTTCCAAGTGGAAAAGCAAAAGATTTCATAAGAGGTAGCTTAGTTCATTAATTGCTTTATGTTTTTCTATAATGTTTTTATAATGCAAATTATTTGCCATATTGTTCTTGTGATGATTTGTGACTGATTGTGTCTGTAAAATGAAAACGTTTGTTCCCCGGAATATTCATTTTATAAGAAAAAAACTGTGTCAAAATTTTTATTTGACAATATGATTCTTTGATAATTTTATGTGATTATATGTGAATTTTTGTCAAACTTGAATGACATAAATGCATTGAATGAGTTAGCTACTAAGATTCCCAAATCTCACTTTCCAAGTACTAACATAATAGGTTCAAGCAATAGTAATACCCCCAATGCTAGGAGTTATGAATTTTTAAAAATGGATAAAAAAAACTAGAAAAATAATTTTAATCAAATGAACAGTAAAAATTTAACAAAATTACTGTATGAATTTACTCAGTAAAGTTCGATTTTCATATTTTTTTCATGTGAAAAATGTTTTTACTATTTTTAGATTTTGAATTATCTTCATACGATTTTTTTTTTAATTTAGTTATAATTTTTCAAATTTCAACCAGAAAAATTGGGTTACCAAATTAATAGTGATTTAAAAATTTGAATTTTTCTTATTTGGTTTTTCAATGATTCAAACTCTTAAATTAGCTCATTTAAGTATTATATATGCTATTATATATGGAAAATAATATAAGAAAGTAAGGTATAACAATCATAACTTCCAAATCTAATTATATATATTGGTACCTTATAAGCAATATAAAAAAGACCAAAACTAGCTTCGCCCAATTAAAAATCTTTAGTAGTGACGAGTACTATGTTGAATTACAAGGAAAGGGATTGTGGGAAGGCCTGTATTCAATGAACTATTTATTTGAGAATGTTCATAACGTATGTGAGTGCTCTTCACTGACAATTCATCTACAAGAAAAATGCAAGAATTCTTATTTGATCTTGTGATCATATTTTTAATTACATATATATGTGCGAAAGAGAGAGAGAAGAGAGAGACTTTTCAAATAATAGTCAAATGAGGCCACTTTTTAATCCCAATAAAACTCTCAAACATTGAAATACCACATTTTGTTTCACTCTATTTTGTTCAAGATATTAAAAATCGAACCAATCATTAAACTGGATGAGACACCGATTCAAAGTTCAATAGTCAGATTTGGTCAGACCGGTTTTGAATAAATTGATATGTTTTAAATAATGTAGATGAAAAATATAAAAAAAAATATTTATTTATAATCACAAAATTAACATCCAATCTAGGATGAAAAGTAAATTTAATAATTTTTAATTATATATATCATATAGAAAATTAAAAATATTAGTAATAAGTTTTATGACCTAATAATAAAATCCAAACAAGTTAATATTCATATATAATTATATTTTAAATTCAAAATAGTTAATCGATATTCTATTTTCATATTATTTGTTAAATAAATTTATCATTATTAATACTTATGTATCATAATAACACTTATACAATATTATAATATAGAAAGAAAAAAATTTATATAAAAAATAATGCTACTTAGTGCTAAAAATAATATTATTTTATCTTAAAAATAAAAAATATTTAAAAAATTAAAAACAAAAAAGAAGTCAAACTAGTTTAAATCAGTTTTGTATCGATTTTTGACCGATTATTGATTAGTTCGTACCAATTTTGAAATTACTCTGTCTTCATCTGTGACTAAATCGGACTAGGCACTAGTTCCTGATCAAATTAGTCAAACCAATTGGTCCAGTCCGATTTTTGATACACTAATTTTGTTACATTTTATTATGTTTTATTAATGATTATTTCATTCCATTACATCATAAACTCCCAAGCATATGTTAAGAAATTTGATAAAGCATAATTAAAAAACTAATAATTTGGGGCCTATAATACTTCATTGGAATAATTGTGGGTTATAAAAGTTTAATATAATTAAAATCACATAATAATGTAGCAGTTACAATAATTAATGAATATAATAAAATATAACAAGTAAAGGGGTTATAAAATGAATATAATGAAACTCCAAACTCACAAATTGGTATAGTTACTATAACTAAATTTATTAAAATATAATTAATCCAAAAATAATTACTTTTGAAACACACATTTAAAACACAAATGTCTAACACAATCAACCATTTGACATATATTCACCTACTCACTACTAAGGCTTGACCAAATCAAAAGCATCAAGGATAATTTTGTACTACCTCTCACTTCTTGTTTTTCTTTTTTAATACATTGAGTGGTTGATTCAACTTCTCTTCTTTTCGTTAATGGTTTCTTCGCAAACAAGAACGTACATAGATTCAGTGCAATCAGTGAATTTTCAATCCAATCTTGTAAAACTAAATATGGCCCAAAATAATTCAATGCTGGGAAAAAGATTTCCTATATTCCTTTATTTCGATTTGTTGCTTATCATCACACACCATATAATCTAGTGCGCCAAGTTAAATAATGTCATTTTAAAAACTAAATCGTATGTGGCTCTATTCGTGTCAACCAATGGTCATTTTCCTTCTCTGGTTGTAATATATAAAGACCTTAACTTTAAGTCTGCACAAATTCTTCCTTATCCAAGATCTTCTTTTAATCATAAAATATGATTCCTTTCCCATGATTCTTACATGATTAACCTTTTCCTTTATTGTAGGTGTTCATAATGGCCAATAGATGTTTTTTAATTTGTTGTTGCAAGGTGATGTGTCACGGAATGAGTTATTCTCACCGTTTTTTTTTTCCTTTTGCTACAGAGTGATTCTTGCCCTAAAGTTTTGATCTTTGAAGCATTAATTAAATCCTTGTCCATCGATTTTGATCCATTGCAAATCAAGCGAATCACTCTCCTCAATTGTGTAAAGGGGAAATGAAAGTTATGGACTAAAATATTGAATTGATTCTAAAAACATATCTAAGCTTTGCAAAATGCCAATAATGAAGGTCCTTTACACATGCTCAAAGTTCCCAAATTAATTCTCACCATTGTGACTGTAACTGCTAGTTTCAAATATTGGCAAAAAAAAAAAAAATAAAACTGTTAGTTTCAAATAGTCGCAATAAAGTCATACAGTAAATAATGGAAACTCTTGCTAAATTCTCTAAAAAAATATTGAATTAATATCCACACTTAGTCTGCTAAATTTTTTTTACCAAAATAATCTTTAATACATAATGGAAACTTTGAGATACATTCTTAAAAATATTTAATTAATGTCCACAATCTTTCAGCTAATTTTTTTACCAAAATAATACTCCATTCCATTTTATTTATCACTTTGAGACTTTTTATCTCGACCAATAAAATCATTAAATAAATTGAAAAATAAAATTTAATGATATTTTATTAAAATATTCTTAATTTAAATTCTAATTAAAAAATAACTCATATTTCACCTGCCATTATTTTTAATAAAGGGTAAAAAAATAAAAAAATTATTAATGTTTCATTCATGATGTAAAATAATAGTTAAATTGAAGCATTTAGAATTTTCTGAAACGACTGATAAGATGAGACAGAAAATGCATTTAATAAATTACGGAAACTTGCAAGCTTTTCTTTCATACTTGTTTTTGTTGAAAGATTTACAAGAAAAATAATGGTACAAGTTGGCAAGACCGTATATTTTTTATGCATTTCTTGGCAATTAATTCAATGAGTGGGTCGTAGAAGAATCAAAAATAAATTATATTTCCTCACTTTCCACGTAGGTCACCTTGTCTTTTTGCTCATGGATGATCACTCAACCCTTTTCACGTGCACGGCTGGATCCCCTTGGCCTTGGCGTTTATTAATTCCAAATATATAATGGCAATAATCATTGGCCAATTGATGCTATAAATAATGGAAACTTGTGAGGTAAATTATTGCCTATCTCCACCGTTCCCATGGCTGAAACTGCTGCCACCTCCCTCGTAAAAAACCAATCAAATGTCGAGTCTGAGAACGAAGTTTGCGATGAAGAATTTCAAAAACTCAGCCAAGAAGGTAAGGAACTTCTTTTTTCTCTTCCCAAAGAGAAGGGTTGGGGCCGTTACCCATACGATTATCTGTACCAAGACATTTGGATTCCTCCACCTCTAATCCAAGCCATACGTTCTCTTCAAAGGCATTTTCAACCAAAAGACAATGATATTATTATCGCCTCCTTACCAAAATCTGGCACCACTTGGTTGAAAGCCCTTCTGTTTGCCATTGTGAATCGCAAAACTTTCCCTCCTCAAAATAATCATCCTTTGCTCATTTCCAATGCGCATGATCTTGTTCCATTCCTTGAGGTCAATCATTATGGAAATAACCAGATTCCTGATCTCTCTAACCTGCCTGAACCAAGACTTCTTAGCACACATGCTTCATTTAACCTATTGCCTGATTCCATTAAGAAGTCCAAATGCAAGATAATTTATATATGTCGTAACCCATTTGACCATTTTGTGTCATTTTGGCTTTTCATGGGTAAAATCAGACCACTATCGTTACCTAAATTATCACGCGACGAAGCATTTGATAGGTACTCCAAGGGGATCCATGGGTTTGGTCCATTTTGGACACATATGTTGAGTTATTGGAGAGAAAGCAAAGTGATGCCAAACAAGATTCTATTTTTAAAGTATGAGGATCTCAAAGGGGAAACCAGTTTCTACTTGAGAAAAGTGGCTGATTTCTTGGAATTACCATTCAACTCTGAGGAGGAAAGTAAAGGTATGATTGAAAACATAATTGAGCTCTGTAGCTTTGAGAAGATGACGGAATTGGAGGTAAACAAGACTGGAAAATTTCTGCAAAAGTATGAATACAAGCACTTCTTTAGGAAAGGTGAAGTAGGAGATTGGGTTAATTATTTTAGCCCTTCGATGGCAGAGAAGTTGTCCAAAGTGATAGAAGGGAAGTTGAGTGGATCTGGTCTTTCCTTTTAATTTCTTTTATGAACTAGTTGAACTATAAGCTTACAATACTTTCTTCCTTCTGAGATTATGCATCAAGTAATTTTCTTCCTTAAAGTAGTTAAGATGTAATCATTTGGATGAAATGTGTGTCATAATGTTCCCTGGTAGTGAAGACATGTATGCATCAGCTTTTCTCTCATTGGTATTGGGTTTAGTAAGAAACGGATTGCTCTTGTACTCTCTTTATTATTAATTTACTTTCATTTTGCATATGTTGCCTGTTGGGAAACCTTTTAAAATAGGAGGAGATGGTTTGCAAAGTTAGAGTTGAATTCAAGAGTTGGTTCCCCGTAAGGAAAGTTTTAAGCACTCCACAACACCCACTTGTAGCAGTGATTATCTTAAGTTCATTGTGCAAAATTAATATGGCATTAGAATCATTTTAATTACCATTTTATCGTTCACATATAAAAATAAAGATAAAATAAAAATAAAATAGAGAAAAAATTATTTATTTAGAAGGCAAACTTGACATAGAATCAAAGTTTAAGACTTACTATTTGTGATAGAGATAAAAGTCCATGTAGTTTGAGGTAGAAATGTGTGTTATTTGGTTGATATTTTTAAAGTAAAACTATATTCGTTGCAAAATACACTGCTACAATGAACCACCTTTTATGTCTTTTATTTTGGCCTATCTACATCTACATTGATTCTAAAAGGATATGACCATTATTGTTGAATAAAATTTAGTGGGATCTGTGATCCCATTTTTGCCAATTTTTATCTATATTTGTTTTGTTCACTTTGCAGGACATACCGGTTAATTACTCCATAACTCAAAATACATACAAGTAGTAATTTCTGAAGAGTTATATAGTTTTGGCCGAAATAAAAGAAGAGTAAAGACAAGTTAAATAGCATCTACTCTTTTCTTTTTGGCTACAGACCTATTCTATAGGAAAGCTAATGAACCAGCCAATTCATCTGGAATTAAAACTGATGAATCAACACTTGATCGGTCCGAAATTTAACTGAAAGCCGGGCTTCTATACAAATCAAAGTTCAGGCTACCCATAGAAAATTAAAGGGAACATTACAATTAAATACAACAGGAATTAAAAAATTATAGTTAGGTACCTTAAACATTGGTAATTACACAGAAGCACCACGGTACCTAAATGTAAATATGTTAACCATGCAAAAAGATGGTTCTAACCTTTGTGCCAGAATTTTTTTTAATTTTTACATCAATTTCTTTTAAAATAAATATATTCATTTGCAACTATTGCTCGATAATTCGCAATAGACTTTGGTAAATTTGCAGTAGATGTCAGTGAATTTGTAACTGAGGCGATGGTCGATCGTCAAAGGGGATCTCTCTGATGGTTGACTAGATCAGACACACTAACAACAAAAACTCTCAGTGAGCTATTGATTTGGTCGACCATTAAAGGGATCCCCTGTGATGATCCCTCTGATGATCAACCATCACGTATTTGTAACTAACATTTGATAATTTGCAACTAATAATTGACAATTTACAACTAACAGTCAGGGATTTGTTATTGATTATGATGCATTTGCAATTGACAATTCTGTTTGTTTAACTATCACACAATGATTTACAACTGAAAACAACATAACTTGATAGGTAATATCATCCCAAAAAAAAAATCACTCTACATACATTGCAACCGATACACATAAATTTGCAACTGTTATACCAAGAATTGCAATATATATTTTCAAGTAAAGATTAAAAAACAAATTCACACATGTTTGCAATAGATCTACATAAGGTTTCAACTAATTCGTCTATATTGATAACAAATCTAAATACATTTCTATTTTGTGAAAGTTGCCAACCATAGATCTACAATATTTTAGAACCAACAAACCAAAATTAAAAAAAAAAAAAAGAAGCTAGCAGCATCCTAAAAAAAGGAAGAACTCGCTAGAGAAGATGAACATGAGGCATTGACAGCAGAAGAGAAAAAAAAAAAAGGAGGGAGAAGCACCAATCTGCCTCATTCTTCTCTATACGCATGGATCTTTGCTTTGGCTTATGCTATAACAGGATTTTGTATTGCCGATAGATTCTTCAACTCCGTTAATGGATCTGCTTTATTCTTCTTCATATGTATCGACATTGTTGGGTCTCAGATTCATGCTCAGTTCTGATCAAAGAGGAAGGCCCAATTCTAATTAAAGAGAAAGGTATAACACCCTACCTCCTGAGACCTCCTGACTTGACCAAAAACTTAAAAATTCAACCAAACACAACCCCGACATCTCAAAATGGCTTTCCAAAACTTCAGAACAATGGAAACAAACCTCAAAAACTGGGCTAGGGCTGCAACCACTAAAGTACCATTACGGCTCCGGTCTCCCCTATTTTGCATACGTTTCTGCCTCCTCTGGCACCGCGGCCTGGACTCTGGAGCTGCGATGCCCCATGCTGGTTTCCATACCAGCAAAAACTCTACACTTAGGGCGGACTTCTAACGTACATAACTTTATACTCCGACCTCCAATTGACCTGATTCCAACTCCTACAAGTCAATCTAATCTCAATCTAGCCATGGATACCACTTTCACCTCAGTCTAGCTTTGTATGGAGATTCTAGACCCTTGATACCGTTTTGGCCACTTATTGACCAAAACTTACTACTAACCACCTCCAATTGCCACCAAAGGCAAATGGTTACTCAAAGACCATTCATACAGGTCCAAAACCCCCAAACCAACTTGTCCAAAGAGGTTTCCCCCCAAAGGAACCATTCCTTCAAGATTTGACCCCTTGGAACTCCTACCTGACAAATGGGCTACAAGCCCCAAAACACACCAACTAGGCCCAAAACCGCTTTGGGCTCATAAACACCAACATACTGATTCCTTAACATCTAAAACCATGTAACCATGCATACAACATCCATACAATCCATATTCATAACCATACATTCATTACAAACCATTCTATCTTACTTGGCATAAGATACATTATCCAATTTACAAATACTACATAGACTATTCCCACACACGTAACTACTCCCACATCTTCTCCTGACTAGTGCCAGAACCGTCACCTGAAAGGTTAGTTCATGGGAGAGGGGTGTGAGAGAATGTCTTAGTAACCAGGGACAACCACACACACATATATATGCATATATCTCATGCAACTCATGAATGAAATATGAAATGAATGATATGCATGTCTCCCTCACACACAGCTAGAACCACGGACTATCGTCATAACAGGACATTTCATATTGATAACTCCATTCCAACAGTCAGTGAAGACTGATTCTGGGATATTACCAAGCTTACCTTACACTAATGCAACCCGGCCAAAGGTCACACTAGTGCTCGGACTGTGGCTTTCCTTTCCCTTGATCACCTCAAATTGGTGGTGATTTAAGGAAGGTACAGTCTACTGCCGCCTGGCTCTCCTGGCCATAGGGGAGGATTTAGCGATAAGGATCCCATCCTTATCCTCCCTAATCATATCTCATATCATCATATTTCATATCATCATATATCATATCATATCGTCATCACCACCCAATCCACAATATATCACAATCTCACAATGTCATTTGGTGATGCTCATGTATCATCATATCACAATATCATGTATGTATCATGTCATGTCATATCAATATCATCATCATAATCATCATAGTCATCAAAATCATCGTCTAGCTGTGTACATACCACTATATATATAGAAAATAGTACACACAAATATATCAATATTGTGGTATGAAAGAAACATGCATATACACACAAATATACATACTACCATACAATACAATACAAACAAACACCCGGTTACCTTAGGTTATCAATATCACGCTCACACGGGTTCCACAAGCTTTCTTGAACGCTAATCTCATGACTAGCCTTCTCCGAGTAGGCAAACAACCTTAACAATACCATAATACCTTCATTAACCACATATACCAATAATCAAACATCACAATTCAACCATTTTAGGCCTAACCCAAGGTTCCAACACCCCTTTCATGCATCATTAAGCTTCTATGAACCATTCAAATATTACGCAATTCCATACAACTCGGATTTCTCATACTCTCAACCAAGAACAACCTAGGATCAAGCTCTAAACACATATAATCCTTTCAAAACTCACACCCAAGCAACAAGAAAACCACAACATACTACATTAACCCCATTTCATCCATTTCAATTAGTGGATTTCTTCCCAAACCGGAAATCCTGGCATATAACCGAAAAACCCCAAAATTCAACTGTAGAAAATGGAAAGAGAGGAGTAGAAATCACTTACCAACTTGAATCCAAGCTTCCAAGGTTCGAAAATCGCTCCTAGATGCTGAAAAACTCGAACCCTAGTAGAGCTCCCTCGGTTCTCCTCTGTTTCTTTCTTTCCCGATCGGTCAAAATAATCCATATTTAAACAAAAATCCCGAATCTCACTACAGCTCCACCAATTTCAGTTGAAACAACGCCACTGGACACGCTCTCACCACGGCCGCTCTGCTTCAAGCCATGGTGTGGAGCTCTATTTTCCTCCACTTGAGCCTTCCTCCGCCTTGTTTCCTCCATGCTGCACATAATGCTAAGAAAGATATCATGAGGGGTGTTACAAAAGGAGGGGGAACAGAGGAGGGATGACATTGTTTTGATCAGCAAAGGAAATGAGGGATGGCCTGGTGAGGAAGAGGAAGGAGGAGGGACAAAGGAGATGAAAGGAGGAGAAGTTGGTGTTAAATCAGAAGTTTTAATAATTCCAAACAATTAGAGCTTGGAAGGAGAATATTAAAGGAGTGCAAAAGCATAAGAGTGAAGAAATCCAAATGGAAAACATGTGAAGATTTAGTTAGGATTTCTCACAATATACATAGGGTAAAAGGCTTTGATTATTACTTATTTATGTTCCCACAGCATTTAAACAAATGTTTTCATAGTAATCCTTTGTTAGCATATGTTAAATTTGGAAAACACTTACTAACAGACGAACTTTGCTATTGCTTCCTATGTATTTTGTGCAAAATTCAAACTTTACTTTCACTGAAATTCGAAGTTCCTGAGTTATCATCTTGATAGATGAATTTCAAGTTCTGAAATTCAAATTTTGAGTTAAGCATAGTTACTAAGATGTGCAAAACTTGTCTGAAGTTTAGTCAAAATTTGAGTGTTACTAAGGTGCATAAAGAGTTTAGAGTCACTCCCTATGACAGATGAATTTTTTATTTCAAAATTTGAATTTTGAAATAAGAACTTGTAAGTCTCATTAGAGCCTGTCTCTAACAGATAAACTTTGAAGTGCAAAATTCAAATTTCATAAATCTATAAATAGAACTTCATTTGAAGTTGTGGAAAACAATTTTCTGTTGTACACACTGAAACTTTGCTTAATTCATTAGTAAAGCCTTTTCACTCTCATACTTCATTTATTATACTTCAACTATCAAATCTACTCTAAATTAGAAAGTTTTCTTTCTATGTAATATCTTTTCTTCATCTGGAAGAAGGATATCTTGTGAGGAGATTCACAAGGAAATTGGGGAAACACTTTGTAAAAGTGCAGAGTATAGATTTTGAGAGCTCTTAGAACAGAGCATAAGGCTGTACTGAGGCATTGCAAGAAGCCTGTTGAATTCTTGCAAATAGTGGAAATCTTAAGTGGTGACACTTGGGGACTAGACGTAAGTCAAGAGGATCAAATCAAACCAGGATAAGTTTCTAAGTCCCTTCCTCCTTTATCTTGTATTTACTTTCATTATTCATTGCACTCTGTTTTTCTACAAACTTTTGTTTTCACTGTGTAATTACATTTTTGCAAAAAAAGATTTAAGCTTCCCAATTCACCCCCTCTTGGGAAGCCAGTTATTCTAATAAGTGATATCAGAACCTGAACTCTAAACTAAAAGATTTAACTATCCAAGAGAATATATGGCTGGCTTTGGAGAAAACATTTTACCTGAAGGAAACAACACCAACAGATCTCTAAGCTTCAATGGAGAACACTATGAATATTGGAAAGTAAGGATGCAGATATATCTTCAGTCCATAGATCTGGATATCTGGTCAATTATCCAGAAAAGTAACTTTGTCCCAATGAAGATACATGATAATGTAAAGTACAAAGAAAAGCCTAAGGTGGAGTGGAATAATAAAGATAGGAGAAGAGTTTTGCTTAACTACAAAGCAAAAAAAAGCCTGGTCAGTGCTCTTAATTAGGACAAATTTTATAGAGTCTCCCAAAGTTCCACAGCCAAAGGAATATAGGATACTCTGGAAATTGCCCATGAAAGAACAACTAGAGCAGGAGAAAACAAATTAAACTTTTACATTTGTGAGTATGAAAGCTTAGGATGAAGAAAGGTGAAAGCATCAAAGATTTACAAAAGAGGTTTGCCCTCATTGTGAATCAACAAAAGAGTCTTGGCAAGGAATATACTCAACCAGAAAAAGTCAGAAAAATCCTCAAAGCTTTACCTATCAAATGGCAACCAAAAGTAACAGCCATAAAAGAAGCCAGAGGAGAATTAATGGCTTCTATTATAGCTCTCTTCGACAGCCTTGAAGAATATGAGGGCAAGATGAAAGCTCTCAAAGATGCAGGATAAGAAAAAAAGAAGAAAAGTCTGGCATTGAAAGCTGTAGAAGAAGAAGAAAAGGATTCTGATGAAGAAGAACTGGATGAAGAAATTCTAGCTATACTAGTCAGAAAATTGGGAAGATCTTATAGCAAGAAGTTCTTCAAGAAAGAAGCAGCAATGGACAACTAAAGAGAAACTAAAAAGCCTATCACCTATTGTGAATGCAAGAAGTAAGGGCACATTAAATGAGAATACCCACAATTCTTGAAAAAACAGGAAAAAGAAAATAAAGTTGATAAAAAAGGCAAAAAGGAGAAGGCTTACATCTCATTAATCTGGGGTAACAACTCAAATGAAGAGGATGAAGATGAGGAAGACATTGTTAACATCTGTCTAATGGCACATGCGGTAGAAGAAGCTTGGAATCCATCTGATAGTGAGCATAAAGATGAGGTAAATGATTCTGACCTATCTTATTCTGAACTACTTAATGCATTTCATGATCTGCATGATTAATTCACTAAAACTGCAAAAGAACTAAAACTAGCTAAGAAAAAGATTAGTAAGCTTGAATTAGATTGCAAAATGCTTGACATTGCATTTCAACATAAGGTTGAATCTGCCTGTTGTGCATCATGTATCAAGCTAAAGAAAAACAATGAATATCTTCTCAAAAATCTGGCTAATCTGACAAAAGGTAAAGACATGCTGTATGTATTGCTAAATAGTCAAAGGATTGCACAAGGTAAAGCTGGTATTGGCTATGACCCTTGTACAGTCAAGGAAAAGAACAAGAAAAATCAAAATTTATATATGAGACGTTTTGTACATGCAGAAGGGTATAAGAAGAAATGTAACTCTTTAAAAACTATTGAAACTTATACCTAATCCAGATATGTGAAACAAAAATACTATCTGCATTGCTTGTTTTCTGCTTCTCAATCCAATAGTCTCTTTATCACCTGCCACTTCTGTAATAAGAAGGGACACATTTCTAGTTCATGTTCCTTAAGGAAAAATGAACTTGGTAAAAAGGTAGAATGGGTTCCCAAAAAGTACACCTATACTAAGGGAAAATGCTACTAACAAAAAAGGACCTAAACAGACTTGGGTACCTAAGAAGAAAGACTAAAATTTGTTTTGCACGTATGTTTTAGTGCTAGCAAGAACAACAAATAGTACATGGATAATGCATGCTCAAGACATATGACTGATGATAAGGAGAAGTTCATCACCCTCAAAGACAAAAAATGAGGAAAAGTGACCTTTGAAGGTAACTAATATAGCAAAGTAGTTGGCATTGGTATTGTGGGTAAAAATCTAGAAACATCCATAGAAAATGTGTTATTTGTAGTCGGTCTTAACCATAACTTGCTGAGTGTAAGTCAAACCTATGATAAAGGAAATTGGGTACTGTTTGACTCAAAAATTCTGTTTAGTCATAAAAAAAAAGTGATTGCAAGGTTATCCTTAGAGCTCAAAGGGATAGTAACTACTATACCATTGATTCAAATGAACTTCCCACTTTAGATTCTGTATGCTTGATTAGTAAAGATAATGATAGTTGGTTATGGCATAGAAGGCTAACATATGTTAACATGAACCAACCCAAGATTTCTTTTGAAAAGGATAGAAAATGTGATTCTTGTCTTAAAGGAAAGCAATCTAAGTCCTTCTTCAAATTTAAAAATGTCATCTTTACATCTAGACCACTACAGTTGATAATATGTATTTAATTGGTCCATCTAGAGTGAAAAGCATTGGTGGAAATTTGTATGTGTTAGTAATTGCAGATGACTATTCTAGACTCACTTGGACTTTATTCCTATTCTCTAAAGATGAAACATTTGATGCATTTGTATCCTTAGCCAAGAAAGTGTAAAATGAGAAAGGTATTTCTATTATGTTTATCAGGTCTGACTATGGAGGAGAATTCAAAAATTCAAGCTTCTTGGAGTACTGTAAGGAACATGGAATTAATCACAACTTCTCAACTCCAAAAACCCCCCAGCAGAATGGGGGAGTAGAAAAGAAGAATAAAACCTTGGGAGAAATGGCAAGAGCAATGCTGAATGAGAAAGAACTTTCTCAATACTTCTGGGCTGATGCAGAAAATACAGCAAGTTACATCATCAATAGAGCTTACATCAAACCAATCTTGGAAAAGACACCTTATGAACTCTACAAAGGAAGGAAACTAAATCTCTTACACCTACACGTGTTTCATCCACAATAATGGAGAAAAGAAACTCGATAAGTTTGGTACCAAATCAGATGAATGTATATTTCCTAGCTATTCTAATAGAAGTAAAGCATATAGGGTATTTAACAAAAAGTCTAGGACCATAGAAAAATCTATGCATGTAGTTTTCTTTGAAACTGAAACTATTTTTAAATCTGCCTTAGATGAGGAAGAACTGATTTCTAACTTCAAAAACATGAACATCTCTGAGAAAGATAAAACTAAACCTCCAAAAATATCAGAATCTACTGACGTAGAGGAAGCTATTCAGGAGAAAGATACGGAATTTGAACATAATGAAGAAATTTCTTAAGAATCCCCTAGAGCTTGGAGATATCAAAGGAGTTATCCTATATATCAAGTGATTGAGTATGTTCAAAAGAATGTTAAAACCAGAAGACAACTTAGGGATTAAATGAATAACTGTGCATTTATCTCTCAAATTGAACCTAAATGTACTGAATAAGCTTTAATAGATGAATATTGGATATTAGCTATGCAAGAAGAACTGAATCAATTTGAAATGAACCAAGTTTAGGATTTAGTGCCTATGCCTAAGGATCATCCAATTATTGGAACCAAATGGGTGTTTAGAAACAAACTTGATGAATCTGGAGTAATAACTAGAAGTAATGCTAGGTTGATAGCTAAAGGATATAATCAAGAGGAAGGCATAGATTATGAGGAAACTTTTGCTCCAATTGCAAGATTTGAAGCAATAAGAATTCTCCTAATCTATGCTTGTATAAAAGATATAATATTATATCAAATGGATGTAACAAGTGCCTTTCTGAATGGGTATATCATGGAAGAAGTTTATGTTGACCAACCTCCAAGCTTTGAGGACTCAACAAAACTAGATCATGTATATAAACTGAAAAAAAGCTCTTTATGGTTTAAAATAGGCACCTAGAGCATGGTATAAAGGACTAAGTAACTTCTTAATTGAAAAGAGATTTAATAGAGGCAAAGTTAATACAACTCTGTTTACTAAAAAGAAAAACAAAGATTTGCTGATTATTCAAATTTATGTTGATGATATCATATTTGGAGCTACTAATAAATCTCTGTGCAAGAATTTTTCTAAGTTAATGCAGAGTGAAATTGAGATGTCAATGATGGGAGATCCCAACTTTTTTCTTGGATTGCAAATCAAACAATGTGATGACGGCATCTTTCTCAATCAATCCAAGTACTTAAAAGAGATGCTAAAGAAGTTTGAAATGGAAAATGCTAAATCAATGGGAACTCCAATGGTTACTGCCACAAAGCTTGACATGGATGATAGAGGAAAACCATTTGATATAACTCAATATAGGAGAATGATTGGTTCCTTATTGTACCTAACAGTTAGAAGACCTGACATCATGTTCAGTGTCTACATGTGTGATAAGTTCCAATCATGTCCCAAAGAGTCTCATGCAACGGGGGTGAAAAGAATATTCAAATATCTAATTGGAACATCATAGATGAGATTCTGGTATCCAAAGGGCAATGGAGAAGAGCTCATAGGATATACTAATGCTGACTTTGCTGGATCCAAGATTGATAGAAAAGGCACTAGTGACATATGCCAATTTCTGGGAGGTCTCTGGTCTCATGGTTTAGCATGAAGCATAACAATGTGGCTCTCTCCATAGTAGAAGCTGAATACATAGCTGCTAGAAGCTACTGTGCACAAATTCTTTGAATGAAGTAGCAACTTGAAGACCTTGAAATTAAAATAAAAGAAATACCTATAAGATGTGATAATTAAAGTGCCATCAACATCACAAAGAATCTAGTGATGCATTCAAGGACTAAGCACATTAAGGTCAGACATCATTTTATTAGGGACCATGTCTTGAAAAGGGCCATCACGTTGGAATTTGTCCCCACTAAAGATCGGATTGCAGATATCTTGACCAAACCACTTCTAAAGGACAAATATTGCAAAATCAAAAGAGAATTGAGAATGGTAAATCCCAATGAACTATAAGCTAACTTCTAACCAAATCTATTTACTTTTTGAAATTAATTTGTTAAGACTTGCACTAACTTAAACTTCAGAGTATCTTTAAGATGTTTTGCAGGTACTCCTCATAAGCTTAAATGATAGAAAAATCAATATAACGAAGTATATCAGACCTGCTTAGTCAACAACTACTGAAGAAGACTTGGAAATTCAAATGTCCAACATATATCTATGAGTTCAATATTATAAAATTCGTATTTTGGATGCTTTTAGGCGAATTTCCATACTCTATTATGTTTTAAATGAGTTGGCATGCTTAAAATTTGAACTCAAGTGCTTAACAAACTTATTTCAGTGCTTTACATGTTGTTCTAGCATTTTTAATTCATTCAAAATTTATCTGTTGCTTAATGGAAATTTGAATTTTGATGTTGGTACGAGTGTTAGCTGTGTTCAAGTGTCAACATTCGAATTTAATGATTCAAAATTTGCATTTCAAAAATTTCTTCACAAAGTCTCAAAATTCAAATTTTGAATCCTAAAGTTCATCTATTGAACGTCTCTTACTTGTTTGCCTTATATTGAAACCTCAAAATTCGTACTTTGATGACTCAAAATTTGTTTGTTGAAGAGTATGTCAATACTAAACCTCTGATAGACAAACTTCAAGGATGAAAATCCATCTATTAGACAGCTTCTCTAAATTGAGTAAGCAACAAAATTACACAAAATTCAAATTTTGGGCACCAAAATTCATCTGTTGAACAGTTATATAAGCTAATCCAAAGGGTCACACCCTAAACAAATGCAACTCTATTCGTCTCTCTCTCAAAGCTGTTCATCTTTGCTCTTAATTTCTCATCAATTCCTTTAGTTAAACTTCATTTCCCACCGATTAAACTTCTACCCAAGCCTTATAAACCCCTTCTGAGCATCTTTTGACTCTAATCTATCATGAAAATGGCAAGAGTCAAAAATCCCAAAGTTGGGAAGGAGCAGGCTAGGCCAAAATGTGTAACCAAATCTCAGTATGCTTTTAAAGAAGGAGAAACCCAAAAGAGGAAAGCCGAATCTAGCAAACGAACTCTATCTAAGAAGTAGAAAACAACACCTAAGGCTGAATCAAAGAAACCAGCCCCTATTGTCCCTGCTTCCAACACCAAGTCAAAGAAACTATAGTTAAATACAGAGTCTCTCTAAAGTTCTAACGAAATCTTGGAAGAATACACCACAAAATTTGTGAGCAAGAAGGTAATAACTCCTCATTACACCAACTTGGAAGATTTTTTTGTTTCCAACAATTTTGACGCTGGGATTTGGATGAGCAAGTATAGGAACCTATTGGAAATTAAGGAAAAGTATGATGATAAGGTGATTAAGACATAGTATGCTGCTTTAACATATAATAACAAAAAGAGAAAGTACCAAGTGACACTTAGATCTAGGACTCTATTGTTATCTGATAAGACCATTAATGAAGTTTTGGAGATCCCTGGACAAGAGGGATTCAAGATTGATCTCTCCACCTCTAAATACATGGATGAGGATGAAAATATAGATGAGGAAAGTGAAGAATTTCTAAACCACAAGAAAAGCACTATCTTGAATACTCTCTTTAGATGATGTGAGAATATGCCTCCTCTAAAACTTGTGAAGCCCTCTGATTTAAGTGTACAAGCTAGAGTCCTTCACTACATAGTGTCAAGGATCATCTTCAATAAGGGAAGAAGTTTTAACTTGATCACCAGGGCTGAGGCTCACGTGATGACTGCCCTGATACGAGGGAAACTACTGAATTTGGGTCACATCATCTTCCAAAGAATGATCAAAGCAAGAGACCAAAGAAGAGACTCCACCTTGCCCTATGCCTCCATCATTACTAAAATGCTCCAAAATACTAAGATTCAGCACCTAGAGAAAGGCAAAGGAAAGCCAACTGAAGTATTCAAAGAACAAGAGTTGATGAGGATAAGGATAAAAAGACAGGAAGGAAGGTGGATTGGTAAATGAGCAGGAAAATCCAAAGATCTTTTCTATGAAGGAAGACACTCAGAGCAGCAAGAAGGCACTTTTGAAACAATTCCAAACATTCAGTCTTCACCACAACCAACCCAACCTGTTTCTCCTTAACCTCAGCCTACTCAGCCACTTCAACCATCCACTTGGGCCAAACCCAACATAGTTACTGAATTGTATAATAGCATGTCTGCATTAATATTAAACATCAGAGAAGAACAAAATGACTGATCTAGCCAAGAATCTGAAGGTGATTGCTGATGCCTATGAAGACATTAGAAACTCTATCTCTACCACATTAGCACCACCTCAACCTAGAACCTCAGACCCTACCAAATCTGTCTCTCTTGAACCTTCTAGTCCTTTTGAGTTCAAATCCATTGAGGCTACTACTACAAATGTTGTTATTAAGGCATTTGGCACTGCTACTACTCCATAGGCTTCAAGCAATGAAACAAGTCTTGGTCCACTTTTGGACCATGTCATGGAGGAATAAGCCACTCAAGAAGAAGGCACTCATGAACCAGTGATGGAGGACATTGCTCAAGAGTTAATTCTGTCATCACAGGAAACTGAGCAAATGGAGAAACTAGTTGCAGCTATCACCTCTACACCAATCATCCAAGCTACCCTAAATGAGGAAAGAGGCATCCTATCTTATGTGAATATTGATGCTATTGCACATGATGCAATAGTACAAGCTCAAAAGAAAAGGCCCGATGAAATGTTTGCTCCACCTGCTTCTCAACCATCACTTTCTGAATATGATCTCTTAGAGGAGCAAAGAGCTAGATTGGCAAACTCACGAAGGGAAATGAAAGAGCTTCTCTCTGTATCTAATGATGAAATTGATAAAGAATCAGTTCCTCTTCCTCATATACCCTCCTCAATGCCATTCATTCATGTCCCTCTTTAAGCTATTCCCATGTCTTAGATTCCTTATCCCTCTGTACAAGCCCCTCTATCTGATGATGCCAAAAAGGGGGAGAAGAAAGATAAGTGGGAATGGTCAAACTGGCAAAGTTGCAGCTGGACAATCTAAAGCTAGGCAGTTAGGCAAGACATTTGGCAAGTAGAAGATTAAGCTCAAGGCCAGAAAGGAATAGCAAGATAAAGAACCTTAGGGCTTAGGTCTTAGGATTGTGTTTGTACCTTGCCCATGTTAAGTTTGTGAACTTGCATTTGAAATTTCATTTCTGTTCAAAATTTGTGATTCTATACTCATGTTGAACTTGGTTGAATTTAATTGAAATCTAGTATTAAACTTATAAGTCAATGCAATGTGTTTTTCATATTTCCCTTTTATTCTCCTACACTCTTAGATCTAAAACATGTACTATATATATATATTTGGATTTTAATGCATATGTTGAAGGGGAGCTCTTGGAAGCATACGTAAGTACTAATCCAATTTGCAAGTTATTTTGTTATCATCAAAAAGGGGCTGAATGCTGAATCAAAAGTTTTGATTATTCCAAACAACTAGAGCTTGGAACGAGAATATCAAAGGAGTGCAGAAGCATAAGAGTAGAGAAATCCAAATGGAAAACGTGTGAAGATTTAGTTATTAGGATTTTTCATAATGTACATAGGGTAAAAGGCTTTGATTATTACTTATTTATGTTCCCACAGTATTTAAACAAATGTTTTCACAGTAATTCTATGTTAGCATATGTTAGATTTGGAAAACACTGACTAACGGATGAACTTTGTTGTTGATTCCTATGTATTTTGTGTAAAATTTGAACTTTGTTTTCACTGAAATTCAAAGTTCTAGAATTATCATCTCTGATAAATGGATTTCAAGTTCTGAAATTCAAATTTCGAGTTAAACATAGTTACTAAAATGTGCCAAATTTATCTAAAGTCTAGTCAAAATTTGAGTGTTATTAAAGTGCATAAAGAGTTTAGAGTCACTCCCACTGATAGACAAATTTTTTTATTTCAAAATTCAAATTGTGAAATAAGAACTTGTAAGTCTCATTAGAGCTTGTCTTTAACAAACGAACTTTGAAGTGCAAAATTCAAATTTCACAAAGCATAACTTTTATGCCATGTTAAGCAAGCCTCTGACAGATGAATTTTAGTTTCTAAAATTCAAATTTTGAGTGCACTATAAAAATAGGATACAACTGTTTATACTCAACAGATACACTTTTGATATGAAAATTCATACATTCTAACATAGAATATATTTGACAAATTCAAAATTTGAATTTCACTCTTGAATTGATGAATTTTAGAAGTTCAATGTTGAAGTCCTTAGCTTTTGGTCTTTGTGAAATTTATTTGTTGACACCCAAAATTCGAATTTCAGTGTGTCAGACGCATTAAATGCAGTTGGTGAACAGCTAATTTTTCAGAGTAACCATTGGTTAATATCTCTATTGGCTAGATCTTGTGTCTAACAACTAGTTAAGTCATAAATCTATAAATAGAACTTCATTTGAAGTTATAGAAAATAATTTTATGCTATACAAACTGAAACTTTGTTGAATTCATTACTCAAACCATTTTCACTCTCAGACTTCATTTATTATACTCCAACTGTCATATCTAGTCTAAATTAGAGAGTTTTCTTTCTGTGTAATATATTTTCTTCATCTGGAAGGAGGATATCTTGTGAGAGGATTCACAAGGGAATTGGGGAAATATTTTGTAAGACTGCAGAGTGTAGATTTTGAGAGCTCTTGAATAGAGCATAAGGTTATACTGAGGTATTGTAAGGAGCCCGTTGAATTCTTGCAAATAGTGAAAATCTCAAGTGATGACTTGAGGATTAGACATAGGCCAAAAGGATCAGACCAAATCAGGATAAATTTATAAGCCCCTTCCTCCTTTCTCTTGTATTTACTTTCATTATTCATTGCACTCTGTTTTTCTGTAAACTTTTGCTTTCACTGTGTAATTAAGTTTTTATAGAAAATTTTTACGCTTCCCAATTCACCCCCTCTTTTGAAGCCAACTATTCCAATAGTTGGTAGAGGAGGAGAGGAAGAAAGAGAAAGAGGGAGAAAATGGGAGGGAGAAGGGAGGAAAGGGGAAAAAGATTGAGGGTAAAATTATCTTTTTGCACAATCAAAATATTTACACTTAAGTACCTCGGAACTTTTGTGTAATTATGAATGTTTAAGGTACTATCTGTAATTTTTTTTATTTTTATGGTATTTAACTGTAATTTCTCAAAATTAAATGGTTCCAGCTCAAAAATTAGTTTGAAAACTTTGGGCATCCAGAAGGTCAAATTTGAGGCCCACTAAGAATCCTAAAGTATTCGATCCATGCCCATCATGTCAACCAAGTTTACATTTGGTTGGAATGAATCTTTACTGTGCGAAAAGGATTGGAATGAAGATTTCCATTGTAGTGTGTTTGGTAGGATGATCCTTGGCCCACATTCCTTTCCCAGTAATTGCAATGCTTATTCGAGCTTGAGTTGAAATAATCATTCAAGCTGAAGCATGATGGAATGAGCCTAATTCCTAGAATGACACGAGAAAAGACGTAAACACCCACCACATTTTTTCGTGATGCTTTAGTTGTCCCATGTAAAAGACGTAACCACACTTTCACATAATCATTCCTGGTACTTATTTTCTTTTTTGGCCAGTTTCCTAATTTTGCTCCAAACAAAGCACACTAATATTAATGTTACATAAAATACAAGTCAAACAACAAATCAATCACTTTCTAACTTAATTTCGATGAGAGATTCCATTCATATTTTTTAACCTAAATAATACTTTCATAACATTGATAACAAATCACAAACACCAACAATAGTTTAGTTGAGTTGTAAAGAACTCAATATTTTTTAAGTTTCGAGTTTAAACCTTGTGTATGAAATAATTATAACAAAAAGGTTATTCCTATTTAAATCTTGCAATGCTCAAATTTTAGTCAGTAATAACAGATACTAGATAATTATTAAAAAAATGCAAATTGCTTACATAACAGTTTTAAATAGTTTGAATTTGAATTTAAATAAAATATCGGTTCAGGATTAATTCAAATTTAATATGTAATGAGATTTATAATGAAATTATAGGTCTAATATTATGAAAAGATAACCCATCTATCATAGGTAAAAAATCTAGTTCCAAATGATTAACGCCATGGCTCAGCGACCAAAGCCATCTGAAGAAACATAGGTCTTACCTCCATGCTGTCGAGAAAGACTACACGCACTCCTTCAGTTCAATAGACATAGAGCCACATGAACTTCACCCAAATTCCGAAATACTAAATTTGTTTCTTCACATGGCCGCAGGAAAGTGCGGATGTCCCAGCAGATCTTCCAACTCGTTTACCGCAGATATAAATGTCTATTTTGCAAGTTATGTTTATTTTGAAATTCAATATTTCTTTTATATATATAACCATTTGATATTTGGTACTATTTATTCAAATTCAACTATTGTGAGGCTTAAACAGAGATAAATTTTCCAATATAAATAAATTAAATATTCTAATCACATTTATCATACATGAGACATACAAACATAAGTTGAAGGATTTTTTTTCAAAAATTTAAATAAACGTGTCAACATGAAAGCAATGTCAGTTGGATTGTGTAATTGATGATTAATATGATTGGGGAAAAATCATATAAAAGTTCTTCAAAAAATAAGCAATTCTGACCAACTAAATTGGTGAATTGTTATAAAAGCAAACGTTTATCAATATTATATCAGGAGAGTTACATTTTAATGTATACCATGGAACTTTATTACGATTTGATGCATCAAGAGAGACAAATGACATTTCAATCCCTATAGATATATATATATATATATATATTTTTCTAGTTTTACAGGAAATTTACGAAAATGCCCTTAGGGTGAAATGAAAAAGAGAGAGGCGAAGTGTGAACACCCCATTTTGTCTGGACATTTTACAAAAAATAATGAAATAAAATAAAATAAAAACTACAATAATAATAATTAAAAAAAAAAGAAGAAGAAAGGAAATAAAAAAAACTAATTGATAAAAATAAAACTAAAACTAAAAAAAATTAATAAAAAAAGGAAGCAGCAGACACCGAAAGCAAAAGCTGCAGGAACTGAGGACTGGAAAAAAAGAAAGAAAGAAAGAGGGAGTGAGGCCGAGAAAAAAGAAACTGAGGGTGCAGCGTGACAGGAAAAGAAGAGGACCGAGAAAGTAGAGCAAGAAACCAGAGGGAGCAGACACGCTGGCACAGGGGGAGGCCGAGCACGAAACTGGAAAAGACAGAAGAAAAGGCACGGGATGAAAAGACAAAGAAAGAGCCGAAACTGAAAAAGAGAAAGCAGAGGGAGACGGGCACGGTTGAAAAGGACCAAGGAAGCAGAGCACACCTGAAGGAACAGCAGGCACGAAAAGAAAAAAGAAACAGAGGGGGCAACAGGGAACCGAGAAAGAAAAGAGAAAACAGAGGAAGCAGTCGTGAAAGCAGACTGAGGTGTACATGAAAGAGAAACTGAGGACCACACGCTCGGGTTTCTTCTCCAAGCACCGCGGAGAGCTCTATAAAAGGGGGAGGGATCTTCTGTAAAAAAGAGAGAGGACCGAGTCACCGAGGCCGAGAGCTCACGCAAAGAACAAACCGAAAGCTGCGAGTGACCGGGACCGAGAAAAACATGGGATCTTCAGAGAGCCAGGAATCACTGAGAAACCAGAGCAGGGAGCCGAGCACGAAAGAAGTAAAGCAGAAGCTGATTGTGAGCTATTGTGACTGGGGTGGAAGTAGCAGAGGAATAAGGTACTCTTCTCATAATTATAGATTTGAAAATTTGTTTTGCCTTTTAGTTAGGGGTTTATTTATCCGTATCATTTTGTGCAAACTTAATTGAGAGGGTGATTTTATGTACTGCTGTATTGGTTATATTGCTCTCATTATCTGTTTCTTTCATTTGAGGACTATTAACTTTGATATACTTTTATGATATTTGGTCTTCAATAACAATTATGTAATTTATGAGCCATGCTCATTTCACCTAAAGTTTATTATTTTTTTTGGACCAAAACCAAATGTTTATTGTTTTTTATTTCAATGGCTTTGAGCCGAAGAATGAACTTGAAAATTATGAATAATCCCTGGGTTTTGTTGCAAAGTTCCTCTTTCATGAGCTTATGTCTGATATTTGAAGTGTGGAAAGAGGTCTATAGTCATAGATAGCAAATTTTTGAGTGGATAAGAGTAAGTTGATTCATCAATTTTGATCTTCACGCACAAACCTTTGTCCTTTATGTTTTTCTCCTTTGTTCTTGATAAGTTGGCGATAGTGTTTATGTGAATTGCTAATTGACGTAGATTCCCAACACATTTTTCTTACTCAGTAAAGAATATAATTTATTTTTGAGTCTTGTATGCTTCTTCTAGAAGGATTATAACTTTTAATATGTTATTGTTTTCTAAAAAGTAAATGAAATAATAGAAGAAAATACTTACAAGTGGGAATATCTAGAATTGTTCACGAAGGTTTTCGAGCTTTCGCATACCTCTAAAACAATTATACCGTGTGAGCCTACGGGGCTGCACGAGTGTATTATGAAGATATGTTTATAATTGGTCCCAATGATCTTTCCCTTCAAAATATTATATAAAAATGAATAAATAAATAATTGGCTTAATAATTACGCCACGTGAGTGTTTGGAACCCACGCAAGTATTTAAGTTCACTGAATTATCGTGTGAGATTGCGAATCCATGCAGATATATCAGTTAAATAAATTTTTAAGAAAATAATTATGCTTTATAAAAATAAATGATGATAACATAACAAGTTTTTCCAATTTTATTTAAAATGCATAATAAAATCCTTATTTGAAAATGAAAGAATGATAGTATTTTCTAAATTTTTGCTTTAAATGTACAATAAAACCTTTATACCGTGAGATTTAGAACTTCTACAGGTAACTAAGGAACCAATCTATCGGGCATAGTTGCGAGCCTATACTAGATGGATTGGTTTTCTCTTAAAAGAAAAATTCTTAAAAGTACAAAAATATGTTATTTCAAAAGTCAAAAATCAAATAAAAGCATTTTCAAAATCCAAAACATAAAAGGAATATTTTCAAAACAAAATAAAATAAGAGCAAGCAAGCGGAATTAAATTATATTTTTACAAATTAAAACATACCAACTCAATTTCAGAAAATTGCTTTGTTTGCAAAAAGTAAATTATTTTCAATCAACTTTCTCTTATTACAAACTTATGCAAAAAATTTGAAATAAAAAATACCCACCAACAGACATGCATTTTTAGTCCCGAGGACTTTGATCCCTACTGCAGGGTACGTAGGCCACAGGCTCTGATCCTGGGTCAAGTACGCCTTTGTAAATAAATAAATATTTTCTGATTTATTTGGTTTTTTTCCCTTAATTTAATAAATGTTTCCCAATTTATTTTCTCAATTCCTCTTCCTCATTTTGCTGAAATATCCTTAATTTTAATTTAATTTATTTTCCTTATTTTATTTTCCAAATTTTCTTGATTTCCTTTTTCTCTACCATTTTTCTCGCATATAAACGATAAAAGGAAAATCAAAATACATTTTTAAGCCATATTAATTTACACAATCAATATAAAGTAACCGTTCCTAGGAACGGGTGTTGTGGGGTGCCTAACATCTTCTCCACACACAATCGACTCCCGAATCCAACTCTGATTACACGGACCATCCTTTTCCTCTTCAATTCGGTTTCCCAAGATTTTCCCTCAAAATTTTGGTAGCGACTCCTCACAAGTCGGCTTTCGTCAAAAAGTCCGATTTGTTATATTTTTTTCTTCCGTCGCATTTTTCCAGGTGCGACACGGAGAAGTGAAAAAGAGAGTGGCAAATCATCGATCAAAAACAAAAGGAAAAAGTGAGCTTCCCATGTGATCTTGTCTCCCATATTCATCAGCCTCTAGTTGCTCTCGCTTTAGTTCTCCTTCTCTAATCTTTACTTCTTCTATGGTTTCCATGATCCCATTTGTGTTCAGAGATTGAGCTCGTGACTAGTAAGTGATCTCACATTCCGCTTCAGTTCTATTTGTTCCTCCTTTCCCTTGGTTATGGGTTTTCTCCTAATGGCTTTGGGGTGCTAAAGGTTGGTGTAAGTGTTTAAATCAAAGCTTCATCCTACTTGACTCTTCTTGTTCGTCCACTGCATTTAAAGTCGTAAGAATATATTTCTCACTAATAGTATATAATTAACTCATACGGTTTGGATAATGAAATATGGAATGTGGGTTAGAAATCTCTATTAGAGTGAAATGTAGAATGTGGGTTTGAAAGTTTAGTGTGGAATATAACTGAAATATTTGGATAGATCTAAATAGGTGATTGTTGATTTAGAAGATGATTTAAGATATATGCGACAAAATTTTTGAAAGACCATCTTTGTATTTTGCAGGTGTATATAAGTAATGTCAAGAAGTTATCGGAAAGAAATATTTTGTTTCTTTCGTATAGGGGCAAAGTTATAACAAACCTAGAAGGTAGGACTCAATATGAGCAGGGGAGGGTAGTTGGAAAAAGAGGTAAAAGAGGGAATTTCAGAAGATGAACCGAGGTGACTGATAGTGTAACACCTTACTCCTAAACACCGACTGACTTGACCAAGAACTTTAAAAACCAACCAAACACAGCTAAAACATCTCACAATTACTCTCCAAACTTTAGACAGAAGAAAAACCATGGGACACCAGAAATTTGGTTGGGGTTGCGGCTGCTACAGTACCGCTATGGCTCTGGTGCCCCACTGGTTCTTTGGTGTCACGGACTACTTCCTGGCCCCACGGAGCCCCTTACTGGTTTAAAACAGCAAAATTCCAACAACCTAAGGCAAACTTTCGACACGTATAGCTTTATGCTTCGACCTCCGATTGACCTAATTCCAACTCCTACAAGTCAATCTTGTCTCAATCTATCCATAGACACTAATTTTACTTCAATCCATCTCCGTATGGAGATTTTAGACACCTAACATCGTTTTGGCCACTTTTTGACCAAAACTCAAAACTTACAACTCTCATTTGCCAACAAAGGCAACCAAACCATTCAGGACCATTCATACAGGTCCTAAACCACTTAACCAACTTGTCTAAAGAGGTTTCACCTTAAAGGAACCACTCCTATGAGATTTGACCCTCTTGAACCCTAAATAATATAATGGGCTACATGCCTTAGAACATACCAACAAGGCCCAATTCCACCATTGGGCTCACAAACACTACCATACAGACTCCTCAACACCTCGAACTACACATGCATCACATAATAACACAAAACCACATCCATAACATACCAGTAACATCATGTCCATTACAATAACAATGTCACCACTTAGTTTACAAACCATCTATCCTACTTGGCACAAAGTACATATCCAATTAAACATACACTACATAGACTTAGTATTCCCATGTCTAATGCTACTCCCTTGCCTTTTCCTGATTAGTGCTAGAACCTTCACCTGAAATGTTAGTTCATGGAAAAGGGGTGTGAGACAATGTCTCAGTAACTGGGGACAACCACACACCTAAATATACATAACTCACACAATCTCATGAATGCAATATGAAATAGAATGCATGTTTCCCTCACACACTGCTAGAACCACTAGCTGTTATTATAATAAGACTTTTCGTATAGGTAATTCCCTTCCAACAGTCGGTGAAGACTGATTCCGAGACATTCTCAAGTTTACCTTACACTAATGCAACCTGGCCAAAGGTTACATTAGCGCTTGGATCATAGTTCTCCTTCCCCTGAACTACCTCGAATTGGTGGTGATTTAGGGAAGGTGCAGTCTACTGCTGCCTGGCTCCCCTGGCCATAGGGGAGGATATAACAACAGGGATCCCATCCATATCCTCCCTTATCATATATCATATCATATTATTGTATATCATATCTTCATCACCACCCATTCCACTATATATCACAATCTCACAATGTCATATGGTGATACTCATGTCATATGATCATGTAATAATCATCATCATGTGTCACAATGTCATGCCTGCATCATGTCACGTCACATCAACATCATCATCTCTAATCATCATCATATCGTATATGTCTAGTCGTGTGAATACCATGATATAAAGACAAACCATACACAAACAAATTCATATCGTGGTATGAATGGAAACATGCATATACACACATATATACCAACATAATATACATATACAATACAAACAATACAAACACCCGGTTACCTCGGGTTGTTAATTTCCACACACACGCGATTCTCGAGTTGTCTAACACACTCGAACCCCTTCCGGTCAACCAAACAACCTTCACATTATCATAATACCTTAATTAACATACAATCCAAATATCCAAATATCCAAATTCCATAACTTAACCAATTAGGCTTAACCCAAGGTTCCAACCCCATATTCATGCATCATTAAGCTTCTAGGGACCATCCAAACACTACTCAACCACTTACATTTCGGATTCATCATCCTCTCAACCAGAAACAACCTATGGTTAAACTTAAATCATGCATAATCCCTTCAAAACTCACACCCAAACAACATACACACCAAATCACACTCCATTAATCCTATTTCATCCTTTTTAATCAGTGGGATTGGGCCAAAACCAAAGATCCCAACATATACCTGAGAAAACCCAACTCAGAACCAAAGAAAATGGAGAGGGAGGAGTAGAGATCACTTACTAATGTGAATCCAAGCTCTTGAGGCCCGAAAAATACTCCCAATGGCCAGAAACTTTGAACCCTAGCACAGCCCTCCGTCGCTCCTTCTGTTTCTTTCTTTTCTGTCCGATTGAAATGATTCAGATTTAAACAAAAATCTCGATTCTTGCCGTGGCCCCAGATTAGCCTGCCATGGCATCGTTGGTTTCAATCTGAAAATGACATTCTGGAGCTCTCTTGCTACGGCGTGGAGCTCTTTTAGCCTCCACTTGAACCTTTCCTCTATCCTGATTCTCCGATTCTGCACACAACACCCATGACACTTGGTTAGCTTGGAACCAAGTTAAGGACAATACAGTGAGGGTTGTTACATTCTCCCCTACTTTTAAAAATTTTGTCCTCAAAATTTCAACTCTTACTTCAAGCAAAAATCTCTGGATACCTCCTTCGCATAGATTCTTCTATCTCCCATGTGACATCATTGGATGTCAAATCACTTCACAGTACTTTCACTAACTTAATAGTCTTATTCCTCAGTCGTTTCTCCTTAACATCAAGAATTTGCAATAGCGTGATCTCAAAAGTGAAATCCTCTCGTACTTGAACTTCCTTATCATCAATTATATGAGAGGGATCAGGCTTATACTTCTTGAGTTTAGACACATGGAAAAGATCATGCAATCCAGCAAGATTGGGTAGTAGCGCTACTTGGTACGCTACTGGCCCAATTCGCTCCAGAATTTGGTATGGACCTATATACAGTGGAGTGAGCTTCTTCACTCAAATTGATCTCCCAATGCCTACCGTTAGAGTGACCTTCAAAAACACATAATCCCCAGCATCAAATTCCAATGGTCTCCTCCTTCTATCTGCATAACTCTTCTGCTGACTCTGAGCGATTAGAAGCTTCCGTCGAATACTCTCTATTTGTTCAGAGGTTTGATCTATAATATCCGAGCCCAAAAGATTCCGTTCACCAAGTTCAGCCCAACACAATGGCAATATGCACTTTTGACCATACAAAGCTTCATACAGAGCCATTTGCAAGCTTGGGTGATAACTGTTGTTGTAAGTGAAGTCAACCAATGACAGGTATTGATCCCAATTGCTTTGTTCTCCAGAACACAAGCTCGTAGCATGTCTTCCAGAGTTTGAATCATTCTTTTAGCCTGCCCATTAGATTGAGGGTGATAAGCAGTACTAAAACTCAACTTCGTCCCCATGGCCTTTTGAAGAGACTTCTAAAACCTAGATGTAAACCAAGGATCTCTGTCCGACACAATATTCATTGGGATTCTATGCAGTCTCACAATCTCATTTACATACAACTGGGCCAACTTCTCCATCAAAATGGTCTCCCAAATTAGAAGAAAATAGGCCGACTTCGTCAATCTATCCACAATCACCCATATTACATTGTGTTCTGAAGAGGTCTCCTATAATTCCATCACAAAATCCATGAAAACGTTGTCCCATTTCTACTCCGAGATCTCCAAAGGTTGCAATGTACCCTCTCGCAATTAGTGTTCAATCTTCACTTTCTGACAGATTAGACATCTTGCCACAAACTCTACGATGTCCTTTTTCATGCCTGGCCACCAATACCCTTGCTTCAAATCTTGGTACATCTTAGTGGTATCTGGGTGAATAGTATACCTACTCTTATGAGCTTCCTCCAGAATAATTTCTCTCAATCTCACAACATTTGGCGCACAGATTTGACCACGGTTCTGAATGATATTATCCTCCAATATATCGAAGTCTTGGGTCTCCACCATTTCAATTCGTCCCTAAATGCCCAAAAGATAGTTATCCTACAACTGAGCATAGCAAAGGTTCCTCAATAAATCACTTGATACACTAATGCTCCAAGATGGACAGTAATAGATAACTTCATATCTCTCAGACTTTCCAGCAACTGTTGTTCCCTCATCATCATTGTGGCTATATAGATCGACTTTCTACTTAGCGCATCTGCCACTACATTGGCTTTCCCAAGATGGTACTTCAAAGCAAACTCAAAATCTACTAAGAATTTTACCCAATGTCTCTGCCTCATGTTCAACTCTTTCTAATCCAATAGATACTTCAAACTTTTATGACCACTGAACACCCCAAACTGAGCACCATAAAGATAATGCCTCCACAGTTTTAAGGTAAACACTACAGCTACTAGCTCAAGGTCTTAAGTGAGATAGTTCTCCTCATAATGCTTCAACTGCCTTGAAGTATATGCCACAACTTTTCCCTGTTGAATTGACACACACCCTAGACCCTTCTTAGAGGCGTCCGTGTAAACTGTGAACGGTTTAGATGGGTTAGGGATAATCAGCACTGTGGTGGATGTTAAACAAACCTTCAGCTCTTGGAATGCTCTCTCATACCTGTCATCCCAAATGAAAGATTGATTCTTACGGGTGAGTTTAGTCAATGGCATAACAAGCTGAGAGAATCCCTTGATGAACTTTTGGTAGTAACTAGTCAATCCTAGAAAGCTGCGGATTTCAATCATTGATTGTGGTCTTTCCTAATTCAACACCACTTCTACTTTAATAAGGTCCACCACCACACCTTCTGCAAAATTCACATGACCCAGAAATTTCACCTCTCATAGCCAAAACTCACATTTACTAAGTTTGGCATACAATTGGTGATCCCATAATACTTGCAACACAATTCGTAGGTGGAATGCATGCTCTTCCTCACTCTTGGAGTATATTAGAATGTTATCAATGAATACCACCACAAATTTATAAATATGGCTGAAACACCCTGTTCATATAATCCATGAAGATTGTCGGGGCATTGGTCAACCCAAATGGCATCACAAGAAACTCATAATGACCATATCGAGTTCCAAAAGCCGTCTTAGACACATCTTCAGCATGCACTCGTAATTGATGGTATCCTAAGCTCAAATCGATTTTAGAGAAAACTGAAGCACCTACCAATTGATCAATCAAGTCTTCAATCCTAGGTAAAGGATATTTATTCTTAATCATCACTCAGTTCAACTACCTGTAATCAATACATAATCTCAAGCTACCATCTTTCTTCTTCACAAACAGCACTGGAGCTCCCCAAGGTAAGACACTTTGTCTGATGAAACCCCTTTATAGTAAATCCTCAATCTGCTTCTTGAGCTCTTTCAATTCAGACATGTCATTTAATATGGAGCCTTAGAAATAGGACTTGTCTCGGGCACCAAATTAATGGAAAACTCAAACTCTCTTGGTGGTGGCAAACCGATGATCTCCTCTAGAAACACTTAAGGATATTCACATACAATCGAGTATCTTTCTATACCATCTTCTGTATCCACGTTAACAAAGAAGAAAACTAGAAACCCTTAGCATCCTTTTCTCAATTACCTGTTGGCTTAGGTAAAGGACAAACAAACATTCCCATCCCCTTCAACACTAGGGATATTCATAGGTAATGACACAGTCTTCTAAGCATAGTCAAGAATGACATTATTCGCCTCCAACCAATCTATCCCAATTATCACATCAATCTCTTGCAACGAAAAACAAATTAAATCCAGAGTAGTGCTTCGGTGTTCAAAACGAACCACGCAATTCAAACAAGCTTGAGCAGTTCTTAGTGAAACTCCGGTAGGTGTGGATACTGACAATTCAAAAGGCAACTCCATCGCCACAATACCCAATCTCTGAGCACAATCAAAAGATATGAAGGAATGCGATGCACCTGAATCAAACAATGCATGAATAAAGAAACCATTGAGTTTAAGTTTACCTCTAATCAAGTTAGGCACTGGATTCGCTTCCTGTCGAGAAATTGCGAAGACTCAACCGAGCATCATTGGCCTTCTCATTGCATCTTCAAGCTTTAGCTCATGAAAATTTCGTGCAATATGTCCTGGTCTCCCATAATTATAACAAATCACACATGGTCGATCACCATGGCTCAACCCGTATTTTATGCACGGATTCGAGGCACTACCTGAACTATATTGAGATGAAATTGAGTCCCTTCCTGCGTACTTACTTTGACTAGAACTCACGTAGTCAAAGCCTCCTCTGTAAAATGGTTCTCTGCCATACCGACCTTTGTTGGACTGATCCCAGCCAAACCTGCCTCTTCTTTTGCTATGGCGGCCTCTATTGTGATGACCTCTTCCTCCACTAGAACCTGTGCTTCCACAGCTACTACCACTACCAGATCCACTTCTTTTATTGATTCCTCCAATAGGTCCTAGGCGAGAAAAGGCTCGGATCATGGAATTCCTTCTATCCTCCTCAGTCTCCTTCATTCACCGGGATAGAATGCGTATCTTTGCACACAAGTCCTCAAATGCCACAAATTCCACCACTAATAACTGGTCCTTAATCTCTGGACGAGATCCCTCAAACAATCTCTGGGCCTTCCAACTATCATCGGGGTAATTATTTAGATAAGTGTAATACTTCGCCAAATCTAGAAATTGATCAATGTAGTCATCTACCGACAAGTTCCCCTATTGGAAAGCTAGGAACTCAACCTCCTTCTACATCATTATGGTTGGAGGGAAGTAGTATGCAAAGAACTGTTCCTTAAACTATTCCCAAGTCATCAAGGCACCCATCACTTCAATACTTGGGAGGACACTTCTCCACCAACATTTAGCTTTCTTTTTTAGCTTAAACACCGCTAATTGCACCTTTTGTTCTGAGGTGCAATCCATCACACTAAAGATATTCTCCAATTGTTCTATCCATTCCTCAGCCAATGCAACATCCATTGTACCATCAAAAGCCGGGGGATTGAACTTCTGAAAGTTCTTCAATTGTGAGGAGATACCCCTTCTTTCAACTCTTAGGGCTCTCTTAAGCTCTAACTCATTCTCATTCTCATCCTCTTTTGCATTCAGATCCACAAACATACCGGTCTCTTCATTCACATCACCCTGTTCTTGCCTATTCATTTGCTCTTGCAACCTGTTCAACCTCTCCCCCTAAGTATTCACTTGATTATTGAGACTTGTCAACATCTCATGCATTTACCTCATTTGGTCACTACTACTTTGCCTTCCTCTACGAGACATTTCCCCTACACATAAGCAACAACACATTCAATTATATGGTTTTGGACTAGCATTACAGTGGGAATATATGAGTCTATGTATTGATATTTATGCCAAGTATTACCACAAGTAGGAAAAAATGGCCAAAAATCATTGCTCTGATACCAAAATGTAACATCTTACTGCCAAACGCTACCTGACTTGACCGAGAATTTCAAAAACTAACCAAACGCAGGCTAAACATCTTACAATTTCTCTATAAACTTCAGAGCAACAAAAGAAAAACCAGGGGACACCAAAAATGGCTGGGATCACAGCCACTCTAGCACCGTCGTAACTCTGGTGCTCACTGTTTCTCTGGCGTTGTGGCCTGCTTCCTGGAACCGCGGCACCCCCTACTAGTTTAAACCAGCAAAATTCCAATAACCTGGGGTGAACTTCCAAGGCATAACTTTATGCACAACCTTCAATTGACCTAATTCTAACTCCTATAAATCAATATTTTCCCAATCTATTCATAAACACTAATTTTACTTCAATTCATCTCTGTATGGAGATTTTAGATACTCGACACGATTTTGGCCATTTTTTTACCAAAATTCACAACTTACCACTCTTATTTGCCACCAAATTCACACATGACATAAACTACTTAACCAACTTGTCCAAAGAGGTTTCACTTCAAAGGAACCACTCCTCTGAGATTTGACCCCCCTTGAACCCCAAATGACATAATGGGCTACATATCCTAGAACATACCAAAAAGGCCTAATTCCACCCTTGGGCTCATAAACACTACCATACAGACTCCTTTACAGCCCGAACTATACATGCATCACATAACAGTATAAAACCACATCCATAACATACCAGCAACATCATGTCCATTACAATAACAATGTCATTACCTAGTTTACAAACCATCTATCCTACTTGGCACAAAATATATATCCAATTAAACATACACTACATAGACTTAGTATTCCCATGTCTAATGCTACTCCCTTGTCTTCTGGACTAATGCCAGAACCTTCACCTGAAATGTTAGTTCATGGGAAAGGGGTGTGAGACAATGTCTCAATAAACAGAGACAACCACACACTTATATATACATAACTTATACAATCTCATGAATGTAGGTCTCCCTCGCACACTACTAGAACCATAAGCTGTCATCATAATAGGACTTTTCGTATAGGTAATTCCCTTCCAACAGTCTATGAAGACTAATTCCGGGATATTACCAAGCTTACCTTACACTAATACAACCTAGCCAAAGGTTACACTAGTACTTGGATTGTGGTTCTCCTTCCCCTGGACCACCTCGAATTGGTGGTGATTTAGGGAAAGTGCAGTCCACTACCACCTAGCTCCCCTGGCCATAAGAGAGGATTTAGCGACAGGGATCCTATCCGTATCCTCCCTTATCATATATCATATCATATCATTGTATATTATATCATCATCACCACCCATTCCAGCATATATCACAATCTCACAATGTCATGTGGTGATACTCATGTCATATCATGGTATAATCATTATTATCATGTGTCACAATGTCATGCATGCATCATGTCATGTCACATCAATATCATCATCTCTAATCATCATCATACCGTATGTGTCTAGCTGTGTGAATACCACGATATAAAGATAAACCATACATATACATATCCATATCGTGGTATGAATGGAAACACGCATATATACACATATATACCAACATAATATATATATATATATACAATACAAACAATACGAACACCCGGTTATCTTAGGTTATCAATTTCCATACACACACGATTCTCGAGTTGTCCAACACACTCGAACCTCTTCCAGTCAACCAAACAACCTTCACATTATCATAATACCTCAATTAACATACAATCCAAATATCCAAATTCCATAACTTAACCAATTAAGCCTAACCTAAGGTTCCAACCCCACATTCATGCATCATTATGCTCCTAAGAACCATCCAAACACTACTCAACCATTTACATTTTGGATTCCTCATCCTCTCAACCAGAAACAACCTAGGGTTAAGCTTAAATCATGCATAATCCCTTCAAAACTCACCCCCAAACAACATACACACCAAATCACACTCCATTAACCCCATTTCATCCATTTGAATCGGTGGGATTCGGCCAAAACCAAAGATCCCAACATATACCAACTCAGAACCGAAGAGAATGGAAAAAGAGGAGTAGAGTCACTTACAAACATGAATCCAAGTTCCTGAGGTTCGAAAAACACTCCCAATGGCCGAAAACTTCAAACCTTAGCATAACTTTCCATCGATCCCGCCATTTCTTTCTTTTCTGTCCGAATCATATGATTCGGATTTAAACAAAACTCTTGATTCCCGTCGTGGCCCCAGGTAAGCCCGTCGAGGCCCCAGGTAAGCCCACCACAGCGCCGTTGATTTTAGCCAGAAAATGTCATTCTGGAGCTCTCTCGCCGTGGCGGCCTTGCTCCTTGCCATGGTATGGAGCTCTTTTAGCCTCCACTTGAACCTTTCCTCCATCCTGATCCTCCGGTTCTGCACACAACACCAATGACACTTGGTTAGCTTATGACTAAGTTAGGGACAATGCAGTTAGGGTTGTTACAAATAGCATCAAGTGTGGGATGTGAAATAGAAGGTATTAATTTATACTATGCTATTGACTTTGATCCGAGTGTTCTTGTAAATCTTATTGGTGATGAAGCTATTGGGTAGTTAATTGATTTCGGTGATAAATTTACGCACATCTATATTGGTGGAGAATGAAACGATATTAGTAAAGGAAGCCAATCATCAGTCAAGTATGCAGAAGGGTAAGTGGCAATTAATACTTAATTTATTATTATATGTATAAGAGATGGTAGAGTGGTTTTCAATTTTTCACCCGTATAATTGGTAGAACCATTACCATGTGCTATCCAAAGTGTTCTTATGTCAATGCCTCATATGATAGCTAATGCAAAGGATTTGTTGATGGGCACCAGGTAGATTTTTCCAAATGCAAAGGATTTTAAAATTGCATTATACAAGTTAAGCATTGTAAACAAATTTGATTTCAAATTCACCAACAATAGTGTGCGGAGAATTAGTGCAAAGTGTAAGGTGAATGGATGCAAGTGGAAGGTTACTATATATGGAATAGGAAAGTCATCATTAATCATTTGGATTAGGATGTATAATAACATGCACACATACTTAGCCCAAGGCAATTTAATTGTGGAGTAGAAGGTTAGAGCATAGTTCATAACTAGGTTAATCATTGATGACCTGAAGGGGACACCTGACATATCAATGAATGAAATAATGCGAGATCTGTATTAGGACTTTGAGTTGACTGTAACTTATAAACAAGCATAGAGGGCCAAAGAGAAAGTGATTGCGGACATTTATGGTAATCCAAAAGACTTGTACAAGTTGATCCCTTGGTTGTGTGAATGTTTGAAGGAAGCTTACCCTGATACGACAAAGTGGGAAGCTAAAGGTAAAGATCTATTTAAGCAACTACTTATTGTATATAGTTGCATACAGGGTTTCCTGCTTGGCTACTTTCTTGTGCTTTATGTTGATGGTACAAACTTGAGTAGACCGTACAAGGGCACTTTGTTTGCTATCACTACCTGTGATGCTGATAATGATATGTACCCATTGGCCTTTATGATTGTAAGTGTTGAGAATGTCCAAGAATGGACCTAATTCATGGAGCAGTTGAAGGAGATAATAGGATCAATTGAGGTGATAATTGTGTTGGATCATCATAACGAAATAATCGCTGCGGTTAGAATAGTCTTTGGAGGTGAGAGACATGCATTTTGCTACTAGCATATAAGAGAACTTTAGCTTTGAGTTTGGAAAGATATATCATGGGAGAGGAAAGGGCACTGCAAACGCGAAGAAGGGCACACTATATATGCTAGATGCTATTGCATATGCTAGGATCGAGTGTGGAAAAATAATGTTACTCAAGTTCATCCAATGGATTAGTTCACATAAATGAGATAGCATATATCAAACATTGAAATAATCATCTACCATTAGAAAGTACAAGCATCAACCTCTATTTTTCTTCATTGCCCCTCCTTCTACTACCCTCTTAAAGCTCGCAATTTGCTTCATAAGTTCCCTCACAACGAATGATAACCAATCAAAATAACTTGGGAGTGTCCTCTTGTTGCTTACAATCTTCAACAAGTGATCACTAACACTTCCATTTGATGTAGGACTTAGCAACATTCCCAAACTATACAATAGGAACAAAAGCTCAAATCGATCATCATACTTTCCAGACTCAATCATACTCTTGATTTCCTTGTACCTCATGCCAAAAAACTCCCCTTTCAGTTTTTCCAGCACATTATCATGGACGTCCATTTCCATAGGCTCTCATTGCTTGTGTATGCCCACTAGCTCATTCACATTAGATGCTTCTATCAATCTACACCTTTCTCTGTTGTATATTGTTGATGTCAAAGGGCCAATAGCTCATAACAACTCTGTGCATAGAAAATGATCAATTTGTGTTTAGCGAATTTCCAATAACTTCCCAAAGGACATCTTGTCCACCCTCTCCCTTAATGCATCTTGATTTCTTACATATTCCATGAGCTCTGCAAATTGGGTAGGAGAACATCTTGTTTGTAATGGTGCCTACACATTAATTGGTATTGTTACTTAACATAAATCAAAGCCATACAAATACAATTTATATATGTGTGTATCATATCATAGCACATTTTATATTGAGCTTGGTGATCTTCCATCTCTCTCATCTTGTATGCTTGATGCCATTCCCTTGTATTGGGCCCTCACATCATCACGCATCCAAAGCTGCAGCATTACATTTCCCAATATAGCACTGTATCTTGACTCCCTCTTATGCTTGGGCCCTATATTCTTTCATAAATAAATTTAACCCCATCATATGTGATCTTTTCTCTCCTCTTCCTCCTTTCTCTTTCATTGATTTCCTACCAAAAACTATATTCAATTAGCATATTACCAATTTGTTGCATCGTTCAACTAAATCATGCCATCTTAGGACTTTTGTTAGAGCAAAAGAATTCCTTTTCCAGCACGTACCACATAAAACAAGCATGGAAGTCAGTTTCCATAAGTGCTTTAACATTAAACCAGCATAGAGGACCTCTCATGAAGCAATGCAATACATGGAGATGAAGTAAAATAAAATGATATTAGAGAACCCAAGATTTTTTGTTAAACCTTTCAGATTTTTTACTGCCATTGGAAAGGAATGAAAAGGGAATGAAGTATGCTAACACATTGAGTTGATATTCGAAACCTCGAGCAAGAACAATCTTAGAACTTTAGCCAAGCAAGCTTTAGCCTCCAGAACATAGGATTGTTGCTTCATCATCTTCCTCACTCGAGCAACCTTCGCCAGTTTGCCTTCGCAATCTTCAACTATCTCCAAAGTTTGAGCACGGTTTCATTCAAGACTCTGTTTTCCTTTTCTTCATTCAAATTTTGGTACTCTCCGCCTCTCTCTTCCTTTCTCTTAACAAGGGCATGTTGGTAATTGCACATATCAACTTTAAAAACATAAATAAAAGGCTTCTAGGTCTTTAATAGTCATTTCGTTCACCTAATGAATGAAACTGTAATAAAGTTACATGGCATGCAGCAAATTATAATTCTCCCTATTATATTTGGCCAAATTCAAGTCTTACTTCTCTCATTTTAATGTTTAAAATTCTTTTTTTTTAATTGAAAATTGCGTTGCTAGATTAACCAAAGCAACCGACAGTTAACCCCATCCCTTGGTGGCATCATAACAACAACAACAATAATAATAATGGGCTGAGCTTGTTGAATATTGGTACACACCTTATTGTTGCTTAAATTGATAAGCACATCCTGGAAGCAAAAATAATGTCTTAATCTAATAAAGGGGTTGTAGGTTCTTATCTTGAAAATTGTTATTACACCATCTCATTCCAAGCCACTATTTGTCAATTAATATGTTTATATATAATTACATTAACTTTATGTTATTAAGTGAAATCAGCTACATAGATCATATGACACTATTAGACTCTATAAAAGAATAATCTCTTCAGATAAATTATTTATTAAAAAATCATGCCTTGTGACCTCCCTAAGTGTCTTTTAGTCCCCTCTACATCTTTTTATAGAGTTAAAGACCATATGATCAACCAATATGTTTATATGATGTATTATAAATAATTTGAATACTATGACATTATATTATCATATTATATGAATTGTATATTATGTACTAAAAATTATTATCAATTTATTATAATATCATACTAGATGTAGACATCTAATTATATGAATTTTATTAGTTTTTAATTTGTACAAAAGAAAAAGAATATCTCATGCATCACAAGGGTGCTTAGGCATTATAGTAGTTGGTGATAAAACGTTCCATCGTAATAATAGAAATATTTCTGTCCCGTTGCTAAATATATATTTGGTGATGAAGTCTGAAAATAGTTGTTAAATTGTCGTCTAACCCGATTCAAAAAGGCATGCAATCGATGAACAACAATATGGGATAAGAGTCTCGATCCCTTACGGTCCCACAACAAAGGGCCAAGTTGATTCCTCTGCAATTTATATTCTCTCCATTCATATATTTATATATTAATAAAAAATGTCACAAAAAATATGTCTGTTTATAAATTTATATATTATAATTACACACATTTATTTAGTTCTCTTTCTCACTTCCCAAATATATTTTATATATAAAGGATTTTAATGTTTTTGTGATAATTATTTTATTGAATAATCCATATTTTTATCATTTATTTAAAGTAAATGCCCGAAAATTGTTTTTTATCTATAAGTTTAGCTTTTATTTTATTTTTATTTAACTTCTTTAACCATGTGTATTAAATGAATCATCAAATCTTTGTGCGGCAGACTGGTCGTGGCTTTTATGTCATTATATTTGCTTTTTATTGACCACAACAAAGATAAACTAACAAACAATTAAATTTTATTTAAAATAGTTGTATTTTGAAAAAAAAAAGAAAATTTAGATTATTTTCATAGACAGACTGATTATATTCTAAAATCATTGTGTGTGTGGGTTGTTTTCTCCAATTGCTTTAACTATATGAAAAAAATTTCCTTTTGACTGCAACCGGAAACACCATACTAATAGAATATTTGATGTGGAATAGTAAAATATAATGAAGAAAGAAGGTATAACTTTCAATATGATTTCATTTAATAATTTTTTTTATTGTTATTATAATTTTATAATATTCTCCACTGCAAACAAAACTCAATAGATAACCCATCAAATGATGTAATTTGGGTTTTCTGAAAATTAAATCCTGTGGATATTCCAAAAAGTCAAAGGCAACATTTGTGCGGCATGTGAATTTTGGTATTCGTGTCCTTTGTGGTTTATTTGAACCCCCTTTTTTTTCCGGCTACCTCAAGTTGTACCCAACAAAATACACACAATAAATCATAAGAACAAGTTAACTCCACACTCTCGTGGTTTCTGATTAGGAAGAGCGTGACTTAGGATCTGTTTGATAATGTTTCCTATTTTCTGTTCTCAAAAACAGTTTTGTAAAACTGTTTTCAAGAACTGTTTTGAAAACAAAAAAACAAAAAAATCTGTTTGAATAATTATTCTCAAAATCATAACTAGTGAGTAATAGATGAGTTATTCAAAATTTATAACTTTACCATTAATGAGATGGATGTTTCTCATCTTTCCTTGTATTTTCCAGAACAAAAACTACAAAACACCTAAAAGGTGTTCTGAGTTTTCTATACAAAACTGTTTTCTGTTTTTCAAAACAGTTTTTAGAAAACAGGTTTACCAAACAAATTTTCTGAGTTTTCTGTTTCTGAAAACAAGAAAACTGTTTTCCAAAACTCCACCAAACAGGCCCTTAATTCTTTTAGGCCATATTTGATAGAAAGGAATTATTTTTTAGAGAAATGCAGAGGAAGAGGGAGAGGAAAACATGCTTCCATGGAAAAACTATTTTTAGACCTCATACGCATTTAACAGGTAAGAAGAAAATTAGAGAATTTTTTATATATTATATGTTTGGTACAAGCCAATCAAGAATGTAAAGGAGGAAACCAAAATGGACAAATAACATGAATACCCTTCACTACCCAAATTGAATCTCTAGAACTCTTCGGTTGCACTATATATAATAATTATTAAATATAAAATAATATTTCATTTATATAAATAGATTAATTATTATCTATGGAAAGCTCCTTCCAATAGCTCAAGTAAAGGAAGCAGGAAGCATCAATTCCGAAAAAAAGAAAGCTTGAATAATATGTATAAAACATATCACATAAGAATTTCTCTCTCATTCTCCCTTTCATGAAACTCTTTTCATACCTAACAAATGTAGCCTTTATGATTTCTGTTATTTCTATCAACCAGAAAAAAATTCTCATAACACATTTTCTTTCGAGAAATATGTCAGTGATGAGTTCTTTTGTCCGGTTATATCTATAACCTATCATATACAAAATTGTTATTGGATCAAAAATCCAGAGACCAAAGTGGCGTCAAATTTTAGTTGAAGTGCTGATAGTAATTGCTGTACATAACTTATAAACAAGCCCCAGACTTCCCAGGAACAAAACTTTTCTATTCTTGATTCTTATTGGAACAGAGTTAGGGCTTGTCATACCTTAAGATATCTTGTTAACATTGTTGTAGTACTGAAATTGAATCCCTGAACTGGTTCTCCTTTTGTTCGAGATGCATTAAGTTGCTTTCTAACTTGAGTGGCCAATGACTACATAAACATTTAGAATTAAAAATGTTCAGAGAAGAAACATATCCAAGAAGAAAGAGACATGATAACTAAGACATTATGATTCACTTTAGGGTGGATCACCTGTAGTCTTATACTAGTGATATTTTCTTTACTTTTGGATCATTATCAAAAGCAGTTAACTGATTGATTGGAGAAGTGAAAAATTATGATTTATGACCTTGATGTTTTAGTAAATATACTACTAAAACTAAATCATACAAAATTGTTAAAATTAAATATATAAAGGAGACACAAATCAATTTGTAGGCAAAATATTGCTTTTGTCCTGAATTTGATTCTTCAAAGGATACCCATATCAATTTAGTCCCTTGATATTTTTTTACCAATCATTTTCTTTCCTTCATATGATAAAGTCACAAGTCCAATTTCTCAATTTGATCCATCCTCCGATAGGATGAAGATAATTGAGGGACTACATTGAGAGGGTTACACTTTGGAGCACGAAATTCAAAACTTAGTCATCTGTCATGGATAAAAGCAGTGACTCACTCAATTTTTTCCAAATATATCATCTTAATTAGTACAAAAACAAGGGGGATATTCAAAATTGTGCTAATTATCGGGGGATAAAACTCATGAGTCATACCATGAAACTCTGGGAAAGAGTGATTGAGTATAGACTCAGAAAGGAGTCTCATATTTCAGAAAACCAATTTGGATTTATGCCTGGACGGTCTACAATAGAGGCTATTTATCTATTAAGGGGTTTGATTGAAAGATACCGGAGTAAAGAGAGGGACTTGCATATGGTTTTCATTGATTTGGAAAAAGCCTATGATAGGGTACCAAGAGATGTTTTGTGGAAAGCAATGGAGAAGAAAGGTGTTCGGGTGGCTTATATTCGAGCCATAAAGGATATGTATGAGGGGGCAACAACAAGTGTAAGGACCCCTGGAGGTGTGACAAAGGACTTCCCTATAACAATAGGCTTACATCAAGGATCTTCTTTGAGTCCATACCTGTTTGATCTGGTTTTGGATGTTCTTACAGAACATATACAAGAAGAAATTCCAAAGTGTATGCTCTTCGCGGATGATATAGTTTTAATTGAAGACTCAAGAGAAGAGGTCAACTCTAAACTTGAATTATGGAGACATACTTTAGAATCAAAAGGTTTCCGTCTGAGTAGGAGTAAGACGGAATATATGCATTGCAAATTTAATAAGAGGCCAAGTATGGAGGATTCAGAGGTAAAAATTGGAGAGCAAATCATCCCTGAGGTGTCAAAGTTTAAATATTTGGGATCGATTTTACAGAATAATGGTGAAATTGATGGGGATGTTATGCATAGGATACAAGCTGGGTGGTTAAAGTGGAGGAAAGCAACAGGAGTCATTTGTGACCGCAAGGTGCCTACTAAGCTTAAAGGAAAATTTTATAGAACAGCTATAAGGCCAGCAATGCTATATGGCAGTGAATGTTGGGCCTTGAAAGGACAACAAGAGCATAAGATGGGAGTAGCAGAGATGAGAATGTTGAGATGGATGTGTGGTCATACAAAATTGGATAAAATACGAAATGACTGTATACGAAGGAAAGTTGGGGTAGCACCTATTGGGGAGAAAATGGTGGAACATCGTTTAAGGTGATTTGGGCATGTACAAAGAAGAGGGCAAGAGGAGCCAGTGAAGAGAGTTGATCAAATGGCCTGGAGCCCGATCAAAAGGCGTAGAGGGAGACCAAAAAGGACATTAAGGGAAGTTATAAGGAATGACCTTTTGAGAAATGATCTATCTGAGGAGATGGCGTTTGATAGAGCTCATTGGCGTCGTTTGATCCATGTAGCCGACCCCACATAGTGGGATAAGGCTATTGTTGTTGTTGTTGTATATCATCTTAATTAGTAGTATACTGAAATACTAAAATTATCAGATGTTTTAGTATGAATTATACACTACAAGTCCAAATTATCTCTATCAATGTCAAAAACTATCAAAATATGGTACGACAATTTTTTCAAATGTAATACTAAAATTTAATATTCTACTACAAGTTTTAGCCTTCCTTCATTTAAAAAAAAAATTCTTGCATAGGTATTTTGGGGCTTTTCTGCCAGTTGATTTTCTTTCCTAGATATTTTGTTTTGACTATTTGTGAAAGAAAACTTTTTAAAATAGTATTGATTTGCAAAAAAGTTTAAAAATTCTTTATTCAAAGATTGTATCTGGTGAGTGTTAATTACAGGACACATGTTATCTTTTATTTTAAAAGTTTTTTTAGAGGATGTAGCAAGTAGTCTTCTTGATCATTGAATTTATAATCAGTTAGGAAACTAGCACTTTACTTCACACTCTAAAACTGCAAAGTGCAGATAGAGTAGGATTTCACTTATTAATAATACATACCTTTCCCAGCTCTACTCCCCACTGGTCAAAAGAATTGATGCCCCATATGAAACCTTCTACAGCAATTCTGTGTTCATAAATTGCCAACAACTGAGAACATAGAAGAGAGCTGATATTAGATCCAAAACACAATTTGTATAGAAACTGATCACAAGAAACACAATTTGTATAGAAACTGATCACAGGAAACCATGCACTATATTATTAAGATGTAATGCAGAAGTTATTCACATGACAGGTGATCTGGAGAAAACAGTATAAATATGATGGAGGAAATAATTCATTACTTTAATCCATCCATCAAATAGAAACATCTCGTATGTGGTTATTCTAAAACAGATATTCTAGTAATATAAAAGGTGAAAATTAATGGATGAAAATCATAAATAAGCATGATGCTGAGCAGCAGAAAAGATCCTAAAGGGAATTGCACTACACGTCAGGCTATCAGTCAATGCAGGACTCATGTTCAGAGAGGCATCTCCAGTTATGCCGTGAAAGCCCTCAACAAAACAGTGGACACTGAAAGGAAAACCAGCATAGAGACCAACATTTTATATTTTTTTCACCCAAAGGTGTTTCTATAGTACTTAAATACCGGTCACAAAATAAATTTTAGACCCACTCAAGCAGAACGGATGTTCTCAATTGAGTGTGTAGGAGAGAAAAGAATAAGATAAAGAAGAAGATGAGAATGCCGTTATTATTTATTGTGTAAAACTAGGGTACATATAGAACTAGGTTTTAGCTTAACAATCTTAGCTAATCCCTAAAATTCAGGACAAAATCTCTAAAAATAAATCTGAAACAGAATCAGAGATAAAGATAAAATATTCTCTATGATATGACTAAAAGAGATAGTAAATGGGCCTGATTTGAAGATGGACTTCACCAACACTCCCCCTCAAGTTGGGGAGTAGATTTTCAACATTCCCAACATGCCCTTCAACGCGTCAAATTGATTTCTGGCCAAGGCTTTTGTCATAATGTCAGCTACTTGGGAACTAGATGCAATGTATGACAGCTCTATCAACTTTGAGTCAATCTTGTCCTTAATAAAGTGTTAATCAATCTCAACATGCTAAGTTTAATTGAGATGCACTGGATTTTGGACAATTCTAATTGTAGCCATATTATCGCACCAGGCTTTCATAGGTGAAGATGTTTCACATCTGAGACAATCTCACCACCCACAATAATTCACAAATACCATCAGTTAGGGCTCTGAATTCTGCTTCAGCAGAACTTCTTGCCACAACCAATTGTCTCTTACTCCTCCAAGTTACAAGACTACCCCAAACATAAGTACAATAGCCTGTGGTATGTCTCTGACCTAGCCGAGTCTACATCTATATAAATCTCTAAGCCTCTGTCACTTCCTTTTGTAAATACTAGTCCTTCACCTAGAGCTGGCTTCAAGTACTTCAAGATTTGATAGACAGCTAGCATATGTTCCTCTTGAGGACAATTCATAAATTGACTAACCACACTCACAGTGAAGCTAATATCTGGCCATATGTGAGACAAATAAATAAGCTTCCCAACCATCCTCTAGTATTTGCTTTTTGACCGTGGGAATTCCTCCATCCTTAACTTGTAGCTTCCCATTTGTATCCATAGGGGTGTCTACAGGTTTTGAGCCAATCATAATTGTTTCTGTCAACAAATCTAGGGTATACTTCCTTTGTGAGACACTAATGCCTTGGCTAGACCTCACAACTCCCATACCAAGGAAATACCTCAATTTCCCAAGGTCCTTAAACTCGAATTCTTCAGCAAAGTTCCTTTTTAACCTTACTATTTCCTCAATATCATCACCAATAACCACAATGTCATCAACATACACAACCAAAATAGTCAATTTGGAATCACAATGCCTAACAAATAAGGTGTGATCTATTTGACGTTGTGTGTACCCAAACGTGTTTACAACATTAGTGAATCTCTCAAACCACGCTCTTGGGTGACTATTTTAAGCCATATAGAGACTTATGGAGTCTACATACCTTAGTTGAGTTTTCTGAGCCCTATAAGCCTGGTGGTATCTCTATATACACCTCTTCTTCCATATCACCATTTAAGAAGGCATTCTCTACATCTAGCTAATGTAGTGGCCAATCCAAGTTTACTGCAAGTGATAACAACACTTTAATAGTGTTAAACTTAGCAAAAGGTGCAAATATCTCCTAATAATCGATGCCTTGAGTTTCAGTAAACCCTTTTGCAACAAGTCAAGCTTTGTACTTGTTTATACTATCATCAGGATTATATTTGGTTGTAAACACCCATTTACAACCAACTACCTTTTTGCCACTCAGTAAGTTAGTTCCCAAGTTCTATTCTTTTCAAGAGCATCCAACTCATCTTCTATAGCTTCCTTCCCAAGTTCCTAAGTCTTCAGCAAATTTTCTTGGGACACATTAGCAACAAATGTTCTCATACAAGGAGAAAGTTTTGCATATGAAACATACTTACCAATTGGATGTTGTGTGCAAGCTCTCTTCCCTTTCCTTAGAGCAATTGGCCTACGTAGATCCTCAAGACTTGTCTCCGGTTCAAAATCTTGACCTTGCCTTGGAATGGGGTCATCTATCTCCTCAACATTGCACTGTTTGTCACTTCTGTTCCTCCTTGAGTGCATCTGAATTTCTTCACAGCCTCCCCTGTCTCAACTATATTTTGCAGTTCAGAGTTGGTTAAGCATGGTCTGGAACAATGTCAGGACTGGTTTGGACAGTTTCAGGACTAATATCATATCTGTTTTGATCTAGTTCAGAATATGGGACTGGTCCAGACCATGTATGTTAGGAGCAAAGGATTAAGTAGCTGGTTCAGGTGTCTGAACAAGTTCACGAGGTATAATTGGGACACAATCAGAACTTGAACCAGGTGCTGTTTGGGGTCCAATAGAGAGTCCAGCACTTGTTTTTGGCTGATATGATTCACAAATAGACCAGTCACTCTCATTTATCTCCCCCTAAGTTGTTGATTTAGGAAAATAAGACTGAGTATCAAAAAATTTCACATCCAGAACCACTTTTTGGTTTCTAAAGAGTAACAATTGTATCCTTTTTGGTTAGAGAAGTACCCAAGAAGAACACACTTACTTGCTCTAGTACCAAATTAAGTGTGTTTTTCCCCCAAAAGCCTTTTGAGGAATAGAAGAAACAAGTGGAGAGTTGGGGTAGAATTCCCGGAATTTCTGAATGGGAGACTGAAATTGTAAAATTTTGGAAGGCATTCTATTATGAGATAGGCCAAGATCAACACAGCATCCCCCCAATCCTGTTTAGGAATATTGTAGGTAAGCATAAGAGTTCTGGCAACTTCAAAAAGGTATCTGTTTTTCCATTAAGCTATCCCATTTTGTTGTGGTGTTTCAACACAAGTGGCTTGGTGATGTACACCATAACTTTCTAGAAATGCCTTAAAACTAGTGTTTACATATTCCCTACCATTATCACGCCCTAAAACCTTTATAGTGGCCTGAAATTGTGTTTGAATAAACATGTGAAACTTTTGAAAAATATGTTGAACCTCAAATTTTTCCCTCATTACAAACATCCAGTTTAAACGTGTGTGATCATCAATGAAGTTAAAGAACCATTTAACTTTAGACAAATTTAGGAACTTGGATGGACCCATACATCACTATGGATAAGGGAAAAAGGATGAGTTGATTTATATGGACGAGGAGGGTAATAGCTCTTGGTAGACTTAGCAAACTGACAAATCTCACATTGAAAATCAAAGATATTGAGTCTAGGGTGGCCTAATCTTTTTCATATAGTTGAGACTAGGTGGCCTAATCTATAATGCCACAACATAACATCATTATTCAAAGTAGAAAACACAGCTACTGAGTCTGTTATTCCTAGGTAAATCATGAACCTTTGAGCCTTCCAAGTAATATAGACCTCCCCATCCCTTAGCACTACCAGTCTTCTTCCCTAAGACCAAGTCCTGAAAGTTACAGCATTCATCAAAGATGAAGGCTACTGGGACAAGAGCCTTAGGAACACTCCCTGTGTTAAGAGTTAGTTCCTTTCATCTCTCTTCACAATTGACCAAGATGAAGGCTTCCTCTAGAGAAGGCAATGGTTTGGTCCTGTCCTGATTATTGTACCTCTGATTTCCTCAAAACAATTATTGAGCCCTAACAGAAACTTGTAAGTCCTTTCTCAGTCAATGTATTGCTTAACACTCTGCACATCTTCATGACACTTCCACTCAAGAACCTCACAGAGGTCCATTTGCTGCCAAATTTGATTCAGTGAAGTGTAATATTGGGTGACCATCTCCCTTTGCTTCAGATCTTCAAGAGACTGTTTTAATTTACACACTGCTGAAATATTCTCCTTTACAGCATAGAGTTTCTTGCTAATTCACATATTTCACAAGCGGAGGTTGCCAACAAGTAATTTTCACTTATGTCTAGTGTCATATAATTCACTAGCCATGTCATTACAATGTTGTTATCACTGACCCACTTCTCATAATTGGGCTCTCCAGGGACTGGAGGATTGCTTGCAGTCAAATAGTGCTCCTTTCCTTTTCTCTATATAAACATCAACACATTACAGGACCAATGAAACCAATTATTACCATTGAGTCTGTGAGAGATTAGAGTTTGTGGGAGAGACTCTTGCGTGTTCTCCATGACTGTAGTTATCATGGAGTTCGCTGAACTGTTCTCTCCTTGCTGCAGTGGGGTTGATTTTTGGGAGCCATTGCCTGATGAGGAGCTGTTGTCTGCCACGCCAGCAGTAAAGGCTCTCGGCACCCCATGAATAACAGCGTCCTTGAAGTTCATAACTGGACCCACTCTAATACAATGAGTGTGCGGGAGAGATAAGATGAAGAAGATGAGAAAACCGTTATTATTCATTCTGTAAAACTAGGGTACAAGCTAGGGCATATCTAGAACTAGGTTTTAGCTTAACAATCTTAGTTAATCCCTAAAAATCAGGACATAATCTCTAGAAATAAATCTGAAACAAAATCAGATAAAATAAAGAAAAAATATTGAGATATGACTAAAAGAGATAGTAAATGGGCCTGATTTGGAGATAGGCTTCACCGACATCAATGATCATGGCAGACTCCATGCCAGACATGAGCAAGGACACGCATAGTGAAGTGAGGTGAGGACCAGCATTGGTTTGCAACTTTGCAAGACAAGAGCTGTGTGTGTTGTCACAGCAAATAGATAATAAAATAAAATATATTATTTGCCTAACCTTTCTTAGAGATAAGGGCATTAGTCAAATAAGGCTCATTAACTTTTGGCTAGGAGAACAGATGTGATTCTTAAGAGCCCTATATTAATTTTAAATAAATTCCTTTTCCATTCATTAATGGCAATTTCATCAGACTACTGATGTTTTATTTGCCATCAGCACAAAAAAAAGAGATCTGAGTTGACAGGTCTAATGGCTGCAATAAATGCTTCATGGTCTATTAATGTTAATCTGAAACCACTCCAAAAACTATTCAGGAATTCTTCCAACTGAAAAGTGTTTTACAGCGAAATGCCAAGCTTAGAATGTAACAGAAAAATAGATATCTATGCCTGAATCAATGTGATGTGTTAGATAACTATTCAGTTTCTCATTGAAGATGCTCAATAAAGGAGATACTCAAATATTCAAATTTTCTAATAAAGAAACTACGAGAAGCTGGAGGATCTCAAACCTGTCCGATATTATAAGCATTTAACGGCAGAAGCAAAAGACTAAGAGAAGGACGATTGCCAGAGACTGTCTGCCACAGAAAATAGTCAAAAGTAAGGACCATTATTCAGCAATATGCAAAAAGTAGCACAAAAACAGAAGAGAAATCACCTTGTGAGGAATAAGATGCGGGGCAACATTCTCTTTTTGCAACTGTTCTGAGGTCTGCAAGACATTGACAGTTAATTATGTAACTCAAGATAATCAAATAATACAGGTATAATACCACCCACAACTGGAAAAAACTTATTCACGAAGTTCTCTGCTGTCTCACTTTCTGAGACTAATGCTATATTACACAAGGATTATAGTAAAAATATTAAAACAGAAGGACCTTTAGTTATTAGCATGAAGATAAGGATAATCTAATTGTTTATTTGGAATTTAACAATTAGAAGTAGTCAAAAATTTCATCACTAGTGTCAGTTTCCTTTTTCTTTCCTTGCTTATTACTTTTTCTATAAAGAATGACATTTGGATACTTCATATATATAACTTACAAAAGAGGGAACAAGCATACCTTCCCATTTGCATGGGCATCTGGTTGTGCAAAGAAGTTGGGCATTAGCTCATCAGGGTTGCTCACTACCTCACCTTTACAAAAAGAATGCAAATAAAAAAAAACACTTTCATTGCTCAGAAATCAAAATATTAAAGCAGAAACATCAAACAAGCTACCATCCATGATAAAATTTGATCATGGAAATAGAGGCATTACCACTCAGGTAAACTGGTTGTTGACTTTTCACAACTCCAATAAAATCACAAGGAATAATGCGCCCCTACAAGCAAGGAGATGATGTGTCATTCAAAAAAGTTCATTCATTCTAAGAACTGAATCTAACTTCTGCATAAATTATTGAATGAAGCAGATTGAAAGGAAATGAGGTACATGTCACAGAAAGATCATTATTATCCGCTAGATGATATTACATTTGGTATTCTTTAATAACAGAAAATTGTTGAATCTAAAGACTTTCTTTTAATTAAAAATAGCTCTAATTATTAAGAAAGAAAAAAAAATTCAAGATTGCAAAAAACCTGAACATTCACAGTTAGGGAAATATGGTAATTTACTACAATCGATCCCCACTCCCTCCCCCCCCCCCCCAGGGGCCAAAAAAAGGGGAAAAAAATCATAGTATCCAATAACATAGTTTAATCTGGTTTATGACAGGATGCCCTTGCATCTGAATATAAATCCAAGAAAGCCTTTATAACTACAATTGAAACAAATTAATGAATGTCAGAGATCTGGAACTAGTTAAAACAAAATCAAGTTTTGAATGCAGTTAGAACACATCAGGAAATTAATGTAAATGTGCTTATAAAGTAGAGGTTTCATAGAAGCAAAATGAATGACAAAAGATGTCGAAAAACCTGTCAAATATTTTAGGACAAGTACCATATCTCAATCATGAATTTCATTTCAGTAAAGATAAAAAGATCAATCATATGTGATAGAAACAATCCAATCACTACTTAACTGAGGGCAGGGATGGGTAAGGATAACAACACTTTCATGCAATTTCTGAATGGATTTATGACACATAACCCTTGAAATCTGATTTGAACTAAGATTTAACATTAAAATTGAGAACAAACTAAGATTCAAAAACTGACTAGAAGTCTACAGCACAGAAATCTAGGCATAATGACATTAACAATGCTTGCAGTGTCGAATTAACTTGCCATATTCATCAAGAATTAACATTGTCTTGAATATTTGATACTTACTTTGTTCAACCCCTAAGACAGGTAACATTCCCCCTTCATGACAGTCCACCAAAGTTTATCACAAATCTTTCCAGTTCAGATATTCAGGGATAAGTATAGGTAACCTGGTGTATAAGTTGATAAAAGCTGTGCTGTCCATTAGTTCCTGGTTCACCAAAATCAATTTCACCAGCTTCAAATGGTAAAGGGACACCGTCAATAGATACACCCCTGCCATTACTTTCCATGCTAACCTATATGAAAGCAAAGGGAAATCTATAAGAACAGAAAAAAACTGAAAATTCTTTTAGAAAATGCCCGAGGCCCTGAGCACAAAGCTGTGACCAACATGCCTGTTGAATGTGTGGGGCAAACTTCTCCAGGGCTTGAGAGTAAGGTAAGATAGCCTGGATGAGAACAAGAAGTTTCAAATTAAAATAAGTTGGTTAAGAATAATGAAACCCAAAGAGCTAAACTACTCACTCTGGCAGGATATCCAAAAAATGAAACATTTCATATGCTCAACAATCCCATAAGCACCTGAAGTATTGACAAAGAATACATTATCATGAACTTGATAGAGCAACATCTCTAATACCTGAGATATGTGTGGCCCTTGAGCCAAGATAGAAGAGAAATCTGCAGTGAGTTAAATTCCTACCCACCCCAACACCCTATGTATTATCACTTCTGATCATATATTGAAGAGATGAGTGGAAGATAATTAATTGAAGAATTAAATGGAATCAATAGAAAGTGATTCAAAACATACAAACATACAAATCCAAAACTATATTGTAATTGTTTAAAATTATAAACTGCAAAATATTTTAATATTTCATGGTCTAAAGCAGTGATTTTATTCAAATGAAAGGGATGCATATATATTAGTATTCAAGGCAGAGGAACTGCCACAGAAAACCTGAGAATCAAGCAACAGCGAAAAAGGAAAGAAAATATATAGAATCAATGACAAAGAAAAAAAGGAAAAACTCGAGATGTTAAGAGATATAAATAATGGACAATGACAGGCAACAAATGAAGGAAAGAAACTGTTAGAGATCCTGCTGCACTGTGATTACCAAAATTAATAAATCTTTCCAGGGACTAATTGATGGAAAATTGAAGATTTATCCAAGAAAAAATTAAAATATTTGAATTATTTTGATTTGAAAATATTTTGTTTATCTTTTAGGAATTTACTTGGAATTAGGATTTTATTTTCATCTTTTTAGGATTAGTTTATTTTTATTTAAGATTATCTTTTGTTTAGATTTATAATATTTTGATAAGTGTTCTATCCAATTAGGATTTGGGGGCTCTATAAATAAGCCATAGGACCACTCATTTGTTTTCAGTTTTTGCCTATTGAGATTAATAAAGACTTGAGATTTGTTCAATGATATTTCTCTCTCCCTCGGATTTTTCTATTTCTCCCTCCTATTTTTTTTATCTCTCTACCCTATCTTTCCCCCGTTCTACATCACTAATTCAATGCTAGCATCGCATGAGCCAGAGAAACATTGGCATATTGATCATTGAACGTGCAGGAGATCCCAAGAACAAATAAAGCACAAAAATAAACATTAGTATAGGGATACTCACAGGTATATTTCTTTCAAAAGGTTCTGAATGCATATGTTGATCAATTCTGGATGCTCCCTTCAAAAACCTTTAGGAAAGAAATACATCAAATACAAAACACATGCACAGACAAAATCATTTCCCTCACTCTCTTAAAACGAGGGGGGAAAAACTCAAGATATAAATGGAAGGAAGACTCTTTACGTCCTTGGAAACAATTCAATTAACAAAAATAGCATTGTATATAAGATAGAAATATTAGAGGCACTATATAACTATTTATCACAACGTGAAGTTTTCCGCATGAGTTTTTGTCTGCCATAGCCACTATCAAGAAGATGCAGAAAACTATCCAAATACAAAGGAGCAGGGGCATTCTGCCACTTCTCTTGCTCTAAATTTAAGTCTACAGAAGCATATGTAGAAGAACCCTTTTCTACGTCTTGTATGAAGCTGCTTCTTTCCTGTGCTATTAATGTTTCTATACAGAAAAAAGTGTGGCAGAATAAAATCTGTTTAATTGATGATACTTCCTAGGGTGCATTAGACAATAAGCACCAAATAGAGTTAAAATAAATTAAGCTAGAACCAAGACAGTTTTCCTTCAAAAGTTCTTAAAATAGAATCATATCAACACTTAAAAAAAATAATAAAAACCTACTGTTCAATTACTGAGAAACCATATTGTAGAGATAATGGCAACACTCCAACAGCACTGCAAACTGCAAGCAGCATTTCAAATAACAGTCAAAATAAAATAAGTACAGCACTTCCTCACCAAATAAATAAAAAAACAAGTACAGCACTTCAAAACATGACTCGTTAAAGAAATGAAATGTGCAAACAAAAGTACTTACCACTATACCGGCCACCAACCCAGTCCCAAAATGAAAAAGCATTATTAGGGTCAATACCAAACTTCTCAACAAGCTGCATCAGAAATTAAAGACCAGAGAAAGATATTGAAGGTTCAGAAATAGTTAATGAGCATACATACACAAATAATACACGGAAGTGAAGTGTTAACAAAGCTTAGGTAGCATATACAAAGACCAAAAAAATGGCGGTACCGCAAGATTTGTACTGACTGCCACCATATGCTTTGCTATAGCAGAGGGCCTGAAGGAAATATAATTATGAACTAGTCTTCAGTCCAATATTAAATTTCATTTTATATTCCCCTTTTGAATAAACTATGAACACATTTTCAAGATTCCAATAGGGTGCATATAGTATAGATAACTGGGTCTCAAAGGTATATGTTCCACATCCAGATCCTATTGTGCAAAATTCCAGATAAACGGAAGGAACTGCAGGACACCAAATTAGCCTCTACACTAGTATTGATGAACAGTCTTAATACTGCGCTTACCCTAGAGCAGATGAAATCCATTCCCTGAGCGTTTGTGCATTCAACATTGTTCCAGCAGTTGTAAAAGTCTTTGAAACAACCACAACTACAACGAAGAAAAAAAAAATTCCATCACTATGACACATGGGATACTTCCCCCATGACTTGCAGAAAAAACAAATTCATTTCTTGAGATATCAAGATGCAATGAACTGACCTCAGCCAATTTAAAGAGTTTTTCCATTGTTTCAAGAGTAGCCTGTTGCCTTGAGTAATCCAACAGAATTCCATCAAACTCACTACAAAAGCAGAGCATGCCAAAGTCAGAAAGATATCCATCACGTTGCAAGTGTGTTGGTGTTGCTCAGCTTTTAAAGAGCAAAGAAAAAAAAAATGCTCTTTTTATCCTAATCTTTCAACATTATTAAATCCTCAAAATTGTAAGCTATTTATTTCATTGTTATAAGTTTTAAAACATAAATAGCACATGACAAGTATATATCGCATCATACGCTGTCATTGATTGGCATCTCTTGACATCACCCAATAGATCACGTAAATGGGTCTTTTTGATCTCAGCAACATGGGCCTGCAAAAAATGAGCAGCTGTTAATAGTATTTTTCCCAGCAGTTCCACGTTACACAGATGAAAGAAGTATTATCCCAGTTACCTTCAACTCCTTCCAAGGTTGAGTGTCACTAATGAGAGTGGTGCAAGCCATTTGAAATTATGATCAATAACCTGCACCAAGAAGTGCCACCAACTTATTATGCTGTTTATTCAACTGTGTCTGAACAATTTTTTATATGTTTCTACAATTTATCAGCATTTACTCATTTGTGAAGCCAAAATAATAGATTATAAAGAAGAACAATTAACACTATGCAAAAATCAATACTAAGAACTTTAGTGCAGATAATAGTTATATGTAGTTATCTAAAGCAGTGAAGATAATTGTATGTTACAACAATTTTCTAGAGTTGGAAGATTATATTGCCACGCAACACCAAATTAAAAGCAAATAATCTAATAGGCACTCAAATTGTAAACAAAAAGCCATTGATTATTCAAACACCATGAGTATTTAACAAACTCATAATCAACAAAACTCCTTTAGCCCAACAAGAAATATGATAGGGTAGGTTTTCTTTATACATTTTAGTTACTCCAAATGCATGACCGAATCCCAAGACAGTCCATAAATAGCTATTGAAACTGAAATAACAACAAACCAGATGCATAACCATGTTCCTTCGAGCATTCAATCAAGCACTAGTTGTGCAATGAATATCTGATTTAAATAATAATGGAAACTAAATGCATAAAATTCTAAGATGTATTTGTATCAGTATACAGAATAGCAAGTGAGCACTAGGCCATCAAATAAACAAAGCTTTTCCATCAAAATCAACCAAATCCTATCAACCATGATGAAACTCACAAACATGACATGCAAGCTAGATCCGAAAGTTATACGGGCCAAATCATGGTCAGATGCTCCGGTAGTATTAACAGCCAAATAACAAAGAAGTAACAGGATAGTAAGAGAGGCAAGAGACTTAAATTCCAAATATTTAAGAACACGACTCATGTCACTTAACTCCCTATCACTAATCCATCAATTTATTAATGAGCTCAGCCTTCAATTCACATCAAAACTATTCTCCAATGCACGAAGTCCAAGATAATAAGTATCAATAAACCACGCTGATATAGCAATCGCATAATTTAGCTACTATCAATTCAGAGCCCAAACACATAAGCTAATTACGCAGGCCTTTTCGATTCATATAGCATTCACTAATAATGCGTGAAGACAAACAAACAGATGAGGAAAAACAACGTTGAAGAATAAGCGGAAACTTCAATTTCAATCACTTCAGCGCAAATAAAAACCCAGCCGAGTGCCTTTATCGGGTGATTTTTTAAGCTAGCGCAGATATAGTGAAACCGAGATTCGAAAACTAGATTTCTGACAATCAGGAATATCAACAATTGGTTTGTATAGAATTTGAATTTGAATAATCGGTTTGATGCCTGGAAAGAAAACGAATATGCTGGAAGAGAAAAAGTCCGAAAAGAACAAGAGATGGGTGAAGAAATAGATGGTTTATGAGTAGAGATGGTTTTTTTTTTTTTCTCCTGATAAAAGTAGAGATGGTTTTACTTAACCAATAGTAGAAAGAATTAGATGGTGGATTCAGGTTCTGTGCACGTAGAGCAGCTGAAAAAGGACCATCTAGTTTCATGTGTGAGATGGCCCATGGCATTCTGATTACGTGGCAGCTCACTGGATATTGTGAGTCGGCTTCGGTGCCACGTCGCAGATCCGCCAATTTATGCTTACAATAGTAGCAATCAATGTTGCCGGATCCGGATATTTAACCATGAATCAGTAATTCAAGATTTCATAATTTAATGATTGATAATAATTAAAATAATATAAATTTAAATAAATTTTATAATTTAATTAAAATTTTAAATTAAATAATATTGAATTATCAACATATTATTCATCACAAATAAATTATTAATAAATTTCATAATTTAATATTTAAATCTAAATAAGTTAATACTCATTTATAATCATATTTTGAGTTTTAAATAATAAATTAATAATCTATTATTATATTATTTATTAAGTAAATATATAATTTTAAATAATTATATATCATAATAATACTTATATAATATTATAATATATAAAGAAAAAAATATTTTATACTAAATATGATATTATTTTATCTTAAAAATAAAAAAAAATATTTTAAAAAAATTTGAAAAAAAATAATATAAGATCGGTTCAGAACCGATTCTACCGATTTAAGATTAGTTTCACCAGTTTTTGACTGATTCTCATCAATTCTAAACAGTATCAGTTATATTTATTGACTGGATTAGACCAAGCACAAGTTCTCGGTTCGACAAGTCAAACTAGCCAATCCGATATGGTTCTAACAACAGTGACAACAACAACAACAACAACAATGATAATAATATGGAAAAATTAATGTTGGGGAGTTACGTGAATGCTATTTAATTAAATACACTTGACCAATCTACTTAAAATGTGGCATGAACAGGTCTATTTATATATATTTATATACAATATGATATAGTAATATATAATATATAATAATACGTAATATAATTTAAATTTATTTTATTATTTGATTAAATTATTAATAAAATATAACATTTAATTGTATATTTTGACAACCCTAATCCTAAATTGTTATTGTCCACCTCCATTGTTGAAGCAAGAGTTTTGATGATTTTAAACCAACACTCAAGAGCTTGGATTGAAGATATCAAAGGAGATCAAAGCTGTTCCAAGTGAAGTTTTTCTGAGTATTTGCTGTTAGATCTCTTGTAGGATCTTTAGTTTTTGATTGATTGGGTAAAAGGTTTTGATTTCAACAAAAAATGTTTTCAAACTTTGATTTCATGTTAAATCTTTGAATATTTGAAAAACACCCACAAACAGACGAATATTAAAAGTTTAAACTAAACTGTCAAGTTGGAAATTCGAACTTTGCCTTTGGAAATTCGAATTTCGAGCTAAAACTAATTAAGTCTGAAGAGATGGCTCTCTGTCAGACGAATTTTGGTTGTTCAAAATTCGAATTTTCATCTAGTCTGAAAGAAGCCTTTCTGGTAACAGACGAACTTCACAGTTTCAAAATTCGAATTTCAAGGAAAATGAAGTTTGCAAAAACCAAAGAAATTTGTCTGAAACTATGATTAAGTGCATCTGATATCAAAAGAAATTAAGTTTCAAATTTGGTCACTGACAGACGAATTTTGACCTTCCAACATTCGAATTTTCATACAAGTCTGAAAGAAGCTTCTTTGCAACAGACGAACTTTAAGTCTCCAAAATTCGAATTTCAGACAAAAAAAAATTTGAGAAAATAGAAGAAATACATCTGATACTATGTTAAAGTTCATCTGAGATCAAGAATGATTTAAGTTTCAAAACTGCTCTCTGACAGACGAACTTTGAACATTGAAATTCGAATTTCAGAAGCTAAGTCCTTGAGTCTGTTTAAGTGAAACATAGACATACGAATAATAAAAACTTGCAACATTCGAATGATGAAATAAGTCTGGAAAGAGTCTCTCTGACAGACGAATTTCACAATTTCAAAATTCGAATTTCGAAGAAAGTAAGCTACTGTGTCTCTTTAAACGTTCAGTGGACAGACGAATTTTGGGATATCAAAATTCGAATTTCGAGGACACTGTAGCAAATTGAAAACACTGTTCACACTTAACCGAAAAACTTTCTTCTTGAAAATTCGTATGTCACATTATGAAAATATTTTGTAAGTTTCAAAATTCGAATTTCACTAAATAAACAGACGAACTTCGTGTTGTAACGTTGAAAGCTTTAACCTTCGGTTCCTTCGAAATTCGTCTGTTGACCAACCAAAATTCGAATTTCAGTATGTCAGAAATATTAAATGCGGTTGGTAAACGGATAGTTTTTCAGAGTAACCGTTGGATAACTTCCCCAACGGATAGATTTAGTCTCTAACGGATATTTAAGACCTAAATCTATAAATACAACATCATTTGAAGTTGTGTAAGAGAATCAAACTTGCATATACCGAATTTCTGCTAAATCTTCTTCTCAAAAGCTCTTACCCTCTCAACTTCCATATATACACTTAAACTTTCATATCTACTCTTTTCAAGAGAGTTATTTCATTGTAATTAATCTACTCTTCATCTGGAAGATAGATTTACTTGTGAGGGGTATTCACAAGGGGATTGGGAAGCACATAGTGAAAGTGCTTGGAGAGTTTGAGAGAGCTCAGAAACAGAGCATACTCGTTGTACTGTGGCCTTAGCAAGAAGCCCATTGAAATTCTTGCTGTATAGTGGATAAATCTCAAGAGGTGTCTTGGGGACTGGATGTAGGTCAAGTGGAAAGACCGAACCAGGATAAATTACTGAGTTTTCTTCTCCCTATCTTTACTTTTCAGCTTGCTCTGTTTTACGCATTATTTTCATTATACTGTGTTATCTTCACTTACTTCACCTTGTGCAGAAAATTTTTAATCTTCCCAATTCACCCCCCCTCTTGGGAAGTCAGCCTTGCTAACAAGTGGTATCAGAGCCCGGATTCCCATTCAAAGGAACTCACAGTCCGGGAATTAAGATGGCTGGCTTTGGAGAGAGTATACTTCTTGAAGGAAACAACACTAACAGACCACCAGGCTTCAGTGGAGAGCATTATGGATATTGGAAGATGAGGATGCAGATCTACCTTCAATCAATTGACCTTGACATCTGGTCAGTGATTGAAAAAGGAGATTTCGTTCCAATGGCTCTAACAGAAGATGGAAGACACAAAGAGAAGCTGGAAACAGAGTGGAATGATGAAGACAGAAGGAGAGTTCTGCTGAACTTCAAAGCAAAGCATTGTTTGGTCAGTGCCCTGAACCAGGATGAATTCTACAGAGTCTCACAATGCTCCACTGCAAAAGAAATGTGGGATACTCTACAGATTGCACATGAAGGAACTTCTGGAGTCAGGGAAAACAAACTGAACACGTGCATTGGGGAGTATGAAAGCTTCAGAATGGCTGAAGGAGAAACTGTAAAGGAGCTTCAAAAGAGATTCACTCTTATTGTGAATCAACTGAAGAGCCTGGGAAAAGAATACACACAGTCTGAGAAAGTGAGAAAAATACTCAGAGCTCTACCTCTGGAATGGCAGCCCAAGGTGACAGCTATAGAAGAGGCCAGAGGAGAATCAATGGCTTCTGTCACAGCTCTCTTCGGCAGCCTTGAGGAATATGAAGGAAAGATTAAAGCACTCAAGGAAGCTGGGCTGGACAGAAAGAAGAAAGGCCTTGCCCTCAAAGCTGCTGATGAAAAGGAAGAAGAATCTGATGAAGGAGATGAGCTGGATGAGGAAACTCTGGCTATGATGGTCAGAAAATTCGGAAGATTCTACAGCAAGAAGAAGAGCAAGAGATTCTTCAAGAAAGGAGTAATTGGAGAAAGCAAGAAAGAGGCAAAAGAACCTGTGACTTGCTATGAGTGCAAGAAGCAGGGACACATTAAGTGGGATTGTCCCCAATTCATTAAGAAGCAGGAAAAAGAAAAGAAAGCTGCAGACAAAGGGAAGAAGAAGAAAGCCTATATCTCATCCATATGGGGCAACAGCTCAGATGAGGAAGAAGAAGATGAGGATGAGATTGCCAACATTTGTTTAATGGCACTTGCCTCAGAAGAAGTCTTTCCCTCATGCAGCAGTGATCAGGAAGAAGAGGTATATGAATCTGAACCTTCCTATTCTGAATTACAAGATGCATTTCATGAGCTTCATGATGAATTCATTAAAGTTGCTAAAGAACTGAAATTGGCAAAGAAAAAGATAAATAAGCTGGAATCCCAAAGCATAGTTTCTGAAATTGCCTCTTTGCCTACTACTGAATCTGTTTGTTGCACTTCATGCATTGAACTCAAGCAAACTAATGACTATTTAGTTAAAAGCATGTCTAGGCTCACTAGAGGCAAAGATATGTTGTTTGCATTAATGGGGAGCCAAAGAATATCACAAGGCAAAGCTGGTCTTGGCTATGATCCATGTGCTGTCAAGGAAAAGATTAGGAAGAAAAATCAGAATGCTTATATGAGACATTTTGTGCATGCTGAGAACGATAAAAAGAAAACTAATGCATTACATCACATTGAAACATATGACCAACCAAGGCATGCTAGACAAAAGTATTATCTGCACTATTTTCTTCCTGCATCTCAATCTAGCAGTCCTTTCACCACCTGTCATTTCTGTAACAAAAAGGGACATATTTCCAGTTCTTGTGCTTTGAAGAAAAATGGACTTGGCAGGAAAGCTGAATGGGTTCCCAAAGTTGCATCTGCATCTAGGGAAAAATATACTGACCTAAAAGGACCCAAGCAAATTTGGGTACCTAAAAGGAAAACGTAAACATTGTTTTGCAGGTCTGTCTCAAAGCTAAGAAAAGCAACAAATGGTATATGGACAGTGCCTGCTCAAGTCACATGACAGGTGATAAGGAGAAGTTCATCACCCTAAGAGACAAGAAAGGAGGAAAGGTGACCTTTGGAGGTGACCAATATGGCAAAATCGTTGGTATTGGAATTGTGGGTAAAAATCCAGAAACATCCATTGAAGAGGTGCTGTTTGTGATTGGCCTCAACCACAACCTGCTAAGCGTGAGTCAGACCTGTGATAAAGGAAACTGGGTGCTGTTTGACTCAAAGTTTTGCCTGGTCATCAGAAAAAGTGATCACAAAGTTATCCTCAAAGCTCAAAGGGATGGTAACTGCTATACTATTGATCTTGATGAACTTCCTCCCTTAGACTCTGTATGCTTAATCAGTCAGAAAAATGATAGTTGGCTATGGCATAGAAGATTAGCTCATGTGAACATGAATCAACTATCTAAACTGATTAAAAATGAATTAGTAACCGGTGTACCTAAAATTTCTTTT